>JAWUZG010000119.1:10847500-12180999 GCA_036785705.1 Acanthornis magna | reverse complement strand
TCTCTGGAGTCTTGGCCAAGTCCAGCATTCAAGCCATGGGAAGTATTAGGAAATGGATAATAGAACAGGAAATGCCAGATTTTGGTAGCTGTGAAAAGGAAAGACACACATTACCCGTGCCACAGAGATAAAGGGGAGGGTTTCCCTCTCCTCCCAGGCTATGGATGCTGGAACTGACTGGAAACAGTGTCCAAATTGGGAGAAAAAAGGACTGTGCCACTCTTCTTGTGGGGCTTACAGGGAGGGGCCACACTGGGAAAAAGCCAATGGCTTGAGGATGACTTTCACACCATGGGGAGCTCACTTCGGTGCCTACCCCTCCTGTGCTTGCTCCCGTGGCATTTTTAGTAGGCACCCTTAGTATGCATTTGAGAGGGAAAGAAAATCTGTCTGACAGCCCATTCCTCTAGCAGATCTTCCCTTTTGTTTCTGAGCCCATCTCAAAAAAGACTTTTCTCTGTCACTCTGGAGAAAGAACTGAAAGTGCAGGATCAGCTGAAAAAGATGAACTTGCGGCAAGCAAACCCAACACCTTCTGCAACATCCAAGAGACCGGAAACTTCATTTGCTTTGTTTCTACACAACTGATCAATGGAAACCAATCAATGAAACGCTGGGGGTGGATGTGTTCCTGCCTCCACCCCGCGGGCTCTGCCTGATCCCAAAGCAGATTGGAGCTGGCTCCCATGCTAATGCACACCAAGCACACATCCTCCAGTGACATCTGATCCTCCGGGATATCTGATGGATGTCTAATTATTATCCAAAGCCCATCCTGGAAAAAACACAGGTTTTGGCATCCCTTTCCTCCCAAGCCTTTTCCCTTCTTCTCAAAACACAGTGGGCAATGTTTAAACACAATGGTTTATCTGCCACGTAGGCACTGCCCCTGATGCCACTTCATACCTCTCCTTCAAAGTCCATGAATTTAGGCTGCAGTTAACCCTTGCAGAATTTTTTCAAGCCCAGTTTCTCCAGTCCTGCAGGTAAATCTCTTGCATATCTCTTCCCTCCTCTGTTACTAAAATGCTTCTCACGACCCCTGATCACACTTCACTCTTACCCATTCACAATACTACCATGGAGATTTTTCTCCTAACCTTTCCCTTTTGTCTTGTTTCTCAGGCTCTATCCCTTCACTGGTTCATCCCTTCCTGTAACACCAAACTCAGGTCTTGGCGCTCAAAGCCCTGTGACTTCTCTGTCCATAGCCCTTCCCACCAACCAGCCCATGATGGTGGCCAACCTCCTTTCTATCATGTCTTTGGAAGCGCTCCTCAAAAAAACATCCAAAAATCAGTCTCTGGTAGAAACCCATCTTTGCTCCCAGTATCTGCATACTGGTCATGTTGCCACACAACACATTGGCAAACATCACTTTCCTTCTCCATGTTCCCATTTGTCTGAGCCACCCATTTTCCTATGTCTTAATCTTGGAATAGCAAATGTGAGGGTTTGTTGCGTAGCACGGCTCAGCCCAGCTGCAGCTTTTTGTCCTATGGCAACAGGAACCAGGAATAATAACAGCAAGGTGGTGACTCATTAAAACCAATAACCTCAATAATTAGACTTACTTAACTTTTCCAATTGTATAAACAGCTGTGAGAAAAAATAGAACCTTATGCTTTTCCAATATTTTTCCTTCTTCCAGTTTCTCACACAGAAATTGTCAGTGTTGAGTGCTTGTCAGAGTAAAATTTTCTCTCTCTCCACACAACAGTAAATTCATGGAGTGAAGTGAAATGTTTGCTTTGTCCATATTCTGTGAGTGCTGAAGACTCTCCAGCATCTCTTTGCTCTGTGCAAGGAGGAGACCAGCTGCAGCCCTGCCGTGGTGCCAACATTGTTCCAGCTGCTGTTGCTATAGGAAAAAAAACCAAAGGCAGAGCTGTCCAAGTTTCGAGTTCCTGAAAAAAAAAATTGTTTAAATCAGCAGGAATAGAGTCTTGATGCAAATTTCTCTCCAGATCTGATGATCAGTGGGTGCGATCCACCACTTCATTCAGCAGCTGCTGGTTGAAGCTGTATCCTGGTACATCCTCTTCTCTGCTCCCCTTGTGAGCTGCCCCTCTCTAACTTCTTTTCCCACTGCCTCTTGTCAGAGGCAGAGAAAGACGTTTTGACCAAGGAAAAAGCTGCCCATGGGATTAACAGAGGGTGTCTGTGGGACAAATAGGACAGCACTCAGAGGGCGCTGGAGGGACAGGTATCCTGGGGGCAAAACACTGGGACAAGGTGGCTGGTGAGATAAAGAGCAATCCAGATGGCAGAGGGTGGGTGAGAGGAGGCAAGGGGCCAGGGAGGCAGACCTGAGAGGGTTGGGATGAAAAGGAGATGAAGGGACCAAACTGCCAAGAGAGGTGGGCATCGGATCCCTGAGCAGAGCCTCATGCTCCACTCCTCTTTCTCAGTCCTTCTCCCTGCATTTTGGGCACACCAGCACCTTGTGTTTCATTTTGTCCTTCTTTAACTGCAAAGGATCTCAGTCCCCTGAGATTCCACAGCAGCAAGAGTGGCTGTGGAACCAGTGCTGCCCTGGAAATGGCTGCGCTGACCCCAGCAGGGCAATGGCCTGGTGCCAGCATGGAGAGAATCTCAGGGTAGATCAGACCTCAAGAACTTGACTGTCAAACCTGCCCTATAGTCCTCACCCCCCTGCCAAAAGAAGCACACCCGTGAGTACAACAATATGGTGTTAAAAATGGAAAGTGCTTATGGAAAGAGATCAGCTGCTTTGTGAGGCAGCTGTATGTTCTGGAGCTCCTTTTGATGTGAATGTGTGAAATTACACATTTATTGCAGGATTCAAATGTAGCCATGGCAACATGATTATCAAACAGTTGCATATGGAAGTGTAAATCCATACAGGTTTCTGGCTGGCGAGATTAAACTGCCCAGAGACAAGGCTCAATGTATTCAAGCCCAGGCTCTCCATGCCCAAAAGGATTCATCTCTGGCTTCTGTGCCTGAGAAAAATTCCATTTCTTTGCATCCAAATTGGCTCTACTCGAGTGGGCTGACCACCAAACAGATGGAGAAGAGCCCTGAACAGGCCAGTACCCTCAGCAGAGAGGGAGCACCAGGTACCTCCCTGCACGCTGCTGCACAGGGTGACCCTGTCCTCAAGGCTGGCTTGAACAAACTCCTCTGCTCAGCCTTGCAGGGGCAGGGATAGTTCAGGAGCTGAGGCTGCGGAGCAGGTTTCAGTTACACCTCGAGCATCGTCAGCCTGTATTCATAGAGTCCCCGAGCATGAAAACAGCCTGGGCAGCCAATGGCACCCCCCCACCCACGGTGTCCTTATGTGACAGCGATCTGGTGACATCGAAGAGGGCACAGCAAAGCTGGCATGTGTACTGGCTGCCAGTAGGAAAGGGCTGTGCCCTTATAGCCTCAAAACTGTGACCTTGATGGCCATTCCTTGGAAACAGGGTCCAGCCATTAATTTTCCACAGCTGTCAGTTCCAGGCTGAGCCACAGTATCACAGCCAAGGAAAGTCAGGCACAGTCTCCTCCCCTGGATACGCAGCAGTCTGACACCTCATGTAACAGTGTCTGCACACAGGCTGGGCTCAGCTCAGGGTCCTGGTGCGTCTGGAGTGATGAGTGAGGAGTATCATCAGGTGGACTGTGAAACAACAGGCAAAAAGGGAAAGAAATAGAAAAAAAAAGAAAAAGGAGGGAAGAAAAAGAAGAAAAAGAAAAAGAAACAGAAAAAGAAAGAGAAAAAGAAAAAGAAAAAGAAAAAGAAAAAGAAAAAGAAAAAGAAAAAGAAAAAGAAAAAGAAAAAGAAAAAGAAAGAAAAAGAAAGGGGAAAAAAGAAAAAAGAAAAATAAGGAGGAAAGAAAAAGAAGGAGGAAAGAAAAAAAAAAAAAAAAGGAACATGCACCCCAGCACGGAAACAGGCTGATGGGAAGGAAATAGAAGTTTTAAATAGACACTCAAAGATTGGCAGAATTTGGCTGTAAATGAAAACAGAGTAGTGGAAGGGCAGAACTTTGTCCTTGTTTTGCTTTTTTTTTTTTTTCCAGAGACTTGATGTGGCTCTTTCACTGAGAAACACAAAAGTAGGGCACAGTCCTGCAGCAGGCACCCGAGGGTATCCACAGTCCTGAGGTTTGGGGGCCTGCAGCAGGAGCCCTGGCATCCCTCTGGAATCAGTGGAAAAGCAGGTTATATCCACACAATGTGGTGAGCAGCTTAGTGGGACACCTAAAGCACCTGATGGCAATGCCCCCGAGCCATCATATAGGAATTTACAGGATGGCTTCTCAGTAGGATGTTCCTATAGTTAATTAACCTCTGGTCCTGATTTCCAGCGGGAACATCTCTTTTTTCCATCTCCAGCAAGTGGCTCTAATAGATTAGACAGCCTGCTTTGCCTGGCACCTTCTTCTGCTGCAGGTATTTCTGGGCAAAATCCCTTTTCACCTTCCCTACCGCGGAGTAAACATCCCGGAGCTCCACTACACTCCTCTTTCGAAACCTGTGAAGTCCCACATCAACCATCCTCCTCAGTTTCTTTCTCTGCATCGTGAAGCTTTCTAGCAGAACCTCTTTACCTTTTCTCAGGGACTATTTTAAGTAGCGCTGTTTCACCTGGAAAAAAAAAAAGGGCTCTTGTCACTAGAGAAAGACCTTTCACAGTAAACATGAGGGGTTTGATTTTTAAAATTACAAACTTTGTTTCTTTACTTTAAAAAAGATTCATTTTCCCATGCAGATTTAGAACATAAAGAAAAACTATTGCTGTGCTAATTGCTATTACCCAAAGGATTTTCACATCATCCTCTGCCTGTGGCCACACAGATACGGGTCACGCATATGGACTTGGCATTCCAGGCTGCAGCAGATCAAGTATCAGATTTCTGGTTAACCATGAATTATCACTAAAATAAAAGCACCCCAGCCCCACCGTTAACACTGCCTGATGCAATGCCCGGAGTCCCATGACATGGGAGTGCCTGCTCCCCAAATTTTGTCTCTGCTCCTCGAGAGAACGAACCAAAGCTCCCGAAGAGGGGAGGCGATGCTGTTGCCCACACCTCCTCATTCCCCTCGCTGCAGTCCTTTCATCTCTATGCTATATTAGCATTCTGGAGAGCACTAATGGGTCTGAAGTGGCTTAAAGCCATTTTCTTTATTGCTGGATTAGTGCTGGAAGGCTATGAAACTGCTCGAGCACGTTGAGAGCTTTCTGCTCCGAGCAGCCACGAGCGCTCGGAGCCCAGGCCCGCCTCGCCCAGCCCGGCTCACTGCTTTTATGAATGGAGTTAAAAACAACACACGCCGTGAAGCTGTTGCTCAGAAGCTTTTTTTTTTTTTTCTGGTGCCCTGGCTGCTCCGGCCAATATAAGCCCCAGTGCTCCGGAGCACCACACAGCCCTGAAAGCAAGGAAGTGGGCAGGAAGAGCAAAGCACAGGTTCCCTATCTGTTCCCTGCCTGCCTTTAGTTGAGCAATTATACAGCTCCAGATCTGTGATTATTCCTGGCAAGGTTTGTTCATCTCATGGGAGACTTTTGGAACAACATGGTGCTTTTGTAGGGAGTGTCAACCACCAGGCGAGCATGCCTTCCAGATCTGATTTTTTTTTTTTTTTTAAATATGTAAGTAATTGTTTCTTTACAGATTGGTCTTTGCCTTTTAATGACTCACATTTCTACCTTGTCAGCTTTCAACACGGGCCCTGCCCTCCCTCGCAGTGCTACAATCCTCCCAGATCTCACCCACAGTGCCAGGTCACACCGGGTGAAATCCCGAAGGATGAGAATCCATTTTGTCGGCACCCTGTCCAGATGTTCTGCTTACAGGGGCTGCTTTTAGGGGGCTGCAGAAACTCCAGGCACAGCAGTAAGAAGACATAAAACCGAGGTGCAAACCTGCCTCTAAAACACTGAAATAGGGGTTTGTCTGTGGTTTATTTTTCGGACAAACCCAGATGCATTTTCATGGCGATGGTGACAGATTCTCATCCCCAGCACTGCTGCTGTGCCAAGTGTCTCATTCCCATTCCAGCCTCAAGTACTGAAAACTTGCTCTTCAAAATAATGAGGGAAAATGCTTAAACACCCCTAAAATGAATTCATTAGCTTTAAGCTCAGTGCAATATAACTGCACCTTTTTAAGAGGGTTGGTTATTTTTTTTTCTGAAGCTTTTCCCCCTTCACCGCTCTCTGAAAATTGTGTTCAACATGAGGCAGGGAGCAATTATGCAAAATTTCAAGCTGGATGGTTAAAGCACGGTCAACTTGTAATTGGAAACGTAGAAAGGAAAATGTCTGGCAACATGGGATAAAAGGTGCTGTGTAAGTGGAGGATTCTTTCTTATTGCAAGCTCTCCTCCGATATGTTAATTGTGTTTGGCCTGATCCCTTGACAGTTCATTTATTTTTTGTCCAATTGCAGGCTGCTGAGGGCAGATAAATTTCAAGCTATTATGGGAACACCCTAGAAGTTTGTATAGAAAGGAAACTCTCTGTTTCCTGTATCATCCTTCTGGGGATCTTGAAAGAGTTCACAAAAGCCACTTAAGCAAACTTTCTTTGCTGGATAACGGAAGGAAAGGAAGCTGTGAACAAGCAAACAACACTCAATTCCATGAGACAAGAGATACTCATAGGTCATTCGAGAGAAAGTAAAGTCCGTGAATGAAATGCCCACACACACGGAGAAGATATTTTGTACTCTGAAAATAATGGATATTTCTGCACCCATGCACTATTTCTGATTTACAGCAAGGTCAATCCTGCAAACCACCAGTGAGACAGGTGGTGGAACATCCGTCCCTGCAAGGCATGAAATGTGTGGAGGGTTTTTGTGGTTCAAATAATGTATCTCAGGATGAGTTGGAGATGGTCATGGATCAGCTAAACAGCTTCACTTTCTTCCTGTCATTAACAGCGCAGCTGCCAGAGCTCTGCTACAACCAGCTCTGTGTTTTTTGTCACCCACAGATAGAAAGCAAAGGTCTGAAGAGCTGTAGGTTTTCCTGGTGCTGGCTTGAAGTGCAAAATTCAGACAGAGCTCAGGGAGCTGAGGCAAAACTCAGCATTCACATGTGCAAATGCCTTCAAGCCCTGGAAATATTGGGGGACTCCAATTTATAGGCTTGTCCCTGTCTCTGAATTTTACATCAGTTTTCTAAGGAAGCGAGGTTGGTCCAACAGTGTGTCCCCTTTCCTGAGAAGTTTTAAATATCTTGGCTTCACTGCATTTCAGAGGGAGATCAAAACCACAGAGAGCATGAAATGCTGCAAGTTTGTTAAAATAAGCTCTTAGAGGGGAGATTTGTAGCTCATCTGAAATATGGGTTTTGTGGTATTTGATGTGAGTAAATCCATGTGGTAGAGAGACCTTGTATCTGTTCAAACCACAGGAAAACAAATTTAAGTTTGCATTCAACAACAAGGCATGGTCCTTTAAGAAGAAATTGTTTGGGGGAATACTTGGTTAGCAGGAAACTACCTGGGTATTGACTGAAAAAATTTTAAAGGCATTTAGGAAAATATCAATTGTGCAAACATTTTTTTCTAGCAGATTCTGCAACATATGCTTATGGTCTGACCAAAACCACTAACAGGGGAGAAAAAAAAGAGCAAGGAAAATATATGAAATTTTTGCCAGCTGGAAAAAAGAAAAAGGTTTTGTTCACATTTGGAGCAATCCACTCAAGCTAGTTCTTGTTTAATTGGGACTGGGGAAGGCCTTTTCTGGCAGAAATATAGCTGATTACTTGACAGAAAAAATCTGAACTCCTCAAAAACATTTATCCTGGTCTCTTCTCAAAGTTATCCACAGGAACAGTACTTCCCTGGGGAGCTTGTTAAACCTCCCAAATAACCTCCTTGCTAGGAACTTTCAGTTTTACAAACTTCTTTATCTTCAGCTGTAACCTCTTGAGTCTGCTTTTGAGATTGCAAATGATCTGCATTCAGATCATCTGTTGTCCTTCTGTGCTGGGGCTCAGATGAGGTCTAAGACATCCCTGCAGAGAGCATCCGTCTGCCCAGTGTAAATGCATCGCCAGTCCAGAGAAATGGGCTGGAACCCAAAGAGAAAGGTTCTTTATTCATATTCTGACAGTAATACAAAACTTTTAGTCCTGCCAAAGCAGCCTTGAGTCTTTGAGGTGCTTAAGTCAGGAGCTCAGTTGCCAGGCTCCTGTTATAAATAAGGAAAGAAGCTGCTGAACTGATAGGATTGTCCAAGGAAGAAGAGCAGCAGGAAAGCACATCTCCATTATTATCTTCCTCTGCTGTTGGCACAGTGTTCATGCAGACAGGCCACCTCCAGGTCCCCCTCCAGCAGGTTGTGTTGTATTCCTCAAAAAATCTCGAAGAGGAAAATGATGAAATTGCTTGAGGAGGAACTGGAAAATGCAGCTGTTTGTATAGGGGTCAGAAGTGAGAACTGGAGGGTGATTTGTTCTGTGAAAGGGCCTGACCATGACCTGTCAGCCTTGGCAAGCTCACACAAGATGTAGGACTGTGGCATGAGTCAATGTGCACAGTTTATTCAACAGAAAACGAAACATTTTTCTGGTAGGGTTTCCCACCAAATCAACTAGATGAACTGATTCATGCCAAGCCCAAATTCCTAAAATTCCTTAGGCAGAATTATGGGGTTCCACAGTGCATTGCCATGTATTTATCCCCACAAAAATGTCTGCAAATTGCATTAACTATCCTGCATTCCACAATGCTTCTATCTACTACAGTCATTTATGGAGAGCACTCTATTTGAGGGGGTCTTCATAAGTGCCTCTAGAGAGTTCAAGCAGTGTCTGGACAATGTCGTATGGTTTAGTTTTACTTCCTGCGAGGAACAGGGAGTTGGAGTAAATGAATCTTATGGGTCCCTTCCAACTTGAAATATTCTATGATTTTATAGAGTATGAGGAGATGAAAAGGAAAGGAAAAGTTGCTCCTTTTTGGAGCAAGTAGTTTTAAAATCATTTAAGCTGAAAAGTGAAACTAGAGCCGAAGAACAGCAGTGTAAAGTATCCACGCTGTACTTCAGGTAGAGGGACTTTCACAAGTCCAACACTGCATGAAAATCAATGACTGGGGTGATAGTCAGTTCTAGAAAAAGGGAAAAAATGTTGAATACAATTAACTCAAAACAACTGTTTTGAGTTAATTCCAAAAACTGTGAATGTTTCGGTTTACACTCAGCTTTTAGGGCCAACGGGGGGAACAATTAAAACAATCCTAAAAAAATCCCTGTATTTTGCAGGGGATTTCCACTCCAATCAATTTTGGCATTGTGTTTTTTCCTCAAAGTTTAAAATTACTTTCATATGAAATACTTTAAGGTCTGCAGCTGTTTGGTTCTTTGGTTGTGTTTGGAAATTCAAGCAATTAGAATAAAAAATATTCACCCAATTCGGTTTCTCAGTCACAACTAAAACAGCCTGCTTGGGGTTATTCTTGAAACTTGGGTTGCTTAAGTCATTTAAATAGATTTCTATTTCAGAAACAACACAAGAGCCAACAATTTCACAACTAAAAGCTCGAGGGCTACAAAACTTGGCTTCACCTAAGACTCTTAACATTGTTTTTCATTATCTTAATCACTAGGTTCTTTACATACTAATTTTCCATCCCGTTGCCAACCAGTGCCAATCCAACTCGCTTTTCCATCACCCAGGTGAGTGTTACTCATGTTTTCATGGAAATGTAAAAACACTCTGAATACAGTCAGCACAACAGTGTCTATTTTTGCGACTGCTCGTGGACTTCTGCTAACACTGAGTCATATCTGCAGAAGTCACTAACGCAGGTGTAGCTTCTGAGTCCTTTCCTAGGATTTTCCAAAAATATGGAGATCGCTGATTGTTGTCCAGATGCAGTTCTGATGACACAGGGCTAAACAATTTGTTTATGCTGGGACCCAGAATATTGCAAACACCAATTAGGTATGTGACTGATTAGGCAAGGGGAGAGATAAATCACAGCACGTGGTTGTAACAGGCCTTAGCAAAGCAAAGGGTAAAGTGAGTCCTCCAGGAAGGCTACAGAGGCTTCAGGTCCCACCTGGTGATCAGAACAGACGTGCCCAGTAACACCTGCACAGTTGGAATCCAGCTGGAGCCACAAGGCTGCAAAACAAGCAGGCAGTGTGAACAGGGATAAATGCTCAGTTAACTGGAGCTCATCAGTGTCTAGAGCTGTAAACTAAGCATTTGTGTGGTGATCAGATAAAATACGGTATTTTATTCTCTCTGGGCTAGCCCAACTGGCTATCATCTATTAATTAATCCATGGAGCATTGCATTGTTATGAGAAAACATTAAGTAACCAAGAATTATAGAATGGTTTATGTTGGAAGGGACCTTGAAGCCCATCTCATTCCAACACCTTTGCCATGGGCAGGGACACCTTCCACTATCCCAGGCTGCTCCAAGTCCCATCCAGCCTGGTGTTGAACACTTCCAGGGATGGAGCAGCCACAGCTTCTCTGGATAACCCATGCCAGTGCTTCACTACCCCCTGAGTAAACAATTTCTTCTTAATATCTGATCTTAATTCTCCCCTCTTTTAGTTTAAAACTGTCCCCCCTTGTTTTATCACTTTCTGGCTGTATAAAAAGTCCCTCTCCATTTTTTTTACCAGCTCCCATTAAGTACTGAAAGGCCACAAGATCTCTCAGGTGAAACTTCAGAAAATTTGGCTTTATGGCAGGCAGCAGGGGTCTGGGCAAGCAGAAAATTTACTGGTCTTTTTTTAGACATTCACTAGTGAAAACTGAAAATATTACCAATTAGCTTTCACCAGGGTAAGCTTAACGTGAATGAAGTCACTTGAAAATCATCTCAGACTTAAACAGCCTCCTGTACTTCAGGCTTTGATTCAGGATTTTGGTTCTCTGCACAACCAGTATGATGAAAATGTTATCTATTTTTCAATAAAAATAGAGCGACCAAAATACAAATATCCCTGTGCGGCAATGGAAACCTCATAAACATCACAGTCATGGTTTCATAAGAGGCAGCTCAGAAGGAAAACTGACTAATCTCAGCTCATTGCCCAAGTGCAGAGAAACAGAAGAGTAAACAGCATTAAAAAAAAAAATTTAAAAAGAGGTTCTGGTCTCTCCATGACTAGGGAAGCAATAACTGAACTGAACAAGCCCTGCAGTTCTTAAGTGCTGTCTAGCAGTATCTTAACTGCTCTTGGCACTTGAGGACTGAAAGCCACAGTTCTTGAAGGACTGTCAAGTCACCCCTTGTCACCTATAAACTGCTCTGAAGCTTAATTCCTCACAGTTTTATTGTGAAGATAATTATAGACCACATAAACTCAAGAGGCAGGATAATTTCTGCAGCCATTAATACCAGGTTTCAGCTGTGCAAACCAGGAAAATAATGACAGGGAACTCTCATTCTTCAAGGCATGAACTCATGATGAGACCTCACAAGTGGCAGAAGCAGCAAACCCCATCTTACAGCCTGTATGAGCACCTTGTGACATAACTGCTAACGTGAGCCGTTTAGTTTCATTATGAGGATGATGGGAGAAATTGTAGCTACTGCTTTTAGAGTCATAGAATCATTTCAGTTGGAAAGGACCTTTAAGAACATAAAATCCAACCATTAACCCAGCACTGCCAAGTCCACCACTAAACTATCTCCCCAAGAGCGACAGAGATCACCTCTATCATCTCTCTTGTAGACAATGTGACCTTTCAGCCTCCTTTTCTCCAGGCTGAGCACCCCATTTCCTCAGCCACTCTTCATCCAGACCATTCCCAGCTCCATTGCCCTTCTTAGGACACAGTCCAGCACCTCAATATCCTTGTTGTGAGGGGTCCAAAACTGAACACAGGATTTGAGGTGCGATCTCACCAACGGCCAGCACAGGGGGACTCCAGATTTCAGTGCAGGATGAGGGCAAAGGGACCCTACACCTGCACCACCCTGTTTGCTCAGGGCTGTTGACATTGGTCTGGGGTGGCATGAACCACCTGGCTCCAGATGGGTGGACTTTGGGCTGGTGACAGGGCAAAGGGCTGAGTCACACTCTATACCTGCACTTTCTGTTGGAAGCCCCTTGGCTCTCAGAATTCAAAGTCAATTTTGGCTAACATGAGCAACCTGAACTGACCTGAAAATCTGCCTGTCTGGGTGCCAGTCGCAAAGTCACACAGTCTCCTGTTCCTCTTCACAAAACCTTCTTGAGACTTGTCTGTATCCACACGATATATTTTTGGTTGACCAGCCACAAGTCCACATCTGAAAAAAACAGAAAAAAAACCAGAAAGCATCCCAATGCTTTTAGGAAAAAAAAAAAAAAAAAAAAAAGAAAGAAAAAAGAAAAAAGGCAACAAGGGACATTTTACACAGCCATTATAGTTCCATCATAATGACAGCATGTGTTGGGGGAGGGTGGGAAAAAGGATAAAAAGCAGTTTCAAGTCCAGAGCCTGGGTCTCCCATCAGATATATCACCCTTTGTGAGAGATACCCTGGGGCTGAGTTACAGGCCAAATGTGTAAAAGTTGAGACTCATTTTTCATGTCCTGTTTACAAATGTCCTGGCTGGGACACCTCACCTGGGCTTCTGGATGCTCAGATTTGCTTCAAGCGTAGCCTCAGGCTTCCCAAACCCACGGCCACTCCCCATTAGGAGACACCTCAGAGAGCGGGCTGTGTCAAATATCATTAAGTCTGAAAGCAAGTCAAAACAATCCCAAAGGCTTCTGTCCATCCAGAGGAAAATTACCTTTTTTTTTTTAAATCGCAGCTTTGAAAGGATTTAGGAGCAGCAGTGGTCTCAGGAGGTTTGTATAATCTAGGAATCCCCGCGTTTCATGTAAAGCAATTCACACTAGATCTGAACACTGGCAAACAGTCAGCTAAATCCATTATCGCATGATAATGCTCAAACATTTCATTAATTCCTAACCAGCTGTCCTCTGCTCCTTTACCCCTTTCATCATACAAACATTTCTTTAACTGTCTGAGGGAGGGGAGAAGGGAGGATCAGACGCAGCCTCGTAAAATTCTTTCACCCGCTTGGCCTGCGGCAAGTTATTTCTTTTGACACGCGTGTAAAATAATATTGGGGGTGGTGTTTGTTTGGCTTGGCTGGATGGTGAGTTTTCATAACAATTTGGTAAGCCAAGTACCTGTGAAATGGAGTACAGAGAACTCACGGCAGCTTGTTGATGAGCCTGCCGTCTGCTCAATTAACATATCTCCTTAAATAGGGAAGACCCCTTGCTCCGGCGTCTATGCCAAGACACAAGGCAAGGTGTTTGGAGCAGGATGTTGCTCTCCAGTGTTCTGAGGTCTTTTTTAAAGTCCTCGGGCACTCTGTGCCAAACAAACCAGTGGAAGTGAGGGTAAGCAAGGGCTCGGTACCTTGGGGGGTTCTCCAACTACGTGACTCAACAAAGTGGATACGTGCATACCAAGAGCCAGAGAGAGATTTTGAGGTGACTTCTGGATGCTTTCTTTAGAAAAAGCTCTCCCTGAAGAGCCTCAAATCCTTGCCTAGGGACACTCCAATGAATCAGGAGTCGCCACCCTGCTGAGGAGGGCTCAGAGGGGAGCGCTCAGGGGTTGTCTCCAACCCCACTCTCACAACCCCAGTCCAGGGGCTTTTCTCCCGGTCCCTCTCCCGGGCAAACGGAGCACACGTCTGGACAGCACATCAGGCTCCTGACTGACACTCATTTCTCCCCTGCCAAGACATGAGAGTGCGCTTATTTATTATGGGTTAAATATTTGGGGTTGAGTAAGAACCTCAGAGGGAAAAGGTGGGTCTGTTTCCTTGGATTTTTTTTCCCACCCCCTCACTTGGGATGAAAAATCAAATTTTTTAAACTATTATATTTGTTTTATGGAAAGTTACTCTTTTTTACTTTAGGTTCAGCTAAAGGCTGAGAATTAACAACTCTTGAGTGAAAATAACATGAGGAAATACAATGGAGAAATATCTGGACATGTCCAGACAGGTCTGGACATTGCCAGAACGAGTCAAAAATGTCAGGCTGAAGTAAGGATCACACTTCACCACAACATCAGGCAACACAAGGGCTAAAAAATAAGTAATTTTTTATTTTTTTCAGTTATTTTAAAATGAGGTGCCAAAACACCAGGTAGCTTGGGCTGCCACAAACCCGTGGGTAACAAGAAGCGCATCTTAGAAGTTGTAATGACATTTTAGATCCTTTCTTGATGTTTTCAGGTGTGTTAGGGTCTCCTAGAATTTCCACTAAAGTCACTCGGGTCTTTTCTCTTACCATAGAATCATTAGACTTCTCTGTAAGTATAGATATATTTTGTTTCTTCTATGGAATAAAGTTAATGTTTTATTAAGTTATATCACAGTTATGATACAATGTCCTGTCAAGAATAGGTGTTACACTGGGCTGCCATGAGTGTGGAAAATTTATTTTTACCATTTGGCTAATTAAGACAATTGTTTTGCCACTTTTTTGTGTTTATAAACATCAGTAGTATGTCTTAAACACCATCATTCTTTGAATGGACTTCAGACATCCTCACCAGAAGATGATTAATTTAGTGAGTTGTGCATGACTGTGGTCATGCATGCTTTTCAGCCCTTGGTCTGGATTAGACTAAAAACAAATACCTACTGGTAACAACACTGTAGAACAAAATATTACTGTCTTTTTTTGTTCCTTTAGGACTTGTAATAGAGTCTCTTTGTTAGACTCAAGATTCATCTTGCTTTTTAATAGATGTGTACACTTCTTCCATTCTGCCTTCTGTGGTTTTCCTTTTCTGAAGTCTGGTATGCTTCGTGGTTTATTTATTCATCAGTTGTAGAGAAAGAAGTTCACCATAAAAAAAAATTGTTTTGGAATATATACTTAACGGCGTGTCAAGAAACAGAAAACAATTACACTTATGCAACATAACGTGCATTTTTACATGCCACTCGCATGCTGCTTTATGCATCCCCAGTTTATGTAAGTAATGAAAATTAAATATCACGCTACCCTGCACAATGCAGCCAGCACAATTAAGGCTACGAGACCTTAATTGGGACTAAAAAAACACACACCAGCGCTAAAAAAACACAGTCTTTTATGGCAAATTCGCAGGGGGTGCTTCCAGTGTGGCAGGGCTATGGCTGCCATGAGGAACGAAGCGTTTTAATGTCCTGAGGGTCACTGGGCACTGTGTGTTGAGGGTCATGTTCTGCAGATGTGACAAATACATGACAAATGCCACATGTCACCCTCTCTATGTGGCCTGGCCCATTGCAGTGCTGGGCTGGACACGAGGAGAGGCAGCTCATGGCCTCTAGTGGGAAGAGCAGCTGGGGCAAGGTGAGGAGGCAGGATGGGACCTCGACTGTAGCCAAACATGGGGAAAAGATGTTCTTTTTTTTCATGATGAAGGACAATTTCAGCAGTTTGGGGCCAGCATGTTTGCAGTATCTCAGGCAGAGAACGGCACCCGTTCCTGCACTTTCCAAGCTGTTGGTTTGGAGCTGTACTTGGCGCAACTTTGCCTGACAGGGGCAAAGGGCTCTGCGTTCTGTTTCTATGCAAACACCTTCTGCCTTGGCAGGGACAGTCCAGGTGGAGCCTCCATCCTCCCGCAGGTTGCCACTCATGCTCCCTTTCCAACCAAGAGCCTCTCTTCAGCCCAGGAGTGGTGTGGACAGGCTCATCCTTCATCCCTGGGCAGTGGGAAAAAGTCCCCTGACACAAAATGGGGAATGAGAGCTGGAAAGAAGCATTGCAGAAAGGGACCTGGGGGTCCTGGTTGATGGCAAGTTGAACCTGAGTCAGCCAGGAGAGCCAACAGTGTCCTGGGAGCTTCAGGCACAGCATCACCAGCCAGGCAAGGGAGAGGATTGTCCCACTCTGCTCTGCACTAGGGTGGCCTCACTTTGAATATTGTGTGCTGTTTTGGGTACCACAATGTAAGAAAGATAGAAAGCTATTAGAGAGCATCCAAAGGAGGGTAATGAAGATGGTGAGAGGCCTTGAGGAGAAGCCATATGAGGAGTGGCTGAGGACACTTGGTCTGTTTATCCTGAAGGAGACTGAGGGGAGACCTCATTGAAGTTACAACTTCCTTGTGAGGGGAAGAGGAGGGGTAGGCACGGATCTCTTCTCCGTGGTGAGCAGCGACAGGACCGGGGGGAATGGCATGAAGTTGTGTCAGGGAGGTTTAGGCTGGATATTAGGAAAAGGTTCTTCACCCAGAGTGTGGCTGGGCACTAGGACAGTTTCCCAGGGAAGTGGTCACAGCACAAAGCATGGCAGAGCTCAGGGTGTGTTTGGACAACTCTCAGGCACATGGTGGGACTGTTGGGGCTGTCCTGTGCAGGGCCAGGAGTCGAACTCGACGTTCCTTGTGAACGTTCTGTGTCACTCTGGGACGCCGTCACTCTCGAGCACCGACTCCGCCATCGCCCGCCGCGGCTCCCTCAGGTGGGCGCCCCTGGGGCGGATGCCTGGGCACCCCCGTAGCCCTCCCGCCGTCACCCAGCAACGCCCCCCGCCCGTCCCCCTCTGCCCGAGGCCACGCCCCTCGTTGCATATTCATTACCAACGCCCGCAGACACCACGCCTCTTATGCATATTCATAAGCACACCTCACGTACCCCCTGGGAGGCCACGCCTCTCTCGCTGCATATTCATGACCTCGGGGGCGGGAGGGGGCGGAAGCGGAAGCGGAAGCGGGTGCCGGTTCCCGAGGACCCGGTATAAAGCGGCCGCCGCTGCCCGGTGCTGCCGCGCTCGCGCCGCCGTCAGTGACCTCGTCCCTTCCCTCCTTCCCTCCCTCATCCCCCCCGCCCTCCCCGGCGCCGCCGCCTCCCCCCTCCGCCGCACGGAGCAGGTCCCGGGTGCTGGGGGAGACCCGGGGGCAGGTAAGGGGGGCGGCGGGAGCTTGGGCTGTGAGGGGTTTCTGGAGTGAGGAGGGAGCGTGGAGGAGAGGGGCAGCTGAGGAGCTGTGGGGTGACGGGGAGAAGGGGCTGGTGAAGGCGAGGAGGGGTTTCGGGTGCCGGGGATGAGGGGCTGGTAAAGGCGAGGAAGGGCTTGGGGTGAGATGGTGGTGAGGAAGGGTTTGGCGTGAGGGAGATGAGGGGCTGGTGAAAGTGAGGAAGGGTTTGGTGTGAGGGAGGTGAGGGGCTGGTGAAGGTGAGGAAGGGTTTGAGGTGAGGGGCTGGTGAAGGTGAGGAAGGGTTTGAGGTGAGGGGCTGGTGAAGGTGAGGAGGGGTTTGAGGTGAGGGAGGTGAGGGGCTGGTGAAGGTGAGGAAGGGTTTGAGGTGAGGGAGGTGAGGGGCTGGTGAAGGTGAGGAAGGGTTTGAGGTGAGGGAGGTGAGGGGCTGGTGAAGGTGAGGAGGGGTTTGAGGTGAGGGGCTGGTGAAGGTGAGAAAGGGTTTGAGGTGAGGGGCTGGTGAAGGTGAGGAAGGGTTTGAGGTGAGGGGCTGGTGAAGGTGAGGAAGGGTTTGAGGTGAGGGGCTGGTGAAGGTGAGGAAGGATTTGAGGTGAAGGGCTGGTGAAGGTGAGGAAGGGTTTGGCGTGAGGGAGGTGAGGGGCTGGTGAAGCTGAGGAAGAGTTGGGGTGAAGATGAGGAAGGTTTGGGGTTGGGGCTGAGAAGCTTTTTGGATGAAGGAGTTATGGGGCTGGAGAGGTGAGAAAGGGTTGAAGAGCTTTGGGGTAAGGTTATGTGAAGTCATGAACATAGGAAGGTAATGAGGATCTTGGGGGCTAGGGAGATATGAAGCTGCAGAGGTGGAAATAGCAAATGCTGTGTGCTGTGGTGAGAAATCAGGTCAAAGGAGGTGTTGGGCTACAGAGGCTGGAAGGGATGAGGAATGAATGGAGGAATGAGTAAGGTAATGTTGGAGAGACTTGTTGGGGTGTCTGAGATAGCCACCTCTTTCTCATCAGAATTCATTAAGTGCCCCTTTGGAATTGTGTTGGGTGGAGACTGTGCTGGAAGAGGAATTGACAAAGGGACCAAAGATGGAAAGTAGGGTAGCTTTTCAGACTATTAAACTTTAGTAGTCTGCCATTTGAATAATTCCACACTTAATCTGTAACCTGATCTCAATGCTTTATCACAAAACAATTGAGTCTCTCCTTGCCTGATATGATGGTGGGAGGGTACTGGGGGAAGAAATTACTTCCAACTTTACTCTTAAACCTCCCATGAATGCACCAGTTTTCTTTAAGATCGTGTTATCAGTGATCTGCAACTCTAAGATTACTTTATTTAGCACTTTTAGCAGGTGCAGGAGCCCTGCTTGACCTTGAAAAATACTCTCTTCATGGGGCAGTTTTCTGTTGGAGTGCTTTGCTTCCAGTATTCTCTACGTATAGAGGGAAAAAAGGAGGGGAGAAAAAGATTTAGCCAAGGCTCAGACTTGGCACTGGGTGCGGTGAGTGAATCAATGTTGCTGGAGCCTGGCTAATTCAGGGACTTACAAATGGGAAAGGATAGGAAAGATATTGCAGGATCTTGAATGTTAGACAGAGGAGATGTTTTCTCCTTCAGGAAAAGACATGTTAGAAGAATTGGATCTAGAGGGAGAGGCAGCACTTAGGTACAAAGAACAGAGAAATAACTGCAGCATTATGAGGATCCGTGGGAAGGAATTGCACTGTTACAGCATGTATCTTTTCTGCTCTGCAAAAACTGCTCCAGTGTGAGCTGCGTCATGTTCCACTGCTGTGATCAGACAGTGCTACTAAAATATTTAATGAAATATGGCTTGAGCAGGTGCTTGAGCTCAAAGAGCAAGCTGATGAATGCTTCCTGCTTCCCTCCACAAGCCAGGCTTTTTTGTAAATACCTGGCAGAGGGGGTTGCTGATGTGATTGCACTGCCATGGCTTGTGTGACTTCTTCCCTCCCACCATTATTGCAAAAGATAATGTCTTCCCTGCTTGGTTTGTTTAGTGATTATACTGGATTGATGAAATGTTCAACATGGCTAATTTTTCCCTTCCTAAATATTGGAAGACAAGAGATTAAACTATTTATTTGACACTTTGGCTATAAATGCTTACAGAAGTGCATTTTACTGTAAGTTTCAAAAGCTGACAATACCTTAAACTCCTAAAACTGCATCCAGTAGTCTCTGATGCATCCAAAAACATCTGTGAGTTCCAGTGTATGTCAAAGGTAGTGGCAGCTGCTGTCTTGGAAGTAAGAGCTTCATTCCTCTATTAATGTGATTAAATTGGATACTTAAGGGAGTTTTCATGACAAAATAACAATTTCCATGATGTAATGGGTGGGATCAGTGGAACAGCTTCTATTTTAGTTAGCTATTTGTAATGTCAGAGGCCAGTTTACATGGGTTGGCTCGTGCCTCTCCGAGCAAATAAATGATAGCCGTTCTTGTGTTCAATTGTGTATGACTGAGGCATCTTCAGCAAAAGGAAAATGGGTGGTTCTACAGATAAACCTTCCTGTGTAACTGTGGGTTAACTCCTGCAGGAGCCTGCTGCTCTCTGGGAGTCTGTTGCTGAGAAAGGAATGAGCAGTATCTGCTGACATGATCTTGCTTGGATGCTGTGGGGACTGCCTGCAGTTGAGGGCAATCCTCTCCCTCCAAGCTGAAATGTGCCTTCAAAATTCAGTCTGTTTTAAATACGGTTGTATTGTGCTGCCTTGCACTGACAAGGGAAGTTGTCTTCTGCTGGAGGTCTCCTTAGTTAGTCATGAGAAGGTGGCAGGAACACTGACTGACACCTGGTGAACCTGCTGCTCCTTCTGTGTCATGTTACAACAAAACTCATGAAGTGCAACTTTGTTCATGTGCCTTTTCAGTGGGACAACACAAGTGGAATATTTTCATGGCTTCCAGTGAAGTGTGGTGTGACTCTGACTGAAACAATGCACATGCTTGTATGTCTAAGTGCATTTGACCTTAAGTTTTCACACTGAAGCAAGTGTGGAGCCTATTTGAGGAGCTTTCTGAAGTAACTGCCTTGATTCCTCCAGGTGGAAATACAGACTCTGAGAGAGCAGGCTGAAGTTGGATCTGTCTCCCAGGGCTGTGACCTCCAAGGTTAATTACCTTTCAACTCACTCCAGTCCTGGATTCTCTGGCAGCTAGAAAGTTAAGACTTGGTAATATAATGTTGCTCTGCTTGTGTGCTGAGGCAGGAATGCATGGACTCTGCCTCTATCCCTGTATAAACTTGAATGGATCGTTTATAAAAGCAATGAGAATATTAACATTGGATGGTACCTGCAGAGTAATTCACCAGTGAACCTGCATCTAATGTTTGAAAAACCTTCTTGCAGTCAAAATGTGTTGCAAACCGAGTAGCTCAGAAAAGATGTTGAAGCTTTAGGAGTAATGAATTCCTGGGTGGGAAGATGATGTCTGGAATGACCTGCTAGGTAGTACCCGCAGTTGTGAACACAGCTGCATGTAACACTTCGGTACTTGCAGCAGACACTGATTTAAGTTATAAACAGTTCCTTTACACAGCAGCATTTGATCTTGTCTAGCTTAGTCTATAATCTCTGCCTGTGATGTACTGCTCTCATCCTTAGTTGAGCACTTTATGACTTCCAGAATCAATTCCTAGAGGAGGAAGCCAGTTTCACTTGGAATATGTGGGCACTGCTACCTGAATGTTAGGCAAAACCAGTGAAATCCTTCCCACTGCCTATCACAAGAAGCTGAAGGTGGCAAAAGTTCCTTTTGAGCTTAACTTGTGGTCTGTACCTCCTCTAACACCACAAGCCACCCTAAAATGCTTGCATCAAGTGATCAAGCAGTGTATGTTGAGCAACAGTGCACATGTGCTGGTGTCATGTTTGACATAAAAAACAGCTTTGCTTGCCCTTCAAACTGACTGCAATGCTACAGGCTACTTTTAATAGTGTAAAAGCATGTTGAACAGAGGCAAAGCTCTTGGAGTTGAAATGGAGCTTTTCAGCTGATGTGCCAGGAGAACCCTGTGGAGGTGATGAGGCTGTTGTGACGGAGGAGGAAGCTTTAGCAGCTTGCAGAGTAATGAGTAACATGAAGAACTGTTTGTGCTGCGTTTTGGTTTTGCAAGGGTCACTCCCATGACCTTTATATCTGTAATACTTGCGAGATCCCAGTCTGTGACCCATTCCAACTATAGGCATAAGATTCATCAAAACTCCAATGGAACAGCCTTGTGTGCAGTTGTTTCCCTTACACATGGGTTAACTGATTTGGTACCTATTCTGTTGGAGCTCCTGGTCCTTCAACTTAGTGTCAGCCTTACTGAACACTTCCCTTCAATAGTAGCCCATTGACTTGAGAATTACAGAGTGCAGTGGGCATTGCTTAGCTGAATATACCAGCACTAAACTGGTATGAGTGTTTGAAATTATACTTTTCCAAAGCAGAGCATTACACCTGCCCAGTAAAAGCTGTATCAACTCCAATAAACTTGCTAGCAATTGTGTGTTTAAGGCTCCATGCAAAAACAGAAAGCAATCCAGTTGTCAAAGTGGAAGCAGAGTGCTGTTAGGATGAGTGACACCACATGTGTAACTTGACAGCTGATGTTTCAGCCTGAGAGTCACCTTTCAGATCCTGGGCAGCCCAGAAACCAAGCATGGAAGCAGACACTGTTAAGCTGTGGAGTGTTGGGAACTAAGGACTGCATGCTTTTGGTAAGCCGCTGCTGTCAGGTGACTTTTACGGTCAGCAGCTTATCAGTTACCCACACATCTTGCATTTGGGTCACAGCCCTGCTCAGAGAAACCACCCAAAGCTTCCACTGGTAAACAGATATTATATCATGCATCTGGGACTGTGAGGGGCTCTTGTAGCCAAGCACTAAATAATTATTGCAGTTCTAAATAAACTGATTACTCTGAAGTATGGTACAGAAGACTAATATTCCTCCAAGTGAAACAAGATATTCTGCATGAAAAACAGCTTATTTCATACTATTAAATCTAGACCTCCAACAGAGTTGCCCAAGACTGAATTTGCCTTGAGTTAAAAGCTGGACTTTGGGCACTTCAGTGATGGGTTCAGAGCACTGCAGTGTCTGAGCCATGGTGTGGTTTGTGCTGTGACCTAACTGGCACATGGTGGCTATTAACTAAAGCCCCTTCTTGCTGGTACTTCCAACAAGTGCTGCGCAGTCATTTAGACTGCAGCTGGCATACGGCTTTGTAACAACTCGGGACAAGCAGCCAGGTTTCCTCATCAAACTTGCTCTTGGCAAGTGACTCTGGCAAGCATCAGGACACAAGGCTTTTGTTGGGTAATGATTGGGTTTGGCTTAAGAGCTGCTCTTGACCTTGGTTTGGCTCTTACTGGCAAGTATTCTGCTCAAAACATGAATTTCAATCTATAGGCGATGGGAAGTTGGTCTTCACAATTTGGAGAACTAATAAAACTTAAAACCTAGTTAAAGCTGGGGAAGACTTGATTTCCAGGACTCCCATGTGTGAAAGATACAGACTATGAAACTAGTATCTTCAGCTTTAGGAGACCTGGCTGGCCTGACACTTTAGGCTTGAGTCAATCTCTTTTGCAGTGTTGTATGAAGACTGACTAATCTGGTGGCCTGAGGTGTTCTGGGAGTGGACTGAGATATACTTTCACAACTGAAACTGTCAGTCAATAGCTGCTGCTCTTGTAGGAAGGCATAAAAGGGTAGAAGATAAAGCTTAGTCCTAAGGAGGAGGCCAAAGATGCTTTTAAGAAAATTCGAGTGTGTAAATAGCAGCAGGAAAGTGTTACCCCAAACTGTTTTGCTGAACTATATTTGAAGTGGAGTTTGCCAGTGTTCTGGGGAGAGCAAGGTTGGTTCTCAGCAGAGTGGAGAGAGGACCTAGTTTCCTCATCTTGTTTTAAATGAGAGCTCTAATGTTTTTGTAACTGAAATTGAAACCAGTGTTATGCTGACCCTGCATATTTTCTATCCTCTGCTGGCTGGCCTGGACTACTTCTGCATGCAGTATAGTTCATTTATTTTGGAGACTTGAAAACAAGCCATTATCACCCTTCAGTGCCAGATAAATAAATGATCTAACTGGGGGCCGAACCCAGTGTTCTTTTACAAAAGCACAACTGCATGTCACTCTTATCTTCTGCATTCTGTCCTTGAATATATGATCAATCTTTCTGGACCACATCCAGAAACCAGTGGCTTAACCCAACAAGCGATGACTGCAGAGCAGTCAGATTTCTGTGCCACTTAATTTCCTATCATCACTTACACATAGCAAACAGTCTTCCAGAATACATTTAACATGAGCACTGTTTAACCTACAACTTTCTTATCAATCATATGGAAGTGCAAATAACAGGAACAGGAGTCAACTCTTAAATAGTCTCGATGCTGAATCTGTGCTTCCAGGTAACAATAGTTTCAGGGGGTTGATGTGTTTTTGTGTGTGTTTTTTTGTGGGGAGGGGGAAGGCACACATGCAGGGTTAAAAATACTCCTTCCATTTTACGAGGGGAATATCTGAGCAAGTACACTGGCCTGAGGAGTCTGGCTCTGGGTGCTCCCAGGGGAGTGATTTGACAGTCTGAACTATTGCTCCTTAGAGTAGTGTGGCTGGCCAGCTAACTCCCAAGAGTTCAAAAAATAACCCAAAACAAATGCACAACTTGTTTTAACACCAGCACTTCTAATGCACATGTCCCGTTTGCTGTCTGATCTGTATCTGGGGGAATCAGCTTGTGATGTAGGCTTGTTCTTTTTCTTGGCTCTTGTTCTGCTTCCAACTTTGGTGTAGAGAGGGAAAAGGCTTACACTTCTCAGTGCACAGGTACCCTGATTGTTTCCAACATCATAGCACTTCAACCTCCCTAAAAGTTAAAAAATTCCCTTCAGTGGGCTGAAAAAAGAGCGTGAATGGGCAGTTATCTGTTCCCTTCATGCTCCTACAGTCATTATTGGCCCTACAGTTGGAGCTTTTTCTGCTGCTTTGTTTTCAAATCACCTTTCCAATTTGTCGTCTTTCAGGTATGGTCTGTTCAAAACTCTCATTATGCAGCTGCACAGTGGATCTCTCAGTCTACTGGAGAAATGGAATTGAATCAGATAAGGCGTGTCCTCTTCCAGACAATTGCTCTGGAATAGTTTGCGTGACAGTTCAGGGTGCCATTTGAAAATAAGCCTTTTGACCCTATAGTACGAGTCAATCTTCTTTGTATGCATATGACCTGGACACTACCATGGCCTTTCAGTTGTGCAGTAGCCCCCAATGATGCTGTTTATAAAAGGGTTTGGGTTCCCATACAGTGAATTTTGCGTTAATATCAGATGCCTGTGGGTCTAGTGGGTTTGCTATTGTATTGTTAGTAAGTCTTTTACTGGTTAGAACAGCAGGATATATTTGTGGGCAAGTAATAGTCTTGCTGTGATGACTTAAGATAAAGCCTCACTACTTTATCTCGGGGTATTCTTAGCCTTCATGACTAGATCTCTCTAACATCACTTTGTCAATGTAAAACCTAACGAGTCTCAGGGATGTTCAGTATAAACTTGACTTAATACTCCTTGAATAGATTTCAGTGCATCATCCTACCTCTGTACTTCCTGGAAAGATATACTTACACAAAAAAACCCCCAAAAAACAGTGCTCAGTAATTGCAAACTACTAAACATGTACACTCCTCAGACTACAAACTTCCAGCTCATTCCAGCAGCCCAGCACTGCCTGGTATTTCCCTGAACTGCACTTAGTAGCTTTCGATTCCTCATTAACTGTGCTCCTAAATTAACACATTCTAAGAGATCAGTTCCAGTTCTTTGTTAAGGCTGGTTACTGAATAACTGGTTGTAATTAATGCCTGAATTTATCACTGGTACAATACTGGCTACACTGTTCCCTGCACTTCAGCCTCTTGCAGAAGCTTTTTGTCAACAGACTCCCTGTCTGGGTGGCTCTGTGAGGAGTCTGTGTATTGCTGAGTATCTCACTTGCAGGATTTCAATGAACCCGGTAAGTTGCCTTGATTGTGGATCACAGCCTCATTGAGTCTGTTTGGAATTTATTAATGGATGTGTCCCTGATGGCTTCTCTGACCTTTGAAATTTTAGGGGCTACCCACTGAAAAAGCCACTGCTGGTAAGTGGCCCATGGTCAAACATCCCTACTTGAGAAAGCTTTAAATCCCGACATGCAATTACTGTATTGACTGGATATATACACACCATAGTTTACAAAAGACAAATTCTTTAAGTAAGTAGGGAATAAAATTTCAGCTTTACATGCAGAAATTGCTGCATGATTTTGAGATCTTGCCCTAGGAGATGGGATAAGAAAGCTGCTGCAGTTCTGTGCTTCAGGCGTTTGCAGTAAAATTGCTTTGTCTGTGAAAAAAATAGTCTGAAATAAGAGGTGTTGGTAATGGTTCCACAAGCTTTAATACTAAAGGTATATTTTCTCATAAGGGCATGTGTTTAAATACTTCAGCTCTGTGTTTATAACATCTTCACTATGCACTGTACTCTCCTTCTTGCATCTAAATGAATGTGGTCAGGGTGGAAGTACTGTGCAAATGAAAGCAACACTTGGTTTATCTCCAGTAGCAGCATTCAGTTCATTAATATTGCATCTCCCTGTAACTTAGAAAATGAGTGGAAGCCTGCCTGTGTCAAGTATTAAATAAAAATGGATTCCTTATTTTTGCATTAATGACTCTCCAGCATAATTTTTAATTCTTACCTGGTGCAGTTATGCTCATGCCATTATAATACTTCATTTTCTTACTCACTGTTGATGTAGGGATTAAATAACTTCCTTTCCCATTGTCTGGGTAATAGTCATGTCTTTTCAAAGAATGAGAATAACAAGAACACTGGCCAATACTTGGCTTTCACCAGAGAAATTTTTAAAATATTGGACTGGACTGAGTGGAAAGCAGGAAGCCAAGGCTGGAAATTTCTCTGCTCCATCCTATCTGATAAAGCAAGCAAGAGCTCAGAATTTTCCTTCATTAATTTGTTAGCCTTACAGGACAAACTGGAGCTCTAAGTTGCTTGATGTGAGTTGCTAAGACTAAAGCTACACAAGTCTGTCTTTTTGCATCTGAAAGGGCTCAGGCTTGTAATAATGCTGTGACCCTTCCAGCCTCACAGAGAATAATGAAAATACAGCAGGCTTACATGAGTGATGAATACATCTTACATTGTTTATATCTGGGCCTGTAATTTAATGTTAGATCTGCACTCCCAAGACTTCTAAGTAGTCTAGGCACAGAATTAAACTGTAGATCGTGCAGCAAAAGCCTGAAGGTCTGGGAAGCTTTTTTCATCAGGTAGGTGGAGGGTTTCACTCCTGGCATATGTGGGGAGGATGTATCCAAAGTGACAGACAAGTGTCAATGCTTACAGACTAGTGGGATTCAGCTGTGGCTGCAGCAAAGAACTGCCAGTGCTTTTGAAATCAGTTTAATCTGAGCAAATGGTTGTCAGGCCTGCTCCTCATGATAGGAAGTGTTTAATAAAAAGCATGTGAGAAGGCACATACATGTGTGCAGTTTGTTTTCTGTTCAGCAAAGAAATCTGGGATCAGGCCGCTCAAGATCCTACCCAGATGGCTGATTTAGCCCATGTGTCCTAAAGTAAACCGGAGTCTGTTTTGATTGCACTGTTCTTCAGAAGGAATTAACATTTCATACCTGGGAAATTTGTCTATGCTAATTTCTGTTCCATGTTTTGAAGGCTGAGTTTTGCTCTCTGTGCCAGTGAAGGTTTAAGCCTGGTTGATGCTTATTGTAACATGACAAGTATTCTTTCATCGGGTAAAATACAAAGTACAGTTGCACATTTTATATTCATTCTGTTTTTCCAGATTTCATGTATGAGTGGTGAGCAAGGGCACACAAAGTCCTCAGGGGAAGGAGAAAAAGCTCTCCTAGCCAATACTTGTTTGAGTTATACACACTGCTGTTCACATTACTACAGATAAGTAGGAAGAATTTTACAGTCACCATGTAAATTCTTTTCCTCTAGGTTTTATTTTTTCCTGATAAACGAAGAATTTGTTATCCCCTCTCTACCCCAATTAAGTTAACTTAAACGGACTGCAGCTTGATTGAAAACCAGAATACAAGTTAAGGATAGTAATGTGTCACATCGTGGCTGCTGTAATGTGGAATTGAAACTTAGATATCTTTTGGCTGAAAAGGAAAGGTTTAAAACAAAATGGAAGTGACCTTTTGAATTATGACTGTTTTACTATATGATCATCTGTACTTTTCCAGAGAAGTTTATGGGTCAAAGGTCTGCCCATGAAGAAATATTTATATAGAGGTAATACATTGAACTTTGAAATTTGTTACTGAAAGAATAAAAACTGAAAGCTTTTACAGGATGATAAATGCATTTCACTCAAATGAGATAACAAGGGATGTAGTGCCCCTGTTTTATTTATTAAATCTTGACTGCTGTACAAAGCAACATTAAATTATTTCAAATCTATTTAGGCTCTTAAAACCTAAAACATTTAAGGATATCTTATGGTTAACTGCTGATTGCTTTAATCAAATCTTATTCCTCCTGAAAATCTGGCAGGTGATTGTTCAAACGGTAAAAGCATTAGTTTATTGCATATGCTGGGCCTGTAATTGAAAAAGTAAAATGACTAAGCACAATGTTCTCAGTAAAGCTGCCAAAATAAAATACAGCCCAGAAGGGCAGGCCACGCATTTCATTAAAATAAACTTCAGTAACCATGAAATTTATCACCCTAAGGGCATCCTCACTCTGACAAGTGACTAAAGTGTAAAATGTCAAATACCTCTGTGCTGACCAGTAACTTGCATTAACTTTAAGATTTTGTTAGTCAAATGCTAGATGTACTTTCTTGTTCACAAGTTACAAAAAATGAATACTTTTCTTCCTCAGCTTCCTGTGTTACTGCTGAAGACTCACACCTACACATGCAGCACATGCAAATGTCTGTGCCTTTGTGGGCTCTGGGAGGTGGGAAATTGTGTGTGTGCCCACAAGTGAAAATGAAAGAATGACAGGGAGCAACCTCAGCTTGTAGAGCCGTAAGAAGCTGATCCATGAGTGGGGCAAGGAAGGAGTGAACCTGCTTGTTGTCTTCCTCATGATGGAAAACAGCACTTCTGTTACCCATAGCATATGGAAAATACTCTCTAATTCTGGTTGCATCATGGGCCAGTGGTTACATTTCTTGTGGGGAGATCACTTCATGTTGTTCTTTCAACACCTTCTACATTTGTAACCCTCTGTCAAGACTTTGTTTAGAGATGTAAAATAATCTCATGCCCTTCAGACTCTGTAGTCATGTCTTCTGGCTCCTGTTCTTTTGATTATTTCCTCTCCCAGTTCTTTCTGCTTGGCTCAATCTGATGTACAGCATGCTTTGCTCACCTAAGTGTTCACCTTGAATGTTGTTGTGCTTGATGAGGAATCATTTGTCATGTGAGGTGATCCTCACCTCTAAGAGAACATTAGGACAAAAGGGGTAATATCTCCTATCAACAGGACATACTGACTTGGGTTGTGCTTCTCTGCTGGAATCCACAGGTCTTCCTGAAAAATGTGTAATCCCTTCTCTAAACTGCTATCAGGAGCGGTGTTTGAATAAATATTTGCTAGATTTTTGGTTTTATTTCACACCATCGTTTGCAATCCTTGCAGACAGATCCCTGTTCAGTAAACCTTCTCTCAGTGCATGGGCTGATAATACTTCTAGACCAACACTAGAAAGCTCCTGAAACCCTTCTTGGAAATACTGTTTTGGAGTCAGCTACTCTTCACAGCAAAATTTGTGGAAGCTGTTGTAATGTCCTCTAAGTCCATTTGAGTGTCCTGCCCACTTCAGTGATGGTTTCATCTAAGTGTGACAGAGCTTGAATATATTCAGCATGGCACATCCTACTGCTTATTAATAGGACTTGTGAAGTCCTACATGACTACTAATTTATTAAAATTTTCAAGTGTTTCAGAGTAGGGTTTTTCCTGGAAGACTTCCTGAGTGACCAAATTCAGGCACTTCTACTTGTCTAGAATCAATTCTGAATTCTCTTACTTGAACCAGAAGCCTATAACAAGCCATCCAATATGTCAAAGTACTTATACAAGGCTTTTAGAATTTTAGGCAAAGTTAATGTCACCACAGTGTCACCAGGATAACTGCCTGTTGCTCAAAGCCCCTTCACTTCATATTGGGGTTAGGGTTAGGTGTAGCACGTCAAATACTTAGGACTAATACATACATCACTGTATCAAGGTAACAACTTTTTGTCTGCTTTTCAAGGACTTGGCCAAGTAGGTGGTAAAGTTGAATAAAAAGTCTGTTAATTTCAACAAACTGTTACTGATAAACACCTTGCAGACAGTGAAATTCAGGAATGAATGTCATATCCCTTATCAACTCCACATGTGATAAATGGATTTAGCTGGTTCTGATGTTAGAGAAAGGAATCTGTAAGTGTTAACTATCTTCATGGGAACTGGGGTGGAAGCCAAGCCACTATCTTGTACCAGTATAAACTGATAAGAGAAAGTGTTCAGTTAAAAGTAGAGCAGTTGTTTAAAGAAATAGTCTGAAGACATCAAACTCTTTGAATGAGATAGGGTAATATGTGCAGTATTCATTCAAGTACCTGACTTTAGTTTTCCAACTTTAACTCATCCCCTTGTAGAATCCTATCTTATCCAGGAGGATACAACTATCCTCCTGGTTTCCCCCATTTCCCCCCACAGATGTAAGCCTGTGATTTCCTCTGCAGCACAGAAAGAAAACATCCCTTTGAAATTTATCTAGTCAAAAACACCAAACAGCTTCAGCCAGGTGTATGTGTGCTCCCATCATCCTTTGTCTGACCTCTGCCATTAGTGATGCTCCTGGCTTGCGATGCTCCTGTGGGCAGTTGCCATCTCCTGGAAGATGAACATCAAGACGGTTTTGAAAATGGAGCAATTTAATATATTATTGCAAGTAGAATCTTGCAGTAATAAGTTGCATGTTGGTTAGGAGTGAGGGACCAGACAGCTGGAAATGTAACATCTGGAATACTGTGAGGTCAGGCTCAGCTTTCCAGAAGAGCAACAAGAAGACTCTGCATCATTACACTTTTAGGATCAGAGAACAGAAGGCTCTAAGAGCTTATAGAGCTGAGTCCCTGTCTTGTGGTGTTCCTGTTCCCAACAGCTGCTGCCAAACCATAAAGATGATTAAACCACAGAAAAGAGTAGAGACTAAAAATCTTGTTCTGGTATTTCTTCTGCCATCTGAGCAGAGCAGCAGAGACGAACCCAGACTGAACGTGAGTGGAGCAAGATGAGGAAAAGTCAGTGATTGAACCACAAATTAGAAGCACTATAATAAAGGTGTGTGGATGACAGAAGATGAATGAGAGCTGTTTCACTAACTCTCTTCATGAAGCCCACACTCTTGCTAGATGTTATTACTCAAGTTTAGAGAATGCTCCTGTCAGTCTGTTGAGATGCATAAGCAGGGAGCTTCAGTGCACTGAAGGCAGCATTTATTGATCAGCTCACAGTTTGGTCAGTTCTTCCCCTGTTCTGTGAATACCCCTACAGCCCCTGAGCTAAGAGGTCCTTTAATGTTAGGTGCCTGTTAAAATAATCATAAAGATTTATCTGAGCAAGACATTGCTGTTCCTGTTCATCCTTCAACACCCACCAAATTTCACTTGTTATTCTCCAAACTGTAGTTGATGCGCCTTTTAAAAATTTTAAGGAGATACTCAGTCCTGAATTGAAGCTGTAGCTGTTATTTGCACCTACTCATAGTCTGTGGAATCCCTTTAATATTCCTTCCTCTGAAGATGGCTTGCACTAACTGCACGTGTATTTTGGTATCTCTTTAAACAGTAGAGGCATAAAGCCAAACTTACCTTGTCAGGTGTTCAGGTTAGTACTTCTTTTTCTGGATTTCCCTCTTGGCTTGAGATTTCAGGATCTATCCAGGGTGATAGAATGAGCAAAGAGATTGTTTGTTCTCTGAGTGCACTTTGCAGGGAGGATCTCATCCGTTTCTGAGGATATTAGATGTCTGTAGGATAACTTGCCAGCTCAGCTGTTACACTTCAGTATTGTGCTATTTTGTGCACTGTAGTTCTGGTGTTTGTTTCCCTCATTGTTTTGCTCTTCAAATTTGCTGCTTTCAGTGCCTGCAAGTATTAAAACAGCTCTGCCTACTTAGCGAAATACCTGTGATATTATCTGACCACAAATTCATTCTGCCTCTGAGAATGATCTGGAAAGACACTCTAGCTGGTATGCAATTAGCCTTGCATAAAGAAACAACCACTACATTAGCTTTGTTTTCTAAACAATCAATCATGCTTGTATAGGCTGAACCTCTCACTGCCCTGTTCTTTATGTCAGCAGCCCTGTATCTGTGGAATGACTCAAGTGCAATCACTTTGAATCTTACAGCTAAATTAACATTGGCTATGACTTGTTGACTTTAAATACCTTTTTAATGCAAAGAAACGCTCCCCTTCCTAGAAGAAGCCTGCCTAGTCCTGTAGACACTATTGCAACAATGTTTTGTTCTTATGGATATTCAAGAAAAGCTGCTTTAGCATGTGAAAGATTAATTCACTGAGGATGTTTTAGGTAATCCAACTGTGTTATCTGATAGTAACCTCCAACAGAAAATGCTTTCGGGAGACTAGATGCCTTTCAAACAGCATTTGCTTGTTGTTTTGGGTGGGTTGTTTTTGGGTTTGGGTTTTTTGGGGGAAGGGGGAATAATAGTTCACAAGGGCAACCACTGTTCAAGGTATTTAAATGTACATTAGCATCTCTACTGCCTTTACAGCCTGCTTGTGGTAGTCCCAGCTGCCTTGTAACAAACAGTTAGAGTGCAGCTGATGAAACCATTGATTCCTCTTAACTACTCCGCCCCTGGAAACTTGTCTCTGTGGGGACTGACAGGGCTGCAAAACCCATGCTCTGGATGATATGATGATGCTTAGTGTTCCATGGATGAGATGTGTCCCCCATCTCACAATGCAGCTTTGTCCCATGGGTCGGTTATATGTAGAGTTTTCCTTGGAGGATGGCAGCTGTGTATTTTGCAGGAAGCATACAGGAAAAGTTGATGGACTGACAGAGCATGACTGAATTGTCTGACTGTGACAGGGCTAAACCTAGACTGGGAGATGTGTTTGCTTTCAAATACTTTCACCTCCTGAAGGTGACTGTCAGCTGCAAGTGATTGCAGTGATGTGACAGCAGGGGACAAGCACTTCTCTGGTGCAGAAGTGCTGCAGGCCTCATCCCATAGTGGTCCAGATGTCTGCAGTTGAAGTGGCATGGATGCTGCAGCTTGTGCATCCTCTAAGAGGAGAACAGCTGACAGTCATTCCCAAATTAGGTAAAAATGCCAAATTCTGGCAAGCCTTTGCCAAGTATTTCGTAGTTCTACAGAGTCACAAATGGAAGAGCTTTGTGTCCTCTAAATATTGTCCTTCTAGCTGGTCTTCATGTATCAAGTCCAACTGCCAAGCACTTGTAGCCTCTTATTATTTTAGTGTACATGTCAGTAAATATCTTATCCTGCCAGTTCTAACAGGGTTAGAGCTTGGCAAAACACATTCTAAAATAGCATTTGTTCATCGTCCAAAATCAAAATGTTCTGATCAAGCTGCTCTTAAATATGGCCATCAGCTTTCTATGGGACTGCTTATAAAGCAGCTGTCTAAAGCATATTATTTGATTAAAATTGTCTAAAATGGATGGTTTGTAGCTTGGCCAAAATTGTCTGTTTATTATCTGTACTTTTGTCTCCTATAAGGTGTAACTCTAAAGTGGTGTGTGTTCCTTACTTTGTTAAATGTACTGGTTGTGGAAGTTCTTAGTGAATTGATCCTAAATGCTGTAGATAAAGTCTGAAATCAGTGTGGTGATGCAACCCTTCTAAGTGCTGATTTATCCATATTATTGACCAAACAGTAATTCTCTGATTTTCTTACAGTTTATTAATTATTGGGGTTAAGAGGGGATTCTTAATTTTGCTTATCTTACACCTTACTTAAAATATACAGGCTATGCATCACTGCTAGGTCAGTTCAAATGTTTATTTAAATAATTGTGGAACTAAATCAAATAGCTCCACTTCATGGCAGTGTACATAAACACGTCTGTCACGCTGGTATTTGGGACAGCCTAAAAAACTGGAGCAAGGATCTGCTCAAGTGCTCCAGCAATACTTTTTATGGAGTGTGCTTTCTCAACGTTTGCTTGTAATTATTTGTGCCGCTAAAGGGAGGCACTGGAGATGTTTACCGAAGGTGCTGCACCCTGAACCTGCAGTTTCCTCTATTGGCACCACCTCATGCATCGCAGGTGTGGGGCCAGAGGGGTGAAAAACAGCTCCTTTACCACACCCTTTGCAACGCGGGTGCCAGGAAGTAAGTCAGAAATAAATGTTATCTCTAAACACCTTTATTTCTTTCTTTCAGTACTGTAGTGATGAGCTCCATTTAATACTTCATCAGGGGATGTTAGAGTATTTTCCTTGGCTCAGACGGAGGGAAGGGAAGCTCGGGGAAGCTTGGGTGGGGAAGGGAAGGAATCTCTCTCCTTTGTGCTGACAGGAGACAATTTCCAGCAGTCGTGATGAGTCAGTGTGGGCTCAAACTGCAGGTTAGGCTGTAAATGCTGGTTTATTACCGAGCAATCACAGTGATGAGGTTCCCCTTTGATCTGTGAGTCCACTCAAACAAGACAAAATGAGAACGCTTCGTGCAAGATGATATAACCAGTGATACAGACTTGTTTACAAACCCTTTGGAGAATCTGAAACGTGAGAAACCCTCTTCTGCGATGTTTTGGTTTTTCTCTGAGGGAGTAATTATTTCTTCAGAGTTAGTAAAATCTGGTCAAAACCTGACTGCTCCATCTTTGTTGGAGGGTGAACAAAATTCTAAGGATGTTTTCAAAAGCTTCCTTTAACAGAGTTTTCTGAGATTGAATGATGGTAATGCGTTTAGGGACTGGTAATTGGAGATAATTCCAATGAATTAGACTTTGCAGACGTTAATGATATGCTAGAGGAAGTCGGCTTATGAAGATCTATGCTGTGCTCTTTTTTTTGTCTTGATCTATTGAATAGCTCCTGTAATTGTCTAATAGATATTCTGGCAGTATTTGGGTTTCTTAAGCATTTGCAGCCTGAAGAAGCCAGCCTTTGAATTTTCAGGCAGTGAATATGATTAGTTTAAATGCCAGTGTGTGAAAGTAATGTGCTTTTCATAGTAGGTACAGTAGCATCTGCAAGGAATGTCTAACTTTGCAGATACAAACTAAGTAAGCAGTTCTGGCTTGACTATTTATATGGGTCAATATTCATGCAAAACACTACTCTCAGTCTATTACAGAAAGTATTTCTCATTCTGGAGAATTTGCAAAGACTGCTCTGGTGTATTTCATTTCCCCCACTGCAATCAGGAGGACAGCCTTGGTGAAAGAACTTTTTTTAAAAAATGCTACTGGCAACGAGGTCTTGATAGGATTATTCTTGCACCAGCAGCCCCACTGGGTTAGACATTGCCCTTCCTCCTGCAGGAAGGTGGGATTGGTGCAGTTAATCCACTTGGTTATGTATTAAGATGTTTGCTGATGATAGCCTTAATTTTGTTTTCCTCTGTTGTTCTGCTTCATAGAGACAGAGCGAATAAATCCATTTAATTCTGATGGGAGATAACATTCATGATCAACATGGTTTTAAAACTTGAGGATCTTTTAGTGGGACATTCCAAGCTGGACCATACTTTTAGCTCAGGCCAGACTGAAGTTTGTGCTTATCTGACCAAATCAGTGGATTTTCTTGGTGGAAGTCATTCCTTGCAGCAGCATCAGCCTATAACAGCATATTTGCACACTGGCTTGAGTGATCTCTGTCCCCATGAGGTTTTGAGTTTTGTGCTTTTGTGGTTACTTGGTTGTCATTTTTTGGTTTTGAAAGCTGTTAGTGATTGCTGTCTTGCCCTTTACCAAATTTTGGGTGTAGAACCTGCTAATTGAAGATCCAGCCATCACAATTCTGGCATGCCTATGTCTTTGCTGTGCTGTGAAACTGCTTCTTAGTGCCTTTTTTTTTCCCCAGCATCCCTGATCCCAGCTGTTATGTTTTCCATTAGCTCTGAAGGCTTCTCTACTGCTATTTATGCTCATACCCCTTTAGCTGTTTACTTGTTTAATTTATTAATAAACATGAAGGTAATGTGAGTATATATTAATTTTTACCTATCTGTAAATCAAAATACAAGTTAAATCAGATACTGCCACCTCTCCAGTTTAACAAAATGAAGTATTTCCTACTAAAAACAGCAGCAGCCGTGGTTTAACAATGTAATCTGATCTAATATTAGTAACAGGCTGTGCCTTTAGGGAGCAGTATAATATCCAATCCACTGAATAAAGTCTGTCTCACATTAAATTCTGGATCCTTCTTAAAAAGATGGCTTCCCAGAATTGTTTCAGTAATTGCATAAAGACCCATGATTTCCTATGTCTTTTTCCCAGTAATGAATGGAGAAATTATGTTGGTCCCAAAATACAAAGAATGATGAAATAGGGCTGCCTTACAAAGATGTTCTCCCTGATGTCACAAGGACCTTTACCTCTCCACCTTACCTCTCAAGCTTTCTATTCCTCCTCATGTGTCCAGGCAGGAAAAATCCCATCAAGGGAGTTTGTCATGCCCAGATTGCCATCTGTGACCGCATCACCACATCTTCCAGGAAGGAGCCAAAATCTTACTCTTGGTCATTTTCCGAGTATGTGAGGGAGTGGAAAGAGGGCCCCAAGAAAGCCCAGGGGCTTCTAGTCAAGGCCATGCTTTATGGACAGAAGGAACCAGGAAACTCAATGAAGATTTAACTTCGGCAGGGCTGGAGTTTATAAGCCTGTGTATGTCAGGCTGTAATAATTTCAGGAATTTTGTATACATACTGAGGGAAGGGTGCAACAAGCCTTCATTAACTCTTCCAAAATCAAGCTGTTCACACCCTTCCTTTTATGTTTTGGATTGTGGTTTGGATATTTATTTGTTGGGGGAGTAGAGGATGTCAGATGTTCAGCATTAAGAGTAGAAAAGCTGCCAGCATGATCTGCTTCTCTTAGATGAATTTATATTTCAAACATCTTGTTCTGGCTTAACCAGCAAGGCAGAGGTTGTAAAAGACATCGACTGACTTACAGTGTGTGAAGAGTCCTGAGGGCAGGCAAAAGTTTGTGTTGGAAGAAGTGGAAAAAATGCTGTTTCTCCGTGTGAGGTGGATTGCTCCATATTGTTTTAATTCACAATGTGCTGCAGAATGACTTACCCCTGCCCAGACGTTGCTTCTGTGGCCTAAATTGTGTGGTAGCTTCAAAAGTAGGTCATGATGCAGAAGCACTGTGCTGTTTGCAGTGGCTCTTTTCTTTCTCTTCCTTTTTTTTTTTTTTTTTCCTTCCAAATCTCAGGTTTCAAGATGAACTTGCAAAGAATCTGACCTGCAGTCAGTGTTAGTCACAGGGTTGTTTAGGCACGGCGTCCTTGTAGAAGCAGCTGGTTTATGCTGTTGTGTTTCAATGCCTTTGATTACCTGAATGATGAATTAGATGTTGGGACATGTCAAATGTGGTTCTTTATTGCACGCAGTTAGCCTTAACCTTTTTCCTTTGGCAGGATTTTAGTGATTCACAACAGGCCAGTCCAGTGTAATGTAAGACTGTTTTAAAACGAGAGCTTGACTTTCAGGATCTGGAGGTAACGTTCCTTGTGTATGGGAATGTTGTTAAGTAATACAGATATAATTGATTTTTTAAAAAATTATTCCTTAACAAGTGTAGTCTTCCCCCTCTCATAGGGTTAATACAGTTCTGTTTTTAGAAAGTAGTAGCTAAAAAGCTTTCTATGTTTGCACTTAGCTGTCAGAAGTCTTAATGGGAATTCAAACAACTGCCTGCCTATAATTGCTGCCCTTTTGAACCAAAGGCCTTATGACTCACCTATATAGAAAATCACAGGGTTTAAGTCTACACCTTTATGATGGAACAACTTCATCAGAGCACAGAAGGATACAGCCCTTCCTCTGAACTTCGAGTAGGGTAGTGGAGCACATTTGTGCAATGAGCTGAGCCAAAATCTCCAGGTATATGTTCTAGATGCTTTTCTTCCTCTTGCACTGACTAAACACTTGAATATTGACATGGGCCAAAAAAACTTCCCTTGTGGCCAGTTCTGTTACTATAAACAGCTGCTAATAATTAGCAACAGAGCCGCAAAACAACCAGGGAGAAAATAGCTGCCTGTTGGCCAAGCAAGTGGTGTTCTGCCTTGCATCTGGCAAGGCCGAGGAGAATACATGAGAGCTCTCCCAGCATGCCTGAGGATCGTTCTGCCTTCTGCACAGCAGGTGTCCTGAGCTGGGCAGATGAGTTTGCTTTTTGACCTTGTAGCCGCAGGGATCCACCGACAGCTTCTTTCCTCTGTGAGCTGCAATTTCACACTGGCTTTGGGTATTGCTGCCCAAAGGGACACTTCCAGCCGCTCTTGTGCCTCCCTGTTACGATGCTGTGGACCCATACAGCCAACGTGATTCCATAAAGGATTTCTTTAGCTGCTTGGACGTGTTTTTGTGGGCTTAGTTTTCAGCCTGGATCAGTTACAGTGTCTGGTTCGCTGCTGGTGTAGCGCGCAGGAAGCAGTGGGAGTAAGGAACCAGGAGCAAAGAAAAGGAAGAACAGATCGGTGCTATTAGAGGAAGTACTTGTTTATACCAGCTTAAAGTGATTGAGAAACCTGGAGTGTCAGCAGTATAATAAGCTGGCAATGCATTTTATGTGATATTTCTTTACAAAATCAGTTGCCTGATCTTACAGAGTAATTTTTAATATATTTTGAGAATGGGCAAGGTTTTGTAAGGTGCTGTAGCCATGTTTGCAAAGGGATTGAAGGTCAGCCTTGCCTTTAAGAACTGCTCTTTCACAGCAGCATTCTCCTTGTCTGTTGGTGTGGTGCAGCACAGAGCGGTTGAACTCGGAACACCAGCAATTATTCTTGGACAAGAGCCATTTTACTCTTGAAAAGGCACAAGCCCAAATGATGTGTCCTTTCACAAGCCAGTCAGATGCTGAAGCAGAACCTATTGTCCATTTTGCATATTGTGGAAGGAATAATAAGTGATGTTTGTCTGCAACACGGTGGTAAAAGTGCTCAGCCAAACATTTATTTAGCCTGAGGAAAAGACAGATAAACTCAGAATGCCTTTCTTTCTAATGCTAATATTAAAGCTAAACTTAAATCAGTCTAGATAACTTTTCAAGATATGGCCAGATTACTTGAAAACCTGAGCATAAACCAACTTGGCAGAAAGTATTTGACAAATAAATGGAATGACTGGGCACTTATAGGCTTGTCAGCCTGACATGATTCACAGGTGAAATAGTGTGGTTGCTAGCATGGATGTCTGTGGGATGCACTCACTGAAGCATTGGAGGAGGGTAAGTTGTAAGGCTCTGGGAGGAGCAAAAATCTTATCCTATTAGACTGTCAGCTTCTACAGTCTTACACTTTTTTTTTTCAAGTAAACATTTGAATATTTCATGAAGAAATACACTTACTTGGGGGTTTTTTTGTTGTTTGAGTTTTTTTTGATGGGTTGAGCAGAATGGATCACTGACAGGTCCTAATATGATGATGACGACAGAATCATGACCAGAATCTGTGACCAGAATCATTAAAGCCTATTTAAATTCTGTAATAATTGATTCACTGATTCTTACCAATTTTCCCATATAAAGATAGTGATAAAACAGTGAAAAGACATTGTATGCAATGATGGCTCAAGGTGTGTCTTCATCTTTCCTTTCAGCATCAAGAAGGTAGAATTCATTTAAACCATAGAATCTCAGAGTATTTCCTACATCATTAGAAAATAATTCCTGTGAGCAAAACTGAATGCAGCGCTTCATTATTTGAGACAACTTTGGTCAGTGTGTATCCTTGCATATCAAGAAAGTCATGATAATGTAAGAGGCAGACCTTGAAGACAGGAGATAACTACATAAATGACTGGAAGTTAGTGCAATAAACTTTAAAGAAGAGGATGAGATAAAGGGTAGTTTGCCTCTGTTCAATCTCTTCCTTTTTTCCTTAGATATTCAGTAGTGCTTGGACAGAACTGTTTCCATAATTTTCAATTTGCTCATTCCAGTTTTTCACAGGCTGTGCTTATTTTTTGCATTATCTTGAGTTTTTATAACTAGTTTATACCAACTCTGTTGAGATTGTTTCTTACACCAGTAAATGCCTGAGGGAATGCCCAATGGCTTCACAGGAAGAAGACCCTCCAAAAGATTTTAAATCTTCTCATGGTATCCAGTTGGGCCCATTTAACTGTTATCTACTCACCAAGCTTTATTACAGCTCAAAAAAATACGTGTGTGATTACCTGAAATGCGCTGTGTATTCCACAGCTTACAGTCATACGCTTGGCACTGGTTCAGAAATTCTAGTCACTTGTCAAACAGTGCATTCCTATTCCTTGTTAGCAAGAGAGATCTGGAAACATGCATTAAAAATAGTTCAGTCTTAAAAGATTTGGGCAGAATCACTGTTTTAACCTCATTTATTTTGGTATTGATGGGTGTACTACCCATCTGCTGACCTCCAGATGGTGGTATCACAAATGCAGGAACACTGCTTGTCAAACCCCCAAGTCCTGAACTTACAGAACACACTGAGATGTGTGATACAAGTCATTTGCCCGAGGCATCATGTTGTATAATTGTGTAGCATGAGCTCTTTGTGCATCTTAAGCATCGTAGTGCTCACTAGGGAAAAGAAAAGCACGGAATTTTGCGGGCTGCAGATATGACCTGTATAACACTTCCTCTTCTTTGGCAAACCCTGAGGAAAGGCAGTGATTTTCCTTCAGTTCTGTGATGGTTCACAAGCTCTGTCTGTGAACAGTACCTATTTGAGGCACAGGATCATTGACTTGTCAAGCCTGTAACATGTTTTGTGTTTGACACAGTCATATTATGCCTCAGTGGAAGGTAGGTAGTAAAAGTGTAACGGATGAGATTGGAAGCTATTTGAGAAGCTTTATAAACTTTTGCCTACAGATTAGTTTTTGGAATATATTACTTGCCTGTTTTGTTGAAATATTAACTATTGCTTTATAGTTTTTTGTCATTGCCACAACGTGGCCAAAGGTCAAAGTAAAATGTGTGCAATTAAGATGAAGAAGAGCCAGTGTCATCAGTCCCCTCCTCCCATAAACACTTGGCACGATCAGAAATATTTCTGTATCTAAAGTTCTCTTCACGCCCAACCTGTGTGCAATGCCCGACATGAATCCCTTTCCATGAAATTCTTCGTTCTACTGCCTTATTTGTTGTTAGTTATGAAAATGACCTTGAAAACTAGCCATGAAAAACAATTTGTGCTGGATGCAGACATCAGAGAATCCTTCATTGGTATTTTAATCCAGCTTCTCTTCAGGTGCCATTTACTTTGGAGTTCTTTGCTGCATAAAAGCCTCTGTTATATTTACTTCCATCAGGTAAATGAATTTGTCTCCCTCTTTGACAAGAAAGAATGCTACTGTTCAAACTTGCCAAATTCAAAATTAACTTGGAAGAAGCAGTAGCAGAATGTGTATCAGTCTAAAATGAATATGAACACAACTGAGCAGGGCTTAGGAAAGAACTGAAGACATTTCTGAGAGGCTCTTGTTATTCTCTGGCTCTTGTATTAGACATGCACTTGGAGTCAGATGAAAGTGCTGCAGGAAGTCCAACGTTATGCTTACCACAAAATTGACATAATGGAACAGTAATTCTCTGTTCTTTTAGATAAAACCTGTCCATTGTGCTTCTTGCTATTGCACTTGAACACTGTAACTGCTTTTTCTGGCATGTTTAAAATATGCTGTTCTTATCTGTGTCAATTACAGCTTCAAAGTCTACCTCCATCTACCACCCATTATTCCTGGCTCTCAAATTATCTAATCACTCCCCATCATCTTCCACTTCAGAAATAACTTTTTCAGTCATCCCTTAAGAGCCTTGCTCAAATGGGCTAAATCTCTGATATCCACTTCTGTCCTGCCTCTTTATCCTTTCTCAGGACAAGTGCTTCCATCTTGGTGTCATCCTCCTTGCCATGTGCAGGCTGTCCCAGTGCATCACAGAATATTCTGGAGTGATGAACTGCCTTCCTCTCAGTGCCTCACCCTGCAACTGCACATGGAAGGAGGTGTTTAAGGAAAGGGAATTAAATCCTTCACAGGAGGGGAAATTAGGCATGAGAAAACAGTAGAGACTTTAAAAAAGCCGGGTTGTACAGGAGAGTAATCCATGACCCTTAGTCTGGAATATCACATAAATGTTCCGGTGATTTTTTGAATAATAAGAGCTAGCATGTATACTTCTAAATTCTACTGAATGTCACTTTGCCTGAGTCTGCCAGCAGTTAAACATTTTATGACTAGTCTGTAATTAAAATAATTGCTCCTACTCTGGAACATGTATTTTGTAAGCTTTCCTCATTCAGAACTTGTGTTATGTAAAGTGGATGTGTTTTTTTAATACACAGAGTACTTTACATTTATGATAAACTACTTACATCTTAATTTCTGTTAATTCCGAGTGGGTAGAGAAATGCTTTCTCGAGTCCTTTTTGTTCTGAGGTATTTCATGCTTATAGAAAATAACTTGAACTTAAAACTTGGTTTATAGAACTAGTTCAGTAAGTTATTTTAACTTTCTCATGGCATTTAAAGGTTTGTCCAGCTCAAAATAAAATTTTAGTATTGGTTCATTGTTGAGGTGATCAAATAGGAGAATTCCAGTAATCTTGAGGAGCCTGGAAGAAGAAAAAAACCTGGTCCAAAAAAGATGTTTTTGAATGGAAGAACAAAATATATGCAATAAAGAGCTCCAAGAAGGGTGTCAGCAGGAGAGAGTGCTCAAGATGGTGTTCTCGTGATGCACTTTTAGTCGCAGTGTGAGATGTGCTTTGAACACCAGACATGTCATCTGGTTCCTAAGGCTCAGTTTTAGGCTCACCACTTAATGATCTGGTATGTGCTGAAGCCCACAAAGAGTTGTTGTTGCCACAACTGAAGGGACAGGGAATTGCAGCGTGGGGACTTTTACTGAGGCCAGCTTTGCTGCCAGAGCCAGCTTTTCATGGAGCCATATCCCTGAGGGGTTTTGTCCTGGGGTCACAGCTCAGTCACCCTGTGTGCAGAGATGTAAATGTGCATCCTTCTAGTACAAACATTATGTAATCTTTTTATAAGATACTTTGTTTTCTTCTCCTAAGTGCTTAAACACATTTTGATTGGCATGGTGCAGTATTTGCACATCTGCCTTAGACTTTGTCTAGGGCACAAAGGAGGGAAAGAAACAGAAGAAGCTTGTCTTGCCTGATTAGAATATATTTTAATAATTTTAATGTGGAAGATATTGTACCATTCTGCCTTCACAAATTTCCACAGCCTCACAGGATGTGGGAGTAAGATGCTCTGGTCTTGTGCGCAGAAAGAAGATGAATTCATATGCTGTGGTATCTTCATTAATGTTTAAATATTTAAATATCAAGCCTTAGTTATATTCGTCATGGCTTATTTTGCTCATGCTTGCCTTTGCTTGACAAATATCTTCAGTATAAAATGGTGTGATAGTTACTGCAAAGTAACTTGCAACTTCCAAAAGTCTAAATGGAGATGTCTGTGTGACCATGGTAATTGATGAATCATCTTCCTGGCATAGAACTGGAATATCCTATGCTGTTTCTGAAATGCAACCTGCTTTAAATTTCCCAGAATTTTACTCCTGTGCTCAGTGTTCTGAGGATCTTGGACAAGTACCCTGATATTCTTCTGTGGCTTTGTGTAGGACCACAAACCAGAGGAACTGGAGTACAGTAAAGCATCATTTAAATACAAGGCATAACTGCATTTCAATGGAAAGTGCAGAGGTAGGAGGGAATGTGGAATAAAGGACCCTACACTAGGCAAGAACAATGGAAAGCATGAAGCAGGAAATAGGTTATATGGTTAAGGGGGGGGACACAATATCCTGAAAAATCCTATTGAAATTTTTAAATGCTTGCTTTTTGTTGCAGATTAATCAGCCACTCGATGGGGATTAACAGTGGAGCACCTCTTTGTGTCGCCTTTCCACCTCTCTGTAGCACGAATAACAACTTCAGCACTTCTTCAATAATAATTATGAAACTGGTATTAACTGAATGGCAATTATGGATTTTTAACTCTAACTCACAGTAAACCAGCAAGCCATATGTTGAAATTCCTACCAAATAGCTTTTCATTCTTAATGTCTCGTATCTATACAAGAAGTTGCAAGATACCTGTTTGTACAAGAGGAATATAAGCATTACTTGCCTGAGGAACAGAAGCTGAAAGAGAAGACACCCTAACTTGCTCGTGGAGTTATGGTAGTATTATTTATATAGATATAACAAATATATATATTTTTATGGTAATGAAAATGGCTCCTCAGAATGCTGACTCGGAATCTATGCAAGTTCAAGATCTACCTGTGGCACAGCTTCAGAAACCAGAAAACAAGGAGAATGAAAGTAGGGAGGAGACCATTAGTGAAGGATCCATAGACCGGATACCGATACGCCTGTGGGTGATGCATGGTGCAGTAATGTTTGGCAGGGAGTTTTGTTATGCCATGGAGACAGCTTTGGTAACACCTGTATTGTTACAAATTGGTAAGTAATTCTCATTTCTGTAAGTGAAAGCTTTCTATGTATTTTTGCATTGATTGAAGCCAGGCAGAGAGGGAAGATGCATCTGACAACTAAAAGTACACAAGGTAAAAAGGATTTTGTTTTTTTTTTCTTGCTGCCTGTGCCACAGATTCAACTGTGTGGTCATGTTTAAGTGGGAAGGATTTCTATATGCATTCATCTTCTGTGTAATATTGCTTCCCTCTGTAAAAAAATGCAACTTGATTTAATTCTAAAATTCTTTACTACAAGGTAAGTGTCCTAGAAACACTATTAGGCTATAAAGGATTGCAATGAGGCATTTTTTTAATTTATGGAGAAATGCTTCAGGTTACAGTACTTTAGAATAACCAGTTAGATAAATTGGTTTTTCCAATGAACTATTGCATTTGTTTCTAACCACTAGTGAGTCTTGTTTTGTATGATTAATCTGCAGTTTATGGCACATGAATATACACAAATAAACCATGTACCAATAGCCTTAGATGATAATGGGGGAATGGTGGGGTTTAGGATAGGGGTAGTCAGTGTTACATTTCATGGTGAGCATTGTCATTAGGTTTCAAATAAACTGTTTACAGTATTAAGAGTATCTGGTACTGCCTTTATCAAATACAGAAACTTGTGCTGTCAATCGATATCAGAAAATATTACACGACACTGAATGGAAATGCCAGACTGAATGGGGAATAAACCAACCATGTGTGTGCACTGTATAATTGTCTATATCTTTGTATATTACATGTTTGCTTTGGCTTACCTGTGCAGGTGTGCCTTACAGCTTCCTCAGCTGTGGCCAAACAGAAGCACTCAACCAACTAAAAATAATGTTTAGTGAATGCTATTTACAATATTACTTAGAAATTTCCAGGTTAGCTTCTTGAATGAAACACATGGGGTTTTTTTTGTTTGTTTGATATGAGAAAAAGGCATTTTAGATTCAGCTTGTGAGCATGTAATGTACAAGTCCTTTCATGCAGTCTTCCTGCAGTAAAAATGTATTTTCATATGAAATTGCTGATTGGTTTATTTTGAATGAGTGGAGTGAATAATCAGTGCAGTTATTGCCATGGGACATGCTGATGAGTTAATCCTCCATGTTTTTCTGAAAATTTTAATTTTCAAAGCTCGTCAGATGGCCATCATGGATCTATGGTTTGCATAGTTAAAACAGACTCTGAAAAGCTCAAAAAAAAAAAAAAAAAAGAGTTTTTTTGATCAACCTGCCTTGCTAAACAAAACTTTGCTTTGCTTGTGCTGGCACTTGGATGAGTAAAATGTATGGCTGGCAAAACTGACTTTACCTTACCATAGGGTAAGGTCAGACAGTATAAATAAACCATCCTCTTAATTACTGACCGGTCTTCCAGTTTACATTTCTTTTGTGAGCTTTCTAGCTGTTTCCTCCAGATAATTGAGAAATCTCTTCCCTTCCTTCCCTAACCCCAGTGATCAAAATAACATTGGGATTTGGGGGAAGGGAAGAAGAGGGCTCCCACTTCTAGAAAAGCTGCAAATCAACAAAGCCATGCCAGAGTCTGTGGGGACGCAGCGATGATGTTCCTTGCCACAGAGATAAGAAATGGAGGTAGCAGTTACAAATGTTAGTGCTTTGGGAGCTAATTGAAATCTTTCTGCTTGGCTCCTGTGCCCTCAGCAGGACTAAAAACAGTGCTGGATTCACTGAAGGGTTAAGTTATTCACGGGTGACTTATCTGGCCTCTTTGTTAATTACCTCTTACATGGTTCTGTTTACCTTTATCAACCTCAACATCTGTCTGCCTCAGCATGAGCTATATTTATTCCTCACTGGAGGGGGTTGCAATATAGCTGTCGAACTGCTGTAATATTCCCATTGCTTCTTGTTTTGGTTAAAGCAAAGATCAGGTTCTGTGAGATTAAATTGGCTCAACAAACTATATTTGAGAATTGGCACCTGGGGAAGTGTGGTGACTCAACCAATTTTGCTTACAATACACTGAAGGAGAAGAAGCCTTTTGGGTATCCAAAAAAATTACTCTTCACAGAGTGTGTTGAATATTAACAATTAAACTTTACAGTGTGTGTTTGTGCTTTTCTGTACCTTGGAAAACTTTGGTCACTGAAATAGCCTGAGATTCTTATCAGATACCACCGTGAAAACCTTAGGCACATTAGTATGGTGTTACACACTTTCTGCTTGCAAGTATTTGACTTTCCTTGCAGTTTGAGTACCCTGGATCAGAGGTGTAGTTATGAATTGACAGATGATCAACCTGTCCTACTTGTTCTGTAACCCACGAGATTTTATCAACTGAAGGAGATGGTCCCTTTCCAGTTCAGTGGTGGTTGAACTCGTGTTTAAATTTCCTGAACTTCTGAAATCTTAACAAGAGAAGTGAAAGCATCAGTGAAGGCTGCTTGAATCAATGGATACTGTGAATTGGAAAGGTGCTGAAGCACCCGAGTTACTGCACCCCTACAGAAATAAGTTCTGATTTGTGACTTTAATTGTTGTCTTTATTGCTATAATTGATGTTACATTGCCATGTCAGAAATGCAGTTCCAAATCTATAACAGCCTCATAGTCATAACTGAGCTTTAGTAGCTTAGCAACAAGCCAAATATATATTACATGTTTTTTTAATTCCAGCTTGCTCTTTGGTTTTTTAGTATCTGCAGTTTAAGAATTCAAAATGAAGCAGTGAACTTATTGAGAAGTCAAATAATGTAAAAAGTGCCAAATATGAGAATTCCGGTCTGAGTCTAGATGAAATTATATCAGTTGATGCTTGTAGAAGTTTTAATCTCTAAAAATCTCCATTAACCTTTTTGAGACCTGTTCAATAAGCAGTTTCTCCCAGCCAGTGTTAAATTTTACCAGAAAATAATTTTTCAGCACCTTCAGAACTTGAGTTTTAAGTGTTCATCAGTCCAAGAGTTTTGAGAAATTGAGTGGTTCATGTTTTCCTCAAGTGTTAACACTGTTGTTTACTTCTCCTGGACATAAACTACTACAAATTCCATAGGAGCAGGATGAGGCCTTTGTCTTCTGAAACATCTGGTACTTAATGCTGCTTATCTGTGAGAGGGAATTAAAATCCCTGCTATTGTTTAAAAATGACACTGTATTTTCTTCCATCATTAAACTTGGCTTCTATGGATTAAATCTCTAAAATTATTTCCAGTTCATAAGTTCATGGAAGATTTGGATACATGGTAAAATTATGTTGCACGGGATTTTGCTTGAATAAAAGCAAGAAGAAGAGAAACCAAAGACAGGTGTGGTGTAAACTTGGAGAAACTGCTTTTTGAAAAAATTTTTTCAATGAAATCACAATACATTACTTCTGTTAATAATGCTGTTCATTTAAACAATAAATACATAACTTGGTAATTTCAGATTATTTCCATTTTAATTAAAACAAAACTTTGGTTTTAATGCAAGCTGTAAATCCATTTTAGTTCTTCTGAAAGGTGGGATCCATGTGCCTGTTCTATTAGAACTATAGAAGAAAAAAAAAAATCTGTATTTTGTGACTTGGGGTGGCTGCTGCTTTCAGCATGAAAAACTCACTGTCTGACTAATGAGTAGTGGTAGCTGTAAACATGAAGTTTCACGTTTTATATTTAATATGATAAAAGCGTTGTCAAGCCTTTACTGTTGCTTCAAAGGCTCTTTCAATGCTATTGAGTGTTTTATGAATAGTTAATAGGCACAGAAGTGACTGTCAGCACCAGAGCTGTTCCTCATTCCCCTGCTTAAATTAAATATTTTACACTGGTGCTCTTAAAAAGAATATGTGTACATTTACATAGTATCATAAGAAAACATAAGGAAATTGAGTTTACATGTGCTGCTTACCTTTATAATGTCACTTAAACTTAGGGATGTTTGTGGTACACAAATAGCTGTGGTTTTTATGCATTTCATAACCGAGTGCCTCTATGTGATGGCATCACTTTGTTTTACTGTGAGAGTTAATGGGTTCTCATAGTAAACATTGGCTAGTCTAGTATTAAATATTGAAGCTGGTCATTTTAAGCTTAACCCTGAGTATTAGTGTTGTTTTTAGGCAATAACACTGAAGAATAGAATTTCTGAAATTGAAGTATTTCACTGCTAATTATTAGATTTTACTAAAAAGAAAGGCTGAGCTAGCCAGAGTGGAATAATATAGATGTTTTTTGTTTGGAAAAGAAATTATTTCTCTCATTAGATCCTTTCAAATCAGCAAAATGCTGTAGTTGCTTGTGTCTCATAGATGTAGGAAAGCTGTTCAGGGGTTTGGGCTGTTATTTTACAGCTAAAGCATTTAGATATAATATCTCATTTAAAAAATTATTATTTAACATTCAAAATTCATCCAGCCTAAAGCTTAGCAGACCGTGCTTAAAGGGTCTTGAAATCTAGTTCATGTGAAATTGCCAGTATGGAAAAAGTGTGTTAAGCAATAATTCAAACTGCTGATTCTGAGAAATATCTGTGGTAGCTGAGAACTAATTATGCTGAAGAGATTCAATATTCCAGAGTGAACTCTTTTAGTGTGAAGTAGTGACTGTCCCCATTGAAATGCAGTGTTGATACCTGCCTGAGAATAATGCTTGTAGGTAAAGGGAGATTATGGAGATGTATTTAGAAACCAAGCATGAAATGTTACAGATGAATTGGCTTCTAGGTCTGTTTCTTCAAAGGAATTAAGGTATCAATTGCTGACTCAATTCAGCATGGAAGCGGATAGTCTTCCTAAGGCTAAGCCTGAGATCAAAGGAAATCTAAAAACCTGAAAGATCTGCTGGGGAAGAAGGGAGCAAAGGGTTGGATGGGCTGTTAGAGGCTGCCTGTAATTCAAGTGGAAAAGGGCTGAGTGGCTGGAAAGCCTCTTGCAGATGGAGGAAGCTCTTCAACACAAAGCAGCACTGACTCTCTGTATCAGCTCAGCTCAAGGAGTTGAGTTTATTCCTCATCTCTTCCAGAGGTTACGTTAAGGTTATGTATTTTTAACTGTCTTTCTGCAGAGCTGCATCTTCCATTTCAGCTGTGGCCTACCTTAGCTCCTCTTACCAGGAAGAAACTGAGTTGCTGTAACCTGTCCTTTGACTCCCAGAGTTAAATTCCTGTTTGATCCAGCTGCATCTGTGCTCCCAGGCATGGCTGCATTTGATGCTGATAGTGAATTGCAGGATCTGAATTCCTTCTTGGAAGAATTAATGGCTTGAGAGCTGACCTGTCCCAAGAGAGGACTGTAATACAGCTAACCCACAGGCAAGAATTGAATATACAGTGGATCTAAAAAACCTGGAATGATAAACAATTAAATCCTTTTTTCAGCCTTTTAGCTTCAGAGTTAGGCTGTGTTAGTCTAGATCATGTAAAGTTTGTATTCACATCACATGTGGAATGTATAAGGCTGCAAATATTGTGCCTGAGGCACATGTTAATTGCTCTATAAAACATCCCCACCCATCATTTTTTACTTATTGACTAATTTTATGCCCACTAAGAGGTTGTGTAAGACTAATTTTACTGTGCTTTTTGTTTTTTTAAACTGGCAAGTCAGGCTTTCATATCATGTATCACTCTTACATAAAATATCTTTTGACCTCGAAGCAATAGCAGCACAGATTTTGAACACAGATAGCCCTTAGTGGAAGCTTGGGTTAAAGATATATTTAAAGCCCTTTTAAAAGAAAGATGCTATGGAACCATTAAAATTTTTAATCCTGGGGGCAGTTTCGGAGCATGTGCTTTATTTTCATATCAAGGCAAATGCCATGTGGTTTGGCAGTTGTGCAATGGCTGTTCCTTACAGCTTTTTTTATATCAATGTTCTGTTTTTCTTTAAGTAACACTGAGTGTGGCCTTCAGAGGCACCACTGATAACACATGGCAGATTTTCAGCTGTGTAATGTGAGGATTCCTGCTGGCTCTAGGGTCCTACAGACTGTGTGACTTTGGATGAAAAGCCTTAGTGAGAGAGTGAAATTTAGTGCAAATGGCTTCAGAGGCTTCTCCCATGGCATGAAAGAGGTTTCCTATTACTTAGCAGTAGGTAACTTTTTGTTCCCTTTTTTATTTTTTTCTCTTTTTTTGGCTGAATAAGGTCTGCTGGAGAAGCTGCTTCTAAAATAAGGTTCATACTTGCTATGGTGCCGCTCTTCCCCATTCCACATCTTGAACAGAAGTCCTTGATCTTTTAATTGTGTACTATGGAAATTATAATTGGGGGGGGTGGTTCCCCCTAGCACAAAGACTGTTCACAGTAAAAACGATGAGTGAAAACTCTTTGAGTCCTCAGAAGTTTTCATTTTAAGAGTTTGTGTGGTCTGAGGTTAGAGCAGGTGACCAATATATGGCACAAGAAATATGAACAGGTCTGAGAACTGTGGATTGATAGAAGCAACATAGTGCAGGGCAAAGCAAACTGTAAAAGTGCAGACTATCATCAAAGGATGGAGGTTTAAAAGCAATTTTTTATTTCATTGTCACGTCTGTTCTTCAAATCCTTTTTTTTTCTGCAACAATAGACTTTTTAGTCTGTGATTTGTCAGCAGAGTTTGAGGTCTCCAACAATAATCACTCTCTAAGAAGGAAATGCACATCTCTATCCTTATGTAGCTGCTTCTTCCGACCAGTAAATATTTCCTGTCCAGCGTGCTGCCTCCTTTTTATGTGGAGTAGCCAAGGGTTAGGAGAGGCTAAACTGTTTGGCACGACTTAGGTGTACTTTCACATCTGTATTCCCCTTCTTTCCCAAATTCCTGTTCTCCTGCCCCAAGATGTAATAAAGGAGCAGAAACAAGGACTAATTCATAATACTGCTACAAGCTAATTGTGGTGAACTGGGTATGGGGCCATATTAAATTAAAGCATTTTTTTCTATTTTAATTTTCATGTCAGCTGATAGCCTAAAATATTTTTTCAGTCCATTGTGAACGTGGTTTTTACATCTCTCTTATCATTGGGTCACTAAATTGACTTGAAATTCTTTCACTCATACCAGACCCACCTTGTTGTGAGACTCAAGGCAAGCCTTTCTGCTGCTTTCAAGGGCAGTTCTAGAGTAGAATTGGGCACAGATGGGAGTAAAGAAACTGCAGGATGTCTGGATTTTTACTGAGATTTCCTGTGAGTAGTGGGGAAAAGATGAGAGAAGTAGAGGCAGACTTTGGCCTCCTGGAAGTGCTCTGGAATTGAATGGTTTTAAACACACATTTATGCAACCTCTTTCTTAGCCTAAACCCTTCCTCTTAATCTGCTTTCCACCCACATACCCAACATCTCTTTATACTTTTGTCTAAACACCATCATCTGGAGTAAGATGTCAGGAGAAGCCTTGAATTTACATGCCTGAATTTTTCTGCTCAGAATTTGAGTTTGACCCTCAACTCTGACCGAGAGGTAACTCTGCCATAGCGATAACAGGTGAAACACGATAGTGCTTCAGTGCTCCTTATTACAGAGTAATTGCCACCAGGGCAATTTTCCAGCAGGCAATTGCCTGTTCTTTACTGTAAAAAGAAACCTTTCATCTCTTGGATGGGGTTCTGGTGACGGAGACTTGCAGATGCAGAACTGAGATTTGGATGCCCAGCATTGGAACTGGCAACCCCCCGGCACACATCAGTGGGTTTCTGTTGAATGTGGACTGTGAGACAGGTTATGAAAAGGGAATAGCTGAGAACTCCTTACTGAACAGGAGTCTTACTTTTCAAGGAAATAGAATTAAAGCCACTTTGGAAATGAAAAGAATGTCGGCAGACTCTTGCCAACTCATGTAATGCTTTATTAAAGGATTGTCAGACCTGCAGCCCCTTGAACTCTGTTCCCCTCAGTCTCCTGTGTGCTTGTTGCAAGAGTCTTTCTGTTGTGATGCCCCTGGGGGACCCAATTTCATCATCCTCTTTTCACCAAACAACAGTTGAAAAGGTTTCAGATACATTTCCTGCAGGCTGTTTTGCAAGAAATTATTGGAAATGTTTTGTGCTACTGATTCAGTTTGATAATATTTAATACAAGGCCATTTAACTAAATAGGGAAAATCCATGTTATGGATTATATCTACATTGCTTTGGATGAATCCCCTATAGCTCATGTCACTCCATAAACATCTTCCTTTCCTTGAAGTCTTGAGTAACTAGGTACAAAGCAGCACAGGTGCAGGTTTTTCCATAACTAGATAAACCCATCTCTATGTCAGCATTTGGTGATCTTCAGTTGGAGCCTCATGGTAAATTTTTTTGCAGCGTAGTAGATGCAGAGCATGTAAATGGAAGAATTTGAGTTTCTGTTATTTATAGGGAATGGTGACTGCTGCATCACAGTTTTCTACAGCAAAGTTAGGTGCTATCTCTCCAGGCTTTTGGGAGTGTTCTGTGTGAGGACAGAGTTTCTACACTCAGCTCAAAAAAAGCTTTAACACACTTCCAGAGCAAGAATGCTTTTCCCCATGGAGATGCTGATATAGCAAAGGATCAACAGAGAGGCTCAATCCCTACAGTGGCCTGGTTCTGTCCTTGGTATCAGCCTTGTCTTTGGCAAGTGGCCCACCATGAGGCAGTGCAATCACTCTTATTATGCAAATAAATTTTGTATAACTTCTGCTCAGATCATCTTCACCTTGAATTTCTATCCTCCTCTGAATCCCAAAGTCTGTTCTTTCTGGCTTAAGTGATAAACTGAGCTGGATCATTTTCTGTGTGTTCTCTGTATTGACTATATAAAAACACGAATTTCCTGCTTTTATCAGTTGTACTGCTCTGTAAACAATGGTCTTTCAATAATTCAGTCTATCAGAATTTAACTTCCCCCCTCCCCCAGGATAATCTGCAAATTCCAAAAATATCCTGCTGGCTTTAAATGAGCTCTTGATCTGGAAGTGTTTTAATACCTCTTACAAATGTTATATCTGGACACTCTGGAGAGGAAAATAATTCTTTGGAGAACAGAGATCAAGTTCATGCCCTTCAGAGTTCACGTAGGTGGCAGGAAAATAAATATTAAATTACATATTCTAAAATTAGTATTAAACTTGGGCACTCTGGGAGAAATCTTCATGAATCTAAAAAGTGCCTTAGGTATTCAGATAAATGATTGTTTACTGGGGTTAATTAGTTGTAGTGGAGACAGTTGTGGTATTCACTATGTTTTCTTTGCCTGATTTGGAAAGTCAGTGTCAGTGTCCTACAAAGCCAGACATTTTCTGGCAAGGAAGAGTCATTGCATGCATACCTGCTGTCTTATATGGACTGCATCAGGTGACTTCAAAATGATTGTTTATCATACCCAGCTACAATAGAAACAATTTATGCAGTGATTGGATGTCACTGAAATATCTGATCTGCTGTTTTCTTCCAAGCTGCAGCAGAAAGGAAGAACAGATGCACTGTGTTCTGCTCATCTTTTCTCCCCTGAAGTCATTATTCTGTAAAACTTAAAAAAAACAGGTTTCTGGTTGCTAGATTTTGGTGTCAGTTTATCACCTCTGGAGTGGTTCTACACTATATTTGCTGTTTTAGGAAAAGGAAGTGCTTTGGTCCTTTAGTACTGGAAGGAACATTCAAGGCCATCTTGTTCCACCCCTCTGCCATGGGCAGAGAACCTTCCACTATCCCAGGTTGCTCCAAGCCCCATCCAACCTGGCCTTGGATACTTCCAGGGATGGGGCAGCCACAGCTTCCCTGAAAAACATGTGCCAGGGCCACACAGGGAAAAATTTCTTCCTAATACCTAATGTAAACCTACGCTCTAACACAAATCAAATGATGTTTGCTTAATACTGACCTTAAATAAGAGCAGAAGGAAACTTTGTCATCTGTTTGAAATGAAACTAGAACTTAAATTCTTTTCTTTACCACAAACAGAAGTATGCAAGAAACTCAGTTTTCAGACCCAAACTGGCTGACATCTCAGAGGTCATGGCTAGACCTGTGGTGAGCAGCAGTGTTGACACCCCTTCCCCAGTGGCTTGCTGGGTCCCACCAGGACGGACTCGCTGTGTAACACTGGAGAAGCTCAAGAAGTGCATGGGGGAGCTTTCAGGATATTTGGGGTTGGCATGAGAAAATAAGATTACGTAATCAGTTAAAAGGCTGAGGGTGGTTCTTTCTCTGTAATTTAATTAAGCAATAGTCTAACAAGTGCTCCCCCTTCTCTGAGGTAGTCAAAGTCATGCGTCATAAATTTTGTGCCAGGGACTCCGTCGGTTTGGAGAGCAGTCAGCATGTGCCAGAGGTTATAGAGATAAATGGAGAGGAAGGTTATTTTTCTGCACTCTGTATTCCTACCCTGTTGATGTGACAAATGTGTTTAAAATAAGTTTTCAAATGTTTTTAAGCTGTAACCTTCAGGAGAGGAATTCGGTACGACTTTGTCAGGTATGAAAGGATTGCCGAATCTTGCAAATTATTTAGGTTTCAATCTTAAAAATTATTCAGGTTCCTTGTTCCTGGATGACTGAATAATGCTGTGTTGCTACACCTGTAACTAATACATGACTTGTATATATGTATATATAACATGTAATAAATATGTAACATATAAAATATTATACACATGTATATATAATATATAGTTAGTTCCATTCTTTTATAAGTTCAAATGACAAGAAAAATATTACATGCAGAGTGATATAAAGGAAAACTGCTTTTCACAATATAATTAAATACTTGTCTGGTTGTTAGAAGAGAGTTCTGTTCTGCTTTATCCCCAAGTAGGACTTAATTCTCATAATTTGTACATTTGGAAAGGAAATGTTTGCTGTCTTCTTTGCTGGTGTGCTCTGCTTGGTTAACTTCAGGTTTTCTTGGTAAATTTATCCTTCCATGGGTAGCTTCACTGATTGTGAAACATAATACATGTGAGTAAAGATCACATTTAAGGATCTGCAGTAAGAAGTCTTTTTCATCTTGTATTATTACATTTTATTCCATACTATCAATTCCAGTTATTTGGTGCAAAGTGACTCCATGGATCTCATTATCCCTCGCGTAGAAATGCAGTTGTGTAATTTTTAAACAGCTCAGTGAGGGTGGGGGAGCCACTTCTCTGGGACACAGCAAGTGAGTTATTTGGAGTGATGCCTGAGACTGCTCTAGTTACCAAAATTTCCTATGAGTGCAGCTCTGTAGTATGACCCTGCAAGCTCAAAATACTAAGATGGTTTTATTAACTAGAATTTAGAAGACTTCAATGTGAAAGCAGCTCTGCTTTTAAATCTCCCCTGTAGGTGTGTGGAACGTGTTTCATGTAAGTTAATGTTCAAGCCAAAACATGCAAGTGCAGGAAAGTTTGAAAGTTTGAGGCAGGCTCCATAAACACCAACACTGTCTTTAATCAGCCCCAAAATTGCACCAGAAGGGTTGGTTTTCTATAATGCTTTACCACAAGGCAGGTGTTGATGGCATGAATAGCTATAGAGAAAAAACACATTTTTTGGCCGGGAAAACCCTCAGTTGATTAAAACTCTCTGTCTGATAGTCCTCATTCTTGCATCTAGAAATTGCTACAACCCCTGGTGAGCTGCAGTGTTTTTCCTGGAGCAATGTACATGGAAAGCTGTGCCTGCAAACTCCAACATGCTGTTCATTTGTTGCAGCAAACGGGGAAAGCACTAATAGGATTTCTGTTCCGCTTGATATAGCCACATGAGGAATTAACCTCAATAAAGGCAACTGCGTAGAGGAATGCAGTTTCTCTTTAGGAGCTTAGTGTGGGTTATTTGCAAAATTTGCCTGTTTGGGGTTTTTTTAAAGCAAACAATGAATAATGGGTTAGAAGGATCAGCACGTTTCTTTATATATTTATTCATATAATTCAGCAATGCTTTTAAAATGACAAATAATTTAAAAGCAAATGCTGTGTTACCACTCACTGCTGACTTTCTGGTAGAGCTTCCCAGTAGCACAGTTGTGACCAAAATGATCCCAGGCAGAGTTTTTATTCCCGTCATAAACAAACCTGTGGTCCAAAAGCTTTTAGAAAGGCCAGAAGGTTGATTTTTCAGTGTGGTAACAATTAACAATACACTGTTTGTAAGCCTGTCATGGGAATGGTGCCTTTTTGGGAGGCTTTGAATATTGAAAAGGGAAGTAAAGCACTTTGAGACTGCCTGATGTCAATGGCCTAGGGAGTGTAGGTAGGATCAATTCAGCTTTTTTCTCCTCTGGCAGTTTGGAGGAAAAATGTCTTTTAGAATATGAAGTGTCTATTGAGCACCTATAATGTTTATTAGGTATTGCATTTTTTCTGTTGTGTCAACTAGGGTAATTATAGAAGGAGCTGCCTGCACCACCTACTGACCCTTAAAAGGGCTATGAAAATGTGATCCCAGCTGAAATGTAAAGATAACTGTCTGGTCACTAATCCCCAGGAAGAAAAGGGTTCTCAGATGGTGTCTGCAGGGGTACACAGGCCAAAAAACACCTCCTTGAGTCATTGTTTTCACATGGCTTCCAAGCATATAGTCAAGTCTAAAAACTGGGGAAGGAGAGAATGATTTTTATAGATGTGCAGAGACAAGCTCCTTGCATTTTACTCTTGAGGCTGGAAATGAACTGTTTTCTTTGCTGCTTGCAATTCAAGGGCACAGATATTGTGCTGACCAGACTCTTGTCTGGCTGCCTGCTCAACAAAAAAATATTTTTTGGCTACCCTCAAGTCTGCTTGCCTTCCTTTTTCAAGTTCTGTTCCTGGATACACTGAGCAGATGCCATGCTGGACTATGTATATGCCAGTCATTTGTTTGGCAGAGTGAAGCAGATCCTTTATGATTCCCTAGGGCTTGGGAGTTGCTGGGGTGGAATGGACACATCAGGAGTAAACTTCAGTGAATGGGAATTAATATCTCAGTGATGCCTTCTAGCCCAGCGTTTGCTACAATGGTGGTTTAAAAGTCTTGACCACGAGCAAGTTCCATAACATTTGGGACGTCCTAGACCCACTCTTCATCTTGCCCTTGCTTTGTTATGTCAATCAGGCTTTCACCTCCCGTTCAGGTCTGGGTAGAGTAATGTGGAATGGTAGTCAGAGCTTCCTTTGGGCACAAACTCCTCGCCCTGCAGAGCAGAACAGGACCAGAGCAAGGGGGGCTCAGGCTGCACCTCCTGCTGCCTCATGGTGCTGCTGGGCAGCCCCATATTGAATAGGTCTCCCTTAAGCCAGTATGATTTTAACTGGAAACTTGTTCTTAAGGTGAAAAGTTGTGCAGTGACCAGATTTTTTTAGGAGGTGGGAGGGTTGGTTCAATCTGAGTTGAATACCCTGAGTTAGCAGTTCAGGTTTGACTCTACTTGGAGTTAAAATTAGGGGTTAACACAAGTTTTTGGTTAGGATTTGACTCAGCCATGTAAGTGGATGGTCATATTCCAGGGTATTAATGTGTTAATCACTGCAACAAAAGCTCCACTGTTGATTAACAGAACAGGTTGCTGAAAGATTTTCTGTTGTATGTGTAAGAACCTCTTGGGTTTGGGAATTTTTAAAGAATTCGAGCCAAAGCCCTTTGTTTATAAATTTGTCGATGTTCTAGAAGCAGTGACGAAAAACCCTATTGAGCTTTGGATAAACTGGGATGCTGCATCTCTTCGGGCAACACATGTCACAGTAATTGATGTGTAATCTTGCAGCCAGAGGAGCGGGAAGTGCTGCAGCGTTATGTAATGCGCCGAGCCCAAGTGGGGCATCGCGTACGGCTGATGCCTTTTAATTACATCCCATAAGGGCGAGGGAAGGATCAGTGTGGTGAAACAGCTTATTGATTGCTGCATTCATATACAGGGCTGCATACATTTAGACACTTAGGAGTGATGGGAAATGGATGCTGATGTTGTGTGTGTGTGACCTTTGAGTCCTTCTGTATCTGCAGCTTGCTTAACTGGCCAGCAACAGGAGGCAGACTGGGAATAAATACCCTGACATTGTGAAGTCAGCCTTGGGTGGTTCTGTGATACAGAACACAACCTGTGTTTTCTGGAACAGTGAAAAAAGTTTTCAGTTTTTTGCTTGATGTAAACACCTCTGTTATACTCTTAAAACTGCTCTACAGTGGTGGTTAAAAAGACATTTTTTTATTAGTGCTGGTTCAGCACACTGGAAGTTGCATCAGATTGAATCTATATTCCATTTCAGCTCGTTAAATGCTGTGATGCAAATTTCTTTTTAGTGTCAAAGTGATATATTTCTAAATATTGGTTAATAAGTGAGAGAGGAAGAAAAGTTAAAAACAAGTTTCCCAAGAGCTAAAATGGACTGCTCAGATAATCTAGAAAACTTGAGTGAATCAGCTTCAGCAGTAAATCAGAGCCCTTGGCAATGCTGTGTTTCCTTGCTCTCTCTGCAGCTGATTTACCTGCTGCAGCATGGGGAAAGCTGTTTTGGTACTTTCAGTGTTGGAGCATAAAAGGCTCAGCTTCTGGCTTAAGTAAAGCTGGCACTTTACACTGTACCCTGGCAAAAATAAATACCTTGAGTTTGATAAGGATATAATTCTGCAGAACCTATAGGAATTGCTAATTAGCTATAGTAAAAAAAAACAAACTACAGCAGCAGTTGATTCTTTGGCCTTTACTTGTGCAGGTAGGTCATACACATTGCTTTTGATTCCTCCTCCTCAGCAGCAGCAGCAAATAAATCAAGTAATAGACACATATGCCAATATTGGATAAGGAAGTAGAAAACTGGATTGTTATAAGAGCAGTAAGCTAGAAATAGTCTTCTACCTGAATTACCATAGGTTACCCCTGTGGAAGTAGGTTAGTAGGAGGGTTAGAGACTTTAAAATAAATAATGGAAGCTTTAAAAGCTTTGCTTGACAGCATTTGTGATCGTGCTAAAAGGAAAATCACATTTGCCTGCCTGCAGATCAGCGCATGTGTTCTCTCTCTGATTCCTCAAACCTCAGCTGTTCCCAGGCTTTTGCTTCCCCTCTCCCCCTTCCACACATACCTTTGGCTCACTACTCTTAACATACGCTTCTCTTTCCTGACACAGCACCATAAAACTGGGTTATAAACCAGAAATTGTCAGGAAAGCCACATAAACCTTTCTACAACTTTGGCAGAGCGGCGGGGTAGCAGCAGAGCTTAATGAAACACTGACGACTCCCACAGTTGCCAAATATGAGAAGGGGAGGACAGTTGTAGGAGGTTGAGAAGCAATAATTGAGCAGAGACAGAAAATGGGAGAGCTGGATGATGAAATCCTTTAAGAGGCCTGTCACTTATTTCCTTAATTCCATTTTCCAGAAGTGTTATTTAACCCACTGTGGTTGCTGCTGGCATGCTATTGCATGGGGGATTTCAAAAGGCAGAATAGCTTTGCCAGAAGGAGATATTACTCTTCTGCAGCTTAAAAACACCTCCAGAACTCTGTATGTGAAACACCACATTAATATTTCTGTACTGAGGCTGTTGAAGAGTAAAGGCTTTGTTTTATTACCAGTTTAGCTGGTCTTTCAAAATGGGTGGCTCTATTCTAGGTGCAGACATGGCGGGAAATAGTTTCCAAATTTTTGAAGTTGTTTCTGCTGTAACAGTACTGAATTGTTTGCATCCAACTCCTAAGGAAATTTAAAATCTGAAAAACAAGTTTTAAGCAAATGTCAGTTTTCCTGCATCTCTAACCTAATGCCATCATTTTAGTTTTCCTATTAATTATTTGTTCCTGTATCTCTAATGTAGATGCAGATTTTGTCTAGAATCCTGTCCTTATAACAGGGAGTGACTAAAGCAGAAATGTGGGTGCGTTGTAAAAGCCTGAATGTGCTGTAAAAGGTTTGAATGTCACAGCAATGCAGGAAGCAGGTTCCTGTCCTGGTAGACAGATAGTGTCCTGGCTCTCTCCCCTGCAAAGTGTCTCTTTGGTCCTCTGGATTTTGCCCAACCATTCCAAGGTGGCTGCAGCCTACTTCTGCTGGTAGTTTTGGAAGGAATTTTCTGCTTTTTGCCCTTGAATGTTTTTCCAGTATCATGTTGTTTATGTCTCTGTAATATTCCTATTAATTATTTGTTCTCTTGATTATCACTCCCCTCAGTGCCCATAAACCCATCCAAATGGAGGAATTGTGCTTTACCCCTCCAGTCTTGTGTGCCACAGAAAATTCCTTATTTGCACAGAGGAGGCAGCCCTGTATGTTATCCAGAGCAATAACAGAGCAGCTGAGTGAGCTGAGAGCTCAGCATCCCAGCCCATCCTGGTTAGACAAGAGCTAACCAGGAGGAGGATGAGGGAGAGGAGAGAATTCTTGCAAGTGGGTGATGTTTGTGTTCCAGCAGAGTGTTGGGCTTGCAGAGCGCACGTATTCTTGCCTGGGAGATGTGTATAAAGTGCTGACAGCTCGTGAATGTTGCAGGGTAAGCAGAAGAGCTCTGATTCGACAGGCACAAGAGGAATTTCAGGATGTGAATTTTACCAGTGGGAAGATTGAAGCCACAGTTCTGAGATGATGTTTATGCAGTAGGTTTTTCCCGAGACACTGAGCGAATCAAGATGCCTGACAGCTTGCGGGGCAATCATTTTAATGTAGGAAGCTAAGCAGCAATGAAAATCCTCACAGTTTTGTTCTGAGTTCTTCCACCTGCACTCTTGCAGCTAAACTGAGCCCTGAGATCACAGGTATTGGTCAGTATAATTTTTCTCCAGCGTTGTGCTGTTTGCTGCTTCTTCTGAGTGGCTTCTGAGCAAGCACTTGGCTTGAGGCAAGTGTGTTATACAGGCTGGGCTGGAGTCTTTGAATGAAAAACAAAATTTTCATGTAAAAATCAAGTTCAGTATAGAGCTCCATTTCTTCTCACCCCAACAACTGTAAGATACTGTAGCATTAGGGGTGCAAATTAGAGGCTGTCTTGTCTCAGGTGCTACCAGCCTTTGATTTCAAGCAGTACTTAAAGTTTTTCCCTTCTTAAAAGTTTGTACTCTCACTGCTCAAATCATGGTACTGGGCACCAGGAGAAATTACTGTGCTTTTTCTTATCCCTTCCCTGTTTATCAGAGTTCCTCTTTCAACCCAGAAGTCAGAAGGTGGTTTCTCATGGGTGCAACAAGCTCTATGTACAAGTGCTGACTGTACCTCAATAGTGTTCAGTCAGGCCTGTTCCAGTGCATTGGTTCAACATGTATTGGCTCAGGTATGATTTCTTTGGCAGCTCAGGGTCCCACTGTAAGCCATTAAAAGTCCTAAAATCTGAGGGGAGATAGCAAGAAGCAAAGAATGTATGGTCATAGTTTCGTGGCGATGCAGTTGTCGAAACAGGTATTGCAGTTTGTTTGCAGTTTCTCTGGGAGACAAAAATGTGTGGTAAGTCTGTATTTGTATTTTAAGTATAAGAGAGTGGATATTTGGCTGCATTTATTTAATTATTTTGAAACCCCTCCTCCTCATAGAGACCCTCCAAAGCTAAACTGCTTGAGTTTGCAGTGGTTCCTACAATTTTGATGTATAAGATGAAAAACAGATACCAGAGTTCGAACTTTTTCACAGCTTTTTGACAAACATTGGTTCTACTTGCTACACTCCTTAAAAATACAGTCTAAACAAAGCAGCTTCTAAAAGCAATGCAGTTTTAAACAGATCAATGTGAAATATTTTTAGCAGCACGCAGTATTTTATACAAGAATGAAATTGTGGAATAGAAAGTATTTGCAGGGCATGACAGCTTCTTGTGTTCGTTCAGAAATTTGTATGGTGTTTACTTAAAGTGTATAAACAAGTCTCTAGGTGATGATTTCTAACAAATGAAAATAGGACCTTAGCATCCTATTCCCATATCAGATCTTATTGTTAAGCTTATAAAGAACTATTTTTCCCCCAATAGAACTTATCAAAAAGAAGTTTTGAATAGAAACTGCTGCATGTGACTTAATCTTTCTTCCATGTAACTCGTGACCTCACGCAGCCCTTAGACTGATGGTGACACAGTGAGCATTTCCTGTGAACCGTGAGCAGTGCTGGTCCCACTATTGTTGGGCACTTTTTTTGTCTGGGAAAAAACAAACCCTTATTTACTAGAAGCCAGTGTCCTGTTTGTTTGTAGCTGGCTGGGAAATGCCATATTACAAGGGTCTCAGTGGCAGTCGTCGCTCCTAACAGAAGCTGTTGTTGTGTTTTGCTCTTTTTCTCACTGATTTGTATGAGACTTCTGAGTCTGCCTTGTGACCTGCTCCACATTCGGTTCACGCCACAAATACTAACCATTTTTATCCAATATGTTTTCTTCCTCCTCGGTGTTTCCTCAGATTAGCTGTCAGTAAAAGGCTAAATAATAATCCTCCAGTTATTATTCCTCCCCCGTGAGGCCACCAGGCTGCTTTTCCAAGTTGGCGGATGGTGCTTTGCTGTAAGAGCTGCTACCTGGCAAGGCAAGCCTGGAGGTGGAAAATTACAGACAAAATAAAGGAACAGCATTAAACTGGTAATGGGATGCAGCTGCTTTGGCCTTTGAGTCTGCATGTGAGTCTCAGTGCTGCGTGGAACCACTGCTGGCCATATAAAATCAGTCCCAGTCGAGCCTTAGCCTGTTCCAGGTGGGTGCAGCAGCTCTCAGCAGTTGGGACATTTCACTTTTGCCTGTAAGAGGCTGTGGAAAGGCTGTCACATGGATGACAATCTCGTGGCTGTGCTGCCTTGACATCCAGTCCAGACCAGCATCCGTGCATCTGTTGTGCACGTCAGAGACTGGATGCTGCAGGGCTGCTGGCCCAGCACGGAACCATAGCCAAGTTTATTTAAAATACACCCCCCAGCTGAGTCCTTGCCACTGAATGGGGGTGTCAGAAGGAACTTCTTGGTGTCAAAACATTCCTGCTGTCTCCACATTTCTGCTTATTGTTGTCTTTCCTGCCTCAACTGCCTTCTGAACTGTCTTCCCATTTTAAAATACTGCATAAAATGGTGACATTCTGTAGGTTTAGCAGCATACATATACAGAGAAAAGAACCATTAGGATATGTAATTACCATCCTCAACTTTCTAACACCCTTGCAGACAGAATTTTTATAAAGTTTCATTATTGGAGCTCATTCTTGTGAGTCAGAAAACCTCTGGAAGACTTAAGGGGGATTCTGTTGTTTATTCACACACGCATACACACACATACACACACACAATTTCTTTAAGCATTTCAACTTTCAGTCTTGTTTTTTTTGCTTCTTTTGCCAAATCACGCACGCCAACCTAAATATGTATATCATGCATGCAGACATTCAAGATACTAAAACCAGAACAGCCTCTTTTAAGGGAAGAAAAGTATTTTGGGGTTGGAGTTCTCGTTGTCTGTCTGGAACGTTCGCATTTATATGAAAATGTCTAGCACTAAAGCTGCTGTTGAAATGGTGAAGGTCCTGCAAACTCTGCCAGCATGAAGGATGAATTTTAGGAAGAGCATCTGTGAGGTACTTTTTGAAGTCTCACTTCATGGGACAGAGGATGTCATACTCAGTGCCTCAGAAAGCTCTTTCCTGGAAAATTCCCAGTAGAACATGGCTGTGAACTCTACAAAAGTCTGATTTCCCAGTGCTGAGCACAGACATCAGAGGTGACACCTAAATCTGTGCAGAGAGAGGAGAAACTTCTGGGCATTAGAACTCTTCAAAGTTTTGGTTCACTGGGCAGACTGAGCTCATCAATAACACATCTCAACATTTAGCTGTAGAAAGGAAACACAAAAGGAAGCTCTGGATAACTCACTTTACTGCCCATTGCTACAATGATTGCTCTTTCTGCCCCTGCATTGCTCAGGTGAGGAGTCTGCCAGGTTCAGGGGAGAATTCTCCCAACAGCAGATTAATTTTTTGCTGTACTGCTTTAATTTCATTTTCAAGTGTACCCACTTCCCACCAGGAGTCTTCTCTAACCCCACTCAGTTGTTTTCCACTTAAGTAACCAACTAAATTCTAATGTGACAATCTCACAGTTTACATACTTACAGTAAAGCCATACACATCACTTAATAAATGGCAAGAGTTTGGAATTCTGCATAACTGTATGTAAAACACACATGATGATTTTATAAACTGCTGGCTTACAATTGGAATGCAATTTATCAGGGCCCTGCCACTTAGCTTATGGAAGCAGTCCCATGGCTTGGCTTTTCCAGCAAGAGAGAAAGCAGGTTGTGCTCATGTCAGTGATTCCTGCCATTACACAATCTGTGGGAATGGCTCATGTTTCACTTGAAAGTTATCCCTTTCCTGTTTACTTGGGGGAGCACTCAAAGCTTTTTAGAAATTCTTCCATTTTTCTTGGCTTGGGGCTATTAATTCTTCTATAGATTTTTATCATGGCCTCTTTTTCTAAAGATGGGTATTTTGGCTGCTAATGAGTAGTTCAATAAAAAAAATCAAAGTGGTTTTTTTAAAGAAGAATCTTGAAACATGATGTTCTTGGGGTTTCAAGTGTCCTTTTACCCTTTCATAAAAGCTACATCCATGGCTCTGTTCTGAAATCATTGAGATTATTGTCTTCTGCAAAGTAAGCCATTTTCACTGTAAGTATTTAGATTTAGGCTTTTATTTATAATACTTAGATGTTAGGAAGATCACCCTTTGCCATAAATAAAAACAAATTCTTCCCAAGAAAGCATTTCAGTCTCTCTCCTCTGACTCATACATGGAAAGATAAAACTCCTTCATTTTAGTCATGTATCAAAGGTTGAGTAAAAAGCCTTTTTTCCTTTCTTTTACTGACCTGTAAAATCAAACCAGACCTTAATCTGATTTTTAATTATTACATGCAAAGTTGATCTTGAAAGTACTTGAAGTCAAGTACTGAGTGTTTTTTAATAATTTTAGGACATTTTTATGACAGTTAGCTGTGGCTATAAAGCATAAAAAATATCTACCTGTCTATTTTAGAAACATGCAGGTTTTACAGCTGAAGGAGAAATATTTGTAAACAGTTTTTAGTTCTCTGCAGAAGTCATTTCAAATCATCATTTCAAGTGTGTTTCCAGAACTTTTTTTTTTTTAAGATTTGTATACACCACAGAGAAGTGTCATTACAGACTGGAGACAAAGTGGTCACCTCAAGGACAGAGGGACAGTGACTTGTGCCAGCCCCTGGTGTCCCTGATTTGCCCTCCTATTGCTTGTCCCTGATACACCAGCATTTCCTTGTTGTTTCTACCCACAGTCTCCATTAAAATTGGTTGTCTCAATGGAAGTTGGAATATTAAAAGAGAATCTCCTAATTGTGTCCATTTCACTTAAATCTATTTGTTTATTCATATAAGATGTGCTGAGGCTTGTTATGCTCATGACAGAGCTGCTGCCAGCCTTCAGCCGTGTGTTTATTTAAAGTCTCTGTAAGATTTACTGCAAAACCTTCCGAGCATCTCACAAGTGTTTACTGATGGATGAGCTCGATTGAGAGGTCCCAGCTCATAATTCACAAGTCACAACATAATTCAGAAAAGAAACGTCTGCTTTCAACACACAGCCCTCGCGCAGTGAAACTCCATCAAGTTATTCCAGATGTTGGTGATCATTGCAGTAAAGATCCATGTCATTGGTTAAGCTGAGGCTTCTCACTGTTTGAAACAGACTCTCAGCAGTGACTTGGCCTCACACAGTAGCAACTTTGGGTGCTTAACCACTGCCCCCAGGATGGCTCCGTGGAGACAAAACAGGATGAGTAGTTACACATTGCCATTTCTTCTATGTACTGCTGAAAAATCATTCACCGTAAATGAATCATGCCCAGCCTTTAGTTTTACTTACCTTAAACCAAATGTTTCCTCTTCCCCATCATTAATTAATTCTTAAGCCAGCTGAGGCACTAATAAGTGTCAGCATCGTGGAGCAGGTGAGGTGCCAGTTTAACATGAGGTGCCTGCACCTACTTGTGTGCTTGGGAAGCTCTTGAACTTGAAGTTAAAGACAGTTAAAACCACAGGGAGATGGAAATTTTCCTTGCACTCCTGCTTGAATTACTGGCTCCCTAAGTTGCACTTTTGGTGAGGATAGTGTTCATGAAGAGAAGCTGAATGGTGCAAATAAATGTTGGGGTCTGGAGGGACTGTGCCAGCGCTGTGGCTTCTTGAACAAGAGCTTTAGATCTAATATGGACACACACACACACACACACACAGGTATGTCTCAGCTAAAACTTGCATGTCAGTCAAGACATCACCAAACAGTAGGAAAAGCTAAATAGGAGATAGTGATTTGAATCATAAAGTGAGCACAATGTCACCTGCACAAACACAGCCCTTTCCTAAAGATCTAAATCCTGAGCAAAGGGAGTCAGCAGTTCCTTGGTAAGTACTGATGTGGAGTACTGGCCTCAGTACAGGCCTGCAGCTGCCTGTAACCAGGAAAGGTGGCTGAGCCATGATGCCATTCCCTGTGTCAGAAGGTTCATGGCATGTCTGGTCCGAAAACACAGGTTGGGAAGTTTCAGTAGGGGCAGGTCTCTTCCAATAACTCTGAACTCATCAGGGCAGCTGTCACCATTACCTTGTCCATTAGCCAAAGTTGAGTGAAATCACACAGACCTTGGCCTCGGACCTGGATTTTGAATCCTGATGATGAAACTGGTTATTTATGCCAAAAAATAGCTTATTTTCCTGTAATATCTATATCGCCACAGAGTGTGCAACACTCTTGGGAAAATCTGATGTGTCTTGTGGAAAAAGTCAGTGTTGCTAGATTTGGTGCTACTTTAAACAGCACCAGATTAGACTTCCAAATTTGCATCAGAGGCTATTTTGGGCAGGGATTGGTATAATCCCGCTTGGTAATGGATGCCTCAGTGTGCTGAACAGGGAGCACAAGGTACAGGTTGATCTCGCCAGCAAAGGTCAAATGCTGCTCACACTCACCATATATGGGTTTGAATAATAAATGGTTTTCCTTCCTGGGATAAAGACACTGAGTTTTTCTGTCTTGGCATCAGTTGGACTGCAAGAAATAGATTGTTTTGTTTTTAACGCTTTTCTAAGAACCGTGTCTGAGCGGTTACCTGCCCTGTGCTGATAAACGAGCCGGAGGCAGATCCCAAAGGAGCCAGCACGGCTGGTGCTGTGGCCAGCCTGCCATCTGCAGGCCACTGCTCCGTGCTGGGGCCGTGGAGAGCAGCGCTTGGGAGCTTTCTTCTGCAGAAATTGTTTCTTGCAAGTTGTTCTTTCCTAGTAAGTGCTATGGAGTAAATTTTAACTTTTTCCCATCTGATCTTATGAATAGTCACCTCTGTTCTTAAAGAAAACAAAGATTGTGGGGATGAGCAAACCTTAGATTTATCTAAGTTGATGAAAATTGCTAACTGTTGTCTTTGCTGTCTGTTCATTTTTGTAAGTAAACAATTTTGTGCTTAGAAATGGGACATTTCATAAGACATTCAAATTTGGTCCTTCACTCAGTCCATTAAATCTTTAATTAACTCTTTTATGGGGGTGGTCTTAGATGAAAACAGCACCATTATAATGTTCTATTTTGAGTCTTCAAAGCTTTGTTGAGCAGAGAATCTGTATATGACAGCCAGGCAGCTTCCAAGCACCCCAAAATCTTTGTGTTTTATATTCCACAAAAGGATAGAGGATTGAGTAGCAGAAATACTCCAATTGTTACCTTCTTTTCCAGGTATTTGAAAGGTAAATGATCTGTGCTTTCCTTAGCTGTTTTTTAACCATTGCTAAAGAATCTTAAATGAGTTTTTAATTTGGGAGAGATTCACTGTAGGGTAAATTACCCTCAATTTACAGTTTTCAATGGTGTCACAAAATTTCATGTCTAGAGTGAAATGTTTGGTGTGTGCCACATAACCTTTCCATCATTTTTGTCTTTGTTTTAGGTCTTCCTGAACAATACTACAGCCTCACTTGGTTCCTCAGCCCTATCCTGGGCTTGATCTTCACTCCGCTCATAGGTTCGGCCAGTGACCGCTGCACGCTGAGCTGGGGCCGCCGGCGGCCTTTTATCCTTGCTCTCTGCATTGGTGTCCTCTTTGGAGTTGCACTTTTCCTTAATGGCTCTGTGATAGGTAAATAACGAGGAAATCCCCTACATGTATCCCCTGCTAATGGACCTGCTTTGAGATTTTAATATAGGATGTAAAGAGAATGCTCTGCACTTGGTTTAACTCACATTTAATGTTAAAATCATTAGAAATCTCCACAACCCTGCACTTGAGCTCTGTCCATCTTGCTTGTTGTTATTTGTACTCTCAAGTTATGGTGCTGTGCTGAGCATTGTGCAATTGTAGCTGTAACTGGTATTAATAACAGTGTTATTAATACAATGGTTGCCAACATAATGTTTGCAGTCTCTGAGACGAATTTGGTCGATCCTTGACATGGGAAAATTGTAGCAACCTGTTCACAGGGAAATGTTTCCTGTTGTGATCCATTTTCCCTTTAATGCATATCTGGCAACACATCCTGTTTCCAGCATTATTTCAAAAATTATCTTTTCACTTTTTCTTGTGCTTTTCTTAGACCTGGTATTGAAAAAGTCCAGAACACAGTTAATATTTGTTTATCAAAAACTATGTGGGAAAATAATTTTTCCTGAGCCCCCATCAAAGCTGGTAAAAATAGTTTCCCTTGAACATAGTTTACTACGAATTTAATCTGCAATCTCTTTGTAAATTTATTGTAGTAGAGGTGACAGCAAGTACGTTTTTGAAAATGTTTACAAAATGGTTGGACTGATGCAAACGAAAGGAACTTAGCACCTAATAACATCCTCTTGGCTCTCTTTTTTTGGGTTAGATGCAGCTCTATTGTGAAACAGGTCTACTAATTGAGGGAAATGAGTGGAATGTTTCCTTGGCTCAGCTTGTTAAAGCCAGACTGGAATGCCATATGATTGGCTTCAATTTTCTGCAAAGTGCAGTGGACAAACTATTCAGATAAATTACATTTAGCTTATGCTTTTTAAATTTATCCAAACAATAAATATTATTTATTTGAATTGCTATCATATGGCACCAATTGTACTTAGTTGTTGTGTCTCCCAAGACTTACTCCTCTTCCTCCAGATGTTTGCAGGATGTTAGACTTGCAGCCCTGTTACAAGATTTTAAGTGATAAGAAACTCTCAGTTCCATACAGTAGTTCAGGTCAGGAGCCACTGACACGGGCAAGGAAACCTCATGCTCAGTTTTTAGGCTTATTTTGAAGCCGTCTAATAAATCAGCACAAAATATTGTCGATTTTTGTTCTTCTCTTTCCCATCCTCAGTCTCCAGTTGCTTGCAACCCTAATTGCAATTTGGGACAACAGGAGATGCTGGAAAAACTGTATCAGACCCTCTTTCATAATGTGGCCTCTGGCAGTAGGAGTCATAGGGAGGGGAACCAGGAGCGCAGAGGTTTGGTAATCCCAATCGTGATATAGCCATGTCCCAGGAGAACAACTTACTCAACTCCTGTCCTCTCCTGCCCTGTTCAAGTTTCCAGCAAATCTAAAGCACTGTTGGTGTTCTCTGCCGTAGGGTTCAGCGAAGCGTGGAACGCTTATAAACTTCTTTAGCCTTCAAAGGGCTTGGTATTAATGAGGATTCAATATGCAGGAATCAGCATTTGAGATTTAGATGATTTTTGGTGGCTTAGCCAGTTCATCTCCTTCCACAGACATTTTAATCAGTTGCACTAATGGTTTTATCAGCCTCGCATGTGTAACTTCTAAATCTCTGTGATTCAAGTAATTCATGCTTTTGTCACTGGTTTATCTCATGACAAATTATCCAGCTCTGCACTAATGCTGCCTTTCTACTCTGTAGACAAAAGGCATTTCATCCCCTGCTGTCAACAGAAGCTGACTGATGCTTTTTGCAATGCAAAATGCTTCATGTTGCTTCACCCTTAAAAGTTTTGCTTGTAAAAAGTGATCTGAAAAAAGGAATATTTAAGAAAAGCAAAGAGAGAGGTGAAGGGGTTAAATTTCACTATATCCTGGTGTACTGCGATCATTGCGTGTTAAGCATCGTGTCAGGAATGCTGCCAGCGGTGGCACAGTAACAGCAGTTACCTGTGGATATTACTGACAGATGAAATGTGTCATTTTGGATGCTCCCCTCTCCTACCATGGCTGTCTTTTATAAAAACAGCCTTCAGCATCTGAAGGAAAATACATAGGAGGAGTATGAAATAATATCCAGTACTCCCAGAGGTTGAAGAGATGCTTTATAAAATAACCTTTTGATTAATGTCAGTCTTACAAACATAAAACATGATCTGTGTCCCAGATCCTCCATGATGCTGTGCCAAAGAGTTGAAATTGTCATTTTGCTTTATAGAGGAATGTTTGCAGTGAGCATGTTGGCCACCGCTCTTGTAAGGTTGTTCAGCTTGTTCTTAGGAGTTTTCCCTTTCTGAATGAGATGCTCAGACTCCTCTCCCGTTTCTCCCCAGGTCTGGCTATTGGTGATGTCCCAGACAAGCAGCCCATTGGAATAGTTCTCACGGTGCTCGGGGTTGTGGTGTTGGACTTCTGTGCCGATGCAACTGAAGGGCCAATTCGGGCCTACTTGTTGGATGTGGTGGACAGTGAAGAACAAGACATGGCCCTGAACATCCATGCATTTTCTGCTGGTATGGAGTTAGCTGAGATGTTTTTGGCAGCTATCCACTCTTCCTGAAGACCAGGTTGTAGCTGAATTGATTTTTCCTGAACTCACTTCTCACTTTTTTCTGTTCCGCAGGTCTTGGAGGAGCGATTGGTTATATGTTAGGAGGGCTGGACTGGACACAGACCTTCTTGGGTAGCATTTTTAAATCTCAAGAGCAAGTCCTTTTCTTCTTTGCAGCCATTATTTTCTCTGTCTCCGTTGCTCTCCACCTTTTTAGCATTGAAGAAGAGCAATATAACCCTCAGCAGGACAGGATTGACGATGAAGGAGACACACTTTCCAGTGCCAAATTCAGTGGCAGTCTCCCCCCTCTGAATCGACTGAATGTAATTAGTGAGGAAGAGCCCTATGGAGCTTCCATGTTCCATGATGAGGTTCAGTCAGAGCATGACCTCAATATGGATCTCCTTGAGGTGAACATTGTGAGAAGCAAGAGTGACTCAGTTCTGCACATGCCTGATGCCACACTGGAAATTGAATCGGAGCTGCTTTTCCTGCATGACATTGAACCCTCCATTTTTCAGGATGCTTCATATCCAAACACTCCCCACAACACGAGCCAGGAGATCATGAAGTCCAAACTCAATCACCTGTCTGCTTTCCTCAGGGAAAACGAGAAGGAGGAGGAAATGCTGCTTGATAATCATTTAAATGAAGATAAAATCCCAAACATAAACGGCTCCCTACCAAAAGAGTTCCTCAATGGACACGCCAGAATAGGCATGAAGCAATCCAGCACTTCCAACTCCATGCGGAGGCGGAGGCACATGTTCTACCGGCAGCCATCCTACACCTTCTCGTACTACGGCAAGATCGGCTCCCACCGGTACCGCTTCCGCCGGGCCAACGCCATCGTCCTGATCAAGTCCTCGCGCAGCATGAACGACATCTACGACATGCAGAAATGGCAGCGGCAGCGCTGCCGGCACCGCAACCAGAGCGGCACCACCAACTCCAGCGGGGACACGGAAAGCGAGGAGGGCGAGACCGAAACCACCGTCAGACTCTTGTGGTTGTCCATGCTAAAGATGCCCAAGGAGCTGCTGAGGTTGTGCGTCTGTCACCTTCTGACTTGGTTTTCCATCATTGCTGAAGCTGTGTTCTATACGGATTTCATGGGACAGGTCATCTTCCAAGGCGATCCAAAGGTAGGAGAGCAGTTCCCATGGACAGACCTGCTTAGAGTCCCTCGTTTCTGAGATGTGCTCGGTACAACAAAATGGTGTTTGTGTTTGTGTCCGTTACAGGCCCCTTCGAACTCAACTGAGCTGCACGCCTACAATGCTGGAGTTCAGATGGGGTGCTGGGGGCTGGTGATTTATGCTGCTACTGCTGCTGTTTGTTCAGGTAAGAGACTGTGCAATCACACAGTGGAATGCACTTCATGCATGTATTTTTAAGGTAAAAGTAGAGTCATGGAATATTCTGAGTTGGAAGTGACCCACAAGGATCATTGAGTCCAGCTCCTGGCCCTCCTGAAATGGTTTTGCATCATTTCATATCGTTTGGGATAAAGAATGTTTTGGAAAAGCATTTCATGTGGTCATAAGGGGAAGGGCTTCTTTAAGAATCAGTATTGAAAAGTTCTTCCAAATGTAGGGGTGAAAATATGAACAGATGGTTAAGTGGCATAAAGCACAAAATGAAATCGAAGGATATTGAGTGGCATTTAACAAGCCTTCAGGAAACTAAAATCATGCTTGATAGAAGATTTAAGCATATGCAAGAGGGTTTTTGCAAAGACTGTTTTTAAATCGAAATTATAAATATGTATTTCTGAAAGTCATTCTGCAGATCGTTGGGGCTTGGAATAGACTCTGAAATTGAGAGTTTTTGCCAAACTTAAACTTTGCCTTTTGCAGCACATTGCAGGTATGTCTGCACAGCTCAGTACGGTGGGGACAGGCTCTTTCTGAAGCAGGAACACCTGCTCCTTTTTCCAGTGAGGGCTGGGCTGTGCTGCTCAGACAGCCCAAATATGCACTGAGCATCCACATCCTAAACAGAATATCGAGTTGCCATGGCCACATCAATCCCCTTAAACTTTAGTAAACTGATATTTAAGGGGAAATGGTTTCAAACTGAAAAAAGTAGGTTAAGATTGGATATTATGAAAAAAATTCTTCCCTGTGATGGTGGTGAAGCTCTGGCACAGGTTGCCCAGAGAAGCTGTGGCTGCCCCACCCTGGAAGTGTTCAAGGCCAGGTTGGACAGGGCTTGGAGCAACCTGGGATAGTGGAAGGTGTTCCAGCCCATGTCAGGGGTGCTTGGAACTGGGTGATCTTTAAGGCCCCTTCCAACCTAAACCATTCTGTGATTCCTGTTTTATTCTTTATCTTGCAGCCTTGTTGCAGAAATACTTGGACAACTACGACCTTAGCATAAAAGTGATCTACATCCTGGGCACGCTGGGTTTTTCCCTTGGCACTGCAGTGATGGCCATGTTCCCCAATGTGTATGTCACCATGATAATGATCAGCACGATGGGAATAGTCTCCATGAGCATCTCCTACTGCCCCTATGCGCTTTTGGGACAATACCATGAGATTAAACAGGTATGTAGAATATTTGGAGTATATATGTGAATCAAGGCAGAGCACTCATGTTTCTCTGAAGATCACGGTGGCAAAAATGGATTTGTTAAATCCCATTATTGAAGATACCTGCTTTGTTGGGATGTGTGCCAGAGCTTGAATGGATAGTAAATAGCAGGAGCTGGTGCTGAAATCAGATGCTCTTGGCATCGAGTTGGCTCAGAGGGGGTCATGATTGCTTTTCCCTGTGCTGAGATATAAAAGGATTTGGGTGCATGTGGTAGATGAAGAGAAATTAAATTATTATTGAAGTCTTTACTATATATCTGTTTGTTACTCCTGTCTTGGATGTGGTGTGGTAGCGTTACTCAAGTTTTTCAGTCTTAGGTTTTGAGATGAGTCTGGAAATGCAGCTGTAAAATTTTGGGGATACATAAGGCAAGCCAATTCTGCTGGAAGCAAGGACGGGTTTACTTCCCAACAGAGTGGTTCCACTGTTCCATTTGGATCACACATTACAGGGGGATCATTTATTACAAGTTCCTGCATTGCGATTGGGAGGGGAATTCCTTTTTATGATCATAAAAATAGTATTTCCTGGTAACACCAAATGTTTCACGTAAAATTGTTTTTACAAAACCTAATCTTAGAGCTGATTTGGGCTAGAAGTGACCCAGTCAATACCTGCCTCGTGCTACAGGGTGAGGAGGTTGTTGATGAGCAGATAAAGAAGCTGTTGCTCTGGAGTTGTGCCCTGGTGATGCAAAAAGACAATGTCCAGTTGACCACGGGGCTGAGAAATTCGAGGAAAGTTCTGGTGTTTATTTGCTTTCATCCATTGTTTTACCTCCTACCACGCTTCTTGTCTTTCTCCAGTACATTCACCACAGCCCCGGGAACTCGAAGCGGGGATTCGGCATCGACTGTGCCATCCTGTCGTGTCAGGTTTACATCTCCCAGATCCTCGTGGCCTCCGCGCTCGGCGGTGTGGTGGACGCGGTGGGCACGGTCAGAGTCATCCCCATGGTGGCTTCGGTGGGATCCTTCCTGGGTTTTTTGACAGCGACTTTCTTGGTGATTTACCCTGAAGTCAACGAAGAGCCAAAGGAAGAGCAGAAGGGACTGGGTCCTCCAGAGACAGCCGAGGGCAGAGGCGCAGGCACGGAGAAGCCGACGGTGCTGAAGCTGACGCGCAAAGGAGCTGCGGCGGCGGAGCCGGAGGGCGAGTCAGCCGTGTGAGGCCGCCGCCGCTCGTTCACCCACATTCCAAGGAGTGCAGGTGCAGGATCAAGAACTTTTGTTGTGGTTTTTTTTTTTTCCAGGAAAGCAAATTAGGACCTTCACTACTTGTAGCTAAAATTTGCAGAAGAAAAGGCAGTTTCGTGCAAAAATGTAAATTAAATTCTGTAGTTCTTCCTCTAGGTTTGAGCAGGTCGCTCTGATGCTAATTGCTTTCTCTACAACTTAGAAACGTCATTTCTGAACACTTTTTTATTAAGAATACATTTAGATTTCAAGTAAGTTTTATTAATCTGCATGAGACTCACAGTGTATACAATTAGCAGTTAGAAAAATTAAGTTTTCGGCTGTTCTTAAACTAATGGAAAATGGAAGCTATCTTGACCTATAGTCTCTTGCCATTTTTTGTCTGAACATTTCAGATTTCACTAGCGTAATAACTGAATCAAACGCTTAGACATCAATTGATTTTTTTCATGAGCATGATATTACTGGTCTGACAGCTACGTTAATTTTAGACTTCATGTTTTTGTTAGTGCAATTACTACAGAATCCTTTTTTTTGCAATTATTTTCAAGAAAAAAAAAAAAGCAATTACGGTGGTTTCTAAGAAACTGCCGTGAATTCTTTTAGTCATACTATTCACAACCACTCCCAAATCTGCTGCTCATCAGGAGAGGGTGACACTGGGTGCTGGATGTCAGCTGTAGATGGAAGGAGCAGCAGCTGGGAGAGGTGACCAGCACTCACAGGTTTTTTTTATCACAAGTGCTGCATTTTATGAATGTCGTTGGAATACGCTGTGACAATTTTTAGCTGAGAGTTTCACATGCTGGTGAACTCGGGGGTTTTCTTGGCATTTAAACCTGATCATCTCTGGATGAAGCTGCCGTGGAGAAAGGGTTTCTCTAGGGTCAGCTTCATGGGAGGGGGCATGCGGATTCTCTTCCGTAGGGAAAGGAAGTCATTGATTAATTGCACTTTTTATGATCCTTTAACCTCCTGGCTGGGAACGCAGCAGCCGAGGTAAAGGCACGGGGTCAGTACAACAAGGAGAACCCAAGGCCTACCTCCGTCACTTTATGGCATAGTCTGGGTGTACAAAAATCTGTGTCAGAAACAGTTTTAGGCCTTAAAATTCAAATGTTGCTGTTCCAGTCCCTGTGTTGGAGGAATTGTAGGCCGGAGCTCTTCTGAGCTGCCGTACCAATGTCGTCAGCACATCCTCCATGTCCCCTTCCGTGATTCAGGACACAGCTGCAGTGCAAAGATATTCTTCTGGAAAGAGCTTGAAAGAGTTGTGCTAACTTGATTTAAAATAGGTTTGGATCATTATCCAGCAGCCATTTAAAGTAACTTTCAAAACCAAACTTCTGTTTGTCATTTGTAAGAAGTGTTTGTGATGCTGTTGATTCATTTTGGCTTGGGCCCCCCAGGCTGCCAAAATCTGTGTGCTGGACAGGCAAACACAGTACCGTGTGAGATTCCTGCTGCCTCAAACTCCTCCTCCTCCAAGACTTGCAGATGCCTGTGTCAATCATGCTGCAATCCAGGCATTCAGACAAAGAAGCTATATTTCAAAATGAAAAACAGTTTTTAAATGAGATGGATGTTTGGGTGTATTTGAAGGTGGCATCTCTGGGTTTCTTTGAAGGCTTCCAGTCAATGCCTATGGCCTCTGCTATCAAGGGTGACAATGTTTTTAGGCTGGTGACATCACAGAGCACTGAAGTACATGGAATCACACAGGACTTAGGGGTTGCATTTGTTTTTCCAAGTGTCTTGAGGAAGTCTTTTTTTTTCTATGGTGAATATTCTTTTATTTAGAACACCGACTGTGAACTGTGTTCAGCCAGGGGAACGATACTACTGAAGAGTGTGAGACCTTACTGAAGAAAGCAGTTGTGAGAAATTCTTTACCTGGAATTCTGCCGTGAATTTTATCATCTCAGTTACATTTAATATATTCTGGTGATGTTCATGTGTAAGAGACAGGTGTTGTGTTTCACCCTAGAACTGGCATTTGTGTAAGTTACATGCTGAGTTACACATTTTAAAGTGGCTTTAATATTTTAGTTTTGAAGCTCCTTGAAGATTCTGCTTTTGGTTAAATAACCGCTGTCAAGTACTCCTTATTTTAATCTCCACTGCTGGAAAGGTTCTTCAACAGTTTAAAAACCTGCATCTTCTGACCAGTGCCAGCCTCACCCTTTCCCCAAGGGTTCCATGGACCAGCGTGGATCAAATCTTCATTACTCCACAGTGCACTTTCTAAGCCAAGATCTCTTTCACTGCACCATGACACTGACCAAGTAGCTGCAGAGAGGGAGGAGAGGCTGAACCTCCCTCTGACTTCACACCCCACAGAGGGAACATGAAACCATTTTGGGTGTGAGCTCACCCACGTTTATGGAGCTTTCTCAGCCAGGGAAGGGCAAGGAGGGAGGAAAAACCTTTCATTTCAAACCCAGAGGCTTCAAGTAAAGGCAGGGCAGGGCCAGTCTTGTCACGGACAGCATTTGGCATGGCCTCATTTCTAAGAATTGGATGTTAAAATCTGTGTTTGGAGTTGTTTATGGGGCTCATAACGCCGGAATACGCATGCTGCCATGGCAGGAAGCTGATTTCACTCCCTGGTAAAGGCAAAGGAAATAATTATTCATTGTAAATGCACTGAAGTATTTGTAGTGTTGCCAGAAGAATTAACTCGGGGAGCCCCAGCCAAAGCATCTCCTCCTGTCCTTGGGCCAGCCTGGGAAACCCCTGCGCTGCCTTCACCCGCTGAGGTCTCTCTCCCGAGGGCTTTTCCTTGCATGTGAGAGTTTTCTTCCTAGCCCTGGCATTTCTCAGGGTAGAGTGGGTAATGATTTATTTCTTCATCTGTCCCTTACCTTTTGATACAGAAATGATTCTATTTTTTGCCACAATTAAAGCAGTACAGTTTTATTTGTTTATTGCAAAACTTTTGGGAAGAGAGGTGTGAAGTGGCTTTTTTTTTTTGTTATTCCAGGTGACAACAAGCATAATTTTTTTTTTTTTATATTCCTGTCTAGTTGAAGTCATCCCATTGGACCTTCAGTGCCGTAGGACTAAGGTTTAGTGGTTCAGTTCTGTGTTGTTCAATACTACAAACAATTTTAACCTGTTCTGCTACACTGATGTGTGACACGAGGCACTGCTGGTGCTCAGACCCTCAGAGGGCTGCGGTCGATCATCTGCTCATCTCGAGATGTTTCATGTGAGAGCAGAGGAGCTTTAACTTTCAACCCTCAGAAAGGCAGAATGTGGGTTTGGCCCTGTTGGGTTTATTCCAAGAGCCGAGTGAGATCTGTGCTGTTTGTGGATGGCAATTTCAGACTCCAGAAGCAATAATTTCTTAGGAATGTTTCTCTTCCTGCTGGTTCAATGACTTTCATAGAGATTTATTGCCTAAACAGCCTTTTAATAACCCAGATCTGGTGGTTTGCTGGCACTGGCTGTGAGCAATTGTGGAAAGATAGGGGTTGTTCATCATCAAGGAGAGAGGAAGCCACTAAATCCAATGGAGGTTTGTGCTCCTTGAAACACACAATGTCCTTCTCCCCTTTCACTTGGAGCCTTCTTCCAGGCTCTGAAATATTCCCAGCACATCAGTCTGAAAAGGAGGTAGGTGCAAATATACCTTCCTGCTTTTCTTGCTGCTGCCAATGCTGGCACTCAGACCCCAGGATGGAACAGGATGCGTGAGGTTTTCCTCAGAGGCAAGGACTGAGTTGTTCTTATCCCTCTCCCATCTGATCTGAACCCTTCAGCCCTTGGAATGACAGCGGCAACATCGGTGCTTTTTCCAGGTACCTCATTAAAACCTCAATTCCATCGTTAAGAACACACCCCACCCTTGGTCTGGGGTGAGCTTGGCTTCCTCCAGCACCCACCACAAAAAGCAGGATTTTTCTGGCTGCCAGGTCTCACAGCCACACAGGTCAGGGTCATACTTATGGGTAAAGGTGGAGAAAGTCACATTTTCCTGTCCTGGGAGAGCTGGGACATCTGGGCAGGAGGGAAGTGCAGGAGGCAGGTGCTGAGGTTTGGGGGTTTTAGGGATATGTGTGTGTGTCTGTACCCATGTGTTTTTACATTTCCAGACATGCTGCTCGGGCCAAAACACCTTTGGGAGTTGTGTGTTGCTCTCATTATACTCCACAATGTTTTCAACTGAGTTCTTCCAGGTTTCCCTCATCCTAGTCCGATGCAAGACAAGCTCGGCTATAAATATGTACCCTATTTAAATGAACAAATGAACTCCTGCATGATATTCCAAGCACATGTAGCAGCTTCGGCATCTGAAGTGTCTGTCGTGAAAGAGAAGTTGGTTTTCTTTGCAGCTGTTTTGTCCTCGTTTCCTTTGAATAGGCCAAATAAATGTAATGGACACCAAATGTTGCACAGAAATGTTATTAATGACTGTGTGAAAGAAATACCAAATTTTATTTTTCTTTGCAGAAACTTTATGGTTCCAGAGAGTCCTTTAGCTGTTTTCCTTCCTTAAATGACAAAGCTGAACGTTTGTAAAGCACGTAAAAAAATGGTCATTTGGAAAAAGTGGAGCTACCCAAAATTTTCTCTTTGTCATGTTGCATCCAAAGGAGCTGCAGCAGCTCAGATACCAACTGGGGCTTGATTTTGAGGCTCAGCAGTTCGGAAATTGCCTTAGAAAACAACAAAAAGGCTCAATTCCTTTCCTGACGTGGCACTCACACCTGCAATCTGCTCATTAAGGTGTTCCAGGTTCTTCTGTCATTTAAATTAAAATCACCTCCTGGAAAACCAATTCGGTTTGGTTCCTCAACCTGAAGCAGCTTCACCTGAATTTTCACCTCGGTTTCTCTCGCCCCAGGGAGCACAAGGGGTGCCCAGGGGGACAAATACATCCCCCACCGAAAGAGAGCATCTGCTATAATTAAAGGGCTTTTGATGCCCTTGCGACCTGCTAAAATTTTAGGGAAAATGCAGGACATGCTTCAATTTGACCTGCTCTGGCACATTTATTCTTAAATTTGGAAGTTTGGAGTGAAGCTCTGGGAGCATTTAGTCAAACTTGGTGTCACCTTGTTTACTCTGCACCTACTCAGTCCTTAGCGACAGCCAAATTGTAATAAATAGCCCCAAAATCCAGACTTTTCTCTCAATAAATTGGCAGTTCCCAATGTGAATTTGTTTTTTCCTGATGTAACATGAACACTAAGCCCTTTAAGTAGCCAAATGACCAGCTTATTTTAAATGCCTCGTATTACTAGAAAGCTGCATATAGGCATCTCATAGTGGGGAAAAATTTTAAAAAAATCTAAAAAAAAAAAAAAAAAAGAAAAAAAGAGAATATTTAGTTCCTTTGTGAACTGGCCATATGACAACTACTTTTTTATCAACTTATTAAGTTGGGGCACTATAATAGCTCTTGCTGAGTTTAGCAATGTTTATAAGCATGTGTTAAACACATAATGTTGTTTTATGAGGAAAAAGGGATAAAGAAAAGTGATGTCACAGATGAATGTTTGAGTGCGTAGACGACATAATGTATGTATGATTTTTATTTCTACACTGTTGAGCTTATTTCCTGTTTAAAGGTTAAAAAAAATTGTTGCATGAGAACTGTTTTATTGTGTTCTGCACTTTCTGTTCTTTTTGTATAATCTTCATTTTTTTTTTCATTTATGCATAGAAAAGAAAAAAATCAATTTAGAAATATTCTACTCCACAAGGCATTGTGTTCCAATCCGTTGTTCCGAAGTTCGATCTTAATAAACATTTCAGTAAGAGTTGGTGGCTCGCGTCCCTGTGGTGTTTGTAGGGAAGGTGAGCAGAGGGACACCTGGTCCCTGAGCTGTGCAAGGCAAATAACACTCACCTGCAGCCCAGAGCTTCAGGAATATTTCCAAAAGTGATACTGCCCAGCATTGCCTGGCAAAAATCCGAGTGTTACAATTCACAGATGGTTCTAAACTCACCTGACGCTTGCAGGGTTCAGGTGTAACCCAGGAGGGAGCACAGGCAAAACAGATACCTGGGGCAGGTGTGTGTCCCCAGCTCCAGGCTCTGCCCTGACAAAGGGTGGTGGCTGTCACACAGAACCTGTCACACAGAACCTGTCACCTCTCATGCCATCACCACGGCTGAGGAGCTGAGGGTCTCCCCAGTCACCTATGAATCTGTGATTCGATAGCCACAAGCAGCTTCCAAAGAAATCAGTTCCCATCCAACCTCGTCAAGCTCTTGGGCCATTGGGAATGACAAGAGGGGAAGGATGGAGCCAGATCACAACCACCACCTGATGGGGAAATGTGCAGCGAAGAGCTCACTTATCCCACTTGATTTCTCGACAGATTTGGTCTGTGGTTCTTCCTGAAGGAAATTCCTCTGAATGAGTAGAAGTCAATGCCTACCTGGGGCTTGGTTTATTTTTCATAAAATAGTCACAGAATCCATTACGCTGGAAAATACCTCCAAGATCGAGTCCAGCCTATGACCAATCACCACCTTTGGTAAGTAGATCAGAGCACTGAGTGCCAGATCCAGTTCTGTGTTGAACACCTCCAGGGATGGTGACCCCACCGCCTCCCTGGGCAGCCCCTTCCAATGCTTGACAGCCCTTTCCATGGAGAAATTCCTCCTAATACCCAATCTAAACTTCCCCTGGTGCTAACTGAGGCTGTTTCTGCTTGTCCTGTTCATAGGTAGGACTCGATGATCTCCAAGGTCTTTTCCAACCTAGTTGATTCTTTGATTCTGTGCTTGTTCCTTGGGAGAACAGACCAACCCCCACGTGGCTACAACCTCCTATTGTTGTAGAGAGTGAGAAGGTCACCCCTGAGCCTCATTTCCTCCAGACTGAGCCCCCTGAGCTCCCTCAGCTCCCCCTCATTTAACTTGTGCTCCAGAGCCAGTCCAGCACTTCAATGTCCTCCTTGTCCTGAGGAGCCCAGAATGGGACACAGCACTCGAGGTGTGGCGTCCCCCGTGCCCAGCACAGAGGGACAATCACTGGTGCTGCTGGCCCTGGTCCTGCTGGCCACACTGTTGCTGACACACAAGGCCAGGTTGCCCCCGGCCTCCTTGCCCACCTGGGCTCACACCGGCTCATGTTCGGCCACTGTCAGCAGCACCCCCAGGGCCTTTCCCCCTGGGCAGCTTTGCAGCCGCTCTGCCCCAGCCTGGAGCACTGCAGGGCCTTGTTGGGACTGGGCAGGACCCTGTCCTTGCTCTTCTTGAATCTCATCCTGCTGGTCTCACATCATCGATCCAGGCTGTCCATATGCCCCCACAGAGCCTTCCTACTCTCCAGCATGTCAACACTCTGACCCACCTTGCTGTGGTCACAAATTCACTACTGAGGGTACCCTCGATGCCCTTGTCCACATCAGCAGGACAGACACTGAACAGGACTGGGCCCAGGGGACACCGCTAGTGGCCGGGAGCCAACTCAATGTGGCACCATTCAGCACCACTCTCTGGGCCCGGCCATCCTGACAGTTCTTAACCCAGCAAAGAGTGCACCTGCCCAAGCCCTGGGCTGGCAGCTTCTCCAGGACTCATCTGTGGGAGACAGAGTCAAAGGCTTTGCTCAAGTCCAGGGAGACTCCATCCACAGCTTTTGCCTCAGCCCCAAGGCAGGTCACCCGCTCGTCAAAGGACATCAGGCTGCTCACGCAGGACCTGCCTTTCCTAAACCCACGCTGCCTGGGCCTGATCCCTCGGCTGTCCTCTGTGGGCTGTGTGATCCCACTCACGATGATCTGCTCCAGAACCTTGCCAGGCCCCGAGGTCAGGCTGACAGGCCTGCAGTTCCTGCATCCTCCCTGCAGCCCTTCTTGGGCATGGGTGTCAAATTGGCATCTCCGGTCACCTGGGACCTCCTGACTGGCCAGGACTGATAATAAAAGACAAAGTGTGGCTTAGCGAGCTCTTCTGCTGGCTCCCTGAGCACCCTTGGGGGACTCCCAGCCAGCCCCATAGACTTGGCAGTGTCTAAGTGGCTCTGCAGGTCATTAACAACTTCCTCTGCGATTACAGGAGGTCTGGTCTGCTCCCTGTCCCTGTCTGCCAGCTCAGGGGGCTGCTTGTCCTCCAGATAATCAGGCTGACTCTTGGAGACTGAGGCACAGGAAGCCATGCAGTATTTCAGCCTTGTCCTCAACCTTCGTGGCTGTATTCCCCAAGCCCTGCAGCCCTTAAAAATGGGAGATTTTCCTTGGCACTCCCTTGTTCCTAATCTGTTGAAACAAAGACTTTTTATTGTCTTTTACAGTAGTGGCCAAATTAAGTTCAAACAGAGTTTTTGCCTTCCTGATGATCTTTCTACCTGAGGTCGGGGCCAAGGGGTGGGATACATGGTGGGCTGGGTGGGAAAAGCACTTTGGCATGGCACAGGGCTTCTCTGGGGATGTTTAGGGGAAGAACACACAAGGTGGGAAAAGGCAGAGCTGCAGGTGATTGGGAGAGGAACAAGCAAAGGCGAAGTTGAGGGGCAAAGGCTTAAGAAAGGCCTTTGTGAACAGTGGTGTCAATGGAAACCGCCAGGCCTCCATGACAAGGGGTGGCTGTGCCCAGCAGGCCTTTGTGACCCGCGGTGGCATCATGCCTAGAAGCCATTGTGACATGGGTCTGTGTGGTGACCCAGAGGGCTGCAAACACCTCGAGTGGTCACTCCCAGGAGAGCAGCTCTCTGAGGAGGAAGCAGCTTCTCAAGAAGCAGCAGCTTCTCAGGAGGCAGCAGCTTTCCCGGGTGCCCGTGGCCAGTGTTTGGCAAAGCAGCCTCAAGATGCCCAAGCATCAGGAGGCGAATGCCCAGGGCCAGCCCCGTGAGGGGCAGCCACTGCTGGACAAGTGGAAACAGGTGAGGAACAAGGATGGAGGCACAGGGATGGAGGGAGAGGCTGCACTGGGACCTGGGGGAAGCCCTGGGGCAGAGACAGCCAGGACTGGCACCAGGCCTTGCTCTGGGGAGGAGCTGGTGCCAGGACAGCCCAGGCACAGCAATGCCCCCAGGGCAGCAAGCACAGCTGGGAACCCAAACCAGCCTGGCTGCCGTGGCCAGCACCTGCCTTGGGGCCAGAGCCAGGCTTGCCGACACGTGGGGGACACTGTGCCCACACAGCCACCTCCATCCTGCTCCTCCTGTTCCCCACAGGTGACCCAGAGGCAGCCGCAGGCAGCACCGCAGGTCACCTGGACCACTGTCACACCCATCTCTGGGGACAGGCTGACACTGTTCCTCAGACCCATCCTGTCACCCAGCCCCACGAGATCCTGGACACACAGGGCCAACCTGCAGGGCGGGCACTCAGTGCCCCTCAGCAGTGTCACACGGCCAGAGAGACTGTCTGTGTCGGACCTGCCACCTCTCCATGGCCCCCCATTGACAGTGGCACCTCCTCACCGCTTCAGCCTTCCAACACTGAGATCAGCCTCTCCCAGGGTCAAGTTTCCCCCTCTGCCACCAGCAGCAGCAGCAGCAGCCTCTAGGTCCTCTCCCAGAGGCACAGCATGGTCTGGGAGCCCCATGGCCAGTGGCCACCAATGGTTTGTGCCACATCCTCCGCAGGGCACTCCAGCTGCTGGCAGGGCCCGGGGAACACCTTTCCTGGTGAGGAGAATGGAAGGGCTCTGGCATAGGACAGTGGCAAGACAGGGCCATCGCCTGCCACCTCTGCAACCCACACACGGTGTGCTGCTCCACACGGGGACCCAGCTGGCTTGGAGGCAGCTGGGGCACACCGAGACAGGGGAGCTCGCCAAGGTGCAGGAAGGCCATGGTGGCAGCACCTGCAGAGCCCATTTTAGAGGCCTCGCCCCACTCCCATCAGGAGACAGGTCCATCAAATCCACCTGCACCCCCGAGCGGTCAGGTGTCCGCCAAGAGGCAGAGGGAACTCGTCGGACAGCCAAGCAAACTGCACATCGCAAGCAGCTGTGCCCGGAGACTCAGGATGCTTTGATGCAGCTGATGCATGAAAAGAGAGAGGAGCGGGAAAAGTGCGAGGAAGACAAAACACATGCAGAGCTCTTTGGAGACATCTTCTCCTCCGTGGACAACGAAGAAAACCCCATGATGTCCAGCTGCATCCGCAGGGATCCATCCAGTCCCACCCTGGAGCCAGCTGCAGGCTCCTCGGTGCTGCACAGCGCTTGCAGCATGACCAAAGACACCGCAGGAGAGACACAAAACTACTCAGAGCTTGCCTCTCTTGACGAGCTGTTGGCTGACCTGGGTTTTGTCTATGATGATTCACAATCTTTTGACGCTCTTGTAAAGAAGGCAGTGGAAAACCGGGAGCAAGAAGAGCTCCCTGACAGAGAAGCGGCAGGAGAGAGGGACAGAGAGCCACAGAGTGCGTTGTTTCTCCCACCGCAAGACAAAGAAGCTGAGCCAGCAGCTTCTCCCCTGGACAGAGATCCCTGGCATGAGAGGCACAGCCAGCCTCTCCTGACAGCACAGCCTGAGGAAACCTCCAGCTTCTCAGCTTCTCCTTGGTCTGCAGGCCCCTGTAAGGAGAGGAGGACTCGTCAGCCACCAGAGAAAATTATACATCTCAAGCAGCTGTGTGCACGGATTGAGGACGCTTGGAAGCACCTTATGCAGACAGAGGAGCTGGAGGAGCTGGAGGAGCTGGAGGAAGAGGATCATGACAAAACACATGGAGATGTGTTTGGAGACATCCTCTCCTCCCTGGATAAGGAAAGCCCTATCAAGACTCTCTGTGTCCTCAGGGATCCATCAAGTCCAAGCCTGGAGCCAGCTGCAGGCCCCTCGATGCCATACCACACTTCCAGAATGACAAAAGACACCGCAGGAGAGACACAAAACTACTCAGTGCTTGTGTCTCCTGACCGCTTAAGGGAGCTGTGGTCTGAGCAAGCAGTGACCTGTGATGCTCTTCTAAACGAGTTACGGGATAAGTGGGAGCAAGAAGAGCTCCCTGATAGAGAAGCGGCAGGAGAGAGGGACAGCGAGCCACAGGATGTGTTGTCTCTCCCTCCACAAGACGAAGAAGCAGAGCCAGCAGCTTCTGCCCTGGACAGTGACCCCTGCGACGAGGGGCACAGCGAGCCTCTCCCCACGGCACTGACCGAAGACACAAAGATGTCTGCGGTTTGTGCCGTGCCTGCCGAGCCCGCGGAGGAGGCCGGCACAGCTCGCATGGAGCCTGGCCGTGCCCAGGCCGCCCCTCCCCAGGAGAAGCCCTGCGGGGCTGAGGCAGCGGCAGGGCCTTGCCCGGTGCCTGCCCGGCCCCTGCCATGCAGTGTCCCTTCTTCCCCCGCTGGCACGGCCACTGTCCCGCGGCCCCCGGCCCCACGGCCATGGCGCTCCATCGTCAAGACGGCCCGGCGGGTTCTGTGCCGGCTTCTGTCCTTCGGCTGCCTCAGGGCCAGCGGGAGGAGTGACCCCGGCTGCCAGCACCCCACAGATGACTGCTCGCCATGAGGTGACCACTGGCCAAAGGTGGGTCCTGCTGCCAGCCCCAGCCCGGCACGGCCGAGCAAACAGCAAGGCAGCCTGGCCGGGGAGAGCTGAGGAAGGACTGCAGCGCTGCCTTGTACAATCCCACAGAAGCTGACTTTAGTCCCGGGCTGCACTGTCCGGGAGCATCCCCGCCCTGCCCCAGGCTGCACTAGGAGCTGAGAAATGCTCCTTGGGCCTCAGCACTGCGGGCAACTGAAAATCCATCCTCTTTCACATAGCAAATAGGAAAACGCCTCCCTGGATACCCGAAACACGGACTGGAGAAAGATGGAAGAACAACCTGGGGCCGCACCTCCACAAGAACCATCGAGACCGACCCTGCAAGAAGCGCAGGGTGAGGAAGGACCGATGGGACATTGCTGGAGCCAAGCATCTTGGGCTGTCTTCAGCTTGATTTCTCCTCCGCTCCAACCCACCCTACTCCTGATCTTCCACATTCTACCCTCTCTCTACCCCATCGCACCCCCGACCTTCCCCCTTTCCTTCTCACCCTCCTCTTTCCTATGCCTTTCTATCTCTCTACCCCATATTTATTGTTAAGTTACCCTGTTGTTGTTATTATTAAACCCACGTTGTTGACTTTGGTAGATGGTCTCGCTGGTACCTTAATTCGCACTGAGGCATCTCTCCCTAATCACATCTGAACAGGGGCACACATCTGCACACAGCACTCGAGGTGTGGCGTCCCCAGTGCCCAGCACAGAGGGACAATCACTGGTCCTGCTGGCCCTGGTCCTGCTGGCCACACTGTTGCTGACACACAAGGCCAGGTTGCCCCCGGCCTCCTTGCCCACCTGGGCTCACACCAGCTCATGTTCGGCCACTGTCAGCAGCACCCCCAGGGCCTTTCCCGCTGGGCAGCTTTGCAGCCGCTCTGCCCCAGCCTGGAGCACTGCAGGGCCTTGTTGGGACTGGGCAGGACCCTGTCCTTGCTCTTCTTGAACCTCATCCTGCTGGCCTCACATCATCGATCCAGGCTGTCCACATCCCCCTACAGAGCCTTCCTACCCTCCAGCATGTCAACACTCTGACCCACCTTGCTGTGGTCACAAATTCACTACTGAGGGTACCCTCGATGCCCTTGTCCACATCAGCAGGACAGATACTGAACAGGACTGGGCCCAGGGGACACCGCTAGTGGCCGGGAGCCAACTCAATGTGGCACCATTCTGCGCCACTCTCTGGGCCCGGCCATCCTGACAGTTCTTAACCCAGCAAAGAGTGCACCTGCCCAAGCCCTGGGCTGGCAGCTTCTCCAGGACTCATCTGTGGGAGACGGAGTCAAAGGCTTTGCTCAAGTCCAGGGAGACTCCATCCACAGCTTTTGCCTCAGCCCCAAGGCAGGTCACCCGCTCGTCAAAGGACATCAGGCTGCTCAGGCAGGACCTGCCTTTCCTAAACCCACGCTGCCTGGGCCTGGTCCCTCGGTTGTCCTCTATGGGCTGTGTGATCCCACTCACGATGATCTGCTCCAGAACCTTGCCAGGCCCCGAGGTCAGGCTGACAGGCCTGCAGTTCCTGCATCCTCCCTGCAGCCCTTCTTGGGCATGGGTGTCACATTGGCACCTCCGGTCACCTGGGACCTCCTGACTGGCCAGGACTGATAATAAAAGACAAAGTGTGGCTTAGCGAGCTCTTCTGCTGGCTCCCTGAGCACCCTTGGGGAACTCCCAGCCAGCCCCATAGACTTGGCAGTGTCTAAGTGGCTCTGCAGGTCATTAACAACTTCCTCTGCGATTACAGGAGGTCTGGTCTGCTCCCTGTCCCTGTCTGCCAGCTCAGGGGGCTGCTTGTCCTCCAGATAATCAGGCTGACTCTTGGAGACTGAGGCACAGGAAGCCACGCAGTATTTCAGCCTTGTCCTCAACCTTCGTGGCTGTATTCCCCAAGCCCTGCAGCCCTTAAAAATGGGAGATTTTCCTTGGCACTCCCTTGTTCCTAATCGGTTGAAACAAAGACTTTTTATTGTCTTTTACAGTAGTGGCCAAATTAAGTTCAAACAGAGTTTTTGCCTTCCTGATGATCTTTCTACCTGAGGTCTGGGCCAAGGGGTGGGATACATGGTGGGCTGGGTGGGTAAAGCATTAGGCATGGCACAGGGCTTCTCTGGGGATGTTTAGGGGAAGAACACACAAGGTGGGAAAAGGCAGAGCTGCAGGTGATTGGGAGAGGAACAAGCAAAGGCCAAGTTGAGGGGCAAAGGCTTAAGAAAGGCCTTTGTGAACAGTGGCGTCAATGGAAACCGCCAGGCCTCCATGACAAGGGCTGGCTGTGCCCACCAGGCCTTTGTGACCCGCGGTGGCATCATGCCTAGAAGCCATTGTGACATGGGTCTGTGTGGTGACCCAGAGGGCTGCAAACACCTCGAGTGGTCACTCCCAGGAGAGCAGCTCTCTGAGGAGGAAGCAGCTTCTCAAGAAGCAGCAGCTTCTCAGGAGGCAGCAGCTTTCCAGGGTGCCCGTGACCAGTGTTTGGCAAAGCAGCCTCAAGATGCCCAAGCATCAGGAGGCGAATGCCCAGGGCCAGCGCCGTGAGGGGCAGCCACTGCTGGACAAGTGGAAACAGGTGAGGAACAAGGATGGAGGCACAGGGATGGAGGGAGAGGCTGCACTGGGGCCTGGGGGAAGCCCTGGGGCAGAGACAGCCAGGACTGGCACCAGGCCTTGCTCTGGGGAGGAGATGGTGCCAGGACAGCCCAGGCACAGCACTGCCCCCAGGGCAGCGAGCACAGCTGGCAACCCAAACCAGCCTGGCTGCCGTGGCCAGCACCTGCCTTGGGGCCAGAGCCAGGCTTGCCCACACGTGGGGGACACTGTGCCCACACAGCCACCTCCATCCTGCTCCTCCTGTTCCCCACAGGTGATCCAGAGGCAGCCGCAGGCAGCACCGCATGTCACCTGGACCACTGTCACACCCATTCCTGGGGACAGGCTGACACTGTTCCTCAGACCCATCCTGTCACCGAGCCCCACGAGATCCTGGACACACAGGGCCAACCTGCAGGGCGGGCACTCAGTGCCCCTCAGCCGTGTCACACGGCCAGAGAGACTGTCTGTGTCGGACCTGCCACCTCTCCATGGCCCCCCATTGACAGTGGCACCTCCTCACTGCTTCAGCCTTCCAACACTGAGATCAGCCTCTCCCAGGGTCAAGTTTCCCCCTCTGCCACCAGCAGCACCAGCAGCAGCCTCTAGGTCCTCTCCCAGAGGCACAGCATGGTCTGGGAGCCCCATGGCCAGTGGCCACCAATGGTTTGTGCCACATCCTCCGCAGGGCGCTCCAGCTGCTGGCAGGGCCCGGGGAACACCTTTCCTGGTGAGGAGAAAGGAAGGGCACTGGCATAGGACAGTGGCAAGACAGGGCCATCGCCTGCCACCTGTGCAACCCACACACGGTGTGCTGCTCCACACGGGGACCCAGCTGGCTTGGAGGCAGCTGGGCCACACCGAGACAGGGGAGCTCGCCAAGGTGCAGGAAGGCCATGGTGGCAGCACCTGCAGAGCCCATTTTAGAGGCCTCACCCCACTCCCATCAGGAGACAGGTCCATCAAATCCACCTGCACCCCCGAGCAGTCAGGTGTCCACCAAGAGGCAGAAGGAACTCGTCAGACAGCCGCGCAAACTGCACATCGCAAGCAGCTGTGCCCGGAGACTCAGGATGCTTTGATGCAGCTGATGCATAAAAAGAGAGAGGAGCGGAAAAAGTGGGAGGAAGACAAAACACATGCAGAGCACTTTGGAGACATCTTCTCCTCCATGGACAATGAAGAAAGCCTCATGATGTCCAGCTGCATCCGCAGGGATCCATCCAGTCCCACCCTGGAGCCAGCTGCAGGCTCCTCGGTGCTGCACAGTGCTTGCAGCGTGACCAGAGACACCGCAGGAGAGACACAAAACTACTCAGAGCTTGCGTCTCTTGACGAGCTGTTGGCCGACCTGGGTTTTGTCTATGATGATTCACCATCTTTTGACGCTCTTGTAAAGAAGGCAGTGGAAAACTGGGAGCAAGAAGAGCTCCCTGACAGAGAAGCGGCAGGAGAGAGGGACAGAGAGCCACAGAGCGCGTTGTCTCTCCCACCGCAAGACAAAGAAGCTGAGCCAGCAGCTTCTGCCCTGGACAGAGATCCCTGGCATGAGAGGCACAGCCAGCCTCTCCTGACATCACAGCCTGAGGAAACCTCCCGCTTCTCAGCTTCTCCTTGGTCTGCAGGCCCCTGTGAGGAGAGGAGGACTCGTCAGCCACCGGAGAAAATTATACATCTCAAGCAGCTGTGCGCACAGAATGAGGACGCTTGGAAGCACCTTATGCAGACAGAGGAGCTGGAGGAGCTGGAGGAAGGGTATCATGACAAAGCACATGGAGATGTGTTTGGAGACATCCTCTCCTCCCTGCATAAGGAAAGCCCTATCAAGACTCTCTGTGTCCTCAGGGATCCATCAAGTCCAAGCCCGGAGCCAGCTGCAGGCCCCTCGATGCCATACCACACTTCCAGAAAGACAAAAGCCACCGCAGGACAGACACAAAACTACTCAGTGCTTGTGTCTCCTGACCGCTTAAGGGAGCTGTGGTCTGACCAAGCAGTGACCTGTGACACTCTTCTAAATGAGCTACAGGATAAGTGGGAGCAAGAAGAGCTCCCTGATAGAGAAGCAGCAGGAGAGAGGGACAGCGAGCCACAGGATGTGTTGTCTCTCCCTCCACAAGACGAAGAAGCAGAGCCAGCAGCTTCTGCCCAGGACAGCGATCCCTGCGGCGAGGGGCACAGCGAGCCTCTCCCCACGGCACTGACCGAAGACACAAAGATGTCTGCGGTTTGTGCCGTGCCTGCCGAGCCCACGGAGGAGGCCGGCACAGCTCGCATGGAGCCTGGCCGTGCCCAGGCCGCCCCTCCCCAGGAGAAGCCCTGCGGGGCTGAGGCAGCGGCAGGGCCTTGCCCGGTGCCTGCCCGGCCCCTGCCATGCAGTGTCCCTTCTTCCCCCGCTGGCACGGCCACTGTCCCGCGGCCCCCGGCCCCACGGCCATGGCGCTCCATCGTCAAGACGGCCCGGCGGGTTCTGTGCCGGCTTCTGTCCTTCGGCTGCCTCAGGGCCAGCGGGAGGAGTGACCCCGGCTGCCAGCACCCCACAGGTGACTGCTCGCCATGAGGCAAGCACTGGCCAAAGGTGGGTCCTGCTGCCAGCCCCAGCCCGGCACGGCCGAGCAAACAGCAAGGCAGCCTGGCCGGGGAGAGCTGAGGAAGGACTGCAGCGCTGCCTTGTACAATCCCACAGAAGCTGACTTTAGTCCCGGGCTGCACTGTCCGGGAGCATCCCCGCCCTGCCCCAGGCTGCACTAGGAGCTGAGAAATGCTCCTTGGGCCTCAGCACTGCGGGCAACTGAAAAACCATCCTCTTTCACATAACAAATAGGAAAACGCCTCCCTGGATACCCGAAACACGGACTGGAGAAAGGTGGAAGAACAACCTGGGGCCGCACCTCCACAAGAACCATCGAGACCGACCCTGCAAGAAGCGCAGGGTGAGGAAGGACCGATGGGACATTGCTGGAGCCAAGCATCTTGGGCTGTCTTCCGCTTGATTTCTCCTCCGCTCCAACCCACCCTACTCCTGATCTTCCACATTCTACCCTCTCTCTACCCCATCGCACCCCCGACCTTCCCCCTTTCCTTCTCACCCTCCTCTTTCCTATGCCTTTCTATCTCTCTACCCCATATTTATTGTTAAGTTACCCTGTTGTTGTTATTATTAAACCCACGTTGTTGACTTTGGTAGATGGTCTCGCTGGTACCTTAATTCGCACTGAGGCATCTCTCCCTAATCACATCTGAACAGGGGCACACATCTGCACACAGCACTCGAGGTGTGGCGTCCCCCGTGCCCAGCACAGAGGGACAATCACTGGTCCTGCTGGCCCTGGTCCTGCTGGCCACACTGTTGCTGACACACAAGGCCAGGTTGCCCCCGGCCTCCTTGCCCACCTGGGCTCACACCAGCTCATGTTCGGCCACTGTCAGCAGCACCCCCAGGGCCTTTCCCGCTGGGCAGCTTTGCAGCCGCTCTGCCCCAGCCTGGAGCACTGCAGGGCCTTGTTGGGACTGGGCAGGACCCTGTCCTTGCTCTTCTTGAATCTCATCCTGCTGGCCTCACATCATCGATCCAGGCTGTCCACATCCCCCTACAGAGCCTTCCTACCCTCCAGCATGTCAACACTCTGACCCACCTTGCTGTGGTCACAAATTCACTACTGAGGGTACCCTCGATGCCCTTGTCCACATCAGCAGGACAGATACTGAACAGGACTGGGCCCAGGGGACACCGCTAGTGGCCAGGAGCCAACTCAATGTGGCACCATTCTGCGCCACTCTCTGGGCCCGGCCATCCTGACAGTTCTTAACCCAGCAAAGAGTGCACCTGCCCAAGCCCTGGGCTGGCAGCTTCTCCAGGACTCATCTGTGGGAGACAGAGTCAAAGGCTTTGCTCAAGTCCAGGGAGACTCCATCCACAGCTTTTCCCTCAGCCCCAAGGCAGGTCACCCGCTCGTCAAAGGACATCAGGCTGCTCAGGCAGGACCTGCCTTTCCTAAACCCACGCTGCCTGGGCCTGATCCCTTGGCTGTCCTCTATGGGCTGGGTGATCCCACTCACGATGATCTGCTCCAGAACCTTGCCAGGCCCCGAGGTCAGGCTGACAGGCCTGCAGTTCCTGCATCCTCCCTGCAGCCCTTCTTGGGCATGGGTGTCACATTGGCACCTCCAGTCACCTGGGACCTCCTGACTGGCCAGGACTGATAATAAAAGACAAAGTGTGGCTTAGCGAGCTCTTCTGCTGGCTCCCTGAGCACCCTTGGGGGACTCCCAGCCAGCCCCATAGACTTGGCAGTGTCTAAGTGGCTCTGCAGGTCATTAACAACTTCCTCTGCGATTACAGGAGGTCTGGTCTGCTCCCTGTCCCTGTCTGCCAGCTCAGGGGGCTGCTTGTCCCCCAGATAATCAGGCTGACTCTTGGAGACTGAGGCACAGGAAGCCATTCAGTATTTCAGCCTTGTCCTCAACCTTCGTGGCTGTATTCCCCAAGCCCTGCAGCCCTTAAAAATGGGAGATTTTCCTTGGCACTCCCTTGTTCCTAATCTGTTGAAACAAAGACTTTTTATTGTCTTTTACAGTAGTGGCCAAATTAAGTTCAAACAGAGTTTTTGCCTTCCTGATGATCTTTCTACCTGAGGTCGGGGCCAAGGGGTGGGATACATGGTGGGCTGGGTGGGAAAAGCATTAGGCATGGCACAGGGCTTCTCTGGGGATGTTTAGGGGAAGAACACACAAGGTGGGAAAAGGCAGAGCTGCAGGTGATTGGGAGAGGAACAAGCAAAGGCCAAGTTGAGGGGCAAAGGCTTAAGAAAGGCCTTTGTGAACAGTGGCGTCAATGGAAACCGCCAGGCCTCCATGACAAGGGCTGGCTGTGCCCACCAGGCCTTTGTGACCCGCGGTGGCATCATGCCTAGAAGCCATTGTGACATGGGTCTGTGTGGTGACCCAGAGGGCTGCAAACACCTCGAGTGGTCACTCCCAGGAGAGCAGCTCTCTGAGGAGGAAGCAGCTTCTCAAGAAGCAGCAACTTCTCAGGAGGCAGCAGCTTTCCCGGGTGCCCGTGGCCAGTGTTTGGCAAAGCAGCCTCAAGATGCCCAAGCAGCAGGAGGCGAATGCCCAGGGCCAGCGCCGTGAGGGGCAGCCACTGCTGGACAAGTGGAAACAGGTGAGGAACAAGGATGGAGGCACAGGGATGGAGGGAGAGGCTGCACTGGCACCTGGGGGAAGCCCTGGGGCAGAGACAGCCAGGACTGGTACCAGGCCTTGCTCTGGGGAGGAGCTGGTGCCAGGACAGCCCAGGCACAGCAATGCCCCCAGGGCAGCAAGCACAGCGGGGAACCCAAACCAGCCTGGCTGCCGTGGCCAGCACCTGCCTTGGGGCCAGAGCCAGGCTTGCCGACACGTGGGGGACACTGTGCCCACACAGCCACCTCCATCCTGCTCCTCCTGTTCCCCACAGGTGATCCAGAGGCAGCCACAGGCAGCACCGCAGGTCACCTGGAGGACCCTCACACCCATCTCTGGGGACAGGCTGACACTGTTCCTCAGACCCATCCTGTCACCCAGCCCCACTAGATCCTGGACACACAGGGCCAACCTGCAGGGCGGGCACTCAGTGCCCCTCAGCAGTGTCACACAGCCAGAGAGACTGTCTGTGTCGGACCTGCCACCTCTCCATGGCCCCCCATTGACAGTGGCACCTCCTCACTGCTTCAGCCTTCCAACACTGAGATCAGCCTCTCCCAGGGTCAAGTTTCCCCCTCTGCCACCAGCAGCAGCAGCAGCAGCCTCTAGGTCCTCTCCCAGAGGCACAGCATGGTCTGGGAGCCCCATGGCCAGTGGCCACCAATGGTTTGTGCCACATCCTCCGCAGGGCACTCCAGCTGCTGGCAGGGCCCGGGGAACACCTTTCCTGGTGAGGAGAAAGGAAGGGCTCTGGCATAGGACAGTGGCAAGACAGGGCCATCGCCTGCCACCTCTGCAACCCACACACGGTGTGCTGCTCCACACGGGGACCCAGCTGGCTTGGAGGCAGCTGGGGCACACCGAGACAGGGGAGCTCGCCAAGGTGCAGGAAGGCCATGGTGGCAGCACCTGCAGAGCCCATTTTAGAGGCCTCACCCCACTCCCATCAGGAGACAGGTCCATCAAATCCACCTGCACCCCCGAGCGGTCAGGTGTCCGCCAAGAGGCAGAGGGAACTCGTCAGACAGCCAAGCAAACTGCACATCGCAAGCAGCTGTGCCCAGAGACTCAGGATGCTTTGATGCAGCTGATGCATAAAAAGAGAGAGGAGCGGAAAAAGCGGGAGGAAGACAAAACACATGCAGAGCTCTTTGGAGACATCTTCTCCTCCATGGACAATGAAGAAAGCCTCATGATGTCCAGCTGCATCCGCAGGGATCCATCCAGTCCCACCCTGGAGCCAGCTGCAGGCTCCTCGGTGCTGCACAGCGCTTGCAGCGTGACCAGAGACACCGCAGGAGAGACACAAAACTACTCAGAGCTTGCGTCTCTTGACGAGCTGTTGGCCGACCTGGGTTTTGTCTATGATGATTCACAATCTTTTGACGCTCTTGTAAAGAAGGCAGTGGAAAACCGGGAGCAAGAAGAGCTCCCTGACAGAGAAGCAGCAGGAGAGAGGGACAGAGAGCCACAGAGCGCGTTGTCTCTCCCACCGCAAGACAAAGAAGCTGAGCCAGCAGCTTCTCCCCTGGACAGAGATCCCTGGCATGAGAGGCACAGCCAGCCTCTCCTGACAGCACAGCCTGAGGAAACCTCCCGCTTCTCAGCTTCTCCTTGGTCTGCAGGCCCCTGTAAGGAGAGGAGGACTCGTCAGCCACCAGAGAAAATTATACATCTCAAGCAGCTGTGCGCACGGATTGAGGACGCTTGGAAGCACCTTATGCAGACAGAGGAGCTGGAGGAGCTGGAGGAAGAGAATCATGACAAAGCACATGGAGATGTGTTTGGAGACATCCTCTCCTCCCTGGATAAGGAAGGCCCTATCAAGACTCTCTGTGTCCTCAGGGATCCATCAAGTCCAAGCCCGGAGCCAGCTGCAGGCCCCTCGATGCCATACCACACTTCCAGAATGACAAAAGACACCGCAGGAGAGACACAAAACTACTCAGTGCTTGTGTCTCCTGACCGCTTAAGGGAGCTGTGGTCTGACCAAGCAGTGACCTGTGATGCTCTTCTAAACGAGTTACGGGATAAGTGGGAGCAAGAAGAGCTCCCTGATAGAGAAGTGGCAGGAGAGAGGGACAGCGAGCCACAGGATGTGTTGTCTCTCCCTCCACAAGACGAAGAAGCAGAGCCAGCAGCTTCTGCCCTGGACAGTGACCCCTGCGACGAGGGGCACAGCGAGCCTCTCCCCACGGCACTGACCGAAGACACAAAGATGTCTGCGGTTTGTGCCGTGCCTGCCGAGCCCGCGGAGGAGGCCGGCACAGCTCGCATGGAGCCTGGCCGTGCCCAGGCCGCCCCTCCCCAGGAGAAGCCCTGCGGGGCTGAGGCAGCGGCAGGGCCTTGCCCGGTGCCTGCCCGGCCCCTGCCATGCAGTGTCCCTTCTTCCCCCGCTGGCACGGCCACTGTCCCGCGGCCCCCGGCCCCACGGCCATGGCGCTCCATCGTCAAGACGGCCCGGCGGGTTCTGTGCCGGCTTCTGTCCTTCGGCTGCCTCAGGGCCAGCGGGAGGAGTGACCCCGGCTGCCAGCACCCCACAGATGACTGCTCGCCATGAGGTGACCACTGGCCAAAGGTGGGTCCTGCTGCCAGCCCCAGCCCGGCACGGCCGAGCAAACAGCAAGGCAGCCTGGCCGGGGAGAGCTGAGGAAGGACTGCAGCGCTGCCTTGTACAATCCCACAGAAGCTGACTTTAGTCCCGGGCTGCACTGTCCGGGAGCATCCCCGCCCTGCCCCAGGCTGCACTAGGAGCTGAGAAAAGCTCCTTGGGCCTCAGCACTGCGGGCAACTGAAAATCCATCCTCTCTCACATAGCAAATAGGAAAACGCCTCCCTGGATACCCGAAACACGGACTGGAGAAAGATGGAAGAACAACCTGGGGCCGCACCTCCACAAGAACCATCGAGACCGACCCTGCAAGAAGCACAGGGTGAGGAAGGACCGATGGGACATTGCTGGAGCCAAGCGTCTTGGGCTGTCTTCCGCTTGATTTCTCCTCCGCTCCAACCCACCCTACTCCTGATCTTCCACATTCTACCCTCTCTCTACCCCATCGCACCCCCGACCTTCCCCCTTTCCTTCTCACCCTCCCCTTTCCTATGACTTTCTATCTCTCTACCCCATATTTACTGTTAAGTTACCCTGTTGTTGTTATTATTAAACCCACGTTGTTGACTTTGGTAGATGGTCTCATTGGTACCTTAATTCGCACTGAGGCATCTCTCCCTTATCACATTTTAACAGGGGCACACATCTGCACACAGCACTCGAGGTGTGGCGTCCCCAGTGCCCAGCACAGAGGGACAATCACTGGTCCTGCTGGCCCTGGTCCTGCTGGCCACACTGTTGCTGACACACAAGGCCAGGTTGCCCCCGGCCTCCTTGCCCACCTGGGCTCACACCGGCTCATGTTCGGCCACTGTCAGCAGCACCCCCAGGGCCTTTCCCCCTGGGCAGCTTTGCAGCCGCTCTGCCCCAGCCTGGAGCACTGCAGGGCCTTGTTGGGACTGGGCAGGACCCTGTCCTTGCTCTTCTTGAATCTCATCCTGCTGGCCTCACATCATCGATCCAGGCTGTCCACATCCCCCTACAGAGCCTTCCTACCCTCCAGCATGTCAACACTCTGACTCACCTTGCTGTGGTCACAAATTCACTACTGAGGGTACCCTCAATGCCTTTGTCCACATCAGCAGGACAGATACTGAACAGGACTGGGCCCAGGGGACACCGCTAGTGGCCAGGAGCCAACTCAATGTGGCACCATTCTGCGCCACTCTCTGGGCCCGGCCATCCTGACAGTTCTTAACCCAGCAAAGAGTGCAACTGCCCAAGCCCTGGGCTGGCAGCTTCTCCAGGACTCATCTGTGGGAGACGGAGTCAAAGGCTTTGCTCAAGTCCAGGGAGACTCCATCCACAGCTTTTCCCTCAGCCCCAAGGCAGGTCACCCGCTCGTCAAAGGACATCAGGCTGCTCAGGCAGGACCTGCCTTTCCTAAACCCACGCTGCCTGGGCCTGATCCCTCGGTTGTCCTCTATGGGCTGTGTGATCCCACTCACGATGATCTGCTCCAGAACCTTGCCAGGCCCCGAGGTCAGGCTGACAGACCTGCAGTTCCTGCATCCTCCCTGCAGCCCTTCTTGGGCATGGGTGTCACATTGGCACCTCCAGTCACCTGGGACCTCCTGACTGGCCAGGACTGATAATAAAAGACAAAGTGTGGCTTAGCGAGCTCTTCTGCTGGCTCCCTGAGCACCCTTGGGGGACTCCCAGCCAGCCCCATAGACTTGGCAGTGTCTAAGTGGCTCTGCAGGTCATTAACAACTTCCTCTGCGATTACAGGAGGTCTGGTCTGCTCCCTGTCCCTGTCTGCCAGCTCAGGGGGCTGCTTGTCCTCCAGATAATCAGGCTGACTCTTGGAGACTGAGGCACAGGAAGCCATTCAGTATTTCAGCCTTGTCCTCAACCTTCGTGGCTGTATTCCCCAAGCCCTGCAGCCCTTAAAAATGGGACATTTTCCTTGGCACTCCCTTGTTCCTAATCGGTTGAAACAAAGACTTTTTATTGTCTTTTACAGTAGTGGCCAAATTAAGTTCAAACAGAGTTTTTGCCTTCCTGATGATCTTTCTACCTGAGGTCGGGGCCAAGGGGTGGGATACATGGTGGGCTGGGTGGGAAAAGCACTTTGGCATGGCACAGGGCTTCTCTGGGGATGTTTAGGGGAAGAACACACAAGGTGGGAAAAGGCAGAGCTGCAGGTGATTGGGAGAGGAACAAGCAAAGGCGAAGTTGAGGGGCAAAGGCTTAAGAAAGGCCTTTGTGAACAGTGGCGTCAATGGAAACCGCCAGGCCTCCATGACAAGGGCTGGCTGTGCCCACCAGGCCTTTGTGACCCGCGGTGGCATCATGCCTAGAAGCCATTGTGACATGGGTCTGTGTGGTGACCCAGAGGGCTGCAAACACCTCGAGTGGTCACTCCCAGGAGAGCAGCTCTCTGAGGAGGAAGCAGCTTCTCAAGAAGCAGCAACTTCTCAGGAGGCAGCAGCTTTCCCGGGTGCCCGTGGCCAGTGTTTGGCAAAGCAGCCTCAAGATGCCCAAGCAGCAGGAGGCGAATGCCCAGGGCCAGCGCCGTGAGGGGCAGCCACTGCTGGACAAGTGGAAACAGGTGAGGAACAAGGATGGAGGCACAGGGATGGAGGGAGAGGCTGCACTGGCACCTGGGGGAAGCCCTGGGGCAGAGACAGCCAGGACTGGTACCAGGCCTTGCTCTGGGGAGGAGCTGGTGCCAGGACAGCCCAGGCACAGCAATGCCCCCAGGGCAGCGAGCACAGCGGGAAACCCAAACCAGCCTGGCTGCCGTGGCCAGCACCTGCCTTGGGGCCAGAGCCAGGCTTGCCGACACGTGGGGGACACTGTGCCCACACAGCCACCTCCATCCTGCTCCTCCTGTTCCCCACAGGTGACCCAGAGGCAGCCGCAGGCAGCACCGCAGGTCACCTGGACCACTGTCACACCCATTCCTGGGGACAGGCTGACACTGTTCCTCAGACCCATCCTGTCGCCGAGCCCCACGAGATCCTGGACACACAGGGCCAACCTGCAGGGCGGGCACTCAGTGCCCCTCAGCAGTGTCACACGGCCAGAGAGACTGTCTGTGTCGGACCTGCCACCTCTCCATGGTCCCCCATTGACAGTGGCACCTCCTCACCGCTTCAGCCTTCCAACACTGAGATCAGCCTCTCCCAGGGCCAAGTTTCCCCCTCTGCCACCAGCAGCAGCAGCAGCAGCCTCTAGGTCCTCTCCCAGAGGCACAGCATGGTCTGGGAGCCCCATGGCCAGTGGCCACCAATGGTTTGTGCCACATCCTCCGCAGGGCACTCCAGCTGCTGGCAGGGCCCAGGGAACACCTTTCCTGGTGAGGAGAAAGGAAGGGCTCTGGCATAGGACAGTGGCAAGACAGGGCCATCGCCTGCCACCTGTGCAACCCACACACGGTGTGCTGCTCCACACGGGGACCCAGCTGGCTTGGAGGCAGCTGGGCCACACCGAGACAGGGGAGCTCGCCAAGGTGCAGGAAGGGCGTGGTGGCAGCACCTGCAGAGCCCATTTTAGAGGCCTCGCCCCACTCCCATCAGGAGACAGGTCCATCAAATCCACCTGCACCCCCGAGCGGTCAGGTGTCCACCAAGAGGCAGAAGGAAATCGTCGGATAGCCAAGCAAACTGCACATCGCAAGCAGCTGTGCCCGGAGACTCAGGATGCTTTGATGCAGCTGATGCATAAAAAGAGAGAGGAGCTGGAAAAGTGGGAGGAAGACAAAACACATGCAGAGCTCTTTGGAGACATCTTCTCCTCCATGGACAATGAAGAAAGCCTCATGATGTCCAGCTGCATCCACAGGGATCCATCCAGTCCCACCCTGGAGCCAGCTGCAGGCTCCTCGGTGCTGCACAGCGCTTGCAGCGTGACCAAAGACACCGCAGGAGAGACACAAAACTACTCAGAGCTTGCCTCTCTTGATGAGCTGTTGGCCGACCTGGGTTTTGTCTATGATGATTCACAATCTTTTGACGCTCTTGTAAAGAAGCCAGTGGAAAACCGGGAGCAAGAAGAGCTCCCTGACAGAGAAGCAGCAGAAGGGAGGGACAGCAAGCCACAGAGCGCGTTGTCTCTCCCACCGCAAGACAAAGAAGCTGAGCCAGCAGCTTCTCCCCTGGACAGAGATCCCTGGCATGAGAGGCACAGCCAGCCTCTCCTGACATCACAGCCTGAGGAAACCTCCAGCTTCTCAGCTTCTCCTTGGTCTGCAGGCCCCCGTGAGGAGAGGAGGACTCGTCAGCGACCAGAGAAAATTATACATCTCAAGCAGCTGTGTGCACGGATTGAGGACGCTTGGAAGCACCTTATGCAGACAGAGGAGCTGGAGGAGCTGGAGGAGCTGGAGGAAGGGTATCATGACAAAGCACATGGAGATGTGTTTGGAGACATCCTCTCCTCCCTGGATAAGGAAGGCCCTATCAAGACTCTCTGTGTCCTCAGGGATCCATCAAGTCCAAGCCCGGAGCCAGCTGCAGGCCCCTCGATGCCATACCACACTTCCAGAATGACAAAAGACACCGCAGGAGAGACACAAAACTACTCAGTGCTTGTGTCTCCTGACCGCTTAAGGGAGCTGTGGTCTAACCAAGCAGTGACCTGTGATGCTCTTCTAAACGAGTTACGGGATAAGTGGGAGCAAGAAGAGCTCCCTGATAGAGAAGTGGCAGGAGAGAGGGACAGCGAGCCACAGGATGTGTTGTCTCTCCCTCCACAAGACAAAGAAGCAGAGCCAGCAGCTTCTGCCCTGGACAGTGACCCCTGCGACGAGGGGCACAGCGAGCCTCTCCCCACGGCACTGACCGAAGACACAAAGATGTCTGCGGTTTGTGCCGTGCCTGCCGAGCCCGCGGAGGAGGCCGGCACAGCTCGCATGGAGCCTGGCCGTGCCCAGGCCGCCCCTCCCCAGGAGAAGCCCTGCGGGGCTGAGGCAGCGGCAGGGCCTTGCCCGGTGCCTGCCCGGCCCCTGCCATGCAGTGTCCCTTCTTCCCCCGCTGGCACGGCCACTGTCCCGCGGCCCCCGGCCCCACGGCCATGGCGCTCCATCGTCAAGACGGCCCGGCGGGTTCTGTGCCGGCTTCTGTCCTTCGGCTGCCTCAGGGCCAGCGGGAGGAGTGACCCCGGCTGCCAGCACCCCACAGATGACTGCTCGCCATGAGGCAAGCACTGGCCAAAGGTGGGTCCTGCTGCCAGCCCCAGCCCGGCACGGCCGAGCAAACAGCAAGGCAGCCTGGCCGGGGAGAGCTGAGGAAGGACTGCAGCGCTGCCTTGTACAATCCCACAGAAGCTGACTTTAGTCCCGGGCTGCACTGTCCGGGAGCATCCCCGCCCTGCCCCAGGCTGCATTAGGAGCTGAGAAATGCTCCTTGGGCCTCAGCACTGCGGGCAACTGAAAATCCATCCTCTCTCACATAGCAAATAGGAAAACGCCTCCCTGGATACCCGAAACACGGACTGGAGAAAGATGGAAGAACAACCTGGGGCCGCACCTCCACAAGAACCATCAAGACCGACCCTGCAAGAAGCACAGGGTGAGGAAGGACCGATGGGACATTGCTGGAGCCAAGCGTCTTAGACTGTCTTCCGTTTGATTTCTCCTCCACCCCACTCCACCCCAATCTTCCCCCTTTCCTTCTCACCCTCTTCTTTCCTATGCCTTTCTATCTCTCTACCCCATATTTATTGTTAAGTTACCCTGTTGTTGTTATTCTTAAACCCATGGTGTTGACTTTGGTAGATGGTCTCGTTGGTACCTTAATTCGCACAGAGGCATCTCTCCCTAATCACATCTGAACAGGGGCACACATCTGCACACAGCACTCAAGGTGTGGCGTCCCCCGTGCCCAGCACAGAGGGACAATCACTGGTCCTGCTGGCCACACTGTTGCTGACACACAAGGCCAGGTTGCCCCCGGCCTCCTTGCCCACCTGAGCTCACACCGGCTCATGTTCGGCCACTGTCAGCAGCACCCCCAGGGCCTTTCCCGCTGGGCAGCATTGCAGCCGCTCTGCCCCAGCCTGGAGCACTGCAGGGCCTTGTTGGGACTGGGCAGGACCCTGTCCTTGCTCTTCTTGAACCTCATCCTGCTGGTCTCACATCATCGATCCACGCTGTCCACATCCCCCTACAGAGCCTTCCTATCCTCCAGCATGTCAACACTCTGACCCACCTTGCTGTGGTCACAAATTCACTACTGAGGGTACCCTCGATGCCCTTGTCCACATCAGCAGGACAGATACTGAACAGGACTGGGCCCAGGGGACACCGCTAGTGGCCAGGAGCCAACTCAATGTGGCACCATTCTGCGCCACTCTCTGGGCCCGGCCATCCTGACAGTTCTTAACCCAGCAAAGAGTGCACCTGCCCAAGCCCTGGGCTGGCAGCTTCTCCAGGACTCATCTGTGGGAGACAGAGTCAAAGGCTTTGCTCAAGTCCAGGGAGACTCCATCCACAGCTTTTCCCTCAGCCCCAAGGCAGGTCACCCGCTCGTCAAAGGACATCAGGCTGCTCACGCAGGACCTGCCTTTCCTAAACCCACGCTGCCTGGGCCTGATCCCTCGGCTGTCCTCTGTGGGCTGTGTGATCCCACTCACGATGATCTGCTCCAGAACCTTGCCAGGCCCCGAGGTCAGGCTGACAGGCCTGCAGTTCCTGCATCCTCCCTGCAGCCCTTCTTGGGCATGGGTGTCAAATTGGCATCTCCGGTCACCTGGGACCTCCTGACTGGCCAGGACTGATAATAAAAGACAAAGTGTGGCTTAGCGAGCTCTTCTGCTGGCTCCCTGAGCACCCTTGGGGGACTCCCAGCCAGCCCCATAGACTTGGCAGTGTCTAAGTGGCTCTGCAGGTCATTAACAACTTCCTCTGCGATTACAGGAGGTCTGGTCTGCTCCCTGTCCCTGTCTGCCAGCTCAGGGGGCTGCTTGTCCTCCAGATAATCAGGCTGACTCTTGGAGACTGAAGCACAGGAAGCCATTCAGTATTTCAGCCTTGTCCTCAACCTTCGTGGCTGTATTCCCCAAGCCCTGCAGCCCTTAAAAATGGGAGATTTTCCTTGGCACTCCCTTGTTCCTAATCTGTTGAAACAAAGACTTTTTATTGTCTTTTACAGTAGTGGCCAAATTAAGTTCAAACAGAGTTTTTGCCTTCCTGATGATCTTTCTACCTGAGGTCGGGGCCAAGGGGTGGGATACATGGTGGGCTGGGTGGGAAAAGCACTTTGGCATGGCACAGGGCTTCTCTGGGGATGTTTAGGGGAAGAACACACAAGGTGGGAAAAGGCAGAGCTGCAGGTGATTGGGAGAGGAACAAGCAAAGGCGAAGTTGAGGGGCAAAGGCTTAAGAAAGGCCTTTGTGAACAGTGGTGTCAATGGAAACCGCCAGGCCTCCATGACAAGGGGTGGCTGTGCCCAGCAGGCCTTTGTGACCCGCGGTGGCATCATGCCTAGAAGCCATTGTGACATGGGTCTGTGTGGTGACCCAGAGGGCTGCAAACACCTCGAGTGGTCACTCCCAGGAGAGCAGCTCTCTGAGGAGGAAGCAGCTTCTCAAGAAGCAGCAGCTTCTCAGGAGGCAGCAGCTTTCCCGGGTGCCCGTGGCCAGTGTTTGGCAAAGCAGCCTCAAGATGCCCAAGCATCAGGAGGCGAATGCCCAGGGCCAGCCCCGTGAGGGGCAGCCACTGCTGGACAAGTGGAAACAGGTGAGGAACAAGGATGGAGGCACAGGGATGGAGGGAGAGGCTGCACTGGGACCTGGGGGAAGCCCTGGGGCAGAGACAGCCAGGACTGGCACCAGGCCTTGCTCTGGGGAGGAGCTGGTGCCAGGACAGCCCAGGCACAGCAATGCCCCCAGGGCAGCGAGCACAGCTGGGAACCCAAACCAGCCTGGCTGCCGTGGCCAGCACCTGCCTTGGGGCCAGAGCCAGGCTTGCCCACACGTGGGGGACACTGTGCCCACACAGCCACCTCCATCCTGCTCCTCCTGTTCCCCACAGGTGACCCAGAGGCAGCCGCAGGCAGCACCGCAGGTCACCTGGACCACTGTCACACCCATCTCTGGGGACAGGCTGACACTGTTCCTCAGACCCATCCTGTCACCCAGCCCCACGAGATCCTGGACACACAGGGCCAACCTGCAGGGCGGGCACTCAGTGCCCCTCAGCAGTGTCACACGGCCAGAGAGACTGTCTGTGTCGGACCTGCCACCTCTCCATGGCCCCCCATTGACAGTGGCACCTCCTCACCGCTTCAGCCTTCCAACACTGAGATCAGCCTCTCCCAGGGTCAAGTTTCCCCCTCTGCCACCAGCAGCAGCAGCAGCAGCCTCTAGGTCCTCTCCCAGAGGCACAGCATGGTCTGGGAGCCCCATGGCCAGTGGCCACCAATGGTTTGTGCCACATCCTCCGCAGGGCACTCCAGCTGCTGGCAGGGCCCGGGGAACACCTTTCCTGGTGAGGAGAAAGGAAGGGCTCTGGCACAGGACAGTGGCAAGACAGGGCCATCGCCTGCCACCTCTGCAACCCACACACGGTGTGCTGCTCCACACGGGGACCCAGCTGGCTTGGAGGCAGCTGGGGCACACCGAGACAGGGGAGCTCGCCAAGGTGCAGGAAGGCCATGGTGGCAGCACCTGCAGAGCCCATTTTAGAGGCCTCGCCCCACTCCCATCAGGAGACAGGTCCATCAAATCCACCTGCACCCCCGAGCGGTCAGGTGTCCGCCAAGAGGCAGAGGGAACTCGTCGGACAGCCAAGCAAACTGCACATCGCAAGCAGCTGTGCCCGGAGACTCAGGATGCTTTGATGCAGCTGATGCATGAAAAGAGAGAGGAGCGGGAAAAGTGCGAGGAAGACAAAACACATGCAGAGCTCTTTGGAGACATCTTCTCCTCCGTGGACAACGAAGAAAACCCCATGATGTCCAGCTGCATCCGCAGGGATCCATCCAGTCCCACCCTGGAGCCAGCTGCAGGCTCCTCGGTGCTGCACAGCGCTTGCAGCATGACCAAAGACACCGCAGGAGAGACACAAAACTACTCAGAGCTTGCCTCTCTTGACGAGCTGTTGGCTGACCTGGGTTTTGTCTATGATGATTCACAATCTTTTGACGCTCTTGTAAAGAAGGCAGTGGAAAACCGGGAGCAAGAAGAGCTCCCTGACAGAGAAGCGGCAGGAGAGAGGGACAGAGAGCCACAGAGTGCGTTGTTTCTCCCACCGCAAGACAAAGAAGCTGAGCCAGCAGCTTCTCCCCTGGACAGAGATCCCTGGCATGAGAGGCACAGCCAGCCTCTCCTGACAGCACAGCCTGAGGAAACCTCCAGCTTCTCAGCTTCTCCTTGGTCTGCAGGCCCCTGTAAGGAGAGGAGGACTCGTCAGCCACCAGAGAAAATTATACATCTCAAGCAGCTGTGCGCACGGATTGAGGACGCTTGGAAGCACCTTATGCAGACAGAGGAGCTGGAGGAGCTGGAGGAGCTGGAGGAAGAGGATCATGACAAAACACATGGAGATGTGTTTGGAGACATCCTCTCCTCCCTGGATAAGGAAAGCCCTATCAAGACTCTCTGTGTCCTCAGGGATCCATCAAGTCCAAGCCTGGAGCCAGCTGCAGGCCCCTCGATGCCATACCACACTTCCAGAATGACAAAAGACACCGCAGGAGAGACACAAAACTACTCAGTGCTTGTGTCTCCTGACCACTTAAGGGAGCTGTGGTCTGACCAAGCAGTGACCTGTGATGCTCTTCTAAACGAGTTACGGGATAAGTGGGAGCAAGAAGAGCTCCCTGATAGAGAAGCGGCAGGAGAGAGGGACAGCGAGCCACAGAACGTGTTGTCTCTCCCTCCACAAGACGAAGAAGCAGAGCCAGCAGCTTCTGCCCAGGACAGCGATCCCTGCGGCGAGGGGCACAGCGAGCCTCTCCCCACGGCACTGACCGAAGACACAAAGATGTCTGCGGTTTGTGCCGTGCCTGCCGAGCCCACGGAGGAGGCCGGCACAGCTCGCATGGAGCCTGGCCGTGCCCAGGCCGCCCCTCCCCAGGAGAAGCCCTGCGGGGCTGAGGCAGCGGCAGGGCCTTGCCCGGTGCCTGCCCGGCCCCTGCCATGCAGTGTCCCTTCTTCCCCCGCTGGCACGGCCACTGTCCCGCGGCCCCCGGCCCCACGGCCATGGCGCTCCATCGTCAAGACGGCCCGGCGGGTTCTGTGCCGGCTTCTGTCCTTCGGCTGCCTCAGGGCCAGCGGGAGGAGTGACCCCGGCTGCCAGCACCCCACAGATGACTGCTCGCCATGAGGTGACCACTGGCCAAAGGTGGGTCCTGCTGCCAGCCCCAGCCCGGCACGGCCGAGCAAACAGCAAGGCAGCCTGGCCGGGGAGAGCTGAGGAAGGACTGCAGCGCTGCCTTGTACAATCCCACAGAAGCTGACTTTAGTCCCGGGCTGCACTGTCCGGGAGCATCCCCGCCCTGCCCCAGGCTGCACTAGGAGCTGAGAAATGCTCCTTGGGCCTCAGCACTGCGGGCAACTGAAAATCCATCCTCTTTCACATAGCAAATAGGAAAACGCCTCCCTGGATACCCGAAACACGGACTGGAGAAAGATGGAAGAACAACCTGGGGCCGCACCTCCACAAGAACCATCGAGACCGACCCTGCAAGAAGCGCAGGGTGAGGAAGGACCGATGGGACATTGCTGGAGCCAAGCATCTTGGGCTGTCTTCAGCTTGATTTCTCCTCCGCTCCAACCCACCCTACTCCTGATCTTCCACATTCTACCCTCTCTCTACCCCATCGCACCCCCGACCTTCCCCCTTTCCTTCTCACCCTCCTCTTTCCTATGCCTTTCTATCTCTCTACCCCATATTTATTGTTAAGTTACCCTGTTGTTGTTATTATTAAACCCATGGTGTTGACTTTGGTAGATGGTCTCGTTGGTACCTTAATTCGCACTGAGGCATCTCTCCCTAATCACATCTGAACAGGGACACACATCTGCACACAGCACTCGAGGTGTGGCGTCCCCAGTGCCCAGCACAGAGGGACAATCACTGGTCCTGCTGGCCCTGGTCCTGCTGGCCACACTGTTGCTGACACACAAGGCCAGGTTGCCCCCGGCCTCCTTGCCCACCTGGGCTCACACCGGCTCATGTTCAGCCACTGTCAGCAGCACCCCCAGGGCCTTTCCCGCTGGGCAGCTTTGCAGCCACTCTGCCCCAGCCTGGAGCACTGCAGGGCCTTGTTGGGACTGGGCAGGACCCTGTCCTTGCTCTTCTTGAACCTCATCCTGCTGGTCTCACATCATCGATCCACGCTGTCCACATCCCCCTACAGAGCCTTCCTACTCTCCAGCATGTCAACACTCTGACCCACCTTGCTGTGGTCACAAATTCACTACTGAGGGTACCCTCGATGCCCTTGTCCACATCAGCAGGACAGATACTGAACAGGACTGGGCCCAGGGGACACCGCTAGTGGCCGGGAGCCAACTCAATGTGGCACCATTCTGCGCCACTCTCTGGGCCCGGCCATCCTGACAGTTCTTAACCCAGCAAAGAGTGCACCTGCCCAAGCCCTGGGCTGGCAGCTTCTCCAGGACTCATCTGTGGGAGACGGAGTCAAAGGCTTTGCTCAAGTCCAGGGAGACTCCATCCACAGCTTTTGCCTCAGCCCCAAGGCAGGTCACCCGCTCGTCAAAGGACATCAGGCTGCTCAGGCAGGACCTGCCTTTCCTAAACCCACGCTGCCTGGGCCTGGTCCCTCGGTTGTCCTCTATGGGCTGTGTGATCCCACTCACGATGATCTGCTCCAGAACCTTGCCAGGCCCCGAGGTCAGGCTGACAGGCCTGCAGTTCCTGCATCCTCCCTGCAGCCCTTCTTGGGCATGGGTGTCACATTGGCACCTCCGGTCACCTGGGACCTCCTGACTGGCCAGGACTGATAATAAAAGACAAAGTGTGGCTTAGCGAGCTCTTCTGCTGGCTCCCTGAGCACCCTTGGGGAACTCCCAGCCAGCCCCATAGACTTGGCAGTGTCTAAGTGGCTCTGCAGGTCATTAACAACTTCCTCTGCGATTACAGGAGGTCTGGTCTGCTCCCTGTCCCTGTCTGCCAGCTCAGGGGGCTGCTTGTCCTCCAGATAATCAGGCTGACTCTTGGAGACTGAGGCACAGGAAGCCACGCAGTATTTCAGCCTTGTCCTCAACCTTCGTGGCTGTATTCCCCAAGCCCTGCAGCCCTTAAAAATGGGAGATTTTCCTTGGCACTCCCTTGTTCCTAATCGGTTGAAACAAAGACTTTTTATTGTCTTTTACAGTAGTGGCCAAATTAAGTTCAAACAGAGTTTTTGCCTTCCTGATGATCTTTCTACCTGAGGTCTGGGCCAAGGGGTGGGATACATGGTGGGCTGGGTGGGTAAAGCATTAGGCATGGCACAGGGCTTCTCTGGGGATGTTTAGGGGAAGAACACACAAGGTGGGAAAAGGCAGAGCTGCAGGTGATTGGGAGAGGAACAAGCAAAGGCCAAGTTGAGGGGCAAAGGCTTAAGAAAGGCCTTTGTGAACAGTGGTGTCAATGGAAACTGCCAGGCCTCCATGACAAGGGCTGGCTGTGCCCACCAGGCCTTTGTGACCCGCGGTGGCATCATGCCTAGAAGCCATTGTGACATGGGTCTGTGTGGTGACCCAGAGGGCTGCAAACACCTCGAGTGGTCACTCCCAGGAGAGCAGCTCTCTGAGGAGGAAGCAGCTTCTCAAGAAGCAGCAGCTTCTCAGGAGGCAGCAGCTTTCCAGGGTGCCCGTGACCAGTGTTTGGCAAAGCAGCCTCAAGATGCCCAAGCAGCAGGAGGCGAATGCCCAGGGCCAGCGCCGTGAGGGGCAGCCACTGCTGGACAAGTGGAAACAGGTGAGGAACAAGGATGGAGGCACAGGGATGGAGGGAGAGGCTGCACTGGGGCCTGGGGGAAGCCCTGGGGCAGAGACAGCCAGGACTGGCACCAGGCCTTGCTCTGGGGAGGAGATGGTGCCAGGACAGCCCAGGCACAGCACTGCCCCCAGGGCAGCGAGCACAGCTGGCAACCCAAACCAGCCTGGCTGCCGTGGCCAGCACCTGCCTTGGGGCCAGAGCCAGGCTTGCCGACACGTGGGGGACACTGTGCCCACACAGCCACCTCCATCCTGCTCCTCCTGTTCCCCACAGGTGATCCAGAGGCAGCCGCAGGCAGCACCGCATGTCACCTGGACCACTGTCACACCCATTCCTGGGGACAGGCTGACACTGTTCCTCAGACCCATCCTGTCACCGAGCCCCACGAGATCCTGGACACACAGGGCCAACCTGCAGGGCGGGCACTCAGTGCCCCTCAGCCGTGTCACACGGCCAGAGAGACTGTCTGTGTCGGACCTGCCACCTCTCCATGGCCCCCCATTGACAGTGGCACCTCCTCACTGCTTCAGCCTTCCAACACTGAGATCAGCCTCTCCCAGGGTCAAGTTTCCCCCTCTGCCACCAGCAGCACCAGCAGCAGCCTCTAGGTCCTCTCCCAGAGGCACAGCATGGTCTGGGAGCCCCATGGCCAGTGGCCACCAATGGTTTGTGCCACATCCTCCGCAGGGCGCTCCAGCTGCTGGCAGGGCCCGGGGAACACCTTTCCTGGTGAGGAGAAAGGAAGGGCTCTGGCACAGGACAGTGGCAAGACAGGGCCATCGCCTGCCACCTGTGCAACCCACACACGGTGTGCTGCTCCACACGGGGACCCAGCTGGCTTGGAGGCAGCTGGGCCACACCGAGACAGGGGAGCTCGCCAAGGTGCAGGAAGGCCATGGTGGCAGCACCTGCAGAGCCCATTTTAGAGGCCTCACCCCACTCCCATCAGGAGACAGGTCCATCAAATCCACCTGCACCCCCGAGCAGTCAGGTGTCCACCAAGAGGCAGAAGGAACTCGTCAGACAGCCGCGCAAACTGCACATCGCAAGCAGCTGTGCCCGGAGACTCAGGATGCTTTGATGCAGCTGATGCATAAAAAGAGAGAGGAGCGGAAAAAGTGGGAGGAAGACAAAACACATGCAGAGCACTTTGGAGACATCTTCTCCTCCATGGACAATGAAGAAAGCCTCATGATGTCCAGCTGCATCCGCAGGGATCCATCCAGTCCCACCCTGGAGCCAGCTGCAGGCTCCTCGGTGCTGCACAGTGCTTGCAGCGTGACCAGAGACACCGCAGGAGAGACACAAAACTACTCAGAGCTTGCGTCTCTTGACGAGCTGTTGGCCGACCTGAGTTTTGTCTATGATGATTCACCATCTTTTGACGCTCTTGTAAAGAAGGCAGTGGAAAACTGGGAGCAAGAAGAGCTCCCTGACAGAGAAGCGGCAGGAGAGAGGGACAGAGAGCCACAGAGCGCGTTGTCTCTCCCACCGCAAGACAAAGAAGCTGAGCCAGCAGCTTCTGCCCTGGACAGAGATCCCTGGCATGAGAGGCACAGCCAGCCTCTCCTGACATCACAGCCTGAGGAAACCTCCCGCTTCTCAGCTTCTCCTTGGTCTGCAGGCCCCTGTGAGGAGAGGAGGACTCGTCAGCCACCGGAGAAAATTATACATCTCAAGCAGCTGTGCGCACAGAATGAGGACGCTTGGAAGCACCTTATGCAGACAGAGGAGCTGGAGGAGCTGGAGGAAGGGTATCATGACAAAGCACATGGAGATGTGTTTGGAGACATCCTCTCCTCCCTGCATAAGGAAAGCCCTATCAAGACTCTCTGTGTCCTCAGGGATCCATCAAGTCCAAGCCCGGAGCCAGCTGCAGGCCCCTCGATGCCATACCACACTTCCAGAAAGACAAAAGCCACCGCAGGACAGACACAAAACTACTCAGTGCTTGTGTCTCCTGACCGCTTAAGGGAGCTGTGGTCTGACCAAGCAGTGACCTGTGACACTCTTCTAAATGAGCTACAGGATAAGTGGGAGCAAGAAGAGCTCCCTGATAGAGAAGCAGCAGGAGAGAGGGACAGCGAGCCACAGAACGTGTTGTCTCTCCCTCCACAAGACGAAGAAGCAGAGCCAGCAGCTTCTGCCCAGGACAGCGATCCCTGCGGCGAGGGGCACAGCGAGCCTCTCCCCACGGCACTGACCGAAGACACAAAGATGTCTGCGGTTTGTGCCGTGCCTGCCGAGCCCGCGGAGGAGGCCGGCACAGCTCGCATGGAGCCTGGCCGTGCCCAGGCCGCCCCTCCCCAGGAGAAGCCCTGCGGGGCTGAGGCAGCGGCAGGGCCTTGCCCGGTGCCTGCCCGGCCCCTGCCATGCAGTGTCCCTTCTTCCCCCGCTGGCACGGCCACTGTCCCGCGGCCCCCGGCCCCACGGCCATGGCGCTCCATCGTCAAGACGGCCCGGCGGGTTCTGTGCCGGCTTCTGTCCTTCGGCTGCCTCAGGGCCAGCGGGAGGAGTGACCCCGGCTGCCAGCACCCCACAGGTGACTGCTCGCCATGAGGCAAGCACTGGCCAAAGGTGGGTCCTGCTGCCAGCCCCAGCCCGGCACGGCCGAGCAAACAGCAAGGCAGCCTGGCCGGGGAGAGCTGAGGAAGGACTGCAGCGCTGCCTTGTACAATCCCACAGAAGCTGACTTTAGTCCCGGGCTGCACTGTCCGGGAGCATCCCCGCCCTGCCCCAGGCTGCACTAGGAGCTGAGAAATGCTCCTTGGGCCTCAGCACTGCGGGCAACTGAAAATCCATCCTCTTTCACATAACAAATAGGAAAACGCCTCCCTGGATACCCGAAACACGGACTGGAGAAAGGTGGAAGAACAACCTGGGGCCGCACCTCCACAAGAACCATCGAGACCGACCCTGCAAGAAGCGCAGGGTGAGGAAGGACCGATGGGACATTGCTGGAGCCAAGCATCTTGGGCTGTCTTCCGCTTGATTTCTCCTCCGCTCCAACCCACCCTACTCCTGATCTTCCACATTCTACCCTCTCTCTACCCCATCGCACCCCCGACCTTCCCCCTTTCCTTCTCACCCTCCTCTTTCCTATGCCTTTCTATCTCTCTACCCCATATTTATTGTTAAGTTACCCTGTTGTTGTTATTATTAAACCCACGTTGTTGACTTTGGTAGATGGTCTCGCTGGTACCTTAATTCGCACTGAGGCATCTCTCCCTAATCACATCTGAACAGGGGCACACATCTGCACACAGCACTCGAGGTGTGGCGTCCCCCGTGCCCAGCACAGAGGGACAATCACTGGTCCTGCTGGCCCTGGTCCTGCTGGCCACACTGTTGCTGACACACAAGGCCAGGTTGCCCCCGGCCTCCTTGCCCACCTGGGCTCACACCAGCTCATGTTCGGCCACTGTCAGCAGCACCCCCAGGGCCTTTCCCGCTGGGCAGCTTTGCAGCCGCTCTGCCCCAGCCTGGAGCACTGCAGGGCCTTGTTGGGACTGGGCAGGACCCTGTCCTTGCTCTTCTTGAATCTCATCCTGCTGGCCTCACATCATCGATCCAGGCTGTCCACATCCCCCTACAGAGCCTTCCTACCCTCCAGCATGTCAACACTCTGACCCACCTTGCTGTGGTCACAAATTCACTACTGAGGGTACCCTCGATGCCCTTGTCCACATCAGCAGGACAGATACTGAACAGGACTGGGCCCAGGGGACACCGCTAGTGGCCAGGAGCCAACTCAATGTGGCACCATTCTGCGCCACTCTCTGGGCCCGGCCATCCTGACAGTTCTTAACCCAGCAAAGAGTGCACCTGCCCAAGCCCTGGGCTGGCAGCTTCTCCAGGACTCATCTGTGGGAGACAGAGTCAAAGGCTTTGCTCAAGTCCAGGGAGACTCCATCCACAGCTTTTCCCTCAGCCCCAAGGCAGGTCACCCGCTCGTCAAAGGACATCAGGCTGCTCACGCAGGACCTGCCTTTCCTAAACCCACGCTGCCTGGGCCTGATCCCTCGGCTGTCCTCTATGGGCTGTGTGATCCCACTCACGATGATCTGCTCCAGAACCTTGCCAGGCCCCGAGGTCAGGCTGACAGGCCTGCAGTTCCTGCATCCTCCCTGCAGCCCTTCTTGGGCATGGGTGTCACACTGGCATCTCCGGTCACCTGGGACCTCCTGACTGGCCAGGACTGATAATAAAAGACAAAGTGTGGCTTAGCGAGCTCTTCTGCTGGCTCCCTGAGCACCCTTGGGGGACTCCCAGCCAGCCCCATAGACTTGGCAGTGTCTAAGTGGCTCTGCAGGTCATTAACAACTTCCTCTGCGATTACAGGAGGTCTGGTCTGCTCCCTGTCCCTGTCTGCCAGCTCAGGGGGCTGCTTGTCCCCCAGATAATCAGGCCGACGCTTGGAGACTGAGGCACAGGAAGCCATGCAGTATTTCAGCCTTGTCCTCATCCTTCATGGCTGTATTCCCCAAGCCCTGAAGCCCTTAAAAATGGGAGATTTTCCTTGGCACTCCCTTGTTCCTAATCGGTTGAAACAAAGACTTTTTATTGTCTTTTACAGTAGTGGCCAAATTAAGTTCAAACAGAGTTTTTGCCTTCCTGATGATCTTTCTACCTGAGGTCAGGGCCAAGGGGTGGGATACATGGTGGGCTGGGTGGGAAAAGCACTTTGGCATGGCACAGGGCTTCTCTGGGGATGTTTAGGGGAAGAACACACAAGGTGGGAAAAGGCAGAGCTGCAGGTGATTGGGAGAGGAACAAGCAAAGGCGAAGTTGAGGGGCAAAGGCTTAAGAAAGGCCTTTGTGAACAGCGGTGTCAATGGAAACCGCCAGGCCTCCATGACAAGGGCTGGCTGTGCCCACCAGGCCTTTGTGACCCGCGGTGGCATCATGCCTAGAAGCCATTGTGACATGGGTCTGTGTGGTGACCCAGAGGCCTCAAACACCTCAAGTGGTCACTCCCAGGAGAGCAGCTCTCTGAGGAGGAAGCAGCTTCTCAAGAAGCAGCAGCTTCTCAGGAGGCAGCAGCTTTCCAGGGTGCCCGTGACCAGTGTTTGGCAAAGCAGCCTCAAGATGCCCAAGCCGCAGGAGGCGAATGCCCAGGGCCAGCGCCGTGAGGGGCAGCCACTGCTGGACAAGTGGAAACAGGTGAGGAACAAGGATGGAGGCACAGGGATGGAGGGAGAGGCTGCACTGGGACCTGGGGAAGCCCTGGGGCACAGACAGCCAGGACTGGTACCAGGCCTTGCTCTGGGGAGGAGCTGGTGCCAGGACAGCCCAGGCACAGCAATGCCCCCAGGGCAGCGAGCACAGCGGGGAACCCAAACCAGCCTGGCTGCCGTGGCCAGCACCTGCCTTGGGGCCAGAGCCAGGCTTGCCGACACGTGGGGGACACTGTGCCCACACAGCCACCTCCATCCTGCTCCTCCTGTTTCCCACAGGTGACCCAGAGGCAGCCGCAGGCAGCACCGCAGGTCACCTGGACCACTGTCACACCCATTCCTGGGGACAGGCTGACACTGTTCCTCAGACCGATCCTGTCACCAAGCCCCACTAGATCCTGGACACACAGGGCCAACCTGCAGGGCGGGCACTCAGTGCCCCTCAGCAGTGTCACACGGCCAGAGAGACTGTCTGTGTCGGACCTGCCACCTCTCCATGGCCCCCCATTGACAGTGGCACCTCCTCACCGCTTCAGCCTTCCAACACTGAGATCGGCCTCTCCCAGGGTCAAGTTTCCCCCTCTGCCACCAGCAGCAGCAGCAGCAGCCTCTAGGTCCTCTCCCAGAGGCACAGCATGGTCTGGGAGCCCCATGGCCAGTGGCCACCAATGGTTTGTGCCACATCCTCCGCAGGGCACTCCAGCTGCTGGCAGGGCCCGGGGAACACCTTTCCTGGTGAGGAGAAAGGAAGGGCTCTGGCACAGGACAGTGGCAAGACAGGGCCATTGCCTGCCACCTCTGCAACCCACACACGGTGTGCTGCTCCACACGGGGACCCAGCTGGCTTTGAGGCAGCTGGGCCACACCGAGGCAGGGGAGCTCGCCAAGGTGCAGGAAGGCCATGGTGGCAGCACCTGCAGAGCCCATTTTAGAGGCCTCGCCCCACTCCCATCAGGAGACAGGTCCATCAAATCCACCTGCACCCCCGAGCGGTCAGGTGTCCACCAAGAGGCAGAAGGAACTCGTCGGACAGCCGCGCAAACTGCACATCGCAAGCAGCTGTGCCCGGAGACTCAGGATGCTTTGATGCAGCTGATGCATGAAAAGAGAGAGGAGCGGGAAAAGTGGGAGGAAGACAAAACACTTGCAGAGCTCTTTGGAGACATCTTCTCCTCCGTGGACAACGAAGAAAACCCCATGATGTCCAGCTGCATCCGCAGGGATCCATCCAGTCCCACCCTGGAGCCAGCTGCAGGCTCCTCGGTGCTGCACAGCGCTTGCAGCGTGACCAGAGACACCGCAGGAGAGACACAAAACTACTCAGAGCTTGCCTCTCTTGACGAGCTGTTGGCCGACCTGGGTTTTGTCTATGATGATTCACAATCTTTTGACGCTCTTGTAAAGAAGGCAGTGGAAAACCGGGAGCAAGAAGAGCTCCCTGACAGAGAAGCGGCAGGAGAGAGGGACAGAGAGCCACAGAGCGCGTTGTCTCTCCCACCGCAAGACAAAGAAGCTGAGCCAGCAGCTTCTCCCCTGGACAGAGATCCCTGGCATGAGAGGCACAGCCAGCCTCTCCTGACATCACAGCCTGAGGAAACCTCCAGCTTCTCAGCTTCTCCTTGGTCTGCAGGCCCCCGTGAGGAGAGGAGGACTCGTCAGCCACCGGAGAAAATTATACATCTCAAGCAGCTGTGTGCACAGATTGAGGACGCTTGGAAGCACCTTATGCAGACAGAGGAGCTGGAGGAGCTGGAGGAAGGGTATCATGACAAAGCACATGGAGATGTGTTTGGAGACATCCTCTCCTCCCTGCATAAGGAAAGCCCTATCAAGACTCTCTGTGTCCTCAGGGATCCATCAAGTCCAAGCCTGGAGCCAGCTGCAGGCCCCTCGATGCCATACCACACTTCCAGAATGACAAAAGACACCGCAGGAGAGACACAAAACTACTCAGTGCTTGTGTCTCCTGACCACTTAAGGGAGCTGTGGTCTGACCAAGCAGTGACCTGTGATGCTCTTCTAAACGAGTTACGGGATAAGTGGGAGCAAGAAGAGCTCCCTGATAGAGAAGCGGCAGGAGAGAGGGACAGCGAGCCACAGAACGTGTTGTCTCTCCCTCCACAAGACGAAGAAGCAGAGCCAGCAGCTTCTGCCCAGGACAGCGATCCCTGCGACGAGGGGCACAGCGAGCCTCTCCCCACGGCACTGACCGAAGACACAAAGATGTCTGCGGTTTGTGCCGTGCCTGCCGAGCCCGCGGAGGAGGCCGGCACAGCTCGCATGGAGCCTGGCCGTGCCCAGGCCGCCCCTCCCCAGGAGAAGCCCTGCGGGGCTGAGGCAGCGGCAGGGCCTTGCCCGGTGCCTGCCCGGCCCCTGCCATGCAGTGTCCCTTCTTCCCCCGCTGGCACGGCCACTGTCCCGCGGCCCCCGGCCCCACGGCCATGGCGCTCCATCGTCAAGACGGCCCGGCGGGTTCTGTGCCGGCTTCTGTCCTTCGGCTGCCTCAGGGCCAGCGGGAGGAGTGACCCCGGCTGCCAGCACCCCACAGATGACTGCTCGCCATGAGGTGACCACTGGCCAAAGGTGGGTCCTGCTGCCAGCCCCAGCCCGGCACGGCCGAGCAAACAGCAAGGCAGCCTGGCCGGGGAGAGCTGAGGAAGGACTGCAGCGCTGCCTTGTACAATCCCACAGAAGCTGACTTTAGTCCCGGGCCGCACTGTCCGGGAGCATCCCCGCCCTGCCCCAGGCTGCATTAGGAGCTGAGAAATGCTCCTTGGGCCTCAGCACTGCGGGCAACTGAAAATCCATCCTCTTTCACATAACAAATAGGAAAACGCCTCCCTGGATACCCGAAACACGGACTGGAGAAAGGTGGAAGAACAACCTGGGGCCGCACCTCCACAAGAACCATCGAGACCGACCCTGCAAGAAGCACAGGGTGAGGAAGGACCGATGGGACATTGCTGGAGCCAAGCGTCTTGGGCTGTCTTCCGCTTGATTTCTCCTCCGCTCCAACCCACCCTACTCCTGATCTTCCACATTCTACCCTCTCTCTACCCCATCGCACCCCCAACCTTCCCCCTTTCCTTCTCACCCTCCTCTTTCCTATGCCTTTCTATCTCTCTACCCCATATTTATTGTTAAGTTACCCTGTTGTTGTTATTATTAAACCCACGTTGTTGACTTTGGTAGATGGTCTCGTTGGTACCTTAATTCGCACAGAGGCATCTCTCCCTAATCACATCTGAACAGGGGCACACATCTGCACACAGCACTCGAGGTGTGGCGTCCCCCGTGCCCAGCACAGAGGGACAATCACTGGTCCTGCTGGCCCTGGTCCTGCTGGCCACACTGTTGCTGACACACAAGGCCAGGTTGCCCCCGGCCTCCTTGCCCACCTGGGCTCACACCGGCTCATGTTCGGCCACTGTCAGCAGCACCCCCAGGGCCTTTCCCCCTGGGCAGCTTTGCAGCCGCTCTGGCCTAGCCTGGAGCACTGCAGGGCCTTGTTGGGACTGGGCAGGACCCTGTCCTTGCTCTTCTTGAACCTCATCCTGCTGGTGTCACATCATAAATCCAGGCTGTCCACATCCCCCTACAGAGCCTTCCTATCCTCCAGCATGTCAACACTCTGACTCACCTTGCTGTGGTCACAAATTCACTACTGAGGGTACCCTCGATGCCCTTGTCCACATCAGCAGGACAGATACTGAACAGGACTGGGCCCAGGGGACACCGCTAGTGGCCAGGAGCCAACTCAATGTGGCACCATTCAGCAACACTCTCTGGGCCCGGCCATGCTGACAGTTCTTAACCCAGCAAAGAGTGCACCTGCCCAAGCCCTGGGCTGGCAGCTTCTCCAGGACTCATCTGTGGGAGACGGAGTCAAAGGCTTTGCTCAAGTCCAGGGAGACTCCATCCACAGCTTTTCCCTCAGCCCCAAGGCAGGTCACCCGCTCGTCAAAGGACATCAGGCTGCTCAGGCAGGACCTGCCTTTCCTAAACCCACGCTGCCTGGGCCTGATCCCTCGGCTGTCCTCTGTGGGCTGTGTGATCCCACTCACGATGATCTGCTCCAGAACCTTGCCAGGCCCCGAGGTCAGGCTGACAGGCCTGCAGTTCCTGCATCCTCCCTGCAGCCCTTCTTGGGCATGGGTGTCACATTGGCACCTCCAGTCACCTGGGACCTCCTGACTGGCCAGGACTGATAATAAAAGACAAAGTGTGGCTTAGCGAGCTCTTCTGCTGGCTCCCTGAGCACCCTTGGGGGACTCCCAGCCAGCCCCATAGACTTGGCAGTGTCTAAGTGGCTCTGCAGGTCATTAACAACTTCCTCTGCGATTACAGGAGGTCTGGTCTGCTCCCTGTCCCTGTCTGCCAGCTCAGGGGGCTGCTTGTCCTCCAGATAATCAGGCTGACTCTTGGAGACTGAGGCACAGGAAGCCATTCAGTATTTCAGCCTTGTCCTCAACCTTCGTGGCTGTATTCCCCAAGCCCTGCAGCCCTTAAAAATGGGAGATTTTCCTTGGCACTCCCTTGTTCCTAATCGGTTGAAACAAAGACTTTTTATTGTCTTTTACAGTAGTGGCCAAATTAAGTTCAAACAGAGTTTTTGCCTTCCTGATGATCTTTCTACCTGAGGTCTGGGCCAAGGGGTGGGATACATGGTGGGCTGGGTGGGTAAAGCATTAGGCATGGCACAGGGCTTCTCTGGGGATGTTTAGGGGAAGAACACACAAGGTGGGAAAAGGCAGAGCTGCAGGTGATTGGGAGAGGAACAAGCAAAGGCGAAGTTGAGGGGCAAAGGCTTAAGAAAGGCCTTTGTGAACAGTGGCGTCAATGGAAACCACCAGGCCTCCATGACAAGGGCTGGCTGTGCCCACCAGGCCTTTGTGACCCGCGGTGGCATCATGCCTAGAAGCCATTGTGACATGGGTCTGTGTGGTGACCCAGAGGGCTGCAAACACCTCGAGTGGTCACTCCCAGGAGAGCAGCTCTCTGAGGAGGAAGCAGCTTCTCAAGAAGCAGCAGCTTCTCAGGAGGCAGCAGCTTTCCCGGGTGCCCATGGCCAGTGTTTGGCAAAGCAGCCTCAAGATGCGCAAGCAGCAGGAGGCGAATGCCCAGGGCCAGCGCCGTGAGGGGCAGCCACTGCTGGACAAGTGGAAACAGGTGAGGAACAAGGATGGAGGCACAGGGATGGAGGGAGAGGCTGCACTGGGACCTGGGGGAAGCCCTGGGGCACAGACAGCCAGGACTGGTACCAGGCCTTGCTCTGGGGAGGAGCTGGTGCCAGGACAGCCCAGGCACAGCAATGCCCCCAGGGCAGCAAGCACAGCTGGCAACCCAAACCAGCCTGGCTGCCGTGGCCAGCACCTGCCTTGGGGCCAGAGCCAGGCTTGCCGACACGTGGGGGACACTGTGCCCACACAGCCACCTCCATCCTGCTCCTCCTGTTCCCCACAGGTGACCCAGAGGCAGCCGCAGGCAGCACCGCAGGTCACCTGGACCACTGTCACACCCATTCCTGGGGACAGGCTGACACTGTTCCTCAGACCCATCCTGTCACCGAGCCCCACGAGATCCTGGACACACAGGGCCAACCTGGAGGGCAGGCACTCAGTGCCCCTCAGCAGTGTCACACGGCCAGAGAGACTGTCTGTGTCGGACCTGCCACCTCTCCATGGCCCCCCATTGACAGTGGCACCTCCTCACCGCTTCAGCCTTCCAACACTGAGATCAGCCTCTCCCAGGGTCAAGTTTCCCCCTCTGCCACCAGCAGCAGCAGCAGCAGCCTCTAGGTCCTCTCCCAGAGGCACAGCATGGTCTGGGAGCCCCATGGCCAGTGGCCACCAATGGTTTGTGCCACATCCTCCGCAGGGCACTCCAGCTGCTGGCAGGGCCCGGGGAACACCTTTCCTGGTGAGGAGAAAGGAAGGGCTCTGGCACAGGACAGTGGCAAGACAGGGCCATCGCCTGCCACCTCTGCAACCCACACACGGTGTGCTGCTCCACACGGGGACCCAGCTGGCTTGGAGGCAGCTGGGCCACACCGAGACAGGGGAGCTCACCAAGGTGCAGGAAGGGCATGGTGGCAGCACCTGCAGAGCCCATTTTAGAGGCCTCGCCCCACTCCCATCAGGAGACAGGTCCATCAAATCCACCTGCACCCCCGAGCGGTCAGGTGTCCGCCAAGAGGCAGAGGGAACTCGTCGGACAGCCGCGCAAACTGCACATCGCAAGCAGCTGTGCCCAGAGACTCAGGATGCTTTGATGCAGCTGATGCGTAAAAAGAGAGAGGAGCGGGAAAAGTGGGAGGAAGACAAAACACATTCAGAGCTCTTTGGAGACATCTTCTCCGTGGACAACGAAGAAAACCCCATGATGTCCAGCTGCATCCGCAGGGATCCATCCTGTCCCACCCTGGAGCCAGCAGCAGGCTCCTCGGTGCTGCACAGCGCTTGCAGTGTGACCAAAGACACCGCAGGAGAGACACAAAACTACTCAGAGCTTGCGTCTCTTGACGAGCTGTTGGCCGACCTGGGTTTTGTCTATGATGATTCACCATCTTTTGACGCTCTTGTAAAGAAGGCAGTGGAAAACTGGGAGCAAGAAGAGCTCCCTGACAGAGAAGCAGCAGAAGGGAGGGACAGCGAGCCACAGAGCGCGTTGTCTCTCCCACCGCAAGACAAAGAAGCTGAGCCAGCAGCTTCTCCCCTGGACAGAGATCCCTGGCATGAGAGGCACAGCCAGCCTCTCCTGACATCACAGCCTGAGGAAACCTCCAGCTTCTCAGCTTCTCCTTGGTCTGCAGGCCCCTGTGAGGAGAGGAGGACTCGTCAGCCACCAGAGAAAATTATACATCTCAAGCAGCTGTGCGCACGGATTGAGGACGCTTGGAAGCACCTTATGCAGACAGAGGACCTAGAGGAGCTGGAGGAAGAGGATCATGACAAAGCACATGGAGATGTGTTTGGAGACATCCTCTCCTCCCTGCATAAGGAAAGCCCTATCAAGACTCTCTGTGTCCTCAGGGATCCATCAAGTCCAAGCCCGGAGCCAGCTGCAGGCCCCTCGATGCCATACCACACTTCCAGAATGACAAAAGACACCGCAGGAGAGACACAAAACTACTCAGTGCTTGTGTCTCCTGACCGCTTAAGGGAGCTGTGGTCTGAGCAAGCAGTGACCTGTGATGCTCTTCTAAACGAGTTACGGGATAAGTGGGAGCAAGAAGAGCTCCCTGATAGAGAAGCGGCAGGAGAGAGGGACAGCGAGCCACAGGATGTGTTGTCTCTCCCACCACAAGACGAAGAAGCAGAGCCAGCAGCTTCTGCCCAGGACAGCGATCCCTGCGACGAGGGGCACAGCGAGCCTCTCCCCACGGCACTGACCGAAGACACAAAGATGTCTGCGGTTTGTGCCGTGCCTGCCGAGCCCGCGGAGGAGGCCGGCACAGCTCGCATGGAGCCTGGCCGTGCCCAGGCCGCCCCTCCCCAGGAGAAGCCCTGCGGGGCTGAGGCAGCGGCAGGGCCTTGCCCGGTGCCTGCCCGGCCCCTGCCATGCAGTGTCCCTTCTTCCCCCGCTGGCACGGCCACTGTCCCGCGGCCCCCGGCCCCACGGCCATGGCGCTCCATCGTCAAGACGGCCCGGCGGGTTCTGTGCCGGCTTCTGTCCTTCGGCTGCCTCAGGGCCAGCGGGAGGAGTGACCCCGGCTGCCAGCACCCCACAGATGACTGCTCGCCATGAGGTGACCACTGGCCAAAGGTGGGTCCTGCTGCCAGCCCCAGCCCGGCACGGCCGAGCAAACAGCAAGGCAGCCTGGCCGGGGAGAGCTGAGGAAGGACTGCAGCGCTGCCTTGTACAATCCCACAGAAGCTGACTTTAGTCCCGGGCTGCACTGTCCGGGGGCATCCCCGCCCTGCCCCAGGCTGCATTAGGAGCTGAGAAATGCTCCTTGGGCCTCAGCACTGCGGGCAACTGAAAATCCATCCTCTTTCACATAACAAATAGGAAAACGCCTCCCTGGATACCCGAAACACGGACTGGAGAAAGATGGAAGAACAACCTGGGGCCGCACCTCCACAAGAACCATCGAGACCGACCCTGCAAGAAGCGCAGGGTGAGGAAGGACCGATGGGACATTGCTGGAGCCAAGCGTCTTGGATTGTCTTCCGCTTGATTTCTCCTCCGCTCCAACCCACCCTACTCCTGATCTTCCACATTCTACCCTCTCTCTACCCCATCGCACCCCCGACCTTCCCCTTTTCCTTCTCACCCTCCTCTTTCCTATGCCTTTCTATCTCTCTACCCCATATTTATTGTTAAGTTACCCTGTTGTTGTTATTATTAAACCCATGGTGTTGACTTTGGTAGATGGTCTCGCTGGTACCTTAATTCGCACTGAGGCATCTCTCCCTAATCACATCTGAACAGGGGCACACATCTGCACTGCACTCGAGGTGTGGCGTCCCCCGTGCCCAGCACAGAGGGACAATCACTGGTCCTGCTGGCCCTGGTCCTGCTGGCCACACTGTTGCTGACACACAAGGCCAGGTTGCCCCCGGCCTCCTTGCCCACCTGGGCTCACACCGGCTCATGTTCGGCCGCTGTCAGCAGCACCCCCAGGGCCTTTCCCGCTGGGCAGCTTTGCAGCCACTCTGCCCCAGCCTGGAGCACTGCAGGGCCTTGTTGGGACTGGGCAGGACCCTGTCCTTGCTCTTCTTGAATCTCATCCTGCTGGTCTCACATCATCGATCCAGGCTGTCCACATCCCCGTGCAGAACCCTCCTACCCACACCCACCTTGGTGTCATGCTGGCAGTACCTGGCCCTTGGCCTTAAAACGCTGGGGAATGCAGTCTCCAATCCCACTGCCTCTCACATGCTACGTGAGCGCTGTGGCACCTGAGTTAATTCCCCTTTCGGACTAAACACAGCTCATCCAAACAGTTTTCCATGGACATGAGGTTAAGGAAGAAACGAATATACAAAACACAATAAGTTGGACATCAGGCCTGGCCCATGCAGTTCCTTTTTCACCAGCACAGAGAAAACATGGAGCTGCCTCACTGGGACAGGAGCCTCTCTAGATACCTACAGGACACCCAGAGAGGGGCTGTGCTGGGTTTGGGTGGGATAGAGTTAATTCCTAGTAGCTACTATGAAGTATGTGAGCAAGTAATGAAGGCAAAAGCCTCCCCTCCTGGCCCCACTCTGCCCAGCAGTGTCTTGGCCTCATCCTTGCCTTGAGCCACTCCACCCAGAGAGCCCAAAGTGAGGGGGGATTAAGTGGCAGGGACTGTCCTACATCCCCATCTTCTCCTGGCACAATGACAAGTGAAGGGGCCCTGTCCCCTGTGCCAAAGTGTGGGAGGATGGGAAGCCTTCTTCATTCCTTCCAGCACCATGGCAGGATGAGGCCTGGAGAGAGGGACAAGAAGCAGAAACCTCTTGGGTGCTGTTGTTCCTTTAGGGTGATGCCCCTGCTCTGCTCAGGGGATGTGACTCCTCCCTGGCTCTGGGAGTGGGACTGTGATCCTTGTCCCAGAGAAGCAAATCCCTGCTTAGGCTGGGAGTGGGGTGCTGGCTCTGGGCTGGCCAGAGCATGCAGCGGTGGGGATGAGGACAGTGGCCTGGGTCACTCCCTGAGTTGTTGCTCATTACAGAATCACTCACAGTGGCCTTGGAGTGGTTGGAACAGCCTGGAGAGGAGCTGCTCCAGCACTGCCTCCACTTTCCAGCCTGGACCAAAAACAATCAACCAAGCAGTGTCATCCCTCCCCAGCCCATGTGCCCCAGTGGGCTCAGTCCCTGCATCCTCCAGCCTCGGCAGCAGCCAGGGTGTCCCCCATCCTGGAGGTGGGGGTGGCATATTGTTCCCACATCCACTGGCATGTGGTCCCCATGTCCCTCACCAGCCAAGACCTCGTGCACTCCCAGACCCCCCAGTACCCCCCAGCAGTGCCAGCCTGGCCGTGTAACACTCATGGCACACAGAGCTCACTGGGGACATGGGGTGTGCCTGTGGGATTTCACCATCTGCCAGGTGACTTCCCACACCCCCTCACATTGGGGTCCCAGGTGCTGGGCAGCTCTTCACGTCCGAAAAAGGGTCTGGTTCAGCCACCCAGCAGGGCCAGAGGGGCATTCCAGCAGGACAACGTCCCAAATCCTGGGGACAATGGTGGCTGGTGGCAGCATTTCATGCATTTGTGCAGCACTGTCCCTGTCCTAACACCTGGGGTGGCACAATGTCACCCACTGCTCACGATAGCAGGGGACCTGTGCCAAGACACCAGGGAACTCACTATGGAGAGGGGAGGAGGATGCCAGGAGGAATCCTGCAGGTTACAATGGCAGATGAAATGGATGCAGACAGGGGGTGAGGATGGGGTTTAGCTCCATTGCCTCCAGAAGGATTCAATGGGCACTGAAGGGAAATGGGGCCTGGTCCATGAACAGAGCCCCAGCAGCCCATGAGCACAGGCTGGGAGGCAGAGGAAGGGGCTGCTTCCTCCCTCCCTGCATGGCCCTGTCAGGGAGATCACAGCCAGCACACAACAGCCTGAATTTCCAAGCAGCTCCCATCTCCACAGCTGGGTTATTTCTGGAAGCAGACACTGCCATCCCTTGGTTTGATCAAAGAATCACAGAATAGCTCAAATGGGAAGTGACCCATATGGATCACCGAGTCCAACTCCCTGCTCCACGCAGCACTTCCAAAAACTGAACCATAAGACTGAGAGCGTCGTGGGCTCCCAGCAGGTCTGTCTGCTCCCCTCAGGTATTTCAGGTTGGGAGAGCAGGAAAAAAAAATCAACAGCAAAAAGGAGCTGAACAAACATTAGCCTTGAGGTTTCCAAGAAATGGGCAACATTTCCCCGAGGGAGAGGAGAAGAGGCTGGCAGCACAAAGCTGGACTTGAAGGACCTGCAGGCTCAGAGGCTGACCAACCCCAACAGCAGCGCAGCCTTAGGGCCAGAGAGGGATGGGGTGTGCTCAGCCTGGTCACTCACAGCCTCCCTGCTGCTGCCAGGGGCAGCTCCTGCTCGGGAGGACTTTGTCCCTTGGCTGAGACAGTGACTCACAAAGGCAATGACACCTGGCAGCTCTCAGCTGGCAGCGTGGAAAAGAGGAACTCTGAGGAGCACTGGGCATCAAGAGGGTCCTTCCCCTGTGCCTTCCCACCACCAAGGGGCCCACAGGAAGTACCTGAAACTCTGCTGAGAACTGAACAAAAGCTCACAGTGCTGTGACTACAGGTTCATTCCCACAGCTGAAATCCTGCAGCAAAGCTGAGATGGTCAGTGAGCACCTACAAACGAGCTGAGAAGACAAAACCAGGTTTAAAATGTCTACCAGGAATGAAAAACCAATGAAGGCAGCAACAGGTGGGCAGCAGGCTGGTGCAGCTGGTTCATCTCTCCAGCCAGGGGAAGTTTAACAACTCTTGTGTGTCTTTGAATTCCATAAATAATTCCTGTCACTTATCCCAAGCAGCCTGACCGAGCCAGGGGAGGAAAGAAGGGACATGAAAGTCACAGATATGGGGCTCAAAGGGGGACATGTCACAGCAGAAGCTGTTTCAGAAAGCAGAATGTGCGGAGAGAAAACCCCAGGCAATTATTCTTTACAGCACATAGAAGAGGCAAGTCTGTGCTAAAATCATCATTCTTGAGTATTGAGTTACAAAGGAAAAAGAACAAAGGCCAGAGTATCAATATAGTGTTTAATAATCTTAAATCGATACAAAACCTAAAAAAGTAACATTTCTGTTACTATAATATGATAAAACTTTTATCAGCAGAAATATTACACAGTTATAATATTTCTAGTCATAATGTTTTCCAGTTTTTTATACCCCTCTGTTTAGCCCTACACTGGTTTATATTTATTAAGAAAAGTAGCAGCCCATTTTGTCCTTCTATTTACAGTCTTTTAGACTCTGTTTTCCACTCTGCACTGCATGCAGATAAAACTATTCTGCACAGATTTCTTGTTTTACTTGTAGACAAATGTCACCAGTGGGAAAACCACTGTGCATCAGACACTGATCAGGGAATGCTGCTCTGGAGACTCCTCCAGCCCCATGGTGCTCACTCCAGGGATTGAGGAGGGGTTTCCCAACTGTGCAGAACTTAAAAATGAAGCAGGTTCTACCCAAAGTAACAGCAGTTCCTCTGATTGCAGAAACAGGAACTGAAGCGGGGAGGGGAAGAGGCTGGCTTGCACAGGGAGGTGCTTCCAAAAGCAAGTATAATATATACAGGAATTAAATAAATTAATGGTCCAGATAAAAAATAATCAGTTTCACAAACTGTTCCAAAGGCCAAGTGCTGTGCATTGTTTTTAAAGAAAAAACAAGTTTAAAAATGAAAACTTTCATTGAAAATACCTTGTTTCAGCTGGAGGAGCTTTCAGTGCTGTCAGGGAGAGCCTGTCAGTGCCTGCATTTTATACAAAACAGCCCCAGAAGTCCCACAAAGGGGACAGGACACTACAACTCTCAGAAAGATGATCATAGTGACAACTCCATAAGTCCAAGTGCACTTGGTTTTTTGCCTTTCAGTGCCCTTTTCCACCTATTACATGCTGTAAAGACATCATCAAATCCTATTTTTAAACAACCTTGCACTGCTGAGAGAGAGCTCCCATGGAATTACTGAGCCAGCTCTGGTATTCCCAGCATGACCTAACCCAAGCAACCAGGTAACTCCAACCCTCCACACCACCTCGTGTCCAGTTTAGGGACAGTGACCTGTCTTCTCCCATTTCTGTTCTCTTACCAGATGTGCCACAGCAGGACAAGGTGTGAGGGAGATTCACTTCGATTTCCATTTTCTACAACAACGTAGGGACGGAAACCCAATAAATACCAGACAGTAACACTGGCAGGTGGTTGAAATAGATGCAAAATGCTGAAGTAAACACAGCCCAAGGTCTTTGCCTTTTCCCAGAAGAGGCAGACACACTTGGAATAGCTTGACTATCCGGCCTTCCAAATGGCAATCTTCCCTTCTTCCTTGCCAGAGCCGCTGAGGACGTACCTGTCCTCTGCCGAGCACAGCGCCTTCACGGCATCGGCGTGGCCAAAGAGCTCCTTCTCCACACTCCTCCTCTCAGTACTGATCACATAGATCTTCCCTTTGCTCTTACCTTGCTGCCTTCCACTGCTGCCAACCCACAGCTGGGGGAACAAAACAAACCCACGGTCATTTTCAGTATTTTACATTTTCACAGTTTATGAGGTACATTGGTACAGTGAGGGTTCTCTCATGCTTGGCCGGAAAAGGGAAACACTAGCTGTTTTCTCATATATGTAAGAGGCTTGGCCACCATTGCTCCTGGCCCCCTCCAGGCCTCCCCAGCTGCTCTGGCATGAGCTCAGGGCTCCTGATGTGTGTCTCTGCTCTACTCTGGTTACCTCAGTTCAGGAAATCCCCCCCTGTGCTCCCTGCTGGGATGTTCAGCTGCCAATTGTGCCAGCACCAGGGCTGCTCTCCCTTACCCCTGTCAGAAGAACAGTGAGCCCTTGCACTGCAAGAGCAGAGAAAATCCAGGAAAGGGCAACTAAAACTGCCAAGAGAAAGGAACAGCTGTCATGTGAGCAAAGATCAGAGAATCACAGAATGGTTTGGTTTGAAAGGGACATTAAAGATCTCATTCCAAGCCCCTGCCATGGTCAGGGACAGCTTCCATGAGAGCAGGTAGCTCAGAGCCCCATCCAAGCTGGCCTTGAACATTCCAGTCCCACAGCTTTTCTGGGAAACCTTTGCCAGGGCCTCAACACCCTCACAGGGAAGATGGAAAAGCCAAGACTCCTTAGGTTGGAGAGAGGGCAGCTAAGGAGCCTTTACAAAAGGTTTACAAACTAACAGAAGTGCAGATAAGCTGAATGTAGAACCACTGTTCCACCCTGAAATTACAGAAGTCGGGGCACGTGAGAACCAGGAACAGCTCAGTTTCACTGAGAAGAAAGTACTTCTCTGTATAGGGCTGGCAGTAAAATTCATGAGCCTCCTGCTCTCCAGGGAACTGTGGCACCAGCAAGTTCAAAATTACATCAGAGCTAGAGATTGGGTCCAAAAATAGGAAATAAAAGACATAAGCCGAGGTGCCAGACAGAACACATCCTATTTCAGATAGACAGAGTATGCAGCTGGGTTTCTCTTCAGTTTCTTAAAGAAAAACAATGGCTTGTTTTAAATTAAAGCACTTTAGTTAAAGCCTGTAACTTTCAGCCCTACCAATGTTGTTGTCAGCCTTTAGCAGGCTGCAAGTTCACTGTCAGTAACTCATTGCTGTGTAAAGGAGTGAGAGAGCACAGGGCTGTGAGAGGTGGCACAGGGTCTGGTTGGAGTCTGTCACTAGTCGTGTCCCCCACGGGTCAATACTGGGCTCCAAATTGTTTGACTTATTCATAAATTACTTAAAGAAGAGAAGAGAAAGGAACAAAGTTCTTGGTAGAACAAAAAAGAGCTTAATGCCTTGCAAGTTCCAAACAATCCTCTCCCTCCCTTGAAACAGAGGTTAAATATATCAATCTCTGCTTTGGGGAAGAATATCCTAAAATGATCTTCCATTTTCGTACAAAGTCTAACCAGAGGCTGAATACAGAAAAAAACTTCCTTATTCCACTAAAAAAAATCATTTTTGAGAAAGGAAGGAGGGAAAATCTGAGAAAAAGATGCTGAAAGTTGCTTTCCCAATAGACATACGTTAACTATTTATTTGCAAAGTAACCCTGAATGGGCCCCTGTGGTAGCACAACTACAATCATTTGCACAGCTACTGATACTAATAAAAGCAGGTACCTAGAGGCCAACATTGGCATGGACAGAAGATGCCAAGGCAGGAATCCATTGGCTCCTTTGGTCTGTCCTGAATTAAGAATGTGGTAACTAATCAAAGAAAAGGTCATCTACAAAAACAGGCCAATTAACTGGCATTTGTTGTTTGTCTGGTAACCTTTTTTCAAGGCTTAGTCTGAGGAGCCCTGAGATAAAATATCAAAGGACCTAAACTTTCAGTTTCTAAGTTCCCTGGAAATGTCAATAGCTAATAAATGTCACCACACATTTAATTACTGATGAGGGGTTTGGCTTGCCATGCTTTTGGGGGTACAGCTGCAGCAGCCAATTGTGTTGGGCAGTCCTTAGCTTTTCTGATTTCAAAGAGGAATCAACATTCCAAACCAGCACCTATGAACACACCCAGTGAGGGAACAATGACAGCCCATGAGAGCTGCAAACAAACAAAACTTCAGCAAAGAAATCCACAAGAGGCAAAACCAGCCCAAAATGTCTCTCACCTGATCTTTAACTCTTATCATACAAGTGATCTCAGAGCAATCCTGGAGATGAATCTTTTGAGGTGCACTTGAGAAGTCCTTGGTGTTCCAAATGTACAGGTCACTACTCCCAGAGTAAGAGGCCCACACTTCATCTCTCTAAAGCACAGAAAGATACATTTGAGCACTGCTGACAGGAAATGTGTCACAATAACCACAGCTTGTAATGCCACACGGACCTGCCTCCTTCAAACTATCAACAGAGTAAGGGCAATACCTCAGGAAAGAGCTGGAAGCCAAGAAAAGAGGAACACACATCCTTCAGGTGATGCTCAATTTTCATCTGCAGTCGAAAGTCATGAGTTGACACTGTAAGAATGCAGCTTCTGGTACCTTCAGTATTAAAGATAAAGAGTAAGTTACAGAGGTGTCCACTTTTTCCATCTCTACAAAACACGGAGCAAAAAGCAAAATAAAATGGATACATCCAACAACTGTCACGTTTCTTTATGTGAAGATGATTATTTTTTATTATTATTATTTGAGGGAGGGACTTACAGCACCACAGCTGGTCATTATGAAGCTTCATAGAGGTGAGATTTTGGTAGGGCAGTTGAAAGACACGGTTCACTTTCAGAGTGCTGATGTTCCAAGCAATCACTGTTCCATCTAAACTGCTGGAATAGGCTTCACTGTTGGCACAGATTAAAAAAATAAAGAAGTATAGTGTGAATTCATGTTCAGAAAAAACTGCATACATAGAAGAGAATTACTTGCAAAATACCCAATTTTACAGTAAGCCAAATTAGTGTTCATTTTTTAATTATCTTAAAGATATCCTTTACAAACTCTGTATCACTGGAAACACTTCAGGCTAACTCAGAGCTCTCAGTGAATGAGAGCACGTTACATTGTGCACGAGGAGTAGAGCTCAACAAAACATTCCCTGTAATTCTTCTGAACAATGCTGCCTGATAGGTTTTCTCATTCTAAGCCAACAAATGTTAAAGGTAAAAAGAAAAGGGATAGTATAATTTGTTTTCTCAGGTGCAGTAACAAAGAAAAACTGTTTTGAGATGTTTTTGTTCTAACTCAAGAGAAAATCTTTTTCAGAAGGTTCCAACAACACTTAAACAAATTCTTCCTGAAACCCAGTTACACCTGCTGTACTATTGGCAGACCTATTGACCTTGGAGTTGCCTTTCCCATGGGAAGACAGCAGGTTAAGACCTTCAGCCAACACTCTTCCCAGTGCTACCAAAAGATAAAAAGCATTTTGCCTGAACAGAACAATAAATGCATTATTTTTTTTACAAACAGGCAGAAAAAATCCAGAAACTGCCTGTAAACATTTAGTCAATGACGTGCTCAAAGCAAAAGTGAAGTGGCCTTTAAACTGCATCTGTATCAATTCCTCACTGGATGCTGCCACTTCCTGGCTGTTCTCATCCACTTTGTTCCAAACTACACAGTGCTCTTTATTTAAAAAGGAAATTCTTAGTTGACCATACACAATATGGGAGCTACAAGAACTGGCTAAATGAAGACTTTATGAGCAGGATAAAACCTCCCATTTAAAACAACAGATTCTTTCAACATGTAGGAAAATCAAATTAGATCTACCTGGGTGTTCCATTCATCTTCTCCACAATGATGTCTGTAACATCAGAGCGATGATCATTCAGTTGCTTATTACAAGACATACTGTGAGTGTTGATTATATAAATAATGGAGTCCTGAGAACCAATCCACACTTGACTCTGTTCCACCATGACCATGCAAGTCTGGGGAGAAAAAGCAGAGTTAAATAAAGCCTGGAAGAAAAAAATCACTCTTTAACATGAAAAATGCTGTCCTCAGATGCTACAGTTTGGCGGTGATCACTGTAGGAGATCAACTCTGCTTTCCAATGTTCTATTCTTTGCTCTGCTCTTTAAATAATGACAGATCTTTGCAAAGTTTATTCTTCAGTGAATAGGATTAATAATTTGTCTTAGCAACTGACTCAAAGATGTGCTTCCTGACCCAAACAAAGTGAGAGTTACAGAGGGCATCAGGGAACCACAGAAGTTAGTGTGCTCCTCTCCTCTGGACTGGAAGCCAACCTAACTGTCCAATACATCCACACTTCCTACTTCAGCTAAAAGAAAATACTGTCTCCTCTACTGGCTCTGGAATGTCCTTCCCCTCAATGACACACTCTTCATTTATCTCCCTCCAGAGTCCCATTAGTTGCCAACTTTTTTTGTCTTCTTTTAGATCAATATCTGACTCTCTTGGAATTTCATCCTTCCTCCACCCAGCCCTTCACCATCAGCTTTACCCCTCCCTTTTTGACTCTCTCCCACGCTCATGCACAGCAATCTCTCTTATCTTTCACACAGGTGACATGTCCAACCCCTTTTCCTGTGTGTTGTCTCTACTGTGTGTTTTTCACTCAGGCTGCACTCCTGCTTCAGATTGCCCTTTCATGGAGCAAGTTACTCTTTCAGGTGCTCTTTCACAAACAACTCTCTTTCACCCACTGGTTGAGACACCTTCTAGAGCCCTATCTCTCTTTTAATAGCATCTACTTGGTTTCCTTACACCTTTTCCCAATTTCCAGTTCTTCAGCATAGGTGAATTTTTATCTATTCCTAGGATTCCCCTTAATCTTCTCTTTGGGTTACCTTATTCTTTCTCCTCAACTGTTTCAACCCTGCTTTCCTGCCCCAAGAACCCATCAAACCCTCCCAAATCAAATCCATCACTTCTCACCAGCTGACTGGTTTTGTTATTAATCCATTTAGCTTCCTTTCCCTCTTCTCAAAAATCTCCATTTTTCTGAGCTCCTGAAGCCCAGACAACTCAACAATTTCAAGGAACAATGTGATTCAGGGTCAAACAGGCTACAGCAACAAAAGCAGCCAGCTAAAGCAGGAACTGTGATCCTGTGCCAGTCTTACCAGTTTAGAGCGACCCATTTTGAAGCAGTGCTGTTGGATAGACCAGGTAGAGGCATCAAAGACCACCACCCTCCCCTCATTTAAAGCACACCAAAGTTTTGGATGTGCATTGTCCAGTCTTTCTGAAGGGTCAAGATGCCCTAGAAATAAAGCAGAGAAGATGAGAGGTAAAAGAAAACAAACCACTTCTGGAGACGTGTGGGAAACCCATTATTAGGCAGAGCAGGTTTGTAATGAAATGCATCTGTGTTCTGGAATTTACATCATCAGTTATCGACTGACACAGTTCTCACAATGAATTTGTGCTCATTGTCCTCTGTTTGTTGAGTTCACCCAATGATTTAATTTTACACTCCAAAGATACTCAGAACAGTGATAATCTCCTTCATTGATGACTAAGAGCTGAGCTCACTGGGATTGCTTTTAAACCCTATGAAATACAACTAATAAATCCACTCACTCTTGTCTGCTCTGTAAAAGCTTCTCTTAGAAGCCCTCATACTATGAGGAATGAAAAGAACCACTGAATCCAACACCCTCCCCACTATTTCTTGCGCTGTGGTTCAAACACCCCCACATGACTCTGAGAAATAAAAACATAACGATGAATATTGATCAATAGGGGAGCATCATCCATCCAGCCACCCACCCTGCTCAGTAAGTGAGGCAGAAATCTTAATGAGAAATCAGCCCATTAACACAGAATTGAAGCCTATGATAAGGCACATACTCAGAGGAAGGCAAATTAAGACTGTGAAAACTATGCCTTGGAGTATCTTAATATGCACTATTACTGTTCTTTTTTAATGATTTTTCTGGTTTAGTATTCAACACACAACCAATCCATGTCAGAATGTGAACACATCAGGCAGGCATAATACCAGGTGTTGTAAGATAATGTGCTTTATAGGCTAATTAAAGCTGGGCTAACCTAAAGAGAGCAATACATTACCTTACCTGGTGTATAAAGCAAGACATCTATTGCCTGTGGAAATGTCTCACCAGCTGAGGGGTTGATCTTGTGCTTCAGCATCTCTGAAGTTGTTTTGGGGACCATCATAGGCACTAAAGTAGATTTTTAGAAGGTTATGAAGGGCACATTTAAGCCTGAAATAGAACTACAATTCTTATGAGATAGCAATTCTACACCATTCATTTACATTTCTCACTTTTCTTTCCCTCTAGTCTTAGCTGACTAGGAGAACCCAAACACCATTTATATGAATTCTGGTAGCATAGACACCCACCACCCAAGGACTCTAAAAAACCGGGACAAAAACACAGCATCCGAGATGGAGGCAGAAGCAAAAGCATGGAGACAGAAGCAAAAACCAAAACCAAAACCAACCAACCAATAGACAAAAAACCCAACCAAACAAAAAAATCCCCCAAAACAAAAACCAAACAAAAACCCCCACAAAAACCCCCAAAAACCAAACAAAAAACCCAAAAAACCAAACCAAACAAAAAACCACAAAAAAAGAGAGAGAGAGAGAGAGAGAACAAACCCCAAACTTTCTATTAATACTATTAAATAAACTACATTTTTGAAAGTGCAATCAAGCTAATGTCTTTTTGTATTTCTGCACATAACCAGTTTGAAAAACAGAATACACACTGAAAGAGCAGAAAGATATGATGCAACACCAGCAGGCTTTGTAGCATTGCTGTGTGACTGACCTTCGTTTTTCATCCTGTCAAAATAAGACAGTTTAGAGGCTGCATAGATGCTTTTGGAGGACTGCAGGGCACCAACCACAGCATCCATCAGGAGGACATTTGTCAGTGCTTGCTGGATATACTGAGGATCCTAAAGACAGAAGTCTTACTGTAGTTTATCCATTGCTCATTATTCTTACATCATGCTCAAAATCACAACACGTGCCATGCTTAGCACAAGCACCAGCCAGTTGCTGCCCTGCAGCATAATTCATGCCACTCACTGTCAGACCCCACTCCCACATCCCATGTTCCAAGCCAGGCCTTGGAGCAGGGAGCCAGAAGGCACTGTTATTTCATAATAGGAATACTTCAGATCTGGCACAGCCTTGAGACAGGATGTGCAAACAAAACCATGTGAAAATATACAGCAGGCACAGGGTAGATCTTTCTTCATGGGAGAGACTTCTCTCTCTACCAAGAAATTCTAAGATTAGTGCATTAATTAGAACAGAGACAGAAAGCATATATTTCATACTTATTTGGTTACAAATTCCCATATTTATACCTTGTGATCATACGCCATTTTCTTTCCAGCCCACATTTCTTTCACTATTAGGTACCAGAGATCACACTCAGTTTTAAGATTGGCTTCAAAGACTTCTTTTTTAGATAATGTTTTAATCCTCAGAGTAGGTATTCTCAAAAGAACAAAAGTTGCAGTCGTGCTCTTAACATCCTGGAAAATTACAGGAAAGAGAAAACAAGGAGAATGTATCAAAATAACAGATAAGGTTCAGCACTCAGCCTACAGGGCAGCTTTCTCTAATTACAACTAATTATTTCAGCTGTCCAAACACACCATTAAGCAGAGATGGGTTTATGAAAAAAAGTTTAAACAACATCATACAACCTTGGCTCCACAATGGATACAAACTGACTCACTGACATCTGAGTCACATGAGAACATTTACTGCTCATGTTATTAAACTTCTCTATTCCATATCCCATATGCAGAACTCTGCATATTTCTCTAAGCTAGAGGTTATAACCTCTTGATTTTTAGTTATGAAAATATTGGTCCAAACCCCCAGAGTTTTATCTAATCACTCATATAGTGACTTCAGCAGTGTTTCCATCTCTCCTTACTGAATCTTTACATTGAGAGCCAGCTGATTTTGGAGAACGGGACACAACCTATATCCACAGGCATGCCAGAGGACAGGAGGTTGATGCTCACCTCTATATCCCTGAAAGCAGCAATTGGGACATAGCCAGGCCGTCCCCCTTCAGTCAACAGGAACAAGCGCTTCTGGGTCAGAGCTATTTTCCCTACACCACGATTGGTTTTAACTGAGCAGGATAACTTGTAGACACATTCATTTTTATCTAGATGCTCTGTTACTGCTGGTGGCAGATTCACCTCTTGAGCTTCTGCTTCAGTTTCTTTCCAGTAGTTGTAGAAATCTCTGAATGTTTCAGGATCAATTTGTTTCTGCTGTCCTAAAAAAAATTTAAAACCCCTTTACTGTGAGAAACTGTTATACAGATTTGTACAGGAAAATAGCTTTGAAAGGACAGTAACTTTCAAATTGTGCCCCTTTATTGTGCAGTGTAGACACTCTAGGCATATGTTCCCATCCCAAGGTTATCTCAGGCACAATCCTGAGACACCCACCCCCAAGGTACAATCACCTCTCACTGAGTAAGATGTGTGACTAAAGTCGCTCCAGCTCCACCCAAATGTAAAGGAATAGTATAAAAGTGAGTTAAAAATGCAGAGAAGTTAGGGAAGACTCCATGCTAAATTCTGGGATGAGTTGACAAGACTGACCCAGTCTTCTGCCCCACAGGATCACCTACCGGGTAAGAACCATCCTCTAAGCATGCTGAATCAAGCTGGCTCTTGCTGGGGATTAGAGCTTGCCCATTTATTGATGTGAATTAATATATTGCTTTAAACATATTTTTGCAGTCAGATACTATCACCAGCAATTCTCCAACTTTAACCTCTGACAATTTTACTAATAAAGAGTGCACTTCTGTAAGCTGTTACTGTGAGTCCTGCAAGGGTGCTGGCAGTGGGTAAAGGACACCCAGGAGGGGTCTCTGTGATGGCCAGGTGACCCTGGACAAGTCAGTGGAACCTCCCTCCATCCAGCGGCTGCTCACTGAAGGGTCCCCACAGCACGACACTGACAGACTGGTCAGGCACAAGGGGCTCAGCTCTCCCAGGACACTGACAGACCAACCAACACTAAATCTCTCCTTTTCATGTGATGGTGCTAAATAATAATCAAAAAGAAAAACAACAATCTTATACTCACCTACTGTCAGGGCATCAAACAACCGGTGGATAGTGTCTATATCCCTGACAATCCCAGACTCCTGAATTCGCTTCACAAAATCATCAAGCTGCATGTGTGTTTTTGGCAATTCAAAATTTTTTACGTGGTCATCTATTTTCAGAACTTCTCTTTGTTTTTCCATCACTCGACTTATCAGCCTCTTGAGCTCAGGTCTGCGGTCTGCCTGCAAGCGCTCCGAACGAGGCAGGGTCTCCACTATTTTTCTTACAAGATCAGTAGGGAAAATTCTTAAGTCTGTTTTTTCTAGGTTCTGAAAGTCAGAAAGTGCATTTAGTAGTTTCCCTTGCATCAAGCTAACAAGGCCCCGGAGGTAGAAGTACCTTGCCAGCAATGCGGAGTTCTCGGGGGGTAAGGTACTGATAGCTTTGCTGAGGTGGTTGAAGAAGTCTGTGTAGTAGGAGTGAACACACTGGAACATCAGAGGAAAGTGAATTTCGGGGATTTTGAACTTGACGATGGATTTGGGGGGCATCACAGCTAGAAACAAACACCAAGAGACCGCACTGATTAGGATAAGAAGTAAAAGTATGAATATCTTCACAACCAGAAATACTACAAACAGCAACCAGAATCCCCACCACAGCAACAAGGAATTACTAGAAAGAAGTAAGATTACAGCTGTGCTAGGAACACAAATATATTTTTATGTCTCTTGTCCTTATTATCAGAATATTCCCTGACCAGGTAACATCAATTCTGGAAAAGAAAAGAAAAAAAAACAAAAAAAAACCCCTCTGTAGTTATTTCTAAATAGTGACAAGCTTAAGCCTGTGTTTAAATTAAAGGTAGTAGAGAACTGGAAATAAGGTGGGTGAGGACTCAGGAATCGGTTCTCCAATATCAATCCCATTGGGACCAGTCACTCTTTTGTGTTCCAGCAAAACTTACAGCAAGGGGAAGCACAGACTGGCCCCTGCTCAAAGTGACTCAGCCCATCATTCCTTCCCAGCATCTGACACTGTTTCTGTGAAAATTATGCTGTGATGTCGCCCCAAAAGACAACAGAAGTGCATTTGTCTGTCAGAATCTCCCCTTACCAACACCTGTGTCTAGTTTTCGAAGCGAGGAGTTCCTGGTGGGGCCCTCTGGCAGTTTGATGTCCTGCAGGTTGGGCATGCTGGTCACCATGCGCCGGTTGGCCTTGCGCTCGGCATTGATTCGCTTGGAAGCCATTTTCTCTATTGTCAGCCTTCTCGGGGTGAGAAGCATAAAATCTAACCTGAGAAAAATAAAAATAACACATTCAGAACTCAGTACTCATACACTCTAAATTACCGCTTGTTTCAATTTTTTTTGTATAATAGTAGTAAATCTACAATTTCAACAGCCACCTATTCATATGACGCTTTTAAAATAAATTGAGTTATCAGTCATAATCTTATTTATAGATGGCCTGATCTCATACCTATAGAGTCAAAAGGTATTGACCTTTTTCTTTTTTCACTGATACCAACAGAAGATTCAAAACCAGAATAAGAAATGAGAAAACTGTACCTGTCCTCTTCAGACTGGGTACTCAACTCGAGCCGAGCAAAAGCATCCATCTTTCTGTTCAGACGAGCTTTAAGGAAAGAGTGAAACATGTAGGTCTCTAAAACCTGTGAGACACAAAGGGGTTAACTGTGGATCATTTATAAATTAATAAATTACATTTTTATTAGCATGTTTTGCCCACTTTTATTACCTTTACATAAGCAAAACTGAGACCTTTCAGTTTAGCAATCACAAAAATAAAAAGATTGAAAGCTTCAACACAAAACTAATTAAGTTTCCATTCACACCTTCTGAACTTTGATGATATTTGCTTAGTGCCAAACAGTAATCTCAGGCTGCCCTCCAAGAGATGAAACCAAACAAAAATGAGAAACACTGAGCAAAACAAGCTACAAGTTTAATATCATCTTTTCTACCTAAACCAAGTGCTGATAATACTGTCTATGGTTTGGAATAAGAATTTTAGGGCACTCTAAATTAACATTATGTCATCACACTGAAAAGACAAGTGAATCATCTTTTCTTCTGGTAACCCCCAAAATTGTTCCCAGCTCAGGTAATTATTGTGGTGTTATCCAGAAATAACTTCTTAAAGGTCAAATTGCTACTTTTAGGATAGAAGACACCATAAAAAACACCAAGTGTGAATTAAAAAGAGAGAAAGATACCATCTCTCATCACTGCACAGTAAAACAAGGTGAAAGCTGGGATGTGAGGCAATACAACATTTTTATTATATAAATGTTCAAATGCCTCTTACTAATCCATTTGTAATATACCATGTAAAACAGCATCTCCAAAAGCATTAGGATTCCAAATTTCCAGTATTCCTCCAGTAGGTGGCATATTTTGCTAGCAATTGTACATTCAGGAGATTCCAAATTTTAGTCCTTTCTAATGGATTTGAGTTTTCTTAATCTAATTCCAGACACCACTAGTAATTACTCCATTTTGTATTATTTTCTAAGATCCACTTGAAAGCAAACCTGCCACTTTGCTATTTGGTATTTAAGTGAGTCAGCTGCTCAAAGCTCTTCTTAAATATGCACATCTGAGCTTTAAATTAATATTAAATTTCAGTTCATATAATTGCCACCATTTCATTTTATAGCATTAGAAGCTGCTGTTGAAAATATTTTAATTATTACTAATCATCTGAAATCCTGGTCAGAACATTTCCAATTAGTTTCTCTCCTGAGGACACATTATTAGATTCCTTTTAATTTTTCCTTTCAGTCTGTTTGTTTTTAAGAATGTTTGCACATGTTGGAAGCTTTATCCAACAAACACTGTTTCTCATATAGGATTCATCACTTTTTTACCTTTAAATTGCCAGATATAGGCACTAATCCTAAAATACACATTTATTGATAACAGATAATCACAACACTGAATTTACCTTTTTGTAGAATGGCTGGTCTCCAATTGCCCTTGTTTTCAGGAATTCTTCACTGTTAAACACTCTGTGTTCATAATTTAGATGGTCTTTTACCTCTCTAGAGACAAAAATAAATAAATACATAAATCTGCTTAGAGATTTGTAAGCAAGTTGTACTTTTGCAATAGCAGCAGCCCACTGGTACTACTAGAAATATGCTGCAGCATCAGAAGACAAAATAGAAATATGCTGCAGTATCAGAAGATAAAATAGAAATTTGCTGCAGTATCAGAAAGCAAACTCAATTTTAATGAACGAGTCTGAGTTACTGAATCATAGAGAAAGAATTCAAATTCTTGGAAGAAGTAAGGTAGGCTATGTGCTGCCAAATTCACTTACACTCTCTAGGATTTAGTAAACCATGAAGGAGGATTTTGTATAAATCATGACTTAGGCTCCAATTCTGGAATTACATTTACATACACAGTTCCTGTATCACACACAGCCCACTGGAGCACAAAAGACAAGTGCACCTATCATGGGCAATTTGAAAGATGTGACCTGACCTCACACTGTCCCATCACATTGCATCTGTAACAGGCACATTAGAAGCTGGACTCTTATTATTACATCTTATTAACAGTTTATCAAACCATATGGGATCAGGAAAAAGTATGGTTAATAAAAGTACATAATTCTACGTAATTCCATATAATTTAGCTCTGTTTGCTTTAAACATGGAACCTCCATGCACACAAAATCACTACAATGCTTCGCTGAAGGCAGAGCAATTGGCAGCACAACTGCATCAGAGATTTACTTTCCTTCATTCCCGGATGTTGGCAGAATTAGAAGATAGGAGAAACAAGGCTGAAAAAAAGAACAAAGAAAAGTCTGAAGGAAAGGAGAAAGAAAGCAAGAAAAGAATCAACCCCTTTGTGACACATATTATCTCTTAGAGAGCAAAGCATCTGTTAATTTTTTGCAGCCAAATGTTTAGTGCGTTAAAGAGTTCAAGCTGTTATGAGCAAAAATGCATTTCTCCTCATTTTTGTCTGGAATTATTGTTGCCAAACACTGAAATCCACAAAATCCCACTGTGGAAATAAATGCACTTCAGTTTCCATAACCACCTGTCTGTAAAGGCTGTTCTATTCCCCACACCCAGCAGCTACTGTCCTTCTTGGAAGGTCCAGACACTTGTAGGAACACTCCCTAAGCAGATCCAGTAACAGACACCTGGTATTTGGGCTCTGTAAATTAACCCAGCACCTCTGACTGAAAGTGTCAAGGAGAATTCACATGAGCAATTCACTAGCTGATCCAAAGAGGAGAACCATCTCCAGCAAAAGGGACATATCATTGTTAAAATGCCAGTCCCAAACACACCCAATACCCCACGTTTCTTACCAAAGAATTATTGAATACCCCGAGGAGGAAGGGACCTACAAGGAAAATCGAGTTCAACTCCTGGCCCAGTTGTCCCTTCTTGTGCCAACACTTTATCCTCGAGCTTCAACAGCTCCTCTCCCTCCTTCATTCTCAGGTGGTTGCACTCTCCAGGTGTCTCATCCATTGTCAGCCCAAACACACCCAGGTGTTCTGAACTCTGTTCCTGCTTTCAGCTCTTCTACCCTGTCCTAATTTGAATTCATGTTCCTTTAACAAGAGTGACCAAGACTGTGTCCTTGACTGATACCCCTATGGGGCCCTAAGCTTTTCCAAGGGCTGCACTTCTCTTTCTGAAATCTTCCTACAAAACACAAGCTCAAAATCAGAACCATTTTATCAAAGATATTCTAGCAATGCATATGTACATGAACACATCAATGACTCATATTCCAGCAGGACCTCCTTCTCATATTCCCTAACAAAACCTAAGCTCTACAAAATATCTTTAAAGCAACACAAAATGAGAGTGATGCTTAACCAGTACCATATGCTCTTATAACAGTAAATACAACATCCACTTACCTGAAGATATTAACAATTAACTGCAACATGGTTTGCTGCACATCCATGTTCAGTTTCTGCTGCCAAGCCCTTCTGCGGGTTTGGAGCTCACCAAGGTCTGCACTGGCTCGGAGATGGCACAGCTCCAGATCATAATGCAGCTGCAGACCCTCCACTCTACACACAGGATAAAATTATTAATTTACATCCTAACACCAACAGCTTTTTTTTTATACCTTTAAAAAAAAAAAAGCCATTTAGGCCCATGCATCTTACAGCTAGAGAAGTGTAAGATTGATTTACAAGTGCTGACAAGCTAACAAGATTCCAGGGAGCCCCACTCATCTAAATCAGAGTGCACTCAGTCTGCTTTGTAAAGTTGAGAGTATAATGTATATCAATAATAAAAAAGAAACAAGCATTCCAGTTGTTGCAAAATAATCTGGTGATTATGACTGCTTAAAGCCACTTGCATACTAATTAATTGAAATTTTCAATTTGCCCTTTTAAAATAGTGGGGTTTATATGAATGAAATAATAATGATAATGATAATAATAATAATAACAACAACAAAAACAACAACATTAAAAACTTAGTGCATCAACCATGATTTATGCACTAAGATAAACACATCTTCAAGATCTTGTCACCTTTTTATGAAAGTTTCTGCCGCTTGTGCTGGAACATCTGGAATCTCAAGTTCCTCTTCAACCATTTTTGAATGTGTAATATCTCCATTATCTATATTAATTAGAATCAAATCTTCAGCTTCCTTTTAACAAAAGAAAATAGAATGACTGTACATATACTTATATTGTAAAAATATTTACTTCTCATTTACATACTCCTCAGACAATTAATTTCATCAAGGAGGTAAACCAGAAAAGGACTGAAGTTTTTTCTACAAGTAGAAGAGTGTATGGACAACTAAACAAGTACATTCAAGAAAAGAAATGCAATTGCCTTAATAGATGGTAATCTCAGCACATATACACTTAGTAATTTAATATGCTCTAATATGTAAGGAGGTAAATGCACTGCAAATAAAACTCAAGAGTGGTAATGGTGTAAAACATACCGTGCTCACTTCACCAAAATGATCAATATGACATCCCATCAGGAAAGATGTTGGAGCCATCACAAAATCCAGCATTTGCCGAGACAGAATAGGCACAAAAGTGTGCTGCCACTGAAGAGGGTGAAGGTACAACATAAAGCATTCAGCAATGAGGGTCAGCAGAGCCCAGTCAGAAGAGAAGAAAACAATTCTCTGCTCAGTCAAAAGACAGGTCATAATCTGAAAAACAAACCCAGAATGTTAAGTATTTGTGAAGAGTTATCTAGAACATACCAGAAATGCAAATATTTCATCTGCTTGTGAAACTCACCCTCACAAATTCTCATTTTTAGTAGCTACCTTACAGATTTGTGAAATGAAATAATGTCCATTTCAAGATGCATCAGCTGCATGGGACCATTTAGGATTTGAGATACTTTTATTCATAACGTGCACGTGCGGGCAAAATCCAAAAAAATAAGGCTGTACTGCCAGCTCTCAGAACTGATGAGGTTTCTTAGAGTAAGTAGCTCTAATAACACTGGTGACCTTAAATAACCTAATTTAACTTCACAGGTGGCCTTTGAACAGGGAATTGGATCAGGAAACCTACAAATGATGCTCCAGCCAATATTATTGTAAGATTCTGTGAAGCACTGAAAAAATTCTTTGCAAACAGTTTCTTGTATTTTGTCTTTCTACACCATTTGCACTTTCTTTGTATGAGAGCCAACTGTCATCAATCCTTCCTACAGGTCCCTTTCTTACACATGAGAAAAGTTCTTATAAATCTTGTAGAAATGCATGTAGCAAAAATTCAAAATAAAATCTGTCAGTTGGCTTGGGTATTTACATTTTAAAATATAATCTTAAGAAATTTAGCACCTATTTCTAAACCACAGGCAAAGAAATGCAGTATGTCTTAATCTAATCTGATCTATAAATAACAAAGTATCTTAAGAAGAAGTATATTTTATTGTGCCATATCTCTAATATTCAGAACTAACACTATTCTGAATTCCTGGGTTTATAAAGTTTTTTGAGTAAAGAAACATCTTGATTTTTTCCTAAACTACAAATTACCAGCACTGTCAATCTCTAAAACTTTTAAAAGTATGAGTTAGTTTTACCTGCAGCACCTGCTCTGGTTTGAAACACAGCAATGGAAGATGGAGATCTAAGTCAATAATTGGACTGTCTGGATCCTCTCGTGAAGGAATTATTATTTGAAGGGGTTTCATATGAAATACCTGTAATGACAGATGGTTTCCATTTACTCCTTAATGAAAATGTTCCCACAGCACATTTAATTCAGGATTTTAGTTCTAACTACAAAATATTAGCTTTAATTGAGAGGAAGAAGATAGGTATTTGTATACTGCAGAAAAGTGAAATAAAAAGAGAGGGAAATATTAAAAGACACAAAAACAAGTTCAGAAGATTAATATAGACTTGTCTCCTCTCATTCTCATATGGTGATTGGCCAGTAATTTTTTTTAAAAACATCTTTCAACAGAATTAAACTTGCTTTGTTATAAAAACGCAATTGAATTTATATTTGTAGAGTCAATTGGGAAATTAAAACTATTGATAAAATTCACACATGAAATAGAAAAAATATGAACAAAATAAATGAGCATAGGTTGTCATGCTAAGGAAATAAAACAAGCCAAAAGGAATGAGGTCCCTCAGTGTTTCAGATACTTCAGCTCAAATCTCTGGGGGTCAGGTCCTGCACGTGCTGCATATTTCAGCCCTCACAGCTGGTTTAGCCAATCACTCAGATATTTTCCAGCTATGCTATTTTTCCTCCACTCCTAACCCCTCATCCCAGGGTCAAGGCAAGCAGCTAAGGAGAAGTCCATGGCTGGAGCACTGCTTCTCTAGAAGCCACTGCAGTAGATAACAGTGTATGCTGATTCTGCTGACATCTGGCTTGACATGGGAAGGGTCAGAAAGGAACAAATACACAGCACTGAATACAAATGTTGATGAGGCTTTCCCCTCTCAGCTAGGTCTGATCCAGGCAGCAGCCAACTCAGGACCTTTCATCCACTGCACACTGTTCTGCTGCTCCCAGACCTGCCCAGGCATCATCTCAGACCACAAATAGTTGGCATGAGCCAAATCCTTCTCAGAGGAATATTGAAAACAAAAGAACATGAGTGGTATGCCAGCACTCCAGCCTGAACCCTGGCCACACTGCTATTTTCTCTACTAATAATGCACAGCCTAGTTTTTAAAGCACAGGTATTAACATCAGTTCCACATCAACAATCTCTGACCTGACACTCAAGAATATCACACAGTTTATAGAAAACAGCACCTTAGTATCTTATAAGACATAATGCTGAAGTGATTATGAAATTCAGGAGGAGTAATTACCAAGTGGAGTGGTCCTGGTGGTGGGCTGGGGATTAAAAACAGCTTTGCTGCAAATTCTTTTATGTGCTCCTCGACATCTAAATCCTTGAAAGGTCGTAGCTGCACTAGTAAGCTGTAATTAAATGATAGGAAATTGCTTATCAATAGTAACATGCAAACACAAAAAACTCTGCTGATAATAAAAAAAATTATTAGGAGTAATGAAGCTATTATTTCAGCTAATTAATTTCTAATTTATTAGCTACTTGAGCAGCTTCCTTACATTTTAATGATGCTGCTGTGTCAGAAGCAAAGTTTTTTTGTACTCTCATGCATAAAATACTGCATTATATTCATCAGAGGACTCAGCACAGTGGTTTGATGGCCAAAGGAAATCACATGTGAGATGAGAGGGTGAGGTGTAGGTACAGCAAGTGTCTTACAGAGACAGCTTGAGGAACCAACGCCCGCAGCTGCAACACAGTGCCTTGGTGTTTCTCCCATCCCAAGCATCAAACTCATCTCCCATCCCAGCTCTGAGATGGAAAACAGCAGCAGAGGAAAAGACCTGGGCTTGACAGCAGAGGAATGTGAAGCAAGAGCCATATTTAGCATAAGGCTTAGGCCTGTTTGGACACTGCTCTTTTCTGTCATTCCTGCCCACACAAAGAATATGAACATTTGTACAAACCTGCCAAATGTTTCTGTTTTAAAACTGTATTACTCTAAAAAAGGTCATGTGGTTTATATTATACACCAAATCAATTCCTGAACATTTAAACACACACTATTAAGACTGCAAACTGTTAAGTTCCACAGCATTTCTGAAACGTAACAATTAACAAGTTAGATATTTGTGGTCAGAAAGGGTGTTTTGTTCAACAGAAGGTTCACTTGCATGTTTATAGCAAAAACCCCACACCTTTACAAAATGAGAAATCCAGGCCTGCAAATCTATATATACAGAAACTAGGAACTGAATATGGTTGTCTTCTCCCATGAGGTTTTACTTCAGTTTGCAGTTTTGCTGGTTTCCTGCAGAAGAACACTTGCTCTTCAGGAAGAAAGCAGCTGAATAGGTCAAGAGACATGCAAGAATCCAGGACACCATATTTGTGTATGGCATTTAGATTCCAGAAAAAAACCTATTCTGCCATACATCACTGCACTTTTCAATAAGATATTCAAATTCACTATAGTCCTATTTGAAGAAAGCTCTGGGCTGTTATACATATTCCCCAAAAGTCCATCAGCTCTTCAGGGGTGCAGAGAAAAGGGAATTTAAGAATTATCAAAGAAAACCAGACAGCAGAACCATCAATTTAAACAAATGCTCTGTCACACTTAGTAACACTTCAGATTTGGCCTAACAGAGTAAGCAGACCTAGAACTGTCTTTTTTTTTTCCCCTTTGAGACAAAAAGCCCTTATCAAGACATCCAGTAAATGTCACAACAGAAACAACATGACTGAGAAGCAGCAGATGTACAGAGAGGACAGTAAGAGCTCCCTAATCAGGACATGGTGCCCATTAATGCAGCCTAACAGCAGCTGACAGCTCTGCACTGCAAACGTCTGCTGAAATAAATGAACTAATCTCCGAAACACTCAAGTGGAGAGCTAAGGAGTTTATGAACCTTTCATTACTGCTATTAACTGTCCACAGACAGGTGTTTCAGAAAGCAAGAGCAGCTCAGAATAGGCCCTTTGTACTGCCTCGATGCTGGGAGCTATTTGCACACTCCCACCTTTTCTCAAGGCAGCTGAAAGGACGAATACACAGGTTGGAAGATTTACGGTTTGAATGGAGCCTATTCATCCATCCAAGACAGGAGTTCATCCAGGAGATTACTGCCAGGAATATTTCACTTTTCATGCAGTATAACAGATTGAGGTAATACTACATGTGCAAACTGCCAAAACCTCTCAAGTTAAAACTGAAACTTTTCAAAAAATGTAGAATAATCCAACAGCCACTGTGCTGTGAAATGGTTTAGGTGAACATCTGCTTGCTTTGGAGAAAGGCAGACACACTCCACACAAAATATTCTGGATCTGGAAGCACTGCGTGCTAGCAATATGGAAATTAATTATAAAATTAATGGCACAGAATACAAAGACCTTCATTACTATGATGACAGTTTGCAGATCCCCTTGCAGTTCAAAGCACCTACATGGATTTATAGCTTGATGTTGCCTGTGCATCTCAGCTTGGTTCACTTTTCAGTTGTGATTTCTACTATACTTTGCCACTTGAAAAGGTTTAGGAACCTGGATTTTATCTGGGAATACTTGTGTAAAAAAATACCTTCGATGATTGCTCTGACTAAAAACAAGTACCACCTCACCTATAGGCAATTCTGTGCACTTAGGTACTGAAGAAAATAATCCAGGCACAGCAGAATTCTGGAGGAAAAGGAAACCTTTTGCTGCAAAAACCCATCCTGAAGGGAAGCAGAACCCCTTTAAATGCTACTTCAACATCAGATCTTCAGAAGCAACAGCATTCTTGCACTAATTCTCATAATGAAAGGGCTACACACTAGAAATAGGTGGTTTGAGATCCACCAGCAAGTGTTTTCAAATCTCCTGACTGGAGAATGATGAATCAGTTGAAGCATCCTGCAAAACACCTCTGCAGCATACCAAGGATACAAGTGTGCTGTTGAAGGTGTTATTATTTGTTAAGTATAAGAGGCACTGCTACTTGAGTACATTCAGTCAATGAAAACACTTAATTAGATTTTTTACCCACTGGCCACCTGAGTACACAGAGTAACTCCCTTTCTGGTTTACAGAAACACCATGTTTTGTAATGTCACAAAAAGTCAGAACATCTCCAGCTCTACAGGGTACTACGCTCAAAATATACCATAGAGGTCTTGGCTGTAATTGTTTATGTTGCATTCAGAACAGCCACACACCTCAGAAGCTGTTTCATGCATACGGAAACATTTCAGTAAACCAAAATAAGGAAAACCAGTACCTCTCCACCCCTTCCTTTCCCTCTACCCAAGTGTACTCTGGCAGTGAAATACTTTCTCTAAAAAAAAAAAAATAAAAAAAAATAAAGGCACAAAACCAGAAGGGCAGACATTCAGAAATGATCCACTAAATAGTATCAAGAAAAATGTAATTTAAAAAAAAAATCTCAGAATAAAATTTAATGGGAACCAAATCAATTGAGTTTCCAGTACCATGGAAATGCCAATATCAATTTCAGCTCTCTCACTTGCACTCCCCCTCTCCTTCCAGTTACACACGTTCCCATCTCACAGATGCAGCAGCAAAAAGGAGAAGAGCTATGCAGCCGTGTGAAAAATTCCCCTGTTAAAAGGCCAGGACAACACACAATACTAACACAGAAGGTTACTGTCCTTTTGAACTTCCCTATAAATAATTATAACTATTCATGTATTTACAAATCACTTTAAGTTCAGATGGTAGGGTACTGATCCTTCTGAACTCCCCTCAGAAACCAGTACAGTCTCAGTTAAAAGGGAAAAGCCATCCCTGGTAGTTTGCTTGGATGTTCATGCCTTAAATTGGTACCAAACCCCACTGTATGTGATCATGGCAGAGCTGTTTAATTATAATGTTTAAATAATTACATTTAAAACACCTACCCAGAGTCAGAAGCAGCTCTAGAGGGTTAACTCTACCTGGTTCCTGTCTTCTCTGAACAAATACAAAAACTAGAAACATTTTTATAACCTCAGGAATTTTCCATGATTGTCCGAAAGATTTTCCCACTTCTCCCTCTGTGGGCTCTTTTAAAATCCCTTTGTCAATTGATTGCTTTTCCCAGCTCAGAGATGTCTCACTTCAGAGAAGAAACTACTCACTTATGAATAGTCCACACAAACCACTGATGAGTGCTGTAACTGTCAAGCTGAATCCATACTATTTCCCACCCAGTGGAAAGCTGGTGTGAGGTGAGCCCTCTCACAGGCTGAGCTCACAGTATAAAAGCAGCAGGAATCCCACTATAAAGGCTGGATAGAAACAGTAGCCACAGCTGGAATCACAGCTGGAACAGTTCCATATGCAGATTAGCAGTGATTTGAGATTTGAGACTTATAAAAGGCAGCAATGAATCAGCTCCTGCAATACCAAGGGCTGATGTAATTGACTTAAATATAATGAGGCGGGGGGAAGTGATCTGGGCAGGGAAAGAGAAAGGAAAACAAACATTTCCTTTTTATTTTATTGAACATTCTGATTTCACACTGACCTGTGCACACTGAGTTTCCATCATGTTGAAGTCCCTTGCCCACATTAAACCCCTTTACTAATGCTTTAAAAATGACAGAGCAGAGGCACATGCCCTTATAGGGCTGCCAGAGCGACTCAGTTCTGATCTCACAGCCTTTTTGAGCCAACATCTCAAATGCCCAAGAGGAAGGCACTGCTTTGCTCCTCCAGGGCTCCCTTCATGTAAACCAGGGAAAGCCAGTCAGTGCTCCAAGAAGATCTAAATCCACAGCACGGGGAAGAAGAGGTGCATGGGGTGGGGAAATGAGTGCTCAGGTCTCATTTGATCTGGAGCCAGGTCAGGGGCTGGTGATGCACCTCATCTGGTACCCAGGGAATGCCCCCTTGCTTGGGATACGAGCACTGGCAGAACGAAGGGGAAGATTCAAGCTCCAACCTAATACCCCAATGTCTCTCAACTCATGTACAAGAAACAAATACCTGCAACTGGATTCAAATTTGACTCTAGAAAGCTTTGATTGAAATTTAGTGAAGAAAACCTCTTCTACCTTTGCATCACAGGTTTGCAAGTGAAAACACCCAGTAATGTCCAATGTACATAGACAGATTCCCTGATGTGACGAGGTTTTAATCCTTAATAGATGCAAATAGATCTTAACAATTTAACAATAAAGTAGCCTCAAAATAAGTGAAATTACTTAATAACAAGATAGATCCATGTTCACTTAGCTTTTAAATCATCTATACTGCAGACTACTTGATTGTTTCTAACCAGTGTATCCTAAGAATTTCTCTCCTAGTTCCAGAACAGCCAAGTAACCACTGTACTTCCTCAAGTGACTTGGATTATTTTCTTAAAGTGTCATTAACTGCTTATTAATATACATATTCATGTTCTTTCATGTTCTTATGACATTTATTTGGTGCATTAGAAAAAGCTTTTAGTGCTTTGAAAGTGATTTTCTTTAGAGTGGCAAAATTACAATTAACCCTCTTCCAAAAAAACCAATAATCTGTTCCCTACACATTAGCAAAAACCCCAAAGAAAATGAAGACAACATCATAACTAATTCCCTTGGCACTCTGAATTTGCATTTAATGTCTGGGCAACACTGACACAGAATTTCTTCTTTTCCTCTCCCACACATCTCACACTACCTCAAGGTAAAACTAACCACTGCTTTAGCATCACACAGCTCTCCTGACCACATCATGCAAATTCATGTATTAAAAACCTGCAGTCATTTCCAGCAGAAACACACAGGGGAGCAAATCTTACCAAGAGAGACAATCCTTGAGGGCATTAAAATATGGGTATCTGGATATAACACAAACAGCAAAAGGTACAAAACAGACAGGCACCTTCCCAGTCTGCGCAGATTCCCAATGGCCCTGCCCATTTGAGGAGATGGAGCCATCCTGCAAGAAAAATACACATTAATGTCTTTATGTTAATCATGAATTTATGGCTTATATTCTCTTGAGAACCTCAGACATATGATACCCAATTCCCTCTAAATTTCAAAGGGATTTGGATGTCTATCTCCCTTAAGGTCTTCAGAAAAATGTCAGCCTACAAAACTTAAAACATTTGTATTAGAAAAGATTTCAGCGCAGAATGTATTTAGAAAGAACACAGGGCACAATCTTCACCAAAAAAACATCCCAGGGATAAAGCCTGCTCCTAAATATCCAAATCTCCTAAATGTAATCCATAACGATTTTTCCTAATGCAGTGTGTTCCAAAATACTTAATTTAAAACAGCAATATAAAAATGCACTCCTTCTAACCTGAAAACATATGTGTTAACTAATTTCATAAATTAAACCTCACATTATTTTCAAAGTGTTTTTCTTTTCTATATTTAATATGTTTTAGTTAAAGAATGAGTTAAATAACGTACTTGCATAGACTGGTAGTACTGTGCAACAACACCATATGTTCTGTTACCACAGACGTCAGTGAAGACCAGGAAATGGATGTGGTCCTCTTTTGATTCAGAAGTTACATAAAGTCCTCCTGGAATGAGGCAGCAACAATATTTTTAATTACATATTTAACTACAGCTGTGTGAAAGGCAATTCATGACAAATACTGCACATTGCCACTTCATTTCAAGAAAAATGTCTCATTTTAAGGGATTAAAATGTAATACAGAGTCCACTTGAACTAAAGGTTGTTAGAGGCTGTAAGCTGCACTTTACTGAAGAAGCAAAAATGGAATTATTCTGCATTTTCGGTCACAAAATACAATAAATGGGTTTAATTCACTTCTTTTACTTTAAAGATATTAATAAGGTCTGCAATAATGATACACATATTAAAATTTCTCCAATTAAACCTGGAAGAGATAATCACTACTTCAGGTATATCAAAGTACCAAATTAAAAGTGAGACAGTACTCAGCCATTCTGGGGGAAAAATAATTTTTCAAGCGTGTGCACTTCACTCAAACCAAGATTTACCAACAAGGGCTAAAAAATAAGGGCTGCACTATGGGTCAACAAATCTTTACATTAAAGCCGTTCTCAATAAGAAGTGTGAGCCCTCATGTACCTGGGAAGCAGAGCTGTGGCAAAGCAATAAGATCAATGTCCTTTGGAACTGTCACATCTTCTGTGTCAGGTGCTTTCTGCTCCCCATTGATGCTCTTGACATTTTCAATCTTGGGTCTCTCTTTCTTCTTTCGGAAGGACCGGCGTTTGCTTTTATTCAAGTTACTACCAGCGTTCATCACCTGAACATCATCTCTGCTGATAAACGGAGGCACAAACACAGAAAGAACTTCTGGATCAAGGGGAGGAAGACTTCTGAGTTTTCTTTGAGTGCCCTATTGAAAAAAAACAACAAAAAAACCAAATACTAAGTTGATACTCATCCTGGTATGTGTTTTTTTCAAATAATTTTTAACCCTGTTTTTTCTCTATGCCTAAAATTGTGGGTTTAGAATACTTTTTTCTTCTTCCTAAATAATTGATTTTTCCTTTTAATTTTTTGTTTTATGGATATTAACACAAGGAGAATACTCTGGGTATTTTTAGCAGGCAAGGAATCCTTCACCATGCAAAATGCACCATATCAGTATTGTGCCTTTGGCAAAAGAAACTAACAAATGACGATGACAAATGATGATGACAAATACCGTATTTCCTCCTTTTCAGTGTTAAGATATACTTAAGCTATACTTAAAATAAACACTGGTAATAAGAGAAACCAGGCAACAAATAAAAGAAAGAAAAACAGCTGAGCCTCTAAGATAAGTCTTTGTTCAACTTCAGGAAATGCTTCATTTTAACTCAGAATAACGTGTACCAAAAAAACCCCAAACAACACAAGCACAGACTTTAACAAGACATGGTTTAACTTTATAAGGCAATTAACAAAGCACAATTAAAAACTACAATCACTGTTACAATCAATCCAACTTTAAGACACTGTAAAACATGAGGCCATGAGAATTCCTCTGTACACTGATGACTAAGTGGAACAGGCACCCCAAGAGCACGTACGAAATTGCAACATTTTTCACAGGCAGCTTTGCAAAGTATGACTGCCCTGAGAGCCCTCACTGCCCTGCAATGAAAAACCTGTGGCGGAAGAGATCAGAGAGATTTCCTTGTAGTTGAGAGCACTTTTTGTATTCTAGACCAAGCCGAGCAGCTGCATTTCCAATTACTTCACTGCAATTTTAATTCTTCCTGCAAGGTTAAAAAAACAAGCAAAAGCTTTGTTTGACCAACGGATATTTGGAAACAGGAAAGGCGAGCCCCATTGTGGTAAAAAGTAGTTTCATTTTCAACCTTTTGCAAACAGTTTCAAAGTCAGATGAGGTAAAGCATACATACAAGCTGCTTTTATCATCAAACATGATGCAAGATGCTCCTTGAGAACCAATGCTGGCCTCACCCATCATTTCCCTTTTTTTTCTTAAATAGATACACAACATAGAAAGCTCTGTTGCTTCACTGAAGCCAATTTTCCACTGTCCAAGCTTTGAGACAGAAGTCTCAGCTCTTATGTCGCAGCAGATAAGTCCGCTAATAGTTTTCTTCCTCACGTTTGAGCATCATAGGAAAAATGTGAAGGAAGACTTCATGATATATTAATTATGGTATCCTGAACTCCATAAACTCCACCACATTTATAATAGGGTACTATAAAAAAACTACTTCACTAAAAATAAGAAGTAAAAAAACTCTTTTAATGAACACAGAGCCTGAACTACAAATAAACTGGAGTGGAAAAGTTCTGGTAAGCAACCACTGGAATAGTCAAAAGACAGCAATGACTTTAAAAAGCACATCACAAATTGGGGTACTGAGTGCCACATCCTCCCATGCTAAGAACTTCAAGTGCCATTTCCTTAATTGGCAGCTGACAAAGGCAGTGAAGAAACTGGAAACACAGATAAATTCACCGTGATCACCCTCAAACCAACGGTGCAGCTAAACGTTTCAGGAGGAAATTAAGAATTAAGGCTCAGCCCTGAGGCTGTTATGCAAGAAAAACACAGACGTACTCGAACAGTAGCAATCTCAGCTTGGCAGATTTGCCCTGCTGAGGTTTTCATACAGAGTTGCTTTGACAGGGCAATCCCTGACTTACAGTAAGGCATCTCTGTGCTCCAAAGTGCTGGATGGCAGCCAGCGATTTAATGGCCTCACAGCCTAACAGCTCCTGAAATGGCAGGTCCTTGATGTCTTGAACTACAACAGAGGCATTAAACACCATTTTTCCCCCACAGAACAGCACTGTCAGCACTGCTGCTGACCCAGTGACTCAGTCCCCAGCATTCGAGTCAGCTCATGTTAATGTCTTGGCCAAAGTCACATTTTCTTACTCCTTGAGTTCAGGGATAATGAACAGGCAGCAACAGAACAATATGTACTTGTTTCTGCTATTTTTTGAACAGTTTATCTTTTCTGCTGCTACTGTTTCTTCTTCTCTTTGAAATACTTCTCTTTCGTAGCTTCTTACTACCAAATCTCCTTGCATCATACATCTCTTCTTACAAAGAGAAGTGGGGGATTTTATTCCATCCCCATTTACTGACAGTGTTCCTGTAACAGCGGTGCTGTAAAGGACACCAATACAAGGCAGAGTTTTACAATGACTGCACTATTTAGACACAAACAGTAGTGTGTTAAAACCACAAATCAGAGCATGATCTCAGCTATCTGGGGTTTCCTTGATCTCATTCTTCTCTTCCCATCACTGTAGAAGTTAATTTCACTTTGAATGTCATGAAAGAACTGGTTTCTTTAACAAATAATTGGACAGGGAAAGTATGAAGCCCCAAAAAAATTAGACTGGGCAGGACAACTAGGTTGTAGTGATAGGACAAGAGGGAATGGTTTTAAACCAACAGAGGGCAGGTTTATACTAGATATTAGGACAAAATTCTTTATTGCAAGGATGGTGAGGCACTGGAACAGAAAAGCTGTGGATGCTCCATCTCAGGAAGTGTCCAAGGTCAGGCCAGATGGAGCTCTGAGCAACCTGCTTTAGCAGAAGGTGTCCCTGCCCCATGGCAGGGGTGCTGGAACGGAGTGATCTTTAAGGTCCCTTCCAACCTGAACAACTGTAGGACGATCTCTGGAGATTCTTGTGCAACTTTTTGCTCAAAGCAATGATAATGTTGAAGTTAGATCTGGCTGCATTGGGTCTCATCCAGTCAAGTCTCAGCAGTCCCTTAGGAAGGAGATCCTTCCCCCCCTTATGCCCCAGCCCTCAGACAGTGCACCTTCTTCTGGTCTCACTCGTTTGCCAGCACTACTCTGGTATGAAGCTATCCAAATGTGGGACAGTATCCCAGATGGGAACTCAAGAGTGCTGAGTAATAACAGCAATAGTAATAATCCCTTCCCTTTGCCTGTGAGCCCCAGTCCTGATGATGCAGGCCATTACACAGTTACTTTCCAGACAATCATACAATGGCTTGGGTTGGCAGGGACCTTAAATTATCATCTCATTTGAATCCTCCCACCATGGGCAGGGGCATCTTCCACTAGACCAAGCTGCCCAAAGCCCCACCCAATTTGACCATGAACACTTCCAGGGATGGCACATCCACAGCTTCCCTGGGCAACCTGTGCCAGTGCCTCACCACCCTCACAGTATAACTCTCCCTAATATCTAATCTAACCCTGCCCTCTGTCAGTTGAAGCCATTCCCCTGTTCTCTCACTCCATGCCCTTGTCAAAAGTCCCTCTCCAGCTCTTTTTGAGCCCCTTCAGGTACTGAAAGGTGACAATAAAGTGACCCCAGAGCCTTCTTTTCTCCAAGCTGAACAGCCTCAACTCTCTCAGCCTTTCCTCATATGCGAGGGGCTCCTCTAAAAAATCTTTGTAGCCCTCCTCTGGACCCAATCCCAAGAGCTCCATGTTTTTCTTGTGCTGAGGACCCCAGAGCCAGATTCAGCACTCCAGGTAGAGCAGAAGGGCCGAATCCCCTCCCTCACCTACTGCCCATACTGCTTTGAATGCAATCCAGGACACGGTTGGCTTTCTGGGCTGCCAGTGCACATGGCCAGGGCACATCCAACCTCTCTCATCCACCAGCATCCCCAAGTCCTTCTTGGCAGGGCTGCTCTTGATCCCCTCATCACCCAATCTGTACCAACAGTAAGGATTGCCCTGACTCAGGTTTAGCACCTTGCACTCGGCTTTGTTGATCCTCCCAAGGCTCCCATGGATCCACCTCTAGAGCTTGTCCAGGTGCTTTCCACTGCAACAAGCACACACTGCTGACTGAGGCCCAATCTGATCACACCTCATTTCTTTCAGGCACCTTGACAGCCAGGGAGGCATTACAGAAGCAGGAAAAATTGTTTTGGTAGTTATGTCTGCATTAGCAGGAGCAGAAAGCATGAGATAAGCTCTGTACCACTGACTGTGGTGGGCAGAATCAGAACCCAACAATAGAACCCGTAGGAAGATCTGAGACATGTCATGGACAGCTTGCATACACTTGCCAAAACAAAACCCAGCTTTATAGCTGTAGATAACTTAGGGAAAAGAAGCATCACTACTGTACACTTCATTCTTACAAAATGCACACCTCCAGTGCTAAAAAAGAAATCCCTAGCTGAAAATAGCGGCCTTTGATCTCTTCAAATTGAAATATCAGAGTGGCAATAAGGATAAGTGATGGATGACAGTCCAGAAACTTCTGTTTCACGAGCTTCAGTGGAAAACTATATCTTTTTTCCTGGAGTCCCCATCAACAACAGGTCAGTCACATAAAACTTTTCTTGCTTTGGGGGTAGGTTATATCATAGCCCCATTGACTTCATTTGCTTTATCACTCCATGTTTCAGTACAGCTAAGAATGCACCAACATACTGTAAAGACCAAGATTTGAAGCACTATTAGGATTTTTACCCACTGTCTCATCTGTAAATATCATTCACTACTTTCCATTGAAATGCTCTTATCTTCTGTCAATAAAGTCTCTTCTTCCTACACTCATTAAAATTAGCCATAAAACATATTCCACTCTTTCCTTGTCTCAATAGTGCTAGAACGAAAAGGAAGGGGAGCAAATCTGTAAGCTTGCCCTAAGACAGTGCCTGAAATACCTGGTGCAACAGCTTGCAGGGACTTTACTGAAGTTAATATAGACAAAAGAAGGGACTACTTTCTTTTCTGATACCTTTTTCTATCTTGAGCAAAGAAATAATTCAGAACCTGCAATGTGATCGGAATATCAGAATGGCTTCTGCTTTCTGTAGCCAATCTCTCATTTGTTGTTCCACAAGTTTTTTTTAGAAAGCAGTGAGATCAAACTAAGCAAACTGGAATGAAAAAGAAATTCCCCCTCCTTTGGGTGCACTTCTCATGCTTCTGATAAAACACCATGTGCACACTGATTTCAAAAATCTGGTGCTGACATTTAAAGAACTGTTTTCCCATTCTGAAGGTACACATGAATGAGATCCTGGAATGTGAACCTCTGCTTGGCTGTTATCACTTAAGGAGCTGACATCAGCAAAAGCCGTCTCCTGAGCGAGTGAACGAGCAACAAGCCCAACAAAGACTTCTTTATCTAATGCTATTAGAGCGCGCAATCAAATTCAAGTTCAAGCAAAGCAATTGAGATGCCTGGGAGTTGTTTGGCTTTTTTGCACGTGCTGGCACCACAGTTTTCACTGCGGGGCAGCTTGCAGGTATGGAACAAACCTGACAGCACACCTGAACCAAGCAGAACCAGGAGGAGGAGGGCTTTCATTGTGAGCCCACGTGAATAATTAGAAACAAATTATAAACCGCATATTCAAAGCAGTAACCAACCCGTCAGCTCCTGCCGTATCCAAGTGGTTCAGGCTGCGCCAGACTCTGGGCACTTGAGCTCACGGGGATTTAGATCTCGTGTTTTCCTCTTTTTGCTGTTCCTGCTTGTATAAACCTACACTGAGTTTTCCATCTAAACTCAGACCTTTGAAAAAGTGCAGCTACCTCACCGCGCTACCAAACTCTCCCTACTTTGCTGATGTTCGCCTGTCAAAACAACTTTCCGGTGAGGTATTTCAGCTCCATGCGCTGACAAACCCTGCCCCACGCACCGGCACCGCCCGCCCGAGCCCCTCTCACCTGGAGCAGCGCCCGCACCCGCTCCCCGGGCGCACCGACCAACAGACAGATCTCCAGCAGGCCCGAGGGCAGCACGTCCTCCATGGCACGGCGGGGACAGGGCGGCTCCTTCCCTCCGGGCAGCGGCTCCTTCCCTCCGGGCAGCGGCTCCTTCCCTCGGGACAGCGGCGCCTTCCCGCCCTCAGCGCCGCCCGCTCCCGCCCCGCGGGGTGGGGGAGGAGCGTCCGCTCCCTCACACTGGAGCCCTCCCCGCCCCTCTAGAGTGCACGCATTGTGATTGGCTGTCCCGCCTGTCACTCTAAACAGCTGTGACCAATCAGAACGGAAAGACGTGCGCGGGCCAGGCGGGGGCGGGGCTGAGGGGCTTTGGGGCTGAGGGGCTGAGGGTGCGAGGGGCTCGGAGCAGAGTGGCTCCGGTCTGAGGGGCTGAGGTATCGGGATTGAGAGATGAGAGATGGGGGGCGGGATCTGAGGGGCTGTGAGTTGAGAGTTGGAAGGATGAGGTGCTGGAGGATGATGGGCTCTGGGCTGAGGGGCTCAGGGTTGAGGGACTGAGAGCTGAGGGGCTCAGGGTTGAGGAACTGAGAGCTGAGGGGTTGAGGGGCTTAGGGCTGAAAGCTGAGGGACTCAGGGCTGAGGGTGCAGGACTAAGGGGCTGAGATACCACTGGCCCCATTAAAAACTAGTGATAGGGTTTGTGATTTACAGTCACATAATTTCCAGGTTGGCATGACCAAGTATTATAATATTTGCTAGTTCTAAGCAACAGGTTGAGGACCTAACTCGAACAAGAGGAGCTGTTGTTCCAGCTGTTGTTCCATCCCTGGAAGTGTTCAAGACGATGTTGGATGGGGTTCTGAGCAGCCTGGCCTAGTGGAAGGTGTTCCTGCCCATGGCAGAAACTTGCTACTGGATGATCTTTAAGTTCTCTTCCAACCCAAACCATTCTGTGTCTCTTTCCCCATCTTGTTTCACTGTCGCACTAGGACAGCCCCTGGGAAAGACACTTCCCGACTCAAGGTCGAGTTAATTTTTCTCCACGGGCTGTTTTCCTCGTGGGGCTGTTGGCCCAGAGGGGCTGAGGTGCCTCAGGGCTGCCTGTCACCCTGTCAGACATGGGTGATGTCATGGGCTGGCACCTTGTTTAGCACAGCCATTCCCTGCTATTTGCTCCAGGTGACTCAGCAGGACTGTGTCACTGCCACTACACGAGAGTCTTCTATTTACGTTTCCATGGGTCACAGTTTCAATGGACTGGAAGCACAAAGCTGGGGCAGGCTGCATGGTGCTTTCCCCTCTGGAGTAGTGGGACTGCCTGCACAGCAGAGACGCAGCTCAGGGAACTCCAAGGTTTCTTCTTGAGCTGTTTAATCTAAATACACCATGAGTCACTCTGTATGTATTGGCTCTGTGCAGATCTTCCCTGAGAGAATGTAACTCCTCCAGGACCGGAGCATGAAGTTCCTGAAACTAGAGATCGGTTTCTCTGAAACTGGAGGTACGAGATAAAGTTTCATCACAACCGCAAACATTTTTTTGTGGACTAGTGTTCACGTATTTTAAATGCAAAAAAAAAAAAAAATCCCAGTCTAAGTAGTTCCAGGATTTCATGAGTTTCTTGTCAGTTCAGGGGTCAAAACAGGCTTCCTCAAAAAGTATAAAGAATGAGGGGATTTTACTGTTTTGTGGGTGTTTTGTTATCTGAATTTTTGTGGTGTTAAAGCTCAGGATTATATGGCCTCTGGTTGTCTCAAATTTAGAGGAAGACACACACCCAGGATATAGGAAACGCTTCATAGAGCAGTGACTAAAAGAAGAAAATTCTTGAAAACCTGGAAGTTCAGGGATCACTTCTCCAAAGTGATAGAAGAAGATCCAGGGCTCAAAGATTTATGCTCGTGAACTTTGAGGTCATAAGGGATTGTTAAAACAATCTTGTTTAGCCTGTGTAGCCCAGGTCACAGAATCAGAGTGACTCCTGTATTAATGCTGTAACTTCTGGCTGAGGCCAAGCAATAGGAATTGTTAACAGTCACTACTAAATGTTCAGCATCTCATTTTTAGTTTCACTTCTTAGCTTAGCTCTTTCTCACTGGATCATGTTACATTGGCTGCTGCCTGAACAGACTCTTTATTATGGAAAGAATTCTCTGCAGAGTTCAAGATTATTAATTTCTGTTTCTAAAAGATTATACAACTCATGCTCTTAAAATTTCTTTCCTAATCGCTTGTGTGCATCTCTTCTCAAAAATTTCAGATTTTTCCAGTATTATTTTTGAATTATGAACACCAAAACCAAAGATTTGTTATTGCTGAATACTCCGTGGTAAATCATATTGCTGTTTCTGACTGATATCCCCGCCTAATTAAAACAGAAACAGACAGATACATGAATCATTCAGAAAGGGTGTAGTGTTTAATTAGTTATCCACTGCAACCCTGTACAGTTTTCTTAGGGCTATTACTTCCAACATGACAATCCTCCATCTTACATTGCTTGACCTATGACTATGACCAAGCATTTGCCCATATTAAAAGAAAATTACAAATGAACCAAGGCTATTAAGCAATTCAGGTCACCTGTAGTTAATTAATCTGTATCATGATTATTTTCTGATTTCTCTGCTATCTGCAATGATAAATACTAAATGATTCTTGTTCATAATTAATGTAGCCCTCAAAGCAAAGATTTGGTGAAGTCATTATCGAAACAGAACTACAAGATGAAAGGTGCTAATGTTAATCTGAAGAAATCTCAAGAACCCTGAAAGTAGGAAACCTGCTGTATGGGATCACTGGTAAGAGACAAAATCATTCACATACTGAAGAATCCCCCTGTGCTAAAAGAGATTCATGTAGCTGAGTAATTTTCTTCCTAAGAAAAACAGTCAACTGAGGAAGAAATGCCAGTTTTTAATAATGTGCTTTCTTTTTGTAAGATCACAAATACAGTAAATGTTTGTTTGTTTGTTTGTTTTTTTGTTAATTCCTTGAGGTGGTACGGGGCTGCAGAATGCAGAAAAAAACTGCTGTTCTTGATAAGTCTTCAACATGGGAAAGGCTTTATCAGAACTGCGGGGCCATATCTGAATAATTAAAGATTCTCTTGGCATAGAATCTAATTTATCTTCAAAATACAGTGTTTCTGTTTTAGCCAGACTGCCTCTGTTAAGGGGAGAAAACAATTTCAGAAGATGTGTTTCTTTGATGTGATCTTGCTTTTAAAATAACTGAGTGACTTGTTGAGTTGTAGATGCCTACACAGTGAACACCTCAGTCCTGAGGCATGTGGGCCAGGTGAAGAGTCAGTACCCCGAATTTCAGGAGAGCAGATTTTCAGCTCTTGAAGGAATTAGCAAATGGGACCCCCTGGGAAACTGCTCCCAAGGAGCTGAAAAGAGCTGGCAGCTCTTTAAGGGCAATATTCTTTGAGTGCAATCACGCTTAATTCCCATGTGTTTGCAAAGAAGCAAGGAAGGCAGGAGACTGGCATGGGTCAGTCAGGACCTGCTGGTCCACCTGAAGTGTAAAAAGGAAATGCACAAGCAGTGGGACAACAGATAGGTGTCCTGGGAAGAATATAGGGATGCTGCCCAGATGCGTAGGGATGGGATCAGGACAGCCAGGGGCACAACTGAAGCTGAATTTGTCAAGAGATGTGAGGACTAATAAGGACTTTTACAGATATGCTGGCCAAAACTGGAAGATTAAAGAAAGAGTCCACAGCCCCCATGCACACACAGATAACTAAGACAGGAGAACTGCAGAAAACAAAATGTAGAAGGCTGATTTTCACTCATGCTTGTGCCCCTTTCCAAACAGTGCTGAAAACTAAACATATAGACTAACTCAGGGCTGGTGCGTCTTGCAGACTTTCACCATGATGGGTGTAAGGACTGCAGGAATTTTCATTTTAAAACTGAGTACAGACATCACTCATGCGCTGCAGGTTTATCGATAGTTAAATATTCTCTCTTTGGCTTATGAACAAGCTTGTGGCACAGCAGTATCTGTAGGTGACAAAAACTCAGACCACTGCTTCCTCCCAGTGCCTGGTTCATTGCCCAGAGAGGTGATGGGTGCCCCATCCATGGAAACATTCAGGTCAGGTTGGACAGGGCTCTGAGCAACCTGGTCTGGTTGAAGATGTCCCTGCTCATTGCAGGGCATTGGATTTGGTGACCTTTAAAAGGTCACTTCCAACCCAAACTATTCCACGATTTTGATTTCTGTGTCTATGCTGAGCAAGACTGCATAAATAAATCTTTATTCTGTCCAGTAAGAACTGTGTGTTCTAGCCAAAGAGAAGACAGGACATACAGCATGAAGTGTGCTGCTCTAATACATATCAGACAACTCTTTGCAGTCTGGAAGTCCATTTAAAAACACCACATCTCAGGATTTTAATCTCCTTGTCTCTGAACACAGTTCTTATCATCAAGGTTATCCATAAGGACGAGGGATTTATTTTGAACAAAACTGAGGGAGTCAGTTTGACATATTCTCTCCAACTTCAGCATTTCACATTTTATATTCCTTCCAGAATAATGAAGCAGGAGACTTCCGTGAATCTGCAGAGAAAGATCTTTTCTGACAGACATAACATTTCTTTCATTCAGGACAATTCACTGTCTAAATTTACACTGAAATTAGCAACCAAGCAACCACTGACTATGCAAATCAAATCAGGATTTTCAAATTAGGGCCCTGCACAGATTTAAAATTCCTCTCCCAGTGTCTCAGAGACTTATTCCCATTCTTAATAATGTTATAAAAACCTATGATGAGAATTCTTTATTGTTGCAGGTATCGTCCAACTGAATGCAATGACTTTGGCCTCAAAACTATTCTGTAAAAGGTTACTAGGTTTGAGCATATATATATCAGAGGGGAAGGAGGACAGTTCAGAGATCTCTGTGTCTATTAACAGTTTCATTTGCATCTTTTTTCTTTTTTACTTGGCTTGTCTGCTTTGTGCTGTCACCATTTATGGTATTACAGGATACAAATTTTCTGCAACATTAACTGTCATTTATCATGCATCTCTTTAAGAATACATGGATGTGTTTCACTGGCATTACAGAAAAATGCCAGCATGGAGCAGGTTTTACAAAGTGTCAGCATGTGGGATTTGCATTCACAGCTTGAACCTGCCCATGTGCTGAAGAGGACACCTACTGCCTCCCATTTCCTCAGCTCTTGACCTATGGAAATGTATCCTCAATTCAAATTTTGTAGGGAAACACACCCCTTAAAGCTCAGACACTTATGATTTATCCACATATGCCAAAGGATTTTGTCGTGTTTCTTTGTCACCTCTGAGTAAGGCAGAGCATGTCCTAAAATCAGGCAGCAGAAGCCTGGAGCTGTACTGTCTCCATCCTCAGAGGTTTTCAAGAAGAGACCGAATAAAGCTGTGAGGAAACTGGGCTGACATGACAGCTGACCCTGCTTCGTGCAGAAGGTTTGACTACAGATCTCCTGAGGTTCTCTGTGACATGGATGATTCTGCCATTCTTGGGGTCTCTGAGTACTAACACAGCAGGAGGGTTAAAAATTTGTATATGAAGGAAAAAAAATGTTAGAATTACAGTGAAAAAATAGAGAAAATCCTCAGCCAGTTGTGCAGTCAATGACCTTTCAGTTGAACACAGTTTTTCTGTGATGGGATAACCGAGTCCCAAGGAAATAGCTTTGAGTGTCAATGCAGCACTTATTCCTCATCATCTCTATATTTCTGATAAGGAGGCTGGCTGCAGTTTTACTTTTTAGAGAAAAAAAATGGTGAAAGTCCTAGGAGGGAAAAAAAAGAGATTAGCTTTATCGCAGCCCCTGCATCTAGAGAGATGTAGCAACACTGAGCTGTCAGGCCTTGGCAAAGACCCAGACTAATGTGAGTGCTCTGAATATTAGAAACACTTTGCATTGTAGATACTGTGAGATATTCCTGAGGCTACAGAAGAGCTTATTCCTGAATTTCATCACTCCAGGGGCAGTTTTAGCAGTGTTTTATTTATGTGGGATGCATAACGTGTCCCTCAAATCTGACTGGCTTAATTTGACAGTTATTATACTTCCAGTTCTATACCATCTGGCACAATCTCGGGCAGCCAAAGAGATTTTGCAGCTGCTTTTTATAGTAGCATTAAGATTTCATAACATTTGTTCTTTTACAGCATTGCTGTAAAAGAAATGCACACTCAGAATTCCTGAAGTGGTGGGACAAGAAAGAGAAGAGGTCAATTAGTACACAAAGATTGTCAGTCAGATAGAGAAAATAAAATTTCAGATAGATGGGTTTTGTGTAATAGTTTCTTGTACACATTATTGTAAGAAACCTTAAAATACATTGACACAGATATCATAATTCATAACTATGAACTGCTTTTTTCTATTTTAAATTTAATAAAGTATGCTTGGTTTTTTCCCTGTAATCTGGGGAATCTCTTGGGGAACTCCACTGTGTTCAGAAAAGATCTATCAGCAGTTCATAGCTTGACAAAAGCACCATATAGTAAACTTCGTCCTTAATTAATTTTAACTTAGTGCAATGCATATTAAAGGCCAAACACTTTCCCTCAATTTTTTATAGCAGTCATTACATCACTCTCTTTGTGAAAAAACAGCATATGTAAACAAAATGACCTTTGTTATATAAGAAACAATCTTCTCTAAGCTGGTGAATTACTTATATATAAAAAGGTTGTTAATTTTTAAATATTCACATAACAAGGCTATTGAAGAAGATTAATCCAGGCTTGGATCCAAACAGAATACCCATTGTGTTTTCTGTGTAAAATACCCAGCTTCCAAGTGACCTCTGCTTATCTCCAGGTAAAAAATACTTTAAGAAGAACCGCAAAAAGGCAGCATAAACTGAGTATCCTTTAGAGCAGCCTGATACAGAGAATTCACAGGTATTAGCCAGTGTGACTATGGGTAACATGAGAGCATCCTAATTTGTCAGCATTCCATGCAGATCCTCCTCATTCTCTAGCAGACAGCGCTACATTGTGGAGCAAAACCTGATGCAAACCTTTTGTAAGCACAGAAGGGACAGGACAATCTCCCATCCAAAACTGAGAAGATATGGAGTAGATAGATGGACTACAAGATGGTTGAAAACTGGGTGGTGAACAGCTTGAATTCTGACAGCTGTTTATGAGTGACATTCCTCAGTGTGTGATGGGGGCCAGAAATACTTGGCATCTTCACCATGGATGTGGACTGTGGGGTGAAAGACCTCAGCAAGGCTGTGGATGCCACTGTGGGTGAAGGCTGAAGGGCAGAGTGGCCATGAGAGAAGGCTAAGGAGAACCCAAGTGCCATCCACCTGAGGATGAGGGGTCATAAAGAAGAGCAACACAAACTCTTCTCAGAGGCGCATAGTGGGAACACAAGAGGCAACAGTTCAAAGTTGGAGCACGGGATTTCTGATTGAATACAAGGAGAAAGGTTTTCACCAGGAGAATGATTAAGCATTTCAGCAGGTTCTCCAAGGAGCCAATGCAACCTCCTTCTTTAGTGATTTTTGAAACTTGGCTGGATGAAAAGCAGGGCAACTGGATTAACTTTGAAGTTGTTGCTGCTTTGAGCAAAGAGTTGGGCTAGAGACCTCCAAAGGTCCCATCTAAATAACATTTGTCTTTGATTCTATATTTAATTAAGCCCATATTGCTTTATTTGCATCCAAGGTTCCTTAGAGATTTAACAGTGCAGCAGAGAGAGAGCAAAGTTCAACCATTTGCATGGCTAAACATATCATCTACTTTTAGGTGTACTGCTATAGCACTATAAAAGGAGTGTATTTAAATATTGCCTGACATATCAAATATAGTAATTAGGCACATGCTACTGTGTCATGTTATGACTGAAACTGGACAGAACATAACCTCATAAATAATTAACTCCTGTTTAATCATGTGGCAACTCCTACCACGAGAGCAGGCCAAGGAGGATTCTGCACAACTGACTATGTAGAGAAAAGGGCACTTGTACAAACACCACCCAATATGTGTGCTTCTTTTCCTTGATGGACTTCTTCTAAAGTTAAAAAAAAATTAAAAAGAACAAATTTTGAGTAGGAAACCTTAACTGACAGTGTGTCCCCACTGTCTTGTTTTCTATTGCTGTTGTTTATTCCTTCATAATGGCTATTCCAGTTTTCTGTAGGGCATCCAGTTAGTTGAAGAGCAGAAAGAATATCTCACCTACCACAGTGAATTATTCATAAAAAATATTTTAAGAAATAATTTTTAGAGCAATTTAGGCTTTCTTTTCTGACACAGCTGAATCTAATGTTGTTTTCCTTAATTTATTGTTCTTTGGTGTTTGGAGAATTTTTTAGAGTTGATTCACCTCTAATCTTCTATAAGAGAAACACACCAAAATAAAACATTTCTATGTGGGGAAGTAACATAACCTGACATAAATGAAAATTATTGAAAATTATGAAAGTGAGTTCATATTCCACAAAGATTAACCTTATGTCAAGTTTTCAAGTGTCAGAAAGAGCAAACCATTTATGACATCTGACCTTCCTAGCGCAGGATGATCGTCCTGGAGGGTGGCTCTTAGTTTTCTGTGTTTGCAGAACACACACAGCACCAGGAGCCCGGCTTGGTTAGCTGCCAAGTTATAATGTTACAGGAGTGTTCATGGTGACTGTGAAGAAAAAGAGAGTTCTTTTATTTCTTCAAGAGTTGTTGTGAGGGCAAAGGCAATTACTGGAGTGGAAAAGGACTTTGTCATATGATTTGGGAAAGCTTCCTCCTAAGAGAAGCAGTGACTCAGAAAACACTGCTCGTAGCCTTGGTAATATTGTCACCAATGCTGTTCACCTACTGAGAGTAAAAATGATGTAATGTAAAAACACATAGAATTATAGTTTGTATTAAGTAAATTTGTATGAAAAACTAAAACCAGATACAGCCCAAGCTAGTGTTAGGAATAAATTTATTAGTATTTCTACAGAGAATGGTACTTACTTTTAAGTCCTGGCTAAAAAAACCCCAGATTGTTTTTAGTTCTCACATTATGCAGACTGAAGGCATAAACAACAATGTTTTCTTATTAGTTCTGTTCCCGACTTCATTTTTTGTATTGGCAAGTTCACTTGCTGCATCTTTTCTAAAATTAAGCCTTCAGCCCTCTTTTTTTTTTTTTTTTTTTTTTTTTCCCTTCAGGATCAATCCCACACAACTCATTATCGTGTTGCAACCTGAGACTGGAAATGCCTGAGGGCGGGAGGCGTTTCTCCGAGCGGAGCACAGTCATCCTGCAGAGCAGGGCAGCGGTCCAATGCTGCGGAAACAGCACAACAATAACCAACTGCTTGCTGGTATCTCTGTTAAAGTTCTCCATTGTTTTAAAGGAAAGCTGTTTTACATCTTTCAGCAGATTGCATTTTGGCCCTGTCACCAAATGTGGCTGGAAGGGACGTTAATATAAATTGTGAAATATGTAATTCTGCATTGTCCCTATAGCGCAAAAAAGAGAGGTGATTTTTAAAGCATGTTAGGAATGTGCAGTTTGGCACAGCCATGTGAAGCATTCCCTTTCAGGCCTTTCTTCAGGCACTGCAAGTTGCTCATAGGTCAAAAAGCCAATCATACACTGATGGAATCCATGTGTCTTTGATGACCACAGCGCATGCTGCTCATAAAAGCTGGTTCAACAAAATTTCTGGTGTCTTTCCTGCCTGTCCCCGGCTGTAGTTACAAGAGAGCAGCACTGTTTAATTGAGAAAGCACATTAGTGGAGTACATAAATGAATCTTTGAACAGATTTTCCTGAAAAGTCTCTTCTTTAATTCATATTTCCCTGGTTTTTCTCCCAGATTTAACAAGATTTTCATGGAAGCTGTCTAACAGAGATTTGCTGCCAATACATTGCAGCACACCACTAGAGAGCTGACTGACTTGAACAAGATACAATCACCTCCTCATAATGACATGCATGATTACCCCTGCAAATCATGCAATTATGATAAAGATTTCAAAGGAAAGAAGGTAATTTATTTATTCACTGTCCAGAAACATTCAGAGTCTTGTGGAGCAAAACCTGAATCTCAATATGGAAGTCTTTAGCGTAACTGTAACAAGACCAATCAGTTAAACAGTAAGGAATCAAAGATGATATTATTAAAGCAGTGCCAAGAAAAGTGCTACAGGGCACTGTGCTGCAGTGTATAGTTACAACATGCCATAAAGGCTGCATTTATTTCAATATTAACATCTTTAAAAAGCAGCAAATTTTGTTTGGGAGACAGCAACCCTTGACTTTCCAAGTGATCTGGACCTTTCTAATTCTTGTCAAATTACAACAGCCAAGCCTTCTGTTTTTCAGCACAGCCAAAAAGCAAGCTTTAAACATAAACAGCACTAAAGCTTTGGCACTAAGCAGAATTTGTAATTCAGCACTAAGCCAACTATTGAATTTATTTTTCCTAGCACCTAAATACCCCATGGGGGCTTGTAACACCACTGATGCTCAGTGCCCTACAGCCCCATGGCATAGTCTTTTCTCTGAAGAGCTTACAGAGCCCACAGCCAAGCAACATGGGCTTGTTTTGTCTTTATTCTCTGAGTACAGATGGTGTTCAGTTCTGCTAAGTTAAAATAAATTTCAGAATTTAAATATAACAGCCACATCCTCCAGACAAGTGATTGCATAAATATGCAAAGTCTGTGGCCTTGCTTTCATATTAATTTTAACTGCGTCTCACTTACATCATCAGGCAAGGATTTCTCCTTATTATCTTTCACTACCTGTCTCATTTCAGACAACAAAGCCGACTCCAACCCATTCCAGCTCCATGATTACAGAACATCCATGGCTACCTCTGTAGTCAATAGCAGACCTCTGAAAAGCTTTGCTTACTCCTCCAGCTGCCAGCAAGGAAAAGGAGAAGGCGCATGAGATGAAGATTCAGAGGTTGCCAGTGCATAACCAACAACTACTGACTTCTGCTTTCCCATTCTGTTCAAGGTGGAAAGGGCATGCCCAGCTCTTCACAGCTTTCCCATGAGATTTCTAGCTCAGGTCACCTCATTCATCCTGATTCCTGTGCCAGGGAGTGCTTAGTCTCAGCCAGGCATCTGCTCTCACTCCTTAGCGTGACAGGGGTCAGATTGCAGTGATCACAGTAACCCTGAACTATGCATACCTGAAAAATAGAGACTTACAAAGTATCCTCTGCTTTCAGCGCTCAACATTTATTAAGGTTGTTTTCACCCTGTAGCTAAAGCACCACTGAAAAGCATAATGGAAATGTCCAGTAAATAATTTTTTCCTTTTGTCATGTACAAGACCTTTTCTGATTTGCCACAGGGTAACATGCAAGGCTTCTCTGAAAGCAAAGGGTCAGGATGGAGGCTGAGGTCATCAGGTTTTCGAGTTGTTACAGAGTTTGCAGACTGCCTGACCCTTACCTTTGGAAATGGAGCTCAGGATGGTTCCTACAGAAGTCATTAGAACTTGTATTCCAGTTGGTACCTAAAGCATTCAGGGTCCAGATTTTGTTAAATGCAGTATAAACTTGAAGTATTTCCCCTAGGGAATGTTTTTTCTCCATCTTTCCTCACCCTCATAGCATTTTCTGCCCCAAGGCAGAATGGAAGCAGTTAATGGTAACTATAACATGACTGCTGTCATGTGAACATTTCCCACTGCAAACTGTGGGGGTGCCAATACTGATTTCTCTTCACATTTACGATTTCTTGACATTCAGCCACCCTCAGTAATGGTTAAGTCAAGAATTACAAAATAGTCTCTAGTCTCCCCTCCTGCAAATCATCTACCCATCCAGTTCTAATTCCTTCTAATTGACAAAGAAAGGTGAAATTCCCATTTCTGGGCACCCTATCTAATTTCCATGTTAACCTTGCTTCAAGCAGGGGTTTAGGCTAGAGACCTCCAGAGCTCCCTTCTAACTTCAGTTTTTATTTGAGTCTACATTTTATGAGATACATGTGTTGGGTGTCCATGTCCAGTTGTTTTCAGGGGAGGAGCTGCATGGGTGGTCTGTGTGAAAAGAGGCCAAGGACTTCCCTGTGTTCTTGAAGAGCTACAGCCCATGGGAAGGACCCACCCTGGAGGAGCTGGCAAAAGACTCGATCCTGTTAGAGGGACTCCACACTGCAGCAGGGGAAGAGTGTGAGGAGGAAGGAGCAGCAGAGAGGAAGTGTCATGGACTGACCACAACCCCTATTCCCCATCCCCCTGCACTGAAGAAGGAGGGCAGGGGTAGAAGAGTTAGGAAGGAAGAAGTGAATTTGAGCCTGGGAAGTAGGAGAGAGTGGGAGAAAGGTTCTTTTAGCTAAATCTTTTCACTATCCTGCTTTATTTTTAATTGGCAATAAATTAAAATAGTTTTCCCCAAGTCTGTTTTGCCCTTGATGGTTACTGGTAAGGGATCTGTCTGTCTTTATCTTGACCTGTGAGCTTTCCCACCTCATTCCTACCCCCATCTGTTTGAGGAGAGGCAGGGAGAGCAGCTGGGTGGGATCTGTTGGACAGCCAAGGTCAAATCCTCCACTGCAGGTACTGAAACAATAAAACTTCCAGTTTTCAATTTAAGTTTTTTCAATTGTCGGTTTAAGTTCTTTGCTTTCATTGCTGTTCTTTTGGGTGAATAAATACAAGCTTGATACATAAATGTAACACAGATGATTTCTCAACAGGGTTAAGAAAAACAAGAAGCCAGTAGCAAGGCAGTACTAAATGATGGTAAACCAGAGTTACTGCAAACTGAAGGATTGATTGGTTTCACACCCAAAGGTGAGCAGGGGTCATTGCTATCTCCCTTCCTCCACTGCAGCTATTTTCTTTTTAAGTTTTAATCCTATGATCTCACTAATGCCCACCTTTTTCTGAAAGGAGGAAAAAAATTACTTCTGGTAGCCCTGAAGATGGAAGGAATAAGGAAAGCACAAGCATGGGAAAAGGCTGCGCACATTTACTGGTGAGTACTGTGCAGTGTTTTTCCTGCACATGTTGATGAAATGTGCTTTGAATGTTTCAAACTGGATGCTTGCAGATCAAACAGAAGCAAAGCTCCCAAAGCTCAGCAATTGCAGAACAGTTACAGGCCCAATGACAGCTATGGAATTAGCAATGCCAAGTGAAGTATGTCACAGTTTTTGCAATTAGATATTAGGAAGAAATTCTTTACTGTGAGGGTGGTGAGGCACTGGCACAGGTTGCCCAGAGAAGCTGTGGCTGCCCCATCCCTGGAAGTGCTCAGGGTCAGGTTGGATGGAGCTCCGAGCAGACTGGTCTAGTGGACCCCCTAGCTCATGGCAGGGGTTGGAATGAGATGATCTTTACAGTCTCTTTCAATCCAAACCATTCTGTAGTTCTATGATGATTCTGTCATTTTCTTGGGAAGGAGAGGGGAAATGCTGTATTACTATTGATGTATTTGATATGACAGATATGACAGCTGTTTGTGGCACGCTGTAAACATGCAGGCTTTTACTGGAAGGAGCCCGCCTTGGTAAGGGTGTGCAAACATCCTGGATGCAGATCATGGAACTGTAAACAAAGGTGTACAGATCCACTTTTGGCTGGTGGTGTGGGCCAGTGTGGTATAAAAAAACAGTTGTAGTTCTGTAACCAGATAAAACTTATCTCCCAAGACTACCCACAAGTAACCAACTATGCAAAAGCTGGTGACAGGTAAGGATGTTCCACAGCATTTGAATTTCTGAGCACCACTGCCACTAGTTTTTTATGTTAGCAGACCAAAGTAAGTCTTCTCTCCAGCCGGTCACGCTTCAGGCCTGTAGACACTGCTTGCACCCAGCAGGATATAAAAAAGATTGGTAGGTTTTGAAAGTGTACTTCTTGCTTGTAACAACTGTGAAGCAACTTAGACCAGCATTCAAACTGACAGTGAGATGAGAACACTGTGGAGAACATAAGGAGCTTAGACTGGATTTCAGCTTAGATACTTCAGATGGTACCTAAAGATTGATGTGATAAACCTCAGATTAATTGTTCTAATAGGGGTACAGAGACACAAGAATTACTAATACATACATATGGGAAAGTTTCAAGTTTCTCAAGAAACATTAGCATGTCTGCATCTTTCCAGCTATAACTGAGGAAAAAATCCCATGCTCATAGTCATCTGCACATTCCGTGCTTAGCCTGTCATTGGAATGCTGAGAAGATGCTTATGGAGGGTTTTTTCACCTTTTTGTTTTGACTGCTAACAAATACTAGGACTGGCAGGTGACTCTGCCTGAAAGGTTAGGTCAAAGTTTATAGCTCAGATGAACAAAAACTTACAACCTGGATTTTCCTTCCCTGCCAACCCAGTCATGATGAGAAGTATCAGCAGCATTTTCTTTATGATGCATAGTAATTCTGTTACTTGGTTCCTCTGGTTTAGAAATAAAATAATTGTATCTGCACCTCTCTTCACCATGACTCATGTCTGTAAGACCACATGGGAAAAATCAGTGTGCTGCTTTCCCTTCTGTCAGGAAAACAGTGTTGGTTGCCATCATGCCTTGACATTCACGACCTGAGCTGCCTTCTTTGTTTCACCTGTGCAGAAAAAGCAGGTACAGTAGCTCCACAGGATTTATTTTATCCAGCTTATTTACCTTGCTCCATCTATTCAAAGCAAACAAACACTGTGAACGGGGCAGATAAAAGGCTGAACTAGATGTACAGAGGTAATTACCTCTGTTATATTTTATTCAACTAGTGCTCTTCAAATTTAATAAACAAGGAGTTCTTTCAGGCACAGATGAAGAGCATATTTTCTTCTTTTATTCTTTCTTTGGAGTGTAAAGACGTCCTAAATAGAGGCAAGGAATTTCAAAAGTACCTGCTGATTTTGACTGTGTTTTTATATATTGAGTTTGAAGCAGCTTAATAGAAATTTTCAGAAAGGCTGCCTCTGTGACTGTGGTTGTAGTCAATATAAATTGGATATGCATGACCATTGTGGTTTCTTGGCAGCTGAGGACACCTCTGAGGAAACTTCAGGGAAAATTACTTACCCCTTCTCTAAAAAACAGAAATCAGATAAAATGTGGGTAAACTGTGGACTTCCCATCCCTTCTCTTCCGCTGCTGATAACAGAGGAGAAAAAGCTATAATTATTTGTTCCTGCCAGTGTGTGAAATCAAAGTCCTCTCTTCTCCAAAGGACCTACTTGGAGTGAGCTGTTTCCTATAACTGAGCTCTTGGGGTTTCCCCTACCACGAAGTACCCCTTTTATCTTCCTTTTTATGTGCAGTGTCTTCCAGCTGAGAAAATCCCAGGTCCCTTTGTCCACAGCCACTTAACTCTTGGTAGGCCTAGTCCCAGATTCCCCTGGAAAACTGCCTATTTAATTTTCACTTAGGCTCGGCAATCCTGTTTTAGGTTTCACAGAGATGTAAAAAAAAATTGACTTGATAAAATACCCAAACACATGTGTCCACAGCCACAGGGTGAGCTCCTGTCTGAGCTTGCCTGAACTAGAGCTCAGGACTTGTTAAATTAATTTATCATCAGCCTACACAGATCATCTAACCCACCACCTCCCTTCAAGGACGAGGAAATACTTCCCATGTCATAAACTTCCATTTTGGTATAGGGTGATCAGACACATAATTGTCTGGAAGAGGAAGAATGTTTTTCTTCTATGGGCTCCAGCTCTGAAGGTCATGAGGAGAAGGCAGAAGTCATTTCAATTGGTAATGACAGAAAATATTCATTCAAATACATTCAGTGTGTCAAGTGGCACTTTAAAAATCCTTTGAGGGCAGGATGGACACAGCTGCAGGCGACTGCTTCTGTCTAGGCAGGAATAGGGCACAGAAGGGTCACATTTGCTCAGGCCTGAATTATCTCGCACAAATCACATTAGAAAGATTTTTCTAAAGGCTTCTTGAAAGAGATCAGATTTGACAACCTCAAATTCAACTCTTTAAACTAGGACAGAGAAAATCTCGTAAGTTTAAAAAAGTAGTAATAGACAAATCTTTGCAGTAATTCAAAAGGATACAAAACCTGGAAGATCTGTTTTCTGGGAAATGTATTCAAGCTGCTGTTGCATGTCACAAATAACTGTAACTTCATACAAAGCCTTTTTCAGAGTGGTTCTCCCAGTTGTCTTCACTCCAGACAGCAGACGAAGAGTGTTCAGGGTCAGTGGGCCATGTCAGGAATTGCCTCTGAGGAGCTTCGTGAGATTAAAAGTTGGAGTTCTTTGACAGTTATTTTCTGTTCCAAATAATAGTTTCCAAATCAAATTTTGTGTGGGTTTAGCTATTATGCTTCCTTTATTGCAGTTCCTCACTTGTGCTGAGATTGGCTTACTGCTTTGACAGGAACGTGCTGGCTCTAAGTCTTGCTGTGTATTTTAGTTCTTCCATGCCAACACAATAAGTAGTTCTCTCAACCCCAGTGAGATGTCTTCCTGAAATCAACACACACTGTACTGAAGTCAGAGCAGCCACCACCACTATTTCAGCTACTGAAAATGGAAATAAAACCCAATCTGATACAGCAGAGGCCGCAATTGCTAAAAAATCCCTTCAGCCATTTTCATCTTAATGATCTCCTTTGCTGATATCAAAAGGTTATGGCCTAGCAGCTTCCAATTTCTGCACTCATTGCCTGTCTAAAATCATTCTGCCTTTTTAAAAAATGATTCTAAGGCTTTTCCCTGGACTGATTCATTTAACAATACTCTTCAATGGTATTTAAACACACTTAGACATGGTCATGAATTAACCTTCATAACCTCCATTACGAATTCATGGGTATCATACTTACTACACAAATTAGTTACTGTTAGATGTTCAAACAATCAATTTCACGCTTTCTCTCATGCTTTGGGCTTACAAAAATATTTACAGAACTCTCTCATTAGCTTTTCTCAAATCCTTCATTAAAATTTCTTTTGCAACAATAGAGAAGCCTTGGCAACAGCTCATACCCTGTGCTGGCTGCCTATCACACTCATCAGGATTGCTTCACTGTTGCCTTAAATTCCCCTCCGTGACTGTACCCATCTTTTGTTTCATGTCTTACACCTCAAAAGCAATTTGGGGCAGGATTAGCTTTTCACTTCAGATTTTTATTGCTTCAGTCACAATGGGATCATTTTCTGTGACAGAAATTCCAACATGCAACATGCACAGTAGTGAACAAATGGAGAGACAGATAGGGAAAGGCAAAATGACTTGCTTAAAATATCCTCTGAAAGCTGGGAGTCAGGGCACTATTCATCTTTCTGTGTTTGCATCCTTTTTCTCACAGCTGTCATCCTTCTCATTACAGAGGAAGTCCAGGCATTCTAGCAAGGATGAAAAATCAAATTAAGGGGGAAAAAAAAAAAAAAGGAAGATTACAATGGATAATTCTAGAGAAAGGGAAGACTTACTCATCCAGTTTTCCAAGAGCTCATAAATCTGAGCAAAACTCATGTAAAACATGTCATGGGTGCCTTTAACCACTAGGAGCCGTATTCAGACCATCTCCTGCCTGTAACAGATCTGGCAAATTTTAGCATTTAGGTCAGGGGAATCAAATCATAGAATCGTTTAGATTGGAAAAGACCTCCAAGATCATTGAGTCCAACCAGTTAAGATCTTCCACCACCCAGGGCTGCCAGATCCTGTAGTCACCTACACCTCATCCATCCTTGTGTTTGGGATTGCCCAGGAAGGCTCAGCATGTCCCAGCCTGATCCAAGCCTAGAGTTCATGCTCTACCAGTCTAGCTTTCCTCACTGTCCCAGTGCAATCCCAGCATCCCAGCACAGCCAGTATTGGCAGAGCTGGAGGGGAGAGGAAGTGGTTCTAATGAATCTTACACAAAAACTTTTGGCAATATTTTTTGAAAGGTTGTAGGCATTTCTGATTCTGGAGGGGTTTGTAGCTCTAACTCTTCTCAGGATGTCACTTCAGCTAAAGGGTCAGTTCCATTGTCACCCATCCTCTTTTCACAACACTCTGGAGTGGTGGCAAACATGGCTTGGCTGGGATTGTTAATTGCTGTGAGTTAATATACATTTTTTTGCCTTCAGTTTGCCTGAAAACCTGATGACATTTGGCATTTGATTGTTTTCAATACTTGTTCTTGCAAAACTTGTAATGTCCCTCTTAGGGGATTTTGCACTCCTGTGATTTTCACCATTTCAAAGCTCAGATATCCCAAATTACTTTTGAAAAGTATGCCACATCACCTGCAGAATGTTTGGAATCTCTCTATCCCCTGCCTGGTTACCAAACAGGCTTGAAAATATGAGCAGCTTAATGAAAAAAATCCTGGTCTCTCCCACTTTCCTCAATCAAATTCTGTCCAGTCTGACCAATTCGCACACACACAAGTCTACAGGACAATTCACAAGCTAGTACGGAATTCAAAATCTCAGAAAATTGTTCAGAAGCCAAAACTATTGTTGACTTTTTCACTGAGGAAGACAATAATATACAATCTTAAAGATATGGGCATGACTTATCATAGCAACTTCCACAGCCTCACTGCACTGGCTACCTCCCTGGAAGCTGAAACCCATCATTTCATGTTTCCCAGCCTACTACAGATGTGAATGAGGGAGCACTGATTAGGAGTACTTTGAAAGATATTTAATTTCAGTGTGATGCAACAGAATTGCAGAGCTATGCAGTTCACACATAAAGAAGAGGCACTCAGTGAACACCTGAATTACCTATGGATGAAATTTGGCCCCGTGAGGTTTAGAGTTCAACAGGTATGAGCCAAACACCACTTGGTACAATTGCAGGTATGAGAAGCAGCAGCACTGAAGGCATCCTGAAGTGTGTGGCAAGACAGCGACCAGTGTGTGAAGTTCGGATGTGGGTTTGAAGCAAAATGCTTTACAAACCTTCAATTAAAGGGGTGAATTTGGATGTTTTATTAAGTAGTGCATTAGTTATTTCAAAGATCAGACTGTATTCGTAGCATGTGGTGTAGACACTCTGATGGCATTTTCTAACTGGAAACAGTGATATGGCTGTGCACTAAGTTTTTCTAAACCAGCTACAAAGAGAAGCCTTTGTAGCAACCTGCAAAACCTATAATGTACTTCCACAAGTAATTTTTGAGCACCAGCACCAATGAATCCTGGTTTCCTGAAGATTTGTGCCCTGACTGACTGACTTCCAAACAAAATCACCAATGAAGGTTTTTCCATAATAGCAACACCTACAAGATGTCCTTCCCACCTGGATCCTCTAACGATGCATGAGTTTGCAGCCTTTACTTTACTAGCTGTGCTTACAGGTGCTTTGTTTTTCTACCCATCTGCCTGTTTCACAAAGGTGGCATGAACTTCTGTTCAGCATTTTGCCCTTCTGTCTTATTTGACTGAAAACAGATGTAAATATTATTAGCAAGAAGAAGAAGGATGGGAAAATCCATCAGGTGCCATGGTTCTGCAAATCTTCACTGAAAATCACTCAGAAAATAAGGAATTTAACTCCAGCCAGCATCAGAGAAAGACAGGAAGACACAGCTGTCATTAGACAGAATGAAAATGCTCTGACAGCACAAAATAACAACTGCTTCACTCTTTGTGCAGGTTTCTTTCTAGGCAGCACAAAATATCCAAACCTTTTCCTCTGGAATCCAACACTGAATGGATTTTTTACTCAGCTTGCTGTTGCTGTACTCAGGAAGCATCTATGTCTTTATCTGATCTTCATGTCAAAAAGCAAGGATAGATAGGTAAATTTGCAATATCTGGGGTTTTTATTTCTCTGCTTAGAGAAAATAAATTCTGTTGAGGGGGCACGGAGAGAAGGACTGACAACTTTGTGGAGACAGCACAAAGCCTCCTTTGGCTGCATTCCCAGTAGAAAAACATTCCCTGTCATGATGTTAATTGTGTCACACACATCCACACCTTTTTGTGCTTTTCCAGGAGTTAACACTGGCTGTCACAGATCCAGCTCTGGTGGAACAAGCTTCCCTACTCTGCAGGGTTAATGTCTGCAGACAAGTGCACAATAATTTGTTTCTGCTCAGCTGCAGGGACAATGCAGACACAGTTATGTGCAAACAACTCCTCGCCTTGTAGGCAGCAAGTCACATGCCTGACATTAAGTGTAAATCATGTGCAATCTCATCTCTGGCCCTTGTCCAAATCCCTGCCTACCCTCCCATATCTGAATGTACAGCATCAGGTGGCACTGAGCACCTCAAATGAAACTCTGCTTGGTTTTATTGGAGCAACAGACCGCAGTTCCTTTGGTCTTTCCGGCTCACTGGTGGGAACAGCTATGTTGATCCCAAACTATACTCAGAAGGAAGTGCACTTAAACATTTTACTGCGCTACTACATCTGAACAGCAGTTCGGAGACTTCCTACAGGCTTGGCAGAGCCTGGCCCCCATGGCCTGGTAGTGATGGGTAGCAGGTGGCCTGAACTGCTCTCCTGAACTCAGGGTGCCCTGTTATGCCATCTGTCACTGACACCATAAGGTATGTGCATGCTATATATTACGCCTGCCACGCAGGGTGACCTGCCCAGCTGGGGCTGGTGCCTGATTGTGGGCTCCTCCAGCCCTCTTATTTGTCTGTCCCCTGAGCAGAGCTGAGCACAGGGATCAGCTGAGCCAGAGGAAGCAGCAGCCGAACAACAATTAGGAACAGTTCATTGCCATCCCAGCCTGCCCCACTCCACCATGTTCTAACCCCAGAGTCTCCTAAAGCCTTTGACTCTTGGCTAAAGGGCACTGTGGCCTGGGGATAGAAGTTTTATGATGTGATCAACAGGGCCAGGTTTAATCTGTGACCTGAGCACAGCCAGAGTAAGCAGGTGGGTGAAGTCTTTGAAGTTACATATTGTAATAAAGTTATAATTAAATATACACAATGATAAATATTTAGACCCATTCTAGGAAGTTGCTGAGATCCAGCTTTGACATGTTCTGTGCTTGACAGTCCAAGTGCTGTTTGTGCACAGCCCAGATAGTGCCAGGGGCCAGCACAGCACTTCACCCAGGAAGAATTCCTTCCAGGTTCCCATGGGAGCAGAGGTTGCTTGTACCCATGGCTCAGCAGAGCAAGAGGGTAACTGAGTGCCATCCCCTCTCTTGACAGACTCTGAGATGTGGATACTCACTAATTTAAATATTCTGGCTAGAGGTGGTAGCACTTCAGATATGCTTTTTAACTTCAAAAAAGGCACACCTGACAGCACAAATTAGTCACAGCTAAGGAAAACCTAAGAAAATGCATTAAAATTAGAGCAAAGACTTGGCTCCCAGGAGAGACTAGTGTTTTCATTAGCTGCAAAGTACAGATAAGATTTTGTGACTGTTTCCTATTTACATTTTGAAAGCCAGAGTTGCTGGATATTCCCTTCAACTAGGAGCTCTTCAGTTGTTTTCCATGATTTCTGCACTAATCACTTCTCTTCTGGAAAATTCAATTCAAGCCCATGTCTGCCTCTAATGTACGGAATCTTCAAGGATCTGAAGGAATTCTTTTTGCATCAGTCTATTTTTGTATCACAAAAACATTTTCCTGCTGCAGGGGCCTGCAACAAAGTCCTTACTGTGAAATTTTTACCATCCAAGGTACAATAGAGAAGGAAAACTGGAGGGAAATACCCTTTTTGCAGGTTGTGGGGAGGCCTTGTGAGCCAAGCCAAAACACAGATACACAAGTGCCAGATGTGTCCCCCTCTCACTGCTCACGGTGCCCTGCTGCAGCTGGAGCAGGATATTTGGCCAGGAAGGAAATCACCTCCTCGCCCCTGGTGGGATTTCACCCGCTATGCAGATGGCTCTGGTGGGATGAGAAAGCCCCACCACTTCCTCGGCAATTCCTCATCCCCCTCCTGTGCCATCAGCAGCTGCTATCTCCTGCTGAGGCTGCTCGAGTTTTACAGAGAGCAAAAGGCTGCTGGGCAGCTCTCTCAGCCCTGCCCAGGCAGCAGGATCTGTGGGATGAGCAAGGATCTGGCTACAATAAGGACATCATAGGGCCTTTGGTTTACAGTCCAGCTCTGGTACTCTGCCAAGAAAGGATTTTGCTGAGTTATGTTCAGGACCACTAATTCGACTGTTTCCAGATGTTGTCCAGAGAGGGACTGTGATGGAGGAAAGGAGGTGGTGGATTTGGTATTTTTATGGAAGGGAGAAATTTGTTTTCTGTCAGCTGGATTGCATTTAAAATAGCTTGGCAAAACCTTACCTTAAAGACATGCTTTACTACAAAGTAATTTCTGTTACAAAAATACCCACTGGGGAAATAGGTCGGGTTTTAAACAAATATTCTGAATTATCATTCTAGCAGAGGAAGCGAGAAAAAAGGCCAGCTCAAAATTTCACATTGTCTTCCCCATGGATAATCCATCACTGTCTATCACACGCAGTGCAGGTGGATGGGAAAGGAGGAGGTGAGCTCCTGCTGAACCAGGACACAGGAGTTCAGACTCCAAAGGTGCAACAGCACATTCTTTGGTGTTATAGTATATGGAGGCAATGCTTAGCCAGCAGTGATGTCCCAAAAGCACAGAATACCACAAGATTTTCATAACAAAACCAAAATTGTAGCCGTGAAGGAACAATTGGTTTAAAGGATAGATCAATTAAAGCTTGGCCATTTACCTGAAGCCTCATATCAACACATTAATCAGGTGGAGAGAAAGGAACGGATCCCAGCGTGAAGAAAGCAGACAGTGCCAAACTCAGGTCTATGAAGATAAATCATCACAGAGGAAGAACTTGAATATTAATTTAGTAATGAATATTAATTTGTATACATGTGCTTTTTAGGGGCTTGAGATAAATCCCATTTGAGATGCATCTACTGGAATCCTGTGCAGTGCTGGGGAATTTGCTTCTGAAATTCAGGGCTGAAATCAGAAACACTGTGTTCATACATATGAGAACCTTCATACATATATATATATATATATATGTGTATATATATGTATATATATATTCCCCCCCCCCCACTTTGGAGAGATGGCAAGCATGGTCTATAATAGCTTTAAATTGCTTAATCTTTATAGTGGACAGAAAATATGAGGTGAGGAAAATGGGCTGGACAAGGATGAATGACTCTGGACCAAAGGGTTTGAGTAAGGTAACCAAAAGTAAGGATTTGAGTGAGAGTTCCTGAGAAGATACTGGATCAGGACAAGAGATGGGGACCTGGGAGAGTCCATGTCTGAGCATGACTATCCTTTCCATTGCAGCAGAGATGGCAGTCTCCTACTTGAGCTGTTGCTGTAAGCATGGGGGCTCATTCCCAGTGACAAATGTGTTTCTTTCTGCCCACCATGAACAATTCCCAGCTGGTAGCATCCTGCATCACCTCTCACATGGCTTTCAGGCAAGATGCAGCATTTGATGCTTCTGGTTGTGAACTGCCACATGGCTGCAGAAGCATCTTGTACGAGCCATGCTGAGGTACCTGCCAGAGCAGCTGCCCTCATCCTTCTCCAGGCAGCACCAGACCTTGCCTTTTGTGTGTGGTGGCCCTTCGGCACGTGGCCTCTCCCTGCTTCCTGCACTATGGAGGGAGGTGATTTTTTCCTCTCCGTGGGTCCTTTCCCTTCCTCCCTCTGCAAGGGCGTTGCTGCCCATTCGCCGCAGCAGTACTGGATACCAGCACCGTGAGTAAAAGCTGGGAGACTACCAGCAGAGGAAATGCTTTGAAAATGAGATCTCCTACTTCTGTGCAGAGGAGCAGGCTATTTTAGGAGCAGATTGTGTTGGAGATATGGGCTGGGACAGGATTACTGCAGCTGCTGAGGGAAATGCTGCTGTATCCAGAGCTTCCCAGTAAGCAAGGCGATAGACATCACACAAATAAACCCTCCAGTTCATCAGTTCCTCTCCTCTCTCTTTGGCATGGCCTCTGGACTCAGACACATGGTTTCCCCGACCACAGAGACCACTGCTGGTGTACAGCAGTGTATGACACCAAGGCCACTATTCACACCTTCCCAAAAGAATACAATTTCCACGCAGGTTCCAAATTACATCAGAAAGAAAGACTTGTGCTGCTCTCAGTCTGAGGGCAGCACACAGGAACATGGTAACACAAAATTTCAGCAGTCCCAGGCATGTTTAACATCACCAAGAAAAATTCACTCTTGAGCAAGCAGCTCTGAAGGAAACAACACCCTGTTGCCTCCCTGAGATTCACTGATTCCCCCTTTAACTGCAGCTCCCCAGCCATTTAAATTACATCTGATAATTAAACATGCTGTGAAAGCAGCTTCAGTGCTTGTCAAAGCTCAGTTGAGTTTCACCAGAGATGCTTCAGCTGAAGCCTTCAGTTCTTAAATTTCTGGTAAGTGGTCTCTTGGGACTGGCAGGGCACATATGTTTGTCATCACCTGTATCTTCAGCACACAGGTCTTGCCTGCTGAGGCAGTGGTTTCCAGCCTGCAGTATCCAAAAGCGATCCCAGTAGCCTGACCTGGTGTATAATTCTCCAAACTAAATCTATGAGCAGGAGGAGCTGCAAGCCAGGCTGCAGAGCCCTGCAGACCTTTGTCCGTCATCATGCTGAACGGTCGCTGTGAGAATTACCTGCAGATTTATTACCCTTCACTGTAACTTGAGAAGAACGTTGCTGTCTCTATTCTCACAGAGATTTACAGCTCATTCTGCCTAGAAATGGGGCTTTTTTTCTTTTTTAATTGAGTGATCTGTCTTTTGGGGAAATATTTTATTTTGTGCTGCATGTTTCAAGGTCTTTCACTATGTCATTTCCACTTTATTTAGCCACCCTGTCACACCAGCCTTGTGCACTCCCTGCTCCACTATCCATGGCAACATTCATGGCTCATACATTTATTTTTCCTTTACGCAGCTCCGTGATTCTTCCCAAACTGACTCTTGAGACTGGAATGTGGCCCTAAATTAGGACTTATCTACATGGGAGTCCACTGCAGAGATTTTGGGGATAACTCCTCTCTGTGGAAAGCCTTGCTGTGGCATACATGTGCACAGCTGGGAGTTACACCATAGAGCTGTCACAGTTCAGTGTGCCTTTGTGCCACGATAAATTAGGATAAGCACTGACTCAGGAAAAGTCCTTGGCTATTACTGGAGAAAGGTCAGTTGTGAATTGCGTTCGCTGTGTGGTCACATCCAAAAAGCAGACATAGATGAGGCTATATAAAGGATGGGATGAAGGGTTATATAATTCAGTTACACAATGTATGTGATTGCTGTCATCAGAAGACGGTCTTCAGTGCTTGTTAGTCTGTTTCAAAAATAAATAATGGGATTGGGGAGTTCAGGGACAAGCAGCATTCTTACAGCAATGAACAAAAAACCTAAAGGATTGGAACCATTTATCTATGAAGGAAGGATACAGTCTAGGACACGTGGATTAAGAGTGCCTGTTTTCCCTTTCATATAATAAAAGAGCAAAGTGTCATTCAAAGAGATGAGAAATAGCAAATTATGATCTTACAGCAGCACTTGCTCGACATAGTTACAAAGCACAGAGCACTGGAATTTACTGAAAACCCAAAGCATGAGAAATCTTGATGTGGTAACAGGAACATACACAGTTGCAACACTGGAAATTAAAAAATTAACCCCCAAAAGCCAGAAGGGAAATAAATGCTTTGGTATCTATTTTATATAGATAATTATATTACACCATCAGGGAAAAAGGAGATATCAGGGCTTGTTTCCACCCTCTACTGATGTCTCCATTACTAAACACTCTCAGAAACAAATGATCCCACCAAATGGCCATGGATCCAACAGTACAGTGATGTCTGTGTTCCCAAGGAACAATAACACTACTGAAGGCAAAGGAGCTGCCTCTTATTTCCAGAAATGTGTAACGTCTGCCTATTGTGCCCTTGCTGATACTTGACATGGCCATGCACACTACAGCCACTGTTCAGAAACAACTTCCAAAGATGCCAGTTCAGCCGGTGAAAAATATATGTCTGAAAGAGCTCGGATTTGGTGAACTTTCATCAGAACTGAATTCCAGCTCTGGTTGCCCTGGAAACACTGGGATGCTGAAGACACTTCATCTCAGGGCAGCTTTGTCCAAGGGGTTTGCTTGGCGCTGAGGTTCCTCTCAGCCTCTGCAGCACTTTCTGAGACACTGATGAAAGCTTCAGTTCGACTCAGCAACTGCAGGATGGGTCAGACTGCCCCTCCCTGGAATTAATATGGTTCCTATCCAGCCCAGACCTTCTGAGCTGAGTTTTCTTAATTCAAATGCACATCTGTGCCATATGGCAGCTGCACCTGACTTTGGATTCCTCATTCCCCCGGGTGGGTGTCTGTTATTTGGCCTAACAAAGTGGCAGAGGGAGCTCAGACAGTTCAACCCCATCCCAAAAGAAAGTGAACAGCGAATACGCTTCTGGCCACTGTATCACAGTCTGCTACCAAACACAGCTGCTCTCCAGTTGCACTGTGAGATGGAGCCAGACTGAATCTGCTTGGCTCTATTACCAATTTCCCCCGATCTTCCCAGCCCCCTGGCCCTCTGTGCTTCTTGAGGCTGAGAAACGGCAGCATTTATAGATTTCCTTAGGAGTTATGTGTGCTCAGTGCCTCTTGGACCAGGACCCTCTTTTATCCTGCTCTAGAGGATATTTTGTGGCTAAGTTTCTCCCTCATTCCCAAGGTTTTACAAAACTCTAATGACAAGTTCTTGCAACCACAATCTGTATCCTCAGCTTGTGGGACTTTATAGGACTTAATCACAGAACCACTTAGGTTGAAAAAGACCCTTAAGATAATTGAATCGAACCATTAACCCAATGCCAAGTCCAACATCAAACCATGTCCCTAGGTGCTATGGCTACACATCTTTTAAATACCTCCAGAGATGGTAACTCCACCACTCCCTTGGACAGCCTGTTCAAATTGTTGACAACCCTTTCAGTGAAGAAGTCTTTCTTAATATTGATTTAAATCTCCCCTGGTGCAACACTCCCTCTTGTCCTATCACTAGTAACTTGGGAAAAGAGGCTGACCCTCCTGGTTACAATTTCCTTTCAGGTCATTTGAGAAAGCAATAAGGTCTCCCCGTGAGCCTCCTTTTCTCCAAGCTGAGCTCCCCCCAGCTCTCTCAGCCACTTCTCATCATGCTTGTGCTCCAGAACCTTCCCCAGCTCTGTCGCCCTTCTCTGGACATGTTTTAGCACCTCAATGCCTTTTTGTAGAAAACATTAAGTACCTCAGCCTTTTCCCCATCCTTTGTCACTTATGTTTCCCACAGCATCCAATAAAGGATGGAGATTCTACTCGGGCATCCTTTTGCTATGAATTTATTTGTAGAAACATTTTTTATTGTCATTTACAGAAGTAGTCAGATTAAGTTCTAGCTGGGCTTTGGCCCAAATTAGACATTTTCTCCCTGCATAACCTCACACCATCCTTGTAGTCATCTAGAGTTGCCTGCCCCTTCTTCCAGAGGTCATAAACTTTTTCTTTTTCCCCTGAGATCCAGCCAAAGCTCTCTGTCCAACCAGGCTGGTCTTCTTCCCCTCTGTCTTGTCTTTTGGCACAAAAGGGGGAACAGCCTGCTCCTGTACCTTTCAGATTTCCTTCTTGAAGAATGTCCAGCCTTCCTGGACTCCTTTGCCCTTCAGGATTGCCTTCCAAGGGGCTGTGTCAACCAGGCTCCTCATTTCAGGCCTTCTGTTCCTCTCAGAAGGGAGTCTCCTATGACAGTGACCCATCTTTATTTCTTTATGGAAGCAGCTCTGATGCATAGTGTGGGGTGACTTAGTTGTGGCAAAACTTCCAACCTGGAGAAACCATTAACCTCAGCAGCACCTCCCCCCTAGAGGAACCATCGCCATTGTCATTGTTCAGTTCCACTTGCAGAGCCTCGTACCTGTTACACTGGGGCAGTCACAGAGGAGACGCCTCTGCTGCAGCAGGCAGGGGCTTATTGTCATTGCTCCCTGTCCCTTGAGTCACTCACTTCAGCCAGAGAGAGGACAAGTAATCCTCTGTGTCATCTGTCCTGTCTGCCCCTGGGCCTGTCCCAGGGAAAGCAGAGGGTGATTGCAGCAGTCTGTCTCTCTCTCGGGCTCCCTGATAATCCTCAAGCTCCTCCCCTCCTCCTGGAGCTGTCACTGAACCAAGGTGTCCCTCTACCCAGGCACACTCCCACAGGATGTTCACTGGTCAAACTGGCAAAGTTACAGCACCCTGCCACATGACCACCTTAATTAATTATGGTAATTACTGTTCTCTCTGGAGTGCCTTCCACTCCAGAATTTGCACGGGGTTTTTGTGCACTGGGTTAATTGATGACCCTGCTCTGTGTGCGACTCGATACCCATGACTGTGGCGAGTAACTTTAACTTCCACACTGATAAAATGAGGTTAATAAGAACATCTGTTTCACTGGCAGTAGGATTCAAGATTATGGGGTGTTCATCTTAGAAGAAGCTGTAGACCACATCAGCATCTGAGTAAAGAGAATCGTGGAGGAAATGGAGGTAAAGTACCAGAGTGAGAAGCTTAACTGTCCTCCTCACTTTCTGTCAGGCCACCCTGGTGGCACACCCTGGAGGCCATCCAGAGGCAAAGTGGAATTGGAGACTCTCTGCAGGCAAGGTTTCCACAGGGATGTTTCTGCTAAATGCATTCAGACCAAGCAGTCATTAGGACTAAACACAAGCTTTGCTTTAGATTTTTGTTTTCTCAACCTATCCAAACCAACATGGGCTTCCCAGTTGTTTCCTTAGTAACCAGTCCATATGTCAAGATAGTTAAGATTATTCTGTATGAGGAAAAAACTCGAGATTCAAACAGTAGCCCATATCTACCTCATTTAGTCAAGAAAGCCACAGAATTTTCTCCATATCTATTAATTCTTTTACATAGACAGGAGGAAGTATCTGTGGACTAAAAATCATGAAACTGTCATCTCTGCTGTGGATTTATTATCTGGGTAGAGAAAAAAGCAATTACAGTTCGGGGAACTGTATGAAAAATAACTGTTTCTGAATATTTCTTTCCAATTTTAATCAATGTTACATATAACAGTGGAAAAGTCAGTGTTTATATTTAATGTCTAAGTTCATAACTCTGCAAATTATAAAGTTATTTTCAGGTAAAAGCATTGATAGGGAGCACATTCCACATTCAGGATGAATGGCTAAGATCGGACAGATATTCATGCTTGATCTTTCATGCCCTTGAATATGCAGGGAATGAAAACAGCATCACATTACTTCTCCAGCTAGGTGGAAATAACACAGCCCTAATGTTGAATCAATTCACAGAATAAACTCCATGAATAGCTGCTGAGGAAATCAATATGAGGAAACAGTGAACTGAACATCTATTCTGCAAATGGTCAGAAAAAGAAAAAATAGATTGTGCCTGTCCTGGTTTTGGTATCCCTGGAAAATCTGAGCCTAAAAACCCCATCTAGATTAACAAACTAATTAAGAACCAAGTGGGGAGATTGTGAAGAAAGAAACAAAGGGAAAAAATGAAAATAAAATAAAATTGAAAGAAAAGAAATTGGAATAAAAGAAGGGTGATGGAAGGAAGCTGGGCAGTTATAGAGAAGCAGTAGAGATGAGGGGAGAAGAGTATCAAGGGAAGGAACTGTTCAAAGGAGGAGGGTTCAAGGCAGCAGGCAGAGAATAAGTTCAACATTTTTCTTTCTGATACAAGATGGGAGTGCCAGCAGGAAGTACCCTGTAAGAGAGAAACCTGTGAGATGAAGAGGACGAGACCTCTGAGAAGGTGGAGGGAGAAAAGTGCCAGAAATAGACCCAGATGTGACCACTAGATTTTATGTCCTATATAGCACAACCCTTAAATTTCACCTGCTGCCCTCTCCCTTTTTGACAAATGGCAGATTTCCCTGAAGTGATGCAGTCTTAAAGACCCAAAGAGCTGGAAAATGATCTTGGATATCTGTGATCTTGTCTGTGATAGAGGAAGGATTCCAGGGACAGCACAAGCAAAAGAGGACAGGATGAAGATGGTTGAAAGGAATGAGAGTATTCAGAGGTAATGGAAGGGGAGGGTCAGAAAAGGGAGAAATGTTACAGGTGAGTCAAAAAAACAGAGTGTAAATAAAGGTTTGTGCTGGTGAGAGGAGAGGAGGAATGAGGCTGAGAAGGAGAGAAGGAATAGATGAATGTTCTAATGTGAATTAAGATGACATCAGAAAAATTGTCTGTGCATTGATGCTTACACAGCAAGCCCAGGCTTGAAGTAGATAATTGATACCATCCTTTGGGAGCTGCCGTTCATCAAAGTCCTTTAGCGTAACCCCAGAAACCACCAGCCTCTCCTTGCCCTTAATTTGTTTTAATGGAACACTTTCCCTGCCTCTTCCTGTGTTTTTTAGCAACTCCTTGCAACCTTTCTTTATCCTCAGCACTTGAAGCAAGTGATAAGCTGCTGTAACCTTGTTTGTAATGTGCAGTTCATTCCAAGTTCAGCCTGCAAGGGCAGCACTTGTGTGCAGGGTGAATTGTTGAGCAGATTGTTTGGTCTGAGCTTTGTCTCTGCCAGCCACTTTAAGGTGCCACCTAATCCTGATCAGTCCGCACTCACTGAGTTTTCCTGCTCTGCAGTACTGGTGTCAGTGGTGATAACCATCAAAATGGGGAAAAACCCAAGTATTAGCTGCACAAAAAGCACAAAGTTCAACACAACATCGAGAAAAACAAGGGGCAGGATAAGATGAGCAATAAGGTAAAGAGATTTATATATGAAAACACAGAGAAGCCCATCTCCACTGGGTACAGTGCCCTAATCATATATACAATGCCCTGATTGTATATAATTGTATGGCTATCATATATACAGTGCCCTGATCCTGTATACAGTGGCTTAATTGTATCCAGGCAGAAACCTAACACCCTTCTCAGCCCTTCTGGTTTCCACTGTTGCTCCCCAAACAACATCTTTAAGCACTGAGAAAAGGTGCCAGAAGGAACAGAGGCAGCTCCCTCATACCCTGGAGGAGATGCAGGATTTGAGCCTGTCACATGGGAAATGTGTCCTCCAACACAGAATTTCTAGAAAAGCTGTGGCTCAGCAGCACAGCTCCTCAGCCATAATCTGTGCAACAGATGCACCAAGCAAAGCATCTCCTGTATTGTCAGCTGTTGCTTTAGAGTCTTGTATCTCCACAGTTTGCTCTTTTTTCTCTAATCTGCTGGATGGAGGTAATGAATATTTAAGTAGTCGTTGTAAACCCGTCTGTCCTGGCAGAGGGGCTGGAGCTGCACGGAGCTGCGGAGCTGAGGATCATTGTAATCTGCTCCATGGGTGGTTCTGCCCGTGGCCAAATGGATTCCATATGTGAGATCATCTGTCATGCAGAACGCACCGTCATTAGTTCCCCTTCTAGGAAGTCCTTCTGCTCTCCTAGATGAAATACACTGTCACTGACCCCAACATGTTGATTTGCCATGATGGTGCCCTTATGGAATGAGCTCTTCGGTGACTTTTAAAATTCAGGTGCTCCTGTTCATTTTTCTGGACTTCAGGTAGAGAACGTTGCTATTTTATTGATTTTATTATTGATGCAATTTTAAGTCTGCACAGAGATCATTGCAGTGTCCAGATACCTTTGAAAAACATCATCCTGGGTGAGAAGAATGGGCTGGATTAAAGATATGCCATACCCGTGCTTTTAATTTTAGGCTTACGTCACTAACCAAAGAGCAAGAAACTGATATTCTGCAAATCTGTGTAACATGCTGGACAGTCTATAGAAGCCAGTTTTCATCCTCATTTCTCTTTTTATAAGGAAGGCAGGTTCTGCTGGCCACAGCTGCTCAGAGAATTGTATATGAGTGTGGAAATGGAGATTGTAATCTGCTCTCCATGTCCCCTGGGAGCGGGTCAGGTGTAAGGAGTTTAAATTGAAACCAAATGGTTAAGTTAGAGATAGCAGAATCCTGTTTGCTAGAGAGGACAGTGGATATGCATCTGGGAAGACTGTGAAACCTCTGGCACTGGTGGTTTGTCCAATCTGTCTCTCATGTCCCAAGGATTCATAGGGAGCTACTTCATCTGGATCTTTTACCAGCCAGGTTTTCAACTCTGCTTTCTGCTATTATTTAGCAGTAGATGTTCAGATTCTGATTTTCCAAAGCTACCCACTTGTTATTAGGTAGAATTAACATCAGCATCCTTAATCCATAAACCTCCTTTAGGCTGGGCTCTGTCCTATCCTGCTTATAAAATAAAATCTTCATGTGAAGATCACCTCTTCCAAAAGGTGAATTGGCAATTGGCAATTCCAGCTCCTAGGCCCTCCCTGTGAGGAATATTTGTAGAATACAGAAAACAAGGAATATTACTAGGACATGTAGCTGTTTGCTCTAACAGCAGCACAACCGAGCTCTTACAAGCTCTCCAAATTTATAGTGCTGAATTAATTACTTAGCCATGTATCTAAACTCAAGTGTTCAGGAAAGTGATTAATATTACTCAGAACTACCAGTTTATGGATCATTGTCTGTAATCAGGTTGTGGTAGTTCAACAAGATCCCCATTTCCTGTGGCTGACAATGGATTATTCACATAGGATGTGCAACGTAGCTGGGTTAAGGTTATGGGAGCAAACACACCTTCTGGAATTTGCCCAAGCTGAGTCACGTAGTTTGGTAAAGATAAAGTTGCATAATTTAGGGTATTTTTAAGCCCTTGCACTAAACAAACACCATGGTCATGCACTCTGAAGAACAACAATGTGATAGGAGCAGTCGGTTCACACTAGGATCTGGTTAAATAAATTGGAAGTGCACTACAGTGTTTGGGAGGTTTCAGTTCTAAAGCTATTTCAAGAAACCCATGAGGATTTCACTAAAAATCTGCAGCTGCAGTGTGTGCAGGCAAACAGGATGCTGTTCTATCACCAAAGGAATAACAAACAATTCCAAAAGAGGGGGTAATTTAGTTAAATATAGCACTTGAAATAATATACTAAGAATTCACATCTTTTGTGATCATTCTACCTTTTTTATGCAGTGGATAGGAGGAAAATCCTCAGTCCTCTAAAGACTGCAAATGATGTTCCCATAAGAGAAACAAAATTTGAACATAACAGGCCAAAGGATGGAGAGGTGAGCTCATGGAAATGAGCTGATAGGAAAAGAGCACCTGAACATCTGAGATCATTGCTTTGTCTGCTTCCCAGGCCAGGTCCTTGAGGTCTGTGCTGGTTTTGCCTGGGGTAATTTTCTTCATAATAGCAATTATGGGCTGTGTTTTGGATTTGTGATGAAAACGGTGTTGATAATTCGGAGATGTTTTCATTATTACTGTGCAGAGCTTACACAGAGTCAAGGTCTTTTCTGCTCCTCCACTCTCCCCACCAGTGAGTGGGCTTGGGGTGCACAAGGAGCTAGGAGGGGACAGGTGTGGGACAGTTGCCCCTCAGTGACCCAAGGGACATCCCATACTATAGGACATCATTCTCAGCATGTAAAGCTGGGGGAAGAAGGAAGAAGGAAGAGGGGAAATTCAGAGCAGTAGTGTTTAATTTCCCGAGTCACTGTTACATGTGCTGCTTTCCTGGTGTGTTGGTTTTCCTTGCATGGCCAAACACCTGCCCACAGGAAGTAGGGAATTAATTCCTTGGTTTGCTTTGCTTGCATGCACAGCTTTTACTTCCCCCATTAAACTGTCTCTGTCTCAACACACAAGTTTCCTCACTTTTCCAATTCTCTCCCCATCCCACCAGGGAGGACTGAGTGAATGTCTGTGTAGGGCTGAGCTGCTGACTGGGATTAAACCATGACAAGTTTTAAATGCACAGCAACACTGAGAAAAACGTGCAACACTGACCACTGGGAAGGTGCTGATGGTCAGTGCATGAGCTTATTCCCTGATTTAGTGCAGCCCAAGAGCCAGTTGTTGTCTCTAAGATTCCTTCTCTATGATTTGACATCAGTCAAAGCAGATGTTTGGGAAGAGGGTAAAAAACAGACTCCCATTTTGCAATCATGGGCGGTTCAGGGACTTCCTGAAAAGGTGGACTTGGCATATTAGTAACCCTCAGTCTCTCTCTTCCTCGAAGAGCCTGCTTGAAGGGGTGTTTTTGAAGCCACATCAGCTTTTAGTTCCCACAACACACTGTGGCAGGAAGTTCCAAAGTTTAACTACAGGCATGAAGAGTCATTTCCTTCCGTTTCCTTTGAGCTTGTCCTCTCCCACTTAAAATCACTGTTCCCTTCTTCTTTTATTGGAAAGTGCAATGAAAAATCAATCTCTTCACCTTCCCCATGATGTTCATGATGTTATAGATTTATCCTGGTCATGTCTTAAATTGAAGAGATAACTTCTTTAGCTCTCCCTTACATTGACTAGTAATGTACTTCTTATAAGCCTTTTAATCCTCTGAATCCTTTTACATCTATTTTTTTCCTTTTCAAGGGAGAGGACCAAAGCTGCACACAGGTTTTAAGCTAGAAGAGCCATAGATTTATGTATTTGTATAATAATAATAATTTATAATAATTTGTAATATAATTTATATTTTTCTATTTCTTTATTCTTGTAGCAACATTCTCTTTTTTGAGCTCTGTCCCTTTTCTGGCAATTCCCAACATTTTATTTGCTTTATTGACTGCTTCTATATGCTTAGCTGACGTTTTCATGGAACTATCTGTTAGAGCACCAACTTTCCCCTCTTGGCCAATTCAGAGTGTGAGCTGAGGGCTGCTTTTCCCCTTGGGCATCATTTCTCTGTCCAGTCACTGAGATTCTGCAAATCTTCCCAGTTTTTAATCCTCTTTAATACACAGAGTAGTTTTATACCATGACTAAACCTTGTCACTTCACTGTTTACTCCTTTCCAGCTCATGAATGAGTTTGTAAGCAAATAGCACATCTGTTATTTGTGGGGACACCACTGCTGATCAACCTCTACCACAAGATCTGACCATGAGCTCCCACTCTCTGTTTCCTGTTTTTTAAATTCATTCCTTTTTTATTCATCCAGGGACCTTTCCATTTATGCCTTGACTTTCCTTAAAAGCCTTTGGTGAGAGATGCTGTCTGCAGCTCTCAGGAAATACAAGCTGGTTATATCAACAGGATATCCTTTATCCAAAGGCTTGTTGACACCTTCAGAGAACTCCAGGGACTATGGCAGGACTTCCCTTTTTAAAAGTCATTCCAGCTTCCACAGCACATCACAATTACCTCTGCATCCAATAATTCCTTTTTTCCCCCTGCTTCCTACAAAGCAGCAGTACCAACCTATTCTTAAGCTTCTTATGCTGTTGAAGAGCTGACACCTCATGTTAAGTTGAAAGGCTGGGACAAAGGTGCTCCCACTGGATCTGTATTTTCCAGACTATGACTTTCAGGTGCCAGAAGAGCAGGAGTTGGGATATTTTTTCCAAAATTTCCTCTTAGCATTTATTGTTGGTTTTGGTCAGATATAGAAGTGAGTGCATGATACTCAAAGAGCAGCATTGTCTCCCCATGTCAGGATTCTTCTGCCTATCCCAAAATTTACATGCAAAATTCCCTGCTGTGATCAGCTTCCACATTGTCAGAACTGAAAGATGAGCAATCATTTCCCTTTGGTTACACCTCCAAGGGGCAGGAAATTCCTCTTTCTCATCATGCCCCCTAAAAACCTGGGGGTGGGGAGTCCTGCAAATGACGGGAGGAAACACCAGACAAGTTGGTTGCTGGCAGCTGCTGGTTGCAGTCAGTCCCCAGGGAATGAGGTTATTTAGAGTGTGCTGGAATGAGTCTGTGCAGTGAATCAGGAGCACGGTCACAGCTCCCAGGCAGACAAACCTCTCCCTCCCTTTTCAGAGGGAATTTCATGCAGGTGACAGTCTGGTTCATCGAATAAGCCAACGTGAATTATTTCCTGATCATGTCTGTGATGAACTTTGGTTTTGAGGGTGCATATTCATCAATCAATTTATCTGCACTGATTGCCTGTCTAAACCATCTTAGCAGTCTCATACCGTTCTTTTTCTTCTTGGGGTGGTGTGGTTAAGACTTCTTTAAATTTTGGAAAATACTGAAAGCAAAATAAATTATGGAGAAAGAGCAGCTGCTAAACAGCTCAGAAAGGTCATTTCCTCAAAAATAAACCAGTGAAAGGCAAACAAGCATACTCCCTTCCCATGAGGAGTACATCTCATCCCTCTTTAAGTTTGAACAATTTTTGAATGAAATCAAATACCAGCACTTTTGAGACTTACATTGACTACAGAGATCTTTCTGGACCCCTGAGCTACCCAAGGAATATATTGCTCTTTCCCAAAACTCATTCCCACGTATAGCACTGGGCTCACATCACAAAGCTGTCCTGTCTGGGAAGACTGAAGAGCTGTAAAGATTTTAGCAGACCCCAGCAGGAACCAGCTGCCACACTGCAGAGTGCCTCATGCCGTGGGGCTCTGCTGGCAGGGACACACAGATGTGCAGGAAGCAAACCTTGGTCAGGCTGAGTAATTCAGGTGAGCACAAATGCAGCACCTGAAGGCACAGACGTGTTGGGTGTGATGCACAAGGTTATGCAAGCCCCTGTGCCCTTGGAGAGATGACCTCAGGGGTCTGTGTTATGGCTTCCCAGTACTGGGAATGTGAATCACTGTCCCCTGTCATGGAGAAGAGTTTCCACCTGCCTGCACTAGGGGAATCATGTCATCCTTGCCAGCCATTCCTTTTCTCTTTCTCCCAGCCCAGGGTTGCTCTGATTACCAGTTCAAGAGTGCTCTGGTTTGTCCCAAAGGTTCCTGAGATCAGGGCAGACATGGGAGGCTCTGGGGGAGATGGGACATGAAGGTTGGCAAACCTCAGGACTCTCTTTATTGCTTATCTGGTTCCCTTGAGAAGGGCAGAGGTACCCTGAATACCATCTGATTTACCATCTCCCAAAGAAGAACAGAGATTGCATTTGTTAAAACAAATTATTTTTGAAACCAATTTCAATACCTCAGTTCTCACACTGGAACTAAAGGGCAGCTGTTACAGGATACGCAGCTCCATGGGGGTCTGGGTAACTGTGATTTTATTTTACACTGGAGCCAACCTACTTTTATGCACTGCCAAGAAGGATGTCCGGCTCCCTGACACTGTCCCTGACCCCAACATGCATCCCACAGTTTCCCTTTCACCTCACTGTTACATCCCTGACTGCACACTGTGCCAGTCCAGGGAGCTAAACCAGCACAGAGCAGTCCAGGTTTTGTGCCACAGAAGGTTTTTTTTGCTGGTGCAGTTTCCCAGCACAAGCATGCAGCAGGATCAACACACAGGACTTAGTGGAAATATGCAGCCTGGTGAGCCTGACCATCCTTTCCAACAACACCTACCTGGTAATTAGGATCACAAATGTGATTAACTCTCACTCTCAGCCTCCTAATACCATTGTGCCATGCAGAGAACAGCAGTGGATGCCAGGGAAGAAGCAAAGGGCTTTAAGGGGAAGGAACATGCACTCATGAATGACTGTGAGAATTAATTTCCACCATAAAATGTGGCTCATAATATGAAATGTCTGCGAACCGTCTCGAAACCTTGTTCTCTAGCAGTTAATTTTAAAAGTATTAGTTATGGCTTGGCATCACCTGAAAGCAGGCAAATGCCTCACTGCACAGCCTGGCAGGCAGGGCTGCAGCCAGGAGAACCTGCAATCCCATTAAGGTGTGGGGGCACAAGGACCACCATGGAGAAAAGAGAAAATGAAGGGCACCAGGGAAAGCTCCCGATGGCAACAAGTACCAGCGTGTGGCTTAGTCATGCACACAGTGTCATGATCTGCTAGACAGGGAGAAGGGAGAAATTCCCATGTCTGGAAATGAAGGGACAAGGGGAATATCTGCTTGAAAGTTTTTGGGAAGCTTTTCCTATTGCTTCACCCCTGGAGAGAAATGGAGAAAGGGTGGCTGTTAGGGAGGAATCGGAAGGAAAAGGGTCTGCAGTGCTCTCCTGGCTCCCAGCAACGCCTTGTGCAGGCGTTGATGCGGAAAGCAAAGCGTGCAGAATCAGTGTGCAAACTAGGGGGTGACAGGGACACATCTGCTGCCTGAAAAACTGACCTGGAGGGACAGGGAGGGATGTGAGCAGCTGGATGTGTGAGCACATATCATATCGATTAGTGAACGGGCTCCTGGAACCGTCACAGCTGCAGTACAAATTACCGAGAGGCCCTTCAATGAAGAGAAAACAAAAAGACCTTTCCGTTCTTTGGAAACACCATCAGAAGATGGTTATTTCTAAATTGCTGCCAAAACCAAGTCATATTATTTGCATAAATTACCTTGGCCTGAAGCAGAATGTTCAGAAGCTGCCAAGGGCAAAACCAGACCCAGGTGTGAGCTCACAAGAGGTTGCCAGTCCCATGGCATTAAGCTGGTCCCATCACGGACGGGAAAGACCTAAAGAAAAGCCAGGGTGTGGGAAGAAGGTGCAGCAGGTGACCTGCTTCCCTTGGGCTTTGTGAGCTGATAAGGAACACCTCCAGGGGAGCAACGTGGCCTAATCCTGTGTATAACAGACACTGTGCATCCTTCACTGCTGCGTCCCCTCCGCAGCCCAGAGGATCAATGGCGTTATTCTGCTCCAAGCAGTGCAGCAGGAGACCTTTCAATGCAGACACACTTTTATATTCAAATCATCCCATAAAATAGGAGGCTTGCTGTCACTTCCAGATATGCCACTAAAATTGCACTCATCCCCCTAACCTGTGCTTAAAGAGAAATGATTCTGGTTTTTCCTGTCTACCATTAGATTTAGGAATAATCCCTGCTGCACACTTGCATCATCCCCAAGGTGTATGTGCTTTTCATAGTCACCCAGTTCTGGCTCTTAAATAAGCTGTTATGTAGTGACATCCTCTGAACTGAACCCAGAAGTGTTTACTGGACTGAAAAAGATATCACCAGATGGCTCCAATATCGGCCTAGAAGGATTTCTGTTCTTCAACAGGCACTAAATGTGTCTGAAAAAGCAGCAGGCTGCAGAGCGTCTGCGTAGTCAAATCACCTCTAAGAGGCTTTGTAATTGCATTCAGTTCTGCTGTGCTGGAAAATGAGGATAATAAGCTCAATGTATTACACTTACACTGGGGCTAGACTCCATATAGAGTGGTAATAAGAAACATAGGCTGAGGTTTTTACTGTAGTTAGTGGGGCTCAGCACTTTGCTTAGTGGAAAAGGAGATGCCAAGTTACCTTAGTTCCATTGAGTGTTAGAACCATGAGCTCCTAGGGTTCCAGAACCCCTCACAGATGGAGGATCACCTATTTCAGACAGAATCATAGGCTTATAGAATGGTTTGGGTTGATACTCAAGTTTTATTAATCATTTATGTTTTTGTCTTGATTTGCCTCACTTTCATTTCTAGCTTTCATTTTCCAGCTCTGCATACATGAACTGCACTGAGGAGTTTACTAAGAGTTTTCCATAGATCCACAAAGAAGTCTTGAACACATTTTCATTAACATTTTCTCTGTGCATCAGGTTTTTTCAACAAAACCTAAAAAAGACCTGGACTTATACTATTTTCAGTCTGTTTTTACTGCTCTGGGGATGGAGCTCTGGGTGCATAAGTCAGTAGTAGAAAGTGAGTGACTAGATAAGAGAGTAAATAGATAAGTCATTCCAGTGAGTTTCACTTTTAAGAAGCTCCTTTCCCTTCATGCCATGGGCTGGCAAACACTTTCTCTCGCTGCTATGTCAATTTGAGCAATCCCAACATCTCCTCCTGCTGCCCACTCAGTTGTGTCAGTACAACATTCCATGGGCTGCCCAATAAATCCTGCAGGGATCGATCTGGGATAATAATAACCTGACCAAACATGACTCTCTTTTTTTTCTTAAGGCCCTTTTAACCCTCATTGACTCTACTTAGGTCAGTGCCGCCGCTGAAAAATTGCACACCAGGCTGCACCAAGAGCAGAGGGGAATAAATTTGAAAGTTGGTTTCAAATTACTTTTGTGAGTCAACCAGCCACATTGTGGTATGGAAATTCAGTTCAGTCTCCCGTTCTCATTTACCACCAATCTTGGGTCAGAGAATCTGCAGCCCCACAAACTCTCATTCTGATTGTAGCTGTTCCAGACACAGCCTATTTTCATGTGTCACACAACCTTCAGCAATATTGGTCCCACCGTGGAAGCAAAAGCCCAGTGAGAGATGCTGAAATCCTTCTGCAGTCCCTGGGGAGAGCAAGGCATTTTGTATGGACAGCAGGACACCACAAACACAGACCCAAGGGTTGGGTGGAATGAACCAACAGGAAACACAAAACCCATGGCTGCACCAAAACATTGTTAAGGTCCCTTCCAACCCAACCCATTTATGATTCTAAGACCTCCCTTCTGCGCAGCCCAAGGGCTACAAAATGGGCCCCTCCTGTCAGCCTGGCTTTCAAAGCTGCTTTCTGGGCCCCAGCACCTTGGGGAGGAGTGCGGTGTTCATCAAAGCCATCCTTAGCTGGTCTGTCACCCTAAGTGCCCTCTCTGGTTTTGGTTAGGGACGTTCAGAGGAGTTTTGCAGATCAGGCAATGACACTCAGGATATGAATTGTCTCACCTCAGTTTAGCAGCTCATGAAATGCAGGGCTGGGATACCATTGCCTATCTGGGTACTGGACACTCAGTGCCATATGGGCTACACTGTGTCTCCTCAGACCTCTATCCAGGGCTGGCAGGTGTGACATTGAACACACAGGAGACCTGCACATTCTTCAGTGGCAGCCAGCACAGCTTTTTGTCACCTTTGCTGATGCACTTAGTGTCATCCAAGACATCCACATCTGAACTAATGGTCTGGGTGCTCATCACAGATAGAAGAGGTCTGGTCATCAGCATTGAGTATAGGGTATCGTTCACCCAAACCATGCAGGTGTCTTCCTCAGGACAGTAATTACACCATGTGTTCATCTGACACGTGCCTCTCTCCCTACTGATTGCAGAAGTGACCAGGATGAGTTCTCAGGGCCCACCCTCCAGATGCACATTTAGGCAGATGGATCCTGGCACTGGAACAGGTCCCCCAGGGCAGTGGTCACAGCACAAAGTCTGCCAGAGCTCAAGAGGTGTGTGGGCAGTGTTCTCAGGCACAAGGTGTGATTCTTGGGGCTGTCCTGTGCAGAAACAGGACTTGGAGCTCAATGATCCTTGTGGGTCCCTTCCAGTCCAGGATATTCTACAATTCCATGGTTTTATGATCTCATGTCCAGGAGTTTTCAAGATGTGGTAGCTGCTGAGACAGGGTTGGCTGGACTGCAACTCCACCAGGATCATTGCTTTAACCAAGAAGAATTTGCTGTCTTGATCCATTGAACCTCTCAGGTCACAGACTATCACCAGCCATGATGGCAATAAAAATGGCTGTGTCTTTGTAGTGGTTTTCAAAGTACTTGGCAAAGTTCTCTATAAAGACAGTGCCTTGTTCCAGAATAGTTGATTGAACTGGTCTGCAAGTTACTGGTTCCAGTGCAGGGCCCTGAGGCCTTTGCTCTGTGGCTGTCACAGGAGAAGGTCATCTTGGCTCTTTGTGTCTGTTGGTGGCTGTTACCACTGCCAGTCTAGTGCTCCCAAAAATGCTATGACGTGGGCCACAGGAGGTCAGGGCTCCTTCCCACAGCCATGTCTGGAAGCTCCAACCAAGCCTGCAGAGAAAGTCAGCCTGTGGTGCAAGAGCCACTTCTGACTCAAAACTCAAGAGTTCTGTCCAAGCTTGGCACTTGTGCTCTCTGGGGTTTTCACCTCTTCTCATCTCCTTCTATGCTCACTTTTTCATCTGCACTGTGTAAAACACTGTGGGATCTCCCAGTGCTCAAAAACCATCTTTCCATCGCAGTTACCTGGAGCTGCACTCCAGCCATCAGCTTGTCACTGGAAAGCTTCCAGCCACGCAGCTCTCTGATGCCCCACATTTCCTTCAAGCTTGTGGACATTTCTGTACAACCCAGACTCTAAATCCCTGCCCAGCATGGACTATTATTACACTGCCTGCATCGTTCGTTTGCGTGGCTCATTCGAGACAAATCAAATAACCGGGTACTGCCTCATGCTGCAGCTTAAATTAGAAAGAATAGACCACAAAAACAACTGCAGCGGTAGCAGAAGTGGCTATAAATAAAGAAAAATGTTTCTCTTAGAAACCTTTGTGCCACAGAGGGAAATTGTAGAAGTGGTCCAGGATATTTTTGTTGCTGCTTTTTAATTTGAAATTTCATCGTTGGAAGGGCTTGCAGACATAGAGGGTTGTGCAATGTTTTCGCTGCAGTACGGCGATTGCTAAGATTAGCACAGTAACATCTTTTCAGACTAAATTGCATATAATTAATGGGAAGCAGGGGGAAAAAAGGAATAATTGTATTTAATCCAAATGCAAGTTCAGTTCTCCCAGAAGGTGGAACCAGCACTAAGGCCATGCTGAAGATGGGCTGTTCCTTTCCGTTCTGTTCAGCTGGGTAATGAACAACAATTATGAGCCCATATTGAAAATTCTGATTTCCAATTTGTTTTACCAAAGTGCAGGGATGTTCAAGCTGGAATTTCTTTTAGGCCTTTCCTAGCAACGATGGAGATTATTGGTTTGTGCTTCTGGCTTGTCTCCCATCCAATGTCAAAACAAGTTAAACCATTAAAACAGCATTTCCCTGTGAAGGAGCTATAGAAAATCTGTGCAACCCAACTTACATTTTGGCCAAACCCTTTTGGGGTTCATGGTTAAAAGGGAACCTAGGTGTCCAACAGGTAGAGGGAGGTGATTGTTCTCCTCTGCCCTTGTGAGACCCCACCTAGCACTGTGTCCAGCTCTGGGGGCCCCAACAAAGGGGACATTGACCTGTTGGAGTGAGTCCAGAGAGGGCCACAAAAATGATCAGAGGGCTGGAGCCTCTCTGCTCTGGAGACAGGCTGAGAGAGCTGGGGTTGTTCAGCCTGGAAAGAGATGGTTCTGGGGAGTCTTAAGAATGCCTTCCAGTACCTAAATGGAGCTTACAAAAGAGACGGGGAGAGACCTTTTTTATATGGGCAGATAGTGATAGGACAATGGGGAATGCCTTTAAACTAAAAGTGGAGATATTTAGATTAGATGTTGGGAAGAAATTCTATCCTGACACAGGCCCAGGTTTCCCAGAGAATCTGTGGATGCCCCATCCCTAGAAGTGTTCAAGGCCAGGTTGGATGGCTCTAGAGGAAGGTGTTCCTGACCATGGCAATGGGTTTGGAACAAGGTGATCGATAAGGTCCCTTCCAACCCAAATAATTTGATGAGCCTATGAGCTGTGCTGAACCTCATGACGCGTTCCGTGATGAGCTTCCATCTTCCATCCCACTGAAGCACCCAAATTTTCCAGTGGATCATTGTGTGCAGCAGTGTGGAGGGACAAGTCCACACTCCTTCACTCAGCACATTCCTCAGCTCTTCACGTCCCCACACAGACATTCCTCCCTGAAGCTGCTGCTGCATCCCAATATTGCCAGATGCACAGCTCAATAAAAGTACCAAAATAAATCATTGCGGCCAAGGTTTCACTTAGCTGCTGTTATTAATCATTAGCAATAGCTATTGCTAATTAATGTCATTATACATCATGACTATTAATCACAATCTGCTGATGCAAGACATATTGCCTCTGGTAGATAAGAAAGAGGAAGAAAGCAAGTGAACAATAACCAAACTTGAAAATTATGATGGGCAGTGTTGGCAAATTCACATCGCACACTTCATGCTAAAAGACATGAGACAATGTCCCTGCCTTGGTTGCTGCATCTCAGCTGTGCTTGAGCAATGCCATTTGTCACAAACCCACCAAAACTGGGCATACAGATTTAATATATTAGTATATGACATTTTTCGATGATACAAATACATAAACCATCAGGGAATGAAACTTCAATTAATTAGACTGTCTCATCTATAGCAGTACACTGCTCCCCACTCCCTCCCTAAGAACACCCCAATGTTGTCATCTTTACATCGAGGTCTTTCAGAAAGGGTTAAACTGTTCCGTTCCAATACAAGCTGTTGGGCTGTATGAAAAACTCTCTGAGGAAATGCCCATGACCTTTGCTAGGTAGAAGGTGTGATTAGCTGACCCTAAAGATCATTTGATCCATGAAGTCTACAAAATGCTAAGGTGCAGCAAATCATAAAGTGCTGGGTCATTAGGATGTGTTTGTCATTAGGATTTAAACACTCATTAATCACTTTCTCTTTTTCATTAAAAGGAAGGAAAGGGAGATTTCCTTAATTTTACAGTTTAATCTCAAGTGAAAATTTAAATGCAAGAGTGGAATCAATTCTGTAGCTCACAAGATTGATTTGCCCCAGACCTGAATTTGCAATATTCCCCCTTAAGCAGGCAGGCAGAGCTACAAGCACTCCAACACTCCTGGTTTCCCTGAGGCACAGGAGAGAGAGGGCTCACACAGAGCCTTCAGCTCCGTGCCTTCACTCTGACCGACATGGACACTGCCTGCTCAGCAGTGAAATCTCTGAGCAGGAAGCTCTCAGCAGTGTTCACACAGAAATTCCCTGCACTAGGAATCTCACGAAGGCACAGTGCAGAGGGCAGGATATATCTGCTGGCTGTGGGAGCACAGAGCCCAGGGTAATGGGGTGCCGAGGGCAGTGGTGTGGAGGAGAAGGTGGAAGGTGTCAGTCTCTGAAATTAGGTGTTTCTGCTGAATGTTCAGATGGCCACGTCTCCATCTGCTATGGGAGAAAGGGCTGTTGGTCACAGTGGTGAGCTCATTAAAATGAGATCAATAGAGATTTAATCTAATGCTGAAGATTACTCGAAGTGGAATGCTCAATTAAGTGTGGAGAAAAAAAATGTAACACATCAAATGAATTGCCAGCTGATTCCCCTGCTTTATTTGGAATTTAGCCCAATATCGGGGAGGGCTGATAAGCTAAAGCAGAGCTGTGAAAAAACAGCTGATGCTGGGGGCAGCGGTCACCAAACACCAGTTAAATGTGCCACATCATTACTCACACATTTTGCAATGAACTCCACAGGTACGTAGAGTTTTGCTGGGATTATGTACTTCCAATTTCCACTTCTGTTCACACCAGTGGCTCAAAGAATATTTGAAAGCCGCTAAGGTGAGGATTTGCATAAACAGGATTTGCCATGGCTTCTGGAAAACTGGAAGAGCTAAGTGTGGTGAGTGCTACAAAACTTGTCTTTTCTTTGCAGTTCTTCTGTAATCCAGCCCATTTTTCCCTCCCTGCTCCTCCACCCCCAAAACTGAAACCACTGCTGTCTCCCCAGCTCCCTCACCTCTCTGTGCAGCAGCCACGCAGGGACAAAGAGGATTCTGTTTTGAATGAAACATTTGATTCTCAAGGCACAAAAACGCGGGGCCAGGCAGAAAGCCAAAAAGCAAGAAAAGAGAAACATATTCATTAATTAAAACAAGCATTGCTTGCTTTGAACTACGAAAATCACGTTACAAAAAAATGGAGCTATGAGTTCCCAGCTTCTGGAAGAGAAGAACACGCTCCAGCCCCACCGGTGGCAGCAGCACAGGGAGCTGCATTGCTGCAGGAGCAGGGAGGAGCACGGGATGCATTCCCCAAACTCCGGAATTGGCAGGCACAGGGCCCCCGTGCCTCTCACGGAGAGAATTCATCCCGACATGAACAGCTCTGTGGCCCCTTGGCACCATATCACAGCAATTTTTTCTTCCAGCAAGTCACATTTAATCTTTGCCCAGACATTTCACGGCAGAGCTGTCTTATTTCTCCTGTTACTGCAGGACACCTTCCCACGCCATTCCCCGAAGGCAGAGTTTTTGGGAGCGCAGCAGGATGAGGTCCAGCCAGTCGCAACCTCCCTTGTGAGTCTTCCTCTCTTCCTCTAAGAGCCTCGCCATCCCTAAAGATTATCATTGCCTCTGAGGAGCTCAGCAATTTGCCACCCTGAATATTCTGCCCGAGCTCCCCCACTCTGCCCCCCTCTTCTGGACCAGGGAGGTTGAAAACACCCCAAGGCTGCACACTGCGAGCAGGAGATGAAGCAATGCTCCCCCTGAGGTTCTCCATGCTCCTCTGTGTCCTGGGTGGGAACAGCCAAGCACAGAGCTCTCTTCTGCTGCCTGCTGCCTCCTACCTACGGCCCTGTTTCTTCGCAATTTATCACTGTTGTTATCACCATTTGTCACTATTATTGTCATCTCTGTTTATCTGTGGTCTGGGGTATGCTGCAGGAGTTTTCCTCCTGTTGCCCTCATGCTGTTCCACATACCAAAGAGGGAGTTTGTTTGGTAGTTTGTTCACGATGGGCTCATGGGTGGGAAAACCCTGTGAGCAGCACCTGTGGCTACACATTCCTCAAAACAGCTGACTTTGGTATGTTTTGTTGCATTTGCCCACCAAGCAGGAACAATAGTTTTGCAGGCCCCCAGCAGCAGTCCTTCCACTGTCTGTTCTTCTGCTTCTGCAAAGTTTTTCTAGAGCTTTTGACAAAGCTTTTTTTGAACTCAGAGAGACAAGAGCCACACTGGCACCGGGGGGTTGCATTACCCCATCTGGCCCCAAACTGGGCAAAATGCCTGTGGTATTTGTAGGCTTTCCTGACATTGCCCACAGGGGCCTCTCAGCTGATCCTGCAGAAGAAGAAACCGTGCTCATCTAGGATTATAATGCAGAAGATGCTCAGATGGTCACTCCACATCAATGTTTCACAAAAAAAAGGGCTGCTCTAGGGTGAAACCAAGGATTTGGTGGAAATTTCCTCCAAAGTCTTCTCTTGTGTTTATATGGAAGAAGAGCATCCTGTATCTGTGGGGTGCAGCATCCTGCCTTGTCCTGACACTGCTGCTGTCAGTGAGCCTTGAGATGAGCCAGCAGGGACAATGAACCTACCACAAGAGTTTCAGCAGCAAAAATCCCCCAACCAATGATTCTGTTGTCAGCACACTGTCAATAGCTTGTTCAGTCTGGGCTAAAAGCTCCAAATAAGAGTGGCATTTGAAAAGCAAAAAAAATTCCTACATTTCTTGATTCTAAGCTCCTTAACCCCACAGTGAACACACTCCACACTGCCAGCAGGTGTGATACTTTCTGTGGCATGAATAGACATGCAAATGGAATTTAGCAGGAGTTACTGCAGGGTGCAAGGCAGAAAAGCTTGAGGGAGTTGCTAGTTGAGTGATGGTGACTACAAAACCCAGAAGGCTTTAACTTTGTACAAATAAAGCTGATAAATTCAAAGCAAATAGTACTCCCTGGAAAAAAGGAAAAAAAATTATGAGGAAAAAAACCGCTGCGTGATTTATATATAGCATAGATCTGTACGCTTGGCTTTTACAGTCATAAATTCAAGACTTTCTGTAATACTCTGGCAATGTTTTGCCTCAGGGTTATTTTGAGGCTATTAGGGACAGAGAGTGCCCAGCTTCGATGAAATTTGAAGCAGAAGTGGAGGGCTGCTGGTGCAATTCCACCCTGGCCACACTGTCACCTTGCAGTGGCCAAAGGGAATCGGCACTGGCCCCAACGCCTGTGTGATGTCTGTCAGGTGCCAGCACCAATATCTTCATACAGAAATACCACTGTGGCTCAACACTCCTTCGGGCAGCTGATGCTTCCACTCACCATGTGTGGTGGTTTTGGCTTGCTCGTTGCTAGAGCCAGCAGCAGGAGAACCTTTAGATGAAGAAAAATACCCAGGCCAGGCATTTTCGAGGAGAAGAATAAATAGAAGGACTCAATCCAGAACTGGTGCAGAACCTGGCGGGTCTGCACAGGCCTGAGCACCCTGCATTGTCCCTGGTCATGCAACTCTTTAAAAACAAACAACTTTTAGCAATTATTTGCTGGCACTCCATGAAAAGCAATGCCTCCTCCAATTCTTTCTTTCTGGGTTGTTTTTATTGAAACCAGGCATTCAAAAAAATCCAGTTCTATTGGAAACAGGACACGAGGACAGATTTTGCATGTGTGGCAATTTTCTTCTTGTGATTCGCTCCCGCTCCCGGCGAGAGCCTATTCTTCTCCAGGACTTGAACAATGAAGGTCCCAAACAAAGGCGGCTCACACAGCTGGGGAAAGGATGCTCGGGGTCAGAGCTCCTCCCTTAACCCCCGGTGAGGTCAGTGGGATGGGCTGTGCTGGTCCTGCTCTCCTGGGTGAGACTTCACAGCCCCAGCGTGAAGGAATTCCAAGGTCTCCTGCAAGACAGAGTTTGTGGTGCTCTCAGACCTGTGGGGTTCAGCTCCTTGTGCTGCAGAGATCACCTCCACCAAGGTCAGTCCTGGGCTCAGGGGCTCCCTCCACACTAATCTGACTTCTCTGTAAAAGCAATTTTAAAGCCACAATTTAGACTTCCTGGCTGTGCTGGGATTTTTAAATATTTTCTAAGCCAAGTCCACCCATTTAGGAAAACACACGCATACAGAAATGCACAAATATATATTTTGTGTGCAGCTCTGGAACACTTAATAACACTTCTTTTTTCCCCTTTGGAATCCATGACCCTCTTTAACATGGAAAACCCATTTGTCTACCTCACTGGATACTGAGTGGATAAATACATTAACTACTTTGAGGCACATTGGCCTCTTTTTTTCCCAGTCAGAGCATCAGCATATCTGCACCTCAGCCAGACTCCGGAAAATCAGTGAACCACATAAACCACAACACCTTGGGGAGATTGACGTGAGCTAATGCTCAGTTCATACAAACCACGTGCTTATCGAAACTCAGGATGAAAGAGAAGTCAATGACAGAGCCAGGTAGAATTGGCACATTTCAGTGTATTTGTGTAGTTAAACTCCTATTTTCCCTGGCAAGGCAAGATAGGAATGGCAGAGACGGTCATTGCTCTCTCTGTTTTTATTTCCTCCTTGTCATTCAGGGCCAAAATGCCCTTTTTTTTTGTTGGAAACTTTGTTTCTTTCATCTGAATGGCGGTGCCTGGTGCCTCCTCTTGCTGCTCTGGGACCTTCCTGCCTCAATTTCACAGCTGCAGACATTTTCATAAAACAGTAGTGAGCAAAATCCCGAAAACAACCTCCACAAGCAGACACATTTCCTTCTGCCATGTCACTTGGAAGGGACCTTTCAGGAAAATCATTCCAGTCCCTGGAATCTTCCCTAGTGGGAGTTCAGCAGGAGTTAAAGTCTTTTTGTAAGATCATGTGATTCAGGTGTGCAGTGGAGCAGATTCTTGTGGCTTCCTTTGGGATCAGCTGACTCTGAAATCTGGATGTTGATGCCTTACAGGGTGGCTTTTGACTAAAGGAATGGCCCAACATTAGGCATCACTTTAGCTGTGGGTGGCTCTGCCATTATTTGTAGATAAAACCCTGGAAGCTTTCAGCTTGCACTCTAAGGGCCTCATGACAGATAACAGAAGTCCAAAATGGTAGAAAAAAATAAGGATTTAAGACTTTAATGTGAGAAGAATTTTTACCCTGGTCTCCAAGGGTACAAGCCTGCAGGTATGCATTTATGCTATTGAAGTTGAGGGGAAAATTCCCCAGTGATGGTAGAAATAAAGATTCCTTCAAGCTCATACACCAAGAAATCTCAGTGCCTTTGATTTAAAAAGAACATGTCTGGAGCACAGTCCTGCAGTTCAGGATGGAGGGATATGGAGATGCCCTTTCTTTGCCCCTGGCAAAGAGGTTGAGCTTTTCACCTGCAGCACTATTTGATAGAAATATACATTTTGTGGCAGCAGAAGTAACCTACAAGCACTGGAGGGGCTCCATCCCAGCTTGGGACTCCCTCCTCCCCTCTTAGATTTGTGTACAGCTGGAGGCCAAACTGAAGTATCCCGTTCCCAGTGAGCTGCTATCACAAAACCGTGTTTATTTTTCATCCTCTGTGTTTGCAAGTGGGATGTTTTGGTTCTTTCCTTCAGTATATTTAACATATTTTTACTCTCGTGACAGAAAGGAGTTCGCTATCACCGATGCATCAAAAATCAAGTCAGCACTGGTGGGTTTGTTACCTTCTGGTAACATCTGTGTGAGAAATGCAAGAGAAATTCTGAGTCCCTGAGCAAAAAACCATTCCTGCCTGCAAGGACGACTCCCCCAGTGCCTCTTTTTGATGGTGACAGCCCCAAAGCAGGTGACAGCTGAGCAGACGAGCACGGGGCTTCATTTGTGTTCAGAACAGAATGTGAAATGCAGTCACTTCTGCTGGTCAGGAGCCGCCTGGTACTTCTAAATTTTTTAATAACCTTCTCAACTGGAGCCAGCTTCCCCTTTGATGTGGTGCTGGTTTCATTAGTACTCGTTCAAGGTGAATACCTGATTAGCCATGGGGAGCTGAAGGGGTTTATTCTTCCCCTTTTTCTCTCAACTTTCATAACACTTACTACAGACGAAGAGCCCCCGTGCCCTTCCTGTGTTAGAAATAAAACAAGTGGTGCTAGGCCAGAGTAACTGAGTTTGGCCATGCCTGGCAGCTCAAATGAATTAAATCTCACGGCCACGGCTGAACTTTTTGTGCAAGTTTTTTCCATGCTGAACTTTGTGGTGTTTTCAGTCTTTTGGGGCTCTTCTCTCTCTCAAATCCAGGGCACAATGCTGGGAACAAGTATTTCAGTGTCCCTCACCGCAGTGGCTCTTCTACATGAGGACCATGAGGGATTTGTGAGCACACAAGGTCTTACTGCAGGTCTGAATTCTACACCTGGAGGAACTGAGCTCTGCAGAGGGGTGAGTTTGAGCAAGGTCAAGGCTCTTCCTTCCAGTTTTCTGCAGAAATAGACCTATCAACCCACTGGGAAATAGCCTTTCTGAAATGCCAGAGAGATCTTAAGTGTCTTTTTATCCCTCCTTTCCCTGGGAAAGCATTGAAATAAGGGACAGATTGTGCAGTACTATATGTGAGTTCAAGAAAAGGGCTGTAATTTGGGGGAAAAAAAATAAGAAAGCTTTGTTTACCAGAGAACTCCTAAGAAATAAAGTCATCTGACCCCTTGCAAAAATTTCACAGATTTCTCTCTTTGATTTCCTTCATGATTTTGAAGACAGGAGTAACAAGTACTCAGAGGCTCCCAGAGATGCTACAAGCTGTTGACTGAATTTCAGGCCAGTTTAGACATCATCCCTTCTGCCTTTCCAGAGCCCATCAATGTCTCATTCTAGATAAGTTCAATTATTGGTGCAAAGGGAAAGAAACTGCTTTCTCCTGCTTTGGAATCATAATGTGCCCACAACTGCAAGCACTTAAAGAGCCATTCTGCACAGGAAATGCCAATTTGCTCTTTAAAGCACTGTGTTACAGCCAACCAATGGACACATGGGAAGGTAGTGACTTGCCTGTTGCCCCTCAGCAGAGCTGAGATGAGGATACAGGTCCCCTGAGGGGGATGTAGTGGCACAGCTAAAGGCAGTTTTGCATAAAACCTCCAGCCTTTTCCACAGTGTTTTGCCATTTCACAGTATATCTGATTTTGAACTTACTTTTCCCATTCTCCCAGTAACTTGCCAGGACTGCGGGACCCAAATTTCCCATCCACTGGCTCTAACATGGGATTTGATAGCTCATGAAGCTCCATACAGAGCCAGAGCACCTATTCCTCAAGTGTATGTTGCTGGAACCAAGAGAGACTCAGCACCCTGCTGAGCCTCCTGCCTGTGACAATGCAGACAATGCTGCATCATTCCAGGAAACAGCGTGGAACATTGAATAAACTTCGTATAATCAACTATCACCAGTGTTCTTACCAGCACCTCACAGATTCAGAGGTTCCTTAAAGGCAGGAAGAACCACCAGCTCAATTCCAAGAGTGCACAGCTCAGTCTCCTCCTCTAGCCCTGTTCCCAACCCACTTACCTGCTGCTTCCCCCACAAAGCACACGGGCTTTGGAATGTCCCCTCTTGCCTTCTTTTGGATAAACTAACCACACAAAGCTCCTACATCTGGCTACAAGGCATTTCTGGTGGTCCTTGGCATTGTCTCCAGCTTCTCCCTTCCACCAACCCCAGCTCAGCCCACTCTTCAACCTTTTCTAAACCTGAACGTGCAAATGGGATGCAGCATTTCAGACTTCAAAGGCCAAGATTCGCCCCCTGAGCTGCCCCTCAGCTTTTCCTGGCTGCATGGGGATAGTGTAGCATTGCACCAGTCTATTATAAGGTAGATTTTATTTGTGCCAATCAGTTTATTAAGTCATTTATCTCACATTGAGTGACATCCTGCCTTTTTAGCAAGATGGGATTTTAATTGAAATTGCCCTCTCACACCACTGTGAAATCAAGGTGGTTGGTCAGCTGGTAAAATCCTCTTATAGAAAGCCCAACTTTCATTCTTTTTATGCTGCTTCAATCCTGGGAAATTATCCCTTTGGAGCTACCCAATATATTCATTACTGCACGGTCCATCCTCTGCCTCTATTGAAACGGAGTCCCAGCCGTATGTTCCTCAGATAGCGTCAGCTTCCAACCAATCTGTCAGAATGGAATCTGAAATACTGTTATCTCGGGTTGGGTGCAATATCTCCTGGGCTAGAAAATGATCACACATCATTTGAGGAACTTCAAAGAGATTTATTTCTGGTTATATGAGACTTCCAGCATACATCTTTATGATTGAAATCTCCCATTACGTGGTATTTCTTTCCATTTATTACGGATAAAAGCTCTGCGAGCAGCTCACCTCTTAATGTGAACCCATGGTCTGTAATCCCCTTTACAGGCACCACACACTCACCTCTCACTACACCCCCCAACCTTTGATAGTTACAGCTTTAATATCTCTGTATTTAACAACTAAACGGGTCACGGTCTCTTTTTCTTTCTCTTTCTGCCTTTTCTCTTGGGCGCACACTGCTGCTCACACACAGGTTGCAGTCAGCAGTTTTAATGCTCCAGTCATACAAATCAGCCTCCTCTCACTCCATTTGGGCAATTATATCCTATTTCTTTTAATTAACAAACATTTGCAATTCCTGTCATTGTCAGAAACATGAAGACTGAAGGAGCAAAGTGTTCATACAGCCACTGGAAATTAAACAATTTGCTTGGGCACGTCAGTTGCCTCGATGGATAAAACAAATCTGCCAGTGGCATTTTGGAAGGTGCTTTTAGGCAAACCACTGCCTCTGCCCTGCTGCACCAGGCAGTGTGATTGAGAAGTGCTATTAAACATTGTCAGTCAGATATCTGGGGAGTAATAAATAAAATTCAGAGAAGAAATGAGATAAAAGTAGAGAGCTGCAGGGGACTCTACAGCATCTGCAGAAGACATTCAGAGCCAACCTTGCGAGCATCCTGCTCAGGGGAAAACCCTTTGCCTTTGTTTGGGCCTCGGCAGGAAAGGATGTTTATAGGTTGTGTCTTTTAAAGTACACCACGACTGAGTCAGAGCGTGTGTTTACATTTGGTTGTTGGGTGTTTTAAATATCAGCACAAAGTCCAAAGAATAAATCACTACAATGGGAAAACAAGGCAATGTCATTTTGTACTGATGCGACAATTTTTAGTGCTGCAAAGCTGATGGGCAGCAGGACAAGTCTGTGCCTGGTGATGCACCTGCTGCAGTGCATCTGCAGTGGTTTTGCTCACAGAGCTGAGCACTGGCAGGTCCATGGATTTAGAGGCACAAAGATACACACAGTGGTACCAAACACCACCTTACCAATGGCAACTTTTTGGACCAGGCTGATGTAAACAGGCCAGAGAGGAGGTGTAGCAGTAATTGCTCCAGGCATAGGAGGCAGCCATGCCTGAAATAACCAAAACTTCCTCAAAGTCTCTGAAAACACTCTTCATAACCACAGCAAGGACGGAATGGGACCCGTTCAACCAGCACTACACCACATACTGGGATTCCTATTCCTCTCCCTGGTCAGTAGTTCCCTCTTGGCAGAGCAATGCATCTTTGAAATCCTCAACCAGGCCAGGAAGACTTAAAATCTCACTGCAATTCATAGAATCATAAAACAATTTGGGTTGGAAGGGACTTTTAAAGTTCATCCAGCCCAACCCCCCTGCAATAAGCAGGGACATCAACTAGATCAGGTTGCTCAGAGCGCTGTCCAACCTGGCCTTCAATGTTTCCAGGGATGGGGGATCCACCATCTCTCTAGGAAACATTTCCCTGTGCTTCATCTCCCTCTGAGTAAAGAATTTCTTCCTAACATCTAATTCCTATCTAATATCTCCCTTTTTCCCAACCAGCTTCTAAGAGCCTGGGCCCAATTCAAAAGAAATTGGCCTCAACTTAATGGAGAGGCTTGGATGTTGTGAAACCCAAATAAATGGGCAGCAGGAACAGGTAAGAGGGTTGCAGGTGAGATCTTTAAATAACCTGGCCCAGTGTTTTCATCAGGAGGGCCTTATGTGCTGTTCAAAATTACTTCCTTCTGTTATGTTTGTTTTATTCTATATTTTTATACACTGCTGATACAGTGGAGCTCTGCCAAAAATGGATGTTAAAATGTCAAAAGGAGGAGAGGCTCCCCTGGAACCTTTCTAAATCAGTAGGAGCAGGAAGCAGGGAAGCCACGGGCACTTCTGTTTCGTGCACAAGTTCCAGCCCCAAAGCGCTGGCTCCAGAAGCTGAATTTTAGCTAATCATGGAATTAAACCCATAATGGTTCATCACAGCTTTAAGCAGGTGCACTTTTACCAAAGCTCCTAATTGCCCTGAGAGAGCTGCAGCCCAAAAAACCTAAGAGAGTCCAAATCCCTCTGCGAGGCACTAACACTCAGTACTAATTTCACACAGAAGACCTTTTTTTGTTTGTTTTTAGCATGAATACTGTCCTTGGCATCCTATAAGACATGCTACATTCCCATGGGGATCAATGGAGGTTTGTTGCAGCTTTGACTGGTCTCTTGTCAGACACACAACATCTAATTCACTGCAGTATTTCTGCTTGTCCTGCTCTGCTTGGACCTACATGCTCCCACCATTACACTGCTCCTTCTAGCTGGGAGGGTTCAGATCTTCTTTGATTGCTTTATCTCCTGTAAAGCCAAGGAAAAGGGGAGGGAGCTAGAGATTGGTTTGTGGCTCAGCCCTAAGGCTGAGGCAACATATCTCGAGGGACCTTTCTGTTTATAGAATGGTATTGTGGGGTTTGCCCCCGGGGAGCAGCCAGCCTCTCTCCCTGGGTGCTCCCCTCATCCCAACCCGCAACTCTCTTATGAGTGTCGACATCTGGATTTGGTTTATGGTTTGATGAGGGAAGAGAAGCAGGTTCAGGAAGAACGTGGTTAATCTCAGCTTAAATTTGGTGTCTGAACCTGCTCAGGTGAACTGCCTCTGGGCTGAGTCTTTGCCACCATCAGGGGAAAGGGGAATCTGGCTGCTCAGATGGGGCTGCTCTCATTGTAGGGTCCACTTTTTGGTTAGGTCTGAGGGAAAATGTAGAGACCTGGTTGTCCTTGCTGAGCTGCGAAAGAAAGGCTCTCAGACACAGCACATAAAACATTTCCCTTCCCACAGCCTTTTCCTCTCTTGTCAGTGAGAAGATGACATTTATATTCACACAGCATTCAGCACAAGGCACCCCCATCCCATTTCATCCTTGGGCGCTGCTCTAGTAAAAATAATAAATATCTGAATGTGGCAGTGGGGTTTGGGAACGATTCCAGCTCACAGTTAAAGGACAGACACGGTTATTTCTTGATGAATAACAGCATTTACAGAAGGCCTTTCACCCTGAGGTGCTTCACAAATTATAAACACACATTGCCACATCACAGAACGGGCGAAACAGCCAACTTCAAAGTTTCAGCTGGGAAAATCCCACAGACAGCCCAGTGCAGGGAGACACTCACCTGCCAGATAGCAAAAGGCAAGGCAGTCCTACACACAGGGAGGGGCTGCTGGAGACTGGAGGCAAGGCCGAGCTGCAAAGTAGACCACAGCATCATCTTTCTCCTCTCTGGAAATTATCTGTATGGTCTTTAAATGCCTGTGTTTAAACAATGCTACTCTCTCACTGCCAGAGTTAAAACCATCTGTGTTTTATTGTGTTTCAACATGTCTGTAAGGTCCATGGGATTGTTCACCTTTATTTCCTCTCCAAACAAGTGTTCCTCTCCATTTCCCTCACACGTGCTCATGCCAGCCACAGACGACTGCTGGTTGCTGCAACTATACCACAGACCCAAAGGAGAAACTAAAAACAGGTAAAAATGACAGCTAAAGGAATCTTAAAAAGAGGACTCAGGAATTTTAGCTGAGCATGTGTCAGGGAAATTCAGCTCCCACAACTTGCTGTTACACCTTTGAAAACCTCAGAGAGAGAAAGAGCCTGAACCCGAAAGTGAGGAGTGTACCCTGAGGGTGGGGATGGAAGGACCTCAAGCCACCTGTCCTGAGGGTCCAGCACCTTCCCTCTGACAGGAAATGTGGGACTGAAATGTGGGCATTTCTCAGCATCACTGACCATCACTGACCACCCATGTGTTTGTCCATCCGTCTTCAGGAGCCTGGAGAGGGATGAGCAAATGGAACCTCATCCTCCAATTAAGTGACACTTTTAGGATACAAAGTTTGTAAAAATCCAATGATCCAGAAAGAAACTTCAGCATCCAGCTGGTATCCTTTAGTTTGCATCCACCAGTTTATACTGGGATTTTCTGCTTTCTAGACAGCTCCCTGCCTGCCCCAATGAAGATAAGAGGTTTCAGAGCTGGTGGTGAGCACAGAGGCTTTTCAACTGGGATTTTTCACCTCTTTTAGGTAGCACAACGCAGGTTCATTCATTCTCAACTGCAGCAGACAGGATCAGCAGGTAGATGAGAGAGTAGCAGGACACCGTTATTATTTCTTTCTTATTCCCCACTCAGGAGGAATGGAGAATAATAAATTTAAATATTTGGATGTAACTGTCCAAAGAAAAGTGCAGGTCATGCAAAAACAAATGCTTCTCAATGGTTTAATTTATGAGACTACAAAATAATCACAGAAATTAAATATGGGAACCCCGAATCTGAGACCTCTAGAAACCATCTGACCACTTCCTTCCCCCTCCTAGTTGTCCCAGTGCTCTGATTGCACAGTTAGTTCTGCAAGGCCAGGTTTGGTTTCAGAGTGATTAATGATTACCAGCAGCAAGAATTTTTTTCAATCCCTTCTGGAGCTCAGGGGAGGAGAAAAAAATGTATCTCTGCCCCATGATTCCTGCTCTCAGCAGGGCTGGAGTCTTGGAACACCACCGGGAGCTACAGGTGCAGCAAGAAGATCACCAGGAGAGGCTTTGCTCCACCTCAAAACTGACCCAACTGCTCATCCTTTCAGAGCTGATCTCCCTTTTCTTTCCTGTTATTTATATGAATGAACTCCTCCCCAGAGAGTTTGCTGAGTGATAAGAACTCAGATCATCCATTACCCACCCTGTGTCCGGAGGCTGCCGTGGTTGGAGCGAGATTTGCATGTGGTCAGACACAAGGTCCTGCAATCACAGCCTCCCCTAAGTGCACTTTAGCATGAATCAAAGCCTGGCTGCAGAGATGGTGCTTTCCTATTTCGGCCCTGAAATGGTTTCTGTTCTGGCTGCTGCTGCTGAAAAATCCCTGCTTTGGAATCAAACTGAACCCGAAAGTGTTATTGGGCTTCACCACAAACGAGTCAGTTTTAGGCTGCAGATTCACTTTCCAGAGGAACAGCCTTGACCTTGCTGAGTTAACCTCCCTGTGCCAGTGCTTCCTGTTTTCTCACGCTCTTTGGAACTTTAAGTTATATACAAGCATTAAATCAGAATTTAGGTACACTAAGAAACATTGAAATTATGAAATACCTAATCCTAATAAATGCATAGAAATAAATAGGTATGGAACACTGAAAAGGTATCTCTGGAGTCTGTCCTTAGTGTAGTACAGACAGTGTGGAAGACATGATCATGCATTCTTGTGCCAAGAAGTGAGACCATGTCATGCCTAGACATTATCTCATTAGCATCCTGTTCATTCTCAAATCTAAATCCAGATAACAATTGTTTAATTTTAATTTTGTGTGTATATATAATTTGTTCATTGTCTACCTTTAGGTGAAGTCAGGACACCCAAGGCTGCTGCAAACACATGAATTTCATTCCTGCAGCAGAAGGGTATTTATTCCATAGGTCCTTTCTCTGGGTTCAAAGGGTATGTTTGAAAAGGACAATTTTTTGAATTATCCTCTTTGCACCCAAGGAAATTACTGAATTTGTGCTGACCATGCCACTTACAGGTCACTAAAATATGTACCATGACCTAAACCCTATTCCTTTCTTCTCTATCAGTGCAAATAGATTAAGAGCATATCATGTGAGTTGCTGCTATAGTTGGAAAAAGGAAAGAAAGTCTGATTAATCTAATTCCTGATAAAAATCACACCAAACACACTGAGAGAAGAGGACAAATATCCTGTCTCAAAGTTTCATTCCACCCATGTTGCTCTCCAAGTGCTGCAGAAGTCACTGAGGTGCTGCACTTTGTTGATACCTGAACGGAAGGCTGAGGCTACCTCCAACAGGCCAGAATATTTTAACATCTTCAGCTTACAAATCCTTTACGGAATTACAAACAAGAGGCTCTCTGGTTACAAAGGGATGACATTAGACCTGGAAAATCAGCCTGTCCTCCAGGATATCACTCAGGGGATCATTTTCTTCCAAAGGGAGAGCCTGAAACACCAGCACCGTCTGCAGCAGCTTTTCACCTTGCCAAGAGCAAGGCTGTGGGGGCAAAGATAACTTTTATAACTTTTATAACACTGTGCTGGTGTGCCCACCTTGCTGCTGATACCCAAATGTGGCAGTTTAATGCTCTATCTCCCATTATCCCATTTTTAATGCAGCTCAGGGGAGCTTTGTGTTAGAGTTCAAGTCTGACCGATGAGGGAATTGATGCAGGGCTTCTGTAAGAAATTTGTCTTGTAACAGTGCAGAATGTTGATGAAGTAACTAAAACAATACAAAACCACTGTGAAACGCATTAAATGGATTAAGAATTGGCTAACTTCAGGTCTTAAATATTATTATAACCAGAGAAATTTTCTTTGAGTGGGTGTGTGTTTGGACAGATCCCGCAGGGACTACTTCTTGGCTCTACACTATTGTATTTTATCAACAGCTTAGGAAAAAACCCTTTAAATCATTATCAACATTTTTTTCAGATGTAAAAGGCTTGGAAAACAGTCAAAAGAAAGAACCCAGGTCACTGATGCCAATAGGGAGTTGGCAACCTGAAGGTAAGCAAGTACAACCTTGTTAAGTCACAACACTGGAAAAAGAAGATATTTGCCTGGTGAGGGCTACAGTGGTTCTACAGTGGAAAGTCATGACCAAAAAAGGGTTGCAAGTCACGGTGAGTAATCAACTGTCCATGAACTGACCTAATCTTTGTATGTATAAGCAGAGGAAATCCAGGGAGAAGAGGGTGATAATGTTGTCTGGGTATTCCCCGACTCCTGAAACTGCTGCCAGCCCATTGTGCCTTTCTCTTGCATCCACACAGCGAGCGGGAGGCTGAAGAGCTGGAGATAATTCAAGAAAGAGCACAAGAATGTACACAAGTCTAAGAAAGACAACTTGCAGGGCGAGATTTAAGGAGCTTAGTCCATTTAACTCATCAAAAGAAAGCTAAGGGGTGGCTGGACACTGATCCTAGAACTTCCAGGGAGAAATTCAATTCTCTCTCACAGGAATGTCCCATGCCACCAGCCTGGGTCTGAGTTCCCACGCCAGGTGCACACCTTGCTGGGGAACACAGTGACCTTTCTCTCCAGGAGCAGTCCAGGTGCCTGGCCCAGCCAGAGCTCCAGCACACTCTGACAGGTCCTCCCAGCTGGTTCAGCCAGGGAGTAGGAGCCTGTTGCACACCAGATTTTCAGCGTGAATGTGGCCAAAGAATTTGGGGCCAGGATCCTCCAGCTCTGTTTTCATTCTGTGGTTTTTGTCTCTCTTCTGATCCTGGTGCCAAAGACATGTCGCATTGTTTGAGAGATGTGAATCTGGTGGCATAGCCTGTCTCAGGACAAGCCCTCCCAAAGCTCTTGTCTGATCTCTCAGGAGAGAAGCTAAACTACGAGATAGAGGTGGCAGGCTCAGGCAGAGAACTGCTGTGCCTTTTCCACCAAAATCCAGGAAGGATTATGCACTGAGCATCTTGAGCAAGAGGAAAAAGGAAAAGGCTGGAGAGCAGCAACACTTTGGAATGCTGCACATGAGAAAGACATTAAAAATTAGTTATTTACTGGGCCCATATCTCAGCAGCATTTATTTCCCTCATCCTACCTGCCCCTTTTGGAGACCTCTTATCCCATCACTTCAAAGGCCAGCAGGCAAACACGACAGTTACACAAAGGTCAGACGGGTGGTTCACATCAGGATGACTCCATCTGGCTGCGGATCCTGCCTGGAGTGCAGTCCCTCCCTTTGTGTGGGGGTTTTCTTCTCAACTCTACCGGGAGATGGCTGGAAGCACAATGAGGGGAAAAAAACAAAAACGGTGAATACGTAACAGGAACAATTTGTTCTTGGATTTAGGGCTGTCCTCGGACAATACGTAAGGCAGTGTTTGAGTGAAATATTTGACTAATGATCCCTACAAGGATTGGAGTAATTAGTTAATGCCTGGAAGTGAGATACAGGGACATGGAGAAGTTGGAAGTGGGTGTAACAGAGCAGGATTACGACAGTAGCTGAGAAAAGCCCACACCGTTGGAGGTAGCTTTTCATAGGGGAACAAACTGTGAAGAAAGTACGTGCTGAAGAACAAGCTGGATGCTTTAGCACACTTTAAAAGTGTCTTTAACACATTATAAGAATGTGCTAAAAACAATGTTCCTGTATTTTGCAAGCTGCATATTTTTAATTGCAGCAAATTACTGACTTGCACAAGCTACAGACAGCTCTGCTGAAACTCAGGCTGTTAGACTTCAGAATAATTGCATGAACTACTTAAATAGTCAAACTCTGGTGAATCAACAAGAATTGGTCTGCAGTAACTTCTCAAGTTGGTTCTTCTGGTTGAACCTTGTGCTCACTGTGAAGATGACTTTCTTACAGCACTGCTAAAAGATTCTGTGCAAGATATAATTTGAGGACTTTTTCATTAATTGCCCACTCAGCTGAATCCTACACAACTACTACATTCCAAAAGGGGCAAAAAATCGGAGCTGTTTGTTTATTTTCTCTTCAGTGGGAAAACGAAGCTTTTCAGGGAGGAGAGAGTGCAGCTGAAATGAATTCAGCATCACAATGGCAAAACAAGAAGTGCATTCATGTAGCAGCACGTTCGAGTGTGTGCGCTCGAGCCCCTCCGCACTGTGGTTGCTATGGCGTCTGTGGGTGGTGGTGGAGATGACAGGAGATTCTCAGCATAAATGCCAAACCACGCTCTAATATATCTCATACTGACCTGCTATTAATTCAGTGGCTGCTCTTTTATCATAAAAGAAAAGAAAAAAAGATCAGCTCAACTTTCACTTCCAGAATGGATGTGAAATTCAAACCAGCAGCGGCTGTAGGGGTGTAAATCATATGACAGAAACTTTAAAGGTTGGGGTTTTTGTTGCTGGGGCTTTCTGATACCATAGAAGAATTGAAGGGAAATGGGAATAAGCTGATAGTTACACAAAAAAGTGTGACTCTGCACTTGCCCATGGATTTTGCCATAAAATGTAATGATTGTCAGAAGTGTACATCAACTGAAAGATGAGGTTTTAATTCCCTGTGAGTTTTTCCTAGGTGGATGTCAAACCTGTAGCAGAGCTGGGTATTTCTTTAGTCCCATTCTCTTAATTTACAAAAATTTAGCAGGTTTCTTTTCCTTGATCTGGAGAAGAATCAATATTTAATTCATGGTCCTTTTCCTTAGGACTGTTCTCACCATCTTTGTGCCGGAGTCTGGGACTTCTTTTTCAGCTCCAAGGGAGCTGTTTTCCATCCATGTGTCCTGCACATGCCTTTGTTTGGGCAGGAACAGACATAGCTTTGTGTAATTTCAAGTATCTGCGTCTTTAACGAAGATGACTGGCTACTTACAGTTACATTAACTTTAAAACAGCTCCAAACCAGTCTTGTGTATTGAAACACAATTATATAGGAAGCAGAAGGTATGGATTTGTGTTTTCTGTTCCGTGAGCATCCTGTCTGGAGCATTCTAGTGGCTGATGGCTTTGTGCTCATAGGGATGTGACACAATTCCTGCAGGCACACACTTCTGGAAGTGCCCTGGAGGCTGAGACCAAGGGGAATTTGGGCTCTGCTGGCACTGGCATCTTCCCAGGAGAGCAGCCTGCCTTAAGCCTGGGCTTCTCCGATGGCTGCAGAGGCTGTCGTGTGGTGAAAGGTGGGAGTAGGACATTGGTGCTGCTCACCCTGGGGAGTAAAGCCACACCACAGAGCAGCTCAGCAGAGGGTGTGACAGTGGCTCCGGGGTGCCGAGGCTTGTCCTGCCTTTCCCTGCATTGTCTTCTGCCCAAGGTCACAGCCTGGGATTTGCCCATTTCCATCAGCCCCAACGCTGGAGCCTGAGCAGGGAATACTGGGGCCATTCACAGAGAGCACACAGGCTCAGTGCTCAGGGGCAGCCAGGGATTCTCTTGTTCTGCACAAGCATTTCAGTTCATCTGCCTTTTCATTCAGGAGCATTAACCTACAGTCTAATACAATTATGTACTATATGCTCTTAAATTTTTAATTAGTTACATGCACTCGAGAGCAAATGGTCCCTTTTTCCCCTGATACACACACAGAACTCCTCTCAGCCTTAATGGGGTTTACATGGGTTTATCAAGTGATAATAAAAGCCTAAATGTTGGCTTCTGCTGACATTTACTGGGTAATTCCTGCTCTCAGCACACAGTGAGTGTAACTGGGAGCTATTAAGTGCAACATATGAGGAGAAAAAAAACATTCAAGGTTAATGCTCGGCTTTACCCATGTTATGTACATGGTTCTTTTGGAAGTGCTATGACAAATCCCACAGAAGGAAGCAAATCAAAGGGAAAACTGATTTAAAAGGCATGGGTGGGTGTTTTCTCCCCTGCAAAGGGAACATCTGTACCTTGAAACATCGGGGTGAGTCTCTGGAGGAGGCTGCAGGAGCAGAGCAGGAGGGTCCGTGCAGCACCTCGCTCTTGCTCTGGGGAGATGCATGAAGGAGATAACACCAGCTGGGCTGCTTTGAGCTATTTTCATGTGCCTCCAGTCTCTTGTCAGGCAGGCGTGAAGCAACAAGTCCTTCAGTGCTCCCTCAGCATTCCTGGGGGCTGGAAACAGGGCTTATTTTCAAAGGATGGGACTTACCTCTCCCAGCTTCAGCTCTCTGCAGCACAGGTGCCTCCCATGTCCCTAAAGCCTTCTTGTCCCTGAAGCCTTCTTGTCCCTAAAGCCTTCTTGTCCCTAAAGCATCCAAAGTCTCCCCAATACTAAGAAATAAAAGTATTGCACCTGAAGTTCCGTGAGAGCAATTCCACCTGAGCTGCACACGAGTGTGGAATCCCTGGCTTCCCCATGATTTCTAGCTACAAAGCCATGGCCTGATTCCCCCTCTGGAAAAGACCTGCCTTGGTCTTTAATGGTGAGAAGAAACTGCCACAAATGGGTGTGCACAAGGTGTGTCTCGCCCTGCTCTGTCCAGGCAGCTTTGGGACAGAAAGGGCCTCATTATAAACTGGATTATTGACAGCCATTGCCACTGTTGTTCAAAACAAATCATTTAAAAATCTTCTCGCAACACCAGCATGTTTTAATGCTTTGAGGGCTGAATTTTGCATTAAGAACTTACTTTTTTGTGAGGGTTTCTTGTGTAGCACACGGAAACACAGCCTGAATGTATTTTCTATGTGATAGAAAATATTGTTCTCACAGCCCTTTCTGATGTGCCACAGCAGAGGTGGCATAGAATTACAGAAGAGTTTGGGTTGGAAGGGACCTTAAATATCATCGAGTTCCACCTTCTGTCATGGGCAGGAACACCTTCCACTAGACCAGGACTTTCAAAGAGGAAGCAGGATGGGAGGGGACTGTGGAAACACAAGCAAATTTATTCACTGGTAATACAGAACTCTAGCCACCTCCCCGAGCAAATCTAATTGGTGTTAGCAACAGCACACAGATGTGTTTATTGGAAAAATCGAACAGGAAAACCTCTGCAGTGTGTGACTGCTCCAGGCTGAACTGCTGTCGGACAGATGCTGAAAACTGATCTCCCCAAGCACCCCTCAGCCAGGAGGGACACACATTTATTGTGCCACCACAAAAGCTCCGTGGAAGAGCCACGTGATTTGCTGCCTTTTATCCAGTGGCTGAAATAAAATGGAAGAAGATTGGGTTTTTTTAAACTTTTATATTGGAAAACTTGCCTGCTCCAAGGGGAATGTGGTGCAGGCTCAGCTGCAGGCAAATACAGCCAGAGGCATCCCACACACATACCAGCACATACACAGGGAGCCATACACAATATGCAAACACCCTGAAATCCCAAACAAATATCTCCAAAATCAGTTGTGCTCCAGAGGGAACAAGGGGCCTGCCCACACACAGAATTAACAAGTTAATTAGTGTTTAAATATTTCCTTGCAAGCTCTGGCACTATTACTGCTCCAGTGAGTGCAAAACTAGCAAGAACAAGTGACTGGTGGAAGAAGAATGACTCTGGTTTTCAATATGCTCTGATAAGTGATAAAAATCGTGCATGTAAACTGTGCATGGTTTTTATTACAGCTTTACTGTGGCGTGATTGGGAACTGAGGAAAATGCTTCTTTTTAAAAGCATATTCATTTTGATCTAGCAGTGACCTTTTAATATGTTCGGGTCCCTGCAGGGAAGACAAAGGTACTTGTGGTCTTGTGTAAGAAAGGATGAGGAAAAAAAGGCACTTCAAGATGACATAAAAGCAAGGATCAGCCAAGGGGAAATACATTTTCCCCCTCTGAAGTATTTCACCAGACTTGATGATTTATTCATTTTGATACATTCCCCTGTGTGACCTCCTGGCGGGATGGGGTTTGTTGGCTCTGCCAAGAAGACTCACCTGGAGCTAGAGGAGATTGGGGTATCTCTGCTTTATCTGTGGGGAGTGAATTACTGCTCACCCCTTCCTGCAGCCATTTTAATATTTACCCACCTAGGAAGGAAGCTGGGATTTGTTTTGCTATCTCCTTTGAATGCCACCGGCTGAGGTAGTGCTGGGAGAATCAGAGATGTGACTGGCACCTTGCTGAGGTTTTTACTCTTCCTTTACTGTGACTGCACAACTCCAGGGGGAACAGATGGATGGCGGAAAAGAGTACAGATTTATACCATAATATCCCACCTTGGGTTTTTGTCTTTTCTTTTTCTTTTCTTCTTCTTTTCTTTTCTTTTCTTTTCTTTTCTTTTTTCTTTTCTTTTCTTTTTTCTTTTCTTTTCTTTTCTTTTCTTTTCTTTTCTTTTCTTTTCTTTTCTTTTCTTTTCTTTTCTTTTCTTTTCTTTTCTTTTTTCTTTTCTTTTCTTTTTTCTTTTCTTTTCTTTTCTTTTCTTTTCTTTTCTTTTCTTTTCTTTTCTTTTCTTTTTTCTTTTCTTAGAATAGGATATTTCACTTGGAGGGTTTTGGTTCATTCACCTACAATGAACATCTAGTCCAAATGTTAAAGCATATCTTAAGAACATTTTCTGGAGTTTTTTAACTCACTGGTTTTTCATTTACCCTTAGTTTGCCAAGCGTGTCTCTGAAGGGACAGCCCTTTTGCTGCAGGTATCGAAGCTGTACATTTCAGGCCTCCAGGGACTGAGTTATAATTTAGGTGCTTCTGCTTCCAGAAACATGACTAGCAAGTCAAAATGCAAAGTCCTTGAATACTGCATTTTAAAAAAGCATGAGCAGTGAAGGGTTTCCAGGCTGAAGCACTGTGACCAGAATATGAGCTTACTGAGCTGAGTGTCTGGCAAATAGTTTTCCCCAGGACCAAGGCTTTATGGAAACATGCATCAAGGAAAGAGAGGGAAAACACGAGCACTTTAGTGCCCAGCAATTGCTGCCTGCACCGCAGTGGTGACAGCCCTACACTTCACAGTTCGCTTCTCTCGAGGGCTGATAAATGGTTTGATTTTATGTGAGATCCTTTGTCTAGAGAACTTCCCTCCTTTCCACAAGAATCAGATCAATGTTCTGAGCACAGCTGCAGCAGGGCAGCTGGCTGCCATCAGGACATATTCATTCACCTCTCGGTGTTCTCCTCCAGCTTTGCCACCAACTCTTTTGCTGACCTTGAGCAAGGTGTTTTATCCACTGAGGTACCTCCTGATGTGCCTGCAGATGGGAACCCTTCCTTCTTTCAGTGACTGCTATCCATTAGCTAAACCTGAACCTGCAATGTGCTTTGAGCTCTTCAGATGAAACATCACAGCAGCGCAGGTGTTACTGAAACGTGCAGATAGAAATGTCTTTCTGGAAATGACTCTCATGATCTCAATTGCCTGTGTGCAGGATTTGTCCTCGGTGCATTCCGGACACAAAGGTCTGAATGTGGTTTTTTCTTTTAGGCATGATGAAGGGGATCAGCAGTGAGAATATGGCCCAGAATATGAGAATATGGCCCAGAAATGCAATCGTGTCCTGAGCTGTATCAAAAGCAGATGGCTTGAGTGAGGGAGGGGATTGTGCCCCTCTGCTCTGGTGAGACCCTACCTGCAGAGCTGCATCCAGCCCTGGGGGCTCGGCACAGGAAGGACCTGGAGCTGCTGGAGCAGGTCCAGAGGAGGCACCAAGGTGATCAGAGGGATGGAGCAGCTCTGCTGAGGAAAGGCTGAGAGAATGGGGATTGTTCAGCCTGAAGAAGAGAAGCTTTGGGGCAACCTAACTGTGTCCTTCCAGGACCTGAAGGAGCCTGCAGGGAAGATGGAGAGGGACTTTTTACAAGTGCATGGAGTGGCAGGACAGGGAGGAATGGCTTCAAACTGAAGGAGGACAGGTTTAGATTGGATATTAGGAAAAAATTCTTTACTGTGAGAGTGTTGAGACACCAGAACAGGTTGCCCAGAGAAGCTGTGGCTGCCCCATCCCTGGAAGTGTTCAAGGCCAGGCTGGATGGGACTTGGAGCAAACTGGTTTCATGCAAGCTGTCCCTGCCCCTGGCAGGGGGATTTGGATCGGAATGACCTTGAAGGTCCCTTCCAAACCAAATCATTCTGTAAATCTATGATTCTGTGCATATTCCTTAATTTTATTAGAAAACAGTTCATGCCTTTAACCGTAAGACAAAAAGTAAATAAATGGAAGTAAATCTCAAGTCTCTTCTGGTTTACACAACAAATGCACACTTGTGGGCATTTGCCTTACAACTTTTAATTATATTTAAGAATTTTATAAAGCTGAGAAACCCAATATTGTGTTTTTGCCAGACAGGCCAGTTCCCAACCCAGTCCCTCAAGCATCTTTACTGACACTGTTACAGTGCACAGGGCTGGAGTGAAAAGCCAGGAATGAGAACACTTTAATTGAGTATTGCTTTCAAAGACTTAACATTTCCAAACTCCATCCCAAAGGACCCTCTCATCTGCAGGCCTGAGAACTCTAAGAGTACAAAATGTATCTGCCACAGCAAATGATCCTGGCCCCATCCAAGGAGGGCAGAAGCAGGAGAAAAGAAGGGAAGGGAAAGAACTGTTTAACCTATGGTACAACCTGGGGAAAAGGCAAACACAACATTTGTGTTTCGTGGTTGAATTCCAGCTCAGGATCAGGCTCATGCCATGAGGTGGCTCGTGGCAGAACACTGCAATGATGATTTATGAGCTTCCTTTCAGTCCCAACATTCAGGATGGTCCCAATCTATGATGCCAAACTTTTATCAGGATAGATCCCGAATATTTCCTTGCATAAAAATAGTAATGGATGCTAAATAGTAGCATTTATTGTGAAAGAAAGAATAAATATGAGTAAAAGCAGAAGATAAAAGGCTTGCTCCTCAGCTGGGGTGAACGGGGCAGCTCTGCTCACTTCTGGGGCCACACTATGGCAACAAAGGATTTGGTTCAGAGAAAATTAAGCACCAAAAAAGGACCTGATCTTCTTTTCCTCTAGGAGCATCATTAGCTCCTTCCTTAGTCCTTTTCTCCAAAATTCTGCTGAAGAAGAGAGGCAAATGTGTGAGTCATTGCGAAGCTGCAAATATTTGGCCAGTCTAACAGAGGAAAAGCCATTCTCCTATAGAATCTCTTCCTCTGTGGGCTCACTGCGGTTTATTTTAGCTCATGAATGAATGTATCAAGTTGTCTCTTGAAATTCAAGACAAATACTTTCATTCAGAGTGAAAAGGCAAAATAATGAAGGATTGTTGCTCTATGTACTTAAAAATAAACATCATCAAGCTTGTATTTAGGGATGTCAGATATTCCACAGGTGACTTTCCGGTAATTCTAATACTTCACACTACAGCTGCAGCATAGGAAAGACAACAGAAGCCTAAATTCCTCATTTATTGTGGTCAATAGTCATGCATTTATGTTATTTTTTGAGGGGACATTGTTCAGCAGAGTAGCTTAAAAATAACATTCCTATTGCTATTGAATTTGTTCTTTTCAATTTTTGTTTCCTGTGCAGTATTTCTCAGGCAGAGACTGACTGAAGTGGGGCAGGGACTGGATCTATCCATAGAAGAATGAGTGCTGAGGACTTTCTCTTAATTTCTACTCGATGTAAATAAAACTGCTGCAACTCTTCTCCAGCCCTGGAGAAAGGGTGTAGTCTGCACTGCAGGGAAATTACAGATAAACTTGAAATTCCAGAAGCTCCATTGCCAAATTCAATGTATCTAAAATTCACTTTTCTAGCTTTCCACAACCACACTGCTTTCAAACAGCTCAGTGGTTAAATCTCTCAGGTAAAACATTAAAGCAAATCATGTAAGAGAGTAACCCTGTGCCCAAAACATTGGAAGTTAGACTTCTGTGGGGATATAATTACTTAAGAAAAACATAAATAATTGCTTTGAAACTTTTCAACTCACAAAGAGGAATCCAATGGTAAGAGCGAACACATGCATTTGTGATCAAAATAACTGTAAAATTAATAAGTATTTTTATTAAAAGATAAATTTTAGTAAAAGAAAAAAATTAAAGCTATTCATGGTATAAGTTATGAATGAATAGCTTTAAATTAAAAGAGAGCAGGATTAGATTAGACATTAGGAAGAAATTCTTTACTCAGAGAGTAGTGAGACGCTGGCAGAGGTCACCTGTGGCTGCCCCATCCCTGGAAGTGCTCAAGGCCAGGTCGGATGGGGCTTGGAGCAACCTGGGATAGTGGGAGGTGTCCCTGCCCATGGCAGGAGGGCTGGAACTGGATGATCCTGAAGGTCCCTTCCAACCCAAACCATTCCATTACTCCACAATTCTATGAATGTATACCTCTACAGACAAGAATTTGCATTTTAAGCGTGAAATTTGCCAAATGTCTTAACAGCCTTTTTTATTACATATTTATACATATTTTGTGACATATTTATTGCTTCTTTTTATTACATTTTGGTCACATTAGTCTGTTTTAAATCACAGTGTAAGACAACACTTACCAAGAGCATGAAAAATCCCTCCACTTGCTGCACCTGCTTGGTAAATAAACAAAGCAGCTCAGCCTGTAACTAGCTCAACATAAACAGATTTTAAAAAACGTCTGACGCAGGAGCTGATCTAGCAACATCAAAACAAAACAGTAAGGAAATCTTTGCTTCTCTGTTACACACAGCTCCAGTCCCTCACTGAAACTGTAGGAGGGTTTTTATTACAATACAGATAAGAGGGTTGGGAAAACAACAACTGTAGGAAGAAAGAGGAAAAATCTGGTTTGTACACTTTGTTTTCAATGTTCAGCAGCTCCAATCTCTTTTCTGAACCTCTCCTAATCGTAACCCCTGGTATCTTCCCATAGGATCAAATTGCTACGCTGATTTTATGGGCTAGAACCAGAGGCATCAAACCACTGAATGACATTAAACCACACACAAATTTCAGAGCAGATAAAAAGACCTAACACTGCACCACTGGTTCTAACTTGTGAACAGTGTGAGTTAAAATCCTGTATATCTGTTATGCTGAGAAGTAATACCCTTACCAAGTTAATATTGTGATGCGTAAAAAACGTGTTTCTAAATAAAGAGTACACTTCAAGAACAGAAGGGGAGAAACATTTTGAGAACAAATTCTGATTAAAAGCTGTATTTTGAAGATACACCTGCTATCAATTCACTTTCCTATGGCTAATGGTGACTTTGATGCAAGAATGTTAGATTGCCCCAAAGAACAAAAATTCAGTGCAAATTGAAATGCACCTAGCAGGACTGGATGCTCTTCCAACCCTTAACATTCCATGATTCTGTGGTTCTAAGTCAAACCACAGGTCTTCTCTCTCACCCTTTTTTCAGTATTCTTCCTACAAATTAAATAAACTCAGGGGAGGTATTGAGGCAGTCGGACACAAAGGCACTTCACAGAACATCTCGGAAAGACACAAAGTTGTTGTGCCTGTACTGAGAGAACCTGGGCAGAACTTGTTACATGGAAAAGAAAACTCTGTCTTCTAAACATACCTGCTATTCCTCCACACTTGATCCATTCCAGAGGCTTTCTTCAAAAACTTTATGCCAGAGCAGTATCCTTTTTCTGCAGAAGTCTAAATGAGAAAAAATCATCAATTTTTAATTAGGCAACTGAAGAGCTCAAGAAAATTACAATGCTGTTTTATTCCATTTATATTCCAGCTGCCAAAGCAGCACAGGATGAACAAATTAGAGGAATGACAGAAACCTTTCTACCTCCTGGCTGACTTAAATTTCTGAGGTCACTCCTTCAGTGGTTCCCAAGCCATGATTTCATGTGGACAGCAGGGACTCTGTGCAGCCATTGTGAGATGAACTCCTACAGGTCAGCAGCATCTTGCCTACAATTTAGAGTAACTCTTTTTACCACAAGGGAAGTGTAACACAAGAGGATTTTTCTCCGAAACAGGATAGAGGATAGGAACACTCATCCCTGAGAGCTGGAGAGGAGCTTTTTCCAAGGGCATTTAGAGATAGGAACAAGTGGCAATGGCTTCAAACTGACAGAGGAAATAAATTTGTAGATAGTACAGATGAACAGAGACTAGAAAATAAAGAAAACATTGGAAGAATCAATATTCATATACATTCAAAATAATTCACTAAATATGAGACTGATCAGCAATGACCACTAATTCCCACAGAAAATAGTCTCCCTACTTAATGTATTTGGGTCTGTGTTTGAAAATAAATTTTCAGAAAATGATTCTCTGGTCTCTAAAATGTCATTTGAAGTGTCCAAAAGAATTGCAGAAAGGAGATCTTTCTTTTTGCTGTTCGCTCAGATGTCGAAAAAAAAGCGAGAGAAAAAAGCTAAGTTTTCTCAGATGTGGTCATCGTAACCTTTTAGCTGTTTAGAACATTAGTTAAAATTATCATAAATGAAGAAAGCTTAACACAGCCTTAAAAACAAAGAAGCAGAAGTGTTCTGCAGCAGTCATCGCTGCCCTCCTCGCTCGCTGGATTGATGTCCCGGGGGCCATGGAGATGGCAGGATTGGATCCACACACTCCCATCTGACTGCCGCACGTGTGCTGAAATTTGCATTAAGTACAAGAACCCCTTTGATCAAAACATCGCACACATTTTATACATCAAGGGGCTCCACGGAGAAGTGTAAGCTTGCAAAGCAGCTGGAGGGATTTGGGGAGGGATTTGACAGAGAGCAGAGTATGATGCAACTGTCACAGTTCCTGCAAAAACCTGACTTGACGTTTTAATGACAAAGAACCAGAACCGCGTAAGGACAAAACACTTTTACAAAAATGAGATTTTTCAATAGCAGTTTGAGTAAATAAAAATAAAAGGATCTTGGGTTGGCTCAGAACTGAACAAGCTGAAAGGCTGTGCCTTTACTGGGAAAGCCACCGAATGCACTCCTGGAATGTAAACCCTGAGGCTGCAATCCTGCTGTCCCAGGAGTGTGCTCCACTGACAGTGCATGGTCCTGGACACCCTCCTTCCCTCCTGAGCCTTCCTGGGAGCAGTGGGCACCACAGCTCGAGGCAGCAAAATGACAGAAAACAGCAGAATATGAGTCAAAGTACTCACGTGTTTCTAAATGTCCTTAAGACCTCCATCCCTTCGTGCTGCTGGGTCTCCAGAGGACGCAATTTTAAAATATATGGTTTGATTTGGCTCAGCGACAAGTCTGCCTGAGGTTTGGTTGGGAAAGAAAAAAAACCAAGAAGTTGACTTCAAATTTGGAAGAGAAAACAAAACATAAAGACAAGACTTTGTGATGGGAAGTTCAGCCCTTGAGGATAAATCATGAATTTTATTTCCCTTGCTGTCACACCAGGGCTCCACCTGAGAGTGTCCTGACTTCATTTCTTCCTTGGAGCCACTCTCACTAAGTCAATGTGGGATCTTTGATCTTTTCTTTCTTTCCAGGAATCAAAGCTACCAGTCCAGACAGGGATTCTGCTTGATTTTCTAGAAAGATAAATGAACTCCTGGGTCCCATGACTTCCCCTGGTGATGCTGTGGGGTCAGGTAAGGTGTTGTAGGTACCATGGGGGCAGTGATGCTGCAAACCCATGTCAGAAAATGCAGACTCAGTAGTGGGAGGGATCCCTTCCTGCCGTGTTTGGTTTCAGCCAGATAAATCCAGAACAGAAATTGTCTTGTTTTTGTTTTGTTTTGTTTCCCACTGGGAAATCTAGGAGGTTATTACCCTGCTTCTAATTAACACATTAACATTTGCTTTGGAGGTCTTAGTTAATAACAGCAACTCATCAAGTGGGTCCCCCAGCTGCTGATTAGCTTTTTTCACACCAAATTTTCTACCTGAAATTTCCTTCCAGATCATGTGTGGGTTTGCCAATTTCCCTTGGAGCTTTTCTTAAAAATTTCTTTGTGTTTTGTTTTGTTTTGTTTAATAAATACGAAAAACCTCCACTGGCGACTTTCCATTCAGCTCCTACTCCAGGCGCTGCCCAGAAATTCTGATATAATGCTTTATCTTTTTTTTTTTTTTTTTAATCCAAAAAGAAGCAGAGATGTTTAAACATTCACATTTTGGTGCCGTTAATCGTATTTACTACGTACTTTTCCTTCAGTGCCAGAGTACTATGTAGACTCCATACATATGCAATTGACTTCTTCATCTGAGGTTGATTTAGGTGATTTAAAAAGAAATAAATCCTCTTACAATGAAGGATGTTACCGTGTATTATGTGAAATATTTAGCATCTTGCCATTTTCTCCTCTTTTTTTTCCTCCCCAAATCCTCCTGTATTTCATCAGCACAGCTTGAAATAGCCCTGCAGTTCAGAGCTACCTGCTCATTCTGGTTTCTTTAATGAATATTTACCATCCTGCAGGAAAGTGGAGGATGCCTGGCTGCAGCTGTGCTCCCAAACACCGGAAAGAACTCGTTCTCTTCAGAGCCATTACCCCCAGCTCCATCACTTATTAGAAGGAAAGACAATACATGCTACATTATAATGAAATTTCCTACCTTTTTGTTTATACCAGTGCAGCAGAGGTTTAATAATCCCTGTAAATTAAATGAGGTAATGGCATGGACTGCTCAAATAATGCCAGTAGTATTAAACTGAATGTCTTACTTCAACATTAATAATTCCATGATAAATTATTGGGGATCGTTGTCTTTTCCACCTCCCGACAACCTCTGTGTAGACAGAGCAGACAAGAAAATAATTTTACTTTTCTGCACAAGTTCTCCAGAATCAGAAGAAAACAAGGATCTTAGAAGACAAAGGAGCAAGTCACAACTTATAAAAGTTTAGCTGTGTAAAGATTTGGGCTAATTACCAGGGCTCTCCTTTTGAAAATTGAGAAAAATAGGGAGAATCAGAGAGAAATTTGTGGGATTCTCAATTCGGATGGATGGATGGATGGATGGATGGATGGATGGATGGATGGATAGATGGATAAGCTATTGGAAGTACCGCTGTCATAGGCAATTAGTTTGGATGAGGACCTAAAGTTGGAGGGGAAAAAAATGGCAGGGATTTGTCTGTGGATGCTTTGCAGTGCTGACAGAATCCCTGACCATGACCCCGCTCATGCCTCATGAGTTTCTGCTGAGATTATCAGGTTGGATAATCAAGTAACTTTTCACTGGACATCAGCACAGCTCCCCTCTCCCAGCTGAGAGCTCAAATCATCAGCTTTTATGGAACTTCCTCAGTATTTAACTAAAACTTGCCTTCTGTAACACGAGGAAGATTCCCTCACATTTTTATCAAAGTCAGTACATTGCTGAAGGCTCCTGCTTTTACAAGCAATTTTCTGATGAAAGAAGGCAACGAGAAAATACCAAAAAATCTGTCACGAGGACCTGAAACAGAGAATTTGCAGGATTTAGTACAAACCATCAACTTGATAGATTATTTTGGGCTTGCCTTCGTCCCATTAGAACCAATGGGAAATCTCTCAGGGACTTCAGACACACCCTTTGCTCCATATGAAAAAGTGAAACTATTAGAAGATAGAACAGAATATAAGAACCAGATTCAGAGCTCTACCACTCCTCTGGATTTATTCTCTCTCTCCCATAAATCACCTAAATAAAAACTCTTAATAGTTTTTCCACCTGTAAATTGGAGAGAATTGGTACACTGATGTTGTACAGAGAATCTGCAGAGCATACAGTTCTAAAAATACAGGAATAGTAACTATTTATTGAAGCAAGGACATTTGGAAAAATACCTAAATGGAGAATGTTTATTAAACCTGTATATGAAATCAATAGGACACACTCTGCATGACAGAAAGTAGGTATTGCTGCTGTCCTGAATGCACAGGATACAGCCCTGGAGAGGAGCTGTTTGCTTTTAGGCCTGTTCATCCTGAGAATGATGTGTGAATTTGGCAACTCAAATACTGCCTCAGCTTTCCAGTGTGAAAAATGGGGATAACTGTCTTCTTCACAAATTTGCTCAGAGGCTACAGCACTTTGGCATCTTTGGATGAAGGCAGAGACAGAGGAAAATGATCAGTAATTGGGATCAAATGCTGGGAAGGGTCACTTAGTGCAATTCCCTGCTGTTGATAACAACTGAATCATAAAAATTTATGAAGCTCCATTTTCCCTTTCATTTTCTGTTTCCAGTATTTATACCACCCCTTCCCTGTATATTAATCAGAACACACGCTCCTATTTCACTCAGTCATTTCCTTCCATTTTTACCATTCCAGTCCTCAGGAGCATTCAAATTTTCCTGTGTGTTACTGTGAACATCCTCTTTATTGATGTCTCCCAACTTTCTGTCATCAGCAATTTTAATTAGCACATTTCTACCTTTTCTGGCAAGAGCATCAATAGTGATCCTAAACCCAATAATTATAAAATAACTGAAATCATCCTTCCTTCCTTCCTTTCTGTAGTCCAGCTTCAGTAGAAAAGATAGATTTGCTATCCTGTCTCCAGGATATCCAACAGCCTGCTGGTTGATGGCCCTGCATTTCTGTGAAAGATGGATGGGAATTCTGTACTGCTGTTTAAAAGAGAGTTTCTAGGAATCATTTTTATATGGTGCTCGATGCATTTGTATCATGCTCAGACCTAACCTAATGGATTGGCTCCTGCAGGGGCTTGGGACATTTTATGTGGGATTCACCCGAAAAACTGTGTTTAAAACCTAAGTCCCGACTTGTTCCACGTCTCCCTTGAGTTTCCTTATGGTGCCTGGAAAACTAATAAATGTAGGTAAGTTTAAGAGCAGGACTTGTCTTACCCTGAGCTGAACTGCCCATGTTTGATCAGTGAAATTCACATTCCAAATACCATTGTTTATATTGATTAGTTCTCCATCAATGCTAGTGAGATGCAATCCAGGAGCTGGACTCAATGTCCTTGTGAATCCCATCTGGCTCAGGATATTCCATGATTCCATGACCCTGCCTCTGATTTCCAGACACACTGTGACTTCCAGAGGTGGAGGTCTGGGATCTGCTCAAGCTCCAGCTGCCTGGGGCAGGTAGGAGAGCAAAAACCGAGTTCAGCTGCCACTAGAGGTAAGGCAAAGATTAACAGAGGCATTTAAAAATGTCTCTTTCCCAGAATCACAAAATCATTTCAGTTCAAAAAAAGATCTCCAAGATCATTGCGTTCAACCTTTGACCAAACACAACCATGTTGATTAAACCACAGCTCTGAGTGCCACATCCAGTTGTTTTTTGAACACCTCCAGGGATGGTGATTCCACCAACTCCCTGGACAGCCCCTTCCAATGCTTAACAACCCTTCCATGAAAAAATTCTTCCTGAAGTCCAACCTGAACTTCCCCTGGTGGAGCTTGAGGCCATTTCCTCTCGTCCTGCCACTTGTTGCCTGGGAGAAGAGGCTCAGTTCATCTGGAGTGTCCAGTTCTGGGCTCCTCAGGACACCAGAGACAGGGAGCTCCTGGAGTGGGTCCAGCACAGATGATGAAGGGACTGGAGCATCTCTTTTATGAGGAAAGGCTGAGGGAGCTGGGGCTGCTCAGCCTCAAGAAGAGATGACTGAGAGGGAACCTCGTCCCTGGGTCTGTCCCTGTCTGCAGGGAGAGCTCAGAGATGGAGCAGGCTCTGCTCCTGGTGCCCAGCAGTGGCACAGGAGGAATGAGCAGAAACTGATGTGCAGGAAGTTCCACCATTGCCCAGAGAGGGTGTGGAGTCTCCTCCCTGGACATATTCCAAACAATCTGGACACAACCCTGTGCCATGTGCTCTGTAATGACCCCGCTGGAGCAGGGAGGTTGGACCAGATGACCCACTGGGGTCCCTTCCAACCTCTCCCATTCCATGATACTGTGATTTCAGACTTAGTAAGGTTTTAGAATATACTCACTGACTGATGGGCACTCACACGCTGTGGTCATTCTGAAGTAAATTCCAAGTATTTCCTTGAAAAAGGTTATCACAGAATCACATAACCATAGACCGGCTAAGGTTGGAAAGGACCACAGAACACAGAATACTCTGAGTTGGAAGCGACCCACAAGAATCAGCTCGTTACATGAATGGCCCACACGGGGACTGACCCCACAGCCTTGGCTTTACCAGCGCCAGGCTCTGACCAGGGTCATCGGCTCTGTCCCCAGCACACGGCACAGGATGGTGTCCAGACGGCTCTGGGATCTCTCCAGGGAAGGGAGACTCCACAACTGCAATATCCCAGCGTTAGAACAAGAGAACAACTGTGCCAGCCGTGCCACTGAGCGACGACAAGGGGTTAAACTTCGCCTCTTTCCCAGAAAATTCGCCAGATCCCGCCAGGATCGGCGCTGCCTCGGGGAAGAAGAGAAGGAGAGACGGGAGCGGAGGGGAGATCCCTCGGGGAAGGAGAGAAGGAGGGACGGGAGCGGGGCCGGGCCGCGCCTCCCCCGCCTCACTCGGTCCCTGAGGGGCGGCACCGTGACCCCCCCGCGGCCATGTTGGGGGGGGCAGCGGCGCATCCCATGGTGCAGCGCGCCGGGAGGGCGGGGAGAGAGGGACGGAGGGAGGGACGGCAGGAGAGAGGGAGGCGGCACTGCCCGCGCAGACCCTCCGGAGCCTTCTCCTCCTCCTCGTCCTCCTCCTCCTCCACCGCGGCTTCTCCTCTTCGCCGCGGCCCCGGAGGCGGCCGTGCACCGCAGCGCGGTGAGTGCCGGCGGCGAGCGCTGCCCGGGGAGGGGGCGGGCGGAGCGGCCCCGATTTACATCACGGGGAGGGGGTGTAGGGGGGCAGCGGCGTCTCCTTCCGTGTCCCCCGCCCCAGCCTCCGGCTCCGGGAGCGGCGGCGGCTCCGCAGGGAAGGGAGGATTGTCCCTGGTGCCGCCCGTTCGTGTGTCCCCGGGGAGGGGTGCCGCGGACGCCGGGGCGCGGGAGGCACCGCGCGGTGGGCTGGGGTCTCTCCGGGCAGAGCCGCTTCCCTCCCCGGGAAGGCAGGATGGGAAGGGGATGGCACAGGAGGAGGCTGCGGGGAGAGGTCACTGGTGCCCCGCCTGCCCCGTTCCCCTCCCCGGGGGATCCGGCCGCCCCCTGCGCCCTGCCCGCCCCGCAGCCCCGGCCGGTCCCACCGGATGTGTCGGGAGGCGGCGAGGTGGAGCGGGACGGTCCGTAAAGTAAACAAAGGGAAAGGGAAGGGAGGAGGAGGAGGTGTCCCCTCGCTGCCGGGGCCGGACCGCCTGGCTTTGCCCCTTCCCCTCCTCAGGCGAGCGCGTAAATCGCTGGCTGCCTCTTGCAGCCGGAGCGGCAGCGCAGGGGAAGTGGTTGAGGTTTCTTCTCTTTAGGGTTTGGGTTTTTTTTTTTTTTTTAGGTGTGTGGGTTTTGGGGGTTTATTTTTGGTTTGTTCTGGTACTGCGCTCGCTGGGACCGTGTGATCCTGAGGGAATCGGGGCAGCGCTCTGGTCCCTGAGCCGGGGCCAGCCCCCGGCGAGTGCCGCGGGGAAGGGGAGCGAGGGTCCCTCAGCGCGGCGCTCCGGCGGCCCGGGGGTGCCACAGAAGTTGGGTCACACACAGGAGCCTTTGCACTTCTCGGAGAAATCGGATATTTTTTCGTTTTCCGGTTGTAAACCTGATTTTGGAGTACAGGGAGAATTGCAGCTGTAACAGAGAATCGTTCTCCTCAAATCCCCGCGACTAATTCTGAAGCATATGTTGTACATTGCCAGTTCTCACATCCATTCTCTTCCCAGACCTCCTCTACTCCGATGATGCTTTTTTTGGGACAAGGGGTAGACTTTTCTCTTTGATTTCCCGTTCTTTTTTTTGTTTTTTTTTTTTTTCTGGCTGAAACAGTGCTGGCTGTGTAATTTCTGTGTTAGCTGTCTCGCAGTCAGTCCTCTTCCAGTGTTTTGGGAGCAGAGTATCCTGCAGGCCCTGGCACTGGAGCAGAGCAAGACTGGAGCCCAGTTTTTGGCAGTTTCATTGGGATAAGAGCAGTGCTGTAGTAAAGGCATTGAACAAAAAATTCACTTGAAAAGGGAAACATTTGGGGGTTCATACTGAAGTATTTAATGCAAATGTTAGCGTTGGAATGAAGTGGTATTGCAGTGTCCCTTTAAAATTCACACTCCTTTGGCATTAGGTTGTTTGATATATTTTTTCCCCCTCCTGGATTAATTGGAAAAGTCCCACATTCCTCGAAGCTAATCTGCATTTATCGTCTCTGGTTCTGTTAAACCTGGGTAAGGTCAAGAGCACAACTGGATTTGGGCCAGAAAATATTAAATGTTGAACAGTTATTTGGAACAGTTTGTTATCTCACTGATGTTGTCCACATCCAAAATTCCACCACTTCTTTTCTTCACCTGGCTCCTGTTTTTGTTATTCCTCAAATCAGGCTGTTACCCTACCCCCTTTTGTGGGAACACCTTTGCCTGGTGGTGTGATTTGTGGATGGGATCCACAGCCCTTGGATTTCTTAAAGCAACGTTTGTGGCCGAGATTCTGTACAGAATGTGTGTGTGTATTTTTGAGATCGCTCCATGCAGGAAATTTAATGATCCTAAAATCTGGGATCCTGTTAACAGAACAAAAAGGGAACAGACACTGGTTGCTGGAAAAATTGTTTCTCCTACGACTGTAAAACTCTACAGGCAACTCAACAAGAGAAAAGCAGTCCTGAAATTAATTTGTCTTTTGTGCTATTATGTCTTAAATGCAGTTTTCGTGGAACATGGCTGGCTGGGGTTGATGTTTGTGTTGGTTGACCTTTTATTTTGCGGGAAGGTTAAAATGTATACATGAAAGGAAAATGACATAGTGCTTATTTGTCAAAAGCTCTAAGCTTTCTTTGGCCTCAGCCTTGGGTATTATTAAAGGTACTAAGCATGTGTAGTGACACAGCAATCAACTAGTAACCTACTGGAATACTTCATCCAGAAAGGAATAGTCTCAGAATAGCACTCATGTCTTGAATGTGTAATTTGTGGAAATAGGTTTAAAAATTCTTTCAAGATATCTAGTGATGTGATTTTGCTTTAAAGTGTGTTACCTGTTGTGGAAAGGGCAGGTTTTTTTGGTAATACAGTGGTTTACCCCATGATGAGTAATAGTTGAATGGGGGATCTCAATATTGTGAACTCCACCGCACTAACAGATATTTTGGGGGGGATGATAGGAGGAGAGAAAAGCAGGAGTACTTTTTAGAGATTAAGTAGCACAAGAGGTGGCTTTAATGGTTTAGGAGATTATCTTCTGTTTTTTTAAAGCGTCTATGAATGTGGTGGTTTGGGTTTTTTTTTTCTTCACTAGGAAGGCAACTAAAGAATCAATAATTTATTTCTTGCCATTTGTATAACAAAATGATCTTTTTTTTTTCTTCCCCTGGCAAGCACTGCTGTGTGTAGTAGTATGGTCTTTATTTTAATACAGCACTCATAATAACAACACAGGCTTTCCCCATTCATTTTATATCTTTTAGGATTTATGAAAAAATCCTTTTCCCCGTGACAGAGAACTTTGTGTCTTCTCAAAGTGTAGTTTTGAAGAATATTGGTAACTATAAATAGGCTTTAAATCTCTAAAAACATAGAAGATTTGAATAGTCTCGTGTGGTTTTATTTGTCTTACTTTGGACCTTTGTACCTTTACATTTAACCTACAAGAAATGTAGATTATTGCCTGAAGTGTATTTTCACGTTCTGGATAAATGTCAGTAAATGGGCAGAAGGTACTTAAGAAGGACACTCTCGTACTGGAATTAATATTCCAGATCTCTTTCCTGGTGTGACTGATATTTATTTCCATCAGATGTGGTTTCCAGACTAAATGTGTATTTCCTCTCATCTCGTGTTAGTGTAATTCTGAAGTTTCAAGTACCACTGAAAACATGGCCATATTGACTTAATTTACTGAAAAGGTTTTAATTACAGGTCAGAATTTAAAAAACTGCAACAAGCAAATCCTCACTGCATCACTTTGAGTTCTTGTATGGAATAAGAGCAGAAGTGATCAAGGAACACTCTAAAAGTCAATTTCGAATGCATTTATTTAGCTCCTGAACTACAGTGATCCTTGTCTCCCTGAATAGTGACTTGCAGGACGGTTATGTGCTAAAAGCTGTCTTTTTTTATTCTAAGTGTTTGGGAAAAAAAGCCAACAAACCTAGAACCTGATGCAGATTAATGCAAGAGTTTCTAAATTGTTAGCAGCTTCAAGTGAGTCTCTTGGTTTGTATATAATGCCACTTAGAAGCTTTGAAAGTTCAGTGTGTTCTACCAGTGTTCAATGAATGTGGTTTATTGTGTCTGTTACAAAGACATGAAGCTGAAAGAATCAGAAATTAAGTGGAAAATGTGATATCCAGGTAAATACCTGGCTTTAAATAGGGTTTTTTGGGGGTAGAAGAGGAAGGACTTCTGTGGAGATGATCAAGTAGAGCTTTTTAAAAGCTTTCACCCCTCATGTCCTGCTCTCCATATTCAGGCAGTGGTTGATTTCTAATAAGATAAGCTGTTGAAGAAATTGGTTATTTAGGGGCTGAAGAGTGTAATAACCTGCAGGTTTTGGGTTGTAGGCTGAAATTTTTGTTCCTATCCCATGCTCGTATAACTGTTATGTTCTTTCCACCATGTAAGTTTCCTAAGACAGGAGTTTTGTGTTCCTGCATTGTGCTCCTTGTGCTGGGATACAGCTCTTGTATTTGGGCAGACTTTTGAGTGTTAGGTCTTCTATTAAAAAAAAAAACAGGAAAAACCAACTCAGAAATACAGTCAAACAAGCAAAAGCACGAACAACTTTGTGTGGCTTGATCTGTTTTTCTGGATTTGTATTAAAGCAGACACAAGAGAGACAGCTGTGATTACCCAGATGTGTGGTTGCTTTCCAGGCATCTCCTTGCAAATTTAGGAGTTCATGCACCTTTCAACACATCAGGGGGATGGAGTTGACACAGGGAATTGTGTATGGAAGAAAAACTTTCAGAGGTGGCAGGAGAACCACAGAAACTGAGCCTCTCTGGCTCTGACGGTGCTTGAAATGTGGAGGTGAAGCTCGGTGCTGGTGTCAGTGGTTCGTGGATTGAGAAGAAAATGGAGAATAGCTTCTGAAATCTGGCTCTCAGGGTTTGAATGCAACTTCTGTCAAGTAAAAATCAGAATGGAAGAGGTAAATAACAAATGCTGAAGGCAGCAGGCTTTGTTAGCGAACGTCTGATTCACTTGTATTAGTGTGAATTCTGGGTTCATTTAAATGTTCTTCAGCTCCGGAACAGTCCATGGCTCAACTGGCAGAACTCTCCTGGACTGGATTTCCTTTTCTGCCTGTGACTTCAAGACTTTTTTCCACTCTCTAATTTTCTGCATTGTTCCTCTGTCCCTTTTATCACATTCAGTGCAGAAGGGGCATATGGAAGAGGTTTAGGTAGTTTTTGTAAGCTTCCTGTTGCATGGAAGCATTACTTTTTGTTTTCCTTCTGGGAAGGGGACCTGACAAGAGCTCAACTCTGTTTTGTTTTGCTGCAAGGTTCCGACTTGATAACAGAGTAATACAGGTCAGTTTAGAGTTAATCCCTCCAGTGTTGACCTATTCCCTGCCTATGGAACTGTGATTTAACTCATTTCAAGACCCCAGACTAATTTCCTTCCTTTTGCCCGGAAGCATATAAGCAAAGTCCTGCAGCCGCTGCTGTCACTCCAGGTATGGTGAACAATAAATTTGGAAGCATTTAGCCGCTGGATGTGTCAAGAGTCCTTAAATGATAGAAGGACTGAGCTGAAGCTGTTCCAGTGCTTGGGACAGTGAGAAATGGTCAGAGGGCTCTGCTGACTGTGAGCTGCGCCTGCTTCCTGCTGCCATGCTCGGGCCTTGCATTGTTTGCCCACACATAAAAATGTGCAATTCCTGGTTTTGTTTTATTTTGGTTTGGGGGGAGGGCAGAGGGAGCAGACTATCTGAGCCTCTAAAGTGTCTTTGGAAGGCAGAGATCATTTTTCCTGTAGTCCCACTGAAGTTTGGAGGAAGGATTTGAAGCAGCAGATTATTTTTTTCCTTTTTTTTTCTCCCTCTTTTCTTTTTTTTTTTTTTTTTCCTGTTTTCTTGCTGCTAATAATTAGGTTTCAAGGGTATACCAGAAGTTTAGTTTAGCAGAGGCTCCAAATGAGTTAAATTTTGTATTTTGCAGCTGTGAACACACCTCTTTAACCAGGTATCCACTTCTCAGGCCTTAAGCGCTGCCTGGAATTAATCCATGTACATGCAGTAGCCAGTAAGGTCTCTGCTCCATCAGCATTTAATAGGTAATTTTCTAGCAGTGCATCCAAGATTACTGCTATTGAAAGTACTAGTGAGAGACTCAGAAATCCCAATTTCTGAGTTACACCCAGTGGTGGAGATTTGCATCAATCAATACCTATTTCATCTTGCCTGTCGTAGGTTTTACCTTCAGCATGAATGCTGAGGTAAGTTTGTTGTCAGTAAAACTCTGCAGCTTTGAGATTCAGAAATTCTGTGATCTTCAAAAGACAACTCCTTACTGATTTCAGGCAATCTTTTAAATTCTTGTTCTATGAAAGATAGCATGAAAACATAAAATCTGCCACCATTTTCCTATTTGCACATAGGTATCTGTTCTTGATTTCTCTTTTTTCAACAGGGCAGTTCTAATCTTTCCCCCTCAGAGGGGAAAATAATCTGTGTTCTGGTTTAGAAGGCTGGAATTTTTACTGCCCGCTTTTTTCAAGTAAAGGTTAATACAGAAAGAAGAAAAATAAAGTTAGTGTTTAAAAGAGTACAGTTCCTTTTTATTTTTGGTTAACCAACCAAGTTGTTTACCAGTTTTTCCCCCTGCTGTTTCTAATACACTTTTCAAGCAGAAATTCCTTTTGCTGGTGGCTGAATGCTCTTGTGGTTCTTTTATTCCTGGGTGTACCTCAGGTTTTAGCAGCCTCCTCCTCCATCCCCTTTGCTGCTTTCCTGATGCTGTTGTAGGAGAAGCTGTTTAAAGGCAGAGATCATTGTTCATTGAATTTCACAGTTTAGGCACAAAAGTGATGTAAACAGGTACCTTCATCATTTAGTTGTTGGACCTAACTTTTTGTAAAGAGATGAGCTTCATACTTTAATTTTGTGTTAGTCCTTACCCCTCTTCACCCTTTACCCCACCACGCTCCAGAATTTGATGGAGGTATTCTTGTATTTTTCCCATTGTCTAGGACCCTTCATGCCTGATAACGCTGGTTTTGTCATCCAGTGATGCAGAGAGGTGGGAGTCTCTGATACAGCCACAATATCAGAAGTTGAGACGAGTTTTATTTCTACTCCTGTGGCTTTTTCTTTTCCTTTCAATGGCAAAACTTATTCAGGTGCTGTGCTGTTGTTTATTTCCCTTTAACATAAGGACAGTGAACCCTGGCACAAAACCACATCAGTTCCGAGGTGCTTTCTGTGGAGGGGTTTGAAGTGCCCATCACAAGGGGAAGCAGAAACTGATTTGGGATCCAAATCATTAATTTCAGCTTGGATTGAACCTTGGCATTAACCCTTTGCAGTTAATTCATGTTTGTCAGTGTGCTCCGTACCCCTCGTGATGCCTGACTCGGAACTGCATTTGCTAAAGAAAATACATTTTATTTTGCAGGTATGGCAGAAAAAGGGCTGATAGGTAATATGTATATAAAAATGTACATCCCAAGTAATGAGCCACAAGTTGGAGAGTTTTAATCGCTTAAGTTCCATTATTAATTGTATAAAAAGCTATTTAATATTGCTACATTTTTAGCTTGTTTTCCATTGCCGGCTTTCACCCAGGAAGCCTTCACAGACTGCTGACATGTGCTGGTCTCTCGCTCTCAGTGAAGCTCTTTGCAAATGTTACAAATTACAATTTCAGTTCTTACTCTGGTGTTAACAGCTCCATTATGGGAACACTGTTAATTAATGGCTAAAGAAGTAATTCTGAATTTTTATCAGCTCTCATTTTCTATTTCAGGCTTAAACACTATATCCTAGAGGCTTCTAGATTTCAGTTAGTTTATTAATTATCTTGTCATTTCCACTTCAGTTTGTATAAATCACAAAGCTGGCTGTTTTCTGCACTTGCTCAGCTCTACAGCCTGTGTTCCTACTCTGTGCTTAGTGCATTTTGAATTTTGTTGTTCAAATGTTCTGCTCAAAATAAGCTTTTAAAATCCCACATGAGCTGAGTGGACTGGGGTGTGCAGGTTATTGATTGATGGGGCTCAGTTTGTGATTAACCTTGTTCTGCTGGTACACGTAAAGAAATGCTCTGCTGTGGTGTAGCAGAGGGGTAAATAGTAATTTTTTTTTCTGGATTTAGCATTGGTAGGATTTAATTAGAATTCTGTGTTCAGTTTTGGGCACTGGATGTCAAGAAAGGGTTTTCCTCTTTTGGATGCTTTTAGTAGCAGAAGCCTGAGAATTCAACATCCAAGAACTGAACAAATTAAGATGTTAAGACTACAAAGAGATAAGAAGTTAAGTTATTCCCATGCATTAGGCTACTACAAGGATGAAGATGATAAAGGATTACAGGGACTAAAATGGGAATTAGTTGACTTAAATAATAGGACTAAAGACTTGGGTTGCTGCTTGGGGAGGAAGACTTCTAATTCCAAGAATAACAAACCACTGGAATAGATTAGGGAAGGGACTCATTCCTGACAGTCTTTAAGAGCTAATTAGACATCTGTCAGAGAGGGGATGCTGTTCATTCCTACCTCAGGAGTGGCAGCTTGACAAGGTGACCTCTTGAGTCCTATCCAGCCCTGATTTTAGTGATGAGAACAGGTAAAGAATGTGGGGTTGTTATTTGGGGGATTCTGGTGATAATCAAAAGGTAGCTGAGAGTAACCCCAGCAGCTGAGAGTTCTCTCTGGGCTCGTGTGCTCTCTGTTATCTCTGCAATTGCCTGAGACTGTGCAGCTTTGATGTGAATCTGTTCCAGGCAAAGCAGGTTGTGTTCCCTTTGTGGAAGGCTGGAAAGGTCCCGGGGAGAACTTTTCTGTAAATGAAACAGTCGTGTTCTTCTACAGTTGTAGATGTTACCTAGACATGGCATGGAAAACAGAGTTATAAACTGGGTACTGATAATACAACAGTTAGTTTAGTTGCTGTTTTATCCAGTTTCAAGAACACACAAGACTTTTAAACTGTACAAACAAGTTGATAAAGTGGCCTTAGGGGGATTTTTCTTATTTCTTTTAGTATTGCCCTTTAATTAATTGCAATATGTTATTATATATTAATAAGCTGAGCTTTGTTTTCAGAATAATAGGAACTTCTGTTGATTCTTTCCTTTGTTTTTCCTTCAGTCTTTCACTCTTCAGTATGATAATTTGTATTTGATGTTTTACCACTAGGCTTTGTCTTAATCATAACTCACGTGAATCTGTTTAAAGCAAGTCAGAATGTTTCTCGGCATTTTGCCATGGAAGGAATAAGTTGCTACTGAGATTGGGAAGCAGACTTAAGTAATCTTTAGTGGAATAGTTTCAGGTTTATGTGGTTTTCTTGTTTAGTATTGCCTTTGTAAATTGTGGGATTTTGACTGGTGGCAGGGGGAATCTCCTCCAAGGAGGAGGATTGCACTGTTACTGCACTCCTTAGTGCATATGTACAGAAATTGTTTTACGTGTGTTAATCAATGGTTATCAGGAAAAATCAATCCATTTTCATAAGTGAACAATACTGGTTTTATTTTGCCCACGTATTTTGATGGTACAGTTTGAGAACTGAAGTTTATAAGAGAAAACAGTGGAAAAAAGTATATGGTACGTGGTTCTCTGGGGGAATATTCAGACTCGGTCTCTTCTTGAACACTGTGAATATTAGATTGAGTTTAGTACCTCTGTTTTTTGGGTTGTGGATGGAAAAAATACATCAATCACAACTTTTGTAAAACTTAGTCAAAGAATGGAGTCAAAAGAAGGAGTGAGATGTAACACTGAATTCACTTCTGTTCCATTTCCTGCCTGGAGTTCCTGACACTATTTCATTTGTATAAGAAATCGAGCTTTAGTACTCTGCTAATTTGCTACCTACATGAATATATTTAACAAGCAAGTGAATTTTTTTAGAAGGTTAGGCCCCTTTAGAAGAAGCTGGTGTGCAGCACACATGATTAATCCTCAGATGGGGATTTAAATGAAGCAAAAGTTTAGTTGTGTCATAGGCTCCAAGCCCCTGCTTGCTCAGCCCCAGTGAAGGGAGGTTTCTTTGTGTGACAGCAGTGCTGCTTGTCTCATGCTGTTCCAGGGCTTTCAGCAGCCAGGGTTAGGCCTTGCTCTCCTTTCATCAGAAGAGAAGAGGGAATTCTTCAAGACAGGAGTGTGTAACGTTGGCTTCATTTTACAACTTAATCAGCTTTTTCTTCTCTTAAGGGCAAACAAAACCTTTAAACTGTTCCACAATCTGAAGAGAGCATCGAACAGATACCTAGTTCCCTTCCTAGGAAACAAATTTTAGAGTTCTATAATGTATTTTTCTGTGTGGCTTTTTGGTGTTAAATGGGGATTGCATTGAAGTTCTCTCTTTCAAAAGCCTTTGTTACCTCTGTTGAAATAGATACTGAGCCCCCAGTATTCTCAAGTGGGAGTAGGAACATTGGCCATATTATACTGAGGAAGAGATCATAGAGTGAAAGTACAAAAAGGGTGAGGACTGCACAAGTTGTGAAAATAAATGTACATAAAACACATTTCCTTTAATACCTTGCGCTTGAAGTTGATAGAAGTAGAAAAACAAGGCAAGACCTTGTGGGTAGCTGGGTCGAGATCAGTTTTGGAAAGGCAAAGATGAAAGTGGTGAGTTAGAGAAAGGATTTGGAGCACAGTCAAAATGAAGTGGGGAGGGGGAGAGTGGTGCCCATGTGCATATAATGTGACTACTTAATGCACAGCTGTCGCTTGAAATACGATAGTTTTTTGGACTGAGTCTGTGTTACAGCAGTTTGAAGTGTAATGTTGAGCTTGTGTTCTGTGTTGTTAAAGCTTTGTCTTTTTGGCTGATTTTATTTGATTTTATCACGTGAATAGGAGGTGATAGTGAGTATGGACTTTTTTTTTTTTTTGGGCATGTGTTTTTAGTATGATACTAAATTAGGAATTGAGATGTTACTGAAGTTTGCACTTCTTTCCCCAATTAAGTTGCACCAATCTGGTTAAAAGTTTCTGCAGAAGTACTGGTGGTGCAGCTGGTGTGGACATAGGGGTGTGTTCTGGGGTGATGCGCTTAAGCTCTGTGTTTGGGTCCAATGAGGTGTCCAGATTGTGCTTTATGGACTATATTCTTCTGGTGGCCAAGCCACTAAGCAATGGTGAAATGAAATTAGTGCTTGTGTGCCAATTACCTCCAAACAAGACTATTAAATCCTCACAGCATTGTCTGTGCAAACAGTGCTTTTGAGTCGGCCTAGAATTCAGTAGCTGCCCTGACTGTTCTGGAGCTTCTCCTGAAGGCCAGGGTTGTTTGTTAATAGATTGTACTCGGGGCTGTGTTGTAATTATTCTTTTCATAGGTGTGTTTTTTGGTGCTGCTGCTGCAAGTGCTCCAGCCAGGTCTGCTGCCCTCACTGCTTGAGGTGTAGGGGCCTCGTGAGGTAATCTGTGGTTCCATGGATGTACAGCTTGGAAGGGACCCAAAGGATCATTGAGTCCAACTAAGGCCTGGTGCCATGACTGCTTCCTTGGGGAGCCTTCTCCAGAGACTGACCACCCTCCCTGGGTGAAGGAAAAGAACCTTTTCCTAATGCCCAATCTGATTTCGCCCTGATGCAGCTTCATCCCATTTTTTTGTGTCCTAAATATATATGTTCATCCAGGCGACATTATTTCGAAACACCTATGGAATGCTTCACTTCCTGCCTTGTTAAAAATTAAAGCTTAGATCCATTCTGCCTCCTTAAAACAAGCGGCTGGAGATTAATTCCCTATGAGCAGTGTACAATTCACTAATGGAAATTTGTTTGTGGTTGCTCGGTGACTGCCAAAGTTCACTTGATTCGGTTGTTTGTGCAAGATACAGGAGAGTACAGCTACAGGAATAATAACATTGCAGATAACTTAGCTATAATTGTCTCATCTCTGCTAAAGGAGATCGTATTTGTGTCCAGCAGTTGCTGTTCCTGTTCTTTCCCTGCACTGACAGAGCTCTTCAGGTCTTTCCTGTCTGCTGTGATCTTTGTGGAGTTTTCCTTTGACTCACTGTAGAGCCAAAGGGGCACCATCAGAGACCAGATTAAATGCTTTGTAAGGATAAAAATGTTGCATTGCGTAAAAATGTTTATTTGCTTTGTTGCTGTGGATCAGAGTTAGGAGAGGGAAGTGAAACAAATAATGTTGGTCTTTAGTGGTCCATCTTTGGCTTTGTGGAGATTGAGGTCATTGAGGTCATTGCTGTGTTGAAATGGAGTGGAGAATCTGGTAAAGGGTTGGAAGGAGAGGTATTTGTGTGTGAAAAACATGAAGAGGACAAATTTCAAAAGCTATGAAAAATCCTCCTGCCTTGATCTATTTTTTTTTTTTCCTTGAGCAGGTTTAGGGTTTTTGGAGTTTGTTTGTTTTTTTTTTTACTTTAAAGAAACCATTTTGTAAGATACATTGATTTTAAATTTTTTTTACAATAAGTCGAAATAAAAGCACAATACTTTAACCCAAACCATTTTTTTTACATTTAATCTCCTTTTGACCCCTTTAGAGGCTTTCAGCATTTATCCCTATTAGAAGGAGACTAATTGGTGTTTTAAGAAGTGTTACAACTGGTTGAACTTGAGTTTAGCATAGGAGAGTTCTTGTCACCACTTGCTTCCTAAGGAATTGATGAATGAAGTAAATCAGTAAGTAACCTGTGAGAACAAACCCTGGGAAGGTGTGCCTGGAAATGGCTGTTGGTGTAAGGGAGAAGAAATGATCCTGTGTTTGGATTGTCCCTGACTACATTACTCTTAGCAGCTAATGAGCAAACGAGAGGCCTTTTATCTGTCCTTTGGGATTGCCTTCCGACATCAAATCAAATCACAGTGCCACGCATTTGTACACTGAATTTTACACACATGGGTGGTTCTATTGAAAATCAGTGGGATAACTTGTGTGGAAAATTTAACATGCCTGTAAGTGTTTGCATTATTGATGCCTCAGCAATTAAAATAATATTTTTCTGGTATTTGGTGCTTTTTTGATGCTGCATGTAAGTCCCATGATATTACACACACAATTATTTTAGGGAATGTTTTAAGGATGCTATTGATGCTTCGCAGAGTAGGGAAAGGTCATTACTGCTGGCCTTGGAAATTAAAAGTAGCTTTTGTCTTATCAGAAAACATCTTTAGTTAAATCAATAACTGCACGGGTTTCTCAGTCTGAGAAACAGTCTAATGAGCAATTTGCCTTTTCATAAAGGACTTGTCATGATATCATTCCCATTGTGTTAATCATCGGTGTTTTTACAAATTGTCCCAAATCATGGCTTAATTCCATACAAACGTTCAGAGCAGGCGTGATTCTGGGGAAAGATGTCATTTGCCACTCAGTCTGGCAGCGATGGTGGGACAGCCTGACTTAGCAGATTCTGTGCTAACTATGAAATCAGTGTTTGGAGGCAGTGCCATTTCTTACTTAGCACCATAAAAGCAGTTTGAGTTCTCGCTGATTTTTTTCTCAGTGGTGTGGATGCGTGTTTCAGGTAAATGTCTGTGACTCTTTCTTCCAGTTTTCATGTTGAAATTATTTTACTTTTTTCCTACCCCCAGTTTATTACAGCTTAGATGAAAATTTAAAAGGAGCTATGTAGAGATTATTTGAACTTTTTGTGTTACTTTCTCTCATTGGATTCTTTTGTGTAAATCTTTTAGTGGCCTTTATATGTGTGGAAAATTAAATATCTAAGGTGAATAAATTTTGGCAAACGGTTCTTAGAAATGTTATTTTAAGTGCATAATTTATAAGCTTGGGCTTTCTACTGGTAGTGCCTTTGTCCCTAAAGTATATATTTGTTTGAAAGGGAAAGAAGAAAAACAACGAGCAAAGCAGTAAACTCAACTCGCTGCATTTCTTGGCTCTGGAATTCTTTCAGATCAATTGTTTTAAGTTACAAATCCACAACTTTGTGTGTATTACGTGTGTATTGAGCAATATCTGTATATATTTGTTAGTTCAGCTGAGAACTGGCTCGGCAGCCCTGTGATGCACATACCCTGAGGAAATAAATGCTTTTCATTAGTTCCTCCCACACACTTTTTATTTTCCAGGGAAGCACTTTCTAATTCTAGATCTGGATGCTGCTGATGTTTTGCATCACTCATCGGGGTTTTCAGCACTCACTTGTTTTTGCCATTTAATGTACATTATCAGTAATAAAGGTTAATTTCAGAATTTTTTAACCCTCCTCCTTCTTCAAAATAATGAATCTGTGTAAGTTGAGAAAATTTTAGTTTGCTTTCATGGAAGCAACAGGATTTCAGGCAACTTGCTTTGTAAGGTGTCTGTTTGGAGTTCAAGTATAAGTCCCTGGCTTCTACTTCTACAAACTTCATTTGTGTTTTGTTTTAGGGTGGATTTTTTGTTTGTTTGTTCTTTTCCTAAGAACTTCCAGCTCAATAATCTGCACTTGTAAAATAGGATATGTACTGCAGCTGGTTCCTTAGGGAGGTTATCTTGTCTTCATAACACGAATATCAGTTCATTTGCTCTTAAATTTTTTGGATGTTTGACTACTTTGACATTAGTTAAGAAAATATCCTAATGAATTCTCAATGTTTGTTTCAGATTTCATGTTTCATCCTATATTGAGCACCTGCTGCTGAGAGCTGGAAAGTCTACTTAGGGTATGTACCAACAGCTAATGATTTCTATTTCACTCGGAGTTTTATTCTGGGTAAAGCAGGTCAAGATGAGATTTTGTTGTTGTTTCCTTGTAATTATTGTTGAAAATCCTGATTGTTTAACAGTGGGTGTTAAAACAGAATTTCTTGGTTTGTTTTTTTCCCTGAACCTCCTGGAAGTGGCTTTTTTCTGATACGCCGTTCGTGGTCCTTCCATTCAGCCTGAGGTTACAGGGGTGGCAGACCTGTGCAGCAGTTAATTTATGGTGCATGGGAGGAGTTTGTAAGGTGTTTTCTTTCCTATCAAAGCCACGTGGCTGGAAATTGTCTGACCAGTCCCACATGCTGCCTTTGGAGCGAAATGTTAATAATTCTCTATTCTCATGTTGTGCTTTTCTGTAGTACAGAAAATATCTGTCTTAATAAAGCAAAATCTTTGCTGTGGGGCGCTTGGCCTAATCTGAAGAGGTTTAGCTGAAGGCAGGAGTAGAGAAGTTACAGCCACAGTGTTCTTTGTATTACAGGAATTTATTTCTGGTCTCCATAATTTTTGGTACCTTGTGCCACTCCCCACCCTCACCCCCCCCAGTCTCTCAGGGTGAATGGTTATGGTGAAAAACTTCAGTTTTACTCCTCAGTGTAGTTGGTAATTCTGACTTCTGCTTTTATTGCTGCTCATATATGTGGATGTTTGGAGTATTCTTACATTTGAGTGTGGCTTAGAGTAACTTGTTGGATCCTTATTTTTTCTTTGTGGTTTGGTTTCTCCCCTTTCTACAACCTTCCCTGTGGCTGGTGGTTTAGGAGCCTGTATGAATTTTTTTCTTCCTATTGCTTAGACTTGGGCAGGTAACAAAATTCATCTCCTGCTACCTCAAGACCACTTTTAAATCTAACTTGTGGATGTGGTCACCCTTATTTAAAACTTTGATATCACCTGGTTTAGAGTCATTAATGTTCTTGCCTGGACTGTGATACACTTGAGAACAAAGGATATGTGGCTGCTTGCATTTCACATGGAGTAGGCCCCTAATGTGACTTCAGACTGTGGTCTTGTATCCATATTTTCATCTTCAGGAATCAGCAGAGGGTCACTTAGTGTCTCCTGACCATCTGAATTTGCAGGGGTAGATGTCTTTATTCTTCAGTAGCTGATTTCTGGATGTTGTCAGCCTTTCTTAAACTTCATTTTTCAAGTTTATGGTGAATAATTACTTCTCCTATCCAATCTTCCCCTTGCCTTTTCTGGTGTAGGATGATTGTTTATGTTATGCAGTTAGTTTTTTCCAAGGATTTCCATCTACTCTCTCCACTCCAAAGAACAAGTCTGAATGGTTTAAAAAACAGTAGTCTTTTGTTTTGTCACTTAAATTGGAAGAAACCCAAAGTATTTCAGCTGGAACCAGTACTGATATTTTTATCAGTTAAAACCAAAATTTGTAACCTTATGCCTCATGTTAATTCTGACTTATGATTCAGATGGAAACCCAGACACTTGAAAAATATTTTGTGGACGTGGAAAACTAAGAGTGTGGGAAATCCAGAAAACAGGGAGTTGGGGGGGTGGGAGCAAAACATTTTATCATATATAAAGGCCTACAAATCAGATCTGTGATTTCAGGGGGGTTTTAATACTTCCTTTAATTTTGTTTGACCTTTTGAAAGGAACAGCTCTGACTGTTGTGCTGTCACAAGCAAAAGTGCACTTGTATGTTTTGTGAACTGAAGCCATTAGCTCTCTGGAATACAAGGTTCCAAGTGAGTCATATCCTGGTAAAACCATGACAACAAAGTGTTTATTAGTTTGATAGGTAAATATCTTGCAGTACCTGCCTAGATAAGGCTTTATAGAAAACCAGCCCAGTGAATAACAAGGCTGTGAAATATAATGTAGAGTAGGAGGAAATAGTGAAAAATCTTAAATGGAAATGGCAAGTACTTCTGACTTGTCAGGTTTATGTTGAAGTCTGATTTTTTTTTTTTTTTCCCTGTCTGGGGATTTGGTAGGAGGAAAGATCACTCTTTGAAAGTGATATTGTATATGCAAATACTGAAATGACAGTTCCAGTGGAAGTGACAAAAAAATGTACTGCATCTCTTGCTTATCCAGCTGCTTTATAAACTGTTACTTTAAGTTTTGTATTCATATTGCAAAAAGTCAAGCTGTTACTTGCACTATGATAGTCTTTTCCTTATGTGATCACATACTTAGTTCCACAGAATCAGGAGCTGTTTGGTCTCAAAATACCCTCATCTATTCATGGCAGTCTTGAAGCTGTCCCCTTACAGGATGGAGCTTTCCTGTTAAGTGTACTGTGGTAGTGCTGCCTTCACCTATTCATCCTATGGTTTTATTAGGATTTGTGCTGGATGGAGTCACAGAACTTAGGATGAAAGGTTTCCATTTTGGGTCCGTGCTCTGACATGAGTTTTTTTGTTGTAACATTTAAAATTCACTCAGAGCAGATCTCTCGTTGATTTGAAGAGCACCTGAAATCATCTGCCAGTTCTGTCTTTAATTCCCCAGGTATGAAGGCCATAAAAGAAAATCAGGAAACTTGGCAAAATAACTCTTCTAACGTCATCCAGAATCCCTGACTGCCTGGAGAAAAGGAGGCTCGGGGGGGACCTTACTGATCTCTACAAGTCTCTGACAGGAGGTGGGAGCCAGGTGGGCTCAGCCTCTTCTCCCAGGTCACAAGGGACAGGATGAGAGGAAATGACCTCAAGTTGCATCAAGGGCAGTTTAGATAGGATATTGAGAAAAATGCCCTCACCAAAAGGCTGCCCAGAAAAGTGGTTGAGTCACCATCCCTGGAAATAGTCAAAAGATGTGTAAATGTGACAACTGGGGACATGGTTTAGTGGTGACCTTGGCAGTGCTGGGTTGACGCTTGGACTCAATGGTCTTAAGAAGTCTTTTCCAACCAAAATAATTCTCCGATTCTCAATCAGTGAATGCAGAAGACATGTATCAACAGGAAGGGATTATGAGCAGCAGTTCTGTTTAGCTTTATAATTCTGACTTACTCCTCAAGCCAGTGTTTGAGAATGGAATTGGTGCAGGCATTCTGTAGATAAAAGTAGGTGTAATTTTACATCTGCTTATTGTGTGATTTCAAAGATGCTGGTCAGCCATTGTCAGGAGGTGCTGCCAGCACTTTCACCTATGGAGCAGCATCCAAAAGATGTTCTCCAGATTGTATCTCTACTGCGAATGACTTCAGGTGCTTTCCAACTTCACGGTTTTATTTCAGCTGGAATTAAACTAGTATTTGTCAAGAAACCTTGTTTTATCCAACATAACACTTGTTTAAGTACAGTATTGCAGATGGAAAAATTAATGTTCCTTTTTATCTCTTATGGTTAGAAATACTTCCCTAGTGAAATCTCAACGATCTGGGTTCTGGTGTATTTTGGATGTTACGCATGTTATTTTGTTTTAATACATTTGGGGCTTTCCTCTTGATATAAAATTTGTTCCAAAAGATTTCAGTTGGCACTTAAAGGTGTAAAGAACAACCACTCTGTTCTCAAGTGTAAAGTTAATTAATGGATCTTGTTCCTTGCCAGTAAGACCTACATGCTTATAGCTCCTCCTGGCTTCTGGAAGTGGAATTTTGCTGAGCCTCCTCACAGGTTTGTTATTCTGGACTTCTGGCTCATTGGAGAAAGATTTACTTTGCCACCAAGGTTATGATAAACTTCAGCTTGTTCCAGGCAGGCTGGGCTCACATGTGTGTGAGTTCAGTACAGAACATCCTCTTCTCTCTCTCTGGGCACTTGCAAGGGCTCTGTGCTCTGTCTGTGCTGACAGGCACCACCAGGGTTTTGAAAGCAATGAACTTGGATGTAAGGAACACAAACCACTCCGTGTGGTGCTTGATGCCTTTCTGAGCTCTGTCCTGGCCTCTGCTCAGCATAGCTGATCCTGCTCAGCCTGTCCCCAGAGCAACTCAGGGGACTGAGTGGGCTTGGGGAAATAAATTTCAGTGCTTGTGATACTCTCCATTGTCTCATCCTTCTGTGGAGTTCAATAAAACTTTAGCCTGTCTGGATTATCTTGGAATATGTGATTGAGATAGGATGAAGTAGAGCTTTACTCTTCCCTCTGGAGGTGCCAAAGGTCTTCTGTGTACCAAACAAATTATTTGTTTTGGTTGTTAGCCCTCTGGTAAATGTGAATAGGGAAACATAAAGCAGAAAACGAAGTCTGACTCTGTAGACAGTACTGCTTTGTAATGCAGCTTGGATGGGCCTGTAGTAGCACATTCTGATGATGCCAGGGATAGCCATGCAGTGCTGCTGCTGCTCCCTTCCAGGCTGTTTCAATGGCAGATTGAAATTATGATATTCTAGTTATTATTTGAGGTAAAGTTTGTAGCTCTGCTTCTTTGAGAACACTTACCTTGCTCAGTTGTAATGTATAATTGGCCTTTGATCCTGCATCTTGGAGGTCTGTACTGGCTGTTATTTACTGCAGGAAATGCGCAAAAATGTTTCATACTGGCCTAGGAAAGTTTCATTCTAAAAGCAGCAGGATATTCTGAATCTTGGAACAAGACCATTCTTATACAAAATAATCAACGATAATGTGCTCCTCACTGTTAGGTGGTAGAATTCTTAGCTTCCCAGTATGTCCAGATTTCAGATAGTTAGTGAATCAAGGTAACATCTATGTGTTACCTTGGTGTTGTAAAAAGAAAACATGAAGAGAATTTTCTGAAAACATAAAAAGACCAAAATTCAAACCGAAGGGGACTCAAATCTTTTCAGGGCTTGAAAATTTCCATTTTTACCTGTAAAACGTAGGCATTCCAGGCTTCCTATTCTCTTTTATGGCAGTGTTTTTTCCTGGTGTAGCATCTTGAGTTGTGGTTGTGGGGCAGGTTGTAATGAGTGTCCTTACAAGAGAAGGAACATCAGGGGATACAAATGTACTGACATGGCATAAAATATTTGGAGAAAAAAACCAACTGGCCAGCTTGATAGGCAGCAGGAGCAGCAAGTGTCAACCCAGGGGCTGCCAAGGTTGGTTTTTGTGTGCTGTGGTAAGGGAAGGATCTGGGTTATTTCCTGGCAGACATTCATGGAGAGCTTCCTCTGAAGGGAAGCGGGCTGAAGTGCACTTCCTGAAATGTGTTTTAATTAGCAGTGCCTGGGAGGCAGGGAATTCACTCCTGATATTTTAGCCCAGCCCTTATCAGCACTGTACAAAGTGAAACCCTTACTTGTCTCCTTCATGTTTGGCACACTCTGTTCACAAGTACCAACATAATACTGCTTTTTTAATTTATTTACCCCCTCATCTCAGTAATCCCAATAGAATCACAAAATATTCTGAGTTTGAAGGAACCCACAAGGATCACAGAGTCCAACGCTGGAGTCAATGGCCCATATGGGGATCAGACCCACAACCTTGGTTTTATCAGCATCAGACCTTGACCAACTGAGCCAATAGTTCTTGTTCACTTTTGACTTACTAAACCCTCCCTGTTTTCTCTGGTATTGCTGTCTTGCTCGTAATCTCATTTTGTTTGTGCAAGGTTGGTTATTCTTTCCTGGTTTTAAAGCTGGTGGAAAATCATGGGATGATGTTGGAAGCCTCTGATGTGACTTCTTTCCTTCTCATGTGTTTCTAAGACACATCAGTTACATTGTGAACACCCAGTGTAAAATCTTTCAAATCAGCCTCACTCCCCTTCATGCCTGGATGCCTGTAGATGATTTGATTTGGTTATTCTCTGTTTGTTTGAGATGTTGCATAAGTCTTCCTGATGCATCGTAATTCCTTAGATGCCAATTTTTTCGGAAACAGTTGAGTTTTTGAAAGAATGCCGTATTTTCATTTGCTTAAGTTTCATGAAATCCATTTTCAATAACAAGAATTAGCAAAAATAGTGGTTTATTTGTTATGATTTTGTGTACTGCCCACACATACTGCTGTCTTGGGTATAGAGTAAATGACTATCAGAAGTGATGTGATTTCTTTTCTTGTTTTCTGACCAGTAGCTGTGAATGAATACTCTCTTTTCCATGGCAAGAAGTAAAGCAGACAACTTGAACTCCCTGTCAAGAGTTCAGACAAATGCAGCTCAGGCAGCATTTTTTTATTAAGGAGGATGAAGAGTAAGCAAGGAGGCAATAAGAGTCTGTAACTGCGCCTGAAAATGAAAACATTAATTGGGATGAAATGTTCTGTACCACGAGGGAGCCTTGATCACCTGGCAGGAGTTAATAGCTGTTCCAGGTGCCACTGAAATGCTGCCCTTTAACAACAAGTGGAAGGTTTATTGTTAGCAGTCCACTCCCAGCTGTGCTGTGGAAGGTGCAGTCTTTAAATTGCTAACCAGGTTTGCCATTAAAAAAAGGGTAATTTCTTATTTTAGTATTTAGATTGTGCAGAGCAAAAGGGCACGTAAAAAGTCACGGTTGTCAACAGGACTCCAAGTTTGGCATTCCAGGTTATTTTTGTATGCATTGTAAGCAGGTGGCTGTGTTGTCATTTCCCTCTTTCAGGGTCAGTCTACTCAGCTGAACTTTCAGGATAGGATGGTAAAAGCTTGGCAGAATTGTAGAGGTTTAAAGGTCCAAAGGAATTGGGAAAGCTGTAATCGTGGAGTTCTTCCTTCAGTCTATTCCTTTATTTTAAATGATCTCTGTTAAGAACAATATCCAAAAGGAATGGTTTTTCTAATAGTAATACATGAGTATTATACTTTTTTCTGTTTCTGGAAGTCTTTTTGTGTTGTTTTGCTAGTAGTAATATTCCTGGTAATCTAAACTGTATTGTATTCTAGTTATTTTAAACAGAACAGTTCAGACTGTATTCCTGTGCCTTTAATGTGACTGATGCTGACTCTTATAAATCCCTCTACATATAAATTTGCATTGGACTCTTAATATGGTGAATAATTTACCTTAGAAGCCTCTGCATAATAATTTTTGGTTTGGAAAAAATCCCAAGCAAGCAGGATGTTAATGTGGTGTTAGGGGCTCTCTATTAATCCTTCTTTGATACCTTAAAAAAAATTTCCTAGGCACAGGATGTGTTTGTATCCAGCCTGAGCCTTGTGCTTCTACTCTGTCCTAAATCCTAAACAGATGTGGTCCTAAATTAAGGTGGTCACTGAACAGTGACTTCTGCATCTTTTCTTTTTTGGGGGGGGGGATGGACAGTTTTTTTGGTGATTTTTTTCCTATTTTGAGGCCCACTTTCTCCAGGAGATCTTGTCTGGGTGTAAGCAGTCAATGAAGACTAGAACATTTGGTGGTGGTGGTGAAATCTGGGCTTCAGTTCAGTTTTTCTCTTGATAAGGTCTGAAGAGGAGCCAAGCCAAAGCTACCTGGAAGATTTTCTTCGGGGATGTGTGTGTATGTGTGTATAAACATATGTGGTGTGAAACTTTCACCAGCCACTCTTCAGCTTTTTGAAGGGAAGGGTTAAGTAAGAGCTCCGTGCTAAATTCCAAGTTTGAGTGACATAAAAATCACAATGAATTAATGTTTTTTGTCTTGCTTTTGATAGTAAACACTTAGCTTTGAAGACATAACCTAATGCAGCTCTCCCCCCGTAAAGGAGAAAGAAGGACATAAGGGAAACAGGAATTTACATTGCTTATTATCCTGATGGTCTCTGTGTTATATATCCATATGTCCAAAGAAACCTGCACAGAACGCTGCTGCCATCCCTGCAGTATCTGCTTACAGGAGTGTGAGAAATTGGGGTCAGAGGATGCTTTAGCTTTTCTAACTAGAGCTCCCACTAAAGATACAAAGAAAATTTGTGACGGCCATATTCAGGGGAGCATCACAGGTTGAAAAAGTATTTGAAATCTACAAATACGGAGTTAATTTTTCTTTTGCTATCTAATTTTTCTTTTGCCAATTCTTTTCTGATGAGAATTCTGCATCCCCTGATTTTTAGTGGGCAAAGTGTGGAAGCACCAAGGTGGGGAGCGACTGTTGCACTCAACTGGATGGCTCTACAAAGTCACCTTATTCAAATTCCTCACCTGGTTTATATTTTTAAAGAAAACATTTCAACCCCTCAGTTTGCATCTGGACTGTGAAATACTTTTGTCAGAAAAAAACCCTAATTGATGAGCTAAATGGAGTTTAAATTTGTTGCTTTTATATGTACCTCTTCTTTCCTGTTTTTTCAAAGTGGTTTTTCAAGAGAGATTAGCATGAACCTGTGGACATTTGAAAAGCAATTTGTAGGAAGGACACAAAGTTTGGCCTCAGGTCTAACATTTTTATGGTTAATTCTAGAAGATTACAGAAACTGAACAAAAGGCCGGTTGCTTTCAGGGTGGTAGAGCTATTATTTTTCTCAGGACTCTTAAGTGGCAGCAATGTAGAATTTCTGCACATTGGCCCAATTCAGTTAATCTTGGTTTTCATGTCTTCAAGCATCCATGTTTTCTGTGTAGCTGATCTGATGACTAATTGAGGTCATGCACAGTCTGTTCAGGAAATCCTGGTAACTTTGCATTTTCTTATTTTTACGGTTCTCTTGTATCATTAAAATTGCCTCAAATGTGTTTTGAAGCAAGGACATGTCTTGATTTGCCCGCTGTATCTCAAATTTCTGAAGAATGCAGAAATTTGAAGGAGGGATGGAGTCAGGGCTGTGAACAGCCCAAGGACAAGAAAACCTTTCCAGTCCTATGATATTCCTTGTGGTAGAAAGAGAAATATGCAGGAAAAATATGGGTTTGGATGATGCAAATAATGATACACATGAACCATTTGTAACTTAAATAAGGTGGTTGTTCACAAATTTTTGTTAAAATCAGGAGGCATTAAAAGAAATTACATTGAAATATTCATCTATAATTGCTGAGGCTGTTGGTAATGCATGTTGGTATTTATTTCATTTTGTGGTTTATAATATATACTTTGTACATAGCTTCTGATACATTTTTAACTCCTACACTGACTGCAAATTAAATATTGATTTGTGCATTGCTGGGTTTTGAGCTTCAAAGCCCTTCTGAGTTGTGGTTAATTGATCTCCAACTCCAAACTAACACATGGAGGTTCTGAGACCAAGGCATCTGAATTACAAATTACTGTATGTTCTACATGCATGGTTCATGTATTTAACTGGTTTCACAGACTTAAGATGAACTAGTTTTGTTTTGCAATTTGCTCTTTGAAATGCCTGTAAATATGAAGGGAAAATAAGGATAGAACAAAATAAGAAACAAGATGCTGCTGGCAAGTTTTCTAATGCAAAAGTAATTTTATTTGCATGTAAAATATTTGAAAATTCCATGCTCTTACCATTGACACTGTCCATCTCATGTTGTTCGGTTTCCCAAAGACCCCAAAAGACCTCGATTTTAATGGAGCCTTCAGTCACAAATGTCAGTATTTAGACAGTAATCAGGGCTGCAAATCCAGTCCATGAATGTTCCCAATATAGGTTTTCACTCGCTTATTCTCACAACTTAATACACGGGAATTAAATAAATTTCATCATCTGTCATGTTTTTCTTGAACGAGAGGATTTTGTCCCTAAAAATAAATTTTTTGTGGCTGCTGTCTGAGGCCGTATGAGTTGTTTTCAATGTTTTATGCTACTTTAAAGTATTTGGGTACATGTTCATTTGGTTCTTAATGTTCCAGTTGGCCAAAGGACAGTAGATGTAGCAAGTTGGCTCCATCAGCCAGCAGTTTATAAAGAGAAAGAGGTGTCCATGATCTGTACGGAAGGGAGCATCACTGAAACTGTTTTCTGGAGAAATAGTCTGTATTTGCTCACCCCCACTGCAAAACCCAACATATTTGCATTTCAAATGACTACAGTTTTAGGGTTTGGAATAGAGGCCAAGGAGACAATGGGGAGTCAAATCCTGTGGAACTTTTAAGTCCTGGAAGAATAAAGTCAGTCCTTTGTCTCTCAGTCTGTCTTGGTATTTTTGTACTTTGATGAGGATATGGAGGAGTTAGAACTTTCTAAACATTAGTATTAACTTCTTCAAAAGCCAAACTTTTCAGAAATTGACATTCTGGATGTAGGACACTTCAGAAAGGTGAAACTCAGGGGGTTTTGCACTGAAATACTTTGGAAAGAACTTTTGGGTTGAGTCATGGCAAAGTCACTGCTGTCTGCCCAGCCTCAAAGCTGCACTTCATGATTTTTAGAACATGGTCTAATTAATTTGTAGACTTCAACTTTTAGAGCTGTAGGTAATTACCAAACCTGTTGACGCTGTCTAATGTCTACAGACCGATGTGGCAGTGTCTTCATTAGAAAAGTCTGTGTGGGGAAAAACCTGAAATCCTTTTTGCTGTTGCTTTATCTGAGGCGAACCGAATGAGTGTTAGCTGATGCACTGTGGTCATACATCACTGGGTTAAGCCTTTTAGTGTCTGTTCTCTGTCAGAGGTAGTTTGGACCAGATGAAGCCCTCGTTCCCGGCACAGAAACTCCCTTGGACAGCATGAAACCACTGCAAGTCACCACCCCTGATATCCCACTTGCCCTCTCTGTTGGTTTTGCTCGGCTCAGGCTTTGCTAGTGGGGGGGGGACCACAAAGATGGCTCCTGTGAGAAGCTTCTGGAAGCTCTCACCATGTGAAATCTCTGATGGCTCTGAAGATGATGGACATGCTGCTGGCCAAGGCTGGGCCAGTTAGAGATGTTGGTTACACCTCTGTGATCACATATTTAAGAAGAACTCAAAAACCTCCACAGCCCGTTCCCCTCTGCTTTTAATGGGAAGGAGGGAGGGGTTGGGGGTGGGAATGGTGTCTTTTATTTTCCCCTCTCCTCTGCCCAGTGGTGGCTGGGGAGAGCGAGTGAGCAGATGTCGTGGGTGCCTGGCATTTGGCCAGCGCTAGACCACAACACCCTCTCTCTATAGTTGTGTTATTAATGACAATGTCATCTGTTGTTACCTTGGTCTCTTTAATAATGAGCCTTGTGCTGCTTGCCGTCTCTCTGTTATCCTCTCCCCCATATTCTTTTAGCCGTGAGCTGGTTCCTTCCAAACTCTGCACAGAGGCAGAAGCTTCAAACCACAGCTGAACAGAGTTGCTGATTTCAGGCTGCCAACAGCAGCGTTCACACCCAGGATCATGGAATCATTTAGGTTGGAAAAGACCTCCGAGATCATCAGTTGCAGAGGTCTTTTCCAACCTAGATGATTCTGTGATTTCCCCATGGCTGTCCCTCAAATCTGGGATTCTTGGAACTTTGAACCATCCAGAGCACTGTGAAGGTGGAGGGGTTGGGGAGTCAGGTGAGTTTCATGATCTGTGCTGCTTTGGGATAAAGGGGCCACAGTGGTGCTGGTGGTGCTTTCTCCTTCCTCAAGGGTGTTCTGAACACTGCTATGGTATTGAATATATGGGGGTGTGGTAAATAATGCTTTATTAATCTATTCAGGGAAATATCTCATTTTAAATTTGTTTGGCATTTCATAACAATGTATTGAAGTATTTTAATATTTTATGAAGGTAAACTTGTGTTCGTGGTGAGGCACTGGCCCAGTTTGCTCAGAGAAGCTGTGGCTGCCCCATCCCTGGAAGTGTCCAAGGCCAGGTTGGATGGGACTTGAAGCAGCCTGGCATAGTGAAAGGTGTCCCTGCCTGAGGTGGATGGGTTGGAACTTCAGTGACCTTTAAATGTCCCTTCCAGCCCAAACCATTCTGTGATCCCAGCCTTGCAGGGTTACTGGGAAATGCTTTAGCTGTCTGACAGACCTAATCCAGCCAGAGCTGCTCCAGGGACCTGAGGAGTTCAGAGGTCCAAGTTGCTCAGTTTACCCCAAATTCTTCCAGAGGATTTCTGTGGTTTTTTCTTGGCTGTGAAGATACACTTCATAGGTTTCCTTCTGGCCTCGTGACTTTTGTTACTCTGTGATTCTGGAATTGGGGAAAAAGGAGATAAATGGATTTAGTTAAATTGCATTGATGTGGCAGCAGAGTTAACATCCCTGTCACTTAGTTGAAAAGACTTCTTTGGTCCTTTGAACTTCCCATGGTTTGCTCTGAGCTTTCAGTGTCCTGTTATTAAGAACTTGTGTGTTTCTTCTTCTGTGGGGCTGCAGAAGACAAATTCAAGTAGAAATTATTCCAACTCCAATTCTGTGACAAGTTGTTTGCATATGCAGCCTGAAATTCCTTTGTACTGTCACAAATGCTTAGTTTGCAGAATGACGAAATAAATATTAACTGTACCAGAGCTGACATTGGTGTAAGTACACACTGCAGTTCTCTAGTTTGATCTCTTTCTTCATATCAGTGAAAAAAGATGATTGCAGAAGTTCCTGAAATACTGCCATCCTTGTTCAGTACCTGCCAGATTTTGTGCCAGAATTACTTTAATCTATTCAAGCAAATTTAAGTTCGCATCCACTCTGAACCTGATTAGATCCTGAAGGGCTTGAAAATGAGTCTCTTTAATAATTTTTGGAAATTTGAATAAAGTTTTTAATTTAGGCCATTTTCTTTTTCATATATGACTCAAGCTTGAACTCAAATGATATTTTTCATGGTGAGTCTTATGATACGTTCAGGAGCAATTTGGAGACGAAAGACTGGGGAATTGGAGACCTTGATGAACTCAATGTTTTTTCAATATTTTAATTTAAAAAATTTAATAAGCACTGCATATTTATTCTGCACATTATGTGAGACAGAAGATACAGTTACAATGTATGCTAAATAATTTAGTGTGCTGGGGTACCTGACACTTCATACATGATAAATTGAAAACTAGATCATAGAGTAATTAAAAAATGTTCACTTTCTTCACGTTACTGAGGTTGGAAGTGCGTGAAGCAACTGTCAGTTCAGCTCTGGATCATCATTGTGACCAAGTTCAGCTCTTTGTTCTCACTCTGGTGGGATTGAGTAGCGTCTGACTTTGTCCAAGTTTGGATCAGAAGCAGAGAAAGCTGGATAGGTTTCTTTTTGCTCATCTTCCTTGCTTCCATGCCCAATGAATGATCAGAAATGGAAAAGCTTTCTAGAAATTATCCTCAAATAATATGTCCTTGTATGAAATAACAGAAGAGGTGAGCTGGTGGTTTTTTCCATTCCTGTAAAATGCTGGGGCAACAAATAAACTACAGTATCGGTGAAGAATTTTAACAGCTTAACAATGTTTTTCTTGGTTTATGCTTTATTACTGCTGTTGTCCTTTCTTATGGATTATATTGTGTTACAAAAGATTTACGTTTTTCTGCCTCCCAGCTCTCATTGCTGAGGCAAAAGCCACATTTGTACTGTACACTTCTTTGTGGTCTTGAATTCTTATCTTTGTGCAGAAAATACTTGTTCGCTGAGTCCAGCCTACACGGGGCTGTAGCAAATACGCTTATATAATTAGGATATTTGTGGCTCTTTTCTGTTTATTCTTAAAGGACTGCATCATGATTTCCTTTATGCTCCAGCTAGCTTGGTTTGCTGATAAGGAATTGTTATACATCAGCAGGGTAGGTATTCACCATTAGTATTGTATTTTGTATATCAACAAAGCAAGTTGTAGTAAGATGTAATTGTACAAGTGTATACACGATGTAATCCCTTGACATAAATGGAAAAAGCTGTTACTGAAATATTTGTACTTTTCAGTTGAAGTAGCACTGTTTCTTAACATCTGCAGGAATAGTAAATCTCAGACTGTTTTAACAGTAGATGCATTTTGTATTTGATGTTCCTTTTCTAAGAAGTCATGTCTAGGTACAAAATCATGATAGCTTTAAAATCCATTTCAAATAAACTTGTAATACTCTGCTTAAATACTTACAAGGCAAGTCAGAGTTTCTAAGGGACTTAGTGATTCTTAGCTAAGGAAGTAATGAGTGTGCTTTGTGAGCAGCATGCCGTCAGGATTCCTCTCCCCGCTGCTGCCCTTAAAATTGCCTTGTTAGTTATTTATGAGGAAAATTGGTTTGACAGCCCTGAAGGCAGAAATGTTCCATTCACAGTACAAGTGGTGCTGTCATGCCATCGCCCTGGCCATGGGATGAGAGGAGCTTCTTCTTGGAGAGCCAGCTCCAACCCCAGGACCATTTGGGTGCCTCCAGCTCTGGGGCTGAGCTGTGGATGTGTCTCCTGTAATGGTGTTATCTTGGAGCTTCAGACTGTCTGCATGGACCTCTAAACATCCTAATGCAGCAGATTTCTGGTGCTGTCTTTTCACATTCTGTGGATAATCTAACTAGTTTAAATTGAATTTTGGGTAGGGGTGAAAGCTGTTGGTTATCTCATCCAGGATGTCAAGGATCTGCATCTAGAATAGGTTCCGTTCTGAACCTTTATCCAACCTGCGTTTGGCCAGGAGCCTACACAGGAGGTGTAAAGTGTATATAAATCAGAACAGTCTTTGCTGTCCGTGTTCCTTCTCCCTAGTGTCCATGCAGTTTGTCAGCACTGTACAAAATAGTATTTTAGGAGATCTGACTTCAAAAATCGCAGTCGTGGCTTGTGTAGGAAGCGTGACTCGGGTTAGCTGCTGGGGGGTAATTGCAGCATTAACTAAAACCCACAGCTTTTAGACTTAGCATTTATAGCATATCTAATATTTATCTGCCACCCAACATGTAATGAATCTTAAATCTTTCTGCAAGTATTTCTGGTGGTCTTAATCTGTTTCATGCCAGAGGCAGGGAGAAATAATGCTTTCAATTTTGTCAAATTAAGTTTTTACTGTGCATTAAATTGATTAAATAGAGCAGCAGATTAAGGCGAAAAATACTATCTTAAATTGCAATTCAGGGCTGATAGAATCTTAATGATGCCAAGCTGAAATTTTTCAGTGGGTTTGTGGAAATGAGAATCCATTAATCATACGCGCTCGACTTCGCGTGGTGCCGAATTGGAAACAAACTATTTGCCTTGTTCCCTTTGCTGAGATGAGTAATGGCCGAGCTGGGAAGGCGAAGCGGACGGGACACGGAAGCTGCACGTGTGTTGTGTTCTGTCACACCGAGTGGGTCTCCTGTTTGATCAGGTTCTTGCAGAGAACAGACATGTTGGGGGTTTCCCGTTACACCAGCGACGCTGTCTTTTGAGTCGCTCTCCGACGGCTACATGACAGAACCAATTAGGAGAAGAAAGCCTGTCTCATGTTGTGTAGTGCAGTTCTTCTGTCTGCACTCTTGTTCCCCCACCACCCCCTTTTTACCTTCATAATCTAGTTTTGTCAGTCATCTCTTTGGGTTTCTTTGTCCTGAGGTATGTGTGTATTTTTCTTTTGCTGGTTTTTTTTTCTGCCCGTGGTTCCTCCCTGCCTCTCTTGTCATCTTTTTTTGCTGTCTTAATTCATCCTCTATTTTCCATCTGGAAAACTTTATAAGAGGGAACAGAGAAAGCAGAGGAGAAGCTAGGGAAAAGTTTTTTTCTCTATTTCTGCTGGTGCATCAGCCTTGTGGTGTGAGGAGGGAACCAGCCAAACCCAGCTACTGCTAACGTGCAACAAGCAAGAAAAAATAATTTTGTCAATTTAGATGAATACATAGTATATTGCTCAGTAATGACTCTTCTGCCCTTTCCTCATTTGTTGTCTTTACTTCTGTTGCCCCTAAATTCCTATTTACACCCCGAGGTAGGCTCTGTGTCTTTTTGGCTTGCAAAGAATTGTGTATTCTTACATAATGATAGAAGTAATGTTTGCCTTTCTGTCCTTGCTAATTCTTGTTGCCTTGTGTCTGCTCTGGTGTTCAACAGATAATTTACTCCATCTAGATGGTTCTCCAATCAATGTTCCTTTCTAACCTCGGTTTTGGAAATCTTTTTTGACTTTTTTTTAAAAAAACAACCAAAACACCAGAATGACACCTTGCAGAATATTGTGCCTCCAAACGCTACAGTAGTTGCAGGCATTGTAATCTGTGTCCCTGGGAGGGTGTGTAAGACTTGTGGAAACACCCAGATGACATTACAGGAGTTGTTCCCATGCAAATGATGGTGAATTTATTGGATGTTTGTCTACCACACTGAGTATCCTCAGTTCTCTTATTTCTTATGTGGTTTAAGATCCAAAACTATCATGTCTCACTGGAGAACTGATTTCAGCCTCTCTAGCTCTGGCTGTAAATGCCCATTTGTTGGGAAGGGATGTCGTACTTCACTTTGAGAAAGAATTTGCTTCAGCTGGAGAACATCCATAGATGTTGGGCTAAGAAAACCCTGGTGTTCCTGTTACAAACATTTCATCTTGTTTATCGGGGCAGGTTTCTGTGTGGAGCAAAACTCGTGCAGCTGCTGTCAAACTCACTTGTGAGCACTTTGGAGTAATCCCATTGTGATCAATAAAACATATTATTTCTTAGGCACTAAGTGAGTATTTTCATGCACGGAAGTGTTAAGGCTCCTCCCTTTTTTTTAGGTAAGAAAAATGTGTGTGCAAAGGTGATAATCTTCTAAACTTCTGACAAACCTACTTTGTGTGTGTTCTTTACTGGAAAACTGTCAAATTTTTTCTCCCCCCATTCCATCGATTATCTTCAACCTTCTTTCACCCATCTGTAACTTCAAATAAGAAAAACTTAAAACTTTAATTCTAGCTCCTGAAAAACTGCTGTAACAATGGAATCCATGTGTGGGCCAGAACCATGGAAACTGCATAATTTTACAGTGGTGAAACATGAAAGGAAGTGACTCGCCCAACTTTCTAAGAATTTGTGTTTAAACAAAAAAAACCACCCAAACTTGCAAAATACTGTTCTAATATTCCAGAAAGAAACTTCGGGTAGTTTTTTTATGTTGTTAATCTGTCACTCTAAAACAAAACTCCCACTTCACTCCCTTAAAAAAACATCCAAGAAAACAGTTTTCACTTACATTGTGGTCTGGGATGTGCAGCTCTGTTTTGAGATTTTTAATATTTTGCCTGAGGCAATTTCTCCTCATTCTCTCCCCTTCCTGGTTGTGCCTTTGGCACTCATTTCTGTACCTAGAAACACATTTATTTTACATTCTGGAACACCTCCGTGCTCTTTGCTAAGTTCCTGTCATACCTGAAGCACAAACCAGCCTTTGCTGACATGCAGAGCTAATTTGTATTTCAGTGCAGGATCCACACACTCCTGTCACCTTTTGAAGGCGTGGGTGACTTGGGGTGGCACATTGTGTGTCACAAGTCCTTCACGGAAAATGACAAGGGAGCTTCAATCATAGCAAACAATGTCAAGACAATGTTTCTTGAAAGAAAAACATCCACTAAAGCTATCACTTGGAGGAACAAGCACTCTGTAGTACAAATAGGGGGTGGCTACACACGTATAGAATACATGTCCACAGCTTTCCCTAAGCCTGCCTGAGGGCCTGAATTGTTATGTTCATAAAATGTCACAATATTTCCATCAGGATTATGTGATCACGGATCATAGTGCTGGAGATATTCCTGATAGATCTGAACCACTGCCAGCACACACATGTCCCTCCTTAAACATCTTAAGTGCTTTTAAAGTTTCCTTGCTTTGTTTGGAGTTAAACACATCTCCTTTTGTGATAAACCATTAAAGGATAAGAATATTCCTGTAACGTGGCTGACATTCTTAGAACAGTACATTTGATTGAGTAGGTGTTCTTATAGGTGATGTTTAAGCTCCTGACTTCACAGAGCCACGACAGGGAGTTTAAGAACATGAGAATCATTAAATCATTTTAGTTTGAAAAGACCTTTCAGACTGTTGGTTCCAGCTGTTAACCCAGCAGTGCCAAGGCCACGACTCAGTCACGTCCCCAGGAGCCACATCTACATGTCTTTTAAACACCTCCAGGGGTGGTGGCTCTGCCAGTGTTTGACTGCCCTTTCCGTGGAAGATGTTTTCCTAATCTCCAATCTAAACCTCCCCTGGCACAACTTGAGGCCATTTCCCCTTGTCCTATTGTTACTTGGGAAAGAGACCGATCCCCAGGTGGCTCCGACCTTCTGTCAGGGAGCTGTAGAGAGACAGAAGATCTTCCTGAGCCTCCTTTCCTCCAGGCTGAGCCCCCTGAGCTGCTCCTCATCAGCTTTGTGCTCCAGCTCTGTTCTCTTCTCTGGACACGCTCCAGCCCCTCAATGTGTGTCTTGTCATGCGGGGCCCAAATCTGAGCACAGCATTCGAGGTGTGGCACAGCACAGGGGGACAATCACTGGGCACGTATTGCTGATACAAGAGGTGCTGCTAAATGAGAACAGTGACTGCCCAGCCCAGCACTGGGTCCCGATGGCAGCAGAAAGTGTTATTTACACAGAGTTTGGAGGCCTGGCCCAGTGGCTGATGGCACTTCTCTCTGCACTTTTCTCTTGCAGGAACTGCAGGAAGCTCAGTGCCAGCTCTGGAGAAGTCACTCTTACTGGTTTGAACCTAAACTGTCCTGTAGTTTCCTCAAATGCTCCCTACTGCTCAGACTGGCAGGATTGGGGTGGCACTGCATTGATTTGCTTTGCCTTTTTCTAATTTTTTGCTCTCCCCTCCTCTTCCCCCCCCACCTCCTTGCAGTGTGATCACATTCACCATGAGCCTCATGTCCTCCCTGCTGAGGGCCCCCAGATTTGGTAATCTGGCCTTTCTTGGCAGCTGCTCCATCCCTCAATCCCTTCAGCTGCCCAGCTCCAGACATCTCTACCTCCTTCTGGTGCAGAGGCCAGAACTGGACACAACATGCTGATGCTTTATTGTTTTGCACAGTAATATGTTTAAGTACCATGTTTTCAGTACCCTTCCTAATGAGACACAATGTTTTATTGCCTTTGGCCAGCTACTCCAGTTGGAGCTGATGATTTCAGAGAAAACAGTGACTCAGCCTTCCTCCCGCAGTTGGAACTGGAGAAAGTGCAAGTGTTACTTGGTTAAGGAGGTATTGCTCAGAATTTTTTCCCCAGATGCATTACATCACAGCTCTGTGTTGAAGTGTAGCTGCTGTCTTAGCAACTTGCTTCATTTTGTGAGAGTCTTGTTGTTTTTTTCCCCCCATTGATATGACTTTTGCTGACCCATAAGAGCTTAATATCTCCTGCAGGCTTACAGAGTTCACTTACCTATTTTGTGATGCTGAATAAAACCAATTCTTAAGGAACTACTCCGTCCTTTTCTCTATCCACACCTCTCTTCCCCATAGGCAAAAGGTGCATATAGCACGTGTGTAGATATTGAGACTAAATTCTTTATCTGAGTTGCTTAGATACTGCATGTTCTGTAACTCAGTATGTAATGAGATTGATCTCACTGCCCTGAGTAATGACTGAGTGATTCCTCTTGCTCTTCATAATCTCCTTAAATGTAACTTCCACCAGAACCTTTCCATTTAATATCCTACTGTTCAGCGTGCCTGGTCAAAAATTTGGCTCCTGTGGATAACTGGCTGCATAGATAACTCGGTGGTCATGCTCGGTGATGTGGTGTAAATGAATCTGAAGGGCCAAGATGCATGCAGAGTTCAGGGCAGAGTTCAGCTGAAATGAAGGAAAACACAGGTGGATTATTCTCAGGGTCTTAATCAGAGTCTGGATTTTTTCAGTTCAAAAACGAGTATGTAAGAGCCATAAGCAGAGTGATTTCGGAGGAGTTTCAGGAGGAGAGGGAAAATTGAGGTTTGAAACTATTGAATGATTTTTTTTTTGTGTAGATGCTATAAACAAAGGAGACTTAATACTGATTTTGTTTTCAAATGGGAAGAGGAAAGCAGGTACAAACAGAAGAGTGGAGTAGTGAGAAGAATGTGATAGTAAACTGACAACAAATTGAGAAATTATGGAAGCAGATATGAACTGAATGTGTTCCTGAGGTGTGGGGTGAATCAGCTGATGCTGATGTTTGTACTGGTGTAACACCACAAAGCTTTTGCATATTTAAAGCCACTTAGGGTATGTCAGATGTGGTGATCATCACACCATAGATGTGCCTACTACCTATTCCATCAACCAAAGATATAATTTGAAAAAACCCCAAGTGTTCTGTGCAGTATTTCAGTTGGTCCTCTCATTTTTCTTTACTAAATCCTGTGTTGCCTTTGTGTTTCAGAGGCAGCAGCTTGCCTGAAAACTAAGAACTGGTTAAAGAGAACTTCTCCAAAGCATAGCACAGGCTGTGCACATTGCAGGGTGTCACAGTGGTTCATTCTCGGCCGCTTGCTCGTTAACCTTTTCAGCAGACAGAAATGAGAGCATTAAATCATTACTGCTGATACTCACAGCTGAAGCGAAGATTTAAAGCAAGATAATAAAGAACTCCAGTGCAACGTGGATCTCCTGTGAAGTGGGGCTGTAAACACAAGATGCGTGGTTTTGTATGCTCAATTTCTTCTGATCTGGCCAAAGCACAAAAAAACTGCTGCCAGGTTTAGTGGATGGAGGTGTCTGTCCTATAATTGTCCCCCTCCATCTCTCCCCAGGGTAACAGATGAAGATTTGCAGCTAAGCTGGATATTCAGCTGCTGCTGTGCCTAAGGCAAATGCAATAAATATGTCAATAGGGGGAAAAACCCTCTAATCTGAGCAAGCAAATGGTATTTTTAGTGCTGTTATGATTGACATATGAATACTGTGTCAGGTATTGGTGTTTGCAAATCAGGGCAGCTACTGAAAGCCAAAACAGTTTGAGCATTTACAAACTTGTAAGGATAATAAAATGTTTAGGAAAAATGAGCCTTTACAGTGAGGCATTTCTGCCTCTCGTTCTACACAGCTAACATATGAAAAGATGGAGTTGCATTGAAAATGGCCCTAAAAATTGCCTTAATGTGAAATGATATAATAAAAGGTTGTTAACATTCAGCCCTGCAGATTACTAAATTAGAAACAGGTTAGATGTAGGTTACAGTTGAGATGCACTTTCAGTGATGAAGGGAAAAAAATACATAGATGGAACAATGCAACTGGTGGTTTATGCAATCTTTTAATGATACTGTAAAACTTTTTAACAGCTTTTCCTTAAGGGGTGTGCTGTCAGGATGAATTCATTGCATCTCCAAGGTCTTTGTTCAATAGATCAGATGATCATGGATAAATCCTTGAGTTTCTCAACAAATGTAATTTTACAAAGGATTTTTGTTGAAAGAGGACTTGTGTTTTCTGTTTACTTGTTTGCTCTTTAAAAAAAAAAAATTTTTTTTTTACATAGATGATGAAATCTCAACTTTGGTAAAGATCTGAGGAACATCCTTTTTAGCCTGCCAGAGAATAGGAAAGGAAACTTGCAGGTGGTTGGATCCAACCTCTTAACACCCTTCAGGACCAGCCACGCAAAGGCTAAAAGCCGAATATACATCTATATCCCTAAATTATTTTGGTACCATGGCTAAATAGGAAAATTGCATTTTGAGTCTGTGATATTCCGCATTTAGTTGCAAGGATTGTTGTCCAATGACATGTGCTGCTTGGCTTTTTTGAGACTGTGGTCTGTGGTTCCTCGTGTGCTGCGAGCCTTCACTCTTCCCTGGAAGGAGAGATTGGTTTGTGAACTGAATATCTGAATTAATTTCAAGGGAATTCTGTTAGGTTGGAGTCAGCCAGCTCCTGCTACAGGACAACAGGATTAAATTTCCTGTGGTCTGCTGCTTACCGCAGCTCTGGAAAGAGATCAGTGCTGCAGATGGGCCAGCGTCTGAGCCTCTGGAGTTGTCCGTGGAGCCAATATTCTCATTTTACCTTGAGGAAGAATAGGAAGCTCACAAAACATTCCTGTTTTCAATGATTAGATGTTACTCTTGGAAGGAAGATTTAAAGTTGAGGCTCCATTTCTAAGGAAACATTTGGTGAAACTCCGCAATGTAAAATGCATAGTTTTAAAAAGCAAATACAGTGGTAGAGAGCTCTGGTCCTCAGGGCATCCATAAATCACAGAAAAAACTATTGGTGCTGGGATCCACAAAGCCTATTTGAAGACTGTAGTGCCCCAAACCATCTCAGTGCACATAGAAGTAATAGCAGTATTCTTTCTTTAAAATACTCTCCTTTTTGTTCCTCAGTGAATTCCTGTACATAACTGGTTTGCTTGGCAAGTTTTCTTTGGCTGAGGATCTTTCTTATTTTGTAGCACCTCTAATGTAATTTCAGCTTGTTCCTGGTCTGCTGTAATCGTCTGTGTACAGTATTAGAGAAACCTTGCTTGGAAAGGAACTCTTGAGGCCATCTGCTCCATCCTCCCTATATCTATATGGGATAAAACCAGTTTTCTCTGACAACTGATTAGCCTTTACCAAGTATGTACAAGTTTGGCTATGATAAAGAATATGATGTGAAAGTAATTTTTCTTTCTGCCTATTCAAACTGGCAGTTTTCTCCCTGCCAAGTAGCACAGTGAGATACTTAAGAATATAAATGCAGAACACGAGTGATCCCTTGAAAGGATCAGTAGGAGCAGAAGCACTTGAAATGTGATTCATTTTAGATTTCACTTTGAAGAACTACTTTGGAGCAGATAAAAAAGTGAGATTGGTTCACATTGTACAGCTGCTGTAAATGTGGTTTGTGTGACAGCACTCCAAGCATTCAGAACCTGAGCTGTAGGAGAAAAGTCAGTTCAGGCCTCCCGTCATGTGTGGGAATCCTTCCCAGGAGGACAGCTCTCCAAAATGCTCTCAAGCCTCTCATTTTGGTCACAAACCAGATTAAAACCCTAACTTTGGGTTTTTTCCTCGTCAAATCACAGCACTGGTTGAATTTCTCCTCTCTAGACATTGAAACGTTGTAGTGTGCTTCAAAAAGGGGGAAGTTTTAGACAGCAGAGGAGTGAAGTTTGTAAATGCAATCTGAAATGAGGAGCTACCTAAGTATGTAATCTCAGTTACCTGTGAGCTTTGAAAGTGTGGCCAGAATCCACTCATCTTTTTTCAGTGTTAGATGTTAAATGAAAAACCATTTTTGAGAATAAAGCTAAGAAGTTTCAAGCCAGAAAAGATGAGAATGAGCTGGGGAGATGGGTAAACTCAATGATAAGAAAGTTTCTAAAGTGACTCCACAGTAATAGGAGCACGTGAGGATAATGAGCATTTCACTCGTTGTGGGGTCTGGATACACAAAGGAGTGGAATTGTTACTTTTAACTTTGGAACCATGAAGTGTGTATTTCATTTATGCTGTTCGGAGTTGATATTTCTGTAATGGCTGGTGTTTGCCAGAATTAAGATACATCACCCTAGAGGGGACTTTGTGTTTAATGGATAGAATTGAAAAGTATCATACAAGTAACTTGCTAAGTGCATATATGCAATTTTGAGGATACTGATATGACCTTCAGGCTTCAATTTTTTCTCTCTAACTTGTTTTTAAATTTAATGTATGTCAATTAATGGTGGAAAACAATCTCTTACACTAAACTGTAATAGAAGAAGGTGTAGTTGCAGGAAGCTGTTCAGTAAACTTGTCCCAGAAGTGCAGCATCTCTTCAGTGAATGCACTTATGGGACTAATTTGAGGTGTGGAACATGGAAGTAAGAAATCTTTACAGTGTTTGACTTAAATATAGCAACGGTGCTGATGGAGTCAGTGGCTGCTTTGGGAAGGTCCTGGTGCAGTAACAGGATCCGTGTGAATGCTGGCAGGGAGAGATCACAGCGGAAACAGCGGCTCAGGTGTTAGGGACAAACACTGGAATATGATCAGGTCTTTCTTAGAGTTAAAATGTGTGTGTGTCTTGGCTGCAGAGCTTTTTCCTTGTTTCAGTTCTGAGATGTAAATGTTTTCTGCCTGTGTGTATATAAAAACAATAATAGCATTTTTTTGGGGGGGTTATGTTTACCGTTATTTTCCTGACATCTGTTGTGGCACATTTAACCAACTAGTCTGCTTCGAAAGTAATAAATGCTGCAATAAAAATGCCCAATACACAGGAATTAAAAGATTTTAAAGCGGTTCTAAGTGTTTGTAGTAACTTAAATCTTTGAATAGTTGTTAAGTGTAAATGGAATTCGGACATTGGTTTCTATCACTGTAGAAAAATGAAAATCAAATATACTATTTTCTAATCCACAGTTTTAGGTGCTTTACTCATATAGCTGCAGTTGTATTGTGTAGCCTAGTGACAAGCAGGATTTTTTGGTGACTTTTACTTTCAAAAGAGCATGGAAACAAACATGTACAAACAGAAAAAATGATGCAATACTTATCTTCGTGTAACTTTCCAAATTAATTATCACTGCAAATCTCTTTCTGATGGAAGGAAACTCCATTCTGTATGTGCAGATTTGGATTCTGTGCAGGAGCTGTTGAGTTTTTTGCTTGCTGCAGTCCCTGCACCTCCTTGGCTGCACTTCTGTCTCAAGGCATCTCTTACATGTTAGAAAGTTTTGTTCCTAAGCAGACAGCATGTGAGCATCTTTTAAATGTACCTAACTATCATTTTAAACTTTCTGTTCTACCAGACTAAGGCATTCAGTATTTTCTCTGGAGGTTTTTGTGCTGTCCTGTCGCCACTTTGATTTCATGCTTTAAGTGCGTTTCAACTTTCTGTGTTGCCGTTTCATTATCTCCTCAGAGCAGTGCAGTTCATTTCCGAAATTTTTAGTGGGCTGCCTTTACATTTCAGTTGTAATTCTTGTTGGTATTCAAGTTTCATCACGTTTTCCAGCCAAAGATGTGGATTGTAACAATCTGTTGGTGAGAGCAGGGCTAATAAATTTATTAAGCCTCGTTATTTTTTCTAATAGGTAGCAAAGCAGTGACCATCTGCCCCGATAATCTCTGCATCTGTTTCAGCTGCTACACCTGTGGTTAAAGTTCAGTTTCCATGTGGATTTTGTACCCAGTGTGACAATTTATTACTCAACTTTGCCATTTCCTTTAACCAAATAACTGTGCAAACCTTATTCTTAAGTTCAGTTCAGTTTTTCCCTCATTTGTTTTACTGGTTCCCCTTTCTCATCCCCCCTGCTACTTGTATTTATTTCAGTTTTCATTAACCCCTTGATGTGTGTCCCCAGTCCTCATCCTTACAGACTTGAGTAATTCTTTCTTTCTAGTTCTTTGTGGGTTCTAGTTTCTGTTCTGAACTCTGATGGGCACCTCAAGTCCCAGTCATGATGATGTGTACTGAGATGACAACAAAAAAAGCAGGCAGGAACAATATAATGACTTACAGTTTATATAATTAACTATTTAAGAAAACTTACTGTATTTTTTTTAGTGTATAATTTTTAATATGTTCTATTTAGGCTCTGAGACAGTGCTCATTGTTTGAAGCTCAGGACAGCCTTAGCATTTACTATAGAAATGTCCAGCAACTCTGTCTAATGTGCCTTGGTGACAAAAATCAGTCTCCTTTCTTTTAATATTATTTCTTGTGGTCTACACTTATCCAATTGAAAGCTTGGCTATGTCTTCTCTAAAGATCTAAGAATAAAGAAAACATTTTGTAATGTCCTCTTTATTTGCAAAGACTATCCCTGACCCTTTGAGCTCTGAAATGCTGTAGGTGATGATGGTGAATTTTGTATGTAACACTTAATTTGTGCCTAGTGACCTGTATTCTGCTGCAGTAATTACACTCATTGCCTTCAGTATAATCTTTGTCCTTCAGTTAGGTGAGCAAAGCATAATCCTGTTAATGAACAGGGTGAGACAAGGAAAATGCTTTTGATTTGCATGTGGCATTCCTGGCAGCCAGCAAATTGCTTCAGATGATGTGCTTTATTAAACAAGTATGGCCTTGCAGGAAAATTATTAGGCCAATGCAATTGTAGAGCTATTTTTGATTCTGTTTCTAAATGTATTTTTTTATTGTTACAGATATTTCAAGACTTCCCTTGCCAGCAGGTAAGTTATCTTTTTTTCATTTATGTCTTGATGTGACAGCAGGCAGCTTTTAAGGGCTTGCTTACGATAAAGTCACGCTTTTATATAATCAGAATATCGGTTCTTACCGGCACTGTCATGGTACTTGGATAGGTGGGGATCTGAGGTCAAAACAAAACCTGTTGAGGTACAGATTTTTTTCGATTGAAATGGTGTATTTTGACAAGGGGAGGAGGTAAGCGAGATGTATTTATAGGCAGTTGTTAAATATGCGTGTGAGATGGTTAATGCTTAAAGCGACTCAGCACTCCGTGGGCTACAGCTGGCAGGGGAGCAGATTAGGAGCAGCCACAAATAGTATTAGTGGTGCTTCGAGGGACAGTTTGCAAGGAAATGGGGATTGGGGGTTTATGGGAAGAAGGAATCTCCCCAGGTTACAGCAGGGGAGGTGGCACAGTGTTCACTTGGCTTGGGGTCACAGGTGACTTGTGTCCGAGCTGCTCTATTGGATTCTTCTATCAGTGGTGTTTAAAAATTAAAAAAACAACAAAAACAAACCTAAAAAAAGACAAAAAACTCACCAAAAACACTGACTCCACCGAAGAAACCCAACCCCACTGATCTGGTTTTTTTAAATAGCATTGTTTTGTTTATTGTTTGTTACATTTGGTCTTTAACAAAGCTTTAAAGTTCATACATTCATTTGTGCTGTGAGCTCGAGTTGTGATGCAGAGCTCAGAGCAAGGATGTCTTCTGTTCCATGGCAGAATTTGTCCATCTATTCCCTGTTAGTAATGTGAATTCTAGAATCCTGTCTGAAGTGCACTTTTACTCCTGGTTGATCAAGGGATTGAATGTTTGCTGCTTTTTATCGTTGCCCTCTGCTTGGGTGATTTTGCTTATGTATCCATTCTTTCCGTTCTTCTTGCTGATATTAATACCTGCTCTGAAGGTGGCTGCTCTTTCCTGCTGGAATCAAATGGCAATTCCAGTTATAAGCTTGATAGCTGATACGTTGTAGTCTTTTCCACAAGAACTTTAGAGCAGCTCTTCTGCAAAGAAAATAATGTTTCTTGAAGCAGTGAAGTCTAAATGTGAAAGTTTTCTTTTAAGCAAGGCATCTTTAAAATTATTTTGAATGCTGAGAATGGTTGTCAGGCAGGCAAGTGCTTGTAGGAAATATTGGAGAAATAAATACCTGCTGTTTAGGTCAGGCTGATGGGAAGATAAGGATTGTTGTAGATTTTTTTCTGCAGTTTCTAGGACAAGGATGTGTGATGAGACTTTTTCTGAGTTTATATTTGGGCCTTTTGAGTTTGGCTGGTGTGAATCTGAGTCACAATGAGATTATTCTTTTCAATTTGAGTCTGTGTGTGGGAGTGTCCTAATTGTACTCCTTCACTGTAGCTTGCAAGTGCTGATAGAGGGCAGAAGTTTTCCCAGGATTTTCAAAGGGTGAGCTTTTCCCATGGCATGGCAAGAGGTCTTTATAGAGAATATATAAACTATATGGTATATATGAAATATATAACCATGGCTTACCTGTAGCAGAGATTTGGCAGTACCCCCTGGTAAGAGAACTAAGGAAACTTGTTTTAAAAACATGTTTAAAAACAATATTTAAAAATATTGTCAGAAGGGAAGGATGGAGTCCCACAGAGGTCTGAATTGTCCTGTGGAATTACAGTATTTTTATAAATGACCATGACAGTGGACTTGATGTGCCTTTTTCTGCCAGTAACAACACAAAAAGAGTTACGAGCACATGGGATGATGTGATTAAAATGCAAAAGAAATTTGATAAATTGGAAAAGCAGCCTGGATAAAAGATATAATATAATTGAATAAAGATGAGGTTCTGCATTCAGATGGGAAGTTTTAATCATCAGAACTCATCTTTGCAATAAATAATGGTATTTTCTTACTTCAACTTTTGAAGAGCTTTTTTTTCCTGGGTGCTGCTTTCAGCAGTGGACAATAGATGTCACTAGAAATGTTCTCACTTTTGCCACCTGGTTTTAGTGCTCTAAATTTTCATCATAATATGGGGTGGGAGGGCTTTTGCAGTGTTTGAAGACTTTGCAGTAAGGAGGAGACTACTTCAGGTCGTGTCTTTATTGTCATGTCTTGTTTGAGGTTGCATTATACATAAATTTGGTATAGTCAGTGGTATATAAAGGTCATCCAGAACACTTATTTCATGGCAAAACCTTGTAAAGAAGGATTGTTTCTATGCTGGAGAATGCATTAGTTGATGAGGTCATTAGTTAAATCATTACTCAGGAGAGTTATCCTGAATTAATCTGTATCACTGCTTTGAAGTTCATGGGTAACTTGGGTTTTTCCTGCCTTGTAATTGAGGCCATGGAGATGAGCGTACTGAATTTTTGGAATATGAACCACAAAGGGCTTGGAGAACAATTTGCTAAAATATTATAATTTCGAAGGTGGATAGAGAATACAGTTCTCCTGTCTGTAAGTGAAGTTCTCTTGCAACTCAAGTGTGTTCACAGTGTGCCTGAGGGCATGAAAAACTTGTTTCCTCTGGTAAATGCAGTTAAATTTCTCTGTTGACACTGTTGGGATTAAAAACAATCCCTCCTGGATTTTATCACGCTCTGAATTTAAAACATCTCTAGCATCTGTGTGATGTAGGTGACTTTCCTTTAGAGCTGGTCCTTTGTTCCTGATCCTGCAGTGCAAATACATCTTCGTTACCAGAATCAAGAAACTGTAAGAAAACAAGAACCTGTATCAAAGAACTAGAGGAAAATAAAGACAAATATATGAGATGAGCATATGCTGGATTTTCGGTTAAAAATGGAATAAAAGGTTATGCCAAGATTGAATCTCAGGTACAGTTGTTTATTCTCAATGACTCCTCCAGTTAATATCTGGTGAGTCAAATAAAATCTTGCTGACTCCTGGCATAAAATATAAAAAAATTAATACAAAATAAGCTTCCTTTGTCTAGTTCTGATTTCAGATATGCAGCATATTTTAAGTCTGATGGTTTTGTGTTCACTTTTTGCTGTATAACGTACAATTTAGGTAAGCACCATTTGCACACTGTCATTGTTATCTTGAAATATTAAATGGTTTTGTAACTATTTTTACTTCCAAGTGCTCATTTAGGACAAAAAAAAAAAAAAAAAAGGTTACACAATTTCAGCTCAACCTAAAGTTGTTTCTGAATTAAAGGCATGTCCTCATTCAGTCTCTTGGTGTGTTTGGCCTTGCTGCTTACACAGGGCCTGCTCATGTTCCACTTAATGAACTCAGATTCATCTCCTGACACCTTCCACAGCCTTGGGACAACCTCCTGCCACCCCTTCCTCTTCCCCACCGGGCAGGAGATGGGGTGTTTAATGCTGTGCTGTGCAAAAGATCTTCTGATCCTAAATCTACACCTGCTGCCTGTGTGATGAACTTAAATACAGCAACTAGAATTTCAAAAGCCCCAAAGGGTTGGATGCTTCCCACGATGTTAAAAGATGGAAAATTAAAAAATCAGTTGAGGTATTGCCAGAGTTGCAGTAGGCAAGAATTGACAGAATTGAGGTTATGCAGAATTCTTAAAATAAATGTTCACATGTATTACAGAGGGTAATAAATTATGCAACGATTATTCATGCAGCTGAGAATAAACTCAGTAGCATGAGCAGAGAACTGTTGTTAATATCCCTGCTTAAAGGGGGGGGGGAAAGGTAACCAAATGTGTAGGCAGAAATAAAAAAAGTACTAAATAGTGGCTTTTTGATTTTTCACTTCAGTTTTAGGTAAGAATTAAATACAGGCTGCACTAAGACTGAGCAGTTCCTCTCAGTTCAGAATGCCTGGCATGGTGCTGAAGGGATTACACAAGCAAACCTGCACTTTTCCTCTAAAAGCTGTACTTCTAGTAATCCCTTGGAAAATCAGGAATTTTTTTCTTCTAGGCATCTTCACAAATTTTATTCAAAATTCTGATTTTTATGCAACAGTAAACTTAATTTTTATATGTTTGTAATGGCATGGGTTGTAATGCTTTTATTTTCATGATGAGTACGGAACTGAAAACATCTTAGTTGATGAAATATTAGTGCTAGCAAGTTAGAATAGCTTCCTGCATGCCCTGTATGGCTCTGAAGATGTGAGAAGACTTTTCTTCTTTTGATGCAGATGTGCCCTATAGCTTTAATTCTTTTCACTACCAGCAGGGCAGGTGTTATTTCTAGATTTCCAAATTCCATGTCGTGAAACTGCTATTACTACTGGATGAGGTTATTGCTGACAAAGCTTAAATGTCACTTTGAAGAAGTTTCTCTTGTTATTTGTGCATTAGATCTTCCTGTTTTAGAATTCTGTCGAGTAGTTTTAACAGGTTAATCATCTCTACCTCATCAAATGCATTTCCCCACTGTTGTACACCTCTGATATTTGGAAAAGCAATGTATTTATCTTTGTAAACTGTCGCTGTTGACTATCTAATTTTTTGTGTTGAATGTTTGGGGAGGTGATAACTAAGATCCTGACATGAAATCTCTGTATTTGCCTGCTTTTCCAGTGAAACTTTCTTGGCTTATTTTGGCTCTGCTTTTGACACTGCCCTCTTCCCTGCATTTCCATCTCCATATTTGATAGCTAGTGCTCACACAGGGTAAGAGCAACAGCAGGGTTTGGGAAGAAAAAGGTTAACATTTTTATCAGTGAGGCTGACCTGTGTAATAGTATTGAGGTGATGAGATATATTAAACATCTCAAGAAGTTGTAAATAAGCCAAGTTTTCATGTTTTTCTTTAGAAGTTTGAGCCTGACAATCCGTACAGTTTCCAGGTCATCTCAATGTCCATGGATTTAGTCCATAACTTCATCAATGTGTCTATCAGGGTGCTGTCATGGGAGACAGTGTTGAAAGTCTTGCTGAAGTTAAAAGAAATGACAACTCCTCATCTGCCAAGCTTGTATTTTAATCAAAGAAGCCCATTAGGTTGGTCAGGCATGGTTTCCCTTTCATAAATCCATGCTGACTGTTTCTAATCACCTCCTTGTCCTCATTTGTTTAGAAATGGCTTCCAGGGTTGTTACTTGCATCACTTTGTCAGGAACGGAGATAAGGATGACCAGCCTTAGTCATCCAGACCCTCCCTTCTTCAAGTTCCATTTGCCTTCTTCCAGCTGTCAGGAACCTCCCCCATTTGCCAGGGCAGTCCATGAAATGATTTATAGTTAAGAAACTTGCCCTGGCTACAGAACATTGTTTTTCTGGGAGTAGGGATAGAGGAGAAAGGATGAGATGGCGTAGAAGGAAAGATATTTCAATATAAAGAATTGAGAGTAGTATAAAAAAAAAAATTCAGGACATAAACCAGGTGTATTGGGAATGGTGTGGCACCTCTGGTGTCTGTTCTAGTCTAATTTGATGCATAAAGAAAGTGTAATTTGTTATATTGATCACTTACTGGGACTATGATATGATTTCATGAGGAGGTGGGGAGTAAGATTTGATGACACGAAAGGTCTTTTGAGTCTTCTGCCCCCTGTCCCTATGAATGTTAGCGAGCTGGATCAATAAAGTCTGACACTTCAAAATAAACAAAAAACCAGCAGTTCAGCACATTCCTCCCTCATTTCCTGTCTGTCGTTCTGGCTCCCAAGGTTTGGAGACATCCACTCTGCTGTGAGGATTGTTCTTGCTTATTCCTGGGCAGTCACCTCAAAGTGGAAGAACTCCACTAGTCAAGGGTGCATCATATGCAAATGCACCACTTGAATGTATAGAACTTAGGATTTTTTTTTTCTTTGTTTTAATTAATTTTTGGTTTAGGACAAATTGGAAATTTTTATCTGCTTGCTTAGAAATTGATGTTACAAATTATGTCCTTAGGAATTATGCTGTTTGGAGGGGTAAGGATACTTTTTCTATGGAAAATTGTTCAACTTCTTTTTGCAGGTGACAGAAAAAGGTGTGGCTGCTCCACTCTGGATAACCTGAAATATCTTGAATTACAGTTATGCAGTTCAGCTTTGAATTACATCAGCTGCACATACTCTTCATTCTTTTAGATAGTGTACCTGATTTTATTCCTAGTTTGGAAAGTTTGTTTTAGAAATAATAAGATTATATTTATTTTCTCGCTGAGGATGATGGACAAGAAAACTTGAGCCTCAGTGTCACATGGGCACCTGGTGACACTCCTCAGCCAGGTTTGCCAGGAAGAAGTTTGTTAGTCTTCCATCTGAGAGGTGGCTAATTTATGTCTCATGTGCTTAAGGGTGTAGGGAATGGGGATCATCCAGCAGTTTATTTTAAACATACTAACAGTTAGCATTCTTCTTAAAAAACAAAAAAAAAGTTTAAAAAAAATAAGCAAACAAGTAGTTTTAGACAGAGCTTTTGGACAAAATATAAAAGAAGAAAACCCTGAAAATTCTTAGGTTTTCTTTTTTTTTTTTCTGGGTGAAGGGGTGGTGGGGGAAGGGACACCTAGGACAGGAACTCTTGAATCTGAACTACAGATTTTTGTTGGTACAATATCAGAGGAATTGCAGCGGAACTTAGAACTCTGAACTACATGCTGTCAAAAAATAAATAACTTGTAGTAATGTTTTGCTTGGAGCACGACGCTTATGTACTCTGAGAAGATGTTTACCTGTTTTGGTGTCAAAGGAATACAGAGAAAAACAGTTCCTTGTGGGTTCAGTGCTATTAGATATGGGTGGATATCCAGGACCTGGCAGTTCAGACTCAGCCGAGGCATTTCCTGAGTGAGGAAGGTTCATTCCACTCTGTACAGCCACATGGATGTTCTTGCTGGTGGTGGCTGTGCAGAAGGAGCTGGAGGGATGTTGGTAAGGGTTATTCAAATGATGGACTTGGAGATCTGAAATAGAATTTTGTCTGGACTCCTCCAAGGTTACAAAAATGGGACATTGTATGGTTGCGAATTTTAGGATTTTTTAAAGGGTATTTGGTAAGTGGTTAGGAACTTCCAGGATTGCTTTTTACTTTTGTAGTAGCAGGGTTTTTTTTGGCTTATTAAAGTTTTTGTATAGGCAGGTTAGGGGATGTGTGTCTGCTAGGAGTGATTGGAGGATTCATCTATCTTCTTTTACAGGAGAAAAAATAAATCCAAGAGCTGAGCCAGCCTCACACATGGAGGGCAGTGAGTTATAATCAGGGCATCAGGATATTGTGAATGAGATTCTGTTGCTCCTTTACAGCACAAAACCTTCAGTGGCAGTCACTGAGAGTGTCTTGTTCTGGTGCAGAATTACTTAAGGAGAAGATGAAATTTGGCAAACTGAGAAGTCCAATAATCACAGTGCCTAAATATGTGTTCTTTAGTCTGTCGTGCTGATGCCCACGATGCATTCACTGTTTTTATACAATTATTCCACAGAAGGTGCAGTTTCTGTGAATTTCTGTAACCCCCTTGCTGTAGTGCTGGAGGGTGTTACTACCCAGGGATTTCGTAGCAACAGCTCTGGAGTAAAGGAAGGGTGGGGAGAACAGTGTGACTGAAAGAAAGAATCTGAGTATCAAGCTGGATCTTGTGTCGTTGGCTTATACAAAATGTTAGTGTGTGTTTTGTTCTGCAAGACCTGGGCTGGGAGTGGTTTGGGATCTTCTCCCAAAATACACACGAGCTTGTTTGAAGAGGAACATCTCTGACTACAGTGAACCAAGAGGAAAAACACTGCAAGGCTGAACTTTAATCAACTATTTTGTTATAAGTTACGCCTAAAATGACCATAAATAAAGGATTATATGATCTTTCCTTTAGTTTATTTTCACATCCTTGCCAGCTCTTAATGTATAGTTGGAATGCTCTCCTTGTGTCCTTAGCTTGTAACTTATTTGTTCTGGCTTTGTTTGCTCAGCGGAAGACTGGGAAAAGGAAGTTGTAACAAAAATTGTTACCTATGGCTTCCTTCCCTCTTCCCTTTTTTATTTTCAGAACATAAACATACTGAAGAAAATATCCCATCACCTTGTAATAGCTTTAGTGTCTCTTATAGCTCTTTTTCCTGGGGATCACTACTTTGAATATGAAAAACTGCAGAAATTACTTTGTCATGTATAAAGCTGATGTTCTTCAGGTTTTCATATGGAAGCATCAGACTTAACAACAACAAAGTTTGTTCTTGTAGCAAGTGCATTTTTCCTGGGGACTTTACTCTGCCAAAGGGTTGGGATAACAGAAGTGGGCTGTTAAATGCCTGTGCTTCTCTTAGTGGGCTGGAATTGCACTTGAGATGGACATGAAACTTCTTAAGAAATTCTTAAATTGTTTAACTCTGGCACAAAGATATTTTCCAGATTATATCTTCATTCGCTAATTATTCCTTTAAGAAGATCTGTAAAGTTTTTAGTTATTGTCCATTCTGATGACTTACTGGAATGGTTTCACATGGCTTGATTTCTTTCTTTTTGTGGCAATCTTTGAGAGTTTTCTGTGATAAAGGCCTAATATAGAGAAATACTGGAACTGTGTTTCCGGGGTTAATAGGCTTTATGTTGTGATTCACATTGTCTTCAGATGTCTTAGTGGAGCAAATTTTCATGGATTCAAAGAGCAGCTGAACTAATATCTCTGATCTCTACTACTGATCTCTTCTCTGTGGTGACCAGTGACAGGACCTGAGGGAAAGGCCTGAAGCTGTGTCAGGGGAGGTTTAGGCTGGATATTAGGAACGGGTTCTTCACCCAGAGGGTGTTTGGGCACTGGAACAGCTCTTCAAGGCAGTGGTCACAGTTTGGACAACATCCTCAGGCACAGGGTGGGATTGTTTGGGTTGTCCTGTGCTGGGCAAGGAGTTGGACTTGATGATCCTTGTGGGTCCCTTCCAACTTAGGATATTTTATGATACTAATGAAAGGTTAGAATGCTACCAGGGCTTTTAGTCCCAGTAAAAAATTATTGATGAGCATTGAAATTCCTGCTGACTGTTCCCTGGTGATCTACGTGTTCTCCAAGAGCGGAGTAAAAGGTATTATTGAAACTTGAGGCTTTACAGTAGAGAAAGGTGAGGGAGCCAAATGATACAGTGAGATGTTAGAGGTAGTAGTGACTGCCATAGAGGTTCTGGAAACATCAGTAACATAATTAGAGATCTTATACAGGACTTCTTAAAGTGGAGTATTAAGTAGAAGTTTTAAGGACAGTGATCAGGCTTTGTCTGATGACCTGCGTCCTTCAAAACTTGAGGGGGTGAAGGAAGTCTGTCCTTCTACCCCAAGGCAGATGCGACTTAAGTCATTACTTGAAGATATTTAACCTCTTAAGATGACAGTTTCACATCTTCTCCTGCAATTTAAAAATTCTTACTATGCATTTATTTCAGGGTCCTTGAACTTCCCTACTGCCAGTTTATGACACTTGTTCTCTGTCTGTGTGGCAAGACAAGGTTTATATTCTTCCTCTGTTATGCATTCACTGATTTCTCTTCCTTTTTTTTTTTGTTGTTCTGGTCTCATGTTCAATTAAAAGCTTTAGTACTGAATCTTGGTTGAAATGCATCAAATGGGATTGTGGAGCGCAGTACCAGAGGTTTTTGGGAAGCTGTGCTCTGCAGCTCAGAACTGCACAAGTGATGAGCTCTTGGCCCTGTCAGATGCTGTTACATGCTGACAGTGTTGTCCCTGTGATATTTGGTAATGTAGGTCATTCAGGCTGCCATCAGAAAGGGTTTTTTTGGGTTTTTTTTTTTTGATGTTTTGTTTACTGTCTGCAGATACAGGATACTTATTTAACAACCCTTCCTCAGATCTGAAGAAAGGCTGTGCACAAGCATCTCGTCCCTGGCTGTATCAGCTGCTTTTGTACATCTTGGTCTTGCTTGCTTGAATTTTCTAACAGCATTCTTGCCCACGTGTTTCCAGCTTCAAAGCACTGCCTTTTGTGCTGAAGCTGTCAAGTCAGTGGGTAAAGTTTAGCACACTTAAAGCTCAGCTTAGTTTGGAGCTACAGAGCAGGGCTTGCATTGGTCTGCTCATCAATTCACGGCTCTAAAAGGCTGCGGAGAGGGGATATGTGCTGCCTCTGACACACTGAATGCTGCTCCATCTTGGCTCACAGCTGGTTATCTCAGCTAACTTCAGCTGTGTTTGGTGGGGAGCTCCTGGAAGCCTTTTTTAAAATGAAGCAACAAGTTCTTGTGTTTCTGAGCTCTTTGATACTGCTCTGCAGGCGTTTTCCTAGGTAAACAGAACTTGCTCAGCAGAACTGTGTGGTCTTGTGTAATTGGAGGAGCAAATGAGGCTTTTTAAGGTGGTGGATTTTGCATTGAATAAAAGATTTTGTGTTAGCTGAGGATGACCTTTGATTGCCTGTAACAGCATCAAATGGCTGCCTGAGGAGCTGCTCCTTGAAAGTTTATTGCTGTTCTCATGAAGCAGTGATGGAGCTGAAAGCTCCTGTGAAGTGAATGTCCCTTCTTGGTACAAAATAGGAAGAGGGGTTGATTAAAGGAACAGGAATTGAATTTTCTGTGGTTTAGAGGCTCGGTGACACCTGGGCTCTACCAAAGGTTCTTGTAAACAAAGCATCAATCTGGTTTTTAAAATTTTTTCAATCAAATTTTTGCTAATTACAGAGGGACTGTGCCTATTTAACAATATTTTCTTATTCTTTTTAAATAAGCTTGTCTTTGCTTGATAGCTCAGGCACAGAATTTGCCTTGTTACTAGAGCACCCTTAATGTTTGTGTTATAAAACTTTAAAAAGATGTTCTGCAAAAATTAATAATTAATTTTTAATTTTCTGTTTTCTTAGACTTGAAGGGTATCAGCACTGGCTTGTTGATTTGTTCTGCAATTCTGGAGTTTTAAACTTAAATAGCTCTTTGTTTTAGCCTGTAAGAGTGTTTATACATAAGGGATTTATGCTATGCTCATCCTTCACTAAGAAACACCATATGAACTGTTCCAGCAGTGTGTTTTTATATATAAATGCAATAATACTGCATTATTGTAGGTCATGGATCTCTGTTTTATTAAGTTTGTGATTGCATTTAATTGGGAGTCTGAGGAGCTGCTGATGTTACATCTGTGCTTTATGTAACACTGGGAGTCAGGTACAACTTTTTGCTAAAAAATGTTTGCAACCAGAAGTGTTTTGGTGAGCTGTTGCTCTAACTTCCTATTCGGCATATGGAGGAGAAGCAGGATGAGGAAGACATGTCCAGATGTCCAGAATTTACCATTTCTGGTAAATTCACTGGGCCCTGTGTGGCTGCACAGCTTTCTTCCCTTTTTTTTGTGTAATTGGCTCTTAGATGAGAGAGAAAGCAGCCCAGATACGAAGAGACACTGAAGAGATCTGCTGACCCATAAGCAACTTGATTTTCCTATATCCCTCTTAGGAGATGTGGCTAATTATTTCTAGGTTACCCTTGAATTGATAAAGGTGGATTTTAAGAAACATCTGTAAGGTCAACTGATCCACTCATGGAGCCTTTCCACCGAACAAAAGTAATCCTCACAGAATGCATTTCCTTTAAACAGCATCAAAGGTCCTTCCCCTTCAGATACCTTCTACTGTGTCTGCCTTAGAAATAGAAGGTTTTCACCATAAAAAAGGGAAGTTTATAAGGTCAAGAAAGTTTCTGGTGACCATTTGGATTGCTTTGTCTCACTCCTTCTCCAGTCACCCCACATCGGAGAAGGCTGAAGATATGCGATGAAAACTGATAAGCACAGTGAATCTGTCACAGACCAAAATGATCAGATTTTATTCTGCAGTAAAAGAAAGAACTGCATGTGTAGGATTCACTTTTTCTCTGTTTTTCACTTCTCCTTTCCAGGTCTCCATGAAGCAGATTTTAGCTTTAAGCAATGGAATAGTGAATTAACTTCTCAAAGATGTCTTGAGGATAGAAATTATTTTGTTGTGTGGACTTCTTTGTAAATAGCATAGAACAAGAAGAAACAGGGATTTTGAATCAATGTCCTAAGGGAGGAGTAATTTTAAACCTTTTTCAGCTTTCATGGCGTTGACTTTATGCTTCTCTACAGTAAAGCCTTCAAAAAGCAAATGGAAAGAAGTGGGAGAAGATGAGCGGGTTAGTCCACCCACAAGGAAATCTGCTACAACTTTCATGCCTGAAAACTAATAGAACCCATATGGGTTTAAAAAATGGCTAGTCTTTATTTATGGAATAATAAAAATAAAGTTAACTTAGCGGTCCTTTTAACATCTGTTGTCTAAACAGCATAGGCTGGGAGGCTGCATTGCTCTCTGCGCTGCTGCACAGCATCACAGGATGCCTTGGGAAGGGGAGAGATGGAAACTTCATTAACCCTGCATTCCTCCTGCTCTCTCCCAACGTCCTGATCTCTTTTGCTCCCCACCTCAAGATTTGAGAATAAAGCCTGTGAATTCTGTCAACTGCTATACTAAAATGTAGCTCAGATGATCATAAGGCTAAACAGGTGACCATGGTCCAGAAGGTCACAAAGTGTTGCTTTAAAACTGTGCACTTCTTGAGAATATCCAAGGTTATCCTACTATGAAGCTCAGCAAATAGAGGAATATAACAATAAATTCAGTATTGGACTGAATTTTTGCCAGAAAAGTGTCTTAAGCAGAGATCCTCAGCAGTTTATATTCTAGAATGAGTTTATGCAAGTCCTCTCCATCTTTTTCCTTCAGGAGAAAAATGGCCTAATGTATTCTGGAGCATGGAATTAGAGTTTGCTAATATTGCAAAGTCTGAAATGAATTCACAGAGGTAATTCCGCTTCTCAGTTGTGCTGAATCATTTCTCTTGAAAAACTGGGCTTGGATTTTGACACTCAAAGTCAAATACAGCTTTTCTTTCAGTTCTACCTTTCAGAATGCTCATAGTTAAATAAGAAGAACCTTCTCTGGTGGCAGCATAATGATGAGTGAGCTTCCCAGTCTTTCAGAGACCCTTGAAGGTCATGGAGCCCAACACACTGCTCCCTGCTGTGCCCTAAAGGCTGCTCAGGAGGACACTGAGCTCCAGAAAAGGTGTGGGTGGAGGGGAAAGGGATTGCTTGTGGGCAAGGATGATAGATTTAGAGACTAGATAATCCAGGGCAGATTTCCAAGACTGTTTTAGCCAAACTGAGTTTAGAGTAAGGCAGAGTTCAGGAGTTCTCATTTCGGATTTGTTGTAATAGCGATGCACCGTTTTTCGGTAGTTCCTGTGAACAAAGATGGTGTTTAGGTGACTTTGGCTAAGGGGAAACTTAGGGTAGATCATATTTTCCACTCTTAAATAATGCATACACCCAAAGAATAATTAGAATAATTAGAAAAAACCCACACAAAGAACTAACTTGAGGGAATTATGATGAATTGAAGATTATGGTGCAGTTACAGTGTCTGGACAGTGTGTTCAGGGAATTCTGGATACAAATATGAAAAAGCAAATTAATTAGGATGCAGAAGCTTGTTACTTGATCAATAAACATTTTAATTTTTTTAACATTAATCAGATACTCTCAGGCTGCAATTGTTGTGGTAGAAAGCATTTGTAGCTTTACCAAAAAAAAAAAAAAAAAAATCCTGCACTTGTCCTGAGGGTAAACTTTGTTTGGAAACTTTCTTTATCAGCAAGATGAATGCAATGAAACCTTCTTCCATCTCCTATATGAATATGCAGATCTCCTTCAAAACAATGCCTGTGTTCTTCAGCTTGTAGTAATTACTAGAGGGATGAACAGTAGCCCATGAAGTGGCTAAGACAATGAATAATTGAGTCAATCATCATCATCACTGAATAGTTTGTGTTGGAAAGGACCTTCAAGATAATCTATTTTCCCTTCCAACCCCCTGTGATGGACACAGTCACCTTCCACTAGACCAGGCTGTTCAAAGCCCCATCCAACCTGGCCTTAAACACTTCCAGGGATGGGGCAGCCACAGCTTCCCTGGATGTGTCTTACCATCCTCGTAGTGAAGAATATCTTCCTAATACCTAATTTAAACATATCTTCTTTCAAGTTCAAAGCCATTCCTCCTTGTCCTATCACTATGTGCCCTTGTCAAAAGTCCCTCTCCAGGTACTGAAAGGCGCTTTAAGGTCTCCCTGGAGCCTTTTCCAGGCTGAACAGCCCCAACTCTCATCCTGTCTCCATAGCAGAGATGCTTCCAGCGCTAATGCTGATGTCATTGCTGTGCTCTGGGCTGTAGCTCTTTATTTTTGTTAAAACAAATGAATGGGCTGCTCTTTTCTCTCTTGGAGGAGATCTCTGTTGCTGTTCTGTTCATCTGGTGGCTGAGGTGTTGCAGAAGAGGAACTGAAAAGCAAATTTCTGTTCTGCTGTCCGACACTGCTGTGGTACAGATCTGTCTTTCTCCATAGTTCCCAAATCCTGAGGTCAGTTTGATTTCTCAGAGCAGTGGAACTTGGAGAAGTATTCTCTGTTCGGTTCTGTCCTTCCCAACAGTGCTCCAACTTGCCAGCCAGTTTGATCAAAATTTGATGAATAGAGATATTAACTGATGTGAAAATAATTAATTGAATAGCAGAGAGTTCCTAATGATGCCATTTACCGAGGGAGAAACTGAGGTCAGTTCTGTGCCGATGAGATCTCTGGGATAGCCCCAGGAGCTCAGGCTCTGGACATAACCACGGAGAAAGCCAAGGTTTGCCAGTTCATCTGATGGGTATTTTAGATCTTTGTTTTTGTTTGGATAAGCTTGAATGGAAAAAAACTAGACAACGTTTTATGTGTCTCCCAGTTGTAAAAAAACAACCCTGTTGTTTAACCCTTTGTTCCCCAAAGCTTTGTGATTTTTGAAGGCGACATCAATAGGAGACAGGAGCAGCACTGCAGGCAGAATTAAAATAAAAACTAAATACCTTGATACAATTCAAAAAATTCATCTGACTTGTTTTTCTCCCCTTTTACTTTTCCAAAAGCTAATGCTGATAATCAGTAGTCTTTAAAAGCAGGCGGAAATTGAGCAACCAAAATCACAGTCACAGCAGAAAAGTCTTAACTTGAATTTCCTTGGGGCAAAAAGCCATTTCTTAGCTGACCTTGGCCTGCCTGTTGTTATTGGGGTAGTCTGAGCTTTTTTTCTGGTTAGAATGTGTGCTTTAGGAAAATGGCCAGTGCTTCTACATGTTCTCAGTAAAAAACTTTAGCCTTCCTTTTTTATAATAAATACTTTTTTAGGATTTGCCTTGATAGCTGTTATCATCATTGCTTACACAGACACAACTGTGCAGATTCTATCAGTGTGTGTCAGCAAACGCATCTTGCTCAACACGAACCAACGCTTCTGTTCCACAGCCCTAATTTCTGACAGATGTTTCTTACCTCAGTAAATGGTATAATCTGATTGGCATTACTTAAAACAGATTACTTTACATAAATGCTACTCAGATACCTACTTGATGAGCAGTATTTATAAAATGTTGTAAATACTTGATATTAAGTGTACTGGAGATGTGTTTAACTTCTCAAGTTTGTTTTTCTTACTTTGTGCCTTGTCTGCTGCTCCACCCCTGCCTGCCTTCCTCCCTGCAACTTGGGATTTTGGGGTTTCTGAGTATCTCCAGAACGCAAATTTTATGCTCTTGGCTGGTTTTTTTTTGGTGCATAAAAAGATTATCATGTTATTTGAAAGAAGAGAATGAGCATATGTCTACTGTGTACTTCTTACAGTAACAAATAGATAATAAGTATTTTTTTTAAGTCTTAGCATCAAGGAAACACTTGGCTTATGTGAAAAAACACATATGCAGAATGTAAAATGTTGGCTAGCTTCTAAAATTGAATTAAAAAATTCTCATGCTATGAAATACTTAGTTTTTCACCTTCATTTTGTAGCCTAATACAAAAACAAGAAGGTATGTCCTTGAGAAGAATGAATATAATACCGGTATTATATGTGCAGGCAGTATGTCTTGACACTTGGATTGATAATCTGTATTAACCTCATCTGTTAAAAGTGTAAAGAATACAGTGAGTCCACACATTTTGTTTATTGAAACTCTCCTTGGCAATGCACTTACCAGTTGATATTTAAAGGGTTTTGTTTTCATGAATAAAATTTGATTTAGACATTCCCCTTTTTACCTCTTGGGTTTTTTTTAAATCTGCTTTTATGGAAAATGTTTTCTTTTTATGGAAGAAACACTTTTTTTTTTTTTTTTAATTTTACACCCTAGAGCACAGATCATCTGTGGATCAACTTAAGGAAAGCTGAAGAAGTATCTGTATTTCCTTTTTTAAGGAAACAAGTCTGACTTGCTCAAGGTCACCAAGGAAGCCCATGGCAGAGCTGAATGTGTAAAAGCTTTGCTGCCCTGCGAGCTGCAGTGTGAACCACAGAGGCACTGAGCCTGCCTGTGCCCCTTCTGTACCCGCACAAGCACAATAATTGGGGGTTTAAACATTACTGTAGCATGTTTTGCTTTATTATTGAAGGTAAATATAATCGACCTTGTGGCTGGAAGTGTTTGTCTGTCTGTGCAGCACTGAGGGGCTTGGAAAACTTCGTGGTGGGGGGAGGAAGGCACCCAGGCATGTCTTCAGTTCCCTTTGGCTTTCTTCAGCCCCAGAAAGAGCTTTGTGCCTGAGCAGTGATGCAGAACATCTGATGGGCCTGGTTGTGGCCTAATCTCTCTCTCTCCTTTTTTTTTCCCCCTGTGAATATTTTTTCTCGTTTAAATAGAGAAGCAGACAATACTTAAATGCAGTTGCTGCTTCTTTTCTTCTTTTAAAAAAAATTTTTTTTTAATCAAGAATTTTGACATACACCACTAATTCTGCAAGGCCAGCCAGTATATTGAGAAATGAGATGGCAGTAAAGAATGGTAATTAAACATATGCTGTAGACGAGTGCATGCTGCTACAAGTAGGCAGATAGGTTAAGTTGAAGGCTGCTGGCTTTAGATTAATTCCCTTTTGGTTCTAGTCTTGGATAAGCCTTACGCCTTACTGCTGAGGGCTGGGAGTGAGAAGAGATTACCGTGGAATATATAAAGAGCTTTAATGATCAGTGTGAGTCTTGTTCCTGTTGATTTTAATACGTATTCTAGCTGAATCAGTTATTTATAGTTTTTGTGAAATATTTTGCTGTGAGTAAAACGGATATTTGCTTTATTTCTGCATACGCATTCTGCCTGGGTGTGTGTTTCTTATAAACACAGGCTTTTGCAGTGTTTACAGTCACCATTTCAAAAGAAAAATGTTTGTAAGCAGTTTTGATGTTGGGTGCTGCAAAGTTAAGAAGAAACAAAGGCCGCGCACGATCTGGGGCGAAGGTTTGAGGTGACCTTTGCCTACAAAGAACCCTATAAAGCAGCCCCGGGTTTAGAGGGGGCTCGATGTGGCGTGGGCTGCGATATTCATTCTTGAAGGCAAAGCAACACTACCGCGGTTCTTGCATCCATAATCTTGTGGAGTGAGGCAAGTGGCGATGGAGGGTGTGACCCCAATTCCTGCTGAAGTTTGGGGAACTTCTCCAGCGCTTATAGGGAAGTTCCCGTGCGCTTATAGGGAAGTTTTGCGCTTTTGTCAGTAAGTGAAATGTATACCAACGATGGCAAAACGCGTGTGCTGGAGGGGAAGGGGCGGTTCGGGGCAGCGGGAACAGGACCATCGGCGGCGAAGGGAAGGCGCTCCGCAGCCGCGCCGGGCGGCGTTTGCAGCGCTGCGCCTTTGCGCAGAGGGTGAAGCGGAGGCTGCCGGGCGCGGGCAGCAGACGGGGATTAGCATATTAATGGCAGCCGGGTAATCGCCTCCCGCCCCTGCCCGCCCTCCTCCGCAGGGCTCACTCCGCCTCGGCACCGCTCCCGGGGAGGAGGAGGAGGAGGAGGAGGATGCTCCGGGGCGGGGGGGAGATGAGGCAGCGGCGCGGCTTCCCCGCTGCGGAGCGCGCTGGAGCCCCGGGCGCGCCGGGGGACCGCGCTCCCCCCGCAGCCAGGTGAAGCCGCACCGCCCCGGGGAGGGCCGGGGCTCCCTCCTCTCGCCGGGATCCGGCACGTCCAGGCGGCTCCGGCCTCCCCCCGCAGGAGCCCGCAGCGCTGAATCGGGACATTGTGTGCCGGGGCTGGCCGGCATCGAGCACGCTCTGTGTATGTGGCTGCTGGAGGTGGCCGGGCAGCAGCCCCCGAGGCGGGCAGGTGCGGGCTGCATGGAGAAGAGCGGCTGCAGCCCTTTCCCCATGTGCTGGGCTAAAGGTACGCCGACCTTTTCTTTGTATCCAAGTGTGTGTGTACGTATATATATGTGTATGTATATGTATGTGTTTCCCTCTCCCTCTGATCGTTTTACCACCTGTGGTTCTATGGGTTTTTTCCTATCAAAGCCGAGCTAGAAAATCAAATATTCTGGTCATGCACTTGCAGTGCGGAGCTGCCCCTCCGCAGGAGCTGCTTCACCTGACAGCTGGGATGCTTCGGGATTTTTTTTTTTTCTCCCTCTGCTTTTAAGGATGATTTGAAATGAAAAGAGCGCTTGAGCTGTTTGGTTTGTACTTGCACTGATGTGAGGATCTGACGGCTTTGTTTGTGATCTTTATATGTTTGAAGCCACTGCGAGGGTGGTTCTGCTTTCACTCACCTTTTGGAAGAAGTAGTTTTTAAGCGTCTGATCCTGATCGTAGGGAGCGTTTACAGTGGAAGACTCACATCTTTTTACTTGATGTCTCTGAATTTGCCACCCCTTATTATCCACCCCCAAACCGAGACAATAAGTAGTCACGGAGGATGAATTTATTACAGTGAGAGGGTTGGTCTTGAAATTGAGGCTTAACAATAGTTAGATGGACGTGGGAAACTCATTCACGTGATAATCTTAACTTGCACCCCAAGACATTAATATTTACTGTATTATCATCTGGACGGTATTTGTATATTGGAGTTGTGGGTGTGAGTGTGCAGGGATTAAGGTCGAAATTCTGTTAGTAGCCAAAGGATCAAATCTTCCTTAGATGGAAAACAACTGTAAAAGGTTGAGTGTTGCTGGTTGTAAGCATAACTTTCCTCGTGCTCGCTTTCATTTCAATGTACTTTCTTTTTTGGAAGAGAAACTGGCAGTGAAGTATTGCGTCACCGTAATCTTGGATCACGGACAGCCAGTTACTTCAGAAGTTCAGGGCAAACGTATCTGAACTAAGGATTGATAGGCATAGCTGATGATTAGTTGTCTTGGAAAAAATAACATTAAATTTGTTTACAGTTTTTAGTGTCTTGTGATTAGGAGGACACCCTGAGAAGCATTTAGCACTGTCTTTGTCTTGCCTGCTTGCTGCACCTTGCTGAAATGTTCAGGCTGAACTAGTATTTGCCACACATAGAGATATTATAGTAGCACATAGTGTAGAAATTATTTAGAAGTGGGAGAACTTGGAACACCACACCCTGGTCTCATGAAGTGCAGAACCTGTCAGCTCACTGGGGAATTATAGTTAGTAAACAATGAGTAACGGTAGCTGGAAACAAAGCTAAAACACAGTGTGCTTTGCTTTCAGTAAAACTTGTTTACTGTGAAGGGGTAAGAGCAATGCCAGATCTGCATGTCATAAATTGGATAGCAAAAGTATTAGGTGAAATTTGGATTAATCTCGGTCTATTGTGAGGGTCAGGATGAAGGTACCTCTCAGAAAATAACTTTCAAAAGTAGGGAAGAAAAATCTTCTTAAAGCAAAAGCAAGTTTTTGCCATCTGCTGTTAAGGCTGGTCAGTACTGAGGCATCAGTTTTCTCCCCCCTGCTCCAGTCCCAGAGGATGTCCCCAGCAGGGCTGGGGATGGCTGCACTGGGCCACGATAAAAGGTATTGATTCCCCCCCACCCCTTCCAGCAACTAAAATGAATGAAAACTGATCCCACCTCTTCCTCCTGTCGCCTGTGTTACCAGAACGTAACTTCAGGGAGGATTGCTTATCCAGCCCCCTCTGCCCCAAAATATGGAGAGCAGCCATGCAGTCTCTTGTTATTCCTCTTGGGGGGAGAAGGGGACGCCAGGAGTTGCATAAGAGGACAAAGGCACCGGGATCTTCACAGCTGCCAGTTGTGATGATTTCTAGAAAAAGCTACATCACAGCCTCCCCAAAAAAATAGGACAGATGAGAAATAGCTTGAGCTATATTTGTCATTGAATGGTGGCCATGCCTTAGTCGATGATTACTCTGTGTACTGTTCACCAGCTTAACCTTAGGGAAATGAGACGGATCTGGCCTACTTTGATAAGGGCTGTGAGATATCTGCAGTCCAAGAAAGGTAATATATTAATGAGAGAACCATTTAGTTCTGATGTCTTTATTCTGGCTCTTTGCTTTTTCTGTTAAAGGTTCAGGTTACCTGCAGCAAAAACTGATAAAACATTCAAGTATTTTATAATGTCTTAAAGTGTGATCTTGATGTGTATGTTTTATTATCCATAACTTCTTTCTAAGTGCTCTGTTCTCTTTTGAATGGGACAGATTAAGCTTTCATTGTACCAGGTGTGATCTCAGCAAATGTTTGTTCTTTGAAAATGCTTTGAAATATTCTAGTCAGTCTGTGTTCATACAGAGCTTCCACTTTTTTTTAGCATTCTTAAATCTGAAATCGTCAAATCTTCTTAGCGATAGCGTGGGATGACCTAATTGCAGCCAATTCTGTAGCTCTGTAGGACTGCATCAGAGAATAAGATATTTGCTTGCTTTATAAAGTATTTGTGCAAATCTGTGTTGTTGGGGTTTTGCCTCTTCACATCTGAATCTAATCTAAGTAGTGTTACTGAACTGAATAATTCAATCTGGATCTTCACATTCCAGATTTGAGGGTATTGTGATAGGTGAACAAAGATAAAGTGTGTAATTTGTTACTGGCATCTTTCTTCTCAGTAAGTCTGTATTACTTTATTAAGGACAGGAGTAAGACTTTTTTTCTGCTTCCTCCCTTCTATTAAATAGTGTGAAACTTAAAATCTTAGGTCTTGTGGAATAATCATCCTGAAGCTCAGTTACCACTTTGGGGGATGCTGAAGTGATGTCTTGATCCCTGAGCAGTCACTGCTCCTATCCCAGCTAAGTGCTGAAACTCAGTGCTGGTATCATACAGGGATGTTTCCTTTCTGCCTGTAACAGCAGACCAGAAAGTAGTCATGGATCATTGAAGACTTCTCACTGACGTCTCTGAACTTTGCTAAGATCATTAATGGTATAATGTATTGCACTTTGACTTAGATACTTTTGCTGGTGACCTTTCTTGTTGTGTTTCCTGTGAATTGGTGCCATTTTAACCTTACACAATGACTTGGTGAAAGCAGTGTGAGTGTGACAGCCAAGGGTAGTTGGGCAGCTCTGCTATAGGTCTGTGAATTACCCACCCCAAGGAGGAGGAAGTTTCCTGAATATCTTCCCTGTGAAGAGCTGTTTAGTCATTTATGAACAATTAACTGATATAATTCAATGTGTGCCATGTGAGTTGTTAGTGCAGTGTGGCCAAGTCCTTGAACCCTTCAGACTAACACAGAAGGGTCTATACTGGCTTAAAATAATCAAGCCAAATTCAGTCCAAAACCTTGTCTTGATTAAAATAAATATTAAAAAATTTAACCTATCTGTGTTGTGAAATGTATTTAATCTACTGGGAAAGAGTTTTGCCCTGTCTATCACAGATATTGCAATTCTTTTTTAAGAGATAAGCAGTTCCAAGTTAAATGTTGTGGGGTTTTTTTGTGGTGAGGCCTGATGATTGTGGGGGTGTGTTCAGATGGGACCTGCTGGTGATGTGTTGAATATAAGCAAGACAGTTGGATATGCAAGAGAAACGTTCAGAGCTGTTTCTTCCTCATCTCCATGTTATAAATCTCTACTATTTTGCTAACAGAGCAATAACTTTCAGTCCAACAGGCCCTTAGGGTTTTAGGTGATAGCTGAGGGACACGTGGTAGAAAACGGAGTAAGGAAAGTCACTGAAGTTGTAGGCAGGTAAATAACCTCTAAAGCAAGATTTCCTACTTCTTTGATGCAGACACTGTATATGAAACACAGAAATATAATTGCTGTTGTGTATTAGAAAGGAAAAAAGCCATTCTCGTAGCGTGAGTGTTCTGCTGCATCTTCACAGTGAGTTCCACTTGAGGTGACTGGAGGGAAGCACCTGCTCTTGCGTTTTTTTGTGGATCTAAAGGTGTAGTTTGGGAATGCCATTAAGTGCTTTTTGGTCTCTGAGGGCCATTACAGCTAGGAAAAGTCTGGACTGTCATCTGACCCTGTTGTTGACTGACTACATGGGCTACATCGACCATTTCTTTCTAAATCGTAAACTTGCCTAAACTTTCGTTAAACTTTATTTAACTTTGTCGCTTCTTGAGCTGTGAGTTTTGCAAACCATAAAAAACATCTCTTCAATTCCTGCATGCCTTGGTTTGTTTGGAGGTTTTTGTAGAAAGAAGAAAAATAATATTAAACTCATCAAAACACTAATTTCCAGAGGCAGTTGAAAAAAGTTGATGGAATCACAGAATGGCTTGGGCTGGAAGGAACCTTTAAGATCACCTGTCCAGTTCCAACTTCTCTGCCATGAGCAGGGATACCTTCCCCTAGACTGGATTGCTTAGAGTGTCATATTCCTGATATGCCTGTATATATTTAAAGATGGAAAATAATCTGGAAAAGCAAGGGGCGTTCTCCCCTTCAGGGTTACAGCACAGCGTGTGGTAGCTCAATATTCTTAAAAATACAGGAACTATGCAGCTCCGGGAGTCTGCTGCATTCCCATTGGGGTGATTTGTTCTGTATTCAAAGACGACTGGAATGGAAGATGGAGTTTGAGATATTTTTACAAGAAAGGAAAGCGATTGTTTTAAGGGCTGGGGGAGCACTTGGCGTTCCCTGGGTAGTGGATATGTGTGATCTTATCAATTGTAGCACCTGGTAATGAGCCAGTGAACCAGCTTGGGATTAAATTCTGAGCTGCCTGGAAAAAAAACTAAAACTTTAGAAAGGAAAACAAAAGGTTTTAAATATCCTTTTAAAGAAGCATTAGGAAAAAGGCCTAAGAGCAAAGTGTGGAAGTTGGCACTCAAGTGAATGTTTCATTCTTGGAAATGATGTATTAAGCAGAAAAGTTAACCAGGAGTTTATTGCCCTAATAGTTTTCTTATTCAGTTTATATTTGATTTTTTTTTTATTACAAGTTCCATTGTGTGTGTGTATATATTTATTTTCTGTATGTAAAATACATATACAGACATATGCATAATTTTTCTTGCCCAGTTAGCCTGGCAGGAGTTGCATTTCAAAATTAGCATCCTTAGATACCAAAGATGATCTCTTACCTGGTTTTGCGTTTTTGTGAATGCAATTCGTTGGGCAGTGGCTCTTCAAGGACAGCTTTTATTGGAAGGACTATGGTTCTGAAATTAACTTTCGTGACTGTTGTTATATTTGTAAGAAATATATTTGCTTGTCTCCATCCTTCACTTGCCTGTAGTGTTGCTGAAATAGAATAGTTGCAAATTCATGTCTTGTAAAAATTTGGATGTGCCAGCGAGGTGTACGTACTTTTCATTAATTACCTGGAAAAAAACGCTCACTAGTATTCCTAAATTCATGACCTGATAAGGATTTCTTCATGTCATTATTAAAAACTGGAGACATTATAGATTGATATCCACTATAACAATACAGTAGGCAAGCCTGTACAAGCTGCTGAATTCTATAACCTGGCACAGCAAACAGAAGCCAGATACAAGGAAATATCTTTGTAAATGTTACATTAAAACAAGCTTAAGTGCAGGACATCATAAATATATTTGATTACAGGAGTTACAAAGATACTGTAGCATTCGTGACAGATTCATTGTCAGGTAAAAGCCATGAGATCACTGCAATATCTCCTGTTGAATCCTTGTTGAGAAGTGCCAGTGCCAGTTTTTCCTGACAGGTTGTCAAGGTCAGGGTTGCTGAGGTTTGGAGGTAACTGATGGTTACCCAGCACTGGGTGATTCTCTATTTATTGGCATATGGAAAGGGGGTTGGATTTTCCTCTTCTGATATTTAATGTAGCTTAATATAGATATTGTGAAAAGCATTTCTGTGTGTATTCAATGCTGCTGAGTCATTTCATTGAAAATAATCTGTAAACAAATCCCCTTTTTTCGTTTGTTTGTTTGATAACTAAGGTTTGTTACTTTGCCAGAAGGGAGATTGCTTAATCCTTTTCCCAAGCACTGTCACTGCTTTCTGAAGTAGTGTTTCTTCTGCCAATAATTTCAGATCCATAAAAGTAAGCACTAGGGGTTTGTGCTGTCTTTTTATTTAAATTGGACTCTGCAAATGCAGTATTGTCCCTTGCTCTACTGAGGAGATGTCTGAGGCACAACCAGCTTTTTCCATGGCTGAAATCTCCTCATCTTGAGTAAGTCAGGAGTAAAATCAGGGTGTGACCTTCAGTTCTGCCATGGCAGCAGCTGAGCACTTCAGTGATGTCCTGCACAGGGTCACATCAGCAGGGGATGAGTGTAATGAACTGAAGTGTGGCATTTTGAGACTGAAAGCTGAACTCCTTACTTCAGTTTGATGTGCTGTAAAACTAAAAGTAACACCAGACTTTCCTCACTTGAACAATACCTCTTGATGAAGCTAAATTGATTACTTAGTTGCCAGTATTTGGTTGTGGATTCCCCTACTGGTTGAGTTTTCTCCTTCAATAACCGTATGAAGGTCATTGAAGCAAGGAACATTTTCGTCATAAGTGATCGCAGAGTGAGTAATGGTCTGTGGTCCTGTCCTGTTAAATCTTTATTTCTGGGAAGGAGAGTGGGAAGGAAGAACTGGGCGTGTTCCTGAAGTTTCTAAGCTGACTTTGGAAGATAAGGGGCAGTAAGATTTAAACTTTTCTCGTAGGCTTTCAGCTAATGTTTGCAACTCAGCAGTGAGCTGTTGTTGCTGCTATGGGGAGATCCTGAGAATCATGTTCCTGAAATCTCTGTGTTCAGCTCAAAGGGGGTTTTGTCTCGGTCCTGTCACGATGGTTGGTCAAGATAATCCGAAGAATTGCAACAAAGATACTTTAGAGTTGAGCAACCTTTTCAATTTGATGCTAACAAATGATTCCCATGCAGCAAATTGCATTGCCAGAGATTTGAACAGCAGCTTATTGTCCATTCAGGTGTTTGATTGCAGCAGCCTTGACTCATCCTGGCAGAATTAAAAGGTCTCTGATTTATGATCAAATAGGAGCATGTCAAATAGGAGCATGTGTGTACTGCAGATATCCATCCCAGCCCCTCAGCAGAGGGGAAAGGCACTGCTCAGGTGACAGGGAGCTGTGTATCTCTTGTCAGTGCAGGGCTAATTCCTGCGCCGTGTTTATCACATGAGCGGCAAAAAATTAGGATTTGCACCCTGAGCTGTTCCAGGCGCTGTCCTCTGGCACAGAGGTGGGATGGGCACGTAGTGGTGGTGCCTGTCAGGTCAATAAGTTAATGTTTTAGTAACTAACTAGGTTTGGCAGATGGTGAGCTTTTCTGTGTGTGCTTCTGAACTTAAAATTAAGGGGATTTTGTTCTGGTTATAATTGTGAGGACTTAATGCCTGGGGGTTTTCTTGCACAGAGTTGGGAGGATGTCATAGAACCCCAGAATGGTTCGGGTTGGAAGGAATCTTAAAGTTCGTCTTGTTCCACCCCCTGCCATGGGCAGGGACACCTTCCACTATCCCAGGTTGCTCTGAGCCCTGTCCAGCCTGGCCTTGAGCACCTCCAGGGATGGGACATCCACAGATTCTCTGAGCAACCTCTGCCAGTGCCTCACCACCCTCATGGTAGAGAATTTCTTCCTTGTTCCTCTTCTGTCCTTGAAGTGAAACATTTGCCTCTTCATTTTATACTTCTACTTTCATATTTTTAACAATATATACACACAGTACTTCACAGAGTATGTAATATAAAATATAAAGTAATTATATATTGTATCTACTGCTTTATAGACATAAGATATAAAAAATGAATATATGGATGCGAGGCATCGTCAGTTCTTCAGTAGGAAAATACCCATTACTTTTCTTCTTTCCAGGGTAATTTTGGGGGTTGTATAGGTTCTGGTTTTATGTGATATTGAACAAACATCTTGCATGTTTTGGGTGCACTAATCTACTTTTATGGGAACAAGCTGTCTCACCTGCATTGACCAGTAGCGTTGGACTTCGTATTTGAAGTACCAAATTCGCACATCTAAATAGAATTTAAATATCTTTTGTCAGTCTTGAGGTGCAGTAAAAATTAATTTGAAATTATGCTCTTATCTGCCACATCTCACTTCTCTTCCCGGCTCTGGCTGTGATACATTTGTGCAGTTCAGGTACAGTTTCCCACATCAATGAAAACCAAGGTGTTGCTGAAGGAACCGGAGCACTTGCTGTGACTGTGGCTGCCAAATAATTTCTGTGATAATTCTGATTTCGTCTTCTACTCAGAATTATCCAAGTCCTTATTCCTCATGCTGAAATCAGTCTGGAATCTCTGAAATTGCTCATTCCTAAAATTTGAAAGGAAAATAGTTGTACTTGTTCTGTGTCTGATCTGTGTCGGGAGGGAGCAGTGGCTGTTGGAATGGGAGTGGGAAGGAGCTGGAAATAAGAATTATTTGAAATCAGGAACAAGCACACCCTGGATACTCCTGGATGCACAGCAAAGTCATGTTCATGATTCCTGTTTCATCCTGTAGGAAAAGCCAGGCAAGTTAAAACACACTTCATGTTTATCCAGTGTAGAAAAGCAATGGCAACCAGTCACTTCTGTTTAATCCAGATTTATCTCCAGTTTGTTTTTTTGGTGTTAGAGCTGCAGTCAAGCCAAAGGAAAATAAACCATGGTGGGAGGGTTTGGGTGTCTCAGGAACAAGAAAAAAACATAAAAGTGGGGAAAATCTCTCATATTTGAAACTGGCTGTAAAGTGGGATCATACTTGGGTCGGTGTTTATGAGTACACAGAGGTCAAAAATACTGGCTGAAATATTTTTACATTCAGGTGTCTCAGGTTACTTGTGTGGCTGCAATGGCTTGTGTATCTTCAGGAGAATGAGAAATGAAGGCAGCTTTGAAACTTGCAGTCACAAATCTTCTGTCATTCTTCAGCATGGTATTGGGAAATTCAGGAAAATTTAATATGACCACAGTGTTTGGAGACATAAAAACAAGAGGGAGAACACCAAACCTCAACTTGAAATGGTTTTTCATGTCTGCCAAGAATAATAATTTTATTTTATGAATCAGTCACTGATGCCTCAATCCAGTCAGTATTTTCCTGTTCAGTGGTAAGAACATGAACAAAAGGTTGCAATTTTTTGGAATAATGCTACATTTTGGAAAGTGGGAGCCATTCCCTTTCCCTAGTGTGGGAATTATCATGAACTTCAGTTTTGTTTCTGTTCGTGGTACACGTGATGCTTCAGCCCTAGAATAATCATGCAAAGCGGTAGTTAATCTATAACTTTTTGTAGGTTATTACCATAAAATTCTTTAATATTTTTCCTTATCTTATTAGGACTTTCCTTGCTCTATAAATCCAGTCTACACTCACTTTATTAGCGTTGCTCCAGTTTTGTTGTAAATGGGAATAAAAACGTGCTGGTTGACTTCTTTTCTCTCCTAGCAAAAGCATTTCTCAGATCAGGCAGTAGGTAGGACATGAGCTGTGCCCTTCCGTTCTCCCAAGGACAACCTCCTGCACTGCAATAAAGTTGCTCATAAAATGTGTCCTTCGGGACTGACTGGGCGGATTTTATAGGGCCGGGTCCTTTCAGGTGCTGAATGCTTCCTCCTTCCTCATCCACGTGCACTGAGGTATTCCAGCACTCACCACCTGTCCATTAACACACTTGTGTATTCCAGTCGGCTGGAAATCCACAGAATTGGTCATTGCTTTGCGAAATTAAGGCCCTGCTGAAGAAGAAAGGTGGATCTCGAACAATTTATGTGGTTGATTTGTTAATTATGGCCTGTGTTTTCATTGATGTTGGTGGTACAGTGTAATTTGGCACTGAATTTTTAGATGGACTATCATTTTTTGATTTAATTATTACTTCTTTGTGGGTTTTTTTTTCTTTCTCTTTCCTTTCAGGCCACAGAGGTGCTGTTTGTTTTATCACTGAACTGTTTTGTTTAGCATGTAAGAGTAGATTATATAAATGTTATAATAACTTGATTTATAAGTTCAGAGCTTTCTGTCAAAACAACATGTTCATAGGCATACTCCCAGCATAATTTGTTATCTCTCTTAAATCTTAATTTTGTTGCATTGAAACAAACAAACAAGGAATTGGAACCTCTACAGCAGGATGTCCTATGAGAATTGACAAATTCTATCCAAAATAATTTCTTTGTAAATACCTTATGTTGATACACACCTTTGCTAAGTGCCTTTGAAAACATCAAGATCAATCTGTAAGTTTAATATATGCTGTACAGCAATATGTTGTCCTTTTAAAATTAGACTCTGAAAGAACAAATCCAGTTTTAAGTGTATGCCTTACATCTGGAAAATGAGAGGAAAGAATACTTTTCTGGACATCTGTCCAATTTATAAAAGCAACAACTCTGATTTTAGGTTGTTTTTTTTAATATCAGATTTTGCAGGGGACAAAACTTGACAACGAAGGCAGACACACCAGGGAAACAGTTTAAATTTTTTCAAGCCCTGTCTTTTTAAATGCTATTACAATGACTGAATTGTGATACAAGGGAAGATGGATAAGAGGTGTTTTTTAATAAATTACCTTGTATATCATAAAGTAAATAGGAACTGAACTAGGGTTTTGTTTCATTTTGGTATTCGTTGTCTACGTCTCCAAAATCTTTATGCTGTGAGTTTCTTTTGCTTAATTAAAACCAAGAAGAACCTTGAGTTGTGTAATTAAAAAAAAATAAAATAAATTGAGCATGCATTGGTGTTGAGAAGTCTTCCGCAGTTCGAGTTGGCCACAGAAACCTCAAGTCTGATGAAGAATTCTGGAAAGAAATGGAGTTTTCTGACCTTGAGCGTGGTAGAGGATGGTTAAAGTGAGTGGGGAAATGGGGGTGGGCTGTGCTGCCATTTCTGCGGTGGGGAAAGCGCCACGATCTGCTCCTGAGGGGTTTTTTCTTACAGCATCACCCTTCAGTGCCTGTCTCGCTTCTGCTGTAAGTGCAGCAGTGTCACAGTCTGTGCAGCTCAAGTTCTTGCTGTGAAATACGCATTTTCCTCAAAGAAGGGTGAAACAGGGATGTTTTCAGTCTCTATTAATTATCTCAAATGAGGAATTAGCGTTGCCCGTTAATAAATCAGAATTTGCTCTTTCTTAAAACTTTCCAAATGCGTAGTATTCAGTAAGTGGAATATAGTGGCTTGAGGGTGTTTGTTTAGGGGCTTGATCTTTATTTTAATTTTTTTAAAAAATTATTTATTTTGCCTAAAGGGGTAGAGTAAACCATGAGGTCTCATCAAGTATGCTGCTCTGTACTCTTCTTTGTATTAGCAAAGTATTCTTCTGTTCACCTCTTAAAGTGGGAAAACTAATTTCCTTCTGGAGTGTGAAAATCATTTGCAGCTCATTTCTTCGGAGCAAATCGTATTAACCCTTAATGTCTCAGGTTTTTCTCTGAGTGGTGTTGTCTTTGACAGAGCATAACTGTGTTTTAAGTGAGCTTTTCTTGTCGAATTCCTGTCAGCCATGAAACTCACTTGCTCAGTGAAATATTCTGCAGCTGATTAAAATGTAATGAAATCATGTTTCTGACAAATGCTGAATATCTTTAAAGACCATACTTTGACATTTGCAAAATAATGGGAAATAATTAGAGGTTAGTTGTGCTTATGCTGCCGTTGACTGTGCCAGACGTATCTCAAATTAACCTTTTCCTTTACACTTCATTGTAGTTATTTGTTCCCCCATGTGTTCAAATGGTCTCAAATGGCCAAAAAGAAGCACCACGTTACCTGTTGAAAGCTACAGTCACCTCTTTAAATTCCAGTCCCAAGCTGGAGACCTGTGGATGGTGCCATGACAGTCAGTGATCAGCTGTTTTGTTGATTTTGGTGCAAATTACAGGTGCTCATCAGCTTCCTTCTGTCAGATGCAAACAAGCCTTACTTGTCTGTCCCGTTCCCGAGAATTCCATCCATTTCTGCCTGCGTTAAAGATTCTTGGTCTTTTTATTCACATCTGTCTGTTTAGTTGGTCAAACCTTGTCTGGGTACCAGCAAATAGTTGATAAATGGCTTTAAAGGAAATGGGAAAAAAGAAGGTTGAAGTTGAAAATTACACTTGAATTTGTAATACTGGTATTTTAACCAAACTATTTTTGCCGCCTTTAATCATTGCAATGGAATAGTTCCTCCTCTCCTACCTGTTCTCCGTTCCCCCTTTGTCTTTCCTTTTCACCTCCCTCTTGACCAGATACTGAAAAATCAGTAAATGTTATTTAGTAGTTTAATATTAGGCTCAGAAATGTCAATTTTGGACTGTGAACTCCAAGCAAAACTAAACCCCCACCAAAACCAGAAAAAAAGAAGCCTGGACTGATTTATTCTGTCTTAATGTGTACAAGCAACTAAAAAATCATTTAAGCAGCAGCAGGAGGCCTCAGAGGGAAGCAAGGGCTCCGGAGTTGGGAAGAGTGGATGAGGAAACGCTTGGCAGGGAGGAAGGGGTAGCAAGTTCTGCAGCTTTGGCAGCAGCAAGGACAGAATTATTAAGCTGGTGAAGCAGCCCATGGTGACAACTTACTTGCCTTTGAAAAATTAACTCAAACCTCTGTACAAATACACTCTTCAGAAATAATCATACATCAATTTTGTAGCTTCTTGCAGAGGCATTTCTGAGAAACTGGGCAAAGTGCTTTAATGATATTTGAACATCAAACTATACATGAGAACTTAAACTCTGCAAGGAAATATTTGCCATTTAAAAAAAACAAACCTTGGGAAATATTGCATGAGTAATGGGACATCTTTAATTTTCTTAGGTTTTTTTTTTAACATATTTATATGAACCCTTTTAAGGATCCGAATATACCGTGTAGGCTTCTTGGATGTGTTCATAGATGGGCTTTTTTATAGGGTTGTTTATTTTTCTGATTTGTTCTATAATAAAAATGTTACTTAATTTCTTTTCGTTTTCTGACTTGATGTCAGGCGTTTCCAAGCCTGGAAACCATCATCTTGCACTGGCAGCTATTGACTTGATAAACGTAGTCTATGAGAAAGCTGTCAAAGCTGTGTATCTGTATTTTCATCTGAGCTTTTTGGAAGCCCTAAAGGTTATATTTGACCTTTGGAACAAGTCCAGAGGAGGCCACCAAGTTAATCATGGGGCTGGAGCACCTCTGCTATGGAGGCAGGCTGAGAGAGTTGGGGCTGCTCAGCCTGGAGAAGAGAAGGCTCCAGGGAGACCTCAGAGCCCTTCCAGTGCCTGAAGGGGCTCCAGGAGAGCTGGAGAGGGACTTTGGAAAAGGGCGTGGAGGGACAGGACAAGGGGGAATCAATCACCTTAAGATGAAGTGCGGTAGGTTTAGATTAGAGCTTAAAAAGAAGCTCTTGCCTGTGAGGGTGGTGAGGCCCTGGCACAGATTGCGCAGAGAGGTTGTGATGTTCCATCCGTGGAAGTGTCCAAGGCCAGGCTGATGGCTCTCGGAGCAGCCTGGTCTGGTGGAAGGTTCCATGGCAGGTGGATGGAACTGGATGATCTTGAAGGTTCCTTCCAACCCAAAGCATTCTGGGATTCTGTATTTCAGCTTCAACAGCAGAAGCAAAAGGTGAAGCTTTTATTGATGTTCTTAATGTAAAAAACGTGATCCCATCAGTGATCCAGTCTCTTGGACAGCATCTCCCACTTGTGACTCTTTCAGGAGACTGTGTGAGCAAGACTGCATTCTGTCCTTACGTTTCTTCAGTTTCCACTGCATTAGAGACTTTTAGAGATACTTTTCGTATCAGTTTGTCATGGATTTTGTAAATATTGATCAAGCTCTGGGCTGGAGTCCTGCCCTTTTAGGTTCCCTTCACAAGGCTTCTGCTCTGCCCCTGCATTATTTTAGTTGCACTTCTCTGGACTTTTGGACAGTGCATAGGAGGTTCTGGAAATAAAATTGACTTTTCTGTTGACCCTTGGGGCAGAAATAGAAAAAAAAAATAAATCTATAATTTTTTGCTGGCAAGGGGTTGTGTGATGTTCAAGATACTCAACACCCACCCCTTACCTTTAGTAAGCACTGACAGAACCTCTTCCAAGTCACTAAGATCCCAGAGACCCAGTTTCAGGCTAAAATTAGTAATGTGATGAAATACTGTATTCTTTGGTTGGAATACTAAATAATTTTATAGTTTGTGCAGTTTTCCCTAATGCTAGCTACTGTTCAGTTTGTGTAGCGATTTGGGTGATTCTAGGTCCCCCTGCCCTGTGAAATACTTGGCTGCATGTTTGTAGTGTGGAAGGTGTATTGTCACAGCAACATGTAGCTTTTGTGCAGAAATATTTTCATCCATATTAAAGCGCACATAGTCCTTTCTGAAAGAGAATATTCTTCTATTTTCTCTCTAGCTGCTATGAAGCATTTATTTTAAAATAAATCCAAGCACATTAGGAGCACAGATTACAAATGTATAAAAACTGCTTCCTGAAGCTCATGTACGAAGGTGTGTTAATTGCCAGATCCTTTTGTAAGCGATTGTGTTCTCAGGCCAAGTCAACTCAGCATTTAAAAACTGCACGTGCTTAAGTGCATGCCCCCACTCCAATTAATATTCCTGTATGTTCTAATAGAGACTTGAAGGAAGATGGATTGATAGCTCTGTGTGTGGTGTTGGCTTACGGAGGTGTCTTGTTTGTGTAACACCAACTTAATTTATTACCACCTGCTGTTTCTGCAAATGGTGAGATTGTCGCACACAAATTGCATATTTCATCACTGTGATGGTGGGAATTGATTTATTGTTTCCAGGGAAATAATTGAATAGAGGAAAAATGCACTATGAAGTAAGTTGCATCTTTATGAGCTTCTTAATGCCTGTCCATGATCAAATATATTCTAAAAAGGTGCAGTAAATTCTTGTGGGGGTAGCGAAACCTGCTGACTTGATGTCTTCAGGTTTGCCTGAATTTCTCAACCATGAAGACGTTAAACCAACCACCCCCTGTCTCCTTTGATACCCTCCAGTGATGAGTTTGGGACCTCTGTGCTCACGTCTGTGCTGATTCACCACGGATGGGCTGTCACGGAACCTGCGAACACTTGATTTTACTCTGGTTTTGAAATGCGTAGCGCTTGAGTTGGATATTTCTGGTATTTCTGACCCGATTCCTTGTTGTTTGCAATTAGATAACTGCCAGTAATGAACAAATATCTGGATGATCTCAGGTGGGATGAGATGGACTAGATGGAACAACCCAAACAGTTGTGTTAATGGAGGCTGGCGCTGGTTGTGGCACAGGCTGTGTTGTATTTTTGCAAAGCAAGGGGTGGGTTTGACCGAGGATGGCTCCTGTCAGAGGAGGTTGAAGGGGAGATGAAAATAGTGCCACATAGACATGATTGGGTATTCTTGTGGTGTTCCTGCATGATTTCTTCCACAATTGGAAGTGACAAAATGGATGAAGCTTAATTGTACTGAAACTTGTCTTGCTGCAGGGGATTGAACCCACCTCTTCCAGGTTCCAATTAATTTTTCTACCACAGACCAATATTTCATCCTTTTAAGTATTAAATTTTGCTCTCAGAGAACTTTCTTTCAGGAAGCCCTAAAGTAAATGTATTTCAGCTGGTTAATACCAGTTGGAACGGCTTTTTTCCTCTGATTTAAAAACCTAAGGAAGTAGTGACTCCATTGGAAGTAGAATAATCTAATTGCAGCTGTTATCTTCTTCAGCTCAGAAGTTTTAACCTTTCTGATGGTTTGTGTCTCGTGCAAAGCCAAATTTTAGCTGATCTGAGATACATATTGGAGATGGTTCTAGGAAAAAAAGTAGGTTTTGCAACATCAGTTCTTTGGTAAGCTGTTGTCTGACTCCTGTCTGTGTTTACTGCACATTCTGAACCCACTTTATATTGTAATCAAGTTATTTGAGAGCTTTCCCTTAAAATTGTGATTTCCTTATTTCTCAGTACAATGTAAATGTTGAACTTAAGGACCTACTGTAGTATATTAGACAAGCTTTAATTAATCTAAACTTGGGGAAGATTCGGTAGCCCTGTGTTAGTAGATTGGAGGTAAAAGACTGAAAAATGCCTTGGGTGGAGGCCAAGGGTGTTTTCTTGGATGATGCCAATTTTTAGAGCTTTTCAGTGCTCATGGTTCTATTCAGAGACTTAATGAAGCATTCACTGGAAAACCCCACGAGAAACCTCACAACTTCATCGGGATTAAAAAGAGCAAAACCGGTGAATGCCCTTCCCGTTAGATGTGCAGTGCACAGTACAGAAATCCCTATTTTTGTAGGGAGAGTGTGGGGCCAAGGGACCGTGTCCAAGGGAGAATTCCAGCTGCAGTGATCCCAATTTTTGTACAGAAATCCCTATTTTTGTAGGGAGAACGTGGGGCCACAGGACCGTGTCCAAGGGAGAATTCCAGCTGCAGTGATCCCAATTTTTGTAGAGAAATCCCTATTTTTGTCAGGAGAGTGTGGGGCCACAGGACCATGTCCAAGGGAGAATTCCAGCTGCAGTGATCCCAATTTTTGTAGAGAAATCCCTATTTTTGTAGGGATACTGTGGGGCCAAGGGACCGTGTCCAAGGGAGAATTCCAGCTGCAGTGATCCCAATTTTTGTACAGAAATCCCTATTTTTGTAGGGAGAGTGTGGGGCCACGGGACCATGTCCAAGGGAGAATTCCAGCTGCAGTGATCCCAATTTTTGTAGAGCAATCCCTATTTTTGTAGGGATACTGTGGGGCCAAGGGACCGTGTCCAAGGGAGAATTCCAGCTGCAGTGAGGTAGTGAGTCCTGCGTTCAGATCCAGCCACACACAGCACATCAGGAACATCCACCTGGGATGAAAGCACTGCTAGGGAATCCATAAATTCTATTCTGATTCAAAAAGCAATACAGAATCATGGGTGCTGACTCCAGAAGTCTGAAGAGAGCCCTGATGATCTGTTTGGAGTGGATGAAGTGTTTTAAATTGCCTTTTTAAGGCTACATTAAGTTTTGTTGGTTTTTATTATTATTTTTAATAAAAATCTTGAACTGGCCATATACGGTGTATGTTTATCTGCTTCTAGCTTGACTTAGCCACAGTACAGAGTGAAGAATCACTTTATTCTTCATTTCTGCCTATATACCAGAGGCTGTAGTTACTGGCTTTGGAAAACAGAATAGGCCTAAGGAAAACTTTTTACAGATCATTGAATTTTGTAATAGGCCATTGTCATGCAGTGCAACAGTGAAGCTGTTGTCCTACTGTTCATCTTGAGCACTTACATGCCTTTTATCTGATGGTTAAAATTACTAAGGGGGGTTAAAAATTAAAAGATAGTCGGAACATTTTGAATTACAAACTGGCATGGCGTTGTTGGGTAATAAGAAACTAGGAAAGCCAGGGTAAAATCAGATGGTAGCCAAAACCAAACGTGTTAAGCCTTGCTAGTGCATAGCCAGGATACTTCACTGCTCTCCTCAGCTGCCTCTAGTTTCAGGCACTTCCAGTTTTTAATTTCAGAGAAGCACACTTGCATCATCACCAGTTCTCATTAGTTTTTACTATTCTAGAAGGAGAATAAACTCTCCCTGCTTCTGTTTGCTTCTAAAGCTGCTGAGAAGAAGAGCTTGTGCTATGTGGGACCTCCTTGGAGCAGTATTTCAGTCAGGAGTGTTAGAAAAGATTATTTGAATTCATACAGCTTACTTCAGTCTCTTGTTTCAGTGTTCGTAGGAAGGGCTGCTGCCAACAAGCAGTGCAGCTTCAAAATATACAGAATTTAATTTTAATCTTTATTTTAAAATTGCGCAGTTGTTACTTGCTCATTTCTGTGGTGCCTTTTGAAATAAAACTGCACCCCTCTAATTCTCTAGAGCTTGATAGAAGCAAGCAACAGAAGATGCAAGGGGAGATTAGTGTTTATTTGAATTTCAGTGGTGCCAAGGGACCACAGTGAAAGTTCAGAGTGCTGTTGAGAAATTAGGCAAGTATCTAACTGGATACTGTGTTCTAATTAAAGCTTGTACAGACATTGATTTTCTTGTATTCCCAACACAACTGATGTTTCCTCACTATTTAATTTTTTAATATTAAAAACAGAAAACGGTGCCAACTCCAAAGGGACTTGCTGGTAGCACAGATTATGTAATGTTACAATAAAATTGGGTTAAACGGAATGTTTAAGGTATATTAGGACTTAATCCTGTGGGATTTTTAGTGAGAAGGATGGGTGATGTTCTGAACGCAGGGTGGATGGAATACAAGACATCTTGGGCCATTTGAAATATTGCTCCTTGGCAGGACAGTAGTTTAACCATTGGTCAGTCCCTTGAAACTTTCTCAATCCTTTCATCCCAAGGTGTAGCTGTCCCAGTAACAGCTACTCCTTCTCTGGCACTCGGCAAAATCCACTCCAAGTTCTTAAGCAGCCTTTGTCCGTAGCAGTTGTACAGGGAATATGTCCTTGTTTCATTTAATTTAGGTGATACGTTCATTTATTTACATTTTTATTAATTATTGATTTTTACTGTTTTACACTTGTCTTATATTTACCAGGATTGTCATATTGTTTCACTTCATGTGGATCTTGTAGTTCATGCTGTCTCTAAATTCCTCCTTCATGCTTCCCTGAACATTTAATCTCCTAAAACATTGTTATAATTGAAATAAATGTTCCCATATTGGCAATTTGTATTGCTAAACTTGTTTTGACTTTGGTCTGTATTATCTTTGAACTGTATTGAGACATAGATTTAGTAACTGTTCAGGCAATATTCCCTGAGGGGAAAAAAATGGAATTGCCAGTACTGTTTTTCCGTTTCATATTCATATAGTGAAGTACTTGGTGAGATAATCTAGGCTAAGGTAGGTCGTAAGAACTTGATTTTAAAATTGTTTTAATGTGTCTGGCTTTATACTTTGACCTAAGAGCATTGATAAATGCTTTTGGCTGCAAATATTACACTTAAGAATGCATATGTCGGGAGGAATGGGGAGAAAGCAGTGACCAGGAGGGGATCAAAGAAGCGGCAGCAAGGGAAATAAATAAATAAATGTGTTCTTGGAAGTAGTCATAGCAAATATTACCAAAAACAGTGAACATAGCTGAAGGGCAGGGTAAAGTGGAACAAAGGATTGCTCCTTTTTTCTTCTGCTTTTGAACATCAACATTTGCTGAAAGAAAAAGTACAGGAAAAATAAACTCAGCAGGGAACAAACAGGGACATTCCAACATGACTTATGGAAATAGCTGAAATTACTGAATGTCTTTGAAGGCTAAAGTGATGATAAAAGGAAAAAAAAAATAGCCCTTCTCCTTTCTTTCTACATTTGCCCCTAATTTGAAATCACAAACCTAATGGTTTTCTCAAAGTTTCATCCTTAAATCTGCATCCTTAAATGTGTAACAAGATGTTGGAAATCAAGGAAAAAAAAGATCAAGGAAATGCAAAAAGAGCTTGTTGTGCACGTGGCATGTTTTCTGCTTCTTTCCTGTGTTTGTATCAGGCCGTGGCATACCAAAAATCTGCAATGTGCTGACACAGGCCTCAAAAATACAAACTTTGTCGTGGGGATCGTAGTTAAAATTGTACTTAACACCTTTCCTGTCTGTGAGGTTGAGATAGTCAAGTTAATATGTGCAAGGTGAGTTACAGCAGGATTTAATACAAGCTGTGAAAATGAATTGAGCTTGAAATGCAAGAGATGTTTACTCTCTGATGTGAGATCTGTTATGGATAATTTATGAATTTAGAGTGTGAAATAAATTCTTAATTTAGTTTTTATCAGCAAATAACAAAATTTCAGAGGTTGCAAGGCACCCATGGAGATTTGTCCAACGCCTCTGCTCAGAGCACAGTCAGCTACAGCAGGTTGTTCAGGACTGCGTCCATTTGTGATTTGAATATCTCCACGGATGGAGATTCCACAACCTCTGGGCAGCTGCTGCAGTGTTCAGCAACCTGTGTAGTGCAAAAACTTTCTCCTGATATTTCAAAAGGCAGTTCCTGTTCTGTCGCTTCATGCCCATGCTTTGTGTCCTCGCTGGGCATCACTGGGAGCAGTCTGGCTCCATCTTTACTGCTATTATACACATTGGGAAGATCTCCCTGAGCTTTTCTTCTCCAGGCCAAGCCATCCCAGCATCCTGAGCCTCTCCTTGTGTGACAGGCACTCAAAATTCCTGAATTGTCTTTGTGACTCTTCATTGGACTGTCTCTTTATGTCCGTGTCTCTCTTGTCACGATGGTAACAAAGCCCAGGAGCCTGGTGGCCTTTGCTGCGAGGACACATTGCTGGCTCAGGGTTGGCTCGTTGTCCACCAAAACCTCCAGGTCCTCTGGAAAGCTGCTTTCCAATCAGTGTGTCCAGTGAAGCAGCACTGTTTGTCAAAGGTGCAAGCAATCTAAAGGCTTTTATTTATTGTAATAATTGTAATATTTGAAAATAAAATTTTAGGTCTTGCAGAAGGGTTATTACACCCAGACTAGAGAATGAAATTAATTTTTGTTGTATTTTTATAGATTCTTAACTTTTCTAGTGGATTTTGTAGATTCTTACAGATTTTTACAGGTTTGAATTGAGATGGACCGAGTTACTTTGCAGAGATACACCTGTTAGCCCCCACCTGGAAGGGGCTCTAGCTCATAGACGTCAATGCCTTCAAGCTTAAGATGGGGATCAGAATGCGGAGGTTAAGCAATAATAAGATTTCGTGGTATCTACAAAGGACAACATGAAGTCACAGTGTGAATAATTACAACTTGGTTCCTTGGAATGTGAACTTGTTAACGCTGCATTGTTGGCCATCGGCCAATGCTAATAAGAGAAAGTGTTGCTTATTTTTTAATTTTTTTGTATTGTATTATCAAACTGCTGATGTTGAAGACATTATTTGCATTGAAACCATTTCCCTTATGACATACTTTACTATCACTTTATTAATCAGTTTGCAGTTAATTGATTTAAATATTTTGTAATGACTTTTGACTGTCTCGTTAGTGGAAATGATTTAATTTCTGAGTACTCGAAGCTGGTAGTGAAACGTGACTTTGAACTTTGATTGTGCTACTGGAAGTCATAACACTGACTGTTCCTGATACAGTCAGCAAATGTGGGAAGAATGCGTCAGGAGGGGTCACATTGAGAGGAAGTGACTTCTAGAAAGATTCAACTTGCATAAAATTCAGGTACTCCCGCCACAGTAAAGAAAATCCATCTGAACAGTAATAAATATCGTGTCTGGTGACATCTGCAGCACATCAGCAGACCGTCTCAGTATCACCAGGCCAGGGCTGGTTTGCTTCACTCCTCCCCAAAATCGAAATAATCCTTGACATTACTGAGAAATCCGTGTGATTTCTCTGAAGTGCAAGCACTGGGAGAACAATAGTCTTTCCTCTTGGAAGCTCAAGGGGATGCTGGCACATAGCCTTGCATTCAAAGAAGTTTGACCATGCTTGACTTTAGACCATTAGCGTTTTACACCACAAGGTCCAATAAAACACAGTAGAATTAAGTCACAGAATCATGGAATGGTTTGGGTTAGGAGGGACCTTGAAGATCATCTAATTCCAACTTCCCTGCCATGGGCAAGGACTCCTTCCCACTAGACCAGGTTGCCCTGTCCAAAATTTCTGATTTATGTCTCACCTAAATCTGCCTTCTTTTAGTTGACTGTAGCTTGTTTTCTGCATCACACACCAGTCTGGTTGGAATTTAGAACAGCCCAAATAAGCATCCTGGTGTTGTTATCTGAGCTTTTTTTTGAATCCTAAAACAACCAGGCAGCTCTTGTAAAATAGTTGTTTAACGACAGCTGTGTTTTACAAAGTTTTGGCCTGGGGCAGAGTTTTACAGTCACATTACAAGCTTAAACCCAGGGGCTGCTTTTAATGGGAATGTTAATAGGTCCATAACAAGAGATATGGCATAAGTTTCTATACCTGGAGCTATCAGATTTATTGCTGTTTTGGTGCTTTGTAAAGCAAGCGTTGGGCCTTTTAAAAGAAATTGTAAGGAACTCAATGGTGATCAAATTCTGAAGGAAAGCTACTTTCGTAATTTTGTGGAGGGGGTCGTTTTGTCTTTAAAAACCTCTGTGAAATATAACCTTGTGAAAACTGACCCCGTACCAACTACTGTAAGTCTGATGTCTAATTTCACATTTTGATGAATATGGAAAAATTATAATAGTGTTTTGCCTGTCCATTGAAATTAGCCTTGTAAGAGCACTTCTTTGTGTAGGTACTGGAGTCTTGCTTTGCTTTTGTGTTTGCTGCTCCCAAGGGATGCAGATTGTCCATATTAAGCCTATGGCCAGACATCTAAATACTTGGTTTGGTGTTTTCCTGTAGCTTTTCTCCCTGATTTTCAGCCACATAAAACCTGATGAATGTGTGTATTAAGTGGATGGAGTGTGGTGAATTAATATGAAAGCAGGCATTCTTTTGGTGTTCCTCTATGAAGAAATGACTCATTTTGCTTTGCTTTGTAGCAATTTTCCCTGCTGTTTGCTTATGTAAACTTGAAATAAAGCTCAGCGGTTTCACTAGTGACCTTGAGCTAGGGTGGGTTGTTCTGAAGGAGGCAGAACATCCTGCACAAGGTCAGTGGCCTTGTCTGAGCCTGAAAACTGCAATTTCATTCTGAGCAGTAGCACTATCGAAGGGCTTCATCCTCCTGAAGGTGTCCTGGTGAACCTCCCCACCCTGCGGACCTTTGGAGTTTAGAGAGGACTATTTTAACCTTAGAGAAAGGAGCCCTGCAGTTTGGAGCATGTACAGTCACGTTGTCTTGGTGTTAAGTGTGCCAGAGGGGAGTTTTTTGTGCCTATTTCAGCTTTAAAGTCAATGTTTGTGTGAAAACAGCTCGCAGGCTCCTTTGGTGAGAAGGCAGAGAATTTCTGAGGGGCTCCCAGCGTTTTCAGATCTCTATCTGTTCGTGAGAGGTGAAGAGGAGGAGAGGCTTTAATGTGGCCATAAGGCTGGCTTAATGCATTGGTATTGATGGCCAGAACAGAGGAACAATGCAGCTCTAGCGTTTCTTGAGTTTTCACACAGATAAGCTCTGGTAGGTGGGGGATGACTCTGATGGAGTGTTTGGGAGAAGCGTCTCCTTGGCTTCTGTCGCCATCTTCCCTGAGGGCAGGACATTAGAGGCCTTTTGTGTGTCCTGTGTTGAGTTCTTACAGTTCTGTTGGATGAATGCGATTCAGCCATTTATTCAAGAGGTAAAGACATCCTGCCCAGGTGGGCTGTTGTTTCCTCTTTATCTGGTGGGTCCGAATTCGATAGATGCTTAAGACTTCCAGTCGTGTTTTAGCCTCACAAATGTTGTTATCTACAGTCTGAAGATTTCAAGCCTTGATATTGCTGGTGCTGATTCCTGTGAGCTGAGCTCATGGTGTGGTTTGACGTGGCTGTGATCACCAGCTGCTGCTGGGGGGAGATGCTCTCCCTCACCCTGACCACAGGCTGCTGCTGCTTCTTTTCTAAGCCAACCCCGAAAACCAAATCACCTGTTTTTTTGGTTTGGTTTTTTTCCTCCTGGCAGTTCCCTGAGGCAGTTTTTGGGGAGGTCAGCAGAGCACTTCGGTGGGTGGCAGGGCTGTGGCTGAGGGACAGCTGGACATTACAGGAGCTCAGCTGGACGCAGGGATCTCTCTTGTGCCTCTCAGTGAAGTAAACCAGGGCTCAGGCGTTCAGTTTACTACCAGAAAGGCGTTCAGAGCACTGCCAAAAAGATCGAGTTTAGTTTATTTTTAACTTCTCCACATTTTCAAAACTGCCTCCCCACTGGCTGCTCGCTGTGAGGAGGAGGAGGAGGAGGAGGTATGGAAAGCTCTGTGCACTTGTCCAAGCCCTGGAGCAGAGCCCTGCCAGTCCTTTGCTCTCTCCAGCCAGCAGACTGGAATGATGCTCAAGACTGGCAGGCAAGGAGGAGGCACTCTGCTCTTTTTCTCTTGGACTGCATTGATTTCGCAGACACCATCTGCTTGTGGCTGACTAATTAGGAGCAGTAGCCAAGAGGCAATTTTCTTCTTTCTCCTTTGACATGCAGACTCATACCACGGTCTGTGCCTTTTGCCACCAGACTTTGATATCAGGCTGGTGGAAGATAAAACTTACACACTTGTTCAGGAGGTGTTTAGGAGGGACAGCTGTGTTCTTAATGGTTCCTCACTGAATAAAGAGCTTAGATCTGGATGGTTTTGTGTCCCACTGGTTCCCAAAATAGCACAAAATGAGTGAAGTTTTCAGTGTCTTGGCCTTGAAACAGGACAACCTGGTGTTGGTGTGTGGCTTCTTAGTGAAGAGCCTCCAGTTCCGTGCCTGGGCTATCAGGGTTTCCTTATGCCTCTTTAGAGGCTTTTTCTAAGACCAGACTTGGCAGATTTTAGGGATGGAAACTCCTGTTCAAACTGCAAGATGGTATTTGGGCTTGAAGGCTTTGTCGGGGGCCTGGGTTAAGTCATTGAGAAACAAATGGAAGAGGTTTTGCTAAAGATATCACTTCTGTAAGTGATTGTGTTGCTCAAGTTCAGATCACTTGCTCCAAGGGCTTTCAGTTTCTCTGGTAGGTTTCTCTGGTAGCTGGGTAGGCTTTTATGTTTGTAGATCCGTAACTATTTTAGACTTCCAAAAAGGAAGTGAGTCTTTATGGTTTTCTGGTAAATGTCTTGTATGAAGAAGTATAAGATTCACACATAACTGAAACTAATTTCTTTCTTGTTTCCCTTTCCTTAGAATATGACAGATACCTAGCATCTAGCAAAACCATGGCAGCAGCTTACCTTGACCCAAACTTGAATCACACCCCAAGTTCAGGTGCAAAGACTCACCTCAGTACTGGGATGGAGCGTTCCCCAGGGGCCATGGAACGAGTCTTAAAGGTTTTCCACTACTTTGAAAGCAACAGTGAACCGACCACGTGGGCCAGCATTATCCGGCATGGAGATGCTACAGATGTCCGGGTAAGTCTGTTTTTAGCATTCTTGTGCCATCTTTAGGTTAAATGTTAACTTAGAAGATGGGAGGTAAAAGTTTGGGAGCACAGACTCAAAAGTTTTGTGGTTTATTTTAAAAGAATCTTGACGTGTTGTATATTTCGAGTAAATTCAGGAGCTTTAAGTGGTACCATCCTGTGTGACATGTCAAGGCAGGAATGAGAGCTGGGATGAAAGCGACATTAAATGGCATTTTCCATGTTTAAAAAAAAAAAGAAAGAAATCAATGCGTTTAATTGCAAGATATGTGTATTTCCATGTTTAAAATGTTTAAATATAATATGTACATCGCTTAGGGAAAAAATACTGTTTGGAAACTTATTCCCCCATAGTGTGGGAAAATGGAGCTCTGAAGAGTGCTTTTTCCCCCCCCCAGAAAATCCTTTTGTCCATGCTCTCCCCCCAGTAGTCCCCTGCTGCTTGTATTTTTATAATGTTGTCCTTCAGTTCATCTATGGATAAACCCCCAAAGGTTGGGACTTTTTTAACTATCTGTAATCTTCAAGTTCTGTGGAAATGTGGTATATGCATGAAAACTGTTTATTGTGAACTTACATCTTCTCTAATGCTGAGATCTTTACTTACCTTTTCTGCATTTATTCTTTAAAATTTGGAGTAATTGTGGTGTTTGTAACCCATTTAGTGTGTCAAATGCTTTTGAGTTTTGCTTGTTTTTTAGTTCTCCTAAGAGCAGAATCTTGCATGGTGGTAGGTGGTGTGCGGGGTTGTTTTCTGCTGTGAGCTTCTTGCTGCAGAAGCAGGATCCCATCTGCTCCTTTCTTCCAACTGTACTTCGAATTCCACTACAAAGATGTGATTCTGCTGCAGGGAGAGAGTTGTCACAGAGTTAAGGAGACTTGTTTTCCCCTTTTGCCCTCTGTTACGTTTCCTTCGTGCAAGAGAAAACGAAATTTTAAAATAAAAAGTAATCTGAAGAGTTTGGAATGTTTATCTCCCTTTCCTACTCTTAATTTCCTAGCATGGCTGCTTGTGGAAAGGCCCAAGAGCATTCCTCAGTGGAGTAGGTCTTGTGATCTTGATCATAGACCTGTGAAATCCAGGGATTTTCATTGGTGATGATCAGAAAATCTCTCTTGTCAATTCAGTAAGCTCATATCTGTGTTCAGGGATAATTTGGTGAGTGGACAGATCAGAGGTGCAACAACAGGAATCATTATCATCAGTTGCATACGTTTATTTTACATGGAATAAGGTTTTTGGTTGCCACTTGAAATGTTTTTGCTCCCTGGCTTAAGTGTAATGGGTTGCTATCTCTAATCTGATTGATTTGTTTCATAAAGTGCATTACTTGGTACAAGAGGAGAAAAACTATGTCTCGGTATGTTTTTAACCTTGCAAACCTCTCCTGTCGATAAATGTCCAGGGCTCTTAATGTGGTACTTGAAATGGAGGCTGTCTTTCCAGAGAAGTATGTAAAACCCTGAAAAACAAAAGCAGAGATTAAATCTGTTTTTTTCCAGCTCAGAAATACCTGTGGTTATGGACTTTAAGGATACAAAACTTACAGTTGCTGTAAGAAATTCAGTGCTGAGTTCTGTTTGTAGTAATATATCCTTGTTTTAAGCAAGAATGTGTCATTTTTTTATAAAAGCAGTATCAAAAGAACAGGCAAGTAGTTACTTGAGGCTTGCATTAATTTTTAATTTTTACATGTACTTTTAATTGGATAGATGTTTCCAAAAGGAATGGGATTTTTGTATTGCTCTGTCCTGATAAAGAACGGGATGGGTAGCTGTTAAACTTCCTTCTTTTAACAAATGTCCTTCTTTTGTTATTTTGTTAAACTGGGACAGTGACTGTTGAATGTGAATGTGCAGGTAGTAAAGGTCTAGCGCTGATGTATTACCATGACATTTATTTTAGAAACAGTAAACCCTTGTTGGAGTACAAGCCTACATTCCATTGGAATGACTGCTGTTCGACCAGGCTGAATAATTTAAGATTAAAATAGCCTGTAAGGTTTTTATGCCTCCTTTTGTGGAGGAGACAGTCTGCCACAGAGCTTCCATTTCTTCTGAATTACAACCTGAGGGAGGAGACTGGAGCTGGGTTTGTTTCAAGGGAGCTCTGAAGGAATATTCAGAGGTGAATGTCTTTGAGACAGCTCTGCAATTATAAGGAAAGGGAAAAAAGGTCCTTCAAGACTACTCCCTGGTCAGCACAGCTGCTGGGATTATACTGGGGAGCATTTCCAGTATTCGGGGTACATTCCCAGTATTCAAAGTCAGGCTAGGTCTGAAATCTCCAGAAGAGCCAATTAAAGGTGTTTCTGCTGCTAAAGCCAGAGGACTTGGTGGAATGTATCCAGGGAAAGTAGAGGTGGAATTTTCTTTCCTAAGTTGTGGTTCTGAACATCTTCTGTTTCTAACAAAGTCCATTTACCTTTGTGAATGAAAATGATTTGTTTGACAGTCAAAGCAGTGAGGAAAGGGCCTTTTACTCTTAAAAAAAAAAACCCAAAAAAACCCAAAACAAAAAACAAAACAAAAAAACCCCAAACAAACAAATTCTGATATCCTAAGAGTAGAGTAGAAACAGTGATTTAGCTGTATACCTTCTACACAATTCCTTGGTCATGAAGGGAAACACTTTTCATTAAAACTCGGGTGGTTAAGCTCATATGAGCAGAACTCAGCTTTCTGTAGGAGTCTCTTAAAAGGCTAGACTGTGATTTCCTTGCTGTTTGTCTTAAAATATCTTCCACCAAGACAACTGTGGCTACTTGTAGGCTTTGCTTTGAGGAGAACTCTGGGCTGTGGACCTGTGCTTATTCTGGATGGATTTAGTCCTTCAAAGACAGCTGTTTCCTCAGAGGGTTGAAGGCTGTGTTCTGCAGTGGGTGCAAGAGCAGCTTCTCAATTCTGGGAAATGCTTTCTTGGATTTCAAAGAACTGGCATGCTCTCTTTACCCTCTTTTTCTTTGGTGTTTCACTAAAGACATGTTTCATTTCCAAAAGAAAGAAAAGGCTTTTATGAATGTGCAAACAGTGGTCTCCTCCTGTGAATGTGTACTAGACACAGCCGTGCATTTGCCACGGGAAGAAAGGTTGTTTATCTTCGCTGTTTATCTTGGTATGGCTTGTTTGGATGTGGTGTCTATGTGCTTCTGCACGAAGGGATTTCCAGGCTTTGGGCTTGGAGAGAATGCAGGGCATGCTCTGCCCTGCTCACAGCCTCAGGTGTGGCGTGTGAGGAGAGGTGGGTGTTGCTGAGATGGAATTTTTTGGTCTCAAGTGCACCCTGAAAGTAAACACTGCCACCAGGTCTTGATCAGCACTTGGGAGAAAATCACCTCTGTTTTCAGATGTGGTTGAAGCAGAATTGTAGCCATATTTTAAGAAAAAGGGGAAAAAGGTGCAATGCATGTAGCAGATTGAGGGGGTAGGGAAGAGTTGGGATTTTTAGAAGACAGGCATTTGGAAACCTTGTGTGAGCCTTTACAGGTGGCTTTTGCTGAAATGTGTGAAGGTCTCCTTTTCCACTCCAGAGGTACCCAGCTTGCATCCATTACACACTTTTAAAAACTTCTATCCTTTAAAGCTTGTCTTTTATTTTTGGCTAGTAGTTGTGAGAAGGAAAGGCATTACTTACATGGAAATAACAACCACAAATCTCAAACCAAGTTATTGCCAGAAATGCATTGTACCTTGATTCTCAGAAAGTTTTGTTTTCTTCCAATTTTTTTACACTGTCTAAAACCCCTGAGCTGGTGATAGCTTTAAAACCTGCCAGCTTTTGTCCTTTTTTATGTAGTTGGAGAGAAGCATGGTTAGAGCTCTTGAATAGATAAAGATAGTGTTCTTCAGGGTTCTCTTAACCTGTTCATAATTCAAATGTCTTTTTCTTCCTTTTCTATGCAGTACCACCTTGAAATGTCAGCTTCCTTAATGTTGACTGACTAAGATGGCAAAAAGCTGAATTATAAAAGAACATCTTTAGCTAAGGGGAAGGATGTTGTCTAACTTTTAAAAAACCTGAATGCAAGGAGCTTGCCTCGGCTACATCCCATCCCATCCCATTCGGGAAAAGACCAGAGCAAATTCATCAGCTTCCCTACCCACCTGCAAAATCTTATTTTTCACAGGTGGAAGACATGGGTGCAGTTGGAACTTGGTGTATTCCAGTCTGTTCCCTGAGTTGAACTGTTCAGGAGAAGGGCTGAAGCACATTCAGCTGAGTCTTCACTAAAGCAGTTTCTTCAGCTGCATTACAGTGTTCATATGTGGTGCTCCTTTTTTTCCTCTTTGCCTCTCCCATTCAGTCCATGCTGTACTTTTAGCAATTAGTGCAAGAGAGCAGAGTATTTGATTGGAGATGCAGTTTGTGGTAGAGGAATGGAAAGATCCTGTAGTGCAAAGTCTGCAATTCAAATGCTCTCCTCTTTAAGACACGTGCTTCTCCTGGCAGCTGTGCCAGCTTCCTTCTTGCTGTTTGTTTTCTCATGCCACCACCGTGGTTGTGCTGGCATAGGTGGTGTGACTGTTTTGGCAAACTCAGTCCAAGTTGAAATGAATGATTGTTTTGCTGTTGTTTTAAATCCAGATCAGTTCTGTAATCTTGTTAGCTGCATTGTCTTGCAGACTGACACAGCTGAGCAGGCTGGGGAAGAAAGGAAATGCCTGTTTGTGCTGGCACCGCGCTGTTACTGCACCACGAGTGACTAGAGTATTAAAGCCTTATTGATGAACATCCCTTGTTGTCCCCAGCAGCATTCCTGGTGTCCAGACATTTCCCAAGAAGGGCATTGCCTGTTCTGGAAAAGGGCAGCAGGCTTGGCTTGTCAGTCCAGCCTCAGTTCCAGACCTCATTGCACCCATTCACCTTCGCCTCTGTCCTCCAAGTCTCTCCCCCTTTTTAGAGCCACTGTCTGGACAAAAGGTGCCAAACATCTCCTGTGGCTAGCGTGGAGCAGAGCTGGGCTCCACAACACTTATTCTGACTGACTGACAGCTAGCCAGTAGTTGAGCTCACTGCTTCTCAGCTGTGGAATGGCCTGGTGTGCTTACTGCTGCTTGGTTCCTCCTGAGCCAGAAGCTTGAAGAGTTGTAGGGGAAAGGGCATGTGGTAGGACTGCTCTGGTGTATCTACTGCAATCTGTAAAGGAGATACAAATTTATTAATCAGGTAAGTTTTTATCTACTGGGTTTTTCTTTTAAAGTAGATTCTTAATGATAATTTGTTAACAGGGCTAGCAGGTTGGTCACACAAAGTTCTGGGGAAAGAGGCTTGAGCACTTACAAGACTCAGAGGTGTGCCAGGTTAGTATTTCTGGTGAAGTCAGCTCTTTACAGCAATGATTGCATATTCTAATCTGATTTCTACATGTGTACAGTGATACATGTGCTTTGAGGCAGTGGAACTATTTGATGTATAGAATCAGACTGGAGTGCAGCGATTCAAACATCAAATAGATGTGTGTAAAAATGTATAAAATCATTCCTGACCCAGTATAAGAGCTAGAAAATTGGTCCCATTTACCTTTTTCTCCTTCCTTTTCTCTGCTGTGTGCCTGCATGAATTGTACCAGGTAACAAGGCATGGTTATACTGTTATTTCATAGGTGCCTCCCTTCTGAGAACCTGAAAAAGATAGCAAGAACTCAAAATTATGGATCTTGAAATGTAAACAAAAAGGTGTATGGAACTGTGATAATCAGTATGATTATAACAATACAGAAGTACCCTTGGCTTTAGAATGCCTGTTTTAGTTTTGCAAAATACTCATTATGTCCTTGGATGAGACACACATGCAAAATAACATTTTTGAACCCAATATAAATAGCCCTTTGACATTTTTCTGAACACACCTGGATCTGTAGATGGCTTCACGTCAACACGCTGCATCAATGTCTAACTGTACAAAAACTGGGTCCAAGGGGGCTCTTAGGCTTTACAAGTGCATTTGAGGACAGGGAGTAGTGAAATATAGAATCACAGAAAAATCTGGGTTAGAAAGAACATTTAAAGGTTACCTATTCCAGCCCTGCTGCAATGAGCAGGGACGTTTTCAACTAGATCAGGTTGCTCAGAGCCCTGTCCAACCTGGCCTTGAGTGTTCCAGGGATGAGGAAACGCTCTCTGGGCAGCTTGGCCCTGTGTTTTACCACATTCATTGTAAGAAAACTTCTTCAGTATCTAATCTAAACCTGCAGTTTCTATTTAAAGCCATTTGCTTGTATCCTATCACTCCATACCCTTGCAAAAAGTCCCTCTCCAGCTCTCTTGGAGCCCCTTCAGGCACTGGAAGGGGCTCTAAGTTCTCCCTGGAGCCTTCTCTTCTCCAGGCTTAGCAGCCCCAACTCTCTCAGCCTGGCTCCATGGGAGAGGTGCTCCAACCTTCTGATCACCTTGGTGGCCTCTCTGGACTCATCCCAACAGCTCCATGTCCTTCTGGGTTCCTCTGGGACCCCCAGAGCAGCTCTGCAGGTGGGGTCTCACCAGAGCAGAGGGGCACAATCCCCTCCCTCACCCTGCTACCCACGCTCCTTTTGGATGTTAAGCTTCTGGAAAGCTAAATTTATCATCAGCTTTTAAAACATTGTTACATTTGTTTGGGAAGTGCACAGGGATCAGAAAAGTGCTGATTAATCCAAGAAGACTGGAAAGCAGCGCTGCACCAGCTCTGCTCTGTCAGTGCTGCCAGCCTGTGCTAGGAAGGTTCCTTACGGAATTCTGTGTGGGTGTGGAGAGGTATTTGGGATGACAGATCCCTGTATGGCTGGGATGTGAAAGGCTCTGAGGCACTTAGGTGGATGTGTTGCTCGAGCTGAGGTGTCTCTGTGCTGGAGTGGTGACAGGACCCTGGGCCCCAGAATAACCTGTGTTCAGGTTGTGGTTTCAGTATGAACTTGTTGGGCTTCGGGGGCAGAGTTCTTGTGCAGCTTTATCCGTTTCCCAGTATTGTTTATCATATACACAAATATGTTTGCTGGATAAGCACAGTAATGAGAAAAAGAGGAATGTGGGCTTTTTGCTTTGACTGTCACACATAGTGTTATCAGAGGACAACCCAGATTTTGGTGTAGTGAGCACATTTTAGTGTTCTCTTTTATGGAAATGATAAACTAATTTTCATCAGAGCTTTGTCATTTACTTTTGTCCAGCTTTTCATTTAAGCTGCCCATATAAATCTATCACCAGGAGTTATAATACTTGATATATAAACAGTGGTTTACATATTTGGAGTGCTGCACAAACACTAGCACAATGTACCTATGTCAGAGTTGCTACTTAGACTTTTTCTAGTGCAAGAAACTTTCTCCTTCCTACTAAATAAGGAAATTAGGTTTGTGGTCACCCTGGGAGTATATTATTCTGTCTTCATTTTATTCATAGTAGCACATCAATCTTGTTAATTTACAAGCAAGCAATTCATTTTCACTCATTTACAGAAGCATGAGGTATTATTGATACATACTGGGAGAGCCAAGGGTACTCCGTGCCTTTCGGCCTTTCTGTGGTCTGTCTTGATTTTTCAATGTTCTCCTAAATATACTGTACTGTAAATTCTATTTTTGGGCACATTCTCCTAATTTAGGGCAAATACTAATCTATTTTTTAAATTAGCTGTGTTGCATATCTGTGGTTTTTTAGTCAAATGATTAAAAAGAGTGCTATCCAGTTTCCTACCTATAGGAAAAGCTTTCTCTCCTTCTCTCTGGGGTAAAGGGAGGGAAAGGTGACCTCTCCCTTGCCTGTTATTGATAGGAAGTTCCTCTAAAGGCTTCCCACTCTCTTGCTAAGCTGTACTAGTCTATTTTATGTTCAGGATGTAAATGCCAGCTTCAGAAACCTAATTAAAATCAATGTGATTATGGTAAACCACATTCAAGTGGCAGAGGATTGTGTGACTGCCATGCAGTTGTGGGGAGCTGCCAACAGACGCATGAAGACTCCTCGTGGGAATTTATATTCATGTAGGGATCCCCTGTACCCAAAGTGAAATCTCATTCTGGATTAGGTTTCTGCTGGAGTCAGGCTCTCCAGCAAGTACTTCTAGCTGTGCTTAATTTGAGGTCAGAAGTTTGTAATCCAGGTTGAAAGTGCTGTTCCTTACCTGTTTTTTTCCACTCAATAATCTGTCTGAGGAGCTTCCTGAGCTGAAAGGCTGGTTGCAGTGGAGTCTGGAGAGATTTCAGATTTCTTTGGCCGTGCTTCCAGTTACAATCTTGTGGTGACATGTCTCAGCAGGACTCTGGAGCTGCTATTGTGCAGTGCTTAAGCAGTTAAATTGTTTGTCTGGAAACTTCTGATTAAGCATTCTCATCACTGCCACACAGAGCATGGGGCTGCTCTGGCAGGGCTCCTCACAGAGCCACCGTGCAAGGCGCAGAGGCTGTCACCCATCCTGGAGCGATGGCTTTGTTGGATGCTCAGAGTCTCCGCTGGGTCTGTGGAGGTTGCCCAGGACCTGAGGAGCCTCAGCATGTTATTTAGTGCTGATGGGAGTTAAATGCTGGCTGCAGTGCCAGCGCAAGCCTTGGGGGTTCATCTCGGGCTGTTTGAAAGAGCAGCCAGGTGACACAAGCCCTGTGCTGGTGCAGGGGACCCCACTGTCCTCCCTGAGGGCTGTGCTCCCCCCAGGCAGCTCCCTGGGGCTGGATGAGCCTCCCTGTTCTGCTGCTGGCTTCTCCTGGTGGGACGTGTGGCTCTAAATGTTTGAAGATTCAAATTCTCTGGTTTATTAATTAAAAAGTATATAAGCAAATAGATGTTTTACTTGAGAGGTCTCCCCTGCAAACAAGCCATTTTGAGTGTCTTAATCGCCATGTGTCCTTATTTCTCTGGTTTTTGATTCTGGCTGTGGGTTGATAGCACCTGGAATGAGCTCTGAAGCTTTCCTAAACAACAGAGGAGAGAAGCACTTAATGTGTTTTTTTCACATAAAGCATCGCTTCTTCCTTCCTGACAATACATGACTTTTTAGAATATATTTCCAACACTTGCACTTGACCTCCTTTGCACCCATTCTCCGTAGTGTTTTTGCTGACTTTCTCTTGAGCTGCAGTACGTACTAATTGTTGCAAATTATTTTCTTGGGGGTAACAGCAACTACCTCGCCACATACCTCACCCTTCTTGCATAATTCAGAAAATATGTCTGTTTTGATTTTTGATTCTGTGATAGGTTTAGACTTGATTGAGGATACAAAAAGGAGAGGCTTAAAATCTCGCTCGGTTTTGGTGGGAATTAGGACATCTGACTTCTTCGGTCCTTTTGAAATCCCAGCCTGAAGACTAGAGAGGGTCTGAGATTTCCATCTTGATTCTTCCCTGAGTAAGCACTAATGGTTTCAGCTGAGTCTTACACATCAGTAGTCTCAGTGGTTCATGGTCATAGATAATTTTACCATAATTTTTTCCTTTCCAAAGCCATTTCTTATCACAGCAGGTGTAACTATCATCTAAGAACATGTCCCACCATTTTCATTATCAACTGACAGTGGCAGAGATGGGGGAGGGGATGGATTTCCAAAATGCTGTGTGTTATGTGCTCTGTGCAGGGTGCAGGAAGAGATGAAAATGAATGAATCTCTTCTGTTTGCATATAGAAAAGCTGGCACTGTTCCCTTTGCATGAGAGCTCGCCTGCCAAAATGTTAGGCTTTACTAACCAAGCAGAGATTGTCCTTTGGGTGAAGAAGAGGTTAAATATGCCTCTGTCAGTTCTGAGAGTACTTGGTGGTGGTGAGTGTTTCCAGGGATACAGGCAACTGTTCTCCTTTGTAGTTTGTGATACAAAGAGCCTCAAATGCAGGCAAGAAACAAACTTAACCAATTTACATTTAATTCAGATTTAAAACCCTTCACTGACCTGATAATAGACCTTTGGAATTGCTGGGGAAGGTTGCAAAAAGTGAACTGCTTTAAGAGGAGACAGGATGAGTAATTGGAAGAGTTTCATTGGAGGCTGATGAATGACAGAAACAATGCTTGGCTTGGGAAATCCAGTGGGATAAAAATAGTCTGAGGTTAGGAGAGCACTTGGGGGAAGAGTTCCTGTGTGCTTGCCTGGTGTTGCCTCATCCCCTGGCACCCTTCTGTGGCCCCTGCGGTTCCTCCTGGAGTCGTTTTACTGAGGTGCCTGCAGGGAGTTGCTCCTTTGCATCAGACCTTTGTCTCTGCAGCTCGGGCACCTTCTGGGACAGGCTGTGGCTGGTGAGTCTGGGGTGCTGCCGAGTCTGGGGTGCTGCCAGCTGCTTGAGAACTTGGATTTGTGAAGTCTCTCCCACACACCGTCCTCTGCAAGGCTTCTGCCTGCCTTGCTGCTGCTGTCCTTCAGGTCTGGGCTCGCCATCCCCTGAGCACTGATGTCCATCCAGCTCCAGGGCATGGGAGACAATGGAAATTTGAGGCACTGCAGGTTCTGAACCAAAGTGATGCTTCTGAGGATGCTCACGCTGCTGCTCTCTGTTGGGCTTGATGGAACCTCTTCTAACTCAGTCTCCATGAGCTTACTACACATGGTTTGTGTTTCCTTCCTGTAGGCTTGGAAGAATTTTGTTTTCCATTTCTCTATGCACTGTGTTGCTTCTGAAAGATTATTTAAAGGTTGCAGTTTGAGATGTGTGAGCTGATTTAACAGCTTGATATCACCTCACCAAGAGCAAGATTCTACTCCTACACGTGTCATCTTCCCCCTCTATTCAGATTTAGTGCTTGCTTAATTCTCTTTTTGCAGTTAGTTTTCTGCTTGCTTAATTTGCAGCATCAGGGTTTTAAACTATTTCTTTGTGATATAAAATAATAAATTTTGGGAAGCAATCACTGTCACTTAGGTTGGGAAAGACTGCTTAGGTCATCAGATCCAACGACAAATCCAGCACCATGACCAAGTTCACCACTAAACAATGTCCTCAAGTGCCACATCCACATTTTTTGAACTTTTCAAGGCGTGGTGACTCCACCACTTCCCCAAGCCAACCAGTTTCAAGGCTTTTACCCTTTCAGTGAAGAAATTGTTCCTAATACCCAATCCAAACCTCCCTTGGTGCAGCTTGAGGCCATTTCCTCTCATCCTGTCTCCTGTTACCGGGGAGAAGATTCTCTACTTGGCTACACCCTCCTTTCAGGGCGTTGTAGAGAGCCATAATGTCCCCCTGAGCCTCCTTTTCTCCAGGCTGAGCCCCCCTCAGCTGCTCCTCACCAGACTCTGGCTCCTGGAGAACCTGCCCTGCTTATGTGTAATGTTTTTCTGGATTCTGAGCAAGAACCTGCAATTTATGCATCCGTATGTGTGTGTACCTATATGTGAGTATATACACACTCACACGTGAGTGTTTTCAGTAGGAAATTATCAGATCATTACACGTTTTGAAGCAAAGGCTGTGAATTCTGGAAGTGTCTGGGAGCAGCGATAGCCCTGCTCCCGCTGAGCTCTGAGCTCCTGCCGGGAGGGATTGCAGAGAGAAAGGCTTCCCTGTGACAGGGCTGGGAGGCAGAGCTCGGAGCTCCTGCTGCCTCCCGAATGGAGATGGGATAAGAGCAGGCCAGCCTGGCACACCGCACCTGAAAGGTCATCATCCCTGCTCCACTGACACTTTTGATTTTTAGTTACTGCGTGGCAGACCTTTCTGATGCCTGACACGGCAATCTGCCACGGATTTGTGTGAAAGGTTCCTTTCTTGGGCAAGAGATGCTCCAAGTCTAAAATTTACCTCAGGGCAAACAACATTTGTTGTGTTTGACGATCTTCTCGGGTAATTGTCTCTTGCCTCGCTTTATAAATGATTTGTGCTGAATATCAATTGAATCACAGGAGGAGGGGGAAGGAAACCTAGGGGCTGTGGTGTGACCTATGAAATCCTGGCACTTGGGGCACTAAAGAGGATGAAAATCCAAGATGATTTTCTGGTTCTTGATGGAGAGCGACTTTTAAAGGCTGCTGGTGGGCTTTTTTGAACTATTGCATCTTGCTTGCATCCACAAACCTGCTTTTGATATTTTGGCTTTTATGTTCTTCTGTTCTACATAAAGGAAATAGTGGCATAAATCTGATAAGATGCGTGGTGCGTATTTACTGATGTTTTCTGAAGCTGTGCTGGTAAAACTTCAGCAATTGTAACTGGTTGTGTAAAAGAGTAGCTTACAATAAAATATGTTTAGTATTTTTAATAAAGGTGCTACCTATGTGCTGCTTGGTATTTTGTGTAGGGTATGACAGGTTAATATTTAAAATGTTAAAAAATATGTACTGTGTTTTCCAGCTTGTAAGGAGTGTGTGTTTCTCTGTTTTAGGGCATAATTCAGAAGATTGTGGACAGTCACAAAGTGAAAAATGTGGCCTGCTATGGATTACGGCTCAGTCACCTGCAGTCTGAGGAAGTTCACTGGCTGCACCTGGACATGGGGGTTTCCAATGTGAGAGAGAAATTTGAACTAGCCCACCCTCCAGAAGAATGGAAGTAAGAGTATAAATCTGTTCAATGTCAGTCATATAAGTCTTTCTGCCTTGTCATTAAAAAAAATCTGTAATTTGTTTTACTGAGAAAGATCCTCTTGTAGTGGAATAGGGGGAAAAATAAACCCACCAAACTTCACTAAGAGCTGTGAGCAGTGTTTTGTTTGCTTTAAAGGGTTTTTGTTGTAAGGGGTTTCCTGCAAACTGAAGAGAAACTTGGGATTTAGAGGGAGCATAAAATAGGAACAGAAATCTCCTAGTCATTTGTGCTGAAATCTGCAATTTCTGTCATACTTAAAAGTTTTAGGACAGGAATGCTATTCCTAGTTGTGGTGTAAGCGCAGGGCTGCAATTTTAAAAGGATAAGTCTTGTTATTTAAATAAAGCCAAAAGGATATTGTTAAGTACTGGTTGTACTTATCTATAGTCTGAGTAGGCGAAATGTGATTTGAAAAGAGTGAAATGCAGTCAATAATCAGTTTATCCCTTCACTGTTGAAAGACTTCTCAGTTGTTAAACTTATTTTTATTGAGGCCCAGAGCAATAAGTGACATCTGCCTTCCTTCTGACTGTGATCTTCTCAAGTTATAGCAGGACAATGAAACAATAGAAAGATAACTGCAGAATTTTGGTGGTGTTTTTTTTTTGTTGTAGCCTGGGCACATTTGGTGAAGTTTTTCATGATACTGATTAGTTGGTTAAAAGAAATGGTGTGACTTCAGTTTCTTCAGCTTTTTAGGAGGGTAAGCTGGTGGTGCATGCTCAGGAGAGGAAGGAAGGAAAGTCTGTCCACTTTCCTCGTAGAAAGACAAGAGGAAACTAAAATTTATTTGCAGAAAGACGCAGTAATCTACTAGAGAAAATGGGGAGCTCAGAGTTGTAAAATACCAGTAAACCAAATAGAGATTAAACCGAAGAATTGATGACTGTGGTTGCTCATTCAGTGGAGAGGCACTGTGCAACTGTTTCTGTGGTTTATGTTCATAACCACAATTTGTGCAGAAGCTGCTGGTTATTTTGAAGGCTGCACAGAACTTCTGCAAAATTGCTGTAAATAGTCTATACTTAATTTCTCATAAATGGAATTATTGTATTCTAACAGATGTCACAGTTGGCAATCTTCAGTTTATAATTTCTTTTAAGGGTCCCGATTTTAACAAATCCACAAATCCAAAGAAATTAGGAATGTTTAAAACCTGGGTTTCGGGAATGTTGCATATTCTTTTCTATGCACGTTATGTTTTACTGTTTCTGTGATCTGCATGGGTATTTTCCCTCACTAGAAATTTTTCATTGATAATACTGTGAAATCACAGCTTAGAAAGGAGGAGATTCCTGAATCCTTTCCATGATAGTGGTGCTATCATGTGGTGGATGAGATGTGAATAATTTATGCTGTAAAAATTTGTCATCTACTGTACAAGTGTCAATTCCATTTTTAATAGACAGTACAACTTACATGGTACACATTGCAGAACACATTTAATTGGTTTTAAAAACAAAGTTAGATATTGTTTTGAAGCTTGTGGAGAGGAATTGTGTAAAATGCTCATGAAAGAGCTCTGATAAGATGTAAATTATTCAATACCTTTCCAAGTGTCATTTAATGTGTTATCGAATACATGCAGCTTGACATACCTTTTAAACCCAGAGAGATTTGCTGTGCATAATCAAAATGCTGCTGTCATATTTGTAATGCCATAACACAAAGTGTCTAAGATCATATGACAGTACTTGTAGAAATGTTTAGATTACTAAAGGGGAAGTAGTCTTGGAATGGTTCTTAAATTAAAAGCTTCCTGTAGTGTTAGTAAACCACTAAATGCCTCACATGTGGTTATTTTATTTTTATAATCTAAATTAAAGGGTTGTGTATTCGCAGTGTTCAGGAATTAGATCTTGGAATTCTCCTGGACTAATCCAGGTACTAGAAGTTACGTGGATTGTCAGGAGGTTGTACACAAAAGTTGCCAGAATGAAATCCATCCCCCAGCTGGGTGAGCCAGGGTTAGCAGGGTGTGGGGCTCTTAAATCATAGCTAACACCAACCCTCATCATTTTGTGTAATGCTGAGCCTTAAACAGCAGTCACAGTTGCTATCCTTTATGTCTCCAGAACTGCTGGGTGCCAGAGCACTGTTCCTTTTGCCTGTCTTTTTTGTCACACAAAGAAATACCAAGAGGTTCAAGTAACAAACTGTGTGTGTTGGAACAGCCTGTCCCCTTCGAGTTGTGTAGTTCAGGTTTGCAAAGCAGGTCCCTGTGACCATCCATGCTCTGGCTCTGGCAGTCCTGGGCTGTGAGTTTTGGTAGCTGTGGTACAAAAGCCCTGGCACAGAAACAAAGGCCACATCAGCTGTGGGAAGGTTTAAGGAGTTGACCAAGTTGATCTAACAGATCTGTTCCTCTCCTCTCCGCACTCTGTCTTCTTCCTTGCCTCACTTCCAGTTATCCCATCCTTTTCCTTTTTTTCTGTGAGCCTTAATACTTCTCTAATCCTTCAGCGAGCTGATTCAGTTCATTAAACTCACACAAGGCTTCTCCTTTGTCCGCCCTTTTTGTCCTCATCTTCTCTGTTCTGGTTACTTTTCTGTTGATGTGAACTGAATCAGAACGTGCTGGAGGCAAGGTTGGCACTGGTGAGATTGTTTTTTTCAGTGGCACAAATTATGAAGAGTGGGATCATCCTTTCTTCTTCAAGCTGCCCAGGGGATGCTTGTTACTGACAGGGGAGCTCCCAGAGCTGCTCGGTGGTGTTCACTGTGCTGTGGAGGGCTCCCTTCACTGTACAGCTTGAGAACTCTGTTGATGCCCTCCTTTGTGAGGTGTGTCAGTGCTTCTGAACCCCAGTACAGGGGCAGAGCAGTAAGCAGAGTGGGTGATCTTCCAGGAATAATTTATCAAACATAAGGGAGGTGATCATCAGCTGCGACACTTGCTCCGAAAGCAGACCTGGTTTGTGAGAGAGACATGTCATTCTTGTCAGTTGGCTGCATTTCAGATCAGTAAATGTAGAGGATATTGAAAATCGAGCCCATCCTTGAGGTGGCCTTTGGAAGTCGACTTCTTTATTCCCACAGGCCCAGGCAGAGATTAGTTTATAAATAGGTAATGAAGGTCACTCATGATGACTGTCCCAGCTGAGCTGGTTTGCCTTACCTGATTTTCTCATGAGATCCTGTTGCAAAAAGCAGCACTTTCATGGCTGATCAATTAAGAAGATGTGTCCCTGTAAAGGAGAGAGATTGATTTTCTTCCATTTGTTTGGGTTTTTTTAATCCCAGAGAGTAATAGTGTTCAGCATCCTAGACGCACAAAATTGTTTGGGCTGGAAGAGACCTCTAAGATCATCAAGCCCGAGAGTTAATTCAGCTCTGCCAAGGCCACCACTAAACTGTGTCCCCAAGTGCCACATCTGCATGTCCCTTAAATCCCTCCAGGGATGGTGATGCCACCACTTCCCTGAGCAGCATGTTCCAGTTCCATGAAGAAATGTTTTCTGATATCCACTATCCAATTTTCTGCTATCCAATCAGTCTAAACCTCTCCTGGCACAACCTGAGACATTTTCCTCTCCATCCTATCATTTGTTACTTGGGAGAAGACCTGGACCCCTACCTGGCTACACTCTCAGGTGGTTGTAGAGAATGATAACGTCTCCCCTGAGCCTCCTTTGCTTCCTCAGCCGTTCCTCATCAGATTTGTGCTCCTGGGGAGATTTAGGTTGGATATCAGGAAAAATTTCTTCATGGAAAGGATTGTCAAGCGCTGGAACAGGCTGCCCAGGAAAGCGGTGGAGTCACCGTGGCTGAAAGTGTTCAAAGAAAGTGTGACTATGGCACTTGAGGGCTCTGTTTAATGGTGAACATGCTGGGTTGATGGTTGGACTCGATGATCTTAAAGGTCTTTTCCAACATTTTCCTATGATTCAGTCATTCTAAAATGCACTGGATTGTAGAGCCCTCCCAAAAAAGGAAGGAAGTCTTTTGACTTGTTTGATTCCATGTCAGTCTCTGGACTTGTGTTCAGCAGTAGGTTTTAGTGGATGTGGCAGAATAGAAAACAGGAGAGGCTCCCCTTTTCTGCAGCTGGATAGTGCTCACTCTGCCTTCTCCCCTGACACATAAATACCTGGAGGTACAATTTGGCCGATATCTAAATTTTAGTGAATAACTAATAATCTGCTGGGTATCATGAAATGTAAAGCCTGGTCAGCAATACAAGGTGATTCTGTGTTCCTTCACAAATGAGAGTAATCTGTGAGAGTTTGTCTTAACTGTGAGACTTGGAGTGTTTTTTTGTTTATCTGTCTGTGTCATTGTATCAGAGAATAGTTTGGATTGAAAAGGACCTTTAAGGATCACCTGGTCCAGCCCCCTGCCATGGGCAGGGACACCTCCCACTGTCCCAGGTTGCTCCAAGCCCCGTCCAGCCTGGCCTTGAACACTTCCAGGGATGGGCAGCCACAGCTTCTCTGTGCCAGCGTCTCACCACACTCTGAGTAAAACATTTCTTCCTTACATCCAGTGTAAATCTACTCTGTCAGGTGTTCTCAGCCTCTCCTGTATTACAGTCTTTGATTTAAGAACATGTGTTCCGTGCACCGGAATTACAAAATACATTGCCATACTACAAAAAAACATAATTCTAAATATTCCTTGTTTGTATACAATGTGGGTGTGTTCACAATTTCCAAATTTTTCCTTACTTTAATGGTTTCTAACAGGACAATGTATTTTCAACGATTTCAAAGCAAGTAAGGATATTACAATTTCTACTTGAAGTGGAATCCTAGGCAGCACTTAGCCCAGTAAATTTTTACCAAGTCCCCATGTAAATCTTGATTACAGGCAGCCAAATCACTTGCTGAAAAGAAGTTCTTGTCCTGCTGAAACCAACAGATTGAGATGTTGTAATATTTGCTCTTATCATGAGCAGATTGTTAAATATACTTACTTTGGGAAGGACTGTAAAGAGTGTTAGTTAGGATATGCTGTGTTGGCACAGCCACGGGGATGGAGACATTTATTATCAGACTTTCATTGAAGGAATGTGTCAGAGGAGGAAGCAAACAGTCTCTGTCAAATCTCGTGGGCTGTTACCACAGGACAAGCAATAATACTAAATTTAGGGATTGAAAGCAGAAGTTTAGGTTTGAGAAGGGATACAGATTTGGTGTAGGTCGTGGATCAAGGCTCATTCTGAATTTCCCTTGCTTGTGGTGTACTGTTAAATTGAAAAATACGACTGTCAGGTTCAAAACTGTTTGGCCTTTGCATGTGTCTTGATGATGAATAAGGGAGCAGGAGACCTTTTTACAGAGAAATCACTTTAAAATCTATGGAAAATTCAGAGGTGAATATTAAAGCTTTGATCAGAGAAGGAGCAGAGTCCTGGTCCTTGTTCTCCTGTAGGATGTGGCTCCCTGGTGAGTGACACTGTTTGTCACTTGGAGCAGCAGGATCAGTGTTTAAGTGCCTGCTTGTGGGAGCCAGAGATAAAAGCTGTTGCCAGGGTCATGTCAGTGGTGCTGGCAGCTCCTCTGTTGTCACCTCGCTGGGGCCTCCCTTCCCATGGATCTGGACCTTATCTGCTCCAAGTCCTCGTGCCTCGGTCCTCTCTGAAGCTCTGAGAAGGCAGCAGGGCTCTGAGTTTGCTTCCATTACAAAGGTCCTTTGGAAACATCTTTATGAAATGTCAGGTACAGTCAAATTCCGGTTTAGTTCTGAGTAATCAAAAAGGAAATTTTCCATTAGTTTTCTAAGTTTGTTTTGAGTTTATTCGTATTTTTAAGAATGTGGCGTGGAAATCTTAATTTTAATTCTGCTCAACAGTCTCTTTTTCTTGCTTTTCAGATATGAATTGAGAATTCGGTATTTGCCAAAAGGATTTCTAAACCAGTTCACTGAGGACAAACCAACTCTAAATTTTTTCTATCAGCAGGTACGTTCAGTTCTGCTGCTTTGTCTTTTGCTGATTTTGCTGAATTTAGGAAACTCTGTGTTTGTTTATGTGGGTAGCATATTACTGCAGAAATAGAAACTGAACAAAACTTAAGGTTGCCTATATAAAGCAGAAAGGGCACAAAGCCCATGGCATCTTTCTCATGAGAAGTGGTGAGGAATATGTTCCAAAAACAAAGTAATTCTGCAGGTAGTAATTGTCCTAACTCAGATAAAATTGACTGTTGTTTCACTGACTCCTTACAGTTCATTCACACTTTATTAAACTGCTGATTTTTTTTATTTTTGCAAGTGTGAGTGACTATTTCACTACAAACCATCAAATGTTTTTTCCACTCACATTGTTACATTATTTTCTTGGTTTGAGGATCTCTTCTGGATTACTAAAACTTCAGAATAGTCAAGGTTTCTGTAAATTAAACACTAAATTCTAATTTTATTCTGTTAAGTTATTTTAATTGTTTTTAGACAGACAAGCTCAGCATAAAACTTCCTGGGGATATCTTTAGGGGAGTCTGGACTAGAATGGTTACCATCTCCCCTAACTTTAACAGGCACAATTGTACACACATTCTTGTCTTAGGTAAATGTCTTTCAGTTTTTTTTACCGTGTGATGGCATTTTTGTATTGATATATGATGAAGTTGACTTCTGAGAAGACAATTCTCCTGCATGTTTCTTTGGACTTAGCATTCTAGTTTAACTGATGTGTGTAATATGCTGGTTTGAGCCTAAAAATGTCTTAATTTTAGTGAGTTTTTAGTGTAGTCCTGCCAGGGATTCTTTTAGAAACGACAAAATCATGTTCCTTTTTCCTTGAGCAGCAAGGGACTTCCTTCATACTGGCTTTGAACACAGGAGATTTGTGTTTCCTGTGGTGCAAAAGTGGGTGCTGAGCTCCAAAATAATTTCCTGAACAGCATCATTTACCTGTTCAGCACCTTGCAAGTTTCTGCCTCAGGGAACTGTTTCTTTAAAGCAAGGAATTTGAAATGACACAGGCATCTGTGTTAACATTTTAACTAAATTTGGAGAATCATTACGAACAGATACAAATGGCTCAGAATAGAAGGTTTGTGAAGGTCATCAGGACCAATAGGCAAAGCTGGCAGCAGCCTGTGTCTGACAATGCCCTGAATCCCAGTGCTATTACAGAGTGAAAATCAGAGGTTCTTGTCTCCTTGCTCTGCACACCATCCCATTTATTTTCTCTTCCCCTTTCTTCTTCATTTTACAGTGAGGGATTTCTAAATCCAGCTCTTTAAAAGTCACTGCTCTTTGTTTCGGGGTGCTGCGAGGTACTTGGGTCTCTGTTGTCATGGAAATCAGGTGCAGAACTTTCCAGAGCTGTCATTCTCTATCCGTGATTCTGTTTTGCTCCATAAATCTCACGTGTCCTCTTGGATAAACTAGGACAAGAACTTTTATCTGGTAAAGTGTTTAGGCAGCACCAGTGACGTATGAAAAGAAGGCAAGAGAAGAATTTGAGCACTAACACTGCATCATAAACCAGACCTACAACAGAGGAGGGGATGAAAAAACAATTTTTTCACATTCTGTTCCTCTCTCAGTGTCATTCCTGCGACATTTTAACATCTTTTTTTGCTAACCACTGCTCTCAGTCAGACACATCATGTTGTGTGTAGGCAAGAACAACAGAATGTACAGAATTCATATATGCATACGTAGACGTGTTTCTGCACAGATGTAACTGTCAGAGATAAGGAACGTAGAACACAGTTAAAATTTTAAAAATCCAACTGAAACAACACTTCTGTAGTCAGATTGGCTTTTGTTGATGTAAAAGTCAAATACATTGCTGTTTGCTGTGCTATGAATGAGTGAAAATGGCTTTTTGTGAGGACCAGATGCCTGTGACTTTCTTGTCAGGATGAGGCTGGGAACCTATTGCTAGCTTGGTAACATCCAAACACATGTTGTCTGTCTCATTAAAAATGTATAGCATCAAATTAAAAAGTTCACGGGGAAGGAAAAGAAAACTGGTAACCTCTGTCACCCGTGGATTTTGGAATCGTAATGGTTTTGTTGAATCTGAATTGCACAGCCACAACACTGTTGAAAAAGAAAGTTTAAATCCTCAAGTGATCTTCATCTTCTGGAAAAGCCCAGAACGTTTTGTAAAGATAACAAAATGTTACCTTAATCACTGTCAACAGCCAGGGTTTATTCATCCAGCTGACCCAAACCACAATTACCAGGCTGTTCAACCCAAAGCTGGCACACGTTTGTGCCTTCACATGCATGACTACTCCCATTCACTGCAGCGAGTGCACTGCCCTGTGCAAATCGGTGCATTTCAGGCTTCTCAGCTTGGGCTTGGTATGTGAAATCACTATTTCCTCCTTGATTTTTGACTGTTTTAAGGATGCTGTGACCTTTCGTTGTTTTTGAATCTTCCATCATCTTCAAGAGTCTCAAACAAATCAAGAACCTGTGCCCAGAACTGTTAGTGGCTCGACGTGCTGTGATCGTGGCGGTCGTTCTGCCATCTGCGGTGGGCGTGAGCAGCTCTTAATTGGAAGTGTAAAGCAGGGCACTTAATGAGACCTTTCATTCTGCAATCTGTACAGCAAGGGATTAACATTAGTGTGTGTGTGTGCACAGGGGGAAACCACAACTCGTTAATAACATCAGAATCAGTCCCACTGACGATGCCGTGCGGTGCCTCTTGTGCTCGGGCTGTGCCTCTGCTCTGAGGCCGGAGATGGGGAGAGGCTGATGTTTAGGTCATTCCCCTTCACTGGAGGAGCTGTGTGCTCAAGTCATGTCATTTCACATCCCATTGGAGAGCTCTGATCAACAAACTAATGCTGGAACTGTGTGTGTTTTGTTCCCGCTCTCTTTGGCAGGTGTCAGAGGTAGAGGGTGACAGGACTTCAGGGGTGTCTTGTCTTTTTTCAATCTGTGGAGCATTTAGGTGCTGATTCTGCATCGACTGCATTACTCCCTTGGGCCCAAGTGCTTACAATTTCAGCCAAATTAGGCAAATTGGATCCCACCCAGTGCTGTTGGAATTGTGAGGCTGAAGTATTCAAAAATCAGGAAAAGCCAGATTTATGGCTGTCTGCACAGTTGGCAGATGCTCACTGCACAGGTTTTATGTGCCAGCCTTCAGTTGTGTCCCGTGGTATTGAATACCCAAATCTGAACCAAAGTGAGCTCTAATCCCACCCACAAAACCTTAAAGATGAAGTACAGTGAGCAAAAATGCACTAAGTTAAGTTTTATCAGGAAGTAGCATCCTTTTGTGTGTGTGTGTGTGTGTTCTGTTGACTGTTATGTAAATCTAGAATAAAGATACCTTGGTTTTGGTATGATTTTTTAACATTTTTCAGAGAAAATGAGCATAAAGATAGAAAAGGAAAATTAAAAATCTCAGATTTCGAGTAATAAAATGGGATTTCCCTGTTTTTCTGTGCTTTTAGGGAGCATTTTCAGTTGCTTTAAGTAAATGTTGGTGAAATTCATAGTGAGTGTCTTCCTTTCCCTTTTCCAGTGACATGGCCCTTGGGAAGTGGAAATAAAGGGGACAGGTTTCTCTAATTTGCCTTAGTAGCTGAGTGAGGAATGAAAGCCATATCTCAAATCAAAGATAGAATACAGCTTTTAAAAACATTCATGTAATGAGAATCAGACGTAAGCTACTTGAATTGCCTTCCTTTTATTGTGGGACAAGAGCCTGCACACATTTATCCTTGAATAACATGTTAGCCTGCAGTAATTGGAGATGGTTTATCCCTTGATGAAAAGGGAGTAAGCATCTGTATGGGGGGTGGGGGCAGCTCTTGGCATCAGCTGTTCCATTGTTGCTGTCCTTGTGCTTCAAACAGAAGACTTTTAAAGTAACTTTTTGGGGTTATTTTTTTAGATGGCAGTGAACAAGAAAAGGTTGTTTTTATCAGGGTGGAATATTTCTGTGCTGCCTTGTTTAGCCTGCAGTGTGGAGTTACCCTGGAGATGTTCATATATATCATAAAGGAGGCCATAGGACTGAACTGTGTTTTGAATTTGCTTTTTAAAATGAGCCCAAGTTTGTGTAATGCACAAGAGAAGGAATTGCAAGCAGAGGATGATCCTGAAGCTAGGGCAGATCAATGATGCCCTGAAAAAACTGAGCTGAATTCTGTACCACGAGGGCTCTGTGTCTCACCAGACAAGTACAATGCAGGTTCATTTTCATAAGAAAACTCTTTTTAAAAAGAAAAGAGAAAAAATTGATACTTTTTCTTACTAAAAAATAAAAAGTAAGGGGAAAACAGCCTCTAAAAAAGAGGAGAAAAAGTTCCATGTGGACAATTGGCACTTTCTTCCTCTGTCTCTGTGAAGATTATGTTCACACTTAAAACGTATTTCATTAAATGAAAAATCTCTTTATATTGTGGCAGATAAATACATCATGCAAATTAAATTATTTTTATAACTCTGTCCCTGACATGTAGGAAATTTCAAGACCAGGCAATTACTGTAATAACTTAATGATTAAAGTTTTATAAGGCTTAGGTGCATGAGATGTAATTTGAAATGCAGGCTGGGAATTAGACTCTTTAACCTAATTAAATAACAACATCTCTTAGACCCTAATAAAAATAGGAGACCTAAAGCAAATGACTTTGACAGGAAAAGCTTTGAAGGAAATGAAGGACATTGGTAGAAAAGCTGGCGTTGTTCCTGATGTTGGCAGCCCATTTAAAACAAAAAAAAAAACCCCAACAAAACAAACAAAAAAACCTCCAAACCCAACAGATCTTTCATGAAGAGTTAATGGCTGAGAAATAAACTGTGCCCTACAGGGAGGTGGCAATAAATCTAAGAATTGCAGCTGCTTAAAAAGATACTGAAATAAATACATTTTTTGATAAAAATATAAATCAAACCGAACCTCTCCTGTCTGCTCTTTACAGCTTGAAAAGGCAATTATAAGTGAGATTTCCTTGACAGGTGTAGGTTTCCAAAGTTGCTGAAATTCACAATACCCCATAAAGTACTCATTTTTTACCTGTAAAAATTGATTTACACCCTCAAAACTCTGCTGACATTCTGGTTTTAGGCTCTGCTGTTTGTACAGTTGTGGAGCTGCTTTGGCTACGAATGCTGTGTGCCCAATATCTGCTTTCCCTTGGTGCTGTATGGGAGGAATGTCAAACTTCCTGCTATTCTTTAGCACCTCTTAAATGGTCAGCCAAGCGCAGGCCAAAGGGAAAGGGCTGCTTTGATTTAACATTTCCACCTGTCAGCCAGAGCGGTGAAAATCACCCTTGTGGGCTTTTCTTGAATTGCTCATAATTCATCATGATAAATTTAACTGCTTGGGACAGGTTTCCATGGACTGATGGGTGGATGTCTTTGTTAGTAGTCTGTTTATTAACTTGTGTATAACAACAACAAAAAAAAAAAAAAACACAAAAAAAGTTGAATTACATGGATGCTCGGACTCGCTTGTTCTGGAGACACAAAATTCTGTGTTGGACAGAAGTATAAAATGGGCTGAGAGCAAGGCATGTTTAGTAGGCTGAGTTCTGTGTGGCTCCCAAGAGTCCAGTCCTACTTTGGGCAAGGTCTGCGAGGCAGCAGCGTCCCTTGCAGTGACATCTGGAGCTCAGCCCCCTCGGACAGACGGCATCAATTTTAGCTGCTCTGCCCCTAACAATGCCTTGTCACAAGTTGGTTTCCCCCCCTGCCCATCTCTAATGTCCTTATTATTAACAGAGGAGCTTCCAAAATCAGTTAGAGATGTCAAAGATCACCTCTAGATAATACAGAGACTGTGACCTTGGGACACGAAGAGGAGGAGCAGCTGAGGGCAGATGGCAGATGAATGTTATCCTGATACTGGATCTGGGCTTTTAACTCCCTAGATGAGGCCAAAGCCCTAATTTTCCCTAATATTGACTTATCTCCTGTAGCAAATTTAATGCTATCAGATGGGTAAATAGGGGTGGGAACACATATGTGTTTCTCTCCTGTGTGTATTTTAAAAAAACTACCATTATAATCATTAAGGTGGCTCCTAAAAATACTGATGACATTTTAAAAGCAGGCATTGGGCTTTTGTGCATATGGGGCTTCGTTCAAAGCAGATGAGGCACAAATCTTTCAGGGTTAATTCTCCATCAGATTTCTGATGCTCTGGTAATGTGTATTGGGACCCTGTTCTTTCAGGTTGGTTATTGTGATTTTGTAGGGATGAAAATTCAGTGTCCCACGTGATCCTGCTGTTGGAAAACAAGGATGGAGGAGCAGTTTGGTCCTTATGAATATCAAGATTTATAATGGGTGACTGTTCCACATTAACCCAATCATGTGTTGTCCTACAGCGATTCTGTGGTGTGTTGGACACTACAGCGAGCATTAGGGCTGAAACCAGAGAAGATCTGAGATAATTCTCTGGTTTGGGATACCACAGAAGGAGCTGTGCCGTGGATTGGGGTGGAACTGTGTGTGGTACCTGCTGCAGGTGCAGAGCAGTGTCCTTAATTTGGAATGGGAAATTGAGGGGAAAGCAAAGGTGCTGTATACTTGGATTTTTGTCTGGGTCACATAAGTGGTTGCTGAAGATCAGCTTTTCCCATGGATATATTGAGGTATTCTGATCTTTCATGTTGGAGAAGCTGGAATGGGTAAATTGCAGGAATAATTTCACTGGATTTTGGTGGGATGGGTGTCACCAGAAGGGTTGTGTGTTACAGTAAAACAAGGTCCTGGTTGAACTCTGTGGTGGCTGAGGGTGAACTATAACCTACAAAACCTAACACCAAATTAGCTTCCAGAGTTAGAAACTTGAATGTTTAAAATCAGGTGCTAGAACACACCTGAGCTGTTGAAAATGAATTCCGAGAAATCACTGAGAATAAATAAATTGTTGCATATAGAGGACAATTAAGAGGAAGGTTGTATTTTTTTAATACAAATTACATCAACTAAGCAGAAGTACATAATTTCTGAATATGTAAAAGCACTAGCTAAAAATATCTGTGTAGAACAAATGGATGAGGTGAAAATGATGTAATGTAAATCTCTGTTTTCATACTTCATTAAATGATTTTAATTACTACCCGTGTGCTATATACTGAACGGAGTACAGAAGACATTTTCTTTGTTTGCTTATCTAAATATCTCATATGTTGTGATGATTCTTTTTGGGTATGGTCTTAACTCTTCAGTGGGAACTTAGTCACTGAAGGGTTGTTTAAATGCAGTGTTCAAACTGCAAATTTTGGGGAAAAAAATAGAAATAAAAAAGGATTAAGTTGTGTAAGTAGGTCATAGACATTGAAAGAAAAGCAAGAGAAATAGATTGCTTATTTTTAAACTGTCCTCCTGAAAAATTGGAGTTTATCCTGTGGGAAATTTCTTGGTAACATTAAGATAGGAAAGGCAGCAGTGGCTAATTATTGGTATTTGCCCTTTTTGAGACACCATTTGATAGTACTGTTGCTGAAGAATTTCCACAGTATTTATGCTTGAAAACTCAATGTCAAGTTTGATAACTTTATTTTATAATTTATAAGGCTGTAAACAAGTTTAAACCTAAAATACGTTTTTAAGATGCAGTATCTAATGGCTTTTTAAAAAAAAAATCCCTAAACTGGAAAGCATTTGCCAAGTTCAGAATTATTTTACTGTTGTTCTTAATAAAGAAATCTAAATCTAGCATGCTGTTTTTATGAACTGCTTGTCAGCCTGGGTGAACCTTCTTCTGAAATACTGCAGCTGCATAAAAAACTCGTGTGCAGGAAAATGAAGCAGATGGCTTTTGAAAGTAGCAGCTGGTATATAAAATACGAGGCCAGTGATAGATTTCTCCTTAAATCATAGCATGGGACTGTTCTCTAATTTCTCCATCTTCACCAACATGGGCTTTCCTCTGTTTCCAATTTTTATTTTAAATTGTTCCGTCTGGAATTTGCTACCCATTTCTGTAGCTGGGAAACTGCCCGTTATTTCCTAGTAAATTTGGAGAAGTTAGAAGTGACACCATCAGTGATTTCCCTGTTCAAGTAAATGAATAAGTATTTTATAAGTCTTGACATCAGAAATGAAGCTGGGCTTGTGTTTATGTGCCCATCTTCCATGTGGGAAAAGCCTTTTAGTTCATGTTGTGTTCACCTCCTTTCTTTTGTTATGATTTAGACGTAATCTTTGAACTTTTAATGCCCAAAATACTGGAGACAGAAAGGAGATTTGTGTTCTGGCTGAAACATAAAGAATAGTGATAGAAAAATGTTTTTAAAGTATTGTTAAGAATAGAAATTATTTTAAATAAAATGAATTCTTGTTGAATATCAGGACAGTAATAAATAGGGAAATACAGTGTTAGGATTGTGTTGGATTTCAAAGTCCTTGTTTGCTTTGAATACTGCTGCCCTTTCTAAGCATATATTCTCTGATGGTGATGTGTATTCTCTGTGTGGGGGCAATGACAATTTTATTTCATTTTTTATTTTATCAGGACATATAAAAGACTCCTACCTCTAAGAGGTGCCTTTATGCTTGGCATTCCTATTTTCCCTATACTGCAGCCCTTTTTTGCATCAGACTATTTGTAGCCGTTGTGGACAAGAAGTCAACTCCAAATGTGAAGTGTAGGTCACACTTTAATTCTTATTTGCCGCCCTATGAATGAGCAAATGCAGGCAGAGTTGCTTCCTCTGACACTGGCACTGCAGTAGTACTTGTCTGGAAGCCTGAAGCAGTTTTTATTTCCATTATTCCATGTTTAATGGAACTTAAGTAGACTAATCCTTTCCCCCCAAAGCATGCACCTGCTTGACTGTAAATCTGATTTAAACTTGTTAGAACATACTAAAAAAAAATCCGAGGGAAAGGGTTCTTGAAATCAGCACAGCAGTTTGCAGCAATAAATTATTTTTGTCTCTTATCCTCCTTTAAACTGTTTTCCAATATATTTTTCTCAGGGAGTTGAGATAAGCACATTATGTGGGAATACAAAATGAGTCAGTCAGTGGAAGCAAATGTGTTACAAGCAACATATACCAAAGTGACTCACTTCAGACATATATTTTGGGGGGTGGATTGTCACCAAATAAAAAGTATATAGGATTTTAGCAGGGTTGACACTTGAATTCTTAATCCTAGTGTCAGTCCAAGTGTTTGCCTTGTTGATCTTTACACATTTTTATTGCTGTGTGATTTTGACCATAAAATATTGAAGATAAATACAGACTTCATGTGGTTTTGTCATTGCCAGAGCATCTGGTCTCTAGTTTGGGGTGTAAATGAAGTAATGGCACACAGGTTTAGCAGGAGCACCTCACAGGCTTTGTTGGGCTCGTGAAAGTGAGCAAGGGTTGCTGCTTTGTTGTTTTTGTTGTTTCCTGCATGGCCAGTCGGGTTTTTTAGAGTGACTTTTTCAAAACCAGATTTGTGTGAGAAGTTTATATAAATTGGTTTGGTCTTACAAACTAGGTAAAATTAAGGTGTGTTAAATAGCAGCCTACATTTTTTTCTGGTTTAGCTTTTGGAGAGATCCCATTCTGAACAATTAAATTGGGGAGGAGACCTGTGGCAGTGGTGCTTGATCTGCCTGAAAACCATGTGTGTATATATCTTGATTTATGTATACATATACACACACACACATATATATATAGGATTCATCCTCCCTCTTAACACACTTCTGATTTTGTAGCCAATAGAAAAAAACTGATAGATTTTGTTAGATTTCTAAGAGTTCCATTTTTGTGCCTTTGTATGTACATAGACTTTGTGCTCTTGAAGATGGGGCCTTTGTTTGTCTAACCCAGAAAATATTCTCTATTCTCTCATTTAATTATATTAACAATAATAATAATACTACTAATAAAAGTTAAAATGGAGCAAACACAAAAGACTTCTTGGAAAACTATTCAATTGCCTTGTGACAGTGCATTTAATTACCATTAAATTATCTCTTATGTCTCTTCCACTTAATATTTGCTCAGGCTTTTTCCTTAGGAGGTTGTGCTGAACCTCCTGTGAAATTCTTATCTCATCTCTGCACAGGCATTAGTTCATGCATTGATCTGATGCCATCTCAAAGAGAATAGTAAAGCAAAATTAAAGGTGATAAGAGAAGTTCTCATTGGTATTCTGAGAGTAGAAATTGAATCTGCTTTTTTTTTTCCCCTTGCTGAAATTGAAAGAAGAATGTGTGCAGGCAGGTTTATGAAAAAAAGAGAAAAACCGAACACCTTTGCTATCTGTAGTAGGACACTGTTAAATTCAGACCACTGGATTCTGGCCACAGGTTTCCTGAAGTTTATAATCTCTTTTTATAACTCATAAAATTTAAACACTAAAATAAGTAGGTGTATGTAATGTAAAATACCTCTTTTTTCCCCTTCCATTTTGTTGGAATGGGGGATGGCCTTTTGCGTTTTCTAAGTCAATATCTGATGCCTGTAGCTGCAGAGTCAAACTGGAAACATGACTGGAATTCGTGAAAGCTCCCAAGCCACAGGGCAAGAGGAGATAAACCCCAAACTTTAAATATTTGGGTAATGTTGCTTATTTATTTATGGAATAGTAGGCTAACAGCGTTTTAAAATCATGTTTGCATGAAACTGGAGATGTTCTTAAGCTGTTTAGTTTAACAAATCGAGCACTGGAGTACTGGGATCCACAAGGCAATGAGCTGTGAAGATAAATGAATACACATTTGATCACGATACACTGGGCCTTAAATTAGCATCGTTCCTGCAGGTGGAAGTTTTATATGCCAGGATTGAAAAAGTTCTTTGCTACAGCCAATTCTTCTTGGTGTCTGAATACCTCGAGGAATGGAGATCTGAAATTTTCTGGTGATGCAAAATCATTTAAATGGTTCAAAAAATTGAATCTGTAGTTTAAAAAAAAATTAATTAAATACAAGTCGTCAGTCAATGGGTATTTGATTTGGGTGGATGGAAGGCAGGTTAGCCAAGGGATTTTGTGAACAGGGATGTGCTTTTTAGGTGAAATAGCTTAGGCTGTACGTGAAGGTAAATTCTCAGACAAAGGACATGAGAATTTTTGGTATTTGGGTATCCATATATGATCTGAACTTATGTTCAACACTTTTTTTCTTTTTGAACCATCCCCATGTAGACCTGAGGATGAGGAGGGCTATGAGTGTGTTTGCAGAGGTCATTTATGGCTGTTCATGGAGCCTGAAAACTCCGTTTGTGATTGACCTGCCCTGAGCTTGTGTGTGGCAGCTTTAGTGCAGGACCAGTCTCATGTCCTTCCTCATGAAGAGAGGTTCTGATTTAATTTATTCCATTGTGCTATTTATTGTAGAATAATTTAGGTTGGAAAAGACGTGGAATATCAGCCATAAACCCAGCCCTGCCATACCCACAACTAAACCATGTCCCCCAAATCCATACTTTGAATGGTTCCAGAGATGGTGATTGCACCACTTCCCTGGACAGTCTGTTTCCAATCCCTGACCACCCCTTCAGTGGAGAAATCATCCTAATATCCAATCTAAATCCAATTATTTAAAATTGTGAACATAATGAGGAGGAGAATTATTAATTCATATTGTGTGTGTTATTACTATGGGAATACAGAATTACTGTTTCCATATGTGTGTACAAATAGCACACTACATGATGCTGAAGGGCAATTATTCTCCTGTCTCATTAGTATTTGTAGAAATTGAATTGAGAAGAGTTAAAAGCTCATTATTTTGTCATGTTGAGTGCCTGTGTGAATTCAAATGCAAGAAGCTTTCTTCTCATGTTTCAGCTATTGTAATAATTCATTTTCTCGCTCTTGCACAGTTTATCATATTTCTTCTTTCACATCTTTCAATAACAAATTAAAACTTCCCATGCAATTCAGATCCAGGGAGTTTTTAGGGATTTGTTGCTTTGTAGTTTGGAGCAAGACCCAGCTGTCACCCTGGTGCTGAGGGAATACTGTGGTGAATGCTCACGTGTTGTGAGGAGAATGCAGAGTGGAGAACACCTCCAGCTGTTGCATCCATTGCTGTGCTTCTTCCTTATCTTTTAAATTATGTATTTCATAGCAGTAGTAGTTTGAAATAGTTGTTCTTACAACTTGTCATCACTCACCAAACCCACTTGGTGAAGTGTGTTGCTTTCATAGTGCATCATCTCCTCTTTGATCTGCAAGTCAGTCACGTGGATTTTTATGGTATTTCGGGACTTGCTGCAACTTTGGGATCTCAGTAGCAACTTTATGTTTTCATAAGATGATAACAGGAGCTGTTAAGGAAAAGCTGTCGAGATTTGTTACTGGTGCAAGATTTGCAGAGTGAAGTTCCTCAGCACTGGTGCTGTTCTCTCTTACTGAGTGGGGGTTTTTTGTTGTTGTTAGTTGCTGTGTAAATCGCTTACTCCAACATGGTGAAAATATTACCTGAAAATTAGGATTCTACCCACATCCACGTTGGTAAATAAAACAAATCCACAACATGTGATGAAGAGCTGAAGTGTTTCCTACTGCAGATGGTCACCATCCAGTTTCACTCTCGGGTCTTCTTGCTAGTTCAGCGTTATTCTGTGTCAGTGTGCAGTACAATTTGCACATACTGCTCTATTTACTTCTGGTTTTATTTTCACTGTAAATCCCAGGCATTTATCAGGTTTTTTTTTGCATGATTAGACCCGCCTACACAATTAAATCCTGTTGACCAGGATGGTTCAAGGGCACAGCCTGCCTTCTCCTAGCTGGAATGCAGGTGCAACCATCTGCTCAATCTTCTGTGACTTTTCATTATATTTAATAAAACATAGCCAATGTTGACATAGATAAGGAATTTTTCAATCAAGTTCATTGTGGTCTAAATGTTGTTTCTTACCAAAGTGCAGCTCATTTGTGGAGAATATGAACACAAATTCTTTTTTGTCTTCATGGGCTGTGGACAGTCATTCCAGAAAATTAAGATGTATTCATTTGAAAGTTTTTTGGGCAGTGTTTTAGTCTGTGTTGGCACTGAACTGATCTTTCTGTGATGCCTACCTGCTTCTTTTGCTGTAGGTGAAAAATGACTATATGTTAGAAATAGCAGATCAAGTGGACCAGGAAATTGCTTTGAAACTAGGTTGCCTTGAAATCCGGTAAGCTGATAATTTAATTTATTATTCAACATCCTTCTGACAGAGTATATACATTAATTTTGAAACTGCTTAAAGTTCGTCAGTTTCTGACCAGTAGAGTTGAATAAAACATCATAAGATTTTTTTTGCTGCGAAGCAGTTTGAAGAAAAACTGAATAGACTGTATTGTAACTCATTTCTAGTGATTTTTAAATTAACATTATTTTAAAATTTTAATTAATTACATCTTGATACTGCCTTTTGGGTGAATTCTTCGTCTGAATAATTCAAAGGCCTGTGGAGTACATTGAAGTGTGCTTAAAAAGAAATGCATCTGTGGTGTTATTTAGCAAATAGTCTTGTGATTCTGCATATATAAATCCTACAGCTAAAGAATGTAATTATAGATAAATGCTGCTACCTTTCCTCTCTGTATTTACTCGATTTTTAATGTGCTGTTTTGAAATGATTAAATCTTAAGGATCCTTTTGGGTGTTTTTGGTGTTCTTGTCAACTGTACAGACAGCTGGAAAATAAAGATAAATATATCAGATTAAGAGATCCTTGAGAGAGTTCCCAGCTTTGAAATGCATGTGTTGGGTTTTGCTAATTTATGGAGAATTTCCAGCCTGAAACATTTGCTTTAGTTATGTCAATGTCTCGCACAGGGAGATTAGGAAAGAAATAAAATTGATAAGAAGTGAATGACAAATGTAAACTTGTTAGCAGAGAATAAAAGTGTCCTTTGAACAGTACTTTTCCAAATTAAAACAAAACTTAGGCTTATGAAATTTCCCAGGTATCACAGGAGAACCTGATGCCTTTGTTATAAGTTTTACTGGTAGCCCCAGAGAAAACAAAAATTCTTTGTGTAACTGCAAACTCCTTATGCACTCACAAAATCATTGGTGCCTTATTTCAAAACATGTAATGAGTATAATAATCCATGATTATGTTGGCAGCCAAGTCCTGCCTTCCCTGCTTCTCAAGCTGTGGCTCCTCAGAGCATTTTGATGAGATATTTTTCATAGATGAACTACTGAGACTTCTAAAATGAGCATTACTGGTCCATTTTCTCTGTGAAAACGATGATCCCAGCCCTCTCCTGACAAAGCTTTTGTATTTATTCATTTATTTGTTAATGTGAACATGTCTGGATTGAAGCAGTTTTCATCATTCCCTGCTTCCTTTGGTTCTCCCTGTCCAATGCACAAAGGGCTCTTAGGAAAAAGAGCTGTGTGAGGGAGAAAGGAGCTGCTAAAGGACAGGTTAGGTTACCTCTGTTGGTAGCAGCAGTAGTTTAAATTGGTTCTGAAAATACAATTAGTTTCTAAAATAAAAATCTGATCTGTTGAGGTAGAAGAATAATGTCCTAAATACTTACCGTTGAATTAATTCTGCCAATGTTCTCTAATGCTAAGTGGAAGTTTTGATTATGTTGATGTTGCAGTTTTAGGCTGAATTATCCAATAATTGTTGCTTTCACATATTTTTCCTGACTTCAGGAGATCCTACGGAGAGATGAGAGGCAATGCATTAGAAAAGAAGTCCAACTATGAAGTGTTAGAGTAAGTATTGTGTTCTAGCTCGAGGTTTGAACTGTCCCCTCTCTTCATCAGGAACAATAAATTCAGTTCAGTGACAGAACGTTTCTGTTGTAATCTTCCTATTCCATCAAGTTTAAGATGCTTTGATGTAAAGAAAAGAATGATGAAACCCACTGAGGTGTAGAAGTAGGAAAAGTGCCTTTAACTGGTCCAGTAAAACAGGTCTGGGGTTGTTTAAACTTGGTCAGGAGGCTTATTATGATTTTTAGCAATTTTGCTAATGTTTGTGGGGTTTGCCAGCTCTGGTTGTAAGGTGATTTTGTTCCTCAATGTTTTTCTGTGCTCAGTTGCATTCTTCAGTTGTAACTCATCTGTGGTAAAGTCTGAGTTGCTTGAAAATGTTTGTGGTATTGTTTTTTCTTCTGTTTGCTCAGTGTGGGCATTTTCTGAGTTGTGACCTTGCAATTAACAAGCTTATTATTTATTTGTATATCACAAATGTTAAGAAGACCAAGAAGCATCCTTGGACTGAAATATTTTGGCTACTTATTCATGTTGTACAGGAGATGGGTGCAGTTCAAACAAGCCAAGTCCTTTGGAAGCTTCAGGGATTGAAAACTGATTTTATTTGTATTTCTGTAGTGGATAGAGTTTCAGACATGCATGCACCAATGATATGCCCATCACTAATAATTACCCTTGTGAAAAGATGCTGTGCAGTTTAACACAAAATTGGGATAGAAGGTTGGTTCCGCAGTGGAGTCTCTGTTTTTTTAACCTTGTTTCTAATAACACCTGTGCTAACTTTTAGAGGTGTGAAATTAGAGCATTTGGAGGAGAAAGGTAAGATTTTATACCACAATAAATAATTTCACAAGGATTTTTGAGGGATCTGTGATTTTTGTAGGTGAAGATAACTTTGATGAATTGCCTGGTTATTTGTAGTGTGTTTGGTATTTCTGTAGTTCTCCTATATTTATGCAGATTTTTTAAAGCTTTGGTTTTGTTTTAATTAGGGATTTTTTTAAAATTTATTTTTAAGGACTTCAATTTTTTGTCTGTAGCCACTAGTAGAAATATCCTGATTGAGGAAACACATCACAAAATGAGAAAGGACTAATAAAGGGGGTGAGCAGACAGACAAGACTAAAAGGGGATATAAAAAAGATTTGAAAGTATGTCAGTTATGATTGGTGCAGTTTACATCTATTTCTTCCATTAAGAACTTGAGTAAACGATTTTAAAGTCAGTTTTTTGGCAAATCAGAAGCTACAAGCATTAGTAATTAGATTAATGACTTTGGAAGTGATGAGACAAAGGAAAGCGGGGTCATAACAGACAAAATATTAATAATTGTAACACTGGTTTTCAAACAGTGACTGCTTTGGTAGGAAATAACTGAGTTACTGCTGTGAAAGTGAAGCAAAACCCTGATATGCAGAATATAACAGCTTAATGCCATGCAGAATTGGACATGGAGAATTGTGCATTTCAAGAGTTTTTTTCTTATTTGAGAAGCAAGATATGGTTTGTATGGGATTTAGCTGGGAGAGAGGAAGGATAAAACCACCTTTAAAGTGCCTATCCTAAAGATAATTACAAACTGGAAAGGGTCTGCCAAAAGTGCCAGCGATCCCCAAAATGTATTAATTTGATCTTACCACCTTAATAGCCCATAAATGTTAAACTGCACAAGTAATATTTATTGCTCAAGTGAGGCTTTTTGGGTTTTTTGAGGGGGGGATTGCTAGTTTTACTACATCATGAGGCACTTAACCAGCTGAGAGCAATTTTTAAATGGCCCTTTTTTGCATTGGGTGTGATTGCTCCTTGCCTCCTTTGTCAGATGTCTATTTGATGTATATTTGTCTTGGATCGGATTGTCATACAATAGCAGATCTGGATGGGAAATGGTGGATAGGATCAAACTGTTAAGTAGCCTTTAATAGTTGGGCCTTCATGGAGTGAAAGAGGAATTTTTTCATAATAAATGTGAAGCCTGTTAGCATAGAGCAGGGATAATTACAAGTACAGAAATGGGAGCTATAGGAGGGAACAGGTGCAGCCACAATTTGGTAAAAAGCATGTTAAAGTCTATTATGTTAATCTAACATTACTTTTTTTTGTTGTAACTTGAATTGAGGTGAAAAATACATGATATATGCTGCCTAAAGCTGCTTACCATTGTTAGACAAGCAATATCACCTATCTGTAGTTGGTGTTTTATTAATCCTGTTGAAGTTTATACATTAAAAAAATCGAATTGAGATTTATACCCAGCAAGGAGGCTGGAGTAGATGAGGTTAAATACAAAGCTGCAGTGGAGCTGTTGGAACCAGGATCTCGGTGCTCCTTATCTCTTGTTGGCAATCAGAAAGCAGATGTCTGAGTTTTCATCCAGAGCCCTGAGCTCCCTTGTTGGCCATTCCACCCCAACACAGCGCAGCTGGGAAGGAGTTAGTAGGGTTGTGTGTGTGTTTGTAAAACTGTTTGTGTGTTCCAGTTTCCAGTGCTTCTTCTCGTATTTATGGATATACAGAAGTTGTTGATGGCCAGGGCATTAAATCCATGTGGTTCTTTCCTTAAATTCTCCTCCAATAAATAAATTTGCTGTCTCAGCTGAGCACAGGAAATGCTTTATTAGCAAGTTTTGTTAAGAGTTGTGGTCTGTTGTACTCTGCATAAGAATTTCTCAGTTTGTTGCACCCAGATCTGTACAAAAGGCTGCTCTACAACTTGTTCTAGTCACGAATCAAATGAGGTTGTGGCAGTGTGTTCTGCAGGACTGTTAAGATGAGGAATACCAAGGTGATGGAAGATGCTTCATTTCAGAATGAAGCACTCTCTCTCAAATGCTTAATGTTAAACTAATACATCCCTGTCAAAATGTCTTTGCATATTATTTAGATGGTAATAGTGTGTTAGATTCATTTAACTGTGTGGGATAATAAACCGAGTATCATTTGCATTTGAGAAGAAATGCATGGAAGGAATTAACATTTATGAAAGTTTTATAATCCTGCAGCTTACTGTCGTTGCACAGATGCCAGTGCTCGTCCTGCACATAAGCATTCTGCTCCTCCTGGTTGAGGATGTTTTTAGTATGAAATTGTATAGTTCACATCTTCAGAGAGCTTTAAAAATACCCTGGTTTATTCTTTTGAGGGAGCTTTTTTTGGAGCTTTACTGTTGGCTTTGTTCTCGTGCCGTTAGGTAGCAGTAAATAAATCTTGAATATCCCCAGCTTTTCTTTTCTTTGCCAAATGCAAGAATTCCAGATGTATTTCTGTGTATGTTCAAAGCAGGCAGTCAATGAAAGCTTGCTTTCATACTTGTTCCAGAAGCAGATGAGAATGTTTGAAAGAGAATGGCAACATCCTAAATTTAAAGGAAAAAAGTCAGTAACACCTTTGAGATATAAATATTTTTCCTATTTATACTTTCCACTTAGTTTTTCCTTTTTTAATGTTTTTGCACGTGGTTGTACAGTGGTGTCTCTGCACTGCTGTATCACTGGCAACTTCTCCAGCACCTTTTTTTGAAGCTGATGTTCAGCTGTAGTGACACAAACACACGTCAGACGTGAGCTGTGTGCAGCACATCAGAGCCACAGAAGTATTCAATGGCTCTGGTTTTCAAACCGGGGCTGCAACCCAATTTGTAGGTGTGAATGGGAGCTTGATTAATTCAGTTTGCAAAATCTGAGCTTACAGTCACCTGATTTACAGTTGCAAAAAGGGAGATGGCTTGCAAGAAAAAGCTGGTGTTTTTAACACTGGATGGTCAATATGAAGAAAAAACGGTAACAGAAATTTAAACAACCCCTTAATGATAATGCTTCAAAGGGTAAAACAGGAGCAGAACTGCACTCAGCGTGCTTAGTGAGGTGACATCCTGAGTATTCCTTTATGGATTCCTGGATTCTTCAGGCCAAGCTGGGGCTCTGAGTAACCTGGTCTAGTGGAAAGTGTCCCTGCCTGTGGCAAATAGATGTTCATTATGGTTTCTTCCATCCCAAACCATTCTAAAATTCTCTGTTTTATCTCCCACTTCATTCTGATTGGGGTTTATCAGGGTTTTCCACTTTCATGTTTCCCTTTTCACTTGACTACAAGCTCCAAGAATATTTTTTCTATATTCTTAGAATTATTAAAACATGTACAACGAACAATTTTTATTCTCAAAACTCCTCTGTGTCCAAGCCGGCATTTCAAATAACGGACTTTCCACACAGGTCCTGTCTAAATGCAGTATCCTTTGGGGTTTAAACTAGAAGATGCTGCTGTCCCACATTTAATGTGGAGTGGCTGTAGTTAGAGTTTTAACAGTACTGTGTTCGTTACTCTGTGATTCAGTGTTTGTTACTCTGAGATTCAGTGTTTGTTACTCTGAGATTGACCTTGCTAGGAAAATGGTTTAGTAATTGTATATGCCACTTAAAAAACAAACAAAAAACAGACTCGAAACACCACCCTGAAAAAGAGAAATATGATACTGCCCAATGTTTTTTATATTAATGCTGTGTGTATTTTTTCTTCCAGGAAAGATGTTGGTTTGAGACGTTTTTTCCCGAAGAGTTTACTAGATTCAGTGAAGGTAATTACAGTTCCAGTCAATCCTATACTACTGTAAAGAAAAAAGTGTCAGAAATCTGAAAATTGCATTATAGTTATCACTGTGCAGTCCTAAGGGAATTGCTGTGCAGTTTTCTTTGTGAAAAAGCATCCAAGCTGTCTATTGGATTGGTGGGATCTAAATCCCAGTAATGCTGGCAGGACAAGGATAACAGTGATTCGCATGGCCTTGCTGAGCTGCTGCAGAAGGGCACAGCTCTGCCTCTCAAACCTTGGGGATAAGAGTGCAAAACAAGTCCTTGGAGCCTCTTACATCAAATAACTTTTTTTTCCTCTTCCCTGAAAGAAAAACTAGACTTCTGGAGAAAGAGGAAGGGGACGTGTAAGAAAAAAGCATATTTTACTGGGAACTTGATAAACCATGTTTTGCCTTCCTTGCCCAAGACTGTATCCAGCTTATTCAAGGAAGATTTCCAGTAATTTCTACTTAGGTTAATCCTAGCTAAGACTATAAACATTACTTGAATCTTGCTCCCATTGAAGTCCATATGTTCTCAGAGTAAAAAATGCAAATTTTTCTCAACATGTGTTGAAAAGGGGGATTAAGAATGGTCACTGAGTATTTTACATTTATAGCCATCTCAATATGAATGTCCTGGTAAAATATCTTTTACATTTCATACATGAAGGTATAAATCACAGATCGGTATTTTGGAGCTGGTTTTGGTAAGCAGTGGAGCTTTTATAGAAAGAACAGAATTCAACTTCAGATTTGGAAAGAATCTGCATTGTGATTTAAATGGGTAAACACAAAAGGTCTGTCATGACAGGGTTTTGTTTCAAAAGACTTTTGAAAATCAGAAGCTAATGAAGTCAAGTGGATTTAAGTAATCCCCTCTGCATTTTAATTTAAGCAATTATCTGAAACTGTATTCTCTGCTAACGGGAAAAATTGTGGTAAAAGGCTCCAGACGTGAAAGTATGAATAACTGTCTCAAAAATTATATTATGGAGCCAGAAAACTGCCTGACCAAGAAATTTAGAAAGCCTGAAGTGGGGAGGATAGCAGAAAGAGGTAGCAAGAATTGCCAGAAGGTGAAGCTGAGTGGAACCTTGTAAAGACATGAAAAAAAATCGTTGGGTTTATGAAGAGGAAAAACAAGGGAAGGAAAAGTGGGTCTGCTTTTTAATGAAAATGAAATCGCTATTCAAAATAATACAGCACTGGTCAGAATTCTTAAATTACTCTTCCACTTTGTGAAGACTGGTGAATTTGAACTGGCAGGCAAAGGAGAATTCCCGAAAGCCACGGAATACAAAATTAATTATTTCTCTCAATTCTCTCTGCCTTGAACAAACACAGAGGGGGAAAAATGGTTCCTAGCCATGCTTTTAAGTGCAAGTTTTCAGTGCATTTTGCTTGAAGTTGCCATTTGCAGATATTTCTGATTGATGCTTCTGTTATGGAAGAGTTGTGGGTCTGGGGCTGTTCAGCCTGGAGAGCAGAAGGCTCTGGGGAGACCTGAGAGCTCCTTCCAGTGCCTAAAGGGGCTAAAAGAGAGCAGGAGAGGGACTTTGGACAGGGGATGGAGTGACAGGACACGGGGAATGGCTCCACACTGATGGAGGGTGGGGTTAGATGGGATATTAGGAAGAAATTCTTCCCTGTGTGGCTGGGCCCTGGCACAGGGTGCCCAGAGAAGCTGTGGCTGCCCCAACCCTGGAAATGTCCAAGGCCAGGCTGGATGGGACCCTGAACACCCTGGGACAGTGGAAGGTGTCCCTGCCCATGGCAGAGGTTGGAATGAGATGATCTTGAAGGTCCCTTCCAATCAAACCAGCTGATGGCTCTGATGGACTTCCTATCTTCACATCTTGCTCATGATCTTAAGATTTAAAGTGACCAATTCTCAGTGACCAATTCTCAGTGACCAATTCTCAGGTAATATCCCAGTATAATTCTGGCACTAAAAGTGATGCTGGAATTGGTCAGGAAAACAAACCATGGGCAGAATAAAGTCTCTCTCATCAACTGAGTGGCTCAAATACTTGGGACAATTCGAGCTGGCAGATTCTTTCTTATTTTGTGGTGTCTTGCTCCTGGTATTTGCGAGGTGATAAGCTAAGGCTGAGGCTTGCAGTTCCCTTGGAGTTGGTTTTCTCTGTAAAAATAAAGATAACAGAGGTCCAGTGGAGGATGTGTGAGTCCTGGCACAGCCTGAGGCAGCTCTGGGTGCACGGGGGAGGTTTCTGACTGTCAGGTGCTTTCTTACTCTGCCCAGCTCTGCAGCCTCCTTAACAATCCACCTGAGAGTTGCTTCTGCTAAATTGACACAATAATTTGAAATTACGCCAAAGTCACTGATTTCTTTATTAACTTTACAGCATAATATATGCTGAGAGGGTTTTTTTTTCAAACTGTATATTTATCATTGCAAAACAGATCATTCTGGGTGTGAATATGCAACGGCCTTGGATCACTGCTACTGGAGTAACTCCTCCTGAACACTCCACTTAAACATTTCTGGCTGTTTTGACTTCTGAATGTTCTGTAAAGGCTTTCTAAAAATGAGTGTCTAATCTGGCTGGAAGTGCTAACGACAAAAGGAAGTTGATATTTGTGTAGTGCCTGGAGCTGTTAACAGGCAGCAGGGGAGAATAAAGAGTTTTAGTGCTGTTAAAATGGGACATTCAGATATGTTTGGATGGAGGAACAATGGCAATTCCTGTCTTAACCTTGACATATTGCAAAGATAAGCGTGGTTTTGCTTTCTATCATTATTGTTAGTAGGAAGATGTATTAGAGATGGTGTTACTAAGGGCTTTTTAAACCCATTCAGTCACTTCAGGCAGATGGTTTTATTCATAATTCTTGATGGCTTGTTCAGTTTGAGGCCATCTTAGACACACTACTTCTCAGATCCTGGTTTTTTTTTTTTTTCATATGAGTGGCTGCCTTTTCAGGGATTATACATTATATACAGGCAGATATTTCACTTTTTGGAAGTCTTAGTTTATTTGTCTTTTGTGCTGCTCTGAGTGGTTATTTCTACCCTGAAAGCAGTTAATAAAGTTCTAGGCAACATAGTTAATATAGTTTAATTTAAATGTTTAGTTTACTTTTTACATTCAGTCTACTATTTAAATTTTATCTTTTTATATTGGAGGGTTTTTTATATTATCAGACTGAAAGAATTCACTTTATTATGGATAGTCTAAGTTACTGTGTGCAGTGATTAAGGTACAGCTCTAGCTAGCTTGTTATTACCAGGTAAGAGAGAGAATAGTGATTTCGGTTTAAAACCTCATATGATGAAGGTATAAATTGCTGTGGTTTTGTATTGAGACACAGAATTTGGGAGAAATGAGGAGCCTGACACTGGAAGGGTTAACATGTGGTAATTTATTATAATTTATTCAAAACATTATTAGTTAGATAACCTCTCTATAGTATAGCAGAAATAATTTTGGTCCTAAGCAGAAGTTAAAAGGCAGAACTGCTCCCTTACATTTTGAAGCTTCTTTTTTTTTTCCTTGAGAATTGTCTGCATCTCATTGATAAAGACACTGTTAGTCCTGCTAAGTGACTAAAGCTCTTAAAATGTCCCTCAGTGATTAGATTTAAAGTAATTGTTCTCTAAATATTTTAATTCGCAGGCCAAAACACTACGGAAATTAATCCAACAAACATTTCGACAATTTGCCAACCTCAATAGAGAAGAAAGTATTTTGAAGTTCTTTGAGATCCTCTCTCCAGTGTACAGATTTGACAAGGAATGCTTCAAGTGTGCTCTTGGTGTAAGTAGAGGAATGTGGCAGTCACCAGAATGCATTCTGGAGTTACAAGCCTAATTGCTTTTGCTTAGTTCTGCAATAATTTTTTGCTTAGTTCCTGTAAATGATTGGATTTCATTAACAACAAAATGTAGTTATTTATTTTATTTAGCACTTTCTCCATTGACTGTTCAGAAACAAAGTGTCGTTCATTAGTTGGGTAAGACTTGTATGTAAAATTAAATATTTTTATTGGTGCTTTGTTTGTGAAAGTCAAGCACTTTTTCAGCTGTTTCCATGAGAAAATGAGACTTTCCAACTCCTGTTTGTAAATTTTCCTCTAATGCCTGTTAATCTCTAGCTATTTCAAGCAAATTTTGAGGAAGGGTCCTAAGTCTGGAAAGTTTGTGAAAATGGAGACTCCAGTAGAAATTAGAACTTGAATATCAATGTCCATGAGAAGAGGAAATACAGGAAATCCATAGTTCTCATGCAGACCTAAGATAAAACACATGGAAATGCAGTTTGAATAGCAGAAATCCCCAGGAAACCAGTCATGGGGGGTTTTGCCACTTAAAAATTACTTGATTTTAATATAAATTTTTTTTAACAGTTGAAAAGCTTTTAGATATTAATTACTATAACCTGTAATGATAACATTGGAGGATAGTGTTCAGGAGCAAGGCCTTGTCTTACTATTGAAATTGTTCCCTGTTTTTCTCCTTTGGCTCTCAAGTCAAGCTGGATTATTTCAGTGGAGCTGGCAATTGGCCCAGAAGAAGGAATCAGTTACCTGACAGACAAGGGTGCAAATGTAAGTCTACTTCTGTTTTTTGGGGCTTTTTTTCTCAGTCACTGTGTTAACAACCATGACCTGTCATGAACTGGCTGTCACAGAAAGGGGAGTGACCTCTGATCTCTGGGTTGAACACAGCAGAGCTGGGAGCTCAGTGTGTACAATTCTTAGTCGGATATTAATTTGTGATTTGGGATCACAGGGAAGGCATTGGTGATAGGAACTGAGGTATTGTCAGGCTTGGCACTGCATTTATTGCCTTTTCTGCCCAGTGAAGTGCTCACTTGCAGACATTGAAGCACCAGTGGGGACTTTTTAACAATGAAACATGAATTATTGAGTTGTTCTCTTTCTTAGGAATGTGTTAATGCCGAGCTTGTTTAATTAGTTTGTGTGCACATTGGTGCAGGCACTCCTTATTTGCTTTCTTCATACCCTTCTCAGCCTTTTCCTTACCTGATCCTGCCTGGATTGCAGTATTTCCTGGACAGGGAGCTCTGTCCACACAGGTCCTTCAGCAAAATGTTTGGGACCTCTACAATCACAACTTAAGCTGAGCCCATGTCCAGCTTTCTAATGAAATTAATTCAAAAGTGGTGAAAAGATTGGGAGATCAGGAATACCCAGCTAAGAACATCCCTTTTCCAGCAGTCTGGAGGGATGTTGGGAATGTGTGAGCGTGGGTTCTGTGTGGATTTTACCTGTTGAGTTTTCTCTGGGGACATCAGGGGGCTGTTCCCACTTCAGTCCGTGCCTGGCCTTACTCAACAGTGACCTCTGTGGGCACAGTGCAGTTGGATTCCTTCTCCAGAGGCTCTGGATATTTGTGTGTGTTGTTAGCCATGAAACTCCAGAAACAATCAGAGAACAGATTTCTGCACGTGTAGCTTGGAGGTGAAAGTTTCTCTGTGCTTTTGCAACACCAGGGATAAAGGCAGACTATTTTGCTCTAATTTTGGGGGTTTTTTTCCCTCATTTTTTGTGTTGTCTTTCTGCAGCCAACTCATCTAGCAGACTTCAATCAAGTGCAAACCATTCAGTATTCAAACAGTGAAGACAAGGACAGAAAAGGGATGTTGCAACTCAAGATAGCAGGTGCACCTGAGGTATGCTATTCACAGTGGTGATAAACTTGCCACTTAATTTCATTTTTCTTGCAAGGAGTGGAGTTTAGTATACTCTTAATGTGGATATTCTCTGTATTGTACTTTTGTTCTGGGTTTGGTTTTAAAATAGATTTAGAGTTCATTACGTGTTTTAGGTTTTGCATCTGGTGCTTGTGGACTTCGATATTCCTAAAAGAAGCTTAATGTAAAAACAGTAGCTCTTAAATGCAATTTAATAGCAGCCTGCATGTGCATATGTGCTGCATCCTTGAGAGAAAACTGAGCAATTTCACTTCTGTGTAAAGGGGAAATGTGAAAGAAAGAAAATTTGTTCCCTCATATGACATGGAGGCAGCACTGGAAGTAAAATAAAATCTTTTCCTTGGTCCAGTGCACCAGAAAACAGTCACTGTGGTAGAGGAGGATGGAGGGAGGTTGGCAGATCTGTGCAGAGGATGATGAATGTTGGTGGTATTTAAATTAATAGCTTGTCTGTATTTCTCACATCTCTTTTTCCACTGTACATATTTCTTTTTATCTTTTTTTGCAGTTGGTATGGGTTGTTTTTGGGCAAAGAATAGATTGCTGCAGAGGGTGGGAAAAAAGATGCCCCCTGTCAGAGCTTTAAGGAATAAGCAACTTCTTCAGAATTGTCTTAATTATAATCCTGAAAGTCATAGCAGTTGTATTCAACAGTGGTTTACACTTCATAAGCCCAAAGTAATGCTACTTTTAGGTGAAGGTACATTTTGCTGAACCTCCTGTTTGAAATTTGCTGCAAAAAGGTAAAGCAAGAATCTCTGGTGGTTCCCTGCTCCGCCACATTTTTCTGTTTACGCTTTGCGGGCGTGTGTGAAGTTCTGATGCAATGACACAGCTGTTCCACTCTGTGTTTGCAGCTCCAATAATTCCTCTTTGTTGGTGCCTTGTTTTTTTCCCTCTGTAGCCTCTGACAGTGACAGCACCATCCTTAACCATTGCAGAGAACATGGCTGACCTGATCGACGGCTACTGCCGGCTGGTGAACGGAGCCACGCAATCCTTCATCATCAGGCCCCAGAAAGGTAAGGACACCTTCATCCTCACAGCTGCCACACTCACATCTACTCAGCTTGTTTGGCATTTGAATAGAAGACACGAGGTAGCAGCAAAACTCTCACTTGGAGGCTCTTTTCTTTCAGGGAGGAGCAGTGGGAAACGCTGATGGTAAATTGATGCTCCATCAAAAATTGCTTAGTGGCTGATAATTAAGGCTGGTTTCAGTAATCACTGCTTTACACTAATTCCAGTCTTAACTAGCAGAAGTAAATTGTAATTATTAATAAAGGTACTCTTAACACAAGGGTGTGTTATCTTCCAATGTGATTCCCTAATATACAAATGGAAATTCAGAGAGGTTAGTTAGGACGCATTTGGATAAGGTTCTGACAAGTGATAGATTTCAGTTTCTGCCTTTCTCCTTGATACTCAAAACATCTCCATTTAAAAAATAAAAACCTTAAGAGGTATCATGAGTATCTCTCATAAAATAGAACTAAAGCAGAGATACTTTTTATAGCGTCTATCAGTTGTTTTTGTAGCATCTCACAAGCTGGAAGCAGTGAGATGAGGTTGCAGGTACACCTAGTTTTTTTTAGAGAGAATTTAATTAAATTTCATTAGAATTTTTTCCAGTTTCAGACAGCTTTAATTATTGAGAAACATCCAAACAAAGCAGCCTAAGAATGAAATTTTCTTCTTCCTTGTTGCTCTCATCTTTACTCATGGAAATTCATCCAACTTTCCTGCTTTCTAAAACAATAAACTATTTCCTTCTTCCCTATTTGTAATACAAGAAAGTACACAAACTATCCCAGCATCTCTCCAGTGTGAAACTGAGTCAATTTTTAGCCACATTCTTGCTTTCTTTGTGCCACAAGTTTTCCCTGGGGTGATGTTGTTAACATAATTCAGGTCTTTTCCAGGTCCATCTATAACATCCTGTCCATGAGTGGCTCAAAAACCCCAAACTTAAACTTCGTCATTCAGTAATAAAGAAATGTGATTGTAGGGTGTTAGATGTTTTGACAGCACATAGTAATTGCTCAAATTATTCTTAAATTTGCTTTTTTTTTGTATTTCTGACCCTTAGTGTGAGTGAGTAGCCTTTAGCTCCAACACAAGCAGCTTTGTTAGAACCTGTGTTAGTTATGCAGCTTTATCTCCATAGAAATTAAAATCTTCCCTCAACACAAACTCAGCTCTCCAGGCCATCCTGGTGCAGAATTCAGTGATGACGAACCGTTGACCCCAAAATCTGACACCAAAAGGATAAGCTAGCATCAGGGATAATGACAGTTTATTGTTCTACAAAATGAAATAGGCATCACAATCCAAGATTTTCATTTCTCTAGACTAGTCTGTGCCTGTGAGTGTATGTCTTTTGTGCCTCTTCTTTTCTGAGAAATTATCATTTGGGGTTTGGTCCTTATTTTTCACTCCCAAAACTTTCCTTCTATTGCCAGTGGATTGGCTGTTTTTCAGCCCAAACTATAATCACCACAGGTGGTCTTTTAAAACTTTTTCATGTCTTTACACATGACCTCTTCCATGAATTATTGGAAAGCTCTGACTCTGCTTTCCATTTAGGAGCACCTGTGGACTTTGTCCAGCTCTTGCCACTTGCACACTGGTGGTGGTACCCATCAAAATTGACCTGTTCTATTTGTAGTTTTTCTTTCAAATTCCTGTCTTTCTCTGACCTGGCTTTCTTGTCAGCAGCTGTTACATCTTCTAGGCTCACTGAGCTCTCTGAGGGGCAAATCTCCGATTTCCCTGCGCCTTGTGCTGAGGTTTGCTGGTAGGTGTGAGTGCAGGATAAATCAGTGCATTTGGTGCAGGGTGTTTGTTTGTGTGCGGTTCTTATAACATGGAATTTTCACCCGGAGCAAATGAGCAGTGATTGAACAGGAACATCAGGTAGCGCTTTGGGAGCACTCCTTTTTATGCATGCATGAAGAGAACCCCTCTAGTTAAAATAAATTCTGGCTTTCTTTTGTCTGAGGTTTCTTTTTTTTTGAAGTTCATAGCAATACTCAACATATTCATTAAACATTTCATAGGAGAGCTGTCCCCACCATGATCTGCGTTCCCACATCCATTCCACAGTGAGTTTTGATTATATAAGACACATCAAAACCAAATCATGTAGCAGCTCTTGATCCCACAGATGAATTTTATCCTCGTATTGAGCTTTCCCATCCCCTCTTTGTTGTAAGTTTACATTTATTGCAAGTCTCCTCATAAATCGTCCTTCTTGATTACTAACAGAGCTTGTTTTTGTAATATCTGTCCTGCTATCCAATAATGATCGAGTTCCTCTTAATTTGGAGAGAGCACTTGGTTAATGTTTAAGACCTGGAAAGTATTTGGCATTTTTCCATTCAGTTTGTTTTATTTTTCATAAGTATTTTTATATACAGGTCCCTTTAGACCAATGTGGAAACTTCACATTTAATATTTGTTTTTCCGTTATCACCCTTAACTCTTACAGGCCAAGAGCACAAATGAAAAAACTCACAAAAAGTTGAACTGATTCTCAGCTTTTAGGTTATGGAGTGTTTATTACTCTCTACAACTGCTTGAAAGGAGATTGTAGCCGGATGAGGTTTGGTCTACAAGTTATAGGATAAGAGCAAACAGCCCCAAGTTGCTCCAGGGGAGGTTTAAATGGGATGTTGGGACAAATTTCTTCACCAAAAGGGTGGTTAGGCATTGAAACAGGCTGCCCAGGGAAGTGTTCAGAAATACCCAAACTAAATAGTTCCTGAAGTTTTCACCCATATTTACCATGGGCATCATTTTAATTTTAATAGAATGACAGTATGTTCTCATTCTGAGGATACAGTTATCTCTTTGAGTAGTTTGACCCCTCACTGATTTTGCTTTCACAATAATTTCAGTTGGATGAGGACAATTTACATTCCCTTGGCACCTCCAGCCTGGCTGGGACCACTGGAGCTGCCTGGGACCTGCCGTGTCCAGCAGGGAACTCTCAGAGTGGAACCACCTGGACAATCCAGTGGAAACCCCACTACAGCCATGCATAGCCCATTTCTTTTAAAAAAAAGTCAAATTGGGCAAAAATGATGTGGGTTTCAACTTGTGAAAAACAACATATGCCTTAACTGGGATGCTGTTAGTAAGAAATTTTGACTTCAGACCTGCAGGGGTATTAATGAATATTTGATATTTTATTTGGGGTATAAACTGTAAAAGGATGAGCACCAACTCGAGCACCAGTGCCTGAAGTGAGCAGTTAGTACCCGGAGAGCATGTAGGCGTCTGTAAGATCAGGAGTTCTGTGCAGATTCTTTTCCTTTAGTTTTATCCAGTGAAAGAGAAGGCACAGAATCATAGAAGAATCATAGAACAGTTCAGATTTGCTGATACCTTCAAAAATCATCTCCTTCCAACCTCTTAGTACTACAGCCTCTGTGCACCTCTGGTACTGCTTAATAGCATATGAGTGTTTTTTGATGCCTGGGTGCCTTTTTGTGGTTCTCTTTTTAAACGTCCACTTGCTTTTCCAGTTTCTCTTGTCCACGTACAGCCCTGCACTTGGCACACATCTCCAGCAGCCCAGTGGGGTGTGTTGTCCCTGGAGCCAGCCCTTGCCAGCACCAGGTTGTGGCTTCCAGGCACTTTTGGGTGCTTCTTCCTTCTTCCCAGGGCTGAGCCTGCCTTGGCCACATCTCCCAGCCCCATCAGCCCAGAGGACAAGGGTCCAGATCTGTTGCTGTGATGCTAATGAGCACCAAGCCAGTTTTGTCGTGTGGGATTCTGCAAGGGATGGTGAAAAGGGAGATGATGAGATGGAACGGTTTTGGATATGGTAGACCATGCATGTTGCTTGGCTTCCCAGTGGATCTGGAAGCAAATACTCATTTAACTTGGGTCAGAGTCTCTGTTTTTCTTTGTCTATCCCCATCTTTTCTTCAGTTTTCTATATAGCTTTCCTTCACTTTCTTTGCTTTTCCTTCAATTTCTTCACCTTTCTTTCCTTCACCTTTTTTTGCTTCTTTTCATCTTCAAACTCATTGACTACATCATACTACTGCTCAACTAACTGCGTAAGACCACTTCTATTCACATTCTCCCTATCTCACAAAGTGCCTAGAAAGGGTTTACTATTACAATGGATTCAAGATTTTGTTTTGTTGTGATTTATTATGTTTTATTATGATCCTTGCTTTGCATTTTACACTGATAGGAAGCTGTTCAAAAAGTGGAACGGAGGCTTGCGGGAGCAGAATGAGATTCTCTTCGTTAAGGAAATTTAATACCACATTGGGAAGTCAGATTTGCTCTTTATCTCCTTTAGATCCTCTTTGATAGGTAGTATTTGACTTCAGCACACACTAGCAGTTGCCACCTGTGGTATTTCTGACTTTCTTAGGAGGCTGGAGGAGGGAAAAACAATCTGATCTGGTCTGATCTAAGCTCAGTACCTCGAACATATGAAGCATTGTGGCCCTGCAAGTGTTATGAAATCATTCCTATCAAGTGTAATGAAATCATTCACTGATCTTTCTGAAGTCCCCAAATATAATACTCCACAAGAAAAAGCCCTAGAGGAAATTAAAATTCCATCTTTTGAATGCAGTTTGAATAGTGTGCAGTTAACACACAGTGGAGCTACATATTAAAGAGCAAGGAGAATTATTTTGAATAGCTGCTTATTAATTGTTCATCCATTACCTTGGTTTAAAAATACAGAATGATAAGGTTAAATGTGTAGTTTAATAAAGTTCTTTTAACACAGAGGTTTGTATTTCTTTCTAAACCTTCTAAGACTGTGTGTTCCACCAGTAACATATGTGATTAATCAGCACCATCTAAGCCTTAAATCCATTGCCAGATGTAGGAGCAGCATTGGAATAAGGACAAGTAGCAGCATCACTTGGTGTAAACCAGAGCACAGGGTGATTTCACAACTAATAACTGGCAGCTGATACAGTGGTCATTTAAGGTTCTTCTGAGTGTTCTTCACAGCCCTGGGGAGGCCTGCAGAGCAGTGGACAGGATTCTGTGCCTGCTTCTCCGAGGCTGATGTCTTTTGCCCAGTTTCATTAGGTTGTCTCTTCCTGTGCCCATTGCAGTTTCTCATTTTGGGTACCTCCCTGCAGTGTTTTACTGCCAGGCTGCCCTTTCATGCCATTGCTCTCACCCTTGTCACTCCATGCCGCATCTGAGGATCTTTGCCTTCTGTTTCCTTCCCCACAAGGTATCATTTACTCTACATATCAAAGTACCTTTATCCCCCACCTCCTTATTTAGTCTTACTGTCCTTCCTCTGCCCCCCAGTTTCAGGTGCTGGCTCTTGTCACTGCTGAGCTGCTCCACAGCTTCCAAATCGCAGCTTCTGCTTTCCCTTCTTTTCTGCAACTTCCTTTTCAGCATCCCCCATCAGACAGATCAAAACAGACTGTTGTTGCTGAGCCAGATAATGCTTTTCTACCTATAGGCAGCAAAAAAAATGTACCAAGATAGTGTATTTTGCCATGCTGAGTGTGGCTTCTGGGTATCGAGCATTTCTCTGCTCAGTCCCTTAAGACACAAAGGTGAGAGTGTCATTTACATCTATAATTTCTGGAAATTTTGACGTGGGAGGAAAAAGAGAAGGTACTTGATTTTCTGTAAACAAAGCATATGTCACCATTTTCTGCAAGTGTGGCTTTTCTCTGAGGTCACTTTATCAGAGCTACTTTGATTTAGAGAGTGAAACACATTTCAGTTGCCCATCTTCTCTCCTTCCCTGCATACTCCAATCCACTGTAAAGGTGTTTTGATAAAGGATTAGTAACTTCCCCACAGGAATACCAAGTCTCATCAAACCCAATAGGAAAAAAAACTTGTTGAATATGTATATCCAAACTTTTATACACATTACCATTTTCAAAGAAAGACTGGCAAGGATTTGAAAATAGTGTACAAAAAGCTGACTTACTCTCTGGCACAAAACATTATTATTGTATAATCTCAACCCAGTGTGAAATCAATATGATAATATGTGCTTTAATGATTTATTTCAGTTGTCTCACTTGGAAATCCAAGTTGGATTCAATTGTTTTATTTATGTGTTAAGCACTTAGGACATCTTGGAGATAAAAGAAAAGCTTTTCTTACTAGAGAGATGAGATAGTGTCACACCTTCTGCAAGTGATTTATTGGAGTTATTTGTTAAGAATAAAGAAGAGCTTTTATATTCTGTGTACGTTGTTCCCTCAGATGAGAGTTTGCCTAAAGGTCTGTATCAGTGGTTAGAAGGAGTTGTTGATATGCTGCTCTTTATGTATGTGTAGAACATTCTTTTGAATCACCTAAGTTTCCCTGAGAGATTGTGATGATTATTGTTTCAGGCATGTATATATTTCACTTTGAGAGAGGTTATTTGAAAACTTGTAAAAGCTTTAATCCTGTTTTCTTCTTGTTTACACAGAAGGTGAAAGAGCTTTACCATCAATACCAAAGTAAGTTTTGTGCTTTCTTTCCTTATGTATTAAAAAAATGTTTTGAAAAATAGCTATGCTTTCAGGACTTTCTGCACGTGCCTAGTTTTTGTTGTTGCTTTTGGATTCCAGGACAAATAGCAGGTAGGACATAAAAGCCTCACAGCAGTATTAAATTACAAAGATATCAGAAAGAAAATTTGGAGAAAGAAGTGCATAATGCATCCATCATATTTGACAATAACAAAAACAGACTGTTTTGGGAAAGATTTGATCGGAATTCAGGCTATTTCTTTTGAGCCCATGAGTAAATTTAATTGGAGGAGTGATGCTAAACAGTTTTTATATTGTGGTTTCAATCTGTGAGTCAGTCCGTGGTCTTCTTTTTCTTAATTGTCCTCTTTTTGGCTTGTGTGAAATACAGAAAACACTCTTTTTGATGCTATCATAAATCTGTCATGTCACCTTTGCTTAATAAAATTTCCATAATGGGGCAAGTTGAATTTGGGATTTCACTTCAGTTGTAATAAAAACCAGCAGTTATTATTTTAAATATTAATACTGCATAGTAAATACCTCTTTATTTTTTTTAATATAGTAACATAGAAAAACCCTTCTCCAGTAGTAATTGTGGATGCCTAGAAAATGCCAGTCCTGTGTCAGGCAAATAGAGATGCATTTTTTTTTCCGTGTTTGATTTTATGGTGATACTTTATCAAAGGTGTTCTGAGACAAGTTATCTGCATCTAATAATTCTTACAAAGTATGCTAAGATACCTCTCTGCATTTTTCTTCTTCCCAACTTTAAGGTAAATAAGAATAAATTTCTGATTGAGCTCTGATTTAGACAATTCCTTATGTTGTTGGGGTTGGTGGTCTCTGGCTGGGTCTCCATCCTCTCTGGAAGTTGTCGTGGTTGTCTCATCTTCCCATGAGCAGTTCCTTCTTGTGGCCTCCTAAACTCCAGCCTTTAAACCAAGACACTTTTTGCATTTGTTTTGTGGTTTGGTTTATTTTCCTTTTTTGTGATCTGCCTGTTGTCAGTGGCCACATCCAGACCCAGTTTAGAGTCCCACATCAGCAGTGTCCTCTGAACTGCATCAGGCACTGCCACCGTGTCCAGCAGCACGAGGTAACTGCTCAGAGACCCAGTGACACTTTCCTCTTCTGTTTCTTCCTTTATTTCTGGAAGGAGTCCAGAACTATTTTTATTACTTTCTTAACGACTGGATGGGGCAGTTTGTTCCTGAATTAGTGGTTACACACAGGTTCTGCTGCAGTCCTCACTACCAGGCAGCTTTCTCATGCTGTAGAAAGGGAGAAAATTCAGGGAAATAAAGTTGAGGCTGGAAGCAGTAAAATTGGTAAATTTAGTGTGCACTTACGGAACAGGAAAATTTCTTTTTACTTAAATAGACACAAGTGATAAATATAGAATAACGTTCTAACTACCTAAAGTTGAACCCTTTTTTATTTGTAAGGATTTCTGGGATAAAATAAGTTTTGAAGGAGAAGTTTCTTCCCATTTTGGGGACAGTTAAATTTTTACACTTGAGTCTGTTTAACAAGAGCACCACATGTGCCCTGAGTCTAGCAGCAGAGCTTTTATCAAACACACAGAACTACCAACCAACAGCATCTTGCGTCAGGGAAGGTTTGCCTTTGCCAGATGAAATTCCTGATTTCTGGAGGCATGAAGTGCGGTGCTCTCTTGACCATTAGAACTGTGGTTATATGTGTAAGTGACAAAAAATTGAGAATCTGATAGAAGTTCTGATCCTTACGAACATTTATGTTTAACATAACATATATGTGACATAATGAACATTTATATGTAATGAGCAATGCATTTATACATAATGAGCACTATATAATATATACATATCATAATGAATACATGGCTACATTTAAATGCAGTTAGTTTTCTTCATTTAGTTGACATGTAAATTAATTCAAAATAGTATAAGTCATCTTACAAAAATTCGATTCATACTCCATTTGCAACAGAAAGTAGAAGCACAGTCACATTGCACACATCTTAAAAGTGTGCACAATTTAAGTTTTGAGTTTTCCTTCAAACTCCCTCTGTTTGTGTGAATGATTGTGCCAATTCAAACGCACCCTTGCTCCCCCAGAGGGGATGGAGTGGTAGATTCCTCTCTGCCTTCTCTCCTCCTGTCGCTGGGGGAGATGGCTCAGCCCTGCTAATTACAGTAGGTGCCTGTTGGGATGAATTCCCAGTGTCGGTGAAGAATGTACAGCATTCAGCGCTTCCAACCTCTGTTTTCCAGGCTGGCCAACAATGAGAAGCAAGGAGTGAGGTCTCACACAGTCTCTGTGTCAGGTAAGGCTTATCCAAACGCAGGAGCCGAGTTCATTTCTGGAGCTGACAGATGTGCAGGCAGCTTTCCACTCGCTGCTGCTCCAAAACCTGAGCCGTGCTGCCTTTGGAGAGCAGTTTCTAAAGAGAAACTTTTATGCAACAGCCATTCTGTGCAGTTAGTTCAAAGCCAGGCTGCTTGTCAGTATTTCCACTTAACTTGGTGATGAAGTAGACTAGAACTGAAATTACCTGAGTGTGTGCTAATTGTGAAGGAGCAGCTTTGAAAAGGGAAAATAGGCAATTAAATATTAATCGTTGCTTTACAGAAAGGAGAAACTTAATAACTGTTTTTCTGTAGCTGTTTAGATAAAAGCATTCAGTTTTTGCTATTGAAAATGACAAGTTAATTGAAGGATGGGTATGTGAGGTAATATGTCTTGTTTCAGTACCTTATAGGCTTCTAAGAATTCTCTAAGTTACTGTGGGGTTTTTTAAGTTTTTATGCTTGAGAGATATTTATATTTTCCTATTACAGAATCTTAAATGATTTTGAAGGATTGATGCAATGTCTTAGTAGAAAATGCATTTCTAAATCTGTATACATATTTATTAAGGGGATTTGAATGCAAAAATGTATTTATATTATGGTCTGTTCCTATAGGTTTCTAATATTTGGCCACAAACTTGAGGAACCAATACTGTGACTCAGTGGATTTCCCACCCCTGACTTGAGGGAGGCTTCAGCCCCACTTTTAACACTTACAGGAGCACTTAGTGGCACATGTTCAAAAACCCAACCTATTTCATACAAGAAGGAGGAAAGATACATAGAAATTCCATTAATTTCCTACTTTTCAGATTCCTTTCCCCACTCTTACCCATTTTTTAGAGATGTTTGAGATTCAGTCCTTGGCATAGGAATCCCAAATAAACAGGGACTGTGCAAGAAAACAGGTGGGAGGATCTGGAGTTTAAATGAGGATGAAGCTGCAGTGGGGTAATGGAGCTTCATCAGTTCCTGTGGCCTCTCAGATAGCAGCTCTTCTTCCTTCAGTGCCTGTCAAGCATGGTAGATCAGGTAGATAAGCATGAAGCATGGTCAGCATGTTCTCTTTCGATTCTTACCTCTGTGGCTCGTTTTAACTGTTAAAAAAGTTGAAATTTCAGGAGTGATTAGCGCTGTGCTTTTAATTATTTTGCTCACCCCCAAAAAAGCTAATCTTCAGGACAAAAAATCACACTGTCTGCAGCCTCAAATTTTGACTCCTTCAGTTTTTCTGAGGATTCTGATAATACTTTTAATAATAAAACCAGTAATAAATGTTTCCTTTGTGATCCTTTCTTGCTGCTGCTTTGACTTTGCAAATTTAGGTATCTTCTGCTGAAGTTCTCTCATGTCTCAGAGCACAAATACTGCTCTTTCAAAGGAGCATTTTGGAATTAGGGTAGGGAAATGAGTTGTAATAGCCCCAGCTCTGGCATTCAGAGCATCAGGTGGAGGTGGATGAGGGGGAAATGAGATCTTTGCTGTAGCACCACAGAAGAAACAGAAGTAGCAGTGACATTCAGGTGGATGTCAGGGACACTGAGGTGCAAAGCTGGCTCCTGTGAGAAATACAATGAAATTAAACCTGAAAATACCATTCTCATTCTTGCCAATGCCAAAATCAAAACCAGTTAGGTGTTATTTTTGTATTGTAGTAATGGTTTATATCTTTCCACACTGAAATTATTGTGCTTGATGCTTGTTTTTATACCATGTTACAAACCACTGGAAACACTGATACAATGCTGGAATGGTCCATGCCAATGCATTTAATATTCAGTCTCAAGGGTTTGTTCTTCTTTTAATACAATGGCACAGAACACATAAAGCCTTTTTTTGTTGTTGGGTTTTCCCCCCCCAAATTATTTAAAATGAACTGAGGATGTCATTTAAACCAGAGACAGATTGCTGAGATGAACTTCCATGACACGGGTTATTCTCAGGAGCTGCTTTCTCTAAGAATCTCTTGAATCCCCAGGGGAATGAGTTTGCTCTAAATGAAGAAATTCATGGTGCAGATGCGGGGAGGCGTCACTGCTGCTGTCAGATGGAGCTGATCCATCCCTGTGGGACAGGGGGGGCAGCAGCTGTACAGATGCTCAGTTCAGCCCAGTCCCAGGTCCCAGAGCCCGAGAGCAGCCAGGGCAGAGCAGCTCTGGGGGCAGAACAGGAGCTTTTCTCTGGTGCCATTGCAGTGGCTCAGGGCCAAAGGCTTCAGGTGAGATGAGCTTTCGGAGCTCACAACAACTCTAACATTCTTCACGCCTTCGGTGGTCAAAATCGTAGATGAACTCTGCTGTTTGATTCCAGTGACATTGCTCCCCTTTGTTTAGACCTCTCTTGATGCTAAAGATAAATAGCAAAATTCTGAGACAGGTACAACAAAACAATTAAGCAGTCAGACATATTTACAGTATTAACGTGCTTAGGTGGACAAGGAGGTTTCACAGTGAGTTCCCACCACAGTTTGGGGAAACCAGCAATATCCAAACCCAGTGTGAAACATGATTTGGTGGTCTGAAAGTTCAGGTATTTGTCTGAAGCTTAGCAGGTTTAAAAAGGAACCTGTTAGTGAAAGATGCTTTGTGTTTTTGGAATATTCATTAACGTACCTTGGAATGTTTCTGGTCTGATGAAGTGATAACTTGTTTTTTTCCAAGTGCTCCAATATTCCAAAGCATACAAAGATAGAAGGTTTGTAAATGCTTTTGCTTGGGTTTTTTTCCCTCTAAATAAAGGCCTTTTCAAACTAGTGAAGAATGAAGTTGGTTTCAGGAATCCAAAGCAGCAAATTTCTGCATCTGGCAGTCTGTGTGTCACTGAACCAGGTTACACCACACACCTCTTGCTGCTTCTGTTCCTTCTGCTGTTAATTGTTTGCCTTGCTTCAAATTCTCTGTTCCCTGCAGTGGACTCCGTGTTCAGCTAAGATGCCCACCAGATTCCCCCCCTTTTTACAAGCATAGTAGTTTTATGCCTCGACACGTTTGTGTGGGTATAACATTATAAATAACTATAAATAAGCTAAATTAAATTAGTTGGATTTTAGATTTCTTTGGTAGTCGTCTGATGTTTTGGCTGAAATTGGCTGTGATTCACCAGAAACAATGAGTGTTTTAGCTAATAGTTAATTGTAGCTTTTACCTCCTTCTCCTGCATTTCTCTTTACATTAAAAAAGAGTTCTTTGTACTTAGCCATGAGTGTACACTCAGGAAATGGTAAGGCTAAACTATTTGCTCGGTGCAAATAGTATATCAAATGTGTAAGAAGCAGCACACCAGTTAACTATAATTTCATTGACTGTATTTCCAGTGTTTTGCTTGGAGACACCTTATTAAAATGCTCTGCTCTAGTCTAAAGGAACTTACTTTGGCCAGCAGTTTGTTTTTAAATAGCAAATATTAGCCTTGGTAAAGTGATCTTTCATTTCCAGATAGACATATTTCCAAAAATAATAACTCATCTGGTCAATTATACATTACAAAAAGTTCTTTATAAAATGAAATCAGTACAGCAATAGGTACTTGCTCCATTTTTACATAAATTCTTTCTGACACAGAGTTCTTTGGTTTCTTCTGCCCCTTCCTTGCTTATGTAAATATGACTAGGAAGAATAAATATGCTTTTGCATCCCTTGGCTAATCGCTGTGCCTCCTTTGCCCTAGAGAATTCATGAATTTTTTTAATCCTAGCTCAAATGCTACTTTCCATGCAGTGCCACAGAATATTTCAGACACTTCAGGCCCATGTGTTTCAGTGAGCATTGAACAAGCAGAGTATTGAACAAATCTTGGCAGGTCCTTGGCAGTGCTGGGTTAATGGTTGGGTTCAATGATCTTAAGGGTCTTTTTCAACCTAAAGGCATCTGTTGTTCCAAGCATTCCCTCCTGGCATTTGAGTGTTCAGGTACTGTTGGAAAATAGTGTTTTTGTGGGGAGGAGCTGTGAGTGGGAAGGTGAGAGGAAGGGAGAGATGAGCTCAGTAGAACAAGGGAAGTGTCTGAAGGAGGTTTTAGGGTGTCCCACAGGGCTGGTCTTGCTTAAAGCACGTGCTGGTTTTGCAGCTTTAGTATTTAGTGCTTATTTGGTGAAGGAAATTCAAAGGTCTCTGAAAATACCATCCCAGTTTCAGCTGTTAAAGCAAAGTGTTCATCTCCTGAGTAGCAAACCCCAGGACACACCCCTTGAAGAGGGAAATAGGTATGTTAAAGAGAAATTGGGTTGTTATCCTATTCCCCAGCTGGCGCAGCTGCTGTCAGTAACACAAGCAGCATTTTAAACTCCGAGGGGTGTAGCTCTAAGTGCATCATGAAATGATGGCAGGAGTTTCTGGTAATTCTGATTGTGCCATTGCCTCTCTATCCCATGGTTTAGATATATCCTAACATGCCTCCCGAAGGAGAATTTTGCTGTCTGGGAGTAAATATCTTTATAGGATCTGAAGGATGTTAGTATCCTGAAAGAGGGGCTTCTCAGCAAGTTTCAGGTTCTGCTTCAGAGTCACAAAATTATAACTTTGTTACACTTAAATCACACTGTGATTAACTGCTGATCATGGCAGTGAAGTGGCATGAGAATTCTTCTCTGAGGTGCTGCTGAGGAGCAGATCCTGTTTGAGGGAGCTGCCAGTTTAGTAATGCCATTCAGCTGAAATTTCAATCTGAATGAAAAAAAAAATTCCGTTTTGAAGGAGATAAGCCTGATTTAAGTGAGATCTCATCACGCAGAAAAAAACCTCTATGGTATAGTTTGTATGTGAGAGAAACTTCCAGGAGGTTTCCTAGAGAGCAGGAGCCAAATGTCAAAACACAGCAAACAGGAGAGGAAAAAAAAAATAAATATATTCACCTGATGTCAGTGTCAGACTGCTTCAAAGTGCTCTGAATGAAGGAGATGTTGGCATGTGAAAGGACCTGTCTGTCCTGCTGTGAGCAGGATGGAAAGACAAATACAATTTTATTGAATCACTGCTCCTGGCAGAGCACAGTGCAGGCTCTGTGTCACAATTCCTGAGCTCCAGATGAAGGTTTGCCCTGTGCCCAGGTCTGAAAGAGTTTCTTGTGTAGGACTTGTATTTCTTAGTTCTTTTTGAGTTACTTGGTGGGGAAAAAGGAGGCCTTTGCATGAGGTTGGAAAGGTGGCAGGTTTTTAATGTCCATTTTATCAAGACACTGCTAAAAGAACGAAGCTGAGAAGTGTAAGTAAATTTTTAGATGAGAAATTGTGTCTTGAGCACTTAGGAATGTGTCTGCCAGCTCAGCTGTGTCTGCTCTACAGCTCACTTCTGAAAAGAGAGACTAGGAGTCTTGCCATAAATTACATAGTTATAAATTCAAATTAAGTAATTATTAAGTAATTTGAGGAATATAAAGACTTCGTTAGAGCTGTAGCTCTGCCATATGGTCGCAGCACTGAGAGACATTCAAGCTTAAAGTTTACTGCAGATTAATTTTACAAACCTTGAGCAAGCCATTAGTCTCCAGGTTCATGGAGGAGGGAGTTGCTTTTTAACTCACCCAGCTATTCCATTGATTAATAAGATAATATAGTTGAGAATGCCCTTAATGCTAATAAATTGCGGTATTTCAGATTGCCATCACAGTTGAATAGACTGGTGCTGTTATCTTTTTCTCTTTTAGCCTGACTAAAAGGCTGCTTTTCATGCAGAAAAACACCAGAATGAATTGTGGTGACATTCTAAAGACATTTCTTCCATGTCAGTGTCCAGGAAGTTCCTGCATTGATTCCCTCAGCCTGTGGTGCTGGTTAAGGAGTTCTTACCCTCCTGCACTCCTTTGTGAACCTCTCTTTGGATTTCAGCAGACATTTCTGCTTTTCAAATAGTACCAGTGTAGTAAGACTGGAGAAATGTTCCACGCAGGATCAGGTTTGGGGGGTTGTTGTTTATGTAAAAACATATTTGATGTGACAACCCCGTAGTGCTCATTTTAGTTCAGAAGCTCAAAAATCAATACATTTATTCTTTCTACAGGTTGGGTTTTTTTTCAGGGTTTTTCCCTCAGACTGATTCAGGAATGTACAACTTAAGTAGAATGGGGATATAATCAAATTCAGCCTTCCAGTATTTACTATCTGCTCGTACAAGGAGCTCCGGTGGTACCTGCCCTGTTAAAAAGAGGCAGTAAAAGGCTGGTCTCTGTCTCTTCCTTTCTAACATAATTATTGCGTAGCAAGTGATTTTTTCCCTTATTTTTGCCCCTACTTTTTTTTTTAGCAATCAATTTATTGAATACTTAGTACTGAGTAGAGGAACTAAATAAATAAAGTCCCATGCAGATTTCAGCAGCATTCTTGAGCACCAGTGATATCCTGGCTGGAAGCTGGTGTGGAATGGTGGAAATCCTTCTAAGTAGTATTCATTTTACTAAGGTGTTCTGTAGACTCCTGGGAAAGTGTTGGAATGTCTTCTTCTTTTTTTAAAAAATTTAAAATCAACTCATTCGAATCAACTTTCTTTCATAGCTAGACTTGCAGATGTAAGTTTAGACGAAGCATCTTCCATTTAGAGTGGCAGAATAATTGAACAAACTTCAGACAATAAATCATAAAAGCCAGGTTTGAAATGCAAGGGAAGAGTTGGACTGCCACACCACAGGGCATCAGGGCATACACGTGATGAATTAAAAACACCTTTGCCTTTTCGGTGTGCTCTTCGTTTCAAATAGGTTCATCAGGTTTCAGCAGCTCCTGCCACGCACATATCAGTGTGAGGGTGAGCAGCATTTCAGCACTTCAGGCTTAAATTAGCTCTGCAGCCTGAGCAGACAGGTCAGGAGCTGAACCATCTCTTCCTTTTCAGATGGCTTGTGTTGCTTCCAGTGACTCTATACCTGTTCTTGTGTTTCAGTGCAGAGTGTTGGGTTCCTCCGTTCTCATGTCAACACCTTTGCAGTGGTCACTTCAACTAGCTGCACTGTTTTTTCCTTTTCTTTCTTAGTGTGTCTGAAGCTTTTTATGAGTGTTACCTGAGGTTTGTGCTAGAATGACAGAGCTGAAAATTGTCTGTCATGTGATGTTAGGGAGAGAAGTCCATTGGGATTATCAGGGGGAGAACTCAGAGTGTTCCCCTTTAAATTGTCTTAAACCAAGACAAATGGAAATGCTGATACACTGACTTAGTCAAGAATTTTGCCCTCTCCTTGCACCTCTTTTAGATTTTAGCATTGAATCTGATTAATGTTCTGTCTTCTCTCTGATATGTGCATTTTCCCACTAGATTAATGATTTCTGTTTATTCAGTCACCCAGCAGTTTTTATGATGGCAGTTTCTGTTGTTTGTGGAAGTTATTTTTATTAAAATTACATTCCCCTTTTGTACCCTTCCTGCACTCCTCCCACCACTGACAGGTTCAGTGTCTCAGCAGCTGCTGCTGTGGGACTGAGCCTCTCTTTTAGCATCTGCACCCCCAGCCTGTGTAACTCCAGGTGGCTGGACCTCACCCTTGAGTTTTGGCTGTGAACAGCTCCCAGCAGCAGGATGTAGGTTTTTTATTTAATTGGTTTTTTAAACCACTTCTCACATTTCCTTGGAGAGAGGAAAAAGGGGAAAGCAGAGAGGAGCAAACAGGTAACAAGAGAAATAAAAGGAGCAGGTATCCTCAGGTACTGAGTGTCATCTTGTGTCCTTTCTCACCTCATGGAATCAGTTTTGGCTTCTTTGTATTTTTTCCTACTCCAAATTTTCCCTCATCCTGATAAGCATTCCTGATAAGCACTTTGCTAAAAAATGCAATGGGGTGACTGGGAAAGGGGACAGTGCCATGGGGTGTTCACCCAGAGATCCTTGCAGTGCCAGAATATCCATTGGTAAGGCAGGTCTGCAGTGGGAATAAGACTCCAGTGGCAGATTTGAGATCATAAAATATGTCAGTGCTGTATTTCAGGAGATAGAGAAACGGTGTTTTCCCTTGTTCTATGTAACCCTGCTGTGTGAAATTCTTCTTTTGTGTTGTGTTAAGGGTCCAGAGAGTCAATACATACATGTTTAAGTCTGATGACTATCACTTAAGCTGGAATATAGCTTTAAAGTATGGAATAAACCCAGAAATTGACTTTTCAGAACAGATAGAACTTGGGTGGGAAACCTGGAAAAGCAGGTTGCGCTTCTGGGATAGACAACGTTCTTTGTGTTGTTAATGAATGGTGTACATAGTTGACAAAAGCTGACTTTTTTAATGGGTTCTAGTCTCACTTTTAAAAACTGAAAGGAGCTACTGTAGAAAGGAATTTGAAGAAAAATACCAAAAATGCTTTAGAGTTTCCACGACCTTCGTATTTTTGTTTGGGTATATGGAATTGTAATGTAAACCTTTACTTTTATGTTCATTCCTTATAGATGTTCTCTTCAGTCTCTTTTCTTTTATTTCCAAATAATTTGTTTCTGTTTTTTTTTTCTCTTTCCTTTTCTTGCCTCTTTGTAAAGGAGTCAATCACTGTCAGCATAAAGTAAAGAAAGCTAGACGCTTTCTGCCTTTCGTCTTCTGTGCCCATGAGTCGCCGCCCAAGGGTACTGCTCTGCTCTTTGTCTAGGCTGCCTTATTAACCCAAAAGCTAATACTAACTCAGTTCCTGTTTGTAAACTACTTTAGCCTCAGGTAAACAGAGTTCCAAGAATAATTTCATTATGTTTTCCTCCTGTTGAATTGGATTTCGGTGCAGCGTCACCAGCTTGCTGGTCCCCGTTTTTATGGGTAACTTGGTTTTGAGCATCATGTGCTACAATGAAAAACAAATTATTTTATTTATATAGTTATGCAGCCCTTGTCTGCCATCTTTTTTTTGTTAATATATTTTGACTTCATTCTTGGACCCCTGATACAGCATGCTTATGGATGAAACAGAACAGCAACAATAAGCATCAGCTGAAATCACTTTGAATTAAAACACGGAACACAGCGATGCTTTTGGCTGCGTACTGGTCCAGCGCTGGTCTGGACCAGTTTGGCTTTATTAGGGGTAAGACAAATTTCCCGTTTTCTATAAAAACCATCTAAAATACTTGCCTTAGCTTGTGCTGTGGGGTTTGGTGTGCAGTAGGGCTGCTGCAGCACACGTGGAATCCGGTGTTCGTTTGAAACCTTCCCTGTAGAGTCGCTCCCCTTGCCAGTGTTTAAATTTCAGCCTTGTACAACTGCACTTTGCTCTGTGTCATTCCAGCCTAGATGGTTCCATTTCTTACTCGTGTCTTGGTGATAGCTCAGGAGTGCATTTCTTCTGGAAGGGTCAACACCAACTCTGCGTATCCAAAGTGCTCAGTGTATGCAGAGTCAGGTTGAGCCGACTCATCTAGCTGTAGGAGAACTGCTTTAAAGTATGGAATAAACCCAGAATTGACTTTTCTTAACAATGCATTAAAAGAACTAGTCCCAGTTCCAAATTTAATTTTTGTGTACCTTTGTGTTTGAAAGTCATTAACTCTGTTTCATCATAAAAGCTTCTTAGAGCGTATCTCTGTCCCTTGGGTTTTAGGTGAGAAGTCTTAAATTCTGCTACTTTTCTGGTTTCTCTTGAGTCAGGTATATAAGATAACTACAGTCTGAATACTTTTGGATTACTCATGAATTTAATAGTATATTTTCCCCTCCCCCTTCTCTGTCCCCTCTCTCTCCCCCTCTTTTTTCTCTCTCCTTGCATGCCACCTGGATCTGCAGATGAAATTAGTGGGGACGGTAATATGTTTTCTAGTCTGTGTGTTACTAACGTGCAATATGCAACTCTTATCTCCATATACCACTTAATGCACATTTCAGTAATACATTTTATACAGCTTTTAGTGTTATAAAGTGGTCTGCTTTGGATGTTAGCTGATAAATACTGTACTTTCCAGGCTGTGCAACTAATGCTTTCTGCTAAACTGGAATTGAAAAAGGAAAAATTCGATTTCAAACGTGCAGGGATGTGGTGTTGCATGTGTTTGCAATGAGACTTGTGGCATGATGCAAAGAAGGTTTAGAGGTTTGCAAGAGTGTCCAGTTTGATTGAAATGGTTATATCATCATTAATTTGGTCAGTGGGTGAGATCAGTGGGTGTAACACCTGAGAAATGAGTCTGCTGAGTAGTGCTTTAAAGGCATCAAAGTGCTCCTTGCATAAAAAAGAAGCTGTACGAGCTAGATTAATGCAGATCGAATACATGAATATTAACCAGGTCTCAGCTATTCAAACTAACAATTTTAAAGACGGATTTTAATATTTGGGGTTTTATTTTTAAAACTTTGAAACTTACTACAAAATATTTAACTTCTGTAGACTTCGTAAATTTTCATTCCTCTGAAAACAAGATGGGTTTTGGTTTTTTAAAAAGAGGTTTTCAGCTGTTTTTCTAAAGGATTCCTTCTGATATTGGAAAGAATCAAACTGCTACTACTGATAGTGTATGTATCTTTATTCTTCTAAGTAGGAGGCACTAAAAGGACATAAAAGCAACATGCAAAGGAGGGTGATAAGAGGAAACAGAGATCACGTCTTTGACCTTCCTTTCAGTAAAATGGAAAGGGGGTGTATTAACTTTTCATCTCCTTTCTCTCAGATATAAACTAAAGATAATACCACACAATTTTCTTTCTTTTCTTAAACATCAAAAGGACCTTTTTTCTGTCATAAATTTAAAAACTGTATTTCAAATACTACCCCTACATAGCTTTTTATTGGAACTTACCTTCTTTTATAAATTACAGGCTCTGATAAATGGGAAAAATGATGAAAAAGGGAAGTTCAAACCTGTGCTTAAGGTCATGGTTTAGCTATTACAGATTTAATACCCTGGGATGTTTCTCCCTACAGTTTAATAAATGCATTCAGATTTAGTAAAGCTCAAATTGGCTCATTCATGTGTGTGACCACCACTACCTTTGCCCAAAACCAACCTGTTCATTTTTCCATCTCCAAGAATCGTAACAAATGGTGGTGCTGGGTTTAAAAAGTGCAACAGTGATGAGTCCTGTTATTAAATCTGAGTTTTTCCAGACTCACCAAGGACCCAGGAGATTCCTGGAATCACTGCTTTGTTGGGAGTGTTCAGCTCCTGGGAGTGCTGTAGCACATCCTGCTTTGGGGGCTGCCTGCAGAGCTCTGCCCAACTCCATTTTAGAATCCTCAGAGGTTCTGGAATATCTCTAAACAGACCCAGTTCTGGGTTTGGGAGACCTGGTCTGTCTGTGATTAATCCTGGGGTCAAACCCCTATGTGAGGGAGGTCAATTCTCTATTCCAGAACACTTTGAGCCCATCAGTGTTGATGCCTTGACTGAATTTTCCTCTTAATTCCCAGAAACAATGCCAGACATATATATATAGGAATTTTTTTTTAATATATTCCTCTCCAGAGTGTTAAATGTGGAACAAGAAATATTTGTGTTGTTAATTGCATGCATTTAATTTATTTGGGTTGATTATGAGGACACTGCTGCTTTCATGACGTATTTGGGCAATGTATCAAAACCATATGAAGTGCCCTGTGCTGTTCTGAGAATGCTTTTAGTATGAATTAACTCATTAATTTAAAACAGAGAGATGAACAAGCACTGTCATTGATCACATTCTGTAAGCACTGTTTCCTGGATTAGTGTGACAAGTGTTTGGGGGTTTTTTTAAGTGGCACCAGTTCTGGTTTCCAAACTTCAAAAATTTTTCTTAAATATTAAAAATTTCATCCAGTCCATTTTTTCACATAGAGTAAGAGCTTTCTGATATCCTCAACAAAATCCTATCACAATATTAGAAGTAAACAGAGTGATTTATCCCTATCATGTTGGGGATTTATTTTTTTTTAAAGCTTCTTTTTTAAATCAAGTGGAGGCTTATTTTCTACAAAAACATTACTTTATAATGTAGGGAAGAAAAAAAAAACACAAAGAAAGACATAAACGCCTCTGGAGTGTTCTGCCTGTTCAGAATTGTGCACTGTCTTTATAATTTATTGCATTTGCATTAGGAGACTGTATTTTGCTATATCCTAAATAGAATATTTAGGATTTGCTATATCCAATAGAAATTGCCTAGCAAAAATGTAAATTACGTGGAATTTCCCAACTCGCCTTTTACAACACCTGGAGTTCAAAAGAAAAAAAAACAGCTTTTATTTTATTTAGGTAGTAAGAAACTAAGATCATAAAATTACACATACTCCCAGAAGTGTGTTAAACTTCAAAGGTTATAGGCAACCTGTGGTTTCCTGATCGTTGAATATTCAGTTTGCCTGAAAACGAAGCCTCTTTATGTGTGTGTGCAGTATTGATGAGCCTTGCTCTGCTTTCAGGCTTGGCTTGAGCTCAGGGACCATCCCATCCTTCTTCCCACCCTCCCTGTGACTGTCCCAGCCCAAGCCATGGCTCTAGAAATGATTCCAGGGAGCTCTAGGGATGGATCCAAATGCTCCAGGGCAGATGTGGGAAAAAGGGGAGGAAATCGTGGCTTCTGGAGGCTTTTCAGTGTGTGATCACCTGAAATCTGCCATGAAAACTGGGTTTGAAATTACTCACTTTTGAGAACCTCTCTTTGCATTTGAAGTTGGTGAGTAGAACTTGACAGCCTGGAAGTAAAAAAATGGATCCATAGTTGTGGACTGGCTTTAAAATCCCTGGAGGAATTGATCTGACCTTTAGGAAATGACCTGCACACACTGGAAGTTCTTTAAAGCGAGGGAAGGACCTTCTGATATAAGTCGACACCATTTAAACTATTTTGAGAACAGATGATGTAAAAGTTGCAAGTTTTAAACACAGGAAGAAACGCACTGTCATTTTTCTGAAAATTCTGGGAGGTTGTTTCCAAAACCTGTCCATGAAATCTTGATTGCTGACAGCAAAACCAGTGGTGAATTTCCACTAAACAAGGAAAATTGAGACTAATGCAAGAAAAAATGGGGGTAAGAGTGTGGCTTAAAAAGGTCTTTGTGCTCTAGAAGCCTCTGTGGTAAATAACTCACCTGGCCACACTGACAGTAGGTGGATGCTGCCCTGGAACATCATTGTTTGACAAAAAAATAGCAAACTGTTATTCACAGTTTATTGAAGGTAAACCCATTTAACTCATCAATAATTTTTTCTTCTTACTTCAATGGAATTTGCTGTTAAAAAGATTTTAAGTCAACAGTTTTAAAGGGTCCCAATCGTAAAACCTGAACTTTTTTGAATACAAATGAATCTTCCTTTTCTTCTTTGTTGAGTGCATCTGTGTGATGTAATACAATTGGCACTGGGGTCATTATCATACCATGAATTATGCATGAGCAAGTTTTATTCATGCTGTGTTCAATGCAGCCCAGCAATGCTGAACTTGGGGGTTGGGACATATCAGCCTTGATAAATTGGGAGATGTTGTTGTGGAGAATTGTTTTCATCTGCTCTTCCCGAAATTCTTCAATTCCTCCCTTTGCAGAGACTGATGACTATGCAGAGATTATAGATGAAGAAGACACTTATACAATGCCCTCAAGTAAGTGCCGTGGTTAACTTGGGAACTTTTCTATCCAAAAGCTTCTTTGGTTTAGCAGGGAATGAAACATTTCAGCCTGATTTAATAAAAGTGCAGAGAAAATGTTCTAGTTTACTGCTATCTGTGAAATTCTTTTTTTTTTTTTTGTCTCAAAACGTAAATTTTTTTGATTGTTCTGCTGAACATAACACTTAAAGATCGGATAAGATCTCTGAGATAAGAGCAAACAATTGGGAAAGCTCTGTCTATTGCTGTCTGACTGTGTCTCACTTTGCTCTGTGACAGAAGTGGTGCTCTCCAGTTCCATGAGAGAGGAAAACTCAGCTGTACCACATGCAATTTTGTGAAAGATGAAAGGCTTCAGGAACAAAAATAAAAATTCAAAGTTCTGCTGAGTCTTCATCTTTGAAGTAAAACCAGTGATGCTGTAGCCACCACAAAGATTTTGTGTTACAGCCTGTTCGAATTACAATGTAATCTTAAAGTGTCAAGGCCAATTCATTTAATGTGAAGATCCAGTATTCTGATTTTAAAAGCTGCATCTGAGAAATTCCAGTTGCATTTGGGCAACCAAGGATTTCTCTGGAAGCAGACAATCCATTGATGCAGAATCCTGCCAAAATCATCAGGTTTGGTCAGTGTGAGGGTACTGAGCTGAGGTCACATTCTGCTGAATGAACTTGCATCGATTTCTGAGCTCACCATGGAGCAGAATGTTTCATGATCACTTCAGTGTTCACAGCATCGTTTCCACTACTGTGGAAAACCTTTGAAAAGCAAGAATATATGTTTTGTAAAACATATATATTTGAGCATCAGTATTTGAAAAGCAAGAATATATGTTTTCCAGAAATAATCAGTATTTTTAATGTCTTGCAGTAAGTCACTATATGATTTCTGTTAATGGAGTTTCAGGGTCAAAACACAGCGTGATAAATTATATCCTTTATTTTTGTTAACAGATTAACTTTGTGTAATTTATTCCCCCCCCCCCAATCTTTTTATTTAAATTCTCCTGGAAGTAATTAATTGTGGGCCCAGCCCTGGATGTGCTGAACACTTGAATATGGCTTCAATACAAAAAACCCATGAGATGGGCTGTGGAGGGAAATTCATTAAGTGCTTTGCTGGATTGAAGGGAACTCAAGTGTTCAGCTCCTAAAGGACTGAGTCAGTAAAAATCACCGGAACAGACCGGTGACTTCTGCTAATGTAAACCTAAAATTGCATCAGTATATTTCTTATTTTTCTTTTTTCTTTTAAATGTTAAAAATTGTTTGTCCTGTTATGATTTTAAGAAGCTCTATCTAAGTAAGCATTTGATTTTTCTCTTAATTGCACTGCAGAAAGCTATGGAATAGATGAAGGTAACAGGAGACCCTTTACCCATCCCCTGTATGCTTGCAGTTTGGAATGATGTGGAATTTTTAAGCTTACTATTCACTTTCATTTAATAAACATTATTTATTTATAGTTAAACCAGTTAGCTTCGGGATTTTAAAGAGGAAAATGCAGTACTTAAAAAAGAGATGAAAAAGGCATTTAGCACCATGTCAGCCAGCTCTAGATGACATTACTTCTGTAGTGTTAATGATGTCAAAGTCAAGGTTATGAAGTTCTAAGCTGGTTGGTTATATTTTTTTCTCTGCGTAATACAAGTAGAGGTGAAAACATATACTGTGCATGCTTTTCTGCTATTCCTGAAATATTTTTCCATGTCTGCTAGAAATTAAATTGCAAATGAAATCATTCAATTGCAATTGATTAAATGTTTTGCTGAAGTACTGAGCCATTTTTATCAGTAATATTCTCAGCCTATTAAAGCGTGACGTTAACAAAATTGCATAAGGCCACCAAACATCTCAATTTTACTTCAGTTGCACACTGGCAGAGGTGTAGTGCACTCAAAATTTTGCTCTTTCATTTTCTCTTTATTTGCCATGCTCTTATTCCTGTATTTTTTTTCTTGCAGTTACCTCTTTAAAAGTTCTCCGGGCTCTTTTGATGGTTCCAAAATCTAAAATACCGCACAGTGGAGTTCTCTTAAACACTCAAAGGGATGTGTGCTGAGGCTGTGTTTAACATCATTGGTGTTGCCCTAACTCTTTGTGTGCTTTGCCTTTTACCAGCTGGAATTAAAAAGGGTTTCGTAGTGTTTATTGCACTGAAATAAGTGCACAGTTAATTTAGTGAAATTCAGATTTCACAATTCCTTCCCCATTGCTTTGGTTCAAACGTTGAAGAGGTTTGAGAGGTCTCCACTGTGTGTGTGCAGCATCTCTTTAGGTTGGTGTGCAGCAAATGTTAATCTTAGTTATTCATATGTGAGACATTCGAGTGACTTACTTTGAGTTTTGTGTCTTGTGGATTATTTCTCTGCCTTTCAGCAGAAACTTAACATTTTAAGTGCGTTATATTCTTGTAGCCAGAGATTATGAAATTCAAAGGGAGAGGATTGAGCTGGGGCGCTGCATTGGGGAAGGACAGTTTGGAGATGTGCACCAAGGAGTTTACATGAGCCCGGTAAGCCTCACTTCTCAAACAAAAATAAACACACAATAAAACTTCTCTGGATGAAAAAAATAAATGTGTTCCTTAGTGGTCTTGATCTGAGTCTTCCAGAGCAAATAAAAATTTGCTCCAGTGATCTGACTGTCTCTCTTGCAAAAAAAAGCTTAATAAAGTTACTGTGTTTTCCTGAAATAAAATACAAAAATACTTGGACACTGGTCCAGCAAAATCCCAATCCACAAGAGTCACCTCAGTGAAACAAGGGAGGCTGGCAGGACTTGTGTAATTTAGGCTGGTACTTACGAGTTTTTCTCGAAAGACTGAGATTTCAGGTTTAAATAGATCAAAAAGTTTGTGTAAAGAGGCAAGAGAAAGCTGCAAAAAGCAGTTAATTTCAACAAATTTCAGGCTTAAAATAAATACGCAATTATAAAGTGAAGATTCATTTCACATTAGAAGAAATTGTTGGAATTTTCGATAGATGATATAAGAAGAATTGTGGACAATAATCTAGTTCTAACTTCAGAAACAGCTGGTTAGGGTGCTGGGCTTGGTGGGTTAAATAAATCTTTAACACAATATTTAAGTAAATAAATAAGGACAAATGTTCTGTTTCAGACAGGTTTGAACTCTGTTCTGATACCCTTATTTAGAAAGCATATCTGATCTGCTTTGCATTGAGGGGGAGTCTTATTTTTCATTCAATTCTGTCCAGGTTAACAGGAGGCCCAAGGAGTAATATTTCACTGCACTTGGGGCATGGTGGATAAACCTAGAGTTCTGTAAAACTAATTCAAGACCCTTTTCTTAGGGACTGTTGTTTTGAAAATGCTGTCTGTCTCCATTCTTACTTGTAAATTGGGAAGCAGATTTTACTCAGGCATCCTGTGTTGAGATTTTTAAACAACAACCTGCTGATTCCTTTTATTAATAAGAATTTACTACATATTAGGCACTGGAATATGTGAAGGTGAAACAGAACAGTGATGTCATTAAATTTTAATGTTCTAGTCATTGACTGTAACTTACACTCTGGGAAGGAATCTTACAATAGATGTAAGATTAGTTCCAATAACATGGAAGTATTTCCATGTATATATTCATCTTGAGTGCAAAAATACAGAGGATATTCCTTGCTTCTTGTTTTGCAAGCTCAGAGTGGAATCTTAATTCCATTTATTCCTGTTCATTGCTCTTGTGAAGTCCTTATTCTAGAGACTGCAGCATGCACCTCTCCTGGAGTGCTGCTTCGTACCAGGTGTGCATCTGTAGGATACTGAGTGGAAAATGAGTGTGTGGATACAGATCCTATTGCTCAGCTGTAAGCAATCCCACTGATATTGTCTTTAAAGGCTGATTAGCTGTGGAATTAATGCTAAAGTGTCATTTTAAATACCATTTCCTGCTCGGTACAGAAAATACGGCCAGGCTAATGCATCCTCACTGGTTTGTCTCCTTGTCCAAAACCAAAAGATCATCAAAATCCCAAGATCAGGCCTTTTCCAGCATTTATTCTGCAGGATGGCTTTGCTGGTTGCAGACACTGAGATTCTTCCTTTTGAGGCTGCTGTTGGTTAAAGGATATTTCAGACACTTGATGTGTAGCACCAGGAGAGGCAGTGGCAGGTGTCCAGAGGGCTCATCCCTGGGCTGATTGTTCAGTCCTTGTTTCATAAGGGAATAAAGTCATGATTTACCACCATTTTTTCCCATCAGTTTATGAGCATTTGATGTGTGAGAAAAGGATTTGGTCAATATTTTCGTGCAAAGTCAACTTGAAGATGTCTGTTGAGAGCAACTAAGACATTTTAGCCTGCAAAACGGAAATACTATTCTAATTCTGGTAATGTTTGTCTGTAAATAGATTTAAAATAGAGCAAGCATGAGCAGACATAGAACAGAACTGAATCTTCATCTCCTGCTGGCCTAAAAAATTGGTGGAGGATATTCATCACAGCTGTAGCCTTTTGAAGAAAGGTTTTTATATAAACTGCCCATTTAACCAATGGACAGTTCCCCATTTCCCACTGGAAAGGAGGACATACAAGTCCTAAAGAAGCTCATACCTAATGGAGAAGCTTAGTTTTAAAACATTCAGCTGCTTTCAGCCCATCAAGAACTTCTCATTTTTCAGTATTCGGAGGGTGAGAAATCAGATGGGAAAGTCCATTGATTTTCAATACGTGGTGTTCTGTTTAAACTTGGCTTTAAAGCCTTGATCTAACTGATCGTGAAGATAATATGTAAAAATCTTCGTTTTAATTTCCTTTGTAGTTTGAGTTCACAATTACAGCTGGTCTTTCCTCTGTGAAAGCCAAAAAAAGTCCTTCATTTGGCTTTCTGAGTTTCTTGCTTGTATAAGCCAAGTGTGGTTTTTAGCAGTATATTTCTTTTTTTTTCCTCTATTTTTGCTAAATATTATCAAGAGTTTGCCATCCTCAATAACACAAAGAGTTTACAGTACTATTCAGTTAAACTTACCATCTTTTGTCATAATTTTTGCACAATTTAACATGGTTTAAAACAGATTAAATATTACCAAGACACTTTAGATACAAATGTTGTATAAAAGGTCTCTTGATTATAATGGTGTTTTAACACTGAAGCTTTCAACGTGTAATTTCTGACCTAAAGGTATTTTATTTAATAGTAATTTTTTCCAAAGTAGTTTTGCTAGAATTTTAAGAGACAGCTTTTGGTGGGCTTTATTTGGTGGGTTGTATTTCAGCTATTTCTCAAAAATATCTTTCAGGAAAATCCAGCTATGGCTGTTGCAATCAAAACGTGTAAAAACTGCACTTCAGACAGCGTTAGAGAAAAATTCTTACAAGAAGCCTGTGAGTATTAAATACCTTCTTTTGGGATTGCTTCTGTGGCTGCTCCTTGCAAAGACTGTGGCCACCTGTGCCAGAAACTTCTTGTACTGATGTAAATATTTTATTAACGTATAGCCTGACTTTTTCCTCTCCTGCAATATGTACCAGGGGACTGCTTTACATCCTTGCATTGCCCATTTATATGATTGGATGTGAGTTCTTTGATTTTCCAAGTTGAGTGGTGATGTCTTACTCCTGTAAGCCTTTAGAACCATTTTTGGAACATTAGATCTGATCCTTTATTTCCTTCCTTCTCCTTAATGAATTAAAAAACACAGCACCTTCTCGAGTTTATTGCTTTTGAAGGTCAGGTAGTTGTCTTTGCTAGAAACCTCGTGTGTAAGAGAGATCTGCTTTGAAAATTCAGAATTAAAATTTGTGATAAAATAGACCATTCTTTTGAACAATTGCTCACAAATACTTCATTACCCAAATAGCACATTTCATGTGTGCAGGAAGGCTTTTTGTTGAGGTGAATAGGAACACAAAAAAGTCTAGAAGAATATTAAAGTTACTGATTCTTCTATTGCTTGGTTTTGCAAGCAAATTAAGATATGGCACTTAGGCCTTAATTTTTGCCTGTTATCCTCTGCTATTGTATTCCTATAAATGTTGTAAAGGTATTGTATTTTATCAGTAAAGTAAGTGGTTATAGTCAGATGTTACAGTGTGTTTTCTTCACTGTTCCTTTATTCAAGGATTTTTTTCAATTCATTCAAAAGATCTGTGTTCATAGCTAATGGATTCTTATTTTTGAATGTCAGATTTTTTGTAAATTACTGTGATTTTTTCCATTGCATTTCTGTCTGTTGGGTACAGTAAATTCCATTGCTTACAGTAATAGCTCAGCAGTCACAGGTAGGCTGCTGTCTCCTGGCAATGTAGAAAAAAATTGCTCATTGAATGCTCCTTATTATGCTTTGAGTTTGATAGATTAGGAAATGCCACTGTAATCAACATATAAATAGTGCTTTTCAATTCTGATTTAATAGTTTTGCCATTTCTTCTTCCTCGTTTTCATTCTGATTCCCATCTGTTGCCTTTGTCTTGTGTTCAGATTGCAAACTCTCTCAGAGCACTTGGTTACTTCACTGAATTAACACATTTATTTCCTAATATTTTAATATTAGGAATATTAAGATATTTTGAGGTTTGCCTGTGGCAGAGTTTTCAATGCTGAAAAGATGTAGCAGCTGTTACTGCCTGTATGACATTTCACCATGCTATTTATTCCTTTTTATTAATGTTTTAAGCTATGTCAATGATAGGGATGTTTGCTTTATTGCTTTTTTCCCTGTATTATTCATAGCATTAATATTTAAAAGAATTTATTATCTTAAGTTTGCCCATAAAGTTCCTTTGCAGGAAGATATGTTACGAAACGATTACAACTTTTGGTCTTACGAACAGGATTGTCCAGGGATTTCTGTTGGGGTTGATGTGTACCCACGTGTGGAAGTAGAATTCAGAGCTCATCAGAACAGAAATCCAGAAACACCTCCTGGTTTTAGCTTGTGGTTAGTTTGAAGCAGAAGATGATGGGTTTTATTCTTGCCCAGCTTGAGGCAGACTGAAGCAGACTCAGCAGTTTGGTAATTACTCAGTTTTGGGGTTGTTCAACCTGCAGAAGGGAGGGCTCTGGGGAGACCTCAGAGCCTCTTCCAGTGCCTAAAGGATGCCCTGCAGGAAAGATGGGGAGGGACCGTTTATCAGGGAAGGCAGGGATAGGACAAAGGGTGATGGATTTACTTGAAAGAGGGCAGGTTAAAGTAGATTTTAGGAAGAATTGTTTGAGGGTGGTGAGGCACTGGCACAGGTTGCCCAGAGGGGTTGTGGCTGCCCCATCCCTGGCGGTGTTCAGGGTCAGGCTGCATGGGCTTGGGGCAAGCAAGCTGGAAGGTGTCCCTGCCCAGGGCAGGGGGATTGGAACTGCTTGATCTTTGTGGTCCTTTCCAGCCCAAACTGTTCTGTTTTTCTATGATTCATATGTCACACTGCATAAAACATACTGTGAGACTGAAATGAACTCAATGAAATAATATGATGTAATGATGAAATAAGATTTTTGTCTATGTCATAACCTGACAGACACTCTTTTCCAGTAATTACACAGTGTTTTTTCCTATCTCCTCTTCCAGTAGAAAGGTTAACTGGTTGTGCACTGGTTTGACAGGTTATTTTATTAAGTTATGTTCCTAACCAGATCCAGAGCTGAGAGCCAGAGCCTGACCTGCCTGGCCCCTTCCACAACAGTTTGCACTTTTGTGAGTGGAGAACAGCACAGCTCAGGCAGTGTTTCCTATGGCCCACAGCACATGGAATGAGGAGGCCTTACTGCTTGCACCACTTGTTTCAAGTCCTGTGATTATCTTTTCTGGTCATGGTCTAAATGCTTTTCTTATCCAACAGCTTTATTTTTATTTTTAAAATACGCTTATGTAAGGCACTGAATTCTTTGATTTCCTTTCAGTAACAATGCGTCAGTTTGATCACCCTCACATCGTGAAGCTCATTGGAGTCATTACAGAAAATCCAGTCTGGATAATCATGGAGCTCTGTACGCTTGGGGAGGTATGAAAAACCCTAATGGAGCTCTGGTCTGCTCTCTTTTAGCTCCCAGAAAAGGCTGAAAAAACACTTGACAATACTAACACATGCTATCTAGCATGATATCATACTCCTTTGCAGAGTTATGGACTCAAAAAGAGGAGTGGCAGCTTTTGACCTTCTCCTCCACCGGGGGAACTGCATCACCTCATTCCAGAGTGATTTAGTCAGAGTTTTCAGAGCATTCAATAGCAGTTCCAGAGTGAGAGCACGACCTCTGTCGAGATGATGATAATGTGATAATCATTTAAACAGCATTTGCAAACATACCTTCTAGAAGTGAAATTGTACGTTTTTTTTTCTTCCTGAGTAATGCTGCATTTTTCCTTGAAACGTTGAATTTCTTACATTGTTTTTTTTTTCCTGTAGAATATCTGCAGCAGAGGTCCTAGATAAGATTACTTCCCTCGTTATTATGCTTTTTGGATGAATGCTTTAAAGAAAAGATCTCACTTTTTATAATCGATTAGTTTTCTTTGAGCAACATGTTGCTGAAAATGTGAGCTGCAGTGATATTTCATACGGCATTATATGATTGTCATTGCAATTATGAAATTGCAATACGTTGTAAAAAATAAAAAAAAATAGGAGAGGTGAATAGAAAAATCTGAAGTGGAGAAGTCATTTTCTATCGAAAAATTACAGATTTCCTTTCCAGGGCCCAGATCACTTTTCAAAGCCTTGTTTTGATGTATAAGGACATTCTAGTGCCACCTTCCAGTAGGTCCTTGCCTGCCTTACACTGGGAATGCAGCTCACCAATATTCTTCACTGATATTGGCTACTCTGAGCTAAATACAGCTGTTCTAGCACATGTGGGTTAAAATTAAAGCTTCTGAAACAGTGCTGATCAATCTATGTTTGGCTTGGCCAGGTGCTGTTTAGTCCTGAAGTTATTTAGGCCATAAATGGGTCCTGCATTCAGGGGAAGAGAAAACAAAAAGTCCAGGAATGCTTCACTCTGGAGCAGCAACAGCAGATGCTTTTCAAAAGGAATGCACAAAGTTACTACATTTTCGTTAGTTTAACAGCTTCCATGTAGAAAAACTGCTTGAATTCTCCTGCAGAGTCACAACTCTTCATGGGAAGTGCTTTTCTTTTCCTCATCCAGCCTTTAAGGGAAGAAAGTCATGCCCATTGATAGTCATATAAACTTTACACTTTGAAATATGCCTTTTTCAACTTGGCTATTTTTTTGTCCTGATTTTTTTTCCCTTTGTTTTTTCCTCCTTGGTGCAAAAAGTTGAGGTCATTTTTGCAAGTAAGAAAATACAGCTTGGACCTGGCCTCTCTGATCCTCTACGCTTACCAGCTCAGCACAGCACTCGCCTACTTGGAGAGCAAAAGATTTGTACATAGGTAAGATTTCACACACACGTGTCTTATTTTTATACAGGACTGCTTAAAATTTTAGGGAGTGTCGTTTTTGCAGAGGTTTCCACCGAAATGACGCCCTTTTCAAGGGTGACACCTGCTGGTTCACTCCTGGATCGACTCGGAGCTGGTGCCGGATTCTCATCGGAATCGGTTTTCAGTTGTTGCTTTGTGGTTACAGTATTTTTTCAAGCTGTGAGTCAACTGTAATCTTTCAAAAATAGAAAAGCAAAACAAGGGCAGATGGTTTCTTAAGTAAAGAAGAGGGGAAATAAAATATTTATAAAATGCAAGTACTTGCTTAACCAGAAAATGAACCTAAACTTCCTCCACGGTGTGTTTTGAATTTTATTCCCTTGAATCTGAACATGAGTTTCTAGGGAGAAGAGAGTGGCTGCAGCCTCTTATTTCATGCAACTAAAAGTTCACAGCACTCCAGTTGCTAAGTACAATTAATTTTGAACTTAAGCTATTTATTTGTGTTTAAATATTTACTATCTAATTCTCTATACGTGTTGAGATAATGTATATGCAAACATGTACATATAAAGTAATAGCTGTGCATATATACATAGCCATTTATATTAAAACATTGTAAATATAAATGGGGGAGCAGAGGAGGCTGAGGGGGGACCTTGTTCTCTACAAGAGAATTTGAGCTCCTTATTAGGAAACCTGATACAGGACTGAGCTCTTAAACCAGTTCCTTACCTTTGCAGGGCAGGAGGTAAATTTTCTTCTGGTGATACTTCACCAATTTATGTTTTTAAATGACTAGAAATACTGTCTCCTCTGTTTGGCAGGGATATTGCTGCTAGAAATGTGCTGGTATCTACCACTGACTGTGTGAAATTGGGTGACTTTGGTTTATCCCGATACATGGAAGACAGTACTTATTACAAAGGTGAGTTGTCCCTCTGGATCCTTCTTGCAGGCCAGCAAGAACACAACTGTTTCTCACAATATTGAGGAATTAACCAGATTTCCTTGCTCTAGCTGTTGTATTTGTATAAAAAGGCAGGTTATTCAGCAGTTTAATAATGGCACTGAATTTCTTGTGTGCTTAAGAAGGATCACAAGGTGTGATTTAAGCAAAAAGTATCAAATTCACATTTAGGTACAGATAAATGTTGAGTTTGTGCTGTCATTGTATGCTGCATACTTCAGATGCCCCTGGACTAGGGAGATTCACTACAGAGCTGTCTTTGAAGCCTACTTTTTGCCCCATTTTGGGTGGAATACTGAGCTTTGGTGTCTCCAGCAGTTCACAGATGTCCTGCAGTGCCTGATAGATGGGAAATGCAGCAGGAGAATAGAGATTGCATCTTGGGTACCAAACAGTAGCATTCCAAAGCTGCTGTGTGTTATTAAACCATGTGTTCATAAATCTCATCTTCAATATATTTCTGGTTTCATGTATTTTGAAATACTCACTCTCTCTCCCCTTACACTCCATTGTGTTTCCTTGTTTCACTTTTCTCATTTCACTGAGCTACATTTTATCTTTTAATTGCTGAGAGGGGAAACAATTTTGATATGATCATTTCTTGGTGTGATTTGGGGTTTGTTACTGGAGTCTTTAATGGGAGGTTTGGGGGATTATTATTATTATTTTGAGTTTCGTTTGTTCATTTCTCCATTTTATATAAAGCCTAAATATAGGCTTATATCCTGATATTTGAAGTGCTTCACTGGAGATGAGTTTTGCCTATGAATTATTTCACTGGGAACAGAATCTATTTTTGGGCTCTGTAGTGGGGATAACAGCCTGCCTTGTCTTGCCTTCCCTGCAGCTTCCAAAGGAAAATTACCCATCAAGTGGATGGCTCCAGAGTCAATCAATTTCCGACGGTTTACCTCAGCTAGTGATGTGTGGATGTTTGGTAAGTGACCACCAAATGGGGAGGGTTCTTTGTGTCCTCTTGGAGAAGTCCATCTTTCATTTTAACTGCTATAAAAGAAAAATTTCCAAATATTTGTTACAGTTTTTTACTGTCGATTCTGAAAATTCAGTTTCTTGCAGCGTGTTTTCCACCTCTGTATTTTTCCTTCCTGCTCAATAAGCCTGAATTTTCATATGTGTTTTAACCTTTAGTAAGAAGCTGACAGAAATGAAGGTACAAGGAATTTAGTTCATAGTTACAACACGGATGATTTTCATCTGTTGGTTTTGGTTTTTTTGTGTTATACCATTGTCATTTTCTGTTTCTTTGTTATATTTTGACTTCATGTCAATCCAATTTCCTTCCTTAATGTGCTGATCATCCTATGAGATACCCTATTTCCAGATCCTTAATGCTAGATTCCCACTTAACTTGTCTTTAATAACTCCTGGCCTCCTACAAAATACAACCAGGAGCTGATTAAATATAAGACTAAATGGACATACCCTGAAACCTCTGTCTTTTTTCCTAAATATACAACATTTTACATGAGTCTGATGATCTGTGCTCAGACTGGTGCTGAATGCTGGCCTGTACAGACAGAACACAAGGTGTGTTAGGAAACTAAAGTGATGAGACTTGGAATAAGAGCAGGACAGTCGAGTAAGAGTTCACCCTCCTTACAAATTAAAATTGGAATGTTTTTAAGTGAAGGGTTTAAAACAGTTGGATGAAAACTCTAGTAAAGCCAGAGTTAGAAAAACGAAGCCTGTGGAACATTTTGGCCAATCCTAAACTGACAGACCATGTTTTCCCTTTGTGCTTTTAGTGCAGTTTCAGTAGAGACTGGTTTATTACATGTTTTCAGCACAAAAAATTTGGATCAAAGCCAGCGCTAAAACACCCTCAGAGTGAAAATACGCTCTACGTGTCGAAACAAGCCAGTTGGAAGGAGTCAGAGAGAAAAGCAAACACATTCTACCTCATAAGAGAGGAGGTTTGAATATGAGCAAGCACTGATTTAGGGCAGGTAAAAAGGCTGTGTGAGCCAGCTGTGGGTCACTGTGCCTCATCAGGAGGTGAGGCTGGTGCTGTGTGTGAGATCCTCCTGCACTCACTCCTCTGCTGCCAGCAGGTAAGTCCAAACCGATTCCCTGGCTACGTATTTTGGGAGAAATCGCGTTATTAGCGCAAAGCTGGGGTTGGTTTCTTTGTTAACAGGTCTCATTGTTCGCTCCCAGTGAAGAAAAGGTGCTTTTGTGTGTGTTCTCAGGTGTGTGTATGTGGGAGATCCTCATGCACGGGGTAAAGCCCTTCCAGGGAGTGAAGAACAATGATGTGATTGGGCGGATCGAGAACGGTGAGCGGCTCCCAATGCCTCCAAACTGCCCTCCCACCCTCTACAGCCTTATGACCAAGTGCTGGGCCTACGACCCCAGCAGGAGACCCAGGTTTACTGAACTTAAAGCACAACTCAGGTAGGGTTTGACTTCGGAGAGGTCATTTCCTTTGTTCAGAAATATTTGTTTCTGCTTTATCTTCTGTTATAGTGTTTTCGTTCTGTGGAAAATGCGAGGCATGGTGTATTTGAGTTTTTATCTTCAGAAGGCCAGGTTTTTGTCTTTTGGAAAACTGGGCCTTATCTGCTAGAGAAAATGAGATTAGGCAATAAATTCAAATAACTGGAAATATGAATCACCTCCTTTGTCTCCCAAGAAAAACTCTGTATTTTACTACCAATTTGTTTACAATTTCAGCTACAATCCTTGGGGAGGGAGGTAGAAAGAATTCAGTGATTATCTAAACAAACATGCCGTGGGCTTCTGGGGTAGAGATGTATCTTTACTTAAATAAATGAAGCATCAGGTGAGTGCTGCTGGAAGTTATTTTCATCACATGTAGCACAGTAGTCACAGGGCAGTCGCAGAGCCTGCAGTAAATGCAGCATCACAGACAGAAATTCCTTCACCCTTTGTAAATCAGGATGTAGACTGCCTTGTGTTTATCTTGGAATGAATGGGAGCACACACCTTGCAGAGCAGTCTGAATTCACACCTTAGTTTATTCTGCAGTAATATGTTCCAGTGTCTGTATCACCATTTCATCAGCCCCAAAGTGGGAGGGATATTTAAACTTTGAAACACCACTGAGATAATGTGCAGACATTCAATATTTGTGACCAAATTGGATCACAAATGTTGTGACTTCCAGATTTCATGAGTGCTCAGTGTTTTACATAAGTCAATACAAGCTTTGAGTAACACATAGGTTTTGCAAACTGCCAATCCACACTGGGAATAATGGCTAAATTCTTGGGTTTTAATTTAGGTTTTGTTTCAGAGTTGTGCTTTGTGGCATGTTTTATTTTCATGGTATCATTTTTTGCTGTCACTGGATGTTCATGGTTCAAGATAATTCACTGGTGGTTAAAATGAGAGACAATTTGAATATAATTATGATGCTGTTTCAGAGCTGCTGTATGGAGACCTTAAAGTTCTTTCCTAATACTCAAAATTTCATACAGCTGCACCATTTGTTATTCTGCGAGCTCCTGTGTAGACTCAAAATTTGCAGAACTAAGGGAAGACTTAGCCCTTCTTACAGATAAGTTCCCATCCTCTCGACTGTGTGGAGTTAACACGAAGGAAGGAATGTCAGGCCTGGGTAGGGATTGCAAGGAAAAGATGTGGCACAGTTGTGTGATTTGGCTAATAGGTGGAAACTGGCAATTCACTTGCTTTTTCTCTTTTTTTTTTTTACTCTGGAAGTACAGGATGATTGATAATTTGCAGCCATGTAATTTGTACTGATAACATAAAGCCGGTTGGCACGGATCAGAATGAAGCCCTAAAAAAGTGATTGGAAGATGGCTGTGGTGTGTAACCCCAAGCAGGGAGAGTGTCTCAGCAGGGAGGAAAGAGGATGAGTGAATCCAGAGTGTGCCCAAGAGCCTGGCACTCCTCTGGAGCAGCACTCAGGGCATGCAGCAGGGCAGGGTCGCGTTGGTTACACATCAAAGCCTTTCCCTGTGTGCGTGGGTGAGCTCTGAAACAGGTCACCCAGAAAGACTCTGGAATTCCCATGCTGGCAGACTTCCAGATTGTGATTGGAAAGGCTCAGAGCAGCTGGCCCTTGCTGTGCATGGGGCAGAGCTTCACCAGGAGAGAGGACTCGAGACCTCCAGGCACCCCTTCCATCTCATTCTAGGTGAAAATTGCACCGATTGTGAAGGGGTTTCTGCTCCTCTGGTCATGCTGGGAGATTGGAAGCATTGTTTAGAGGGCAGCCTCTCTCCTGGGGCCCCTGCAACCCTAAAACCCAGTTTTTACTCTGTTCCCACCGAAGCCAGGAGCTTTCTGCCACTCCAAACCGGTGACCTTTATCTCCCAAAGTTAGGCTGCGTGGTTGTCCTTAGGGCTGCTTTGCACTGCTCCAGACAGAGTCAGCCTCCTGCTGGAAAGGTTGCCAATTCCCTGGTGCTGAGGCAGTCTCAGGCAGCTAGGGAAGATCGAGTTTCAAAACTCAAATTCCCATGAACTTGCAAAAACAAGCCATTTCCCTGGTGGCCTTTCCCTGTGGTGTTGCTGCTGCTCGTTCTGGATCCTGTCCAGGGCAGTCTCTTCAAGCTGAGAGCAGCCTGGATGTTTGCTGGAGCCAGATGCAGCACTGCAGCATTCATTCCTCTCTGGTTTAATGAAAAAAACTCCACGGCTTTGGGAAAAATCTCCTGCATCTGGAATAGCACTGATGGGAGCATAAGCATTTCACGTGCTCTCTGTTATTTGATGCTTTTCCTGTTTCATAGTTTTCAAACAGCTGCTTTGCACGAACTGGATTTGCAGCTGATTGTGCAAGGCAGAGGTGCTGATTTCTGCACAATTTATGTACTGTTATTTGTTGTTACATATGAATTTAAGGACTGTTATTAGGGTAGTAATTTTGTAGCATTTGATCTGTCTGAAGTGGATGTGGTTGAGTCAGCCTTCCCAGCAAACACAGAAACAAATGGGTGGACTGTGGATTTCCAAATGTAATTTATCCTCGCATTCCAAGTCCCTTTTTCAAGTGGTCGAGGGGGGTTAGAAGTCAGATTAGGTCAGGGCAGTGAGGTGCTGCTCTGCTACTCCTGCAATTCTGACTTGGTCAGAATTAGAATATAGGATATTTTTAATTGGGAAGGGTATGTTGCCTTACTGGTTTTGTGTAGAAGAGATTTTTTGTCTTGCACTGCATGGTAAATAATACAAAAGGATTTTAATTTTAAGCTTTCAAATTAATGTGATTTCATGACATTTTTCATTGTATCATGGAACAAATTTGTTTAAAGTACCTCTCACTAACCCTCTCCGCTGCAAATAGCAAAACAAGCAGCAATTGTGTCATTGCAGAGGTGAGTGTCACTGTGGCCATTGTTGGTCACAGGTTTTAACAGAGTGCTTGACCCCACTGGCATCCTGGGGCTGCAGGTCACATTGAATACAGCTCTGAAATGAATGAGGGGTGAAAAAGAGACAGATTCTATGCTTTTAAAGTCTGGTTTTATGACAACAGTGAGATAATTAACTGATGAGAACTGGACTTGAGCCTTTTTGTCACTGCATTTGATGTAGATCCCGAAACGTGGCTTATAAATGGAAGAAAACCTGTAAGAGTGAGGGCAGTTTGAGTCCTTTTATGGCATTCTGACAAAAAAATACTGTAACACATACTTGAAATACATGATGGAGGCTGCACAATGCTTCGTTTGCCTTTTGTTCTTTGACTGTGACCATTAGGAAAAGACCATAATCCATATAAAAGTGCTTTCATATTAGAGCAATATGTGCAAATGTGTTCATCTGCATCCAACTTTGCATTTCTGGTGGCAGAGAGAAGGAAGCTGCTTGCTGGGGGTCAGCACTCAGTGTAGCAGGAGACACTGGTGCTGCTGTGCCTTTTTGAGTATGAGGATACAGTTCAGTATTTTATATATTCTTACACTGAAGGTCCCCATAATTGTTTCCTTTTCACTGTCAAATGCAGTAAAAAGTTCCTTGTAAATTAAGTAAGTTTATCAATTACTCAAACATGTAATTGTTGAGATTTTTCATGAGCCTTCCCCTTGCTGGGAAGCTGAGTTAAGTTTGTCTGTGCTGCCTCAAGGTTTGCTAGGGGAACCAAAGGGATAGAATCCTCTGCTTGCTCCTCTTTGCCTCTAAAAATATGTACAGTTTGGGAAAATATGCCTAGATCTGACTTCTCCTGACCTTCTGCAAATTCTAATAAACTGTTCAGAGAACTCAAGCAGCTGCACTGAGGAAACGTCAAAAATATCTCTTGGCACACTCTTACTTCATCCACAGACCGATCTTCCCTTTGTGAAAACAAAGACCTTTCTGTGAGTCGTTTATATTCCTTGTGGCTTTTTCGAGTAGTGCTTCTCTGAGGCATTTCTATTTTATATTCTTGTCAGCTGAATCAAGGGCATCCAAGTACAGATGCTGCTGCAGCCCATCCGCCTGTGACCAGGCTGGGGAAGGAACCTCCTGATGGCACGGCCAGTGGGAGAGCAGGGGAGGATGAATTGCAGTTGTAAGGCAAAAAAAGGAGTAATTTCAACAGCAATTTGTCCTTTCTGGTGATGGAAGCTGATGGTGTTGAGCGCTGGGGCACCACAGGTACAATGGCTTTGACAGCAAGGCAGAGAGGTATTGGGGCTTCATTCCTTTTTATGGAAAACCAGGACTGCACTGTGACAAATTCCACACGTGGCCCCAAATTGTCAATAAGCCATCTCTAAATTTAGCCAGCTGCTACCAGCCAGCTCTGGTCTATTTTTTAACTCAGATTAGAGCAACTGCTGTTTCAACTGCCTGGTTAAAAATCTATTATTTATTCATTTGTCTTTCATTAATCTGGGCGAATATTTTTGTTTTGTTTTTTTAATCCTGAGGTCTGTCTTGAAAGATGATGATGGTGGTTCATGGCTGTGGATGCATGCTGGCTGCTGTCTCAGGCTACATAAAATTAATGCTGGATACCTGAAGTGTGCCATAGCTTTAAAGCAGGCGTTTTTTGCTAGTTCTTCATGGATTCAAGTAGGAAATCTTGCATTTTCCTTATTCTGAAAGAAGAGAGAGGTAAAATAGGAGGATTCTCTCTTCATTCCCCCCGTTGGGCTGTAGCTGTGTTTCCATGGTAGTTCTAGCAGGGTGACTCTTGCAAATAACTTGTCTGATTTTGCTTTTGTTCCTCATTCTTGTGTTGCTTCAGCAATGATGGATTGAAATTGCAGCAAGAGTTATAAACTTGATTTAGCTGCAGTGAGACGAGATGACTTCTCTGCTTTTTAGAAGTGGCATAGTTTGGGGTTTTTTTGGCTGAGTAAGGAGAAGCAAAGTTCTCGTCTCCAGCAGGAATTTATTCTTGAAATAAGCAGTAAAGTTCCACGATGAGAATAGATTGCTGGAGTTGATCTCATCCCCTGAATGAGTAATTCTGGGTGGTTGTTTAGCAGACTGAACAGGAGATTATAAACTCAGGATTTAGCTTTGTTTCTGGAAACTCCTGAGCGATAAAGAAGCCGGAATAGCTCCTCCACAGGACTGTCTTTACCCTGGGGAGAGCGATATGGAAATAATCTGCCCCGCTCACATCTCCAGACTGTCCGCGTAGCGTGCGGCTCCAAGGAATTGGCAGCTCCCTCTTTCAAAGCTTCATTCTGAGTATTTTTCTAATGGCAAATATCCAACATTAATAAGCCACATAGCAGAGCTGGGAGGAGGCTGGCTGTGGGGGCAGCAGGAGCACGTTCAGCTTCAAACAGGCTTTTTAATAGTCAGAACAGTGGTAAGTAGCAAACTGGTTTTACTACTGTCTTGTACTTTGTGAAAATGCAGCCTTTTGACCTGAATGCTTAGAAGCTGAGTGAATACTGTCAGATCTTTCTGTTTTGCTAAATTGCTTTGCTGAATGTGTTCCTGGTTAGGCTAAAACGTAAGAGCTGTAGAAGTATTTTTGACTGCTTTCTTTTAAAAAGGAAAAAAAAAAAAATCCCAGTGATCTGAAGCTCTCGAGTTTCAGTAAAGAATATTTTCAGTTTGTTTTGAACCTTTGCAGCAGTTCAGTAGAATATTTTCTTGTGAAGATTAAGCTTTCATGCAAGTAAGTGCTTGATTGATTGTCTTTGAGGACTTCTCTTTGTAATTGCACATAAAAAAAACTGTTATGCAAAAAAAATTTGTGTGCAAGATCAACCACAGCTTTCTAAAAATTTGATGCTGTTTTTGTTGTTAAAAGCACCCTGGTAATCCTACAAAAATATTTGTTCCTGATACTGATTTTCAGAAACAAAACCAACGTATGTAAAAGAAGTTTGGTTTTCAGGAATTTTATAGCATTTCAAGTAGTGTTTATTAGTCTGAAAAATGCAAGAGCTGTGGGTAGAGGTTTGTCAGTCGCTGAACTGGAGTTTTACTTATTTACAATATATTTTCCTTAGTACAATACTGGAGGAAGAGAAGCTGCAGCAAGAAGAACGAATGAGAATGGAATCCAGGCGACAAGTCACGGTATCCTGGGACTCAGGAGGATCAGATGAAGCTCCTCCCAAGGTAGCTAAGACCGCGTATTACGTGTGTTTAAAAAAACAAACAAAAAAACCTCTTTTTATTCCGTTTATTTCTTCAAAGCCTCCCCTGATGGGTTGGTTCAAACCACGGCATTCTGGCCAGTTCTGTCCCTGATGAGAATCCTTGCCTGAAATGACCCAGCTCTGCTTGAACCATGCTTAGAACTGATCCATGCTAGGATACTGCCTTAAAGATTTTCTGTTTCTTCTTGAACTTGGAAAAGACACCCATAGTTGCCACAAAATCGTTTCCTGGCCTTTCCTTTTGCCTCTTTTCTTGTAGCACTCCTGTGAATCGTTGGCTAATGAGCTCTCAGGCCAGCGTGAAGTTTATTTATAGCACATTAGTGACAGGACAGAAATCAGCTAATTGCATTTTCCTTCTTCTGGACAGAAAATTAGGGGTTTGTTTCCAAGGAACGTACGTGGTTTAGTTTCCACTTCATTTTCATTTCTGTCCTGTTTGGATGTCACTGATGTGTTCTGCAGCTGTGGGAGTCCAGCCTCACCAGTTGCTGAGCCCTCTCCTCTCTCAGTGACTTCTCTGCTCCCCCTCAGAGTTATTTTTACAAGTTGTTAGTTGAAAGTTCGAGCCTGTATTTTGAAGAAATATTTTTGTGTGGTCCCCACCACATTGTCTGTGTCCTGATAGCTTGTGGTGAATTCCTGGAGCTGTTATACCCAAGCTCTGGAGCTGATGATAATTCCAGGAGTACTCGTGTGGCACCTTGTGCTGCACACATTCCCCAACACTTTTCTTTTTGGTTTTTCTTTTTGGTTGGTCTTTGGTTGGTCAAACTTCTTCTTTTTGGTTGGTCTCGTTTTGTTGTGTTTAGGGGGGAGGGTGGTGATGGCAGAGGGTTTTGGGTGTATTTGGCCGTTTTGAGGTTTTTTCCTCTCCATTTCCAGGTTGTTGCCTGATAGATCAGATTTCTGGGCTTAATTCTGCATTAGATGGCAAGCAGGAAATAAAGGCAGTGGAATTTCTGCTTTCATTTCAGAGTTAAAAACAGCAAACAATCCATCAATCTGTTTAGGATTTGGTGTTTATCTAAACAGACAGTGCTCCAAGTTACAGAAGCAGATAAACTGCATAAATTGGACCCATGTGCTGCTTAATTATTACAGCCTTGGTGGAAGAATTTGTGTAGTCTTGAAGCTTCAGGGCTAATCCAATAGAATTAAGTACCTTTTGCCAATATAATATGTGAGCTACACCACATTTGAAGTGAGCACCTTTGTGTGTGATGTATGAACTGAAACGCTTGGCCAGAGGTGTGTTAGGGCTGCAGTTAATTCTGCCATTGGAGATAATCTGTTTTGAGGGGCTCACTATGTCCTCTCTGTACTTGTGATGCAGTTGTTGGTTAGGATTTTTTAATACACTACCTCTGTGTAAAATATGGATGTGCATACTAATGGCATTGGAACAAGTTGAATTTTGTAGGCAGGAGGTTTTAAGTGTCACTTTAATTAATTATGATCTAATTTTCTAGTGGTGGCAGCTGATTTTTTTATTTCTCTGGCACTTCATTATAAAAGTTTCAGATTGTTACAGGTTTTAAACTCTGTATTGTTTACAGCCTTAAACTTCCACACATCCTCAAATAATTCCCAGCTCTCACAATTTATACTGTGAAATTACTTATATCTCACAGTGATATTTCCATTAGAAACCTAAGACAGAAAACATCCTAGTCCAGAATGAGAACAGCTTTTTTCATAAAATTTTCGTAAAATTCTGCAACCTCAAAGAAATGTGGTCACGTTTAACTGCCAGAAGGACTGAAGGCGCCCTTTGCAGAATGGTGAAGTTTGGGTTTTTTTCCCTCTGGCTGATATTTTTCCTCCCCGGCAATGCTGTTCATTATCAAAAAGAAACCCTCAAATATACCTTTGGAAGTTCAGAACATAATCAAAAGCACTTTCCATGTGGAGGCAATTAGTTACACAGAAGTTAATTACCAGAACTAACTTTATACCTCAGAACATCACATGGAAATAGCCATGCAAACAAATCAGTTTGGTTTGTGTTAGTCTGACTAAAGAATTAGTCTGAACTAATTAACACTAGAATTGTGTTAGTCTGAACCAAAAGAATTTTACTTTTGTCACATAAGCAACAAATTAACAGCAAAAATTGGAAACAAGGCTGTATTGCACCTGGAAATTTGATTGAAGAATTATGTTCTTACATGATGTTCTCTCTAGAATTAAGCAGCACAGAGCAGGTCATTCAGTGCAAGCAATTAAATAAACACAAAGAATTCACAGAGCAAGCATTATTTATCGACATACTGAGCAAACAATTCAGCTTCATCCATTGCCAAGCAAAAATGGAGGAAAGCCTAATTGTTTTTAAGAAGTGTTTGTAGTTATAAAAAATCTGTTCGGGGTTTTTTTTTGGCGTTTGCCTTTGTGATCACCACCTGTAAATGTTTGTCTGACTGAAACATAATTCTTTGGTTTTAGTTGTGTGTATTTAATGATTCTAAAAATTCCTTTATGTTTACAGCCCAGTAGACCTGGTTACCCCAGCCCCAGATCCAGTGAAGGGTTTTATCCAAGTCCACAGCATATGGTACAGCCAAATCATTACCAGGTATTACATTTAATACTGTGCATGTTGGGGTTTTTTTTTCAAATGTGTGTTTTCTATCTTAGCTGCAGCTGGTGGGATTGATGCACTTCTTACATGGTTTATTTTAATTCAGTTCTGTTCAGTGAGTTTTGTTTTACATAGGAAAAAATCCCAAACTGAGCCTGGTAGGTTTACACCAGATGGCAAATATTTCCACATCTGATGTGGTGCTCAGATTCCTAAAACTGCAGTGAAACATTTCCATATTTATTGAAGGAATGTGGTGTTAACATTTGTGCTGAGCTATGAAATCATTTGCTTTATAAAATGACATTAACTGGGGGCCTTTCCTTGGGGTCATTGGTGTTTTATTTTCTGTGTCCTGATGGCTGCTGCCCTTAGCTCTACCACGTTGTATACTCACAGGTTTTGCATTTCTTCCTGAAACTGATGAAGAAATTCAGAGCAAAACTTTGTCATTAAAGGCCTTGGAGCAATTTTAGGTTTGTTCAAGGCTACAGCTATATACAGCTGTCTCAGTCAAGGGGATTTTTTCCATGAAGAGAGGGAGGTTTTCATTGATTTAAAAAGTACTTCAGGCTCATTAAAACGACTTGGATTTTCCTGTGGAGAAGTTCCCAAGCCACTCAGCTCAGCACACTAATGACATGCTGCTGCTCAAGGCTGCAGCCTGTAACATACAGCAGGGGGGTAAATTTTTATGGGGCTCTGTAGGGTGATGTTTGCAGGCTCCTATTAACTGCAACATGAGCTCTGCACGTGTAGCTCTTACATGTGTACCTACAGATTTAGTTTTGTCCTCAGAGGACTTTGATCTTCTTGACTGAAGAGCTTAGAGCACACTCTGGTGCTGCTGGTTTGATAGGCACCATAAAATGGTTGTCCTCAAAAGCTGTGTTTCTGTACTGTTAAGTTATTCTAAAATAGTTATGAAAAGCATCCTCAAAGTCTTAGAAAAGAGGTGTCACATTTTGGCTCAGCTTCCTTCTGATGTTGCTTCCCCTTCTTCCTCTCAGTGACTGCTTGAGTCATTTCTGTACTTTCATGTTTGTTGTCTTGGAGGGGATGTTTTCATTATGGGGAAGCACAGCTCTTACTAAACCTCTGTTTCCCTCTTTGTTTTTGCCTGGGTGGGGTTTTTTGTTGCCTGAAGGTGTCTGGCTACCCTGGTTCTCATGGGATACCAGCTATGGCAGGCAGCATTTACCCTGGGCAGGCTTCTCTCTTGGATCAAGCAGATTCCTGGAACCATCGGCCTCAGGAAATATCAGTGTGGCAACCAAACATGGAGGTATGGTGATCCGACACATCTGTACAGCTAAATACACTTTTTATCATTATAAATTTTATGACATCTATTATTTAGGGAGATCTGTTATAGGAAAACTGAGTTTTTCTGGTGCTTTTTAAAATTACCTCACTGCAGTGGGCTGGGAGTCAGGACTGAATTGTGTTTTAAACAAATCCTGTCTATGTGAGGCTGGGCATAAAGTGTCACTTCTCACAAATCCTTGATGAAGTTTTCACTACTTATCTTAACTGGGTGATAGCAAATATTTGGTGTTTGTTATGAGAAGGCTTTACTGGAACTTAGTGCTGTTCATAGAGCTGGGAACAGTTCTGTAAAAATACCTCTCATGGGAGATACCCAACACAGCTGAAGGATTGAGGCTTCTCTGTCACTTACCCAGAAGAGAAAATTAAATAATCTGAAAGAGTGTTCTTGAGTTGGATTCCTTCTGGGTGCTCTTCAGCCTGTCATGATTGCCCTGAGCTGCTGAGGAGCATCAGATTAATTCCCCCTTTAACCTTCTGTATTTTTTTTTCTGTTCTCCACTCATGTACACTTTTTTATTCCATTTTTCCCTTCCAAAGATTCAGTTCGTGCAGCCTCTGTCTTAAATATGTTTTTTCTCTAACCAGCTCTATTCCCTGTATTCCTGATAGACATTTAGGTGATAGCTGAGACTTATCTGTTAAATCCAAGGAAGTTTGTTACCAAATTTCCCTTGGCTATTTAAAAATACTGATTTATACACTATTTCCTAATGATTTCCAGACAGCATTGGGGTATGGTATGTGGAGTATTTGTAAGCTTAAGATAGGCATAAATATTTGGTCCAAAATTCATTAAAAAATGTTTTTGTGGCATGCTTTTGCAAGTGTTGGCTAACACTGAATAGTATATTTGTTTTGATTTTTAAAAAATGTAGCTTGCAGCTTTTAACAACTGGATGGTTACATTGTTGCTCAAGACCAAGAAAACAAAATTGATAAATCTGGTTTTGTTGTCCAACTTAAATGAAGTGCAATACAGGAAGTGACAATGTTGCTGAAAAACAGAACAGAATCTTTCAAACCTCTTTTAGTGACTGAGGAAGGCACATAAAGTTTGGGGTTGGAAAGAGTTTCTTCTGCTGCTCTGCTTCAGTTTTTGAGGAGCCGAAGAAACTCTGCTTGACTGCTGCTGAGAATTGGCTTCTAAAAACCTTTCTTTTATGATCCCTACGTTCTTGCACCTGCTTATACAAATTTTAAATTGTGAGACTGAACAAACTTACTCTGGATTGCAGGATTCAGGCACTTTGGACATCCGAGGGATGAGCCAGGTTCTACCCACACACCTCATGGAGGAGAGGTTGATACGACAGCAGCAGGAGATGGAGGAAGATCAGCGCTGGCTTGAAAAAGAAGAACGATTCCTGGTAATTTTTGGTGATTTTGGTTTTATATTGCAGCTGGCTAAAACTGGTCATTTCTGTGAAATGAGAAAATTTACTGGACACAGGAGTGCCTACCAAAATGTGGGTTTGAAAAGAGGTTTTAAAATAAGTATTCAGGTGGTGAGTTGTGTATTTCAGGTATCCTGTGGCTTTTGGTGAATCTCATTTTCTCCAGCTGAGGCTTTGCGTGTGGGAAGCTGTGGGTAGAATTCTGTGCTGATCTGGAGGTTGCCTGTTTGCTCTTTAAGGAGATGGATCTGTGTGTCCTCTGCCCCCCAAAAAGTGTGACCATCAGCCATCTAAGGGCCTGGCTGTGCTCGGAGTTGTCACCAGTCTTGCACTGGAGAGATAATGGCACATGGTGGTGGGAAGAAATAATATAAGAGGGAATTGTGTGAGGAGGGGAGAAGCTCTGAACCTCACCAGGCGCAGGAAGAAGAAATCAATGGCATCTTTTGGTGCAGTTCCTCTGCAATTCCATGTTGTCAGTGCCACTGGTGATTGTGTTTTGGTTCAGCTCTGGCTTTCCAGCTGTCAGAATTCAGTTCACGTGTTAAATTGTGCCTGAGCTAAGAAGTTACTTTGGATTAATGGGTGTTGAAACTGATTTCCTTCTAAGTCCACTTGGGAATTTGCAGTTTCCCATTGGGATGACAGTAAACAAACCTCTGTACCCAGATTGCTTTGTCTGAAGAGAGGGAGGGGAAAGGAAAATTTCTTCCCTAATTTAGGCATTAGCTTTTCCAGTCTTGTGTGGCACCAGTTGCTTGTGACCTACACAGCCCAGAGGTCAAACTCATCCCACTGATGAGTTTAAATCTTTAAATATGGTCAAGAACTTTTTGTGGAAGTGCTTACTGGGAACGAGGCATTGGCATTGCAGGTGGTGGCAAGAGGTTGTGTGGGAACTTTCTGCAGAAAACTTTCTAATTTTTTTTCTGCAGAATAAATGATGATAATTTGTAGTGTTTGTTGATTCCGTCTCTGGACCATTAGGGTGTTTATCATCCCCCAAATTGGTGTTGAGGAGGAACTTGCCAATTTTTCTTTTATCTGTAGTACAATTGCAGCATCTGTTTGGAAGAGATTTGCTGTGTTTCCATTTTGTGTTAGTTTTATTTTAAGGAGACGCCATCTCTCCTGCATCTATTCTGCTGAGGAATTGGAATCCGTAAGAGATTTCAGTTCCTTCGCATTCCACATTAACATTTTGACTGTACAGACTTTGGGGTTCACCCTTGAATGCCTATCACAAATTCATACCCTGTGTTGGGGCTAAATGAGCTGCTGGTGGCCACAAGGTGCCCTTGAGCCCATAACAGGATGTGTGTCAGGGGAATCTTCGGTTTATTGGTGGGTGTTTCTTGGAAAAGGAATGTGGGTGAGTTTCTAGGTTTAGCCCTGAGGAAGTGAAGATGTGAAAAAGTCACTGTGGGGAGTCACTCTTGGAAGCCTTGCAGATCTCCTGAAGGATATCCACAATTCAGACATGAGAGTCCAAACATGTAAAAATAAGCCATTTATTGAGGTATTAAGGCCATATAATGAGAGTCCAGCATAAAAATAAAGCAGATATTGCACACACATGCTCCTTGGCCTGTGTCCTCCAGTGAGTGACAATTAACATTCCTGCTCCTGGGAAAGGGGCCTTCCCTGTTTTCACTCCAAGTGATTTAGGGAGAAGAAATCTGGCCCTCCCTTGCCTGCTTTAGGCAAGTTTCAGAAGAATATTTGTCCATTTGAGCACAGAGAACAACAGAGTCGAGCCAGATTTTAATATTTAACTGATGTAACTATAATATTTAACTTCTGTAACCATGTGCAGTGTTCTCAGTGTAAACTGTCTGCTTCCAAAAGCAGCTCTGTTTACCCAGTCCTCAGGCTCTACAGCACATCCCACTTGTACTGCTGAGAGTTGGACTCACAGGGGAGCAACTGCAAATCATTTAATGTAAGACACTGCAACAAGATGAAAAATCCTCCGTGGGTTTGTGTTAGTACAATTTTTGTTTCCCCAGAGTCACACCAACTTGCTCACGACTTGAAATTTATTGCTGCTTCAGCAGGGAGAAAATACAACTCCCAGCACGTTGGTGCAGGGATAAACAGCACTGATGCTGCTGGAAGGGGCTCCCCAGATGGGGAATTTACTTGCAGTGGCATTGAAGTGGAAATGTGCCAGTCTCTGGGGAGGTTGTTATCAGTGTAAGCAGTTTGCCTGAAACTGGTCCTTGGAGAACGTGGGACTAGTCAGTACTTGAAAGGATAGAAATGTTGTTTGCAAGCTGCAGCCTTACCAGAATCCAGAATTGTGGAAATTCGGCTGTAAAAAGAGAAAACAAACAGGTCTCTCCTCGTGGGAAGCCTCTGAACGAAAATAAATCCATTGTGTAAAAACTGAAGAGTAAAGAAGTGTTTAATTTTAAATTGTACCAAATACATTGATTGGGAGGTGAGGAGAGAATTGGTGGAAGGGTTGATTTGGGGGTCCAGGACTGAGACTCCTTCCCACCCCTGACAGGGAGGGGATGCAGCCTGGAGGTCTGTCAGCTTTAATGGATGCTGATTAAATTTCTGGTGATTAAACTTTCATGCTCTCTTGGCAAAAGTGCTGTGGAGATGAGCATCTCCAGGAAGGACAGAAAAATGCAAATTATTTTTGAGAAGGCTGAAGTGGAGACACAAAGCATTACTGCACCTAAAGAATGATAGAGATCACTACAGGATATGGTCTCTGTCCAGGACGTGTGTAGGTGGGGGGTGAGATGGCTGCACTACAAACAATCTAAAACAACCCAAAACTACCTCTGAACATTTTACATTTTCCTCCTTTTCGGCCTATTTAATTGCCTGCTCCTTCCTTTATATGGAGTTTCCAGTTTGAACCTTTCTTTCTGGCTGTGCTGAGGTTATGTGCATTATTTTTAATCATATAAATAAAGATATGTATGTGCATGCCTGTTCATAGCTCCTCAGCAGACAGAACAGTTTTGTACTCAGAAATTTATAGTCCTTTCTGGGATAGGTTAAGAAGAAATAACTCACATAGTTTCCTTATCATGCTTGGGTTTGTTTTTTTATTCTGAAATTCCCACATAGTTGTGGTTTTGTCCTATTTTGACACTGAGGACTGCAATTCAAGTTGAATCGATGTGAACTGTTGCTAAAATAAGATTTTAATTTTTAGCCTGAGAAAATCCCACCAAGACATTACAATGCAGCATGTCCTGAGAACTCCAAGGCTTACATGTTCTTTTATTAGCAAGTAACCAGAAATACTGGAAATCAAGTAGATTATGTCCCAGTTTGTCAATGTACACATCCTGTCTGAAAATTCCTCTTGACATTTCCAAAGATTTCAGATAGTAGGCTTATTTATTAGGGAAAAAAAATCCATTTATTTTTGAAGGACTTTGTTTTTCTGCAAGATTTTAACAACATATAGTTTTCTCTGTCTGGTTTTTGGGAGGTCCAGAGCCACGGCAGAGCCTGGAAAGATGGCAGGGTGTTCTTTGGAGCTGTGAAATTGTGTGTGAAGTGCAGAAGGGGTTGGGTTTGGTGTGAGGCTGATTTTTGACCTAGAGAATGTTGCATGAAATGGCTCAAGGATCTCAGTATTAAAAATTCAGCAGTGCACTGCTGTCATGGCAGCATGAGGGGCTCAAGTTAAAGCTCTTGCAACTGCAGAAGTGTCAGAATTGCTGCTGAATAACACTTTAAAATATGGTGAGAGTTTGATCATCAAAGTCACCCCTACTGTAGAATAATTTACCTTCTGACATTTCCACATCTACACAAAAGAGTAACTAAGAATATCTTTTAGTCAGATTGAAGTTTTTAGAATTGATAAGAACACTTAAGTCAATAAATACATAATTGAGCCTTTTCTTAGTCACTGGACACAAAAGTTGAGTACCTCTCAGTTGTTCCATGGGTTCCTGACCACCCAAGTTTCGATGGGGAAGAGAATGTTTGTGGAAGTTAAGAGAAGTTTATGTACTGCTAAAGGATTTTTCCTTATTTCTGAGGTTAGCTGTGCAGATCACAGTTGTGCAGCTCTCTGGGGTCCCTCTGCTTTGCCCATCACCCCTTGGCACTCGGGATCTGCAGTTTAGGATCAGGTTCCTAAATACCCCAAAATCCCTGGAGATGCCAGGGCAGCCCCCCTGCCCTCTGCAGCTTTGCTTGGATGGGGGTGCTCAGTAGGACTTGGGATTTTTGTTGGTAATGTGTGAAGTGTTTGTCAAGTTAATAATCATCGTTTGAGTGATATTTTATGAGCATTTGCAGCCTTTCTGTGCAGCAGTTCCTGGGCTCTGGGATGTTGTGGAGTGACCCCAATGTGCTGTGCGTTGGCTGCGGATGGAGACTCAGGAATGGAGTTGTTGCTGTGACATGGAGACTTTGGATGCTGGAAGGAGGAACCTTCTGAGCAGGACAGGGAGGGGAGGAGATGGACATTGTGGCTATTAATTTAACTTTTTGCTCACATTACTAGGAAAAAAAACCTGTTATTTGGACTCATGTGCATTTTTGTGCTTCTAAATCTTTTAAAATGCTCAATATTTCATTGTCTCTGAGTCTGGTCTGGATGGTCCAGGGGAAGGTGTCCCTGCCCATGGCAGGGGTTGGAATGAGATGATCTTGAAGGTCCCTTCCAACCCAAACCATTCTATGGTCTAAGGTGTGTTTTTTGAATAATAAATTGCTATAAATGCAAAGAACATTAAAGACCCTTGTGATAAAGTAGTCTTTGGTTATTCCCAAAGAGTTTGGGCACTTGCCTGGCTAGAAATGAACATGAAGCGATGGCAAATTGTGAGCATCAGTGTAATAAAAATGTAGTCATATGCTTTAGGTAAACAAGGATAGCTGTGTGCTTTAGCTGAAAAATATGATGAGAATCACGACTTCAGCTGTCTAGTGAAGTTTCAGGCATACTCATATCAAATGAGACTTTAATCAGAAAAAAAATCCTTCATTGTAATAAAGGAAATAAACTGGAGATCAGTGGTAGGTTTCATCTTAAAATTTTCAGATTCCTGGAAAAACATCAGGACACCACTTGTGTCTGTTTCTCTTCTTCATGTTTAAGATGGGGTTAAATATTTCCCTGTCTGATATGATTGGTCTATTTTTAATCTGCAAGTTCTTTCAGGCAGTGGCTGTCTCTGGCTGTGCCTCACTCAGTCTGCAGAAGACTGAATGAAAATCCCAAATGTAAGCCCTTGTAACAGACTGGCAGCACAACTGCACTATTTTTAATGACAAAAGATCAATATTAGTGTATCTTTGCAGGTTCCTTCTGCCCTGCTGATTTTCAGGGTCATTTAGCAGGTTATGTGAGCTGGAATTATTCTTTAGTGTTCTTAAAAGAAAGGAGGAAAGGGATCTCAGATAGCTTTAAACAAGAAAAGGATGTATTTGTCCCCTGAAATTAACCCTGAAAGAACATGGGGTCAGTTTAGTTGCACCTACATTTCTCCCAAGAAAAAATGTTCATTCTCATGCTGTGTGTGACCATTTTATCCCTTGAGTTATCAGTGACTCCTCATCCAGTCTCATAGGAGAGAGTTGGATAAATCCTGTTTTTAAGTGCCATAATTTGTGCTCTAGAAGCACACTGTGATTTTGCTGAGCTTGCGGCTTCAGATCAGTGTTAACCTTGGCTTCACATCCACTATTCCTTTGTTTTTCCATGTAATCAACGTTGTCCTTGAAGGATAAATATAACATACCTGGATTTGCTGGGGAGATGAGTGGAGTTTTCCTGTGCAGAGCCAGGAGCTGGACTTAGTGGTTTTTGTGGGTCCCTTCCAACTTACGATACTCTGTGAAAAAAATGAGTGGTTTGTGTGTGGGGAAAAAAAATCCCAAAAATTAGTGTGGTTTTATTTTTGTTTTAAAAACAACCAAGCCCCAGGTTGCTGTATTGTGCTTAAAACACATAAAATAAAAATTTGTTTGTTGCTTGTATGGGGAGAAAAGGGCATCTGGATGGCTTTGTTGGCTTGCTGTATCCAATGGAGTGTTTAGACAGCTCCAGCAATTGGCCCCATTCGCTTGCAGAGGGAGCCAAGTACATTTAAGCCATCCTGGGGCAGGAAGAGGGAATTAATGCGCAGCGTTTCTCATCCTGTGGTTGGAATTTTGCTGTTGGGAAGCAAGCTTTTTTTTTTTTTTAAAAAAAAAACAACTTTTGCTGCCTTTGAGAAAACTAAAATGCAGGTTTTCCAGTGTTGTTTTAGGGCCGTGGTGCTGTGGGTATTTAGTGGAGCATTTTTACTCCTGTGCCGAGGGCGGGTGATGGAGGAGCAGCCGAGGCTCCGCGGGGGCAGCAGGGACTGGAGCGAAATGACATCTGGATTTGTCAGCGTGCATTTTTAACAGGATTTTCCTGTCTTTACACTGCCTCTGAGCCGAGGGCACATGCATGGGTAAGCAGAGCACGGAGTGAAACGCTGAATTTTCCTTTCAGAAACCTGACGTGCGGCTCTCCAGGGGCAGCATCGACCGCGAGGACGGAGGTCTCCAGGGCCCCGTAAGTGTGTGTGGGATCTCCTCCTCTCCCAGCTCTTCCTCCACTTTCCTGGTAGAACATGCTGTACGCTGCTGCGGGAGATGATTTAAAGGTTTTGCTAAACGTTTCCACTATTATTACGTGGTTGTACAGCTTTCCAAGAGGCTCAGCTTCTGTGGGAACAGCAGCCGCAGCAAACTGGTTCATGCAGCAGTTTGGGGGATTTGGGGTTTTTTGGTTGGGTTTTTTTTTTCCCCTTGAAACTGTTCTTGAAACAAATACTAAAATGTTTCCACAAATATGTTGCAGTAATTTCCAAGTGCTCACGTGCTGTAGAATTGGGCCTTTTATTCAAAAATGCGGATTGTTTTCTGCAAGTTCTGTCAACAGGAAGCAGGATTAAAGTAACTTTTGCAGTTGTTTAAATATCTGAAGTTCTCTCGCAAGGAATGTAAATGTTGCTGTTGTATTAACCAGAAATCTGTTTGGGGTAGATGATCCACTATGAAACAATTGGAATAAACGCCACAGCCATTCCTTTATTCCCAGACAGCAGCTGCAGCTCGGGTGTTCTTTCTTAGTGACTTAACTCGTGTCTGTTTAACTAAAACCATCTCTTCAATTGTTCAAAGGCCTCTGGAATTTCTGGATCACGCTGATGGAAAAGGGGGATTGGTCTAGGGAGTGTTAATGACACAAACCTGGTGCTTCATGCACTGTTTTCTCCCAGGGGTCCCCTGTAAAGTCGTGGTTATTTTAAATTTGCCCTCCTGTTTCATTTGGGATGCGACTGTAAACTCCTACATTGGCTTCAGCATTTCTTCACTACTTAAGAATTTAGGGATTCTTCCTGCATTTGCAGCCAGAACACAGTCATGAATGAGTGTATTAATGACACACTGCAGCATGGTCTCTGGAGACATTCATGTCTGGAAGCTCCTAGGATTTTTTCCATGAAATTGGAGAAGACTATTAGTTACTGTTAGGCCTTGGCTGTTGTCACATCTTTATATAAGAGCTGCATTTATATAATTGCTGCATTTTGTGCTGCTCATGAAGATGCTTGGAGATGCCCAGGAGATTCTGAGGTCATGTCACAGGTGACAGATCCCAAACTGTTTCTGGGGAAGTCCTATCTGCCCAGACGAGGTAGTACAGTATTGAAAGAGTGTGAAGAGAATACTTTATGATACTGGACAAAATCGTTTGAAAAGAGACTCTAATTCAGGGTAACTATGTTTCTAGTCCCAGAGCTTGATGCTGTAGCTCTTAGTAGATTCAGAACATAACTCTGACTTCATTTGCAGTGGGAAAAGCCTAATGCTGCTGTGACTCAGTTTGAGTTTCTGACTGAGAGGATGAGAAATTGGGCAGTGATACAAATGAGAAGTTACCACCCACATTTTAATAGTCCCTGACTGATCACATCCTTTTGACCTATACTTTCAATTCACAATTTTGTGGAAGTAAAAATGCAAGAATTGTTTTAGTGGGATTTCATTCTCCTGCCTAGCTCTTGCTCCCTTTCTTTTCCCCTGGGGTTATCAAATTTGAAATATTTAGGTTAACAGCACAAATCAAAGTTAATGATGTGACTGGATGTCTCCACTTTGTGCCCCCGTTTGTGAAGTGACCAACCTCGCTGAGGAACAGACCAGTGTAACTTCTGGTTCTCCTGTTGCTGTTAACATTTTTTAAAAGCCCTTTTTGTGGTGGTGTCCAGCTGAAACTGTGGTCAAGCTTTGTCAGCACAAATTTTCTCCCTGCAGTGGCAAACAGCATCTCTGTAGTGATGCCACCTGCCCCTGTTTCCAAAGTCTGGACATTTACTTTGTCCACCTGAATCCTAGGAGATCCCTGCCCTCCAGGATGGCCTTTTGCCCTGCTTGCTTGGCTTCCAGCACTTTGGAATTGCCTGCCTCTGTGCTCCTAAGAGATGGCTCTTAAAAAGCTACTGACATCCATGAACTCTGGTTCCTTCAAAAGCACATTCCCAGGGGACCTCACTGTTTCCTGGAAAGAGCCCGAAGTCTGCTCTCTCCATAGCCAGGGTTGAAGTTGTGCTGGAATTTTTTCTCCTATCACTAACAGTTTGAAACTCAGCTCCTCTGTGGTCACCATGACTGAGGCAGCCACCGATCACCACTTGGCCCACGAGTCTCTCTCTGTTTATAAACAGCAATTCCAGGAATTTCCTAGTCAGCTCCCTCAGTACCTGCACCAACAAGTTACTTTCACCGAAATTTCCCAGAGCTGTTTGTGTCCACTGGATGGTATTCCCAGCTGAATTTTGGGAAGTTAAAATCACCCTCAGGGCAAGGGCAGTTGGTGTAGAGATATTCCCTAATACCGTGTCAACACTGGGCTCCTCACACCAGTGATGAGGTTGGCATGAAGGATGTATGAATTAAATTGTCAGGGAAAGTCACTTCAGTCTTTTACTAAATTCTTCCAAGTGAATATTCAAATGGACCTTGACTAAGAGCTTTGCAACAGAACCAAGAAGTAAACAAGCTTAGAAATGTGTTCTTCCCATTATGAAACTGTTCAGCAGGAAGTTCTGGAGTCTCTCATTGTTGTGTTGCCATTTCTCCTTCGCCACCATGACCTCTGCAGTTGGGTCTGTGGACACAGACTGAAAATGCCTGTGACTGTCCCACCACCTCTGAGTAATAAGGAAGGATGAACTGTAATGCAGAGCCCAGGGCTGTTGTGAGCAGTACAAAATACATGCAAATTCTTTCTTGCTCTGTGAATAAAAGACCAGTAGTGAAGGACTGACGATGGTGAATTGGGATGTATTTTTAACTGTTGGGAAATGTGCTGAGAACTGGCTGCTCTCAGTATTTGAGATTGAGATAGTGCTGATGAAAGCTGCGAGCACTGCAATAACTTTAAATGTTTAAATGTTTGAAGTAAACTTTAAATGTCTATTTTATTTTATAGGCTGGTAACCAGCACATATATCAGCCTGTGGGAAAACCAGGTAAGCAGTACATTCAGACGCTGTCATTGTGAATCCTTGATTGCAGGTCTTGCAGCTGCAGCAGTGAACAAAGGTTCACGGCAGTATTTCCATATTCAGTTCCAGGTACCACACATCAGTGTTTGTGTGCTGTGTGTTCAGATTCCCCAGGCAGGCCCCAGACATGCAGTCAGCAAAGCCAAGGAAGTGTTTAGATCAACAAGCAGGAAATGTCTAGAGGAAGCTGAGTCAGTGGGAATTCACCCAGGGTGGAGTTCAGACATGTAAAACAGAAGTAGACACCTAAAGTTGGGTTTCTCCGTCTCAAAAGTGAATCACGCCAGGTTTGCTGCTGGGAAAAGTCCATTTTCCCCTAAGCATGTTGGCACTCAGCTGTGGTACAAAGGGGTGACAGCCTCTCAGGGCTGGGGTAGGTGTGCCCAGAACAGCAGCATTTGCCCCACAAGAGCAGTTTTAAAGTATTGAACTAAAACAATCCTGTTCTCATTAAGTTCTCATCCCAGAAACAATGGATTTGCTGCAGGACACCTAAAGATGTCCATCTCTGGCAGAGAAGGGCACGTGCAGCCTGTGCAGAGCAGGAGGGTGCAGGTCCGTCTGACAAGTTGGGGCACTAAAAACACATATTTTTTGTCGAGCAGATCACGCAGCTCCGCCAAAGAAACCTCCACGCCCTGGAGCCCCCGGGCACCTGGGCAGCCTGGCCAGCCTCAATAGCCCCATGGACAGCTACAACGAGGGTGTGAAGGTAGGTGAGACACCCCCAGCAAATGGAACATTACCAGGGCCATGGAAATTCCCCCAGCAAATCAAACAGGACCACTCTGAGGTAGTTTGGTGTTCCTGAAGTAGAAACTGTGGAAAGCAAAGGCGACCAAACTTCCCAAGTAAATGTCGTCATGGGGGAAACATTCCCTGGCAGCTCTCCAGGGAAGTGGGGAGGGAACTCAGGTTCTCCCTGGCTGGGATTTAGTTTGTTCCTCACCTAGAACCTGCCCAGGTGAGCTTATTTCTAATTTGAAGAGTGTTTGAGGTGTCCCAAACGGGCCCAGCTCCCTGTTGAGCAGCAAGGAGCATTCCCAGGGATCCCAGTGACTCAAGTGGTGCCAAAGTCTCCTGTTCTCGGTCACAGGGAGGTGAGAGCTGTCTGAGCTCTAAAAGCTCTTGCTGCAGCACCAGGGCTCCTCAAACCCTACCAGCTCTGGGGAAGCAGGGAGGAGGGGAAATGGGCTGTCCAACCAAGAGTGAGACACTTCCTGACGTGTTGGTTCATCTCCCATAAATAGGCAATATCCAAACCTGAAACTTGGCACTGGTTTTGTAGCAGAGGTGCTGCTGTGGGACAGGGTCCTGCCCCTGCTGCAGTTGGTGTCCATAGAGGATGTCAGGCACTCCCAAAATCATCTTTCTGTGTGCTGTTCCGTGCCTGTGGGACTGTGCCACCTTTCTAATCTGCAGGAAACAGCCCTGCCAAGCCTGTAGCAAAGAGCAGGAATCAGTGATGTGGTGGCTACAGCAGCTGGGAAAAGTGACCCTTGTTTTAGGTGCTTTAAGGAAATACAGAGAAAGCCCAGTTCATCTGAACGTGAAATTCAAAACCTGCCATCAGAGCAGTGTGTTCAGCACAACTTGATCCCAGCCACTGCCTGCCTGTCTCACTCCTGCTCTTGTTCTGGGATTATTGGAATGTTTAAGAACCAGTGTAAATAGCCAGCAGTGGTGAATTTGAGCAGGGTTATTTATTATAAACTGATGCCAGTGCTTTACGAGCTGCCAAGCCTTAGAAAACGTCAAAAAGCGGTAACAGATGTGTTACTAAACTTGGCTTCTCTAAAATTTCCTTTCTAAATGCTGATAGTGGAACATGAAAAACGTTTTTTGAAATACATCCTTTTGACAACAAACAAACCTGAGCAGCCAGAGATGTCAGTAGTGACAAGTGAATAGGATTTGTGTACTAAATAGCTTTCTGAGTAGGAAAGAAGGGCTGATTTTGGTTTTTTTCTGTCAAATTTTTTTTGAAATTGAATTGTTTTATGCCCTGTTGAAGAAAACAGCCCATTATTTTTCGGCACAGCTTTGTTAATGGCTGCAGTCCTAAACTGAAGATGCCTCTAGGGTTCATTTCAGACTCCCTTTTCTGTAGAGCCAGTTCAGACTGCCTGTTCAGGGAGAACACAAATGAAGAGGTTTGGAATTGCCTGCCCTCAGAGCCTTCAGGGCAGGCACCAGGAGCTCCTGGGTCTCTGTTCTTGGACGAGGCACAGTCAGTTCCATGAGGAAACTCAGGACTTCTGCAGAGCAGTGGCGTTGATATTGGGGATAAACAAAGCGAAATTGAGTGCTAAGAAACACAGTGTCCATAGTCTTGAAAGGTTAGGGCGTGGAATTCCAAGGGTTGGGTATCTTCTGGAGTGGGTTCTGGGTAGTTCTTAACCACGGCTGTGATGAGTTGTTGTGGACAAGACCTGCACAGTTAAATGGCCATGCATTTCCCATCATGACTTCTTTAAACAAAAAGCTTCAGAAGGATGAATAGAGCATTTTCTGCAATGCCTCGAGTCCTGGGCTGTTTGTGTAGAGGGACCAGCAGTGTTCAGAGGACAGGTGGTTTCCCAGGCCCTCTGCTCCACTCCCACTCTGCTCTCGCCAGAGCTTGCTCCTGTCCAGCTTTGCATGATCTCCTGCCCACGTGTTGAGCCAGAAGGAAGCATGGGGTGCATGGCAAACCCTTCCACTGCCCACACGGGTGCACAGCACTCCTTCTGTCCCACAGGACCCAGAGCTAACACCAGTGGCTGCAGGTTCTGGTGACGATGCGTTTTCGTTGCAGGCTTTTTAACTGGTCTCTGATTGCTACACGTGTTTTGGGTTTGGTTTGGTTTTTTTTTTTTTTTTTTTTCCTGCTGAGTTTTATTAATATTGTTTTTCTTTTTTCCCTTCTTTTGGTAAATTTCTTTAACCTCCCCCCACATTCTGCTCAACCATAGCCATGGAGGGTAAGCAGTGCGTGAGCGTGTGTGTACGTGCCCTATTCCAAAATGTCTTTGCATGTGACTTTGCCAAGTAACTGTTTTAACTTCTTGATTGCTGAAACTGATTGGAATCACAGCCTTTCCCTGCTGATTGAGGCGATTACAGTGTTCTTTATCCTAAGGTATTTTCTGATCAATGCACTAGATTGGATCTCTGTGATAGCTGTTGGTACCCACTTAATGAAATGCCACAAAATGGAATCACCATGTGCTGAATGCTGCACTCCTTCCTTAGAGAAAGTCTCACCCAAGTATTTCATAGTTTCCTCAGGGCAGTGTATCAGGTGCTTGCAGTGAAATATTTCTGGAGCTGGGACCAGTCCTGAGAGCCAGCAGGAACCCAGTGTAGGGAGCTGAACCAGCACAAGCCATCTCAGATCCAGGAGGAAATAGGAATTTTTTAACCTTCTGCTCACACTGAGTGGTTGCTTGGGCATCCTGTAGTAGGGGATAGCTGCAGGAAACTGGGATGCTTGTAGTTTTACAATTCAGAGATACTGAGGACCTTACAAAGGAGGTTTGCGAAGTTTTTTTTCATTTCAGACCTGGGATTATTTCAGTCTGTCTTGGATTTAACTCCAGACATATCCGACTTGTTGGAGGTTTTGCCTGAGTAAGAACTGCTGGATTTTTAGCTTAGTAGTTTTTTTCTGATCTCTTGGAAATCAACTGTCTAAAAGCATCCCATGTTTCCCACCTGTACTGGTGACTTTTGTTAACCTGCTGTAGATTTTCACTAACAAAATAATAATGTTATGGAATAGTTCGGCTTGGAAGGGACCTCAGAGATGATCTTGCTCCAGTTCTAACATACCAGCATGTTACTGTGTGCTCTGACGTTATTTTGGAGCACAAAAAACCCTTCTGGAATGAGGGACATGACTGATACCTGTTGCCCTCCCAGTGGAATTTGAACCACTGCGACATGTTAAGTATTCAGTACTCTCATTCCTCAGATTATTCTCTTCGTCGAGAGAGTTACACTGGAAGCTTTTCAGGGAAACCCTGGTGAAAATTGCCCAGTGTCATTTCTCAGATCAGGTTCAGTCAGAAGAGCCAAAAGAAGTTCCATCAGATGTCAGAGTGTGCTGAGGCAGCGCAGGGAGCAGCGGGGCCGGGTGGGGCCGTGGGGAATGGGGGCAATGTGAGCCCTTCCCCACGCTCTGCGGAGCTTGGGAAGTGCCTGAGCCCCATCTGCTGGGGACGGGAGGCTCAGCAGCTCCTCTCTGCTTCCAGATCCAGCCGCAGGAGATCAGCCCTCCTCCCACGGCCAACCTGGACCGCTCCAATGACAAGGTCTACGAGAACGTGACCGGGCTGGTGAAGGCAGTGATAGAAATGTCCAGTAAAATCCAGCCGGCTCCGCCCGAGGAGTACGTGCCCATGGTGAAGGTACGGGGGCAGTGCCTAAAGTCAGGGGTTATTTCTTCCTTGAATGAGGTCTTCAGGTGGTGCAGGAGAAATTTTCTGGAAAGCTGGAAGCTGAAAAGCTTTCTGAGTTCACGGGACGGGGGACTTGTGGCCAGTGTGGAGCTTTGGATGTTGTTCCCAGTGTTGTGGACAAGAGTGCTTCATTCCCAGCTTGGCTGTGCCTTTCCTGGGTGCTGAGTTGTGCACTGTCTTCTCCACCTTTTCACCTTTGAGAAAAACTTGTTATTAACCCTTTGACATTTTGTTTTGACGGTGAAACACAATTGCAGGTGGGATTTTGAAGTGTCTCAGCGTGTTCTAACTCGTTCCTTACCCAGATGAGGAATAAGTGTATCTGCTGCCTCCTGCACTCTTAAAATTCTCTCACCCATTCCTTCCAAGTCTTTAAAGTTTACTTCTTTATTCTTTTTTTCTTAGGAGGTTGGTTTGGCACTAAGAACCTTACTGGCAACAGTAGATGAGACCCTCCCAGTGCTCCCTGCAAGCACCCACAGAGAGGTACGTGGAGCTCTGCTCACCTGATGCTCAGCCATTGCCTTCCCAGGCAGCCTCAGCCAGTCAGGACAGGTTTTGGTGCTCCCTTCTTGGCACAGGCACACATTTTGGTTCCCTGAGCAGTCTGAACTCTTGGGTTCTAACTCTGCATTAGATGAATTTTATTAGAATTGCTGCATGGATTTAGGCTTGGTATTAGTGAGGATTTTCAAACTGGATATAGGTGTCACCCACAGGAAGGTGACATAAACCCCAATATTCCAAGGCAGGGAATCATCTGGGGGTCAGTTCTTAGTGCAGGTGTCATCTGTCATTTGCTTGCGCACCAAGTCATTGAGCAGGTAACTGAGCAGAGCTCGGTGCAGCTGGAAGGTGGCCTGTAGCAACCCAGTTCTGGATCAGGAGTGACTGAGAGCTTTCCGTGAAGTTCAGGAGTAAAAGTTTTCCTCCAAAACTGTGAATGAGTGTGGTACTGAGAATGCCAGAGAATGGTTCTCTAAGTGCCATCTCAGAGGTTCATCCTTAGACATGTGCTTAAGCAACCTGTGTCTGCCTTCTTGACCCGTTTCATTTTTCAGAGCTACTTCTATGCTTCAGAAAAAAAGAGTGATGCTAAATAGGGAGCTGGTAGCCCATAACCAAGTGTTAATGCCGAGTTGTGGTTTAAAATCCACTCCTTGGGTCTTGGTGCTGTTTAAGTGCGTGGCTCAGCAGCTGGCAGGGCTGCTCCTGATCTCCACCCAGCATGGAGCAGCAGGTGCCAAATTCCATCTGCTGCTCCACCTGGTGCCACAGAAGCAGCAGTGCCAGGCAGAGGCTGTGGCTGTGTGAGTGCAGTGTTTCAAGCACCCCCAGGGCTCACTGGCTTGTCTCCTTGCAGATTGAGATGGCACAGAAGCTGCTGAACTCAGACCTGGCTGAGCTCATCAACAAGATGAAGCTGGCCCAGCAGTACGTCATGACCAGCCTGCAGCAGGAGTACAAGAAGCAAATGCTGACGGCTGCTCACGCCCTGGCTGTGGATGCCAAGAACCTGCTGGATGTTATCGATCAAGCCAGACTGAAAATCAGCCAGTCCAGGCCGCACTAAGCACTGAGGGAAGAGCGTCATCAGCCTCGGAATTCTGTTTGGACAGGATGTTCCTTCACCTTCCACCAGCAGTGAGGATTAACCCAGTGCAGCCCGGGCCTTCCAGCGCCTCTGGCTTCAGCAGACCGCCGCTGGTTCTCTCATTGCAACAGTTTAACCAAGTCTTTCTCCCGGGCCGAGCTGGGCTGGGATTCAGAACGTGGCATTATCAGCAGATGAGGTTTGTACAGGAGCCCTCGGGCACTCAGAGCCTCGGGGCACGGGGCAGCTCACACCATCGCATGGGACACGCTTCGCATTGAGCTGCCACCATTGAGCTGCCACCGCGTCACGGTGTCCGAGCCAAAACTGTTGGAGCAGCAGATGGGAGAAAGATATTGTGAAGTGAAGAATTCGGGGAAACCTCAGGGCTGAGAATTCTTGCCCACAGTATATGAACTATCCAGACTGGAATTTTTTTATTAGAACACTTACGTCGCAATATGCTAATCACGATTTACAGAGAAAGAATAAAAAGCTATATTTTCAAGACTTCGGTCATTTCAAGACAAACTAAAGCCCTCTTCATCTTCCTGCCTTTTACTTTTATGTGACTGTGTGAAGCATTTGTTTGGAACTAGCTGTAGGACACAACTGAACACTCGTCTTTTTCACCAGGATAATGTGCCAGTTCTTTTGTAGCAATGTTGTTTTCCTTGGAAGTGAAAATGCTGCTTTGTACCAGAGCAATTCAGAGCTGCATTTAGAGGAGATCTGTAACCATTCATGTCCCCCATTTTTATATAATTTATAAAGACAGATTAAAGCCATGATGACTATTTTAAACCCACTGTAGTTAACTAACCCATCCTTTTGTCTATCTTGCCTGGGAGGAGTTACAGTAGAGCAGTGTAATTAGATTTTCCTTGGTTTTCCAGTTACGCCATCTGTTCTGTTAAAATAAAAACCACACTCCCTTTTTGCTGTTGAGGGATATAAATTATTCTCAGGAAGAATATAATGAACTGTACAGTTACTTTGACCTATTAAAAAGGTGTTACCAGTGAAACTCTGACTCTGTTATTTCATGTGTGAACTGCAGAAGAAACCACTGAGTTTTTCCTCCTTGGAATCTTCCCCCCCACCTGAATTCCCTTATGCAGGACTTGAGGAGCAACCGTGAGCACTGAAGGGTATCCAACATTTAAGGAGTCTTTTAAGAAAGCAGTTTTTCCTCCAGCTATGAGCACAGAACAAGTCAATGTTACCACCTGTGTGACTTGTAAGGATTTTATAAAGAATTTTCCTGAGGGAGGTTTGCTTTAAGAAGGGGTGGGAAAGGTTAAAGGGAGTTGCAGGAACTGTTTTGGAAGCTCAGCTGAGGACTCAGTAGCAGCACAGGAACCAAATTCCTCCGTGGGTACCTGTGTCTATTCAAATATAAATGAGTTCATACAAATACTGACCATCATATTATAAAGTTGTTATATAAACGTAAGCTGGGACAGTGCAGAGTATATCAGTTTGGTCTAGATATGGAACAACCCTCCTGCACAACTTGGGAGCCCTTCTTAAACACCTGGAATTCTGTAATGCCTCAATGCTTTGGAATACAGATTTGGAACAGCCCTTGCTTTGTTCAACTGCTCTGGAGAAGTCCTGTTCGAAAGTTGCCTATGAAATGCATTCTTTTTAAGTAGCTCCTTTCCTGTGCAGTGTTACATCACTTCCCACACCCACCCTTCAAAGCAGTTTTCACTTTTTTCTGGAAGAGCAAAGAAATTCTACACCTTACACAGCCACAGGCTTTGAGAATTGCAGCCTTTTCCCCCAGTGAAAAGCCCCTGATGCTGCTGTGCCACTACTGCCCCTGCACAGGTGCCACAGGAGCTGCACTGCTGCTGCAACCAGAGGTGTCACAGCACAAGAAGCTGCAGCACCAACCAAGTCTCAGCCCTTCTGCTGAACATGACTTTATCCCGTGCTCACTGGGATTATATTCCCACCTTTGTCCAGAGGCTGTGGGCTCTTTTAGGAGCGTTAACTGTACTGGTGAAACACAACACAACAAAACTGGCAGGGAAAATTGTAAAGCCCCAGCTGAACACTAACTACAGCAGTTTCAGGAGCTGCAGGTTGCCTGGCCATCCTCCACCCCCTCCCCTTCATAAGCATCCGTCTGAGAGACACAAGTACAAGGAGATGTTCTTTATTACAGGCAGGTACAAAACTAATTAGTCAAAAAGACCAAAGCCCATATCATCATCAGATTCCTCTGATTCTTCCTTCTTTTCCTCTTCTTTCTTCTCCTCAGCTAGAAAAGGAGAGACAGGATTTATTTCTCATTTTATCAGCTCATAAAAGTCACTTGTCACAAAAGACTTCACACACAATGACTGTGACATCAAGCAGGAAGACCTGAGTAGTCCTAACAAGCTAAGCCAGCAACCCAAGAACAGTGTTTCCACTGTTAGGAAAGTATTTTTGTACCTTCAGAATTAATTTCTCTCAAACCTGAAAAACTTTGAGGAGATGGTGATGATGATGTATGACCCTGGCTGACATACAAGAGCAGCCTTAGTTCTGAGGGAACACTAATCCTGTACACTGACTTCATGTTGCAACACCAGCCTTCCTCAAGGGGAGGGCGCATTGCTCGAGAACACTCACACACCTACTGTGAGGCACAAACCACATGAAAAGAGCTTCTGTAACTGGTCCTTGCAAAGCTGGGGCTGCCCCATCCCTGAAGTGTCCAGTGCCAGGCTGGATGGGGCTCTGAACAGCCTGGTCTAGTGGAAGGTGTCCCTACCCATGGAAGGTGGGCAGGAACGAGCTGATCTTAAGACCCTCCCCACCCAAACCATTCCGAGGATCCAGGTTTCCACGGCCGCCACTCACCGGGGGCGGCTCCGCCGGCGGGCGCGGCACCACCCGCGGGAGCGGCAGCAGCCGGAGCCCCTCCACCGCCCGCTCCCACGTTACAGATCAGGCTCCCGATGTCGATGTTCGCCAATGCCTGCGGAGAACGAGAAGCGGCAGCGAAGCCTCATTAACACGGGGGGGATGTGTGTGGGAGAGCCCCACATGCCGCCCCTGCCAGGCCCGCGGCCCCGCTCGCCCACCTTGGCGAAGAGCCCCGGCCAGAAAGGCTCCACGTTCACTCCGGCCGCCTTGATGAGCGCGTTGATCTTGTCCTCCTGCAACGAGACAGCGGCGCTCAGAGCCCGCCCGGGCCGGGCCGGCGCGGCCCCTCAGGCGGCCATGCCGCGCGGCCGCCGCCATCTTGTGCGGCCGCACTCACCGTCACGGTGACCTCGTCATCGTGCAGGATGAGGGCGGAGTAGATGCAGGCGAGCTCGGAGACGGAGGCCATGGCGGGGCGCGGTGCTGGTCGCCGGGTGGTTCGGCCTTAGCTTCGTACGAAGGACTCAGCACCTTGGGCCGCCGCGGAGCGAAAGGAGGCGGGCGGCGGGGCGCGGATTTATAATGGCGGTGCGCGTTGCGTCATCGGTGACGTCACGTCCGCATGCGCCGCCGCGCATGGCAGGAGCTCGCGCGCGCTCCCTCCCTCCCACAGCGCCCTGACCCCGCCCTTCATCCCTCAGCGCCCTGACCCCGCCCTTCATCCCTCAGCGCCCTCACCCCGCCCTTCATCCCTCAGCGCCCTGACCCCGCCCTTCATCCCTCAGCGCCCTGACCCCGCCCTTCATCCCTCAGCGCCCTGACCCCGCCCTTCATCCCTCAGCGCCCTCACCCCGCCCTTCATCCCTCAGCGCCCTCACCCCGCCCTTCATCCCTCAGCGCCCTCACCCCGCCCTTCATCCCTCAGCGCCCTCACCCCGCCCTTCATCCCTCAGCGCCCTCACCCCGCCCTTCATCCCTTAGCGCCCTCACCCCGCCCTTCATCCCTCAGCGCCCTGACCCCGCCCTTCATCCCTCAGCGCCCTGACCCCGCCCTTCATCCCTCAGCGCCCTGACCCCGCCCTTCATCCCTCAGCGCCCTCACCCCGCCCTTCATCCCTCAGCGCCCGCACACGGAATAATTCATTCCCAAAAACCCTAAGCAGCCCCGAGCATCAGGGCCAGCCGCTCAACCAGCACTGCCAGGCCCACCCGTGTCCCCAAGTGCCACATCCCCACGGCTCTTCTGTCCCTTCAGGGATGCGGACTCCACCGCTGCCCTGGGCAGCCTCTGCCAGGGCTGGAAAACTCTTCTGGTGAGGCAATTTTCCCCAATACCCAAACTAAACATCCCTGGGACAACTTGAGGGACCCAATCCGACGCCCCCCACACTACTTCAGGTCTCACTGCCTCTCTAAACACTTCATTTTCTGTATGTAAAGGGAAGAAAAGGTGCAGAATAAGCCCTTGGTACAGAACTGTGTAGCCTAATTTTTTCTGCCTGAACATGAGGAAGAGCTCCTGTCCTGTGCAGTGACCAAGCAGTGAACAGGTTGCCCAGGGAGGGTGTGGAGTCTCCTCCCTGGAGGTATTCCAGAACTGTCTGGACACAATCCTGTGCCCTGTGCTCTGGGATGGCCCTGCCTGAGGGAGGTTGGACCAGACGACCCCAGTGTGGTCCTTCCAACCTCACCGATTCTGTGATTCTGATGGCCCTGAGCAAATCTGAGTTTTGCTCCAAAGGACTCATCAGATTGTGAAAAATAAATGTTCTCTGGTTTGTATTTTTTCATCTTTTTGACAGATGTGCATTTGATGAGCCTCACCTCTGTAGCTGGGCAGATCATGGAACAGATCTAGAAGCGGCACTAAGGCATTCCTGGAGGACAGGGAGGTGATTTGGAACTGCCACAACTCCACCAAGGGCAAGTCCTGCTTGACCAACCAAGGGCCTTCTATGAGGGAGTGACCACATCAGTGGACAAGGGAAGGGCTACGGATGTCATCTCTCTGGACTTCTGTAAAGCCTTTGACACAGTCCCCCACAACATGCCACTCTCTAATTGTAGAGAGATGGATGTGATGGGTGGACTGTTCAGTGGATAAGGAATCGGCAGGGTGGTCACATCCAGAGCGCAGTGATTGACTGCTCAGTGTCCAGATGGAGATCAGTGATGTGTCCCTCAGGGGTCTCTTTGGCTTCAGCATGATTTAAGCCTCCATCAAAGACACGAACTGGGGAATCAGCTGCACTCTCAGCAGATTTGGAGATGACTCCAAGCTGAGTGGTGTGGCTGACATGCCTGAGGGACAGGATTCCATCCAAGCTGGATGGGGCTCTGAACAATCTGCTCTACTTGAAGGTGTCCCTGCTCATTGCAGTGGGGCTGGGCTATCTGACTGTCAAAGTCTCTTCCAACCCAAACCAAATAAGTCGAACTATCAAAAATAAGCTTAAGCAAAATTACTCCAGAAATTGCAAAAAGGTTGAAAGCTTAGAATCCTAAAATGACAATTTTCCATGACTAGCAAAGTGTATCCAACAGCCTGCTTTTGTAATGCTCCCTTATAGAAATCTGAGGATTTATTATACCATTACAAGTGAAAATTGAGGTAGGCAAGAGGGACTTGACCTCTTGTATGCATCCCTTCCTGAGGATCAGAAACAACTCAGAATTTCACTAAACAAAGATCTGACACTACTCATTGCTGGAGATGATAAATGCACAGAGTCGCAGTGCTTAACTTGTGGGTGCTTTATCCCTGTTAGTGGGGCCACCAGCTCTGAATTTAAGCATTTAAAGTTCCTATTTAATGCACAGGGCATTTTATACCTAACTCAAAGCAGCAAATAAATGCACCTTTCCACTGGGATGAAATATCCAGGAACCTCTGTCGTTGCTGGGTGCTTGAGGATGGGATTTCACAGGGACTTGCATGAGCCTGCCTTGTCCGTCCCTCACTTCAGGGTTGCCAAGGCTCCTGTGCGAAAGCCCTCAGAGCTGTGCCAATGGTCCATGAGATGATGGTCTGGCTGAAAAGTAGCAACAGAGAAATAAGATTCCTTTTCAATCAAATAAACTTGCAAATGACGCTGGCCTGGGAGATGAGAACTGGAAGTGTGCAAGCAAACAACAAAATTGCAGGTTTAACAGACATGGTTTTATAACAGTTCTGATATAACAGTCCTTAAGCTAAAAATTGTTAGAAATGCTGATGGGGTGTTAAAAAAATAAAATATGAAGACCTAAAATTTAAATGTGACATTCACATAAGCTTAGGCTTTGGTTGGCAAAGATGTTAATTAAATGAGATTTGCCTGCATCCTTGCTTCATGGCTGTCTTGCTGCATCCATTGAGTGACACTGATAATGCTGCTCTGTAGGAGCCCAGAATAAAGTTCTGATGAAAACAAACCACTGTGTAATAAGAAAGAAAAAAACCAAAAGAAACCTCAGTTTTGTTGCTTCCTAAAGCTTTTGGAAGTCTAGGTATTCGATCAGGATTCCTGGTTAATAAAGCTTAATTAATTAATTAAGGTTTAAAGCTTAATTAATAAAGCTGGTTAATGAAGCAGACCATGGGTCTAGTAATTTGCAGTGGTGTGTGCTTTTCACCTCTGATCCTGTAACTGACTGTACTCTTACTGTCTAACACATTGCCATCATTTTGGAGCAAAAGTCTCCCTCCTGTATGAAACTATAGCAAATAGATGGGGGCTTAAAAAAAAAAAAAAAACAAACCAAAAAAACCCCTTACATTCTTCTGTATATTCTACAATTCCAGGGCAGTGAGTTATTTTCAGGGTGGTGAGCTTTAGGATGATGATCTGGCTGTGTACTAGCAAGCTGTTACAGGATGGCACAGGGCTGTCTTCATGATAAACAAAACAAGTTGGCTATGGAAGTTCCCTGCGGTGGATATTTTACACTTGGAGGACGGATGGTAAAGAGCAGTGGCACAGATCTGGCTGGATGTGCATGTGCATTGCCAAGAAAGATGAAAACATCAACAAGATCTGTCATTATCATAAACAAAGCAGTCAGTCCTTAGCGTCTCATCCTAAATCATCTGTGAGTGTGCAGCACTGCAGAGCTGATGCCTGATCGTGAGGAAGTCACTGATAGTCAGCAAAGCAGTCACACTCAAGAGGTCTTTACCAAGGAGACCTGAAGTTGATATTTCCTCTCTCTTTCCCTGTCCTTGCTTAACTATTTTGTTGCTGCTTATAACCTTCCTGAGGCGATTCTTCCTTTCTTAAACCAGCTTTGCTCCAGCTCTCAAAGCTGCATTTCTTGATGACCAATGGCAAATTGAGGCCAGCAGGACCAAAGCAGTGATTGTCCCCCTGCACTCAGCACCGGTGAGGCCACACCTCCAGTGCTGCGTGCAGGTTTGGGTTCTTTACTGCATTGAAGAAGGACATTGAGGTGCTGGAGCCCGTCTGAAGAAAAGGAACAAAGCTGGGGAAGGAGCTACCTGACAGGAGGCTGTAGCCAGGTGGAGCCTGGTCTCTTCTCCCAGGTAATAAGTGTTAGGACGAGAGAAAATGACCTCAAGTTGGGCCAGGGGAAGTTTAGTTTTGCTATGAAGAAAAATTTCTGCATAGAAAGGATTGTCAAGCATTGGAACAGGCTGCCCAGGGAAGTGATTAAGCCAACAGCCTTGGAGTTATTTAAAAGACATGTAGCTGTGGCATTTAGGGACGTGGGTTTTTTTGGTGAGCAGTGTCAGGCAAAGTATTTGCTCCTTGACTCTTCTTTTTGGAAACTTCTTTTTCTCCCTAGCTGGGTTTTTGGTTTCGGTTTTTTTTCCTTATAACCAGGTCATTACAATGAAGAATGAAACTCTGGTACTACTTAAAACTGCAAAAACCAGTGTGTGTAACACATCCCCAATAGGTGGTGCTGCATCTTTTCGATCATGTTGAGTTGTTGCATTGTTGGCCCTGATCACCTGGAAAAGTTGTCTTTTTGAGTGAACTGAAGTTACTAATCTAATGATAATTAGTATTTTTGGGATGTCTTGTTTGGTTTTTTTAAAATAAATAATTATTGCAATTCATTTGACAAAAGAAATCAAATACAGCTTTGTGACTTAGTAGTTGGGACAGTCATCTGATTGTAGAAAGACAAAAATCAGGTTTTGGGCCCTCCACCATGGTAATTGTGGATTAAATTATTAATTGTTAAAATAACAAACAGCTCCTGAGCGGGGGACCAGAACCCTCAAAGTCTTTGTAGCCATGTGAAGACATTAGAGCACAGAGCCATGGACTTCTTCACTTTGGTTCTGATTTTCAATTCTTACGTAAAGCAGAACACAGAATATGTGGCAGGTGTAATGCATGTACTCCAGGATAACATCTTAAAAGTCAGGCCTGTTGAGAGATGGCAAATACAAGCTTAAATCCTCTCCAAGTCAAGAACAAAATAGACATTTTTCTGCTCTGAGCAAAAAATTTTGTTACTGTATCATTGTAAGCAATGACTGCAAGCATTTATAAACTCTGGGGTTATAAAATTAAATCAATTTAAAATGGGAAGGGTTATTACTTAGGGAGACCAACGTATGTTTTCTCTTCAAAAGAAAAGCTGTATCATTTGTCATTGGCCTATTTGTATATAAAATCTTTTCCCTAGGTTGCTGCTGCTATAAATGATTTTTAAAAGCTGTTCCTAAATACCATCTTTGCTTCCAGAATGATTAGAACATGCTTTTTTCCAAAATTAATAATTTCTTCTGTGACAGATATCAGTTCTGGGAAATGTCATCTTAAAATCCAGCAGTTAAGACAGGTATTGTGCCCAATAGTCACTCATTTTTTTTTCTTTAGAAAAACCTAATTTTAAGTGTTTAAGCAGCAGTTCTCATACTACTATATAATTGTTAATACAGCATATAAAGAGCATGCATAAAAGAATGCTGTTACAGAGCTTTCAAACCTCTCTTTCAGAACAAACCTTTTCAAGAACTGAGGCCTTTTTTGGGTGAAATGGCCCAGTAAGACATAATTAGGTTTCACTGTGCTCCAAAACATCAGTTGTCAGTGGCAGAAAGCCTTGGAAATAAAGCATGTGACATGGCCCAAAATGAGGGTGTGAACAGAGGTAGAAGAGAGCTGGAACTCTGTTTCCTCAAATGCACAGAAATGCTGCTGCAAGTGCTCAGCACCATGAAAATATACCTGAGGAACAGCAGCACTTCTACATGGGAAAACAGTGCTTAAATAAAACAATTTAATTTATTGTTTAGCTGACTGTGCAGTTCTACAGTCTTGTATAAACAGTGAAAAACCCTTTTGCTTATGGGCTGCTAAAACCAGAGAAATCAGCTTTAAATCAATACAAGTATGTTGCACTCTAGGATGTTCGAGGCATTAATTGCCATCTTCAGGATCTCTGTTTTTCAGGCAACTTCTGAAATCAATTGCAGAGCACCCTGTGGGGCCAGAGAGAAGTGTGGGATATGTGTTTAGTATTTTGTAAAACCTCCCCTTATATTTCACCTGTCTTCTGATGCTTGTTAACTTGTTATTTTCAAACTGCTACCACAGTACCATCGTGGACTTTTAGCTTCAGTGTAAGTCAGTGCTGACAGCCAGGCTGACCAAATTAGTCCAGTGACCATTTCCAGAAAGCTGTCAGTGTATATTTATGCCCTTTTTTTTCTTAAATGCAGGTCTAACAGGCATGACAGTATTCTAATCTTAGAGGATTCCTAATCAGGTTTAAATACAGCATCAAAAAATTAGATGTTGATACAGAGACTGCATGTCTTCCCCCTGCCACCTCAGCAGAAAGGCCAAATGTACCTCAGATAACTCTTCTGGCTCTTGTTCTTGGAGATTTCTCCCCATCCACCCTCTTTTTTCAGCCTCTAGTAAGGTTATGTAGCATAAACCAGAAATTATTGGTGGTTGTGCAGAAATGTTACCCAGCTCCTCACAGAGAGGAAAACAGCAACCACTTTGCCAGCTCCCTTGTTTATCTTTTTGCTAGAGCTGCTTGGCTTTACTTTATAACCAAAGTTGACCCATAATTTTGTTCTTTATTTGTTTATAGTTATGGGTAAATCTTTACTTTCCAGCAATTTGAGAAGCTTGGAATGGAGACAAATTCAAAATCACTCCAGTGGAAACTCTAGTGGTGACAATGGTTTCAGGAGCAGCTCACTTGAAGTGAAAGCTGAGCTGTTAATAGCAGCCCTTGAATATCTGCAAGTATGACCCAAAGGGGAGAGTAAATAGTTTGGAACAGGGAGATGCTTCCATATCACTTGAAATATGAACTGATGAAGGAGGATATTAATTGGCTTGATGCACACTACAAGCTGTATGTTTGCCTCGCCCTTTGGCAGATAATATTTGGTGAAGGAATTCAGTCGACTTTGAAGGGGCTTGACTGTTCTGGGTTGAAAACAGAATGAATTTTTTAAAGGCTTCCACATCAACATGGAGGAGGTGACTGAAAGTACAGATCATACCTGTGCTGTAACTCTGTAGGTAACTTTTCCCAGTGGAAGTGAGCATCATGAACTTGCTTTTTCCCTCCTTAGCAGGTTAAACTTTATTTTTCGTAATTTCTTCTCCTGAAAGGAAGATGTACCGATTAGGTGATTACAAAGAGATGACAGTTCCTGCAGGAATCATCATCACTGATGTGGAACCATAGAATTGTTTAAGTTAGAAAATACATGCAAGATTATCAAGTCCAGCCATTAACCCAGCACTGCCAAGCCCATCACTAAACCATGTCCCCACCTGCCACATCCACATGTCTTTTAAATCCCGCCAGGGATATTTCCAGGTGCTCAGTGTGTCATACTGACCAATATTCTGCCTCTTTTACACCATTTCTAGTTTGTATTCCCCACACATGTACAATTAGACATTATTTGGTTGTACTGAACTTCATGTGTGTACTGTACCAGACATCATCTGGTGGTACAGGACAATAAGGCAACTCCAGCACAGCTGGGTTTCATAGATATGACTAAAATCATAGATATGACTAAAAGTGAATGTGGTATGGAAGTGTGGGATCCATAAGGTAGTTTAACTGAGGTTTTCACAGCAACAGGGGGAATAAAAGAAGTTAAACAATCAAATCCAAATTTATTTCAAGATCCAGCAGTATGTGTAATACTGATAATAAAATTCCAGCATGCCTTTCACACATGTAACAAGGAGAGGGAGTGGAGAGAGCGCTACAGGCACACAGTCATTACCTAAGGTCTCACTGAAAGCCATAGGATGACAAGACAGAGGCTTAAACTGCGCCACGGGATGTTTAGGTTGGACATTACGAGGAGCTTCTTCACAGCAAGGGTGATTGAACACCGGAATGGGCTGCCCACGGTGGTGGCGGAGTCACCATCCCTGGAGGTGTTTAAGGAGAGACTGGATGTGGTGTGGCTGTCGTGCTGATGTGCGGTCAGAGGCCGGAGTGGAGGACTTTCGCAGTGTGACCGACTGTGATTCCGTGCCCAGCCGGGGCTGCCGGCGGGGAGCGGGGCCCCTCGCTCGGCAGCGCGGCTGCTCCTTGTCCCTCAGCCGCCGCGGCTTCCCGCCCGCCCGGCCCGGAGGGCGGAGCGTCCCTTCCCCGTGACCCCGCGGCTCCTCCTTTCCCCTCCCCGCTCCTCAGTGCCGCCGAGTAACCTGGATTCCCGGCCCTCCTCCTCCTCCCTCTTTCTTTTCTTTTTTTTTTTTTTTTTTTTTTTCTTTCCCCTCCTCTCCCCTTTTCTTTTCCTCCCCCCTCCCCTCCCCTTCCTCCTCCTCCTCCCCTTCCCCCGACAGCGTAGCCGGGGCTCGGGCTCGCTCCCTCCCCCGTGCCCTCCCCTGGAGCCGCCGCCGCCGCCTCCGCCGCCGCACACGGAGACATGTACCCGGGAGCCCCCTCCGCCGGACCCGGTGAGGCTTCGCCCGGGTTTGTCTCTGTCCTGCGCTCCCTCCGGAGCGGCTTTCCCGGCCCGTGTCCGTGGGCAGCCCCGGGAGCGCCTCGCCCCCCCGGCTCGGGCCTGGCTGGAGCGGCCGCGCTGGCCGGGGGAGGAAGGAGGGTCAGGGCGCCGCCGCCACCTCGGCCAGGGCCGCGTGTCCGGAGGCCCCTCTGAGGGGAGGGTCGCCTTCCCTGCCCCGCTCCCCCTCCCTCTGCCGAGTCCCGAGGCCGGCGCGGCTCCCGCTGCGGACCGGGGTCTCCATTTCCTCCCTCCCGGCTCCATCCTGGGATTCCAGGCTGGCCGCGTGTTCGTCAGCGGCCGCGCTGCGATAGTTGCGGTGTGGAGCGTCCGCATGTCGGGGAGGGCTGGGAGAGATGGTGGGCAGCGTTGGGAGTCCTCGGGCTCTGTCGTGTGAGCAAATCTGGGAGCAAAGGAAGGGTGGATGTGCAAAGCAGGGTTAGCAACTCTCTCAGGGATGTTTAATATAACTTTGGGGAAATACAGGTTAATACTGTGCGAGTGTAGGCAGCTCATGAGACAGTGTTTTTTCGTTTTTAGTGTTGGGCTGTCTCTGTGGTGAGAATTCTTGTATGGAAACAACAGTGTTTAGGTGACTGGCACTTAATGTAGTTTCCTTCTAGAAAAGTTTCAAAATACATGGAACTTTATTTTATGCTACTGCTCTCAACGGTTTTGCATAAAAATCCCTTTCCTTAGAGGGATAATCTAGCAAAGAATAGTGTAGGGAAATACAGGACCTGTAACTGAGATGTATTTTACTGCTCTTACAGATGCTTCTGTAAAAGCATTCATATCTCGGGGTCCACAGTTAGGTGCTGGCTCTTTTTTTTTTTTTTTTTTTTTGTCCCCTCTGATTTAGTTCTCTTGAAGAGGCAATAATCAAGAAAGATAATCAGGATGATTATTTTCCTCTTGAAGTACAGCTCCGCTGTTTTTACTTTCTCACCAGGCTCTTGCTAGCACAGCAGGCAGACAGGTCTCTACATCTCTGTGTGTCCAGACTGATGTTCAAGATCTTGCTTTCGTGTGTAACATAATTTGCACATTTCAGTGCCAATAACCATAGAACTATGGATGTAATCCTTTGGTGGCTTCTGGTGTCGGATTCTCTTGCTCAGGCACAGGTACACTGTGAGCTTACAGGTGCTCATGGTGGCTCACATGGAGCTGTTGCTGTGTTCACCTCCTGGTGATACATCTTGTTCAAAATTGTGTTTAAGGACACAGATAATTAAAAATATTACCAGCGTATGGTCTGAGAGTAGTTTCCCGTGTAGGAGTCTCTTTATCTTTATTTACTCCATCCGATCCTACCACTTTCCCTTTCACTTGGAATGATCTCCCAGTTGGTGGCTGCTGTTTGCCATCAGGGACCCACGTTCAGTGTGAAGGAATGTTTCCCCTTCCTGGAACAACAACCTCTTAACCTCGGCCTCCTGATAGCACTGTACTTTCACCGGGTTCCAGGTGGCTGTGTGCTGTCACTGGTGCGTGTCTCAGCTCCTGCTCTTCAGCCGAGCTCATCTCTGTCTTGTTTACTTCCGAGTTTATCTGTGCAGCTCAGCTCTTTCCCTGCGCGGCGCTGGGCAGGGGCCGTGTGTGTGCCGGGCCAGGAGCTGCGAGTTGTTCTGCACACGGTGATGTTTCCTTCCTGTGAAATCATCCACGGAGAGCCTCAGCAGCCCAGGCAGCTTCCTGCTCCATCCACACACAAGGCAGGGCATCTTGGAGTTTTGTTTGAGAGTGTGGCTGTTCTGTGAGCCAGCCTCGGAGAGGGACTGCGGAGTCTCCTTCCACGTGTGAGTCTGAAAACTACAAAACAGCTTTATGTGAAATCCTGCTCGGAGGAGAGAGCAAAAGTGTGCTTTACAACCACCCCCTCAGCGAGCCACAGCTGCTGTGAGCACAGAGAGCTGCAGCCTCTCCAGGTCTGTCAGCACATCCTTGACACCAAGTGAGGGCTCCACGCACATCTGCTGCATCCTGGGTCCCATGCCACTGATGCACACAGAGCTCTCCCAGCTCCTGTTGCCAAAGTGGACTCTGCAGCCAAGCCCTGTTCTGAGGGTGCCCCTGGTGCTGGCCTGCTGCCAGAGGAATCACTCAATTTGCCACAGTGTTTGCTATTTTAGTCTTAATTCTTTTACTGGAAACAGTATCAAGCAAGTTAGGGGGCCCTATCTGACTGATTCAAAAGAATTGCTGCTGAAATGTGGAAAGTTTGTTCAAATATGTTGTTAGGTCAGGAGTAAGGTGCGTTTTTATATACGATTGGGATGTCATGAAATCACTGTTTCCATAGTTAGGAAGCCAATTAACCCCATTTCCTTTTTCCCAAATACTGCCTGACTTCTTGACTTGGTGTCCAGTGTGCTGTGTCATTGTGTTCATACCCTTTCTTTTGCCTTCAAGAAAGCGTGAAAAGTAAAAAGTCTGAAAATCTGAGAGAATTCTCTTTTTTTTGAAGAAGAAGTTTGATGCTGCTACTTTTTGGTGTACCTGTTTCTGGAAGGACAGAAAAATACCAAAGTGACATAATAAGAATACTGTCATTCAGTTAAAAGACTTGATTAAAAGTTGCATGAATTTCTGGAACTTGGACTGCTCGGTGTTGATATAGTCATAAATTCTAAACTTTGCACACCACAGATTCCTCTTTTATTCTTTGAAAGGATATTTGATTTTGCCTGCTGCTGAAGGTCTTAATTTATTGTTGAAGCAGCAGTTGTCTGAAAGAGTGTGAAGTTGATTATGGCTTTGCATGTGAAATACAATCTTTTTTCCCTAGCACAAGAAATAACTTTATCAAATCAGTGGAACTAAAGTTATTTTCTTCTAATTTAGTTGTAAGTTACCCTTTAAAAATTGTGAATAGACTGTTGAAACTTTTAAGTTTCTTTTGGTTTTCAGTGTGTGTACTTGTTTTTACCTTCCATTTATTTTCTTGAAGATTTTGGGATGTTGGATGTTGATTCTGTTTAGGACTCTTCAGTCTTAAAATGTGGTGCAGGGAAGGGTGTACTCATGCCTTAACTGGGGTAGTAGAAATGGCATTATCTTCGTCTGGTGGAATTTAACTCCACCAGTGTCCTCTTAGCTTGTGTTTCAGTCTCCTGTACCTCATGTAAAGGTACAGGGGATACAGGAGACTGTATCTCTGCCCTTCTTTTCTTAAAAAGGCTTTTTCTGTTCTTTTGGAGGTGGATGTGGACCTGCTCTTACTCTGCTGCTGGTATCACAGAGTTATCCAGTGTCTTTGGGTTAATTTTGAGTAATTTTAGACAGTAAATTAATGCTGAAACTCCTTGTAAGCTGCCACATATAGAGGGGGGAATGAGAACTTCATGTACAGCCTCAGCTCTCTTCCTTTTTGCATGAGGGTTTTCCTTAAATTTGAAATTGCATTTGACAAAGTTACAGCCTGCAAAACACAACATGACTTTTTCAAATGTGTTGTTGTCACGATCATTATATTTTCCTAAGGAAAAAATTCTTTATCACTGTGTGGCCTCAGAAAATTGTGCTGCCTTCAGGTGGCTTAAAGATGAGATGGTTTGATGGAAAGGAAGTTGGTGGTGTCAGATGTGTCACCAAACTTTCTCCTTTCCTTGGTGAGCTGAAGTATCTTATTTGCTATTGAAAAGTGAAACATCTTTCTCAGCAGTGATTCTCTCACTGACTCTGCAGTTCCATGAGATTTTATGCATTCATTTTTCTTTGTCTTGAAGTTTTTCACTTTGTGGAAGTGTTGTGTGCTCATATGTGCTTAGTGGTGCATTGTAAGGTACAGGAGGAGTACAGAGGAGCCCCCAAACCTTCCTGACTTCCAGGAGAGCTCTCTTTTCACAATTTGTACCCCCTCCTTCCCTGCCATTGCCACCAGTCTGCCTCTGTTTCACAGAAGGGTGGGAAAAGCATATGAATGCTTTAAGAGAAAACAGATTATCATCTGCTGTTCTTCTACGCCCTTACAACTGTACAGGAGGGAAAGATTTTGCCATTTCAGAAACCAGCCCTTCTAAACACTTCTGGCCTTCCAGAAATTGCAGGGATTGAGTCGATGAATGCAGTAAACTTCTGCTAAATTTGCTTTGCAAACATAGACCGTTTTAACTAATTAGGAACTTTACATGCCTGATGAAAGTCCTCTTCGTGTTGGCTGGGCCTGTACTGACAACAGCTTCACAGAACTTGTAAGGCCTGTCAAAATTTTGTTGTGTTTTGCTTCCCTTATTTCACTTTTAAGCAAAATAGTTGGTCCTATTTTTAGTGCTGAAATTTCTAATACCCAGCCTACCAGAAACTCTTACTAAATCTGAAAATGAAGAAAAGTCAACTTCCACTATCTTATTTTTGGTAAGTTATGAACTAGGGGAAAAAAAAAAAAAAAAGCTGGTGGAAAATATTACGTAGTTTTAACTGGAGTGGCTGTGGGTAGGGATCTGTTCCATGCATTGTTCAATTAATTTGTTTTAGTATCTTGCATCCTTTCTGATGTACTCACAAAGCAGCCCACTAGAATGTCAAATCTCTCTTATCCTATTGACCAGGGAAGCGCAGCACTTTGAGTTCAGTGCAAGGGGATTTCGTGGGTTTTTTCCCCACATGTATTGTAATACCCCAATTTGAACTTAAAAATTTCATTGTATGTTTTATACTATAGAAATTGGGAAAAGACAGACCTGAATAACATCAACCCCAGATAGGCTGAACTTGCATAGTGTCTTCTTTTGCACCAGAATTGTAATTTTTCAGTCCCTTTGGTAGCCATTTCTAAGAAGTTGTGCTTTGGAGAGACTTTCTAGTACTGTCCAGGAAGTGGAGTTTTTTTAAATCCTCGAGACTGAGGTGATGTTTGTGTTTTTATATACACAGGGCTGTTTTAATTTGTGGTGTCTTTTAGTCTGTTTAGTGAGCACCACAGGTTAGTGCAATTCATTTTAACTTCTCCATTTTAATTGTTTTGCTTTTCCTATTCTCTTTTCAGGGTAAACTTGGTGCTTTCAAATAAAAAGTTTTAATGCGAGCATTATTTAATCTGTACTCTCTCTCTGGATTTCATGTTAAGCAAAATTACTTCTCCCAAATTCCCTGCTTTATAGCTGTGCTGCAGCTGTGAAGCCACATAGTACCTGGTGCCCAGACTTTCTAGGAAGAAAAGTTTTATTTGGTTTGGTTTTTTTACTGTGTGGCTTCACAAAACTGGACACAGCCAAGGTGGAAGCAAACCATTGATTTAGATTGGAAAGTACTGTGGGTCATGGCATAATTGAGTCATTCCAAAGCTTGCTTTGAGTTTTTTTTTTAATTGGGTACTCATTGAGCTGTCCACAGTGCTACCAAATTTTGTTACTGTTTGAGTTGTGAAACAGATTTATTTTTTAATCACAGGTGTGGCAAGAGTAATTCATCCTCTCCTACTGTAATTTGTTTGTCTTGTTCTACTTTTTGTAGTGCTGCTCAGTTGTGTTTTGTCTTTGTGTTCTGTCTCATTGTGAGTTTATTGCCACCTGCAGCGAAGTTATTGGGGACCATGTCCCAGTTTTAATACAGGCCATGGTAAGTCTGCAAGTCTCTGTCTTTGGGAGAAGCATTACAATATTTAACTTTTCAGAGATGCAGAATAATTACAGACATCTGCAGTTTTGGGCTGCACACTTTTTCCCAAAAGCTCTTCTAGCACAATCTGATTTAATTCCCTTGTACCAGCTGCTTTATAATCAGAAGGTGGAGAATATCCTTAATGTTAACTCTTGCACCCATGTCAAGAGTTAAATCCTGTAACACATCATTCCATAAAATGTGGCTGAGTCTGAAGACCCTGTGTTTAAACAGGACGTGATTTTTGTGTCTCCTTGTGTCACTTCCAGCCTGTGTCGGGTGTGACGAGAGGGGACGCAGAGCAAAACTGAGGTTTTCACTTTTCTGATAAATAAGCTAATCTCAGCATGTTATCTTGGGAAGCTGGAAAATACACTTCTGAAACGATGTGTATCAAGTGAAATTGATGATTTTGTGTATAGACTTGGAAAAAAGTAACTGCTGTGGCTAACTGAGAGCTGCCTTGGCAGTGTTGGCCACCATGGGTGGCTTTGTTTGAGCTGCTCATGTCAGAGGTCAGAGCTTTGCAACTTTTTGTCTCAGTGATGCTTTTTCATGTTCCTAGTTTAGTCATGAAATTTACGCTAGAGCTTATTAATGTGAGAAAATAATGAACTTTAAATTTTAATTTAGTAGTAGGAAGTGTGTGTGGATGTGCTAATTTAGATTTATTTTAAATAAGCCAATTTTAGAAGAATTCCCAAGAGGGGAGGTTTCACTGGCTTTGCTAGATCAATCAAAAAATTGTTTGAAGTTAAACCTGTCATGTAGATGAATAAAGCTTTAAAACATAATTATTACTGGGCCTCGTTATATACCTTCTGAAACTCGTTTAGCGAGTGTTTGCTATTAAAGGACAGGCATCTGTTCATACAGAGGGTGAATTCTTCTCTACATGTTGCTGTGTTCTTGACTTTGATAATGAACTTATTTCATTGTCCTTTCATACATGTAAACCTTGTGGTTTACAGTGAATTCTCCCTTTCTGTTCTTTTGGGGTTTTTTATCAATTTCTCTGTTGGTTGTACACTCTTGACCCATCATACTCCTCCGTCATCTCTGAAATCCTCGTGGAGGACAAGGCTTTGGGAGAGCAAGGTGTTTCTTCTCGGTGGTTTTTAACTCCCAGTGAAACCTAAGGTTTCTCAAATAATGCTACTTGTCAACTGCAGCTCTGCTGACTTACATATTTCTGTTGAGAAATCTACTGAGAGACATAGGTTTAAAAAGAAAACCCAAAAAACCACCAACCCTCCAAACCACAAGCAAAACAAAAATGAAATAGAGAAGAAATGAAGGTTCGTGTAGAAATGACAATACAGAAGAATTAATTTCTTGGTGAACCAGTGCATTTCATTTTGGGAAGAGCTTCAGTGTTTAATGAGGGAATGCTTAGGAATAACTCATAGGGATTCAGAATATTTGCATAAGGGTGTGTTGTTTAAAAAGTTGGAGCTTCTTTCAGGAGGAAACTTCCCACCAGGGCAAGGAAATGAAGCTTTGTTGTCTGGGTCTTGTTATGTGATAAGAATACAGTAGTGATGGGTTTTTTCCTCGTTGTTTAACTTGCAAATTCCCTTTAATGTCAGATTTCAGGGAGGCCTCTCTAGCAAACTTCTATTTGACTTTTTTTACCTTTCATAACTGAGTTTTAGTTTGTGTCAAGTAATATGAGAACATCGGTTGCTTACAAGAAGCAGGTGGAGGAAAAAACCCTGAGATGTAATGGGAAAAAAATTCTGGTAGGGGAGTTCTGCTGCCAGCCTACACTGTCATATCTCAGTTGTTCCACTATTAGGAACCTGCATTTTGCCCTCTTTGCAGTGATGCTGAAAACCACAGCCCTATCTCTGGAAACCGCAGGAGATACTACTGGATGTTGAAGATGCTGCTGCAGCTGCTTTCACTATCTAAAATGATAAAATAAAGCATAACCTCAGCTCTTAACTGGGAATTTTTCTATTCCGAAACGAAACCACGAGAGTGTTCATGTGTTTGTAGATTAATCCAGTGTGGGTATGGGAAAAGATTTTTTTTTTTTTCTGAGGAAGACATGACTACTTCTGAGTTACAGCTCTACAGTTGAGTTTTGTATATTAAAAGTTTTACGGAATGAAGACAGCCTAATTTTTATTTTTATATTTTACACAAAAACACTGCCAACCAAAGTCCGTGTGGGTATGAAATGTGCTTGCAAAGGTACAACTCAAAACAGAGCCATCCTAGCTTCTTTCTTTAATTAGCTGAGGACAAATCACTTCTGTGTTTCATTAAGTTGTGCACAATGCAGATCCCACAGGGAACGTGGATCTGGGGCCTCTGTGGCACCAGTTCCCAGCTGGTGGGGCACAGCTCACTGCAAAGATGCCAGTGGCCATGGACTGGAGCCGAGCCTTTGGAGCTCGTAGAGTTCAGTGGAGCTGCTGCACATGTGGGCACTGCTGTCTCCAGCCGTGCAGGAGGAGAGGCACAGGATGGGAAGGGAAAAGTGTTGGTGAAAGGTTGGGGGAGCACTGCTGAGAACTGCGACTCTGCTTCAGGTGACTTAATCTATCCAGCATCTGCTCCTGGGCTGTAATGCAGAGACCAGTCCTTACTGTTTCTAAAATAAAATGGAAAGCCTGAGGTCTCGAGGTATGGAGGTAATGGAGTGTGAGGGTGAGCTGTACAGTGCTCGTGGTGTGATGTGATGGCAGTGGTGTGTGCAGAAGGTGTTGAAGTACCTAATGATGGGGCTGGGGCCACGGAGCCCTCGCTGAGCTCAGCTTTGCACCTGGCAGCAGCTGCACTGACCATGCAGACTCCTGGGGTCTGAATGGAAGGGCTTGTTTGTCTCATGGTCACACCGAGGAGTGATGGAAACTTCAGTCTGTGTGTTCAGTTTTTTGGGAGGGTCAATCCTGATGTATAAAGAAGTCATGCTTTACCAGCCTTGTAGTCACTCAAAATTAAATAAAAATAGTGAAGGGTGGGTTAGGCTGCTTCTTACACACCTCTGCAGTTTCAAGTGTCAGGTAGTACAGAAAGAGGGGGAGCCACGTTTTTTCATAACCTAAATGCAAACAAAGGGTAAGGGAGGTGTAATGTGGGGTGGTGAATATGGAATTTCTGGTCTTACCTTCCTTAGGGGAGAAGCAGCCTGAAGGGGGGAATAGGTGCTAGTGGGTGGGTTGGTTTTTTTTCCCCCTCTTAAAAGATGTGTTTATTCGCTTTGGGTCTTTTGTAATGGCAAAGAACAGAGATTGTGTTGAGTGGAGGCATTGCTCTTTATGAATGCAGAAAATACCATTATATTCTGTATTTCAAATTGTTAGAAAAGACATCTGGAATTAGTTCAACATCATTTTTTAAGGCATGGAAAAGGGAATGAATCATAATGGTCAAGTGTGATAAATTGCACTAAGAATGTTCTCCATTTCCCCCTTCATTGAGTAGAGGTTTGTGTGAAGATGGAGTTATTTTGTACTTTGAATTCACATTTAACTTCAAACTGGGCTGCTGACTTGTGGGCAAGCCGTAAGCATCTCTCCATTGTTTGGATGAGGCTCACTATTTGGATGACTTAATTCAAACTGCAGCTTGTAATTAAAAGCATTTCTCTGTGGCCCTTAAGAAAGGTTGTGGTAGGATTTGGTAAAATTCCATGTGCAGGGATCGGTTAAGGCACCTGGATTGTGAGCAGTGAGGATGGAAGTTCTGCACTTTGGGTGCTCTGGTGGTGCTCTGCTGCTGCTCACCCCACTTGTAGGTGGTGAAAAGCAGCTTGTTGGTATTCAAAAATTTGGAGGCTGACTTTGAAGGTCAAGGCTGCAAGGAGAATGTGGGAGGAAAGCAAAGTACTAACACTTGGTGTCTTTTGCTGGTTGACATTGTCCAGAAGCAGCTTGTGGGCTGGAAAGAACCATTCTTAGTTTCTTGCCTGCTGCTTTCTGCTGGAGCCTTGATCTCCTCCTCTTCAGTTCTTTTGTTCTTACATATTCTTTGAAACATGGTCCTGACTTCAGAGCAAGCTGGGTTGGTGTCTTGGCTCTGCCTTTGATCTCTTACTGCAGCACTCGCTCACACCATTGGTGTCTGGCAGTAATTCTGGTCTCAGTGGATCACATCATTTCTGGCACTGCGAAGAGATCTCCATATCACAGAGGTCAAAAAAGAATCAGGGTAACCGAGGGAGCTGCAGATCTGGGTCTGATTCTTTATTCCAGACAAAATCATCATAGAATGGGTTGGGTTGGACCTTTAAAGATCATCCTGTCCAACCTGCCTGTCATGGGCAGGGACATCTTTCAGTAGGTAAAAGGGTTGACTTGAGAGTTACTCTTGCTTGAATTCTTTCACAGGAAGTGCAAATTACTCAACAAAAATCATGTCTAGAGTAGTCTACTGAACATAATGAGATTACAAGTATGAAGGCAGTGCTGTTTATCTTACACTTTTACTCTTCATTAGGTATTTAATTTCATACTACAGCAGTAGGAAGTTGAAAGCAAACTGGCAGAGTGGGATCAAACATCTCAGTAGTCGTACGGGGGACTTAAAATATGACCAGATATGAGGACAGCTCCTTCATTTTTGCTCATCAGTATTAAGCCAACCATTTTTCTTGTAGCCCACCTTGGCACATGCAATCTGCTGTGGCTAAAAAGTGTAGTAGCTGCTCACTGAGAGACCAGAAGAACCTTTAGAGAGAGGTTTCATCAAAAATGATAACGGAAAATCTGATTACATCATCTCCTCTGCTGTCCTTGTGGTTTGTGGAGTTATTGGAGATTAATAGATAAGTCTCTAACATTTTTTGTTGTGCATTATCTAATCAAGAATGTTATAGCTTGACTGAAGAGCTTCTGGTTTCCGTGCTCTAAAACATGCTTAATGAGCAGCAGACAGACTTACAGGTTCCATATAGATTCCTCTACCCCCAGAATATCAAGAGACTGTGAGCTGCACCTTTGGGTTTTCCTTATCTTGAGGAAAACACTCTCAGCCTCTCTCCTATCTTTCCCTAACGGTTCTTAACAGAAAGCCAGAAGTTAAACTTCTTCATAAAACCCAGACTGTCAAAAAACTTGAAAACAGCCACAAGTTTTTCTTTAGTTGGGTCCTAAAAAGAAAAGGCTGAACTCCCTGTATTTTTTTTTCTTGTTTTGACTATATATGTGTAACTAAGATACATAAAAACTCTGCACAGATCCTGTCAACAGTGTGTTTTCCTCATTCTTTCTGAATTCCCTCTATTGCTGGTAGCTATGGAACTGTTTGTGGGAATCCTGTTCCCCTGGTGTGGGGTGTCCCCTCTCCAAGTCTCCCTTTCTCCCACTTCAAAGAACACTTCCCAAAGGGGACATGACCCTTTTGCAGCTCTGACAGCACGAGGTGCAGGGGGAAGGAGCACACGGCGCACCAGAAGATGTGAAGGGACTCAGGTCTGTTCAGCCTTAGGAGGAGGAGGGTAAAGGGTGATATTCCAGCTTCCGTCCCTGGCTGTGGGGAAGCTTTGGGGCAGATGGAGCCAGACTGGGGGCAGGTGCACCAAACAGGGCAGGAACTGCAGCACAGGAAGCTCCAGTTGAGGAGAAGGCAAGTTTGTTTTCCCATGGGGGTGGAAGAGGTTGTAAGAGCTGTTGTGGAAACTCTGTCCTTCAGATATTCAAAACTTGGCAAGTCAGCCTGGTTCCTGCCCACCTTTGTTATTCTGTGTTCACGGTCCTCTGCTCCTCTGCGGCAGCTGCTGGAGGCTGTTCCTTTGCCAGTCTCGCTTCTTTTTTACCTGGTCATGATGAACACGTTGGTCATTTTTATTACTTCCTGCAGTTCTGGAGGCAAAATAGCTGCTCACTAGTTGAGGACAAGTTATTAAAGCCCTTTTTTTGCCCAAGGAGCAATGCATCCTCCCTGGATCTGTGGGATGGCTTCGGTGACTGACCTGGAGGAGCAATGAATGTGCACAATGGGTGTACCTGCAGTGATGATCTGGAAGAGCAGCCCCATTATCTGATATTGGAAACCTTAACCCAGAATGATGCTTTCAAATAAGGCTTCCTTCACCTTAGTTTCATTTAGAGACTATATTTTTAGAAAAATGGTTCTAGAGAGTCTTCCTCTTGGCAAATGTAGATTGCATGAGCCCAATGCTAAAACCTACAGTGAGTTGTGAAAACATCACCTGATTATTAAATATGAGTTAGGACTTGCCACACAAGGAAACTTATTGATATAATTGCACTGGGATAATTACGCTCAGACGATTTCCTGTGTCGACAAGCCCTTCCATGCAACTCGTTTGGCCCCTTCTTATTTAGTAACTCATTAGGCCTCTGACTGCACATTGAAATTGCATAATTCTTTGCTAAAAAATCTCCAATGTGCAAGTTTAATGCTGACTGGCAGCACTTCCAGTGTGCTGAGCAGGCCAGCAGTTAAGCTTTAAAAAATGGTGAAGGACAAAAGAAATGGATGCTCCAAATCTGGGAAATGGTTATGGAGCACATGGTCCTGAAAAATCATCATTACGTAATTGTGTGGATTTTGGAGTAGAAGCTCATCAAAGTGTGTGGCTCATTCACACCTTTTATGGCCTTGGTCTGCTCACTCCCTGAGCACTCTTATCTTTTGATCCTCAGTAATGTGCTGCAGTTGGAGCAGCCAGCCTTGTGTTTGCAATAGTATTCAATTAGCAAAATTTTTTTTACTAACACAACATTTCTGTGATTTTCCAGGTTTCCTCTACCGCCTCCTTTCCCCCCCTGTCTTTTGACAGAGTAATTTTGCTCGATTGTTAATTTTATTTCATAAAACTGCCACAAGACTGTTACTTTTCTGATATGTCTTTTCCAGATTTTTTTTTTAAAGAAATTGCTGCTTTTAAGATTGATAGTTATGAACATTTAGTTTATGTAAATGGGATGAATTATAATAGGAAGTCTGGTTTCTTTCCTGATAAAAGTAAGCCTAAAGACAGCATACTGGCACCTCATTATTCCACACCCAGCTCACCTTAATTCACACCTTGAAAATGGGGCTCTTGATGGTCTCAATCATCATATCAAGGCTGAAATGTTCTCATTTTTCATTTTATCATCCAACAAATGAATGAGGAGCTTCCAGTACTTATCACACGGATGCTCCAGTTTCTTAGTCTTTCATCTTTTTTCTAATTCCTTCTTTCCTTGACAGCACTTTAAAAGTAAAATCCAGGAATGCACGTAGATTTTCCAGTGCTTTGAAATGCCTCTGGAAATATCATCTGTGTTCGAGAGGGTGTCCCTGCATGAATTTTGGCAGGTTTCCTTGGGCAGGCATCACTTCCAGCTCAGATGTCCAGTGATATCCTTTGGAACACACCTCACCAGGCTGCAAAAGCTTCCTAGCAGGAACCTTGGCACTAAGGAGAATATTCCTGTGGTGGTACAGCTTCTGTCGCATTTAAAAGTGAGTGAATAATGGGAATTCTGCAGGAGTGCTCGAACAGGGAGATGGGGCAGCTGAATCACTTTGAATGTGGCAATTGTGCCTCAGCACCAAGGCTGAAGGCTTCTGTTGTGTTTTGATAGAAAGTTAAGCCTTATTTCTCTGTTCTGTCAGCACCAAATCCATGATATTTCATGATTCTACACAGCTGGTTGCTGTGATAAGTTCTACACAATATAGTTTGATTTTTGCATTCTTAATTTGAGGCAGCAATCCAAAAAGTGAACTCAGCTCAGTGGTTGCAATATTTGTTTTTTCCCCCGAAGTTCAATTCCCATCCCTCAGCGCTGTAGCTGACACATCCGTGTCTGTTTTAGGCGGCAGAAATGTAGGTTGAGTGCTTATCGGGTCACTGCTGCTGTTTAATAAACAGTACTTATCTCCTTGAAGCAACACCCTGCCCTAAATAAGTTTGCCTTGGGAGTTGAGCCAGAAATAGCTTCCTTTTTTTTTTTAAATTTTTATTTTTCTTTCTTTAATTGGATTGTAAACCCCAAATAATTGAAAAAAACTCTTTAAAATGAAAATACGGGCTGGAAGTGGTCCTGCTTTCTGGACAGCTTGGTGCTTTTTTATCTCTGTGAGATAAAAATGAAGGTTTTAAAACTGTGTTCACATCTTACCCTGGGAGTCTGTGCTTTTCTGAGCATTTCATCTTACTCTCAAAACTGAGGCTGAGCCCTCACTTTTATTCCCTGTTTGTCACTAAAACGCCAGTGGAGGAATGTAGTGGTGGTGTTGAGCAACATGTGTTTGTGTTGATCCCTGAACACTCACAGATATGGCTTTGTTACGCCCCGTGAAGCACTAAACAATCCCATTTTAAAACAGAGGGAGGAGGATGCATTGCTTAATTACAAAATTACTTAATTTGGCAGCATCAACAGCTTGTGGGGATGTGTGTCCCCTTCCATGTCTTTGTAGTTCCGGTTTTTAATTTTTTTGTATTTTTGAAAATAGTCGTGACGTACCAAATCTGGCACAGAAAAGGAGGGGCAGGGGAATTAGGATGTGGCAGTAGATACAGAAATGTTAGAAGACATAACAATCAGCAGCAAAGAGAAGGGAAATCAATATATTGATAACAGTTGGCCAGGTAATAGAGGTAAGGCAGTGCAGAGTGTGGATAACAAAACATGGAAATGCTAAAATAGAGGTGCCTCAGCAGAAAATTAAAGTATTTTTGAATAGGTGATATTATCGGGATCATGGAAATACCCACAAGAAAAAAAAATCACAGAATAAAGTTAACGATTAGGACATAATTTTCAAATGGGAATGTTCTCTTAGGGAAAGAGGGAAATAAAAATGTGTGCAGTGGTGATCTGTAAAGGATTCAGCAACAGAATAACTGAAAACGTGGGAGACGGATATTTTAAATTTTTTTGGGGGGTGGAAGTGATGGCAAACAGGATTCTGGAGGAGTAGAGGTGACTGCTTTGTGCACATCCTCCTGATCAGATTTGGAGGTGGATCACAGAAACCTTTGGCGTATTGCACGTACAAATATTTGTGGGAGTATTTTTTTCTGTTACTTTCCAGCTGTGGTGATAATGCTATAAATAACTTCATTAGGTGTCCTATCCACAGCAGAGGATTCTTTCCACTTAATGACACAGACACTGTGAATTTGTCACACCAAGCAAGGGGAGGTGGTGACTGCGGGGCCACCTGAGTTAATCACAGTCAGAAAAACATGAAGCAAGCAGAGGGCCTGGAAATATTGGGAAAATTAATGTCTTAGAAGTCAAGATGTGTAGGAATTTAGAAAAAAAAAGTGCTAAAGGTTGAGCAGAATTACTCAGGTGGGTGTTTTGTCTTTCCTTTAGGGATGGAGGGGGAGAAGGTCAGATGCAGAGGCAGATGGGCAGGACTGGGTTACAGATCAGAGCTAAGGTGATCTTTTGCTCCATTTTTCAGGGCAGCTGTTGACACTGCAGAGGCAATGGGGATGAATAATACTCAAATGAAGATGAAAATTGCTGTATTGCTGTTGAAGGCAAAACTGAAGTACTGAAACATGAAGCTTTAGGTCATGGATATGCAGATCTTCAGCAAGAAGTGGCTTTAATGTGTTGATTGAGTCAGTGTTGGAAAATCACAGGCTTAAATGCAATGTTTGTGAAAGGGAGGGGAAAAAGGAAATTGGATTTCGGTAGTATGAATTAAAATGGTGGATGCCTCAGAATATGTTTGGGAGACAAGATAAGAAACAAGATTTTCAAAAAATAACAACTTAAAACCCCCTATCATTTTGCCAATGTTAAATCTGATCAAATATTTGGTGCATGGTGAAATTGGTGCTGAAAGTTAGAAGGATGGCCTTTACAAGGCAGTGGTACAGCAGGCAAAAGCAGTTTAGGGCTCATTAATCTGCTTTTTCCAGTTGAGATATGAAAGCACCGTTGTGTTTATCACTTAGTCTTCTCCAGGAAAGGTGAGCTCAAAATTCACAGGCTTGAAAAATGACTGGAGGGATGAGAATGATGAAGCCTGATTTATGAGGAGGGACTAACAGAAGGAGTATAACTTAGAATTAAGTATTAAATGGGAATTTGGTTTAAATCTAGAAATGCAGTGAGGAGTACTCAGCCTGAAGGCCAGTGAGTATAACCTGCCAAGGAATAAACAAAAATGAAAGGACATTTTCTGAGCATTAGAGCATCACAGTTCTGGAGCAACTTTCCAGTAGGGAAAAGGAGGGTGGAAACGTGGTGACTGATCTGTTAATGAAGGCATGGGAATTGTTTCTGGTGCTAGCAGAGAACTGAATTTGATAGGCCCAGGAAACCACACCTGGATTCTAACATAAGTAATGAGAAACCTCCTGGGTTATTTCACATGTGAAGATTTTGCTGCAAGTTGTTATTGCTGCAGAGCACAGAACACCTGAGCACTGAGGCTGCAGGAGTTTTGAATGCTCGAGTTGGTACCTTACACTCTTCTCCCTGGATTTTTAATGCACTTTCCTGGATTGAAACAACCACAAGCAGCCATTGTGTTTCTGCTCCATGTTGTCTGAGCAACAACTCATGTTTGAGCTCAAGAACTGAGTACAGCAGCAGTAGAATATTTGCTCTGTTTTCTGTGTAAAGGAAACAGTAGGATATAATTTATTTCTAATACAGTATTTTGCAGAGAGCTGCAGCACAGTGCAAAGTGGTGGAAACTCCATTTTATAGGTGTTTGCTCAAATCAGTGTGGTTAGGTCTGTTTTGAAATGAAGGTTCTTCCCTGCAAGGAAAGTCTTGGTTCTCACTTTCCTACTTGGCCTGTGAAATTCCCACCCAGTTGACTTGTGGTATAGGAAAATGTAACTGTTTTTAAGATTGTTTTTCAGTAATTGGGGCTAGGAAATACAACAAATGGTGAACCAGCATGGGAAAGAAAATGGAAAAAGGATTCATGGTCTTCTGAAAGCAGGATTTGGGGGTTTTTTCAATTTTCAGGTTGTTTAAAAAGAGTCACACTTCAAATATGCTGGGTTTCACTGGTCCAATAGCCTGTAAATGTGTTGAAATGTCAATTTGATACAGCTGATGGATGAGTTGTGCTTTCTCTCTTTTGCAGTGCTCACACCTCCTCCACCATTGCCACCACCAATACAGGGATATGCCTTTAAACCTCCTCCTCGACCAGATTTTGGCACTTCTGGGAGAACAATCAAACTGCAGGCCAACTTCTTTGAAATGGACATTCCTAAAATAGATATCTACCATTATGAATTGGATATAAAGCCAGAAAAGTGTCCTAGAAGAGTTAACAGGTAATACTGCTCTTTGCCTTTCCTCAATTTATTTGCAGTCTTGTTTTTCTTTGAAAATGCTGAAGCCAGGTGCCTTCATTTCTGCCTGGGAAGATGTGTGTGGCTTTAATCACTGATTGTACTGATCACTTCCAAGTTTGCATATCCATCAACAGGATATGCATATCTTTTTTTTTTCCCTCTCCACGTCTTGGATTGAATTTGTCAGCATCTTAGGATGCTGCTGATTGAAGCCACTGGTGACAGATGGATAAACTGTATTAGCTCTAGTGAAGCTGGGTCAGTATAAGCCACCTTGATAAATATGATTTCGTATTGCCTGGTTAAATATTGGAGTGTAATTGGCTGATGAGCCCTTCAGCAGGGAGTTGGTGTTAGCAGCTTCTTTTCCCACCTTTCCCTGCTCACCAGGGGAGGCAAAGCCCATTTGTATGTGGGAGAACTTGTGGAGGTACTAAATCAGGTAAGAAATTACCTTTCATCAGTAGATTCTATACAAGGGAAAGCTATGCTCCTGAAACAGACAGCAAGGTGGAAACATGGATCAGCTGGCCAAGGAAAGGAGCAGCAGGTCTTGCATTTGGCATCCGTGCCCTGTTCTAGTGTGCAGCTTCATTGACTTGAAAAAGAGCGGCGTTGCCAGAAGTGAAACTCGAGAACGAGACTTGGCACCGGCTGGAAACCACAAGTGTCATCATCATAACTGCACCTTGACTGTAGAGGATTGGAATGGCCTGTTTATATATTCAAGAGCAAAGCCTTTCCCTGGTAAAAAAGGTCACATGGGTGGAATATGCAGTCATGAAAATGAACAAAGTGTGGAGTCAAAAAAGCCACCCGAAAGCCACAGTTTTCCTAATGTGAATTAATAAGCCTGAGGGCATTCTCCATTGTTACACTTAGGAGTTGGTAATGATAGTGTTTTCACAAAGCAGCATCACTGCTTTGCTGCCCTTTTTTTTTTCCTGTCGTGATTTATTATCAGTTTAATTTTTCAGCTAGTTGAGAACTGAGGTTAATTTTAAAAGTAAACACCGTCGTTAAGTGTGTTAAACTGAACTCTCTTCTTGCCCAGGGCAACTGCTGATCTCACAGAGATGCTCTTCCTGCACTGGAGCACTGCAACACACTTGGAGCAGTCCCTGTTTTCATAGTGGAGCTGTGAGAGCTTTGCTTCCCTTAGCTGATATCCCTGCCACCACTCCAGCCCTGCCAACTGCTGCTGCTGATCCAGAGTGCCTCTGGAGCTGCTCTGGGAGCCAAGTGCTGCACAGCTCGTGTTGTTTTCTGTGTGATCACCTCCCTTACAGCCCCGTGTGCAGGTGCTTGCCAGTGGCAGAGAGCATCATTATTAAAGCAGTTTTTCTCACTGATTCTATTCAGTAGCAAGTTCTTTGTCCAGTGCCAGCTAATGACCTGCTCTGCTTTGTCAGCTTAGTCACTCTTGTGGTTACAGGAGCAGGTACAGATCTACACAGATTAAATAAGCAGAGATGCCATAGGTGCATTCAGCAGGGGTGTGGTGGATGTTTCTCAGTGTGCTGTGGTGAGAATACAAATTGGATTCACTTACTGAAGTGTGTTTTATTTCTTTTGGGTGCTTGCTGCTCTGTGCTGTAGATGTACCTGCACTCACCTGCACCTGGCTTTTTGTGAGCTGTGACCTTTTGGTCCTGTGTCTATACCTGTATTTCTGTGTGTGCTAATATATGGATATAATTATGTAGGATGCACATGTCCAATTCTGAACGATGTTTTTTTTACAGCTGGCTTACATATTTTTAGTATTTTGGTTATATAATTCACATGTATATAGTAAGCAGTTTGTATCATTACTTTATATGTTGTAACCTTTAGAAAGTAGAGAGGGAGATTTTATTTTTTGCTCTACTCTCTCATCTGCCCTAGCTTTGTTCCTCAGTTTTACTCCAGTTTGCACTGTGGCCCTGCAGACCCTCTGCAGGATATATCCACTGCACATGCAAGTTCTCCAGGACTTGAAAACACCGTCTGGCTACAATTCTTTTCATGTGGCGGAAAGGCCAGAACTATTTGGGTAGCTGGATAGGCAGAGTGGGCAATGTGACTTTGGTTCTGCACTGTGGGTGTTCTGAGTTTAATTTTTGAGGATTTGTGCAAGGTGATCTCTGTCTGCAGTCGCCAGCCCAGGGTTCTTGGTGTGCTTGCATGAGCTTGGTTGAACAGTAGTCCCAAAAGGCTGAAGTTAGTGAAGTGGTAAATAACTTTCCTTTTAAGTTCGCATGGAGGAAAGAACTTATTTTTCATTAAAATATCTCCACCCACAGCTGAGAAGCACCATTGCTAAATGTGGATGTGGTTTGAAGCTTGAAAACATTAATTAAGTGGAAGTGTTCATTTTTTATGTAAAGCAGTTTACAATCGGAAGAACTTGCTCAGAAAGGGAGTGGGGTTTCCATGCTCAATCTGAAACTCAAGGCTGAAAAATACCTCCTCCCACCCACCCTGTCAGTTATGTGCTTGTTCAGTCAGACACTCAGACCTGAGGCAGATGTTCCTGGGTCAGGTTTGATTCGTGCTTTGCAGGAGGTCAGAGTTCCTTTCAGTGGTCACATTTTAAGATAAACCCTGGGACACAGCAAAGAAATTGCCAATTAAGACAGTCTGAATTTTCTTCTTGAATGAGTTCAGTTCCCTCTGAGATTCTGCAGCACTGTAATACCTACCTGGGTGCTGGGTTAATGACCTGCCAAGTCAGGGTGCATGAAACAGTCACCTGCAGCATCTCTGAGCTGAAGTTGTCAGCAGAAGAGAAGGAGAAGTGGTTTCCTTTGTGTCACTTCAACCTCTCAGTGCTCCTTTGCTCCAGGCTGTGTGTTAAGATTGCACACTGCTGATGGGTTTTGGGTATTACAGGTGGCCTGAAGGATGTCTCTCTGGGATATTGGGACCAAAAGACCTTTGGCATCAAGGGGTGTTATTATTCCAACTGGCCTCTCATTGACTGCTGAGCTGCTTTGCATGACCAGTGTGTAAACACTGTGGTTTGACAAGAGCTGTGTGAGTGGTTCCCCATTCACACAAGCATGCAACCTAATTCCAGCTACTCTTAAATGAATGTGTACTTTTAATATTCACAGGTCCCACTGAATGCACATACCCAGTTTTGTTTGATAGATCCCAGTTTTGTTGTGTGTATGAAAAAATGCATTTAAAAGTTATTTTTTCTCAGTGAGCTGCAAAAATTTTGATATCGCTGTTGTCATAAGAATTTTGATATCACATATTGTCCTTACACTGGGGCTGGATGCTGGGATAATGATATTTTTGAAAGCTTCTCAGGCTGCTGAGCTTTTGGTCCAAGGTCCTCTGCAGAAAGGGCTGTAGGACAGGGGAGCTGAAACCCCAGGAGCTACCACACACCTCTTGTTTTGAGCTTGAGAGAGCACAAGCTTTCATTTCACCGCTTCCAGTAGATCACAGAAAAGAGGAAGGAAAGTCTCAATCTGAAAAAACTAAAAATAGCAGTTTTAAGAAAACAGTTTAGTCTGTGAAAAGGTTGTTTTCAATTCAGATCAGTCAGACAAATCTTGCCTTTAATAGACAAAAGTGGACAACCCTTTCATTTACCTAATGCCTTTGTTGGTAAATATTAGTGTTAGTATTTGTCTGCTACTTAACATTCAGAGTAAAAAGTTGGATTAACTTAATCTTTTTGCATTTTCAGAGAAATAGTGGAGCATATGGTTCAGCACTTTAAAACCCAGATTTTTGGGGATCGCAAACCAGTGTTTGATGGAAGAAAAAACCTTTATACAGCCATGCCACTTCCCATTGGGAGAGATAAAGTAAGTTTTAAATAGAAAAAATTCTAGAGATTTTAATGTGGTATTTGCAGAATATTTCTAAAAACTAATAGAAACTGATTTTCTATTTCTGGAATAGATCTGTTGTTGCCACTCTGCTCGGGGTGTAGTTTGCCAGGACACAAGCGTGAGCTTGTTGCTGTCCCAGTGGTCACTCCCTGTTCTATATCCCTTCATTCCTCCCTCTCTTTCTCCCCACTGGTGTGGTTTCTGCTGCTTTGGGGAGCTGGATCAGCTGCCCCAGACAGCAGACAGGCTCCAGGCTGGCACTGGGGAGAAACTGAGAGACAGGAGGGAAAATACTGCTCTGGGCAGCAACAAGCTGTTGTGTCACCTCACTAAGCTCATCAAGGCCCACTTTAAGCTTATTCTCGCTATCAGTAGCTGGAAGAAGCTCTTCCATCTCTGTTGCCTGTGTTGGAACCTCTCTTCCCTAATCCTTTATGACTGAGAGCCAAATTGATTCACTCTGCACAGGTTAAGACCTGCAATCTTCCCCTGGGGCAGTTGGAGAGGACTCCTGTGTTTGCCAACTCTCGGTAGGGCGGTGACCTCTTTGGGCATGGGCTGTGGCTGTTCTGTGCCCATTGACTGCTGAAGTGGAAGGGACTCTGTTGGAACCTGCTAACACACAAGCCCTGTAAAATAATTGAGCCTCTGCATCTGTGGTCCGATACCAGACTGAATTTTCTGTGCCTTTTTTTCATTTGGAGGAGTCCCTGAGGGAGGGCGCAGTGATTCTTGTTGGTACTGCAGCAGTTCCTTCTGCTGGGGGTGCAGGGTGAGGCCTGCACAGTTACAGGGCAGGACTGTCCTGTCTCATAGGAGTTGATTACAGCTTAAGTAGACAAAAATAAAATGTAAAATACAGAGAAATGTGGAAACTCAGAGCCTCTAAGGCCCTCTGAAATAAAGCAGCTATAGAATACTTCAGGCTATCCTCTGCTGTCTCATATTGCATGTCTGTGCTGTGCTTGACAAATTAATAGTTCTCCCTGAATCAAGCTCTTAGTCTCATATGTGTAATTTTTATTTCCCCTCAATCTGTTCAAGTGAATGCCATGCAGTAAAGGTCAGTCTCTACTCCACTGTTAATTATTTTTCATTAACTAATAAGGTAACATCTGGGAAAACGGAAAAGCAATCATTAAAAGTCTTAGATATCTTTTCCCCCTTGCTTTCACATACAGTATTCCAGTTCCTACAGCTTTGGCACACAAGACTGCAAAGTGTTTGCCAAAGGTGGGAGGATACTTGATGAGAGTCTCTGAGGGGTTTAAACAACTTTGGAGTTGCCTTATAATGCTTTACAAGCTATGGATGAATAACAATATATGTTATGACAAGTATGAAGTTCTACATTTAATATGTAAAGGTAAATAAAAATGGTTTATCTATAGAGGATAAACAGGGATCAAATTAATTCTCAGATCTAATGAGACTTTATGAGATGCAAGTTGACCCTACTTGCTCTGATTACAATTTTGGGTGGGGACAGAATTAACAAAATCTTCAAAGTCAGCCTTTTCCCAGGTTTGGGTTACAATGTTCATTTGCACAGACACACAAGAATTGAGGCATCAAGAGCATTTCCTGCTGGCGCACTGTCCCTAGACTTCACTTTTACCATGTACAATTTACTGTCTGTGGGCTTTAAAATCCAAAGCATCAGCAGTGGAGTCCTGTTTGGTCAGCAGGCACAGGCACAGAAGGAATATCTCATCCAGGAGCTCTTCTCATCCATTCCCAGTCTTGCCAGAGGGATGCTCACTTGGAATGGGTGGTCACTGGGGAGAGTGTTCCTAGTGGAGTTATCACAAGGCAGTTTCGGGTGGTTTCATCTCTGGTTCATATTTAGGCTCACTTCCAATAAACTCCTATTTTTTCCCTGTTTCCCATGGGTGTAGGACTTTGTCAGTTGTTCTACTCTACATGTATTAATGTTACCCTGGAGGAAAGAGCTAATAGAGACAAATCTTGAGCTGTTTTGAATCAGATGGGGGGAAATTTAGCTTAGTGAAGGTAATTTTTACATGGTGCTGAATTGGTTTAAGCATGATTTAAACCAGTATAAAGCTTATAGGTATTAGGACGTTCCTCCAGCATAATTACATTAGGTTTCTTTGGAGGGTTTGTTTTTTGGGGTTTTTTTGATGGTTCTGTACATAACAAATGTAGCAAGTTTACTGCACATCTGATTACATTTAGGATCATATTGGAAAGATTCCTGAACATACCATAATTAATCTAAGTGGAAGATCTTAATTGACTTGCAGTATGCATTGGTGGTGGAAGAACTGATGCTAAACAGAGGGCTGACACCAAATTGCCAAGGTTTTTCCCCCTCCTGTGGCTCTTTTAAGTTAATTAATGCACTCTGTCCTCAACTCTTGGTGGTGGTGGTTGTTCTGGGCTTGTATTTTTGTCCTTGCTGACAGCTCGGCTTCTTTCATAATTTTCCTTCTGTACAAATACTTTTCTGCTTGGCTTTCATGGTTATCAAAGCTGTTTGCATTCCTTCCTTATCGTACCTTATTTTCACTCTTGAATTTCTTCATTTTTAAAAATCTTTCAGAACAAATGTGGAATATACAAATATTAACACGGTATTTAATTTTTACTTGTACACATTGAGAAGAAAGAAGTGTTTAGGGCACTGTCCAGGTAGGAAGATATTAATAATCTCCTCTTTCCTTGTGGGTTCTACACAGCAAACCCAAGTCACCTCTAACAGCAGCTTTGTATTCAATTCCTGCTTTACTGTGTATTCCCTAAAATGTCCTTCTAGAATTAAAAGCTGGAATTTAATTTTACCTGAACTTGGAAGTTTTCTCACCTAGCAAGATTCAAGAGCAACTGATGTATCTTAACCTACAGCTTAATTAGTCTTTCATTAGAAAAGCAGTAATTACAAATTAATGGAGCAGCAGTTTGATACAGAATTCCTACTGCTGTTCCCTTTTCCAGAAGGAAGGTGCTAATCCTGTCTGTGGCCACAAACTTCTTCCTCTGACTTTGTCTATTGAAGAACTGCTAAAGACTCTGCCCATGACAGAAGCAGAGCTCTTTCCTACATCCACAGTTTGGTGTTACTCTGTTTTCCTCTGAATCCCTGTGAAGGAAAAGCTCTTGGATTAATTGAGAAAAGGTGCATTGTGTGCTCAAAGCATGACAAAATAATCATGTGATGTTGCATATATTTTATGGAGAAGAAGGAATACTAAGAATTCCTCAGAAACACATGGTCAGGTTTAATCTTTACTTTTTTTTTAAATACACTGACCTGTGTGAGCCATTCAGACCACATCAGCTTCAAGACCTATTTGTATTAAGAATGGCTTTGAAATTTTTCTACAGGCTTAGTGATTTTTCACATCCTGATAGTAAAATCCCTTTCATTTAGCTCCCTTAGCTGCAAAATTATGTCAACTCTGTTGCAGTTTAGTAGTGGGTCTACCAGGTAGTATCCTGGCATTGTAATTGTAAACCTTTTTTTTTATTTGGGGATAGATAATAAAACAAACCTAAAATTTTGCTTTAGGGTTCATCCCTAATAATAAAGGACATAGCAAAATTCCCATCTAAAACTACTTTGTCTTAATTTTTTCATATTTCACTTACTTTGTCAAACATGAGTGTATTCATTTGTCCTCAAAAGTACAGATTGGGATAGATAAAATATAACTGAGAGAGGAAAAATTCTGATTAGCAGTGCCTAAAAGTATATGCGAACTTTTGGATGTGAATTAAGGACACATTTTTTAATATTTTTATGAATTTTTTTAATAATAAACATAAACTCTTCCAGTAGTGTGTAAATCAAATGAGATATTTAAGTAAAAAAAACCAAAAAAACAAAACCAAAACAAACAAAACAAACAAACCCCCCCAAAAAAAAACCAACAAAAAAAACCCCAACACCAAAGAAACAAACAAACAAAAACCAACAAAAAAACCACAGGAAAGTTGGATTTAACCTTTACTTTTGAGCAGTGACTCTTAATTCAACTCATTTGAAGTGGAGTTAGACCCAGCAACAAAAACTGGTTTGGGGTGAATTCAGCAGTCACAGCTCTGCTAAACTGAACAGATATTTGCAGTCGAGCACCTGGAAGAGAAAATCTTTAATTTAATTTGATGGGACACAGGGAGTCCCATTGCTCGTCACCTTCCATTCCATCTTGCTGAAGGAGTTTTGTAGATTGAAAACAGGAGAGGAAGAAAAGTAGAATTAAATCCTTTTTTTTTTTTTTTAGATTAAGGGTATCAAAGTGGTTAATAATCAGATTAGTTGTATATTAACAGTATTGGGAATAATCATAGAATGGTCAGGGTGGGAAGGGCCTTAAAGGTCATCGTGTCCCACCCCCTGCCCTGGGGGGGACACCTTCACTGGCCCAGGCTGCTCAAGCAGGAATGATGGAACTTGATTTGGAGGGGAAGTTTAAAGGAAAATGCAGGTCAGGTGCAGGAGACATCGTCCATCTGCTGTCAGTGAAATGCAAGTTGAGGACTGTGTGGTGGAAAAACCTGTGTGAGCTGAAGACCTGTCCCTGAATTTGGACAGCTTTCAGCAGAGTTGACCTTCTGGGGCAGATCCTCAGCAGTGACCCCACAACGAGACTGCAGTTCCCACTCCTCTCCCACAGCTGTGCAGCTCCTTCTTCTGCTCGAGTCTCCCTGGGGAATGATGTTTGTGCTGGAGGAGAGATGCAGCTGTAATATTAATTTTGTGTGCCTACTATACATGGTCAGCTTATTTTGGGGGGCACGTGGGAAGGCTTTTTATTTGTGTTTTGTGTTTCCTTCCTGTTTTTGGAGGGAAGAAGCAAATTGTTGCAAGAGACCAGATGCTGGCAGATATTAGTTTGCTGATACCCACCTCTTATTTTTGCTAATTACAGTTTGTCTGTTAAGTGGATGCCTTTTCTATTTAAACTACAAGCTCCTTGGCAGGGGAAAATAGAACGTTTTTGTTGGTATCCAGCACAAAGGATACTCTGATCTTGTTATTTCTTGTAGTCACTCCCAGACCTCCTAATCATTTCAGACAAGCCTTAATTTTAGTCGGCTTAAGAACTTCGGTGCTCAGACTTTCTTTGTTTTAAGAAAGAGGAGAAATCAGCATTACAAATAATTCCAAGTAATTGGCTGAAGTAATTTACCTCAACGTAGTTTGCCACTGTTTTTTAGGCAAAAAATTCAAAGTAGGGCATAATATGGCAAAGAAGTGCCCCTGTTTTCTGCCTGATGCCATCACTGGTACTTGGGGGTTGTAATTTGCGTTTTCTTGTGTATTTAAAAATAAGAGGGTTTTGGCTTGGTGGGTTTTGTTGGTTTTTTGTTTATTTGTGGGGTTGGTGATTTTTTTTTTTTTTTCATCTTTTAAATCTCCTCACTTCTCTTGTTTGAACTGTGTCTGCAGCAATAGTATGTAAAGCACTCCGGTGCTCTAGAGAGCAAATAGCAGAAATTCATGAATCTTGGCAGGTGGTGACAGCCCATGTTTTATTTTCGGCGTGCAGGAGCTGGCATGAGCAGTGATGCATTGGGACGTGTCAGGGATCTGAAATCAGGTTATGGGATTTTCACCCAGACCTCCCATTCGGTACAAGCGCCTCCAAATTCCCGTGTTGCCTCACAGAGGGAGATAGATGCCAGCTGGGAGGCACTCCAGGCTTCTGAAATACCCCTTTGGGAAGGTGTAGCTGTGAAAAGAGGCTGTGCCTAATGTGTGCTGTTGCTTTATCATTGCTTTTTGTCTCCTCCCCTGCTTTGTAGCCCTGTTCAGAGGAATCCATCACCCCTTCCGTTTCCCCCCCACCTTTCAATGGAAAGAATCATCTTGGTTTGTTGTTTGGCATTGTTGCAGGTGGAGCTGGAGGTCACGCTGCCAGGAGAAGGAAAGGACAGAATATTTAAGGTGGCTATAAAGTGGATGTCCTGTGTGAGTTTGCAGGCTTTACACGATGCCCTTTCTGGCCGGCTGCCCAGTGTCCCGTTTGAGACCATCCAGGCTCTGGATGTAGTGATGAGGCACTTGCCTTCCATGAGGTGAGGGGAAGATTTTGATGTGCTGTAGGTGTTGTTTGAATGCTTTGGTGGCTCTTTGGCTAGGATGTGCTCAGCCACGTTGTGGCTGCGTGGCAGGCGAGAGGCAATCGGTGCTTTCCTGCTCACCCTGAGGAATTGGGAGCCTCCAGCCTGGCCACGAGAGCCTTTCCCCAGAGGATCTCAGCCTCCATGGAGCCTTTCCCCTGAGGATTTCAGCCTCCATGGAGCCTTTCCCCAGAGGATCTCAGCCTCCATGGAGCCTTTCCCCAGAGGATCTCAGCCTCCATGGAGCCTTTCCTCGGAGGATTTCAGCCTCCATGGAGCCTTTCCCCAGAGGATCTCAGCCTCCATGGAGCCTTTCCCTGGAGGATTTCAGCCTCCATGGAGCCTTTCCCTGGAGGATTTCAGCCTCCATGGAGCCTTTCCTCGGAGGATCTCAGCCTCCATGGAGCCTTTCCCCAGAGGATCTCAGCCTCCATGGAGCCTTTCCCCGGAGGATCTCAGCCTCTGTGGAGGCTCCTTTCAGGCTCCATCTTTGTGTGCTCTCAGGCAGGGGATCCTCCATCTTCCCTTCCCTCGCTAGCCTTGGAGAAGGAAGCTCTCCCCGAGTGGGGAGTGCTTGGAGGTTGGTAGATGTGCAAGGGTGGTTTTAAAACAATTTCTTAGCTGTTCCTGTGTGTCCTCGGCAGATACTTATTGCCCATTTTGTATAAAGGTTACAGTGCTAGGGGACATTAATGGCACCCCGTGTGGCTCTTTTGATAGAAAAGGAAAACTTGAAAATTATTTGTTTTGTTTTCCAAGTGGATCTGCAGCATTTTCAGTCACACTCAAGAGATACTGGGCTTAATTCTGCTGCCATGAAACAAGTCATTTAAGAGCACTGTGCAAATTATATTCAATTAGAAACTAAAGACCAAAGTTTAGTAGGGCTGAACTTTCCCATTTCAAACAGCTTAACAGGTAATATGATTTAAATTTATGTTGCTAAATTTATGTCAATTACTTTAAATAGCCTTATAGTATGTTGAGTTTATCCTCAAATTAAGAATAAAAAAAGGTAGAATTGCTTTAATCAGGTTTTACAGCACAGAAAACAGCCCAGACTGTCAGATATCTTTGTTCAGAGGAACACAATGGCTCTGAATATGATTTGTTTGCTATTAAGTGTGCAGTACTTAAATTACCAAGGTGTAAGATGGATCAGAAATATTTGTTAAATCACTTGTTTACCCACATATCATGTCTGTAATATATGGGGAGAGATTATTACTGGTGGATGTTATTATTGGTGTTTAAATAGCAGAGCTGTTTAATTATTTTCTTAAGGAAGTGCAGCTGAAATTTTAATAGAATGCAAATAAAAAGTTATTAATGCTTTTTGTTGGAATGAGTAGATGTATTAAGGAGTATACTGAAAATTTAAATTTGAGTAGTAGCCCATTTCTTATTGTAACAAACTGGATTTTGAGAGGTGTAGCCTGAGTGCTGCCAGGAATCTCAGATTAGGGGTAATTTAAAACACTGACGTTTCTGTGCTTTTGTGAAAAGGAATTTGCATTAGTTATGGCTTTTTTGCAATATTTTCTTTGGTTTTCTGATGTAAGTTTATTTGCTTTCTTGCAGGTATACTCCTGTGGGGAGATCTTTCTTTACAGCATCAGAAGGGTGCTCAAATCCTTTGGGTGGTGGCAGAGAGGTTTGGTTTGGCTTCCATCAGTCAGTCAGACCTTCATTATGGAAAATGATGTTAAATATTGATGGTAGGTACTATAAAGTATTTTCTTGTTTCTCTTTATTGGAAACACAAAAATTTCATTCCGTTTGTTGGATTTTCCTCTGTATTGTTGTAACACACTGTTAATGTTTTTGCCTGCAGTGTCTGCAACTGCATTTTACAAAGCACAGCCAGTTATTGAGTTTGTCTGTGAAGTTCTGGACTTCAAAAGTATTGAAGAACAACAAAAACCTCTGACAGATTCCCAAAGGGTAAAGTTTACCAAAGAAATAAAAGGTAATAAATTAATTATATAAAGCTTTATTCTGTCTCATATATTACCACTACATGTTTCAAATATTTTCTGTAGGAGTTGCCATATTGGGAGACAAATATTTCATATTTTTCTCTTGAAAACTATCAGTAGTGCCAATCCCAGTTCCATCACAAACATATTCCAGTTCCTAATCAGATGATTTCTAAATGTTTACAAAGCCTGGGATTTCATGTTCTTTTAATTAACAGATCTTAAATTTTTCAAATTACTGTTGTCGTGTTTTTAATATTTCAGATTTTACTAATAATTTAGGAATGTGTTTTTGCATACTTAGGCATCTGTCCTGCACAGACTCTTCTGGAAATAAATTGAAGTTACTCTAGTGTGTAGTGACTGAATCAAAGAGAACAGGAGGAAGAAATCTTACTGGTTTTGTGCACTTCTGCAAAATGGAAATCTTTCCTTCCTGATGCTCTCGGTAGAAAGCAAACAAATTATAAAAGCAAAACAAACTCCATAAATCCATCCTGTACCTTCCTTTCGTGTTTCCAAAAAATGTCAACAAAATTATCTTTGCCTAATTAGAAGTTAACAAGGAAAGTATAAATAAATCCTGAGTTTGCATTGGTTGTAAATGTTTTGAAAAAATAATCAGGCACCGAATTGCTTCACCATGGCCTCATTCCCATGAGCTCCTGGAGAGGCTGTTTGGGGATTCCACTCCACCCACACCCCCAATTCATTAGCTCAGGCTCGTTGCAAGAGCTGGAGGTCTTACAGACACCCTGTGTTTAGACAGAAAGTGTAAACAAGGGGTTTTGTTTCAAGGAGGTTGTGTGCCCTTTTTGTCCTTTCCCCATCCTGGGCTTCCTTTGAGGTACAGAGCTGGAATTTGCAGAATGTGCTCAGCGTCATCTCTGAGCTCTGGGGGCTTTGGGATTTCATCTTGTCTCTAACATTCTGTGCTGAACTTTGGCTGAAGCTCAGGAGTTTTGAATTTTAAGGCTGTAAATTGCTTTTTGAGATCCATCTGGGCTACCCTTTGGGGCTAAATAGAATGGTGTTATTACACTGTTTAACTGGTCTTGTGTAGCAGTTCAGCGCTGACACCTTGATTTTGGAGAAATGGTGATTTGTGCTTTCCAATTTTTAGGTCTGAAGGTGGAGATCACACACTGTGGACAAATGAAAAGGAAGTACAGAGTGTGCAATGTCACCAGACGACCAGCAAGTCACCAAACGTAAAGAATTTTCCTACTTTCTAAGCATATGTTTGATCTCAGGCTGGACCAATACCTGCCTGCCTTAATGACATGGGAAAAGTTATCTTGAAAAATGATGCTTTCTTTGATTAATACCTTTAAATATACCTCAGAGTATTTTCTCAATTTTGCTGGTTTTTTTGTTCTATTTTTATACTGTAATGAGTATCATGGCATTTGAACCAATTGTTTTATTTTAGATCTGGGAGGTTTTTTTGTCTTTTTAATTTTTTTTTCTAAATTTATGGATTTTTTTTTAAATTGGAAGAACAGGGTGTCCTATTTGTAACCTAATGTTTCCCACAACTGTTGAGTATTGGGATCAGCTTCCTAATCTTGCTTATTGGCAATCTTTTTCCTCTGGAAAAAAATGTTTCTTTTTAATCACCAACCAGAGATTTGCTGGTAACTTGAATAAGGAGGCATTGATTCCCATTTTTAAGGAAGCAATATAAGGAACACAACTGATACCAACTTTTTACAAGAAGATAAATGATTAGTATCTGAATCTGATATTTAATTGTTTGGGTTTTGTTTCATCCTCTTTCAATAAGCTTAATTTGTGCCAAGAAGTGTACTGAGGAACTGTGGGAAAGTATTCTGCATAAAGTAATAGCTGCTTTTCATATTTGCTTTCAAACAGATTCCCACTTCAGCAGGAGAATGGACAAACAGTTGAATGCACTGTAGCTCAGTATTTTAAGGACAGGCACAAATTAGTTTTACGCTACCCTCACCTTCCATGTTTACAAGTTGGACAGGAGCAGAAACACACATACCTTCCTCTGGAGGCAAGTAAACTCGCAGAGAATTCTGTATTTTGGGGCTGGGGGAAGGGGATCAGAGGGAAATAGTGTTCAAATATTGGCAAACTGTTTTTTGAGCAGCCAGATTTTGAGAAATTCTGTAGTGCAGCAGTGGGAAAAAAAGCAGTGAACAGAAACCAATTGCATTGTGTTTAATTTCCTTTCCCTGGGGAAATTTCAGGTGTGCAACATAGTGGCAGGACAAAGATGCATAAAGAAGCTCACTGACAATCAAACTTCCACTATGATTCGAGCCACTGCCAGATCAGCCCCAGACCGTCAGGAGGAGATCAGCAAATTGGTGAGTGGTGTGTCAAACTCGATGGGACGGCCTTAATTTTGCTCACCTGCAGCAGGCACTGATGTGTTCATGCACTGCACAGAGGTTATGAGCTTGGTTTTATATACATTTTTATCATTTCAGATGCGGAGCGCGAGTTTTAACACCGACCCTTATGTCCGAGAGTTTGGGATAATGGTCAAGGATGAAATGACAGATGTGACTGGCAGAGTGCTGCAGCCTCCCTCAATCCTCTATGGAGGCAGGGTATGTCCAGTGGGTCCTGTGCAGTCTGTGATGCCTTCCAGCAGCAGCTGTGGTGGCCTCTGTTATATGGTTATTTTAAATTAATTGTGTTGTGTGCAGTGAGAGAGCTGTCGTGGGTGTAATGTTCAGAATTTACATTTAGGCTCTCAAACTTGTTAAGTATGTTCATCATTTTGCATCTCCCTCAATTGTTGTTTTATTTCTGAAAGTAAAGCTGGGTTAAAAATGTCTTTTTTCCCTCAAACACTCTTTTATTGTGTGTTGTGAGAAGCAACCTGCAGATAGTGGTTCAAATCAATGTGTATGGAGAAGAACAGAGACAACTTCAATTATCAATGTATATATTTGAAAATACACAGAAATATCCCTGAATTTCTGGTTAGTTTTGAATATTCTGGGTGGAGCAACTGTGTTTAGGGCAACTGTCTTAAGGTACCATCCCTATCAGCCTGTCTTTCTGCAGAGCCATCTCTTCCTGTTGGAGTATTTACCCACAGGTTTTTATTTTGCAATGGCTTTTCAGATGGCCTTTGTGACATCATCTTTCTACCGTGATGTCCTTTGAAACAAAGCTTGAGAAAGAGGATTTTCTATCAGTTATACTCTGGTGCTTGTTTTATGCCAGATGAAGGCTTTGATAGGTGGGATAACTTCATTTGGAGGCTTTTGATGAACCTCTTCAGATCGTGCATTGCCAGCTGAATGTGGTTCTGTCCCTGTGCACAACAGACTGACACCTCCATAAACAATGGGAGAGTCTTCTCCCTAAAATTCTTCAGACAACTCAGGCAAATTAGCTCAAACCTTCCTTCACTGGCAGGTGAAGGTAACCATCTGCCTGATCCTAAATGCTTTCATGAACTCTTCTGGCACCAGCAGGATGGGGGAATTTTAATGCAGATGAATGTTGCAAAGTCCTAGTAGGGAAGGTACTTCCTTCAGCACACACAGCTCTCTGCAAAATCCATGATCAAGTTCATGTGTGTGTCCTGAAAAATTCCCAGAATTTTAGCTGTTGCTGCTGGGTGAGAAGGAAGACATCACGGTAACTTGTCTAAAACATCTCTCAGTACTTATTAAGGTAATTAACATCACCAAGATTACATTAGCTGCTTTATTACATCCCTTGTTCTCTAGATAATCCATCCAGTAATATGTGCTTGATGGGAGAAACAAAAGTGTTGGGCAGGTCCAAGCTGAATAACTGATCACCTTTTTCAGCTTGTTCACATTTTTTCTGGAGCTGTGTGAGTGACATTGAATCACTGTTTGCCTCTACTTAGTGATGTGTAAAATACTAATAATTCTGAGATAAAGTCACCCTTGGACAGTTCACTGAGCAGTTGTAAAGTCACTGTAGAAATTTAGGTTCTTGTTAATGTTCAATACCGAGCATGAATCTTACTCTCAGTATATAATTTCTGTTTGCTGCTGATAAATACAACCAAAGGCAATGATCAGCAATAAAAATGAGCAATGGAGCTTTATTTTTCACTTGGCTAAGAAGCTGTCTTGCTACACTGATACAATGATTACAGGACAGGATGGATGTTTGTACAGGGGAGAGAATGACCTGAGAGTGTAAATCACCTGCCAGTTGAAGGGAAGTAGAAGCAAAGCTAATTTTTGTTTAGCATGAATCAAGTTTTGCATTAATGTTTAATTTTTACCTTCCACTTCCAGAATAAAGCAATTGCTACACCAGTTCAAGGTGTCTGGGACATGAGGAATAAACAATTTCACACTGGAATTGAAATAAAGGTTTGGGCAATTGCCTGCTTTGCTCCACAGCGCCAGTGCACTGAAGTTCATCTTAAGTAAGTGTGTTTTGTAAGATGATGATTTTATCACTTATTATGGATGCAGATATCCTGGTTTCACGTATTTATTAAGAGCATTTATTTTGTTCAGTTGTTTAACATATGGCACTACATCTTTAACTGTGCTTTCAAAGTTGTCTCTTTGTGTTTTGAATGATGGCAGTCTGATTTCAATGCCAGCATCAGGATATCCTCCAATTGAGACTTAACAAAAAAACACTTTTGCTCTGTGGCACATTTCTGACCAGGGAGGCCTTAGGGCAGAGTTTAAGATAAGTGAAGTGATGTAATGATGAGTGTTTATCACTAAGTGTTTCTCAAGAGTGAGAGCTAACATGTGTGTTCTCTTAGGTTCCTTTCCTGGTTATTTGGAGTAGATTTATTCATGCAGAATTTCTTTAAAAGGAAAATTTTTGTCTAAAACTTGCACATTTCAGGAACTCTGAGGGGAGAAAGTTGCTGTATTTGCCAGATGAGAAGGACTGGTTGTTCTGTCGACTTTTGAGAGTTTGAATGGAACTTTCAGATTTCAGGGTTTTGGTATCTTTGGATGGGATATGATTGTTCAAAGCCTGCTGTCAAAGTGACAGCTGCCATTTGTGGTTCAGGGAGGGTGTGCAGGCCCAGATGAACGTGTGATTCCCTCTTTCACCTGCAGCTGCTCTCCCTTCGTGCACGGACAAGTGCAGCCTCTGGAGCTGCCCTGGCAGGTGACTGCAGCTCCTTGGGAGGTGAACGCGAGGCAGGGATTGCTCACATGGTGCCATTGCCATAGCACTGTTCCTGCAGATCATTTGCCAAACAACGTGGGGGTTTTTCCCTAACAAGTGATGAGCAAACAGTGAGAATCTTTTTTATTGCCCATTGTGTGAGGCGGGGAGGGACTTGTTCTCTCCAGGCACATGTCAAGAACTGGGCTGCCAGAGAATTTTCCCTTCCATCCATGCTGTTGCTTGCAGTGGAAATGCTGTGTAAGCCAAGTTATTCAGTTTTGAGAAATAGGCAGAAGTCCTCAACACAATGAGCCGAAATAAAATTTTTGAATGGTTTAGAATGAGTTTGTGCTTACCATGAACGGACATTGCTTCATGCCAGGAAAATGTCTGCATCCCATTCCGTCTTGTGGCCTCTCATTACATCTCATTGAGCAAGTTGGAATTCGAATGCTGTTGATTCATCACAGTAAACACCTTCAAATTCCCCCAAAGTCTTTCAAATCATCCTGCTTTTACCTAAATCGTCCTGCTTTTACCTAAATCATCCTGCTTTTACCTCTTGGGAACAGGGAGAGAATCTTTCCTCTTAGACACCCCACTTCCAGATGGGCTTTTAAACAGCTCAAGTCCTGAGCTGTTTTAGACTTGACTGTTAAAATCACACAAGGGTTTGGGTTAGAAGGGACCTTAAAGATTATCTCGTTCCACGCCCTCTGCCATGGGCAGGGACACCTTCCACTAGGCCAGGTTGCTTCCAGCCTCATCCAGCCTGGTCTTGCACACTTCCAGGGACAGGAAGATGTTGTGTCACTGGCTCTGCTCTAGTGGTGACTGCCTGTTTTTCCAGAGGAAATACTTCCTGTGCCCATTTCCTGCAAGGAATCTCAGGCTGCAGAGCTGAAGCTCACAGGTTGTTATGATTCATGCAAGTTAACAGTGGGCTAACTTTTGGGGGAAATGAAATCCTCACAGCCTGGGGTGAAAATGAGCAACCTTTTAGACACCTGTAGGGGCACCCACTCCAACTTAAAAAGGGGCTTTTATCAGTGAGCTAAAAAGGCTCACAGATGGAAGCCTCTGGAGAAATTAGGTTGTCTCCATATCTGATCAGCTCCATCAAAGGGTGACTTATTTTTGCACCATGCCAGGAGGTTTGTCTTCACCTTTAGGATATACATTTTCTCTGATATCTAGGAGATTGTGCATTATTATTCATGCTAGAGCAATTCGCTGAAACAATTGCTGGTAATTTTTGTTGATTGTTTTCCTCACAGAGAAAAAGGGGAGGATGTCCAGCCCTTTCTGTAGTGGCAGCACGTGGAATTATGGTAGAGCAGGCTGTCCAAAAATGTCATTGTTGCACTCTTTTTGCATAAAGTAGTTTATCCTGTATTTCCCATAGAAATAAGGTGGAATTTGCTTTAGAAATTAGTTCTTTTATTAATGGTGTAATTTATACAGCATATTTCCTGTCTTTCCTTCAGTGACTACACAGTCACTGTCAATTAAAGATGCACTTGGGGTTAAATTGCTGGGTTTTTAGACAGCGCCATTTGCAAGTTTAACAGCACTGTTCCATTAGAAATAAGATCAAAAATCAAGATGGGGTTTTACTACCTGATAACATAATGTATTTATTTGCATTCCTCAGGTCCTTCACGGAACAGCTGCGCAAGATCTCCAGGGATGCTGGAATGCCAATCCAGGGCCAGCCCTGCTTCTGTAAATATGCCCAGGGAGCCGACAGCGTGGAGCCCATGTTCAGACACCTCAAGAACACTTACACTGGGCTGCAGCTTGTCGTGGTCATTTTGCCAGGAAAAACACCAGTCTACGGTCAGTGAGTGGAAATGGTGCATTTCAGTCACAGTTTGGTGTGTTTTTTGGTGAAGTATCCAAAGGAGAGAGGTTTAATACTGGTTTAACTCTATAATTCTGGTTATGGAATGGACTGTAAATTAATTCTGTTATTTTTCTTGTGCTGCATGATGTTTTTGTTTAAGACTTAATTATTTTCATCATCTTTCCTACACTTTTAATTCGCTTTTCCCCATTCTTCTTGCTGGTTGCATTTGAGATTCAGGTTGTGAGAAAGCCAACCCAGGGCTTTGGTGAGATTGACATTGATAGGCACTGGATTAAAATATACTTAATAAAATTCATGTTCTGAAAATTCCAAGTGACTGAAGAAATAATGACTTCAAGAACTCTGTAGCTTTTAGAACATCTTTGCTTACTCACACAGTCTCCCTTTGGCAAAAAATATTGAGTGAAGAAGAAGATTTCTTCCCGTTTTTCTTACTCTTTCAATTTTTTAACTCAGGTTGCAAGGATACAGATGCATAGAAAGTGAAAATTCAGCAAATTAAACTTCTTTAGAAACAGAGTGACAATTAGTGCATTTTGCATAGCACACACATAGGTTTTTAATATGTTTCACATAAACCATGCATTTTGGTCTTAACCTGCTTTTCCTATAGGCAGGACTGCTTCTTTTCCTGTCCTTCCTCCCTGCTTTTTTCTCTTCCCTTGCCCAGCTGGAGCAGCATCCACTGTTTTTCTCCAATAGCTACATGGACTCTTTGATGGATCAGATCTACCAAGCAACTGCAGATTTGTTTTATCCCATCCCTCACCAATTCAATATAGCACAAAATAATTTTCTGACTTTAATATTATCTCATACAAGATGAAAAGAGATTAAGTGAGGAACCTTAAGGAAATAGTAGCTTTTTCTTCCCCCTTAAATTCAGCCTTGCAAAGCAAGTGGCTCATCTCTAATTTGTACAATAGAAATTTGGTGCGTAATGACATTTTTACTATTCCTGCTTGGCATTAGAAGGGAATTCTTTTCCTCTACTTAACCACTGAGAGGATGTGGTACCGCTCTCATCTTCTTTCCTTGTCATTATCTTTAATTACAGTTATTTCTGCCCCCTCTAATCATCTCTCTGTATTTTCTCCCTACGCTCTTCCATACTCTGCACTTCCTATACCCACAGTCTTGTCTTTTCTCCCCACCCTGCTCTTTCCCTCTCCTCTTGCCAAAGAGGGGGTTGGTTGCATCTTCTCTGAGCCAGTGTTGAGCCTGAATTTCTTCCCTGGGTGTAAGCCTTCATGTCTCAATTTTGTTGTTAACAATAGGATTTGATTTAACCTTTGGAATTACACAGTACTTAATGAGTTTCCTGGAGTTTTTATGGACCACTGTCTGCTAAACTGGCCACTTTTCTATGCAAGTGATAAAGCTGCAGTGATGAACTGATAAACTGCTTGGCTGAATATTACTCAGCACTTCAGTGTTAGTTTTGTGTTACTAGTCCAGTGTTTAGCAATGAAACGAGTGCTCATCATCCTAATATTATCCACCCTACCCATTAGTCAAACTGGTGATACAATGCTACAATTCTAAAATAAGGATTAATTTAAAAATTCTTCGTTAATCTAAGCCAAGAGTGCCTTTAGTTATTACATTTAGGACCCAGTTAGGTCCCAGTGCAGAGCTGGGGGGAGGTTCTGGAGGCTGGGTTTCGTTTGGGACGTAGGTTTCATTGTGTTTATTTAAGCTTGAGCACCACTTTGCTAAAACTCCAGGTGTAGTTAATTGGCACCTGACTCAAATCTCTTACATTGTTTGATTGGCAATTTGCACTTTTTAAAAAATATTTTTCTCTGTTGTGCAGCGGAGGTGAAGCGCGTTGGTGACACGGTGCTGGGAATGGCCACTCAGTGTGTGCAGATGAAAAACGTCCAAAGAACAACACCACAAACTCTGTCCAACCTCTGCTTAAAAATAAACGTCAAATTAGGAGGCGTAAATAACATCCTACTGCCACAGGGAAGGTAAGTCATCTTTCAAAGGGAAAGAGTTTATTGTATTGCAAAGAGAATGTGCGTCACGCTGAGATAAATGGGGGCTTTTATCTGCAGCCATAACACCATAGCTGAAGTGAGTCTTCAACAAACTCTCTTTTGGCTTCTAATAAATAGTCCTGCAAATGTTAGGTTATGAAGACAGGAGAGGAATACTTGTTCTGTTGAAATTTATAATAAAAGTATTGTTTTTACGATCTGACTATGGAAGTACACAACTGTCACTAGAATGAAAAATCTCTGATATTCTACTTGCCCTGAGTTTTCAGAAATAAATAGAGACTGTCTAGAACAGTAGTGCCTTTTCTTTTGGTCCACATTCTTCTCTTTGAGGCTCTTAACCACAGCGGAGCTGTGAGCCTGCATCGGGCCATGGACTGTGCTCTCAGAATTCCTGAGTTTGCTGCCAGCTGACCCCACTGTCTCTCAGGTGTCCTCAACATTCAGTGCTGCCATGAAGGTGTGGAGTATTGGCATGGCCCTAAATGTGCCAGGCTCCACCACATTTGCCCTGTGCCCCTGACCTTGGCAGGGTCTTTATTGTACTGTCTGTCCATTCCAAAGGGTCCCTCCAGTGCTGCCACTTCTCTCAGCTCTTGGATCCCTTCCTCAGTGGCTTTCCAGGGCCATTACCATGGTGCTCCTGCATTGTGTCTCTGTGACCAAACCTCTCCCTTACACTCACTGCAAGTGTCTCCCAGAGAGAAAGGTGTGGTTAGAGATTTCTCGAGATTCACAGAAGCTGGCAGAGTAAGCAGGCAGACGAACCCAAGATGGCGAAAGGAGAACTTTATTTACAAAAACCTCTTTATATATCTATTAATAATCTGGCAACTATTGGTCAGCAGGGAATCCACCTCTTAAAACCATTGGTCACAGCCGTATAACACTTAATATCAAACACAGAGATTAAAAAAGTACAAGAATGCAGCTTATCTCTATTCTCCCTGAGAAAGAAGAGAAAGATTTCTAAAACAGTGCAACTACAGAAAGGAGCCCTGGCTCCCTCACAAACACCTGATCAACACGTCCTGGCTCAGGGATGGTTCAGCTGGAGCCTGGACTGCTGTAATGTCCTGTGTTCCACTGCTGCACCATCAGACTGTCCCCAGCCCCTGTGCTGATCACCAACATCTCATCAACCCTCACCTCGTGGCTCAGGGATGGTTCAGCTGGAGCCTGGACTGCTGTAATGTCCCTGTGCACCATCAGCCTCTCCCCAGCCCCTGTGCCATGCTCCTGGGCAGCACCCCCAGTGCCTGGGGTGGATGTTAGGGTGGTTACCCAAGGCAACCCCACCTTATCTCTAAATGCTGGATAGATTAGGCCCATCAGCAGCACCAGCCACTGTAGGATATTGTTAGCATTTAGAGAAGATTTGAACCCTTTGAAAGCTGTTGGGGTAGGCCCAGAGAAATGGGTGAAGGATTGGGGAAAACTCCCCCGGTATTCCTTCCTCACAGTGGGTCCCATTATTAATGAAACCCCAAAGACGTGCACTTAGTCTGGGATAGTCATATAGCCATGTGCCCACATTCCAGAGGAAGTTTAAAATCCATGAATTCCTCACCTTGTTGACCCATTCTGCAAACTGTTTAACAGCCCCAGCAGCCTTTGCCTAGGCCCCGTGTTTAGATGAGGAGCTGCAAATGGCAAAGATTTAGCCACAGCCATGTACCAACCAAAGCAGGGTAGGCTAAACCACATGGTGCTGCTTAACGAGGTTTCTGTATCCAGGACACCCAAAATAGGTTACTCAGGGACTTATTCCTTTTGCATTGTTTCCTCTCAGTGCCCTCAGGCTGCACATTGGGCACCAAAAACTGTCCTGGTTTAAGAGACAGGTGTCTGCCAGGGAAGGCAGGATCCTGGAATGGAAAATATGACTCCCTTCCTCCAAATTATTACAACTTTGAAATTGCTTTATTAAGGAATAGAGTTGAAGCTTGAAACTTGTGTTGTAATGCTTTGGTGTTCCTCTCTTGGTGCAGTGGTTTTAATATCTTAACCTAAAGATTTGTTTAAAACTTCCAAGCACAGTTTTTAAAAAAATTGCTTTGAAAATAATAACTTTGATACCTACAATTTTTGTAGTTCCTTACCAAGACTGGTTTTTATTCATAGCATCTGAATATGTGCACAGTCCTTTAATTTTCTCAGCTGCCATTTGATACTAAGGGATCAACTTTTACTCCTTTCCACGATCCAGTTAATAAAAACGGCAACTCTTCAAGTAAAAAAAAACCCTAGATGTGTTTTTAAACACATTTTTCATTAAAAGCAACAATTGGCTATGCTTTAAAAATCTGCATAAGTATTTAGCATGAGAACCTTAATCAGGATTTTTATTTACTGCCACAGGACGAGTGACCAACTCGGATGGAGTGCCAGTTGTTGCTGAATTCACTGCAGGAGTACAGAGTGCTGTTTATTTGAGTTTTAATGTGCTTTATTAAGCATAAATCTTGCTGCTTTTACAAATTCCCCTTCTCTTTGCCAGACCCCCAGTGTTCCAGCAGCCTGTCATATTCCTTGGTGCAGATGTAACTCACCCACCAGCTGGGGATGGGAAAAAGCCTTCCATTGCTGCAGTGAGTAAATTGTGTCCTGCTCTTTAACCCCAGCTCCCTCCTGCTGCTCAGCTCTAATGCATTTTATTGCTTTCAATCCTGTGGTGGTCCATTGCTTCTGATTGCCTAATTAGAGCATTATAAATTAATTTTCTGCAGGAATTTAATGAAACTTCAGCGAGCTTGCTCTGATGCTGATTACTTAAATGTGTGTATTAGGTTGTAAAATGCCTGAGCTGCTGATCCACAGAGGAGCTTTTCTGGGAGCTGATATTTATCAGCAGCCTGTAATGAGCTGGTGCATGTTTAAATCTGCTTCTTCAGCACTTAGAAATGTTCAGAATTTCTTCATTGCTGATAGGGAGCTAGGCTGGCTCAGTTGTGGTTTTTTGGGACTCAGTCTTCCAGAAAACACAAAATGTGCAGTAATCTCCTGGAAATGTACTTCTTAAATACAGGAAATGGTTTTTAGCTTGTGTTATGTCAAACACCTGTAATGGCTTCTCAGGATTGTTTAATAATGAAGAACTTTGATTATCTTATGTGCAATATCTGTTTTAAAAAGTTATACCTCTGTGTCCAGGGAAAAGCAATGGAGATGTGCTCTGTTCTGACTTTTAATCTTTTTTTTCTGTTTATTTTCAAGTCCCATGCCACTTTTACAGTGTATGACTGCTGATGTTTTATAAACAGAAAAATCCCTTCCCTTGGGGAACGATGTAGATATTTCTGTGGTCCCTCACCATTTCAGTTTGATGGATCCAAAAAAGGGACTTGGTGTCCCAGAGTTCAAATTCCTATGCTGCAGTCTGAACTAAATTAATACTTTCACGGTATCGGTGCTCCAAATTGTATTTGATTTTTTAAGTGCCTTTAGGTGGAAGTAGGAAATTAGTCTTTTAGATTTAAAATAAGTTCCATCTTTGCCAGGCCAACCACTCAGTGTGCAAGACACTATTAAAGACAGCGCAGTTACCTCATAAAATTCCTTTATTCCAGAGCTTTCTGGTTTGATGGCAAGCATTTTTCCCAGGTCGTAGGAAGCATGGATGCTCATCCCAACCGTTACTGTGCCACGGTCAGGGTGCAGCAGCACCGCCAGGAGATCATCCAGGACTTGGCTGCCATGGTCAGGGAGCTGCTCATCCAGTTCTACAAATCCACCAGGTTTAAACCCACGCGCATCATCTTCTACAGGGACGGTGTTTCTGAGGGGCAGTTCCAGCAGGTGATGTTTGTCTTTTTGAAATTCTCATGGTATCGTTTTTGTGGGAGTAATGGAGTTTTATAACTCCACCTTGATGTGGTTGGAGTTATAAAAAGAAGTACAACCTGAAAAAAAGCTTCCCTTTTAACAAATTTGGGAGTGTTTCCATATTTTTCATGTGCTTTTTAAAATACTCTTCCCCTTTAAAATATTTCAGAATTGTAAGTGAAAAGTATAGTTTTAGTGCTCAAGTTATGTTCCACATCTGCTTCCTATTTAAGATATATTAGACTGTATCTCAGAAATTGGGCAGTAAAGAAAAATAAAATGCTTTGTTTTTTTAAACCAGGATTGATAAATACTGTATTTTCAAAGTCACTTTTAATTTATTCCTGATAAAACTCATCAGGTACTTTGTGATATTTATTTTGTTTGCTTGCAAGTACGATATTTTATGAAATACTTTTCTATATATTTTAAAGTTATTTATATATACTTTTCTTTCCAGTATTTATGTAAGTAAATTAAAAGATACAGAATTGAGTCAGCTTCTCAAAATTCAGGGGGAAGTGAGTAAAGGTCACTTGCTAAACTGAATAATAATCAGTTTTTAAACTAATATAACAATAATAAACTGAATAAACTGATAAAATAATCTTTGTATGAAATTTTGATATATCCTTTTTTCAGTTATCACTGGCTTTCGCTGAATTTTTCCTGTATAATTAACCCACATTCCAAATCATTGCTTTTTGGCTTGTTCCACTTTCCTTGTTATTGATGTCTGTAGTCCTGCATGGGACTGCACAAAGCTGGGAAAGAGCAGCTGAGCACTTCTGGATTTTATCCCCTGTTCTAGTCTGAAAAATAATTAGTCTGTTGTATATTCAGCAGCCTAATTAAATGTTCATTTGTGTTTGGCAGTTAAAAAGATTTTGGCATGCAGCTTATTAGTCCGAGCCTCGTGCTTGGAGCTGAACAAATATGGAAGCAGCTTTCTCCTGGCTCAGGAAACTGCAGATCTAATTTGTCCTCATCAGGGGAAGAAATGAAGGTTTGATCCTGAATGCTTTGACATCTCATTACTCTGAGTGACAGTGCAAGAAGGAGCACAATGAATTATCTGTGGATAAATAAATCTGTGGATAAATAAATCTGTAGATAAATAAGAGTAATCCATAGGATGGCAGTGGCTCATGTTTCTCCCACCTCTGTTTGTGGTTCAGGTTCTCCACCACGAGCTGCTGGCTATCAGGGAGGCTTGCATTAAACTGGAGAAGGATTATCAGCCTGGCATCACATTTATAGTTGTGCAGAAAAGGCACCACACCAGACTCTTCTGCACGGATAAAAACGAACGGGTACGTTCTCATTGGGACCCACAGGTGTCCAGCAGGCAGCCAAGGCACCCATTTCTGGGTTTTGGTACTTGCTGGGTGGAGAGCAGACTCCCCAAGTTGATTTTTGGTACTTTGTGACTCCCCAAGTGCAGGATGGAGTCGTTGCTGAGAACGGAGAGTTCCTCATGGCAAAGCTCTGCTCACAGCTTGGACTTTCCACATTCTTATTCCTTCTGTCAGGTTTCTCTCTGGGAGCACTTGGAGCCCACCAGGCCTCAAGGCAATAATTAGTAACTCCCAAAGCTGCCATGAAGGTGGTTGTTACATTAATAAATGCTGTGGTTACAGATGTTAAATTGTTTGAATGTAAAGAGTGTTTTGACGTTCAGCTTTGAGGAGTTTTAGAGGGAAGAGGCTGTCTGACAAGGAAGGATTGTCCCCTCTCAGGTATAAACAGGGAAAGTTACTCCTGTCCTGGAGTGGGAAGGTGAAAAGAATTTGACAAATCAGTTGCAGAAACTTCTTTGCACATTATTCAGAAAAATAAATCTTTTTAGGTAATTCCAAAGAAGATTTTGTAGCTTGTCTCTTTTTTTTTTTTCTCTGTAGTAGAGATGCTCCAGATTTTCAGTTAGAGCAACATTTCAGTTTTGCTCATTCTTTCTTCACTTTTCTGCTCTTTACAGGTCTTTTCCTTGTGTTTGTTTTCCTGGCTTTACAGCTGAAAAGTTAAAAAACCTTTTTGTTGTGCCTTAGTGTCTTTGCATTTCCCGTTCACACAGGTTGGAAAGAGTGGAAACATTCCAGCTGGGACCACAGTGGACACAAAAATCACCCACCCCTCAGAGTTTGACTTCTACCTGTGTAGTCATGCTGGGATTCAGGTAAGACATTTTGCATGGCATGGTAATTTTTTAGGTGTTAATGTTTGGCCTAAAGCTGCTTTATCTGATGGCTTTGTGTCAGATCTGAGGTTTTCAACATGAAAGTGTATTTCAGTGTGATCATTTAATTTCAGAGATGAAATTCTGGGAAACACAATCCTGTCAGAAAAGGGGAAGGGGGAGGAGGTTGTTCGCCTTTGAAAAGAAAAATTTGCTTAAATGTATAGAACTGCTCCCTGGAAAAAGGGAAGAAGGAAGGAAGAGGCCTTCCCGCAGCAGTTCCCCTGCACAGGGGGAAAGCTAAGGCGCTGTTCTGGCAATGCTGATGTGCTGTGTGCTCTGCCCAGGGAACAAGCAGACCTTCTCACTACCACGTGCTGTGGGATGACAATCGCTTCTCGTCGGACGAGCTGCAGATCCTGACGTACCAGCTGTGCCACACGTACGTGCGCTGCACGCGCTCCGTCTCCATCCCCGCGCCCGCCTACTACGCACACCTGGTGGCCTTCCGAGCCAGGTACCATCTGGTGGATAAAGAGCACGACAGGTGAGTGCAGAGTTCTGAATTCCTGCGGGGTTGGAAAGCAGTGGGCTTGTAAATCCTGTGCTCAGCGGTGTCCTCGGCAGTCTAAAGGTGAATTTGCTCTCACCGCTGAATTGTGTTGCTGAAACGAAGCAGAGGATGTTCCTGCATGTGCTGTTTTCTGTTTCAGAGCCTCAGTGGTGCTCTGAGGGTAATTAAGATCTGACAATTCTGTTCAAAGAAACACGCACAAGGAGAGGCAGATTAAATAGGGTTTCTCTCCCCCCACCCCCAACCTGTTGTTTTTTGTTTCCCCCCCCCTCCTTTCTCTTCCAGTGCTGAAGGAAGCCACACTTCTGGCCAGAGCAATGGCAGAGATCACCAAGCACTTGCTAAGGCAGTCCAGGTGCACCAGGACACGCTGCGCACGATGTACTTTGCTTGACATGTGCTCATGTTCAGCGCCTCCGGACAAGGCAGAGTTGGATTCACACCAGACCAGCTGCACTTAGACCAACAGATGCCCCAGGGACAGCCAGCAATGAGTGATGCATCTTAATTCCTTTCTTTCCCATTTGCAAGGAAGCCTTCCGTCCAGAATTTCAGACTTGATCACAAACTGCATTCTTGTACCAAACCCCACTGTTGTCGGAAATGTGGTTTGCCAAAAATCTCTGAGCTGCTTGGTATAAAACAGACCCATATTTTATAATTAAATCAAGAGCTGCAATCTCAGGGCTTAGGGAAGAAAAAAAACCCCAAACCAACAACCCAACCCACAAAACTCCTCATTCAGTTTGCTGTTCATTGAGTTGCTTTTGGTAATTTGGAAAGATCTAATTCATACTAAGATTTGATGAGCTAAAATGCTGTGAATTAGCTTTTAATACAAAGGAAAGCAAAGCATTTTTTGAGTATTTATGAAGCCTTGATTATTCTAGATGCATTTACAAAATTTTTATTTTCGAAATAAGAGCGTGACAAAATTCTGGTTTTTAACTGTCTTATAAAGATTATTCTCAGATTATTCTCTGTGTGTCTAAGGGCAAATGTATTTTCTGAAGCTTGTTCTTGAATGTTTCTTATTGTGCTGCATTTTAAAATGTTTTTCATAGACTAAAGAAGAATTTAAAAAAAAAAAATAGTATAAACTTGTACCTAAGCTTTTAATAGCTCCAGTTAGATTGGCAAAAGAAAATGTGCCATTTAAAATTTGTAAAGAATTTTTTTTTTAATCATACTGACAGCTAACTTTAGGATTTGTCATTCAGGACTGTGACACTTACTTTCCAAAGTCTCTAAAGAATACGGGTCTGTGGTGATAAATACAGTACAATCCTTTTTCACTGTTGTTTGAGTTAATGTAAATTTTATATATGTTTCACAGTATTAATGTGATAGACTAGATGCTATTATTTATTTTTATTTACTAAGGAGTGCTCATTATACTTCTGTTAACATATCAAGAATGCTTTGAACTTAGAAAGTAAAATCCTTTTCGTGGGGACATTACTCTTCAAATGCAAAAAAAAAAATATGCAATCGACGTGGTGAGAGGTCAGAGATGCAGACAGTGTCTGTTGCAGCTTGGGATTTGCAGAAAGGCTTTTTCAATGTGCACACAACACAGCAGGTTTTACCTCTGCGGTTCAGACGCACACAAGACCAACATCCTACGTTCATTCAAGCACAAAACAATTGTATTTTATTTATGTGTTGAGTAGTGGGGAAGCAGGAGCTCTGCTAGAGGAGAGTGGCTCGCTGGAAGTTAGGCAGAAGGCAGAGAATCTATGCAGTAAAGAAAAAAAATTAGCAAATTGAAGTTTACTTAGGAAGGGAGGTGAAACTCTCTTCATTATGCATAAGATCCGTAGGAAATGTGAGAGTTTTGCCATTCTCTTAGGAGAAGTGTTAATTAAAACTGATAATTATTAGATGCTTCTGTTAGTTTGCACACTGGATTCATAAAAACCATAACACACATGTAAACCATTGCACTAATGACGATGCCACGAGCAGGTTTAGGAGAAAATGGAAAAAGCCCAGGGAAGTTGTTTCTTCTGACTTGATCTGGTTTGTTTTTCCATAGGATAACTGCAATAACATGCTGAGAGGCAGCTTGGAAAAGCTTCATTCTATTCCACTGATGGATTTTGCTTTGTCTTTTTCCCTTTTCTCCGAGCAGCTGCTCAGACTCTGTTTGGACACTTTTACCTCTGGCCACTGGGATGGGCAAGTAGCTTTAACCCATGCAGAGCCCTGGGCCACAGAGCAGGTCAGCTGCAACCAGGTGGTGTTGGATAAGCTAGAAAATGCCCAACCTTTGCTGCATAAAGACTTTTAGGTACATAATTCCAGTTCAGATCTTCACCTCGTAGCAGTGTGTTGGTTGTCGGTGTTTTGTAGGTGAAATGTAGAACCTGTAAATGGAATAATTGTGTTTGTACTCTTCTCATTGGGTGATTAGGCTGCTGGCTCAGAGTGTCTTCTTGGTCATTGTTCTGTAAACTCAGATTTCTGTAAATTTGAAGCAAATATTAGGTAGCATTGTCTGTCTTGCTGTGTGCCAGCGAGGTTGTACCTACCTCCCCTCCAGTACCCCTAAGCTGCAGATCCTCCCCATGGTGGGTGTGTTGCACTTCTCTGTGTTTCCTTCAGAGCTTTCCTATTTCAGTGAAGATATTCATTTGGCAGAGTTTTATATAAGAATTATTTTTATATGAATTCTTCTTATCAGATAGGATAAAGGTCATCCATCTTAAGACATCATTTAACTTATTTGCTGTCTGTCATGCAGAGACCTCTTGGATGTGAAGTTCATCCTCCTCTTTCCATGCAGGTCTGGGATAAAGGAATTGTACAGGTGGGGTGAGGAGGACAGGATCTGTCTTGACCTCAAATCTCATTTCTGAAGCAGCCTGGGACTGCACTGCATCCTATTTGAAGTGTTTTCCTTTGTGAGAAAAGGAGTTCTAGGCAGGCCCTTAATCTGAGAGTAGCTGTTGTTTGTGTGTCCTCTTGGAATGAGCAGAAATTTTGTGTAGCTTTCCTTCCCTGAGTATGAAGAACTTGGGATGTTTATGTGCATTTCAGGATGTTTTTACCTTTTACAGATCTTTCTAAGCCTCTAATACTGCTAATTCTTTATGCCTTGGTGTCTCCTTCCTTTTCCCTCCCACCAGTGGTGAATTAGTGAATAATGTAAAGCATTTAAAAAAAGAACTGATTAAGTATATACTTTGTAAAGTACAGCATGCTGGTAGTCCAGCAGCTCTCCTTCTGGGAATATTTTTAATATAAATTACATATTCAAAGAATGTCTCCTGTCCAAAAAAACCCTACCACAGACACCTGAAATCTTAGTAGTATTTTGTATTCTGTACCTCCCACGTGTCTGGTGTAGAACAGCAACATCTCAGGTCAACACAAAGCTCAAGTCTCACCCAGGTTCCTGCTGGAGAAGTGCCAGCTGAGGTCACAGCTCTGAGTCTGTGGGTCACTGTGCAGCTCAGGTCAGCAATAACCCAAAATGTGCCACCCTCGGGCACTTGGGGCATTTTCCAGCCCTGGCAAAGGAGTCCCACTGCACAGCCCCCCAAAACCAGCATCAGCAAGTGTGAAGGGCCCCTCTTGGGAGGTGAAAAGTACAATCAGAAGATGTGAAATACTTCAAAGTTAGTCTTTTTTTCCTTGATGTGCAAAATCTAATGCAATAATGAGGTTTGCTTGGTGGTGGAAATTCCTGCTCCGGAATTGGCTGAGCAGAGCAATGTGTCCCTCCATCTGTTCTAGCAGCCAGGGAACAACTGAGCTGATCCTTGGGAGCAAATGTCCTGTTGGGCAATGCTGGAAGTAGGTGGATTTGTCTCTGCCTTTCTGTGGCATTTCAGACAGCCCTATGCAATTGAACACTCGTGTGTGTGTGCACTGATGGACGGAGTGAGATCACTTGTGTTATCAGAGCTCCTGATTTTGTCGTGCTTTGCTTTTAGAATGCTTGACTTTGTGAATTACAATCAATGATCTTCCAAGTTCCAGAAGCTTTGGCACATGAATTCCCTCGTTTCTTGATCTGTCAGGTAACAAATATATTTGATCTTCATCCAGGCCCCCAGGCAGCGTTTCCTGATTGTAAAAGCAAAAAGGTTGTGAAGGTTTGGCTTTAGTTCTGCCTCTCCAATAACTCCTGCAGCCTTTTGTCCATTGTAACAGAGTCTTGTTCTTGTTGGATCATTTTTATAACAGAAGACAAGAGGTATTTCCACAAGGATTTTCAAATTAAAACTTTTGGAGAGTAGGTGCATGGACTTTAGGGTTTTGTGTGCCCAGGGTTTTCTTTTCTGAAAAGATTGAGGTTTCTAAGATGCTTCTGAGTTTTTTTTTCTGACTAAAGTCATACATGTACGTGCCCAAAGGCTTTTGATTAAACAGCAGAGTGTGATCTGAGGGCTCTGTGATTGCTGCCAGTGCTCTGTGCTTTGCTGCTGCCGCAGATCCTCACCTATGTCTCACCTGTGTCTCACCTGCAGGAACCCCAAGCTTCCTCATGCCAAGGAATCCAGAATCTAACAGGGCAAGGCCAGGAGGAAGGTGTGTGTTAACCCCCCCAGCCAGATTCAGTGGGTTGCTGTAGGGTTTCGGTGGATGTGCTGATTGTTTCTTTTTAAGGAAAATGTTCATCTTTGGGAGTGAGGACAGGTTGGTTCTGCAGGTTCTGTTTATTCACAGCTGCACAAGTTGGGAGTGCAGGACTGGGACCTTTAGAGATTAGGTGGATGATACTTGCTCTTGACTCAGTCAAATAAATATCTCTGGTGGCATAAATAACCCATAAGGGACTTTTTTTTTTTAAGACATCTTTTATACATTAACTAAACGAATGTAAGAAGAGTTCTCAGTATTTTTCACACTTGAGACCAGTGTAATTAAACTCACTTGTTTTCCTATTTTTTAATACTCTTCTCCTGCCATAGCATCTCTCTTTGTGTGGCTTTCCCCATCCCTAATGCAGGGCAGTACTTTGTTTTTTACTTTTATATTCCATGTGGTAACATGCTTCTTGATGCACACATGCCATCTTTCCTAAGGAAAACTTCAAGTAGAAGGTAATTGCACTGATTTCTTTGGGTTTTTTAAACTCCCTTTTTACTGTAAGAGGTTTTGGGGTTTTTTTTTGCATCTGCTGTAGCTGTTTGAAAATACTGTAAATAATGCTCTGTACAGCAAATACTGAAATGCTGGGGATACCATTCCTTGTGATATTTTCCAGAATACTGCCATATTTTCCAGCGTTGAGATACAAGCTTTGGTGTTAAATGCTGTTGCACTTTGTTTGCATTATGGTATCAATCCAAGAAGGGCACAGGTGCTTTATCACAGTGGAAATGCTTAGGGTTTGTCTGAATTCATAAAACATTTCTTCCTTCTCTCCTCTGTGCACATTTCTCCCACACCATAGAGATGCATTTTTGAGCTCTCACTGTGCTCATCATCTGTGCAAGGTTCAAATGCCAATTTTGGTATCAGTTTGACGACTGATGGCGTTGGTGTAATAATATCTGCATTATCAGCTGTAGCTCTCACAGGTTTTCCTTTGGCATCTGATTCTTGTGTCGTAGAAGCAGAACCAGTGAATGTGGCAGAATTAGTGGAATTACAGGGATTTGGGATCCAGTTCCAATGTCTTGCTGGCTGTGGGCAGTGCAGTGGATGTTTCAGTGCTCTAAGGAATGGTGTCACCTCTGGCTGCCCAAGGATCTTCCATAACCCTGGGGGACAGGACGGATCCCAACTCCAGCCCCATTGTCTCGTGGTAGGATGCAAACCAGCAGGTTTTACCTTCTCTTTCTGGGGGTTAATGGCTGGAAGGATGCATTTCTGAGAGCATTTAACCCAAATGATGCGGGGAGGGGGTGCTGTGTGTGCTTGGTGTGGCACAGACTCTGTTTAATCCCATTTAGTGTTTCAGTTGCTTTGTCAGAGTCGTTTCTTTGAAGTGTTTGTTTGAATGTAATCGCTTGGCCAAATCACTACAAGAGTGGGTTTGTGAGAATCTTTAGTTACAAAGCAGATGCAGTTCAAGGCTACCTCCTGTATTCCTTCAGAGAAAAATTGAGGTGAAGCTCCCACTAAGCAGCCAAAACGCTCCCAGGGGGACTGGATTTGTCCTGTCCCTTGCTGGGAACTGGCAGTGCCATACTGTGATCCTGGGTGGCTGCTCAGCCTTCCCTCTGTCTTCCAGAGGTGTCCCTGTGCATGGAGAGGGCACCAGAAGTGGCGAGTGGCACATCTGGCACAGCTGCTTCAGGTCAGGGTCACTCCATAGCAGCAGCTCCCCCTGTGACCTGTCCCTTCACTTGACTTTCTATACTGTTGTTTTCCAAATGAAAAATACTTCTGTACTTTACCTGTTGGCCAGATAATGTCAGGTTTTCTCTGCAAATGACATGAAGGTGCTTGAAGTATATTTTGAGTCTGAGGCAAAAAATACGTATTGGATTATTTTTTTAATGTATTTTTTAAATAAGTTGACGTGTGACTGTAAGAGTGAAAATACTTTATTCCCTGCTCAAAAAATGATAAACTTTAAAATGTGGGGGAAAAAAAACCACCCCAAAACCAAAACACCAAAAAACAACCCCAAACCTGAGTATGTTCATTTTGGGACTATTTAGTGTCAGTTCTGTGCAAAGCCTTGGCCAAAACTCAACTGTGATGTAAGAGCATGTGGACTGAGGGTTCTTTAAGTGACCTGAAATGAAATCGTAGAAAACTGTGTTAATACATCAGATTTTTGTTTACAACTAATCCAAACAAGCTTCCTCATCTCAGAATAAACCACTCTGCTGACAGAAATACCTGTTGGAGCACAGTGTGCTGGTGTGGTTTTGTAGCAGTGTTAAAGTTGATTTTTATTTAGAAGTAACTGGGCTTTCTAGTGTGGATTTTGGCCTGTCAGAGTGAGTTTCCTGGGATTCTGTGCTCCCTGCAATTTTCTTCTCTTAATCTCTGGCTGTAGACACTAATGATGCTTATCCATGGCAGGAGGATTGCTCATGTCCTGACTTTCTGGAACGCACATTTTGCAAGTGACTGAATAAATCATTGTAAATTAGCTCATTAATTACTGAATGGGGTAAAATCCTGTCAGTTTGGTTCAGTTCTCAGTCATGATTTAACAAAGCTCCCCCAAAAGTGTGCAGTGCAGGGTAAATGGCTGCTTTTGAGATGTTTCACTACATTGTGCACTGCAGATCCAGGGACACTATTGCTGCACTGTGCAGAGATGCTGAACAGCTCCTCTGTTGTCAGTGAGAGCAGAGTTTTGTGTTTTCCAGGCAAGGCAAACCCAGAATCATCAGGAGGTTTAAGGAGGGAAGGATCCCCGTGCTGGGTGCTGAGAAGACAAACACAGTACCCCAACCCGTGGGGAAGTGAGGTGAGGAAGTCAGGGAGACATTTCCTCGGAAAATTGCCAATAGAAGCACTTGTTAAGGTGACAATTTAATCCTTAGTTTTCCTCCTGAAAGTGCCCTGAGCAATCCCCCGTGCTGCACACATGGAGTGGCCCCGTGCCAAGGGGGAATGTTGGTAAGGGAGCTCCTCTCGTGCGTTTGTGGTGTCAAGGAGCTGTGGTTTGGATGGAGCCAAGACCTGGATCCAGGCTGGGTCTGGAGGGATGAGAGGTCGGCAGGAGTTAATTTTGGGAGTTGTGCACTACGAACCTGCAGCACCAGATGAAGGCTGGCTGCTCCTTCCTCCCACCTAAATATCCCTCGGAAAAGCAATTCCTTTGGCTTTGTCCATGCACAGCCTCCGCAGATCCATCGTGACACTGCTGCTCTTCACCAGCTAACCTCCCCTCCCCGTGGGCTTTGAGGAGCCTTGGGCTGCATGGCACTTCTGTATCCAAGGGAATAATCATTTCCGCAGAGTTCTTTGGAGTGCACAGAGTTCAGTTGTATTTCCCTCCCATTTTGGATGTGTTGTACCACGTGCTTTAGTTCTGTTATTTTTTTCCTCCCAACTTTAAGCACCTGCTGGAATAGCTGCTCTCTGCTTCAATCAGCAGAGATTGCAGATGCTGTCTGACCTGGGAGCAAGCCTAGGAGTTGTCCCTAAAATCTAGAGTTACACTTTTCTGGTCGTTTCATGGGGGTTTTTTGAGTGTGCTTGGCAAGCATGAATGGTGAACAGGTCAGCAGGCAAGCTCGAGAGTCTCTAATCCCCTGGCTGGTGCTGTTTGTGTTTGCTTTGTTAGGTTAGATTTCCTGTCAGAAAAAAAAATACATAATGTGGACTCTTTTCTGTATTTATCAGCTTTTCCCGGTTTTAAAGCCATGGATAGAGGAAGCTTCGCTCATGCCAGTATTTGTGAAATTGCACATTTTTGCCTGCCGTGTACTTGACTCAAAGCAGATCCTGTCTGGGCTTTGTGGGCACCCCAAAAGCTCAGCTGCTGAGGCTTGGATCAGACTTCTCATGTACTGAATTTTGCAATGAATTCTGTTTCCACATCTCACCAAAGTTAATTCTGCATCAACTGTGTGGTGTTCGAACCTCAGTTTTATAGCACTGTTTCTATGCTATAAAAAAATAAGGATTTGACCCAAATGTTATTCCTGATAAATTTTCTGAAGGAACTTAACATGACTGAGCCCTTCAATTGCTCATCTCATTTACAAATGCAACTTTGTAATTGCATTGTAAAGAAAAAGTAAGGGGAAAAAAATCCCAACTAAACAAATAATCAAAACCCATTAAGGAGTAAGCTTCAGATTATTTACCTTGGAAAATCAAATTTTAAATGAGGTGCAATGAGGAATTCCATCTGGCAAAGTTCTGTGCTATCCTGAAGAGTGTTACCACTTGCTTTCTGTAATTTGTTGATAAAGTTTAGTAGATTTTATAGATCTATGAGTGTATGTATCCATTGGTGTGTACAGTGACAGGAAAGGTGACAGTGTATAGGCTGTCTGTAAAAGATAAAAAGGCAGTATTTTGCTGGAAATAAGCACAATTTCCCTGGCTTTTGCAGTATTTTATTAGTTGTACAATCACAAAAATGTCAACATTTAGGGTAGTTGATAAGTAAAGATCCAGTCCCAGATTTCTGTGCAGCAGAGTGGTTCACTTGGTCTTGGGAGGGTGAGATGGAAAACAGAATGTATTGATTAAATCTTTTTTTTTTTTCTTTAATTTTGGTACATTGCAAATTTAACTGACTTTATCTGTTAAGGTTTTAATCCTTTGTTTAATAGTTTCAAATTTTTTTTAAAAATTATTTTTTATAAAATAACTGAAAAAAAGAACCAAAAATCAATCCAAAAGCTTCATATTGTAAATGTTCCCTTGAATCAAAATATTTCTATGACCAGTTAAAGTTTGCTATTTTTTTTTGAGAAGGAAAAAAAAGGATGTTAAGGTCGCTTCAAGTGGTACTAAATGTGTGTCGAGTAGATTTGTGTGTGTATTGCATCTCTGTGGAGCTGTCTCGTGCTTGCAATATATAAACAGTGTAGTGCTGGCTGGGTAAGAGTAGCACTTGTAACGCAAAACCAGACCCAGAATTACCCTCAGCTGACTCTGAAAGGCATCCCTGGATTGTAGGGTTTCCCCCAGAGATTGTAGGGTTTCCCCCAGAGGTTGTAGGGTTTCCCCCAGAGATTGTAGGGTTTCTCCCAGAGGTTGTAGGGTTTCTCCCAGAGGTTGTAGGGTTCCCCCAGAGGTTGTAGGGTTTCCCCCAGAGGTTGTAGGGTTCCCCCAGAGGTTGTAGGGTTTCTCCCAGAGGTTGTAGGGTTTCTCCCAGAGGTTGTAGGGTTTCTCCCAGAGGTTGTAGGGTTCCCCCAGAGGTTGTGGGCATGGCTTTGCAGTGCTGGAGTGTCTCAGGGGTGTCACTAATCCATTGTTTCTCTCGCAGGTGAGCACTTGGCGATGCTGTGTGGCCACGCCACTTTAAACTAAGCCTTAACTAAATGCTAAAAGTGTCCGATTTTCTCTCAGAGTATGCAAAAATACTGTTTAAGGACAGGAGGATGTTCCTGTAGGGCTCCAGTGTTAGTAAAGGAGGTCTCCTCACCTGACAATAAGGGACACCCTTGGCTGTCTATACTGTGATGCCTCCTGAGGCTGTCGTGGGCTCTCGGGTGTTCCTCTGGCAGCCGACCCCAAAGAGGCTTTCCCAAATCCCAGCTTTCTGTTGTCCTTGTTGTTGAACATATTCTCCTCCCTCCCCCTGCCAGCAAATCTCTGCCTGAAGGAGGATTGTGATTTAACACTTAAAATTTTACATCCCAAAAAAAAAAAGCTCTTCTTGAGTTCCGTGCTTGCTTCGGATAGGTGCCATTGCTTCCACTTCTTATGACTGACATAGGATCCTTAAAATATTTTAAATAGAGGCAAAAAAAAAAAAAAAAGTGTTGGGGACCCAGCTTCCTTTTATCTTATTTTTTTTTTCCAATTTGGATCTACCTCATGTAACCAGTTGGGTGCTAATTACTCAAATTGTCAAGGAGATTTGGCAAAGGCGACCAAACCAACTCCGTCCACAGCCCAAAACCTCGGGGTTCTTGTTGTGAGACAGCAATCTTGGATTTGAATTCTATTCTTTGTGCCTTTGTGTTTTTTTTTCCCCAGTGCATAACAATCAAAACTCATCTTCTTGATTAAAAACAGCAAATGGATTTTAACTGCGCCACAAAACTGAATTTGAAGATGCTTTTCGGTGTAGCAAATTGTAAAATAAAGTATCACAGCTGACCTAGGCCAAGAGAAATGCCCGATAGCGAAGTTTTTGGAAATGTTTAATCCTGACCCCAGATCTGTACATCTGTGTGTCTCAATATATGCATACAGTACATGACTTTGTGTGTGTATCTGTATGTATGATATAAAATGGAGGGATACACATGTAAGGGTGAGGGAATAAAACATCTTTGACCTTTCCACAGTTTTGTATGGAACAGTTTACACCTATGTGTAAGTTTTTTACTTAATGTGTGAACCTTTTTTACTTAATTCCTTTTTTGGAAAGCTTTAAGTTGTGATACGCTATCATTTTTTGAAGTTTAAAAATTTTTTTAAAAATCCACTTTTTACCAGTACCTACTACAGAGGGGGAATCTTTGCTGTAAAATTGTATTTAGTTTAAATATTAAAAAAAAAAAAAAATCTATATATGGGATTGTAAAAGTGCTGACATTCCAACATGGCAGGACTTCCAAGCTGTTTCCTAAGGCTTTCTGTTGCAGAGAGACTCAAACAAAAGGAAAATGCCTCTGTTCAGTGTTTTTATAAAACTGCTCCATCAGGTCTAGACTTAAGCTATATTTTCTAAAGCCTAATCATCCTTTAATATGCTGCAGATAAATGATCAGCATGGTTGCACTTTCTCAGTAATAATGTTTGCCCTGCAATTGGCTCGTGATAAGGACTTTAGTTTTTTAACAAAACCAATCGTACTTTGGGCAGAAGGTAATATTTATATAGGTACCTCAAGATTTAAAAAAAAAAAAAAAAAGAGCCTGAATATGCTGCATTTTGTTTCTTTAACATTTTTCATGTAGCATTTGTTTGCTTTTCTGATTTTTTAGGAGATGACTTAGCTACCTGTTTGCTTTGGGGGACCCCGGTAGCATTTTAGGCTGTTGTTTTCTCTGGATCTTGCAGAATGTAGTATCCTGCCTTGGGATCACGCAGAACTTCGGGATGGGATGTGCCCTGCAGTGTGTACACACGGGGAGGGGGACCATGGAAATTCGCTTTGTAGACTTCAGGAAAAGGAGGAAAAGGATACTATATTCCTAAAACAGACAATACATGTTCCTAATTCTTCATTATGTTGGTTTTGTTTTTGCTCGTTCTGCTTTCTTGACTCTTTTCTCAAACACGAGCGTGGAAAGGGGCACTTCATTAATGGGGGCACACAGAGTGACCAAACTCGCCCCATTGGTGCAAATTTTGGGGGTGATGCCCCAAACCCATGGGGAAGAGCAGTGCCCCATGTCGGAGCAGGACCCTCCTGCTCCCTGCCCACTCCCTACTGCAGGTCCACCCTCTACTCCTTCATTTCCGAGTCCGTGAAAATCTAAAAATGTGCAGAGATGGGGAATTTTTGTTGAGAACTGTTGAAGGAAGCTTCAAAGGCTGTGAAATTGAGCATTTATTGTCATGTTTTTAAGCTTAGGTGGGTCCTTTTCCAAGTTTGTTTTACAGCTTGCAAGGTAAAATAGTTTGCACTACTTTTGCAATAAACTCATGAAAAACCTAACAGGTTCTGTTCTGGTTTCTTACTGTATATATACAACTAATACTAAAGATTTAGCATAGTGTTTTTCACCTCAAAACATAAGACTTGTAACAAGCTCAGAATGCTGTAATTCCTGACAAAATAATGATGTGAATGATATTTTATAAAGTTATTTTGTATGGTGTCAATTTTGTTTTGCCTCATAGTATGTCAATAAAATAAAATTCCTCATCTTTACAAGATATTGGTGTATTTTCATTTAATATTTGGCCATTTTCTGCAGTTACCTGTGCACTGTGAGACCAAAATCTCTGGTCCTGTTGCCTTCCCTTGCATTTCACCCCTTTCAAGAGTTTTGGGTGTTTCCCTGTGCTCCCACCCAATGTTCCAGAGACAATCCGTGCTGCTTTAACTGCTCACCACTTGTAATCCTGCAATTAGTTGTGGAAGGTGAGCATTTTGGAAGCCATTTGCCTGAAATGCTGCTTTATTTTTTTTTTTTGTTTCTGAATGAATCCTACAGTGATCAATTTTTAAACCAAGAAACTGTAGCATCTGGTGGTGACTATAAAGCATCCAACAGAATTGCAAGGATGCCAAGGAGCTTCCTTTGGGAGCCCAGCCCTGCAAACAGAGATTGGTTTTACTCAATAATGTGAAATACTGTCAGAGCTGTTTTTTCCATTTATTTTTTCCCTTGTTTTTGAAACACTGCTTTGAATTGGATGAGGTTTTGCTCTGTGTCAGGCTCTTGGGGAAAACAAATAACCCTTCACCGGTTTGATGGCAACAAGCTTTGGCAGATGCAGGGCCTTGGAGAGGGCTGTGGCAAATTTTGGCAGCTCTGAAGTTCCCATTGAGGATTCTGGCTGAATGAATCCAGAAGGGCGTGCAAATTCTTCTGGTCTCAGTAATTCACAGAATATGTTCATCATCCCACAGGAAACTTCTAAGAGGGATCAAGTATGCTGATTTATACTTAGTAACCACAGCTCTTTTGTCATTTTTGTGAGTTTAGGAAACTTTATGTCCTTTGAGCAGCATTGGCTGGGTGGGGAGAAGGATCTCACAAGCTCGTGTTGTAGGGGGATAAGAGATAAAAACATGTATATAATAATAATAATTCATCCTGGAAAGTGTCCCCAGGCCTGTGCTTCAGTCTAAAATCCCGGAACACCTTAAACAGGTCAAGATACTTGGTCACTTTTGAGGAAGTTCAGGTTAAATGATGCATGTTAAGATGAGAAAGCTCATGGGTTGAGGTATAGACAGTGAAGTCACTGAGCAGTTGCTGTCATGGGCAAAACAGACTCGAGTAGAGGGAAATGTATATAATTTACTGACAAATTAAAGAGAATTGGATGGGGAGAAACGAAGTCAAATGTTAAAACACCTTCCACCCCCTGCCTAGTCCCACTTTGCCCTTCACTGCTGCCTCCTCCCCCAGGGCGCAGGGGTGGGGATGGGGCTGTGCTCAGAGCCCTGCCAGGGCTGTTTGAGGACATTCCCCTCCTTGGTTGTGACCCACCCAAGGTAATTCTGGGACAGGTATTTTCTTTGCTTGTTGGCCTCATCCCTGTTTATGCTGGAGAATTACTGTGCAATTTTGTGCTGGTGGATCTTTTTTTCCTTTCCCAAAAACCTCACATATTCCACTGCTGGCCCCCCTCCCCCCAAACAGCATTCCATGCTCAGTTTCCCACACATCTCAATGCACTTTTAATTATATATTTTAAAAAAAAAAAGCATAAAGCAACTCTTTCAACAATGGTGTAGTTCTGCCTATACCCACTTGGGAATTTCCTCAGGGATCCAGCCCCACTCAGCACTCACTGCAGCATTCCTGGTACAATACAATTTTCATTTATGGCAACTTCAGGAAAATTTTTTTCAACATCCTCTGATCTGTTAAAACAGCAGGAGCACTTCTGGCATGGCTCAGTAGCTCTGCCAGTCCCTGATCCTACCTGGCCAACCTCCATTTGACTTTAGAGTACAGAATGTTCTGGATTGTGGAGATGCTGGAGCTCTCTGGTGAGTCTTTACCGTGCCCTCCAAATTAGGGTGTTGCTTGAGACAACAAATTCCTGACTGATTTTCTGCCCAGCTTTTTTGGAGTGGGAGTTCTTATTCCCTGTTGACATTCCCATGCTTACCTGGGGCATTGCTCACAGCTGGGGAGAGATCTTGGTCACTTCTCTGACTATGACACTCTGCAAATATTGCCACACTGACCACACGTGTGACTGAGGATGGAAAGAACTACAGAAAGTTTCCACATCCATTGTCAGTTTTCATACAAAATGTTTATTTTAAAAAGTTGCATGTGAAGTTCTACACAGGACGGTTGCCATTTCTGTAGTAAAAAAAAAACCCCAAAAACCAAACCAAAACCAAATGAAAAATCCAGCTCTGTCACTCACTGGGTAAAGGAGCTGCTCATTCTCAAGAACCCACAATTAACAGACTTCAATGTGCATTTTGGCAGGAGAAAATGCCCAAGTGGAGTTCACTCAAGAAAGAAAAGTTCTAGACGCACACATTTACATAATTTTGAAACACATTTACCACCACAGCTGCAGAGTCACATTAGCCCTTGGGATGCATCTCCTCCTCTACCCCATTTGGTGCTCACATGGCTGTTTTTACAGACTTTTTTAATGGACTTGGTCCACTTTTGGAGCTTTTGAACTGAAAGCTGCCCATAAGAAATTTTAAATTTGGGTAATGATTGTCTGACAAAGTCATTTCAAATCATCTGACCAAGCTCTGCTGTCAGATTTGCACTACCCTGCCGTGTTTCTGAGGGAAGAATTCCATTCTTCAACGTGTATAAAGTTCAATTTCTAAACTTCTTAAAGCAAAAGCAGATGGCTCAGTGTATAAATATATCAAACATCTGGATTCTCAGTCACAAAAATAACATCCTTTATACAATAGAAAACGGATCAACTATGAAACAATTCTCCATTGGCCTTAAGATCCAACACTGTCACCAACAGCTTCGTCTTCATCCTCTTCCTCCTCTTCCTCCTCATTGTCTTCCCTCACTTCTCCATCTCGCTTCTCCTTCTCAAGCATTTTTAGGTATTTGCTAGCTAGGATCTTCTTTGGCAAGATATCTGGAAGGCAGAATTGTTGCTTTTATAGTCTGTTTGCATATTTGTGTTGCCTCATTAACACTGTTGCACCCAAACCACTAACTAACCAAAAAGAAATATTAGTATTTTTAACAAAGCTTAAGTGAATAACCAGGTAAATTAGTCTGACCTCCACAGCTGTAAGAGTAGAGGGAATTACCCACATATGGTACAAGTAACCAAAGATAAGGACTCTATTTCATGACTGATTAGTGGCAACTGTCTTTACTGTCTGCTGATGTACATTATTTGATGTTAAACAGAGTGCTCAACTGCCTTAGATTCGGCGAGCCATTCATGTTCTGTAGAAATCATTTTTCTGCAATAAGACACTTGTTCATGGCAATAATGGACCTGAGACAAAGCAGTACTGCGTGCTCTGGAAGCAGATCCATGGAGAACCCAGAGAAACACTCGACTAGGAATACCTTATATCCTTGAGCTAAGTGTTGTAACAAAAATCCAAGTATCAGTAAAAACAAGTGTGTGTACATATATCTAAAAGGAGAAAGGGACCATATGATGAAGCTCTTTTTCTCAAAACTTACAAATTCTTATGTATCATTTTGGATCCATATAACTTCTCACCCAAAGATCTGCAATGAACTTCTTTTATAGGCTAAAAGCTTTTAGATGAAACTGCTGGAATTTAGGAAATGCTTAAGGCGATATCCTGAGAACTGAGTATGTAATTGCATCATTTAGAGGCAGCAGAAAAATCCCCATTCACAAATAAACGTTTTTAGTGATGTAGTTTATGAGTTGCAATTGAATGTTATGCAGGAGAACAATGATCAGCAGGAGAACTGGGTCCTCAGAAAATAGAGAATGAAGAGCAAGATTTCATTTTCCAAAGCAGACGCTGGATTTACCCTTGTGCTATTGATACCTGCAAGGAACTGGAAGGTCTCACACTCTTCTGCTGTATGAGACAGGTCAGTGTAAGTCAGAGCATTCTTCTCCTTCCCTCTGCCATGTTTGTAGGAATAAGTAGCCAAATACTGAACAAAAAGCTCCTGAAAAATTAAAAGCAAACAGTCAAACTAAGAATTCACATATGTAGCCGATCCCTATCTAAAGGCAGAAGCACCATATTTAACTGCACATGCACTGGGCACTCGGCAGGGACTCATTAAATTTCAGTACCTGCAGGGAGTCTACAAGGAAGACGGAGAGAGACTATTTACAAGAGCATGTAGTGACAGGACAAGGGGAAAGGGCTTCAAACTGACAGAGAGTAAGTTTAGATTAGGTATTAGGAAAAAGTTCTTTACTGTGAGGGTGGTGAGGCCCTGGCAGAGGCTGCCCAGAGAAGCTGTAGCTGGAAGTGTCCAAGGCCAGGCGGGACGGGGCTTGGAGCACCGTGGTCGAGTGGAAGGTGTCCCTGCCCATGGCAGGGGGGTGGAAATAGATGTTCTTTAGGGTTCCTTCCAAAACACACCATTCTGTGATTCTAAAATCGGGGCAGCTTTGGGGTCAGCTCAGTCTCGGGATGCGGACAGAGAAGGGAAGCGGGAGCCCGGCCCGGGGCCGCGGCAGTGCTCCAAGGCAGAGGCCCCTCGGCCGGGAAGGGAGGCGCGGGGGGCCGAGGGCAGCGCAGGGCGAGTCGGTACCGTGGCCTTGGCAGTGAGGAACAGCGCGTCCTGGTTGATGCTGGACACCTCCGGGGAGCTCTTCATGATGACGCGGATCCGCGACAGGGGCAGCGACACCAGACGGTTCTCGCCGCCGCTCAGCCGCGCCGCCGCCATCTCAGCCCGACCCCGCGGCAGCGCGGCCACGGCCCGCCGGGAGCTGTAGGCGGCGGCTGCCGGGACTACAGCTCCCTGCTGCCCGGGACTACAGCTCCCTGCAGCACCGGGACTACAGCTCCCTGCAGCCCGGGACTACAGCTCCCTGCAGCACCGGGACTACAGCTCCCTGCAGCACCGGGACAGGGACCGGCCGGCTCTCGCCTCCCCGCGGCGGGCGGACCGCAGGTCCGGGGGCACCCCGGCTGGAAAAGTTCTCTGAGATCATCGAGTCCAACCTGTGGCCGATCCCCAGGTGGCTGTGGAGTGAGTGATAAGGTCACAGCCCTGAGCCTCCTTTTCTCCAGGCTAAACACCCCCAGCTCCCTCAGCCGCTCCTCATGAGAGTCGTGCTCCAGCCCCTTCAGCAGCTCCGCTGCCCTTCTCTGGACACGCTGCAGTACCTCAATGTCCTTCTTGAGTTAAGCGCCCCAGAACTGGTCACAGGATTTGAGGTGTGGCCTCCCCAGTGCCCAGCACAGAGGGACAATCACCGCCCTGGCCCTGCTGGCCACACTGTTGCTGACACACAAGGCCAGGTTGCCCCCGGCCTTGCCCACCTGGGCACACCCTGGCTCATGTTCAGCCGCGGTCAGCCAGCACTTCAGCTCCTTTTCTGCTTTTCCACCTGGGTGGAATCCTGCTGCCCCAGTGCAGGCAGGAGCAGTCTTGCGGCTTCCCCTTCCTCACCCCCTCGTTGTGGCCCCTCAGCCCAAGGCTGTGGGGAACTTGTTTTTAATGGCACCTCCTGTGTGTATCCCCATTTCAAGCCACCGGCTACAAAATTGTTAACCAAACTGTAATTACAGGCAGCTCAAACACCTCTGCTGCTGTAGTACAGTACCAGGAATGTGTCTGGTCATCCTGACACTTGTCAGAGGTGTGGGGAAGTGTGGAGGGCACATGTAAACTGTGATGATGGAGCTGCATCTTCATTATTAACACATTCCCCATTTTACACTGTGTGCCTGCCATGTAGGAAGGTTGTAAAATGCTCGTGGATGGGATTTTCCTGCTGGAAGTGTTGGCTCCAGAAATTCACCTGTGCCTGTTTGGGTAGGAGTTGCAGGGTGAGTGAGCACTTCCAGAAGTGATGACACATCGTTTGCATCAATTCATTAATGATTTCAATAAAATTTTTTACAGTATGCCTTACAAACAACATGCCTGATGGTTTGTTTTGGTAAGAAATCTGCTAAGGCCACTAAATTATCTCTACTTAGAATGAGAGGGAAGGAGTTTTTCCAGAATACACCGTAATAATTCACATGGAATTGAGGGGAGAAAGGAATGTACCCATAAAGAATCATTAAATGGAAAACACAGGGAGTTTATTGCCTAAATGTGACTATCTTATATAGAATTTGCCCAGTACATAAGGACAAGGCTACAGATGATACTGATTTATTAATAAAATGTAGCGCCATAAGCAGATGGAAGTACCTTGGTGCAAGGATAACACAGTATATTATAAAATTCCAAAATTACTGTATTTGGGGACAGCATTTATAGTTAGCTATTGCAGATAATCTGTATCTCTTAGGTTGTATAATTCCCTTGAGGTTACAACTTCTGTGAGGCCACTGTGTATGTTATATCTGAAGGGAAACACAAATGTCCTGGGATGGATATCTGGAAGGCTCAGTTTCTTTCTTTATCCTTAGTGTCTTGTGACATCTTGTGGAAACAGCTGACATTACTCCCACAGTGAATTTCTTACAAATACTACCGGGGTCTTTCATGATTTCAATATACAAATAAACCCTCGTCAAACCAGCAAGATTTCTGAAGGTATTGACCTTGGTGGTGGGGAGGCACAGGGGAAGGACCCTCTGATGCCCTGTGCTCCTCAGAGTTCCTCTTTTCCACGCTGCCAGCTGAGAGCTGCCAGGTGTCATTGCCTTTGTGAGTCACTGTCTCAGCCAAGGGACAAAGTCCTCCCGAGCAGGAGCTGCCCCTGGCAGGAGCAGGGAGGCTGTGAGTGACCAGGCTGAGCACACCCCATCCCTCTCTGGCCCTAAGGCTGTGCTGCTGTTGGGGTTGGTCAGCCTCTGAGCCTGCAGGTCCTTCAAATCCAGCTTTGTGCTGCCAGCCTCTTCTCCTCTCCCTCGGGGAAATGTTGCCCATTTCTTGGAAGGCAAGTGAGGGTTAAGGCTAAAGCTTGTTTCTTGTTCAGGTCCTTTTATGCTGTTGTTTTTCCTCATGTCTCCCAAACTGGGGGAACCTGGGGGAGGCAGAGACACCTGCCTGGAGCCCACAGCTTGTGCCACAGTGCCTCAGGAGACCTGAAAAAAGGTTGTAGTCAGGTGAGGGTTAATTTCTTCTTCCAAGTAACAAGGGAAAAGACAAGAGGAAATGGCTTCAAATTGCGCCAGGGGAGGTTTAGGTTGGATATTAGGAAAAATTTCTCCTTGGAAAGGGTTGTCAAGCATTGGGAAGTGATTGAGTCACCATCCCATGAAGAATAAAAAAGATGTGTAGATGGGGTACTTAGGGCCATGGTTTAGAGGTGGCTTTGGCAGTACTAGGTTGGACTTGATATTAAGGGTCTTTTCCAACCTAAATGATTCCATGATTCTATCTAAATGCAATTGCTCATTCAAATTTTTCAAATCCTGCGAATTCTATTGAAGTTATTTTGTTGGAGTACTTTAAGTCATGACATCCCCCCTAATAAAAGGCTGCAATAAGGTGTCCCTGGTCCCTCTCTCCTCCAGGCTGAGTATTCCCAACTCTCTCAGCCTGTTTCCATAGGAGGCTCCAGCCTTCTGACCATTTCCATGGCTTCCTCTGGATTTGCTCTAAGAATTTAATGAGTTTTTCTTGTGCTGGGTCTCCAAAACCTGGATGCAGAACTGCAGGTGAGGTCTCACCAGAGTGGAGCAGAGGGGCAGAATCCCCTCCCTCACCTGCTGCCCACACTGTGGGGTCAACCTAGGACACATTTGGCTTTCTGGATGCAAGTGCACAAGGCTCATACTTCCTGAGTTTTCAAGATTTTTCTCTTTAAGCTACATGACTCTGAAAAGTTCTCTCAGAGGAAGACCTCTCTCTTTTCGAGGAGACTCATTGGGGACCTCACTGCTCTCTACAACTACCTTAAAGGAGGTTGTAGTGAGCTGGGGGCTGGTCTCTTCTCCTGTGCCAACAGTGGGAGGACCAGAAGAAACAGACTTAAGCTGAGACAGAGGAGATTCAGATTAGATATTAGAAAAAAAATAAAACACTGTTTGGGTGGTCAGACCTCGGAATAGACTACCCAGGATGGTGCTGGAATCACAAGCATTCCTGGGAGTGTTTAAGACTGGGTCTGGTGATTTGGTTTAGGGGTTACAGTGGCACTGCGGGGTCGACAGTCGGACTGGATGATTCTATGGCACCAGAGCACTTTCGGGATTTGGGAACGCCAGAAAGGCTCACTTCGTTCTAAGGGTAGGAGCCCTTTCAGTTTTCATATAGAGTCGACTAGAATTCACCATCCAAAACACTCAACCATTCACTCACGCGTCTTGACGCGTTCCTCATGAAGGAACGCCTCGTGTTTACAGCCAGAGGCTTCCAGTCCCCGAGGAAGCCCCGGGAGCGACACCGCGGACAATGACGGAGAGGCGCCCGCTCCCCTCGCGGCTCTCCCGCTCCCCTCACGGCCCTCCCGCTCCCCTCACGGCTCTCCCGTTCCCCTCACGGCTCTCCCGCTCCCCTCACGGCTCTCCCGTTCCCCTCACGGCTCTCCCGCTCCCCTCACGGCTCTCCCGCTCCCCTCACGGCTCTCCCGTTCCCCTCACGGCCCTCCCGCTCCCCTCACGGCTCTCCCGCCATCGCACCCCGCGCATGCGGGGCGGTACGGGGCGGGGCGGGGCGGTCATTGCCGTCAGTTCCGGCGGCACCGGCAGCGGGGCGGCTCCTGCCCCGGCTGTGAGTGCCGCTGTGCCGCGTCCCCCTGCCCCGGCTGTGAGTGCCGCTGTGCCGCTTCCCGCCCGGCAGCCGCGTCCCCCTGTCCCAGCTGTGAGTGCCCCTTCCCCGCTTCCCGCCCGGCAGCCGCGACCTCCGTCCTAGAGCGGTTCCTGCCCCGGCTGTGAGTGCCGCTTCCCCGGTTACCGCCCGTCCCCGCTGCCCACAGGCGGGCTCCTTCCCGGGCTGTCAGTGCTCCTTCCCGGGCTGTCACTGCCCCTTCCCGGTTACCGCCCGACAGCCGCTCTCCCCAGAGCAGCTCTCCCGCGCCTTTCGCTGCCCCTCAGCCCTTCCTGACGGGGCTGAGGGGGTGCGCGCCTCTGCTGCGCTTGCCTCTTCTGCAGTTTTTCCGCTTTCTCTGCTGAACTCGGCCGGCCCAGCGCGGGATATGCCCTGGGACAGGGAAAGGGGGGAGCTCCCGCCGGCCCTGCCCGCCCGCTGCGGCCTCTGCCGGGGGGAAGTGTCAGGATGGAGCTGCTGCCCTGGGAATGGGGCTGCGCTCTGGGAATGGGGCTGCTGACCCAGGAATGGGGCTGCACCTTGGGAATGGGGCTGCTCTGTGGGAATGGGGCTGCACCCTGGGAATGGGGCTGCTCTGTGGGAATGGGGCTGCACCCTGGGAATGGGGCTGCACCCTGGGAATGGGGCTGCTCTGTGGGAATGGGGCTGCACCCTGGGAATGGGGCTGCTCTGTGGGAATGGGGCTGCTGACCCGGGAATGGGGCTGCACCTTGGGAATGGGGCTGCTCTGTGGGAATGGGGCTGCTCTGTGGGAATGGGGCTGCTGATCCAGGAATGGGGCTGCACCCTGGGAATGGGGCTGCTGACCCGGGAATGGGGCTGCGCCCTGGGAATGGGGCTGCTCTGTGGGAATGGGGCTGTTGCCCTGGGAATGGGGCTGCTGACCCAGGAATGGGGCTGCGCCCTGGGAATGGGACTGCACTCTGGGAATGGGGCTGCGCCCTGGGAATGGGGCTGCTGATCCGGGAATGGGGCTGCTCTGTGGGAATGGGGCTGCTCTGTGGGAATGGGGCTGCTCTGTGGGAATGCGGCTGCACCCTGGGAATGGGGCTGGTGACCCGGGAATGGGGCGGCACCCTGGGAATGGGGCTGCTCTGTGGGAATGGGGCTGGTGACCCGGGAATGGGGCTGCTCTGTGGGAATGGGGCTGCTCTGTGGGAATGGGGCTGCTCTGTGGGAATGGGGCAGCTCCCTTGGAATGGGGCTGCACCCTGGGAATGGGGCTGCTCTGTGGGAATGGGGCTGCACCCTGGGAATGGAGCTGCTCCCTTGGAATGGGGCTGCTGCCCTGGGAATAGGGCTGCTGATCCAGGAATGGGGCTGCACCCTGGGAATGGGGCTGCTCCCTTGGAATGGGGCTGCTGCCCTGGGAATGGGGCTGCTCTGTGGGAATGGGGCTGCACCCTGGGAATGGGGCTGCTCCCTTGGAATGGGGCTGCTCCCTGGGAATGGGGCTGCTGGGCAGACCCCAGGCAATGCGGTGGGAGAGGGGAGGTACAGTCGGTAGTTCTGAGGAGCCCTTTTCCTCCAGGCAGCTGCTTCTCTGTCACCTCTGCTCCCGTGGGCTCGGAACTCATCGTTCTGCCTGTAAAACCAATGGTGTCAGTTTAAAGCTGGCCTGTTTGTTTTGTTTTGTTTTGTCCGTGCTGTGGAGGTTTGGTTTGTTTGTGTTTTTTGGTGGTATGTATGTTTCAGGGTGTGCTTTGGAGCTGAAATCCACCAAGGGATCTGTGGGGTCCAGGAGGTCTCAGACACGAAACGACTCAGGGATGTGCATCTTCATTCAAGACCCAGCTGCAGTGCAATAATTGGTTTTAGAGAGCTCAGGAGAAAAGGAATTCTAAATACTTAAATATAAAGGCAGAAGAAATTGCTTCGTCCTTACCTAGATATGTTTTAAGAAAACATGGCTTCGCTTTTCCTCAAAAATAGGTGTTCTGGTCCTGATACTCCTCTGCTTGGCCATGTGCGAGCACTGACAGCTGTGTAAAGTTTGGTGATCCTGATTTGGTGCCTATCTATGTTTCACCCCACACAATTTTCCTTATTTTCTTAAGAAAATGGGACTGAAGAGCCTGAATCTGACAGGATCTTCGGAGCTGGTGTTTCTGCCCAGTGGCCGTGGTAGAGATTCTGCTGCCCCATGTGTGAGCTGGCTCATGTAGCTGCACAGGGAGGGAGATTCAGTTGGAAAACCCTAATTTACAGAATTTTGTTTGATGGGTGACTAGAGTACTCCTTGTGCACAGTGAAATGTCAATAGGCTGCATGGTTGAAGGTTTAGTAAAATGGTGAAGCAGTATTAGTGTTGTAGCACATATGTTCAGGATGCAGAAGTGTTTAACATCAAAGTCCTGGTTTGATTCAGTAACCCTGTGTACTTCTGAATGTTAAAAAATAATACATGTTTTTCTTTCGCTAGCCTGCAGTTGATGCAAAATGAGTGTTCCTGACTACATGCAGTGTGCTGAGGATCATCAGACCCTCCTGGTCGTGGTTCAGCCCATTGGCATTGTACCCGAGGAGAGCTTTTTCAGGATCTACAAGCGCATTTCAGCCGTGAGCCAAGTGAACGTGCGTGACTCGCAGCGAGTGCTCTACATCCGCTACAGGCACCACTATCCCCCCGAGAACAATGAGTGGGGGGATTTCCAGACACACCGCAAAGTCGTGGGGCTGATCACTATCACTGACTGTTCTTCTGCAAAGGAATGGCCTCAGACTTTTGAAAAATTCCACCTTCATAAGGAAATGTATGGTTCTACTCTCTATGATTCCCGATTGTTTGTCTTTGGGCTCCAAGGAGAGATTGCAGAGCAGCCCCGCACTGATGTGGCATTTTATCCCAGTTATGATGAATGTGAAACTGTGGAGAAGAGAATAGAAGATTTTATCGAGTCCCTCTTCATAGTGCTGGAGTCAAAGCGGCTTGACAGAGCCACTGATAAGTCTGGAGACAAGATCCCCCTCCTCTGTGTTCCTTTTGAGAAGAAGGATTTTGTAGGGCTGGACACTGATAGTAGGTAAGCAGCTACTTTTGTCAGCTCATAGGTCTTAAAAAGACATCTGTGGCACTTGCCAGCCTTTAGGATAAGCCTGTTAGAAAGGACAAGCCTGGTGAGCCTTGTTCCAACAGAGGCTGTGCTCTGATCTTTCTGTGTCTGTCTGCTGTAGTTTAAGAGAATATAACTTGCAGTCTCATCACATTTGATGTTCTGAGCTTGTTTATGTATATACATTTAATTGATGAAGCTCATCAAATAGTCGGAAGAAGTCATAGGAGTGGTTTGACAGTTTCTGCTGTAATGAGGCTTTTTGCTGGAAAGCTTCCAGTGTTTTATAGATATATGGTATTAATGAAAAAATTCAATTAGCATCAGTGAAACTAGTTTTATATAATGTTGTGTAGCATTTGACTAATCCTTACTGTATTTTTTTCTCTAAGCCTCTCTACTTTTTCATTCAATGAGACAGTAACTGTTTATTTTGATGATGAAGTCCAGCATCTTTCCCTGTCTTTCTTTTGTTTTATGTAATTATTTATCGCTTTTTACCTGTCTTGTTTTGCTACCTGTTTGCTACCACTGTTTGTTTTTGTGTATGTTAGAGTTCCCCCCCCATTTTTCCTTCCTCCTCATTTGCATACTCATCTGTCAGATTTGAGTGTTGCATAGCTCTTGTGCAAGGGATAAGTAATTCTGGCTTGATAGCTACAGGCAGGTGCAAAATCTGTTTGACTCTGCTGTTTGCAGTCAAATCCAGGGGATGGAAGCAACCACCCTCTGTCCTGGCAAAGACAGAGGTGTGGAAGCCCTATCAAAACACAGGGTGTGCGTGGAAATAATAGTTTCCATATCTGTGTTGTGCTGTAGGGGTGCCAGCAGTGCTTATTACTGTGTGTGAAAGCTCAGAGCTGTCCAGGCAGGTCTGTGAGGCATTTAGATCACATTAATCAACTCTGCCTGCATAGTTAGTCCTGGCCTTAGAAACAGGAAGAAAGCATTCCAGGTTTCTAATTAGTTTGAAGCCTTCTGTTAAATTATCTGTGGTTGCTTGAAGGACCACGGGTACCGCTGTGTCCTGCTCCTCTTTGGTGAGCGCTTGAACTGGCTTTGACTTGTTGGTCCCTGGTTTGTCCCTGCACTATGTTTCAATTATCAAAATAAATTACTATGTTACTGCTCTTTGTAGTGGGTGGTAAAGTTGTGTGGACTGGACAAACCTTTTTAGAATGTTGTCTTCATTTACTCACTTTGAATGAATTTTAGTTGAATGCAATAAAAAATTCCTGTTCCAGTTAGGTAAGAAAATGACAATTGTAGGCCAAAGATCTCAAAATCAGAATGAATTCTGCTGTTCAGTTGTGTCTTCTAAAAAATTATACTTTGGAAATAGATTTCTTCAATAAACGACTTATTTCTGAGCAGTGGCTGTGTTGTAGCTAGTAGGAAGTTCTCCTTGTGAAGTTCTGAACTCGTGGGGAGCTCGAGTGACAGCAGAATGTGTGTCCACACATCTCCAAGCAGATATTTTATGCTGTTGCAGTGAGGAGTTCAAACAGATTCGGTGTGATGCTTCAGTTCTTTGCAGAATGAAAGGTGTGTGACCCTGCCTGTGTAGACACAGGGGTTTATCCAGAGTTAATCACTGGCTCAGCTCTGCACTCGCCCTTGCTGGGAGGTTTGAATACCAAACAGTGTTTCAGTGAGTCTGGATCGATGGATGTGCTTGAAATGTTTGCTGCACCAAACTGCTCAAGGGAAAGGTGTTAAATATTCCACTTGTTGAGTTCAATAGTTAGAAAGTTCTTCAGGTTCATTTTGCTACGGAGTTGGTACTTCAGATTGTTCTAAAACTTAGGATTTATGAATTAAGAAAGCTGAGAGAAAATATATTTTAGCTGCTCTGCACAGGAGCCTTTCCAGACACCTTTCATGTAGCCTGATGCATCTCTGCCCTCGGTGTTCTAAAGCAGAAACTCAGGTCCGTGGAATAGGGTTGAACTCAGGTCAGTTTATTAAACTAACTTAACACTTCCAAGCCAAAGTCTTTGGATGTGAGCTGGTGATAATATTGCATTTTATTGCTTAGGAGGTTTTTACTGCTCGGGTTGCAATAACAGGATTTTATTTTAGCACATTCCCTTCTGTAGTGACAGATTCACTAATTAAGGGAAAGTGCTGCATACCAGGGAGATACAGGGCTAGGAAGGGCTTTCTTCAATAGAGAGCACTTTCTGTTTTTGCAAGAGTGGATGTATAATTCTGTTCAGGGAGGGTTAAAGGTTGTTTGAATGCAGGAAGTGGGTATGAGAACATCTAGTAGAACAACTTTTGCTGCTTCATTGTCAGCATAACGATTTTACAGAATGAAATAAAAATATAATGATGTTTTGGTAAATGGAACAGCTTTTTCCAGAATAGGTGGAAATTTCTAAAGGATTAAAGGCAAAGAATGTCCCTTTGATCTTTTTTATATACTTTCTGTCCATTTTCAGTTTTTTTAATATAATGTATCACAACCTCCTAGTCAGTGTGCAACCAATTACTTAAGAAGCACAAAGTTCTATATTAAATAGATGGAAGAGAAGACACACTTTCCATGCTTGTAACAGAGAGTATGTCTCTGCTGCTGTCATTGTGGATGCCTACTTAGGCTAAATAAGCATTTCTTTTCCTATAACTTCTAAAATTGAAGTTAAATTTCAGTGTGTAGCAAAGATCTAATTAAATGTGTGATGCAGATGTAACCTGGAGCTGTTGAACTGGGATGATAGATTGAGTGAAAATATGTAAGGAATTTACATGGGACATAGTAAATCTGATCACATGATTTGAAGACTAATTAAACTGTTGAACATTGTTTCTTAAAAGATATTTTTCTCCAAGTATTTTACTGTCAAATGTAAAGGTTAATACTTACATGATGATCAGGGCTGTATATATAAACCTGATTTCCCTCCCCCAGTTAGACTTCCGTTAGTTTGGTTGCATAATAATTGCAACATGATTGGTTCTTTTAAGGTGGAAAGTTCATAAATTAGGAAGATGAATTATTATGCTGCATTTCAAATAAGGTAATTCCTGAAAAAAGTGAGGATGATCTTTGTCTTTTGCAAGTTGCTTGTGTGATGAGCAGGAGAGACACATTCCTGTAACTCAGATGGCAACATATACAAACTCACTGTGTTATGTGTGTAGGAGAACTTTTTTTTGGCTGGTAGAAAACTTTATGTGTAAAAAATAGTGGGTTAAGTCCTAAAAAGTTTTGATGAAAGCTGGTGCTCTTAAACAGAAGTTGTAGGACCGAGAGGCTGACCTTGGTTTAATTCCTGGAGCGTTCAGCCAAGAGGGGATTTTGGCAAATTGATTTATTTTTTCTTCCTGTTTCTTAGCTGTAAATTGGGTAAAATATTTCTGTGGTCACACGGCTGCTGAGGATAATTGAAAAAGTTTCTGAAATCAGTTGCTCTTGGCAGTTATTTGTAGAGGCTTGGAGCTTGATGGAGAACAACGGAAAGACATGTTGTCATTATGATAAAAAAACCCTACACACTGAAAACTAGGAAATGTGCCAGAAATACTGAAAATCCCATTTGTTTTAAGTTTTCTATTTTATTTGTCTTTTCAGCTAAAAATTAAGCATACTTAAGTATGATTGTAAATCTACTTGGATAAGCTCATTTTAATGTTGTTTGCATCAGTTTGTGTCTTAGGTTCTATCTTTTTTTAATACTGGCATCCATTGAATGCTGTGGAGTGATGAGAATGTAGGGCCCTGTTTATAGATTTGTCTTTCTCCACATGGTGCCATAGCTGGGATTTGTACACTGATTTATGAAAGTTGATGATCTCAGTATGTGTATGTGGCTGTTAATTTTCTTTCTGTTCTCTGTCTTTCTAATTTCTGTTTTGTTCCTTTCTGTTTTTTCCCCCCTTCTTCTCTCATACTGCCCTGTGAGTTTGTTGTTGGGTCTAAAAAGGTAGGCTGTGATTGTGTATCTTTGAAAATAGTTAGCTTTTTTCCCATGTCCTGCCTCTTCACTTCGCCTTCATTGCATATTTTAGTGTTGCTTTTTATCTTTATTTTTCAGTACACACAAAAATAATTGCTGCCTGGAGCCTCACTACTGCAGTTGTCCCCTTTTGGCGCATTTGGCAATTATATTTGGTAGCAATGCTGAGTTTTTTTGTAGGACACACATAGTCTGCTTAGGTGGCTGCTGGCCTCTGGAATTTGCTTTATTTTTGAAACTCCAAAGCCATGAAGCTGTTGCTGCCTGTGTTTGGTTTCCAAATTCAAAGGTTCTGGCAGTCGACCCAACGCCGTAGCTGTGTCTCTTTAAGTCTGGATAATGTTATGATTGGTGATATCTATAGCTCTGCATGCTAACTGGAATTAGTAGAACTTGATGGAAATTTTTGTTGGAGCATTTTGCATGAATATATTTTTGAAAATTGATTTTGCATGTTCCTTGTTTGTAAATTTAGCCAAATTTCGAGGATCCAGAAATTCCGTCAAACCTGTTTCTGGATGATTTGTAGTGAAAATAAATACTGTCTTGAAATATAATACTGTTGCACTGAATTTTCCATAAAATTCTCCTGGTATCCTAAAAAAAGAGCTGGAGCTGAAAGAATAAAGCACATATCCTGTAGAGCAAATGAGGCAGAAATGAAAACTGAGTAGCTCTTTGTAGTTCCTGGAACAGATTAATTGTCCTCCACTTTGAAGTAGTAGCAATGGTCACTGGTCATGATTGTGGTTATTCCTGTGGATATAAGAGTGTGTTTGGTGGAGAATTAACCCAACTAACTTTCGAGAATAAGACTTTAAAGTAGTTCTGAGGTCAGTGGAATTTTTTCCTGTGGTGAAGCCCTTCAGAAGCGGAGTTTGGATGACTGACACAAGGGAGCATTCCATGGGTGGTCCTTTGTGAGGTGGCACTGCCTTCCTTGGGAATGTTTCTGAGGAAGCCCTTCGCAGGAAGGGCTTTGTAGTGTGTCTTGGGGTGAGACTTGGGTGCTGCTTAGAATTTTAATGTTGTAAATGATCTTCTAGAGGAAAATTAATAGGAACTGCTCTTGGCAGTAGGGTGCTACAAGGAACTGGCCTAGAAAAAGGTTGTTCTCTTATCCTAGAGGAAGTAGTTGTTAATTTTCGTGGGCTTCCTGTCCTCAGATTAGGATCACGCAGGAGAGAGCCAAAATACTTAAACAGTGTTTTAATAAAAAATAAATCAGAGAGAAGATATCTGTAAGCTTCTCGCTTTCAGCTTTCCGACCAGGTTCTTCAGCTAAAGCTGTGAAGCAAAACTAGCTTGGTATTAAAATGAGCAATCATCATTTTATGCTGATATATGTATGCACATAGGAGATTTTTCCATAGAGTTTGCACCCCAGTATGCATTGAAGAAACAGTGAGTTCCTTGGAGCTGCTTTTAAGGACCTGATGTTGTAGATACTGGAGTTTTTTTTAAAAGAGGCTTCCCAAAGTAAATTAAGTAAATGAAGTAAATTAAGTTTTGCTGTCTGTGGAGAATGGGTTTCGTTTCAGTGAAGCCTTTGCCTTTTGTCTTTTTGGACACACTTGAACGAATTGAATTCATTGCATTTCATTGCAAATGCCTAATTGAGACACAGTTTATACATTTGTTTGGTACAAACTTACTCTATAATAACTGAAAAAATATTTTCCAAGAGGATGGCAAAGACTTTCAGGGACTGTAGGAGATGGATCCTGTCTTGGCACCACCTTGCAGAGGCTAAAAATAGGTGGAATGACTTCAGTCTTTGAATAATAAATAGTAAATTTCTTCATCACCAGGAATAAATTATCTACTTGTCTATAAATAAGGAGAGTTTCCCAAAGAACAGTGGTTTTTTATGAGCAATGTTTATTGATGTCTGGGTGAATAAATGCCTTCAAACTTCAGATATATTGACATGTGCATAAATCAGCAGCAAAATTAGGTTAGGAAGAGCTGTTGGTGAGGCTGCGTGATGGAAACGATTCCGGTATCAGGTCTTGATTTAGGAGTCAGGCATCATCTCTTTTCCATTGCTGTGTGACTCATATTTACGAACCTAATCATATGCTAGCTGGAAAGTCTAGAAAAACACTTATAAACCACAGTTTTGAGAGAATGAGAAATTTAATTTGTTCTGAAACATAGAGATTGCTTGAAAGTGTAGAGACAGGGAACTGGAAGCGTTAACGTCTTTGAAAGGAATTATAGCTGTGTAAGGGAACAGTGATTCTCCAATTCCACTGCTTACGTAAAAAACAAAAAAAAGTTAAAGCAATATAACATTTCTTTTCATTCTGGAGTGCAGAGATTAGGAAAACCTGATTTATAACCAATTTATACTCTCCTGTGCAATGCTGATTCAAGATTACAAAGGAAGTTTTTTGATGGAGTTATTTTTCTATAACTCAAAGCTGAGACTGAAATCTTGGTAAGATTTGGTGTCCTTCCATAGCTCATGTAGAGCAGCTTTACTTTTCACTTTAAATTTTCTTGCATTTTTCCTCTTAAAAAGATCTATAAAGTACATGCTTGTTGAAAAATAAAGGATAAATATTTCAATTTTTTGACACATCTGAAAGATAAAGAACAAGAGTTGTATTGAGCTTCATTAAATGTCAACACCAATTGTGAATATGGTGTGATAGATCAGAAAAGTGCAAACAATTGTATAGGAGTTATTTGTAACTTTTTAGAAAGAGAGAAGCAATAGAGATATAATTCTTGTCTCCTTTTATTACTTCAATTTTTTTTGTAAACAATAACACTGGTTCCAATAGCTTTTCTCTTTTTGTAAGGACATTGTCTGTACTTCTGTATATCTTCTCTTTTTAAATTTCTTTCCCCCATCCATACAAATCAGTTACTTTCACTTATGTACTTTTCCCAAACCAGCCGCAAGGAAAAAGACATTATTTGGTGGCTGAAAAGATGCTTGTCTTTGGTGTAAACTACCCAAGCCAAACTAATAGCCTTGAAAGCAGAATAAACCAGTAACATGTAATTGGATTCTTGCAATTTCTCTTGGCCTTTCTGCCTTAAAATCTAAAGGAAATAAATGAATATCCTTAATCCTACCCTTATATTTCATATGTTCTCTGTCTCTTTTACTTTTTTATTTCTGCCTTACAGACTTCATGAAGACATTCTGTTCAGATGCCTTATGTAGATTATTTCAGTGACACTTCAATTCATCTCTGGGGTCCTCTTGAAGTTCTTTGCTAGAAAAAACCCCACTGCCCCAAACCCACTTTCATCCCCTCATTGTGGCTTTCCTCTTTTCAAGTCTCACTCTAGGGAATAAGAGTTCAGCACCTGGAGAATGGATACCCTAGAGTTTTTTGGGTTTCTTTTTTGTTTAAAGTTGTTAAGTTCAAATACCCTCGATAACTTTTTAAAAGATCACGGTTTGGGTTGGAAGGGACCTTAACGCCCATCCAGTTCCACCCCCACGTCCATGGGCAGGGACACCTTCCACTGTCCCAGCTTGTGCAGTGCCTCATCCAGCCTGGCCTTGAACACTTCCAGGATGGGGCAGCCCCAGCTTCTCTGGGCAACCTGTTCAACAGCTATTCTGATGAACTTAAATTGAGACATTATCACTACATCTCCTAAAAGCTGAAAGTTTAAAACTATGTCAATCCGAGATGGTTCTTCGTATTTTTACCGGATTCTCTGGACTTCATGTATCCGATAAAGAATGACATCTACAGCAGTTCTTTTCACTGAAATTTCATTTTTTATAAACTTTTATTTCAGTTTAAACCATCCAGTGGAATAAGAGTCTATTTTTCCTTGGTATGATGTGTGGAGAATGAACTTGCTTACCTCTCTCTATGTACTTAGAAGACAGAACAACAGGATGTACTATCAGAGTAATACAGATAAACTAATAAAATATCTAAGTTGACATTTAAATTTTTCCCTAAAGAAACAATTATATAAGATAGAGCAAGGACATTCATGCTAGGGGATACTTTGCAGGAGGGAGAACAGGAGGATTGCTGTTGGACTTGGGAGAGCAGAGTTGTTCTGAACTGACACTTCAATAATGAGGTGTTTTCCAAGTCCTGTGTGTCTTGCTTTGCATCTCTTATTTTCTTTATCTGGAACATACTTAAAAGAAATAAAAATAAGGTTAATGCCTTTATCACAACAGATTTATGGCCAAGTTGCCTTTTCAGGTGTACCAAGGTGTCTGATATATTCAGCAGGCTTTGTATGTTCATTTGGAGGGAACGTATTTTATTTTAACCTGTAAATAACCATTTATTTTAACCTGTAAAAAAAAAAAGTAGGAAGAAAACCCCTGTGGGCTGTTGCCTGAGGTGGTTGTGCTTTTTCACTTATCATCCCTTTAGAAGAAGGGTCTGGGAGCAGGGGAAGGTTTGTGAGGTCTGGAGGGGCTTGAGGAGGTTCTGGGTCACCACCACCTTTGGGCTGTGTGTGGAGAGGGTTCCAGCAGAGCAGAGCAGAGGGCCAGAGCAGGATTTTGGAAAGGTCACCTTTAATATGCTCAGAGCCAAAATGTGAGGGATTCCATGGGAAGCACCTGTGGAGTGCTGGGATTTATTCCAGAACAGCTTCCTGGAAGCACAAGAGCAATCCATTCCCTACTGAGGGAAAGGAAAATGGCAGAACAAGAGACCACCCTGGCTTAACAATGAGCCTTTGGGTGTGCTGAAAAAGCAAAAAAAGCAGCATATCAGCTATGGAAAGGAAGCTAAATACTGACTGTAGTCTGCAAGAACCTTGCTTTGGAGGTTTTCAGGGGATGTGACTCCAGCTGTGCAAATGCTGTGTCCCAAAACATGATACACTGCTTTTTTCCAATATATCCTCAAATTGTGCGCATTACATTAGCGTTCGTACTGGATATTTGCTCAGAGACAGAGTAAATGAACGCTGATCTGCTATTAAGGAGGAAAGAAGACTGACTTTAGGTGTTTATTACCTCAAATAAACATTCCCTGGAATAACTGAAGTGCCCCTTTCGTTTTGCAGACACTACAAGAAGCGCTGCCAGGGCCGGATGCGGAAGCATGTCGGAGATCTGTGCTTGCAGGCTGGAATGCTGCAGGATTCCTTGGTGCATTATCACATGGCAGTGGAGCTGCTGCGCTCTGTCAATGACTTCCTGTGGCTTGGAGGTAGGATGAGGTGGTGGTAGTTGCTAAACCCAGGTAAATCAAACTATCGTCTGGCATTTCCTTAGGCATCGAGAAAAGGAGGAATGATTTTGAGGACCAAAATCTGAATATCAGGTGTGAGTAAGAATTTAGTTGAAGTAAAAAGTGATTAATAAGAATGAGAAAGGAATGTGTTTAGGAAAACCTAAACAGGATAAATTATGTTACAGTAGTAAAGTGTGTACTTTAAAACATCAGACAGAATTTTTTTTATGATTCCTTGTAAAGTATTTGATTTTTTTCACTGGATTGTATAGGTGTTTTAAAAATATTTCCTGTGGATGTCCACTGTGGACTGTTAGGAAAAGATTCTTGTCTTTACATCTACCAAAGCTGCAAGTGTTAAACTTCCACTGGCATAACTTCCTTTAATATTAGGAAGCAATCATAGGATTTACTTCTTTTTTCCTGCCTTTCCTTCATCCTTTCCTTTTCTTTTTTTCATACCTGGTTTTTTGTTATTTATTGGCCATACAAATGATCTTTGAGTACAAGTTCTGCTTCTCAATTTCATACCCATTCAGGACAATCACTGTCTCCAGTTCTTTTAGCTTTCTCATTCCATGTGGAAATCCATTTATCTTCCTATTGGCCCTGTGGGTTACATACTATGAAAGTGTTAACACCTTTTGACCTCCCACTTCTTTCCTTCTACAATTCCAAAAATTTAAATGGCTCAGGATTCCTCAAGCAGGAAAGGAAAAAATTTCTCCTTGTGCAAAGCATGAACATATTTTAAGACCCATCTGTTGGGCTACCAAATTATGCTTAGAGACCTCCAGGGGACACTTCCAATCCAAATTATTTGATGAGTCTGTTAGTCTGATCTCTTGTTTTTATCACATCCAGTTCAATCAGGTTGTTCAGGGACCTGTCCACCTGAGTTTCTGGTATATTTAATAATGGAAGTTCTGCAGTCTTTGAGCCACCTGTTCTAACATTTTGCTGGTTATAATTTGAAAAAACCCAACAACAAAACATAAATTGGTCCTACCTTAAAGCAGTACTTCCTGTGTCCACTTGTGCTGACCCTCATCTGATCACTGCACCTCTGAGAAGCACCTGACCCCATCTCTGCCCTTCCTTTCCAGGGAGTGTTTTAAAGGCAGCAGGGGCATCAACCCTCAGCCTCTTGTTCTTTGAGCTGAACAAGCCCAGTTCTTCCTGCTTCTCATATGCCATGAGCTCCAGTCCCCTGGCCATTTTGATGGTCTTCTGCCAGATTTGCTTTGGGATGAGGCTTCAGCCAGCCCCTGTCTCCAGCCTCTCTGCACTGAAGGCCTGCCCCACTGTTTCCCCCGGTTTGGTCTCACCCAGGAAGTTTCTGGATGTGCTGATGCAATCATGCAGGCAGTTAGTGAAGACATGAGTATTGTCCCCCTGAGGGACACCACTGGTCACAGGCAGCCATTTGGGCCATCACAGTGCTTTGGGTCTGGCAGTCCAGCTGATTTCCCACCTGCTTTATGGGCCAGCTATCCAAACCTTACTGATTTGGCTGTAAGCATTCTGTGGGATGTCTCAAGGTCTTTCAAAAGCCAAAATACGTAACATCCACTGCTGTTCTTTTGTCCACTGAGCTTATCATCTCATCACAGGAGGCAGTGAGGTTACCAAAGACTGATTTATCCTTGATACATCGATGTGTGCTGTTCCCAGACACCTTCTTTCACTTCATGTGCTTCCAGAAGGATTTCTTTATAGTCTCTCCAGGGAGCTGATGTTGATCTGCCTGTATTGGTACTTCCTTCTTGAAGAAGATGATGTTTCCCTTTTTCCAGCCTTTAGGAACCTCCCCAAGTTGGCATGAGCCTGTTGGTGGTGATGAGAGAATGGTCTCACCTTGGTCAGCTCTTTTGGCATCTTCCTGGTTTTGTGGAATTGCATCCAGTTCATTGCTTTTCATGTCTGTGTCCTCTACTGTGACAAATTCTTCCTCCTACAGATTCTTTTAGTAGGACTGGGGCAGTGGGAGCTCTGAGGGTCAGCACAGAGGTGAAAAGCACATTGAGTGTCCCAGGCTTTTCCATGGCCTTTGTCACTAGGTCTCCAATTCGAGGCATATTTTGTTTGTGCAAATGGACTTTACTACACAATACTTCACTTGAAAATATCTTTACTAATCTATTGGCATTTTTTCTTTTCTCTACAGCTGCTCTTGAGGGGCTGTGCTCAGCATCTGTCATCTATCACTACCCAGGTGGCACTGGGGGTAAAGTTGGCTCTCGCAGGGCTCAAGGAGGTTCTCTTTCAGCTGAGGCAGGCAACAGGCACAGGCCAGGTAAGGATGGGATTTTAGTTCTGTTCTATTTGCCACCACTGAATATCTGAAAACTCCCTACTTCCTAACTCTGTAACATTATACTGGCAACAGGACTAGCCAGAGGAGAGGGGCTGGGGGGGAGGAATTGTATTTTTTAAAAAAGATTTTTACAATGACTTTTCTGTTTTGGTGTTAATGTCAACATATGTGCTTTGCATAGAATTGCAAAGCTTTTGATTTCTTCACCTGATTGTTAGTAGTGTCTGTATTAGTTTGAATTTTGCTGGAGGAGATGCAGACAGTTTTCATAAAGTAGATTTTATGTGGCAGAGCTGCATGTATTAAAAAGAATAAGTTGGCTACATTTTATTCAGTGGTTTTTTTTGCTATTCTCAAGTCAGCATTTAATAAATAGATTTCATTAATGAAATGCCCATAAACCAGTGTAATTTTTAAGGTTTAGTTAAGGTTTTCTAAGCTCTTGGATTGCAAAAGAGATGGCTGAGGAGAAATATGAGAGTGGTCTGTAACACAGAGAGCACTGTGGAAGAGGATGGGAAGGGATCAAAGGTTCAGTGTTTCTTTCAAAAGAAGAACTGGAGGACATCAAACAGAGCTTAGCAGATGCAGAAGCAAATGGAAGGAATTCTGTTTATCCAGCATATAGGTGTGACATGGAGCTGCTTGTCATTCAGAGTTACCACATCTGGAGTGTGACAGAGGCAGGGCTGCTGCAGCTCCATGGCCCCAGCTCCAGCTGGCATGAGGCTGAGCAGGCATTCCCAGCAGGCCTGGAGGAGCACCTAGTGAGCACACACAGCCTCAGTGTATCCAGGAGCTGCCCCCTGCACTGCACCAGTTGCTGGCACCTCAGCCCAGGAGGCTGAGACCCAGAGCCCCATTCCAGTTGTTGGTGCTTAGACAAACACACACACATGAACTCCCCTCTGTTTTTCCATTCTTGTTCCCTAAACTGCCTCAATCCCTCCTTCTGCTTGCCTTTGACTTGTCCCCTACACCCCAAAAGGAATCTTGTACAATCCCAAGATGTTCTTCCCCTATAATGAGCCCCATATCCCTGCAGACAGTGATCCCCAGTCTGTCTGTAAGGGGATCCAGAGAGCTGCTCGTGTAACTGAGCTGCTGGGCTTCCCTCAGCCTGGTTATTGGGGTTCAGCTGATGCTCACTGATCCTCTCTGCTCCTTTGTGGGTGTGCAAATGAGCTTGTCACTTAACCTCACACTTGTCACATGGTGTTACGGCTCCTTAAAGTTTCTGTGGCTTCCAGGAGAGGCTGGGCTGGAATAGGGAAATGGAAATACATTGACCAGTGTGAGCTACATCAGCCTGTGGACTAACCCAGCAGAGCTGCTGCTCTGTATGTACTCGCCCAGGACTGAAACAAAGCTGGGTTTAAGTGCTGGTGTTCTCTTGTGTGCAATGTGGTCAAAATTAATTCCTTCATCTAAAAAAACAGCTACCCTCTTTATTCTTTTAGCAGTCTAGTAGACACTTGCTTTGTATTACCTTTATTATGAACCGTGTGTATGTGTCGAAACCAGGTAACTGTTAGAGTAAAATTACTTTCTTTCAGGACAGAGCACTAATTTTTCATGCAATGTCTAGTCATTAAAATCTGCATTTGGTCCCATGACCTATGAATGCATTTTACATTGGCTGTAGTAATTTCACCTGGGTAGTGACCTTTATCTACTTTTCAATGAATATTGAACAGGAGATGTTGCAATCTGTTTGTTTGTCATGGGTACTCCTTGTTACTAAAGAAGGTAACAAATAAGTCACAGCTATCAGAATAATTGAATATATTTTGGGTGTATTAATGCTGGATCTCTATTTAAAGTTATCTTGTATTTCAAAGTCCTGTTTGCAAACTTTTTAGTTGTAGTTGTATTTTAAAAATGTTTTAGTTTCATATGACAAGATTTTTCAAGGGACTTTCCTGTGGAGAAAAACTGATTACAGTTTTTTTTTGTCATCCCTTGCAGATGAAAATATTACTTTGTGGCCCATTAGATATTGTTCCCTAACTCTGCTTATGATCTCTGTTTTGAGGTCTGAACTGCTGAGCTCTCTCTGGCCAAACAGCTGTTGCTGTGATGTCATTTTCCTACAAAGTTTTCTGGAAGTTTCTTTTATTACCTTTTCTTGACTCTGCAGTGCCTTTCATTTAAAATCTTTTCAAACTGCACCTTTGGTTATAATCTATTTTGCTATAATTAATTTCGTGAGGACAGTGATTGATCTGGGGAACAAATCCCACTGTATCTTTCTGTGAGATAAACCAGAAACAAAAAGGGTTTCCAAATCCTGTGCATATCAAGAAATGTCACACTTGGAACTGACATTTGTGCCTAATTTTGAGGCATGTAGATGTGAGAGTTACCTTTAGTGCTTCCTCTTGTATCTGGAATTTCACCTCTTCTTGTGCCTGTACTTCAGCCTTCACTGAAATTTCCTGCCCAGACCCAGCCAAGAGAAACATCTTCCTCTGCAATCCCTTGTGATTTCCATCATTTGGCATTTTAAGGATACAGCACAGCTTCTGACTGCTCAGCAAATGTGGTGTTCTGCTTAATGTGGAAACATCTTTGGAAAGAGAAGCTCCAAAATACAGATAAACTTGTGCTCTATACTGTGGCTGCCCATCCCTGGAAGTGCTTAAGGCCGTGTTGGATGGGATTTTTGAGCAGTCTGCTCAAGTAGAAGGTGCCTCTGCCCATGGACAGGGCTTTAGAACTTGGTGGTCTTTAAAGACTCTTCCCAAACCATTCTGTTGATTCTTTGGCTTCTCAAGTATCGAAACCCTTTTGTTTGTATGGGGACAGGTTTAGGCCATGTCCCCCTAAAGTCCTGGATGGGTCTCTGCAGCCTTCAGTGTAAAGGAAATTTTGAGTTGCCCAGTTCCTGCTGGCCAGGAAATCTGACTGTGGTCTGTCACTTATGGGATTTGTGTGTCAAACAAGATGAGTCTGGATTGCCTTATGTGTAGGTCACTGGCTGTTTTGGGTTTCTTCACTGGATTTTATTTGTTGGGAGTTCTAAACCCTTGATTTTGTTGCCCGTCTTTCCTCTTTCTCCAGGCAGAATTAGGACACCTGAGTGAAGTACTGGCATATCTTTGGATCTAGATCTAAGTTTCTGCTTCACTTCTCTGGAATTTGAGCAAATCTACTGAACGGAGGGCCTGTCTTGCTGATAAAACAATTGGATTTGACTGCTTAACCCTTGATATTAACAATTTTATTGCCATGTGTAACCAAAGATTAGGGCAACAAGGTGTTATATACCTGGTGATCCAACTCTGCAATACTCTTGGCAACTTGTACATGGATAGTCTGGCTTATTGAGTTGACATGACTCAATTGTTCAGAAAATTTGATGGAGTGACATTAATGACAATTAAAAGGGATAAAATTACTTGAAAATGTTATTCTAGGGTATTGTGCAGATTAAATGAGCTCCCACAAGGAGATTTCCATACTGTAGGTCCTGGCACTAAGATATGCTAAGCGGACTGTGATGGAAACTTGCCAACTAAAACAATGAAGATAAAGGAAAAAAGATGGATTTAAATTATCCACTGAAATTTCTGAAATTCTCCTCAATGTGTCTTAGAATTCATTGCAAGTTTATGGGACTTCTACATTTATTTAATTACAAAATGAAATTTAACATGTGGTGACTACTTGAATTGTAATTGGTAGTCCTTCAAAATAGTAGTGATGACCCTGATAAATCTGATGATTTTGTTCATCCTGATGTTATAAAACATTATAAGAACTTACTTTGCTGGCTCTATTTAAGGCTGAAAAAAATCATTTCTGTTCCTCCTTTTAGGGGCACAAGAAGTTCTCATTGATCCAGGTACATTATTTTCCTGCATGTTTCCAAAGTATTTTCTTCTATTACTTGATGTGTTTTGCATTTGTATAGATAGCTGCTGCCCCTTGCCAAAACTAGTAGTGATCCCTGATGCTTCAGCTTTTGGGTATAAATCTTGAGAAATTAAAGGGACTGAAGGATAACTGGCACAAAATAAATGTGGTAGCTCTGTGATTGTATCTCCATGAATTCCAATCAACTTTCTTTCCATGAGTAGTGAGGATTTTAACATATTTTTGAAGTGGCCAATCTGAATGTAGTCCTGTAGTGTCATGGTGCTCTTTCAGTCATCATGAACAAACATCTTTCACTTCCATAAAAACACTGTTAGTCTCCAGATATGCTTGGCCCAATTCCTTGAAGTTAATAAACGTATTAAAAAAGGTGCTTTAGAATTTAAGTATTTAAAGAAACATACTTTCTGCTCCCTCAGCATATTCAGAAATATCTTTCACAGTAGTTTTTAACTGTCTGTTGAGAGTTAGGGCCAGCTCTGAAACAGAGATTTTTTTTGCCATTTTAGCCGAGAAACCTCTTGGAGAAATAAATTACTGTATAATCCTAAATAAATTATAATATAATCCTACAGATAAAGTAACATGTAAGAAGGTATTGAGCCTTGCCAAACCTTTGATGTATTTTCACTTTTATTATGTTAACTCCTCAATAAAATAAAATTCTATAAATAAAATTTTCATGTTCTTTCTAATACCCCAGATTTCCTTGGCTTCCATTTCACATTCTTATCCCTTATATAGACTCTTTCTGTTTCTTGCCTTCTTTCTTACATAAGAAAATCAATTTTTTACTGTTTTGTCTGAGTCTTTTTTTCTCTAAAGTGTGCTTTGGAAACACAGTTTTGAAGTAGAAGAAGGAATGGTTCAAAGATTAAAACTGTGTATTTGGATGTGGCTATAATATAATTTTAGCAATCTATTATTTTGTTTATAGTCTAAACATTCAGATAAGTGCTAAAAATCATAACTATATTTGTTTTTTACTAAGTGAAAGATTATTTCCTTTCTTTCTAGGTAGGGCAAATGTACTTTGTGTGTTCTTTGTCAAACCTACAGCATACCCTAGTTTGCTTTTTAGATATTTAGCATTTACCAGAGGTCCTTGTGCTCATTTCTGACCCTGTTCTGTTCTAGGTGCTCTGACTTCCAACGGGATAAATGCGGACACCAGTGCTGAGATAGGACGTGCCAAGAACTGCCTGAGTCCCGAAGACATCATCGATAAATATAAAGAAGCCATTTCTTACTATGGCAAGGTAATCCTGGGTATTTAAAAAAAAAAAAAACCTTCTCTGAAATTCTTTTCAACAGTGAACTGCTGTGGCTTTGGTTTTGGAGGATCTTCTAAAGCATGGCAGTGAAGTTTGTAAAACAGTTTCCAGCTCTGCTGGAGCAATTTGTAGGTTTTTCTGCAAACGCTCAGAGCCTGAGATGGTAAGGGAGCTTAATGTCTGCATTCATAATAAGAAAATAAAAAGAACAATCTTGTACTGTGAAAATAGTGGCTCAGTGTCCACATCAACAGTAAAGATAAGTTAAATTCTATTGCATTCTATTTAATCACTTTTTAATTTCAGGTATTTCTCTTGTTTGATAAAGGGTCTTTAGACTAAGTTTGTGAATATTATGGGCGTTTTCATGTCCATGCTGAAGGGAGACTGTGCAAATGAAACAAGTTCGGTTGTGTGCATGAGTTAATTTGTGATCAGGAGCAATGAAAGGGGTAGTTCTGGGCATGGTGTCAGATAAATTTGAATCCATCAATAAAACAATAATTGTCAAGGATGCATTCAGCTTTTTAATGTTACCTTAAGGGTATGTTGCTCATCTAGAAAGGGTATGATGTCTCTAGAAGTATAAAATTAATGGACTTTGTTTGGCTTAGGGCAGGATATTTATATTTTGATTATTACAATATGCACTGTGCTCTCAGCAAGTAATAACTGTGCTTCACTGCAGCGTCACTTGCAAATAACAAAGAACTTTGTGTCAGGACTGATTTATAATCCTTCAAGACAAGCACAGTTACCTTCTGTCTGTTCAAAACCTACAAACTCCTTGCTCTAAGGCTGATGAAGCAGCACTTTTTACATATTTTTTATGTTCTCACTGAGCTGAAAAAACTCTTGTAGCACCTTCTAAAATAGATTCAATCTCCAGTGATTTGCTTTCACTAATGTAAGTGCACAAGAGAGGAACATGTAACAACTTTGCTGGCGTAACTCTTGCATTATGTTATGGGCTTTTTTCCCCCCCATTAGTTTTCAAATATTAATACCTGAAGAGAGGTTAGCTTCGGCAGGAGGTGGATCAAATCAAATATCCAGTATCAGTGTTGTTTCAGGAAATCACCAGATCAGATTGTCTGTCTAGAAAATTGCCTGTTTGTTATCTGAGCACGAACAGTTCAATGCACATCTGCATTGTCTCTTTAGCTTCCTTAGGCAAGCTGAATAACTAAACAGTCATTTACAGAAAAGGTTTTTGTAAACAGATACTAGAACACTCAGGCTGGTTTCTAATTCTCTTGTCATCAGGAATATTGCTTTAACTAAAGAGAAAATTGACGCAGTAATAAAAATATTTGCACTGTGAAGGTAGAATTTATTTGCAGACACAGCACCCACAAGCAACCATATATATGAGGTTATCCAAAGTGGTGCCAATATTCCCAGCTTTTCTCCTCATCTGAACTCTCAGACTGAAGCAGTGCTGTGTCTCAAAATTAGAGCAGTGAATGAAGAGGCTGAAAAGGGTTGTTTTGCATAATAATATTTTAGATGACACCTTAATTTTCACTTGGGCATATGTTGATAATTTAGCAGTGTAGTCATTAGCATTAAGGAATTGCTGGGTTTGGAGGATGTGACAGCTGATTTATGTGCTGAGCAGAAATGCTTATAAAATCTAACAGGTGCAATACTTCAATATTATTTTAATTTTCTCCCTCTCCAAGTACAAGAATGCTGGTGTGATTGAACTGGAAGCTTGTGTGAAGGCAGTGAGAGTCCTGGCAATACAGAAGAGGAGCATGGAAGCCTCTGAGTTTCTGCAAAATGCAGTTTATATCAACCTTCGCCAGGTCAGTTGGAAAGTCCAGTTGTTTTTCTCTTGTCATTCAACAGAATGTACCAAAAGTTACTTAGATTCAGGAGACTCCAGTTTATTTTCTGTGTCACTGCCTTCCTTCTGATTAGAACCTGACTTCTGAGGATTTTCACATCTGTGAGTCTGGTTTACAAGGTATTGGGAGTTCATCTAAAAACATGAGGACTTAGTTTGAGATTAGCCTCTGTTGCTTCTTCTCCCTTGTGAAGGTAAAAAAATCCCATTATTGTTCTCTTGTGATGCTGTACTAGGGAAAAACAGCTGCCTGGGACTGATCTGCAGTGGATTTTTAAACTTTCCTTGATTGCATCTCATTCAATGAAACTGAGAAAATCAGGAATGACCTGTTGCAGAGTGAGCTGAAGGGTCTGATTAGTGTTCTTAGTCAATTGAAATTTTGTTGTGTAGCGCAAAGCCTTAATTAAGTCAAATCAGAAAGGAATTCAAGGGGGAAATCAGTGCTTGGAACTGTGGGGAAAGTGCTCACTATCACCACAAAACAGCACTAACACTTGATCAGTGTCTCAAACTTGCTGTCACTGCTCACAGACTACTGTGGTTGAAAGAACTAATAAAAAGCTGTTTTTGGTTTTTGCTCATTACATCTTGGTAAGATGAGCAGTTTGAGTCCACACCATCGATCTTATTAAGCCCAGACGGGGACAGCAAATTTATGAAGGAGATAGAATACTTTCTTTCATTTGCAGAGAATCCTTTCTCTGGAATCAGTTTTCTAACAAAGCATAAATGAGACATTAATTAATTGATAAGCCATCGTAAAAATCATCAATTTTGTTAGAGTACCTTAATTGCCATAATTCTTGTAGTGCTAAGAGCCTTCTCTTTAATTCTGTAACCTGTTTTTTTGCTGGCAGCTCTGCACCCTTTGTAGTTCACCCATCCTCTTGTTTTCGTGCTGTCATTCTTGTTGCCTGTGAACTCCAATATTGTGTTGTTTCTTCTTCTGGAAGCAATTACTGCCATTGAGAGAATCCCCCATTCTCCCTGACGTGGCTGATATTTCAACTTTCACTTTTTCTCAGAGTGAAAAATGTAAGACCTAGCGGCTTGGTTTGAAAGACAGGTGTCTGCCAAGGAAGGCGGGAACCTCCCTAGGAACAGAAAATGTGACCCCTTTCCCTCCAAATTATTATAACTCTGAAATGATGGGGCTTTCAGGCAAAGACATGGAAAAAGGAACAGCAGTTCTTTACTGGTGTTTATAACCAGGCAAACAAGCAGCAACAACAAACAAAACAAGAGACTCAGTAACTCTGGGCTGTCACACGCCCTTCCTGTTTGGTGCAGTTACGGTCACAGCCACCAGGGGCGCTGTTGGCGCTGGGCAGGGCAGTGCAATGACTCCCCCAAGCCTGCAGGGGGCGCTGTTGGCTCCCGCAGGGTGGTGCGGTGATTCCCCCGAGCCTGCAGGGGGCGCTGTTGGCTCCAGCCAGGGCAGTGCAGTGAGTCCCCCGCACCTGCAGGGGGCGCTGTTGGGTCCTTCAGGGTGGTGCGGTGAGTCCCCCGCGCCTGCAGGGGGCGCTGTTGGGTCCTTCAGGGTGGTGCGGTGAGTCCCCCGCGCCTGCAGGGGGCGCTGTTGGCTCCCGCAGGGCAGTGCAATGACTCCCCCGAGCCTGCAGGGGGCGCTGTTGGCTCCCGCAGGGTGGTGTGGTGAGTCCCCCGAGCCTGCAGGGGGCGCTGTTGGCTCCAGGCAGGGCAGTGCGGTGATTCCCCCGAGCCTGCAGGGGGCGCTGTTGGCTCCAGGCAGGGCAGTGCGGTGATTCCCCCGAGCCTGCAGGGGGCGCTGTTGGCTCCAGGCAGGGCAGTGCGGTGACTCCCCCAAGCCGGCAGGGGGCGCTGTTGGGTCCCTCAGAGCAGTGCGGTGACTCCCCCAAGCCTGCAGGGGGCGCTGTTGGCTCCGGGCAGGGCAGTGCGGTGACTCCCCCAAGCCGGCAGGGGGCGCTGTTGGGTCCCTCAGAGCGGTGTGGTGACTCCCCCAAGCCTGCAGGGGGCGCTGTTGGCTTCGGGCAGGGCAGTGCGGTGATTCCCCCACGCCTGCAGGGGGCGCTGTTGGCTCCAGGCAGGGCAGTGCGGTGATTCCCCCAAGCCTGCAGGGGGCACTGTTGGCTCCAGGCAGGGCAGTGCGGTGATTCCCCCAAGCCTGCAGGGGGCGCTATTGGGTCCCTCAGAGCAGTGCAGTGATTCCTCCGAGCCAGCAGGGGGCGCTGTTGGCTCCAGGCAGTGCAGTGCGGTGATTCCCCCGAGCCTGCAGGGGGCGCTGTTGGCTCCCGCAGGGCAGTGCGGTGATTCCCCCGAGCCTGCAGGGGGCGCTGTTGGGTCCCTCAGAGCCGTGTGGTGATTCCCCCAAGCCGGCAGGGGGCGCTGTTGGGTCCAGGCAGGGCAGTGTGGTGATTCCCCCGAGCCTGCAGGGGGCGCTGTTGGCTCCCGCAGGGTGGTGTGGTGAGTCCCCCGAGCCTGCAGGGGGCGCTGTTGGGTCCCTCAGAGCGGTGTGTTGATTCCCCCGAGCCTGCAGGGGGCGCTGTGGCATGAGCTCAGCACTCTCTCCCTCACGCGGCAATGGCGGGCAGGCTGGATGGCGGAATGGGCTGCAGAAGGAACCTCGGAGCGGCGGCTGGCATGGCAGGGCCATCACACCCTCCGAGGTGGCAAACAGAGTGAAACAGAAAGCTGCACAGCCTCAGCAGGAGCCACGGGAGTCGGCTGGACACGGGGTGTTGGGTTAGAGCGAAGTGAAAGAGCCCAAGGCAGGGGCAGCCGGGTTTCTCCGCAGTGGCTTCCACACGTAGCCGGGGAGATGCGCCCTCCAGGAAGGGGGAGCAAGCCGGGGTCCTGGGTTTTCCCTGAGGCACCTGAGTGGATGGTGAAGGTCATTTCCAGTCCAATCGGGTGTTACTAAGGTCCCAGTTCAAAAGCTGATCTAGCGAGCAAAGCTCCACTCACGGTAAGAAAAGACAGCAGGAGATGGAACCCTGCCGTGGTGGTGAATTCTTCCTGCAGTGACTGCAGCCTGTCTCTCCTCTGATGCTGAGAGTGAGAGAGTGAGAGGAGCCAAACACAGCCCCTCACTCCCCCAGCCAAAATCTCGTGGTATCTTTGCCCTTCCAAAGAGAAAACCTCCAGGTAAGAGAGTAGCCAGCTGCACCCTTCCTCCACCTTGGCCATTTCTTTTGCCTCTCTTAAGTACCGGTCCTTACCGTCTCTGAGTAACAGACGGGACAAAATTCCATGAGAGAAAGAAGCAAAAGGAAAAATCCTCATCCCCAACATCTAGTGACTGGCAAAGTACTTGTCACTTCAACAGCTGATAGATATTGCCTAATAATACACAAGCATAAAGCTTGGCAACATGAAAAACATGCCCTGATCTAAGCTGCCAGTGAACTTGCAACCCATACAGACTGGGATCTCTGTGTGGCTGGGGAGCAACTTGGCATTATGATGTAAAATAAGAGGAGGATAATCTTTCCAGGGCTTTCCCCAGGGCTGGGAAATGTGTTTTCCATAAAGAGAGGTATGGCTGGGAATTGTATTTGGAGCTTTTTAAGATATACTGTATAAAGCATGGAAACAGATAATAGTTGTATTTACAATTTGGACTAACTCAGAGGAGGAGTCATCCTGTGATAGCTGAGGGAATAAACTGTAGGACAGTGTTTTTCATTTGCAGATAAATAGAACATCAGCACAACCAATATTCTACAGCAGTAAAAACACCTCACAGGTTAAAGTGTAAGACTCATAAACAGGAAAACTAGTTTCTATCCATAAATTCAATTTCATACTCAGTCTAGTAATATTATGTAATTGGTATTTTCTGATGAGCTGCAGGGTAATAAGACTTAACTTTTCATCCAGTTATGAGGAATAAATTGTAAAATATAATTACAGAGAAAGTGACATTATAAAATTTTAATGTAGTAAGGAATAATTAAAAAACAAATAAAAAACTGCGTTCTTGAAAGCCTGTCGTGAAACAAGCCTGAGAAAAAACTGCCTCTGTTACTTGGATGGTGACCTGCAGCCTTTCCAGGTGCAGTTGTAACTTGGTTTGGTAGAGCAGTTAAATAAAAATTAACCAGGTGGAAATGATGCTGTGCTTCAGGTGGTGGCTGTTTTGCAGCCACATCACAGGTATTAAGCAATTATAAAGTTGTAAGGTCAGGAAAGATGTTTGTGAATGTTACACCCATTGCCTGCAAAATGCTTGCTGCAGTCTTCCCAGAATTAATTACTTGTTCTATCTGTGTGGGTTTTTTCTCTTTTTTTCTTCTTCTTTTAAATTCCTGGATGGTAACACGTAACTGTTTGTGCTCAGGGAAAAGGCAATTTTTTGTCTTTGTGGTGATGAAAAAAGTTCCCTGCAACTGAGGGAAATAGATGAATAACTTTGGGGACAACCATTAAGCAACAAGTTATGTAGCAGTGTTAAAAACTCACTCAGATATGAGGAAAATAAAACTTTCTGTGAATCTGCTGCTTCTCTCATAGTTGTTCCAATTGTTAGTGAATGCTACTGTCTGCCTAAAATGTATGACCCTGTCTTTTCTCATCTTAAAAAATTTAGTTGCCATAGGTGTGTGAACACTGTCAGTATTTGTATTAAAGGAATAGCTTTTGATAGGGTTTTTTCAAGCTTTTTTGCTCTATTTCCTGATCATGTGCTTGTGCCCTTTCAACTCTGCTGCCGTATTTTTGTATTGTTCTAACTTGTTAAAAATGGCATAAATGGGTAACTTTAGCCTGACACCTCATGTTCTTTCTGAGTGATTGCTTTTGGGAACGCCGATAAACTTCTTTAAAATTTTCCTGTATTTTCTTTTTGGGCCTTCTGTTCTTTCCAGCTGCATTGATTTTTGGAAGTTTTCACCTTGGTGCAACTGCCTTTTTTCACAACTCTTGGTACAGGGCTTGGTCTTTTTTTAGGGATGGGTGGTACTTTTCCATCAGGCACCATCTTCTGTCGTCAGTTCTGAAGAAAATAGCAACTTCAGCTTCAAAACTTGCCTGAAACTTTCCAAAATGCTTTGCTACTCTGCATGTCTCTTCATATCCTGAAGTACAAAGATTTGAACTGGCAGATAAGGTCGTGGTGCCCTCTCTTTCATGTGTCTGATATCCCTGTGTCCAAAATTAGAAGTGACTTTTGAGAACAGACTACTTTCTGGAATTACATCAGTATTTAAGTGGCTAAAAAATGTTTTGAAGCTCTGCTTGTAAGATCTAATCATTTCTGTAAAAGCCAACCAGTGTGGTGAGCAGCTTCCCTTGGCTGTCCAAGCCTTTAAGTTCCTGAAGTTAAACACACTGATTGATACTTCCAGTTTTGAAGAATGAGTTGCTGTTTCTGTCCTTGAGGGCTATTTTTGGGTGAAGTTTGTCACTCGAAACGCCTTTTCAAAACGTGTTGGCAGCTTTAGAGTAATTTAAAGTACGTTTCATAGCTTTTGATTGTGCCGGATCCTGTGCACTAGGTGTCAGCATTGGTCTGCCTTGCTGGTTACTGAGACATAGAGTAGGAAGTGGTTGGAATTATTCAGAGTTTCTGTGGCAGTTTCTTCTTGCCTGGCTGACTCCAAAGCAAGATTGCCATTCAGGCCAGAGGGGAAAAGAATTAAGTTACCTGGGACTTGTGCCAAGATACTGATAAGCTAAAACAGCACGTGGTGGTAGCTCCTTAGCAAGTTTGTTTCAACTTTAAGCCTAATGGGGCTTTAACTAAATTCCACCTCACTAGTTGGCACTCTGCATATGTGTCATGGAATTGTTTAGGTTGGAATAGACCTCAAGACCATCCATTGATCAGCACTGCTAAGCCAAACACTAAACTGTGTCCCCAAGTGCCACATCTACAAGTCTTTCAAATCCCTCCAGGGATGGTGACTCCACCATGTCCCTGGGCAGCCTGTGCCAAGACTTGACTCAGTGAAGAAATCTGGGTCTGTGTCTTTCTATGATGTTTTTCTACTTTAACATTATTTTTTACCTTTTTGGGAAAAGCTTACGCTGAACTCACTGTTGCCCTCCAAAACTTGCTTCAGGCAAGGCAATCATGAGACACTGGCACAGGTTTGCCAGAGGAGCTGTGGATGTCCCATCCCTGGGAGGGTTGAGGGTCAGCTTGGATGGGGCTTGGAGCAACCTGGTCTAGAAAAACATGTTCCTGCCTGAGGCAGGAGGGTGGAACAAGATGATATTTAAGGTCCCTTCCAACCCAAATAATATTACGATTCTGTGATTCAGTCTCACAGTGTGTAAATCAGAGTACAGTTTCATGGAATGAAAATGTTGTGGTTTACAAGATTAGAGACATAAAAATCGAGACAGTAGTTTCTTGCTTTCATAGCCTGAGATTTCAAGATTACATTTAATCTTAAAGGGACGAAAATCTTAGCAAATCAATAAATCTTGGAAGTGGTATATTTGTGCATTCCTTTCATGCACATGAATATCACGTTAAGCATCTTTCATTCAATGTTGAGCTGTTTAGCTGTTACTGACTACTTTGACTGTTTACTTGTTAGTACCACTGACAAATAAAGTGGAAGCTGCAGAACTCCATCTTTGCAGTTTTTGTTAACAGTTGAACCAAGCTTAACTTTTCCTGGCTGTAGAAGCTGTCATGCCTGGCTGTGTGCAAATCCCTGGCCTTCTGCTGCGCCAATGTCTGCTACAGTTTTTTCCCTCCTGTTTGTTTTTTAAAACTCAGCACTTTAAATTTTTGATAAAAACCAATCCTTTCCTCTTTTCCCTTCAAATTCCAGCTCTCAGAAGAGGAGAAGATCCAGCGTTACAGCATCCTCTCGGAGCTGTACGAGCGCATCGGTTTCCACCGCAAATCGGCGTTTTTCAAGCGCATCGCGGCCATGCAGTGCGCGGCCCCCAGCATCCCCGAGCCCGGCTGGAGGGCCTGCTACAAACTGCTGCTGGAGACTCTGCCTGGCTACAGCCTCTCCCTGGACCCTCAGGACTTCAGCAAAGGTCAGTGGCTCTGGGGAGAGTATGGATTGCCACAGGTGGGAGCTTAGCTGGCTTTCCATACCTGATTTCCTTGAGAGATTTCATACTGAACCGAAATTATTTACTAATCTGAAACCAATTCCAGCAGATAAAGCAGTTGTTTAACACTGTACCTTTACTTTTTCGTAGTGTTGTTCCAATAATTTCAAATTTCTGTGAGCCACTGCTGAATGTGTTGCTGTGTTTCCCTGTTTTCAGGAAGTAATTATGTGTTAAGAAAGCTTGGTCTCTTATGTTTTTCAAAAATGTCTTTGTTTTGATGATACCCTTCTCAGTACATAAAAAGTTTGTATTTTTTTTTGGGATATTTTTTCAGTTCAAGTGCCTTCAGCTGTTCCATCAGAAGTTGTATTTCTTTTGGTTTTGTAGCTCTTTGATCTTATAATGAAAGATTAAAAATCCTTTTGCATATTTTTGTATATAGACACACACACATACATACATACAATGTCATTAATAGGGTCAAATATGTCACATTTTCCCACAAATGAGATCAGAGACAACTAATATATTGCTTGGGAGCTCCTTTTGAGTGAACCTTTCGAAAACTTTGCATCATGTTCTGTTTTGGGGACCATTCCCTAAATGTTGTAGCTGCAGGAGAGGAGCAGCAAGTGATGGGCTGAGCTCTATTTGTGGATGGTTAGTGTTGGTTTTTAAAACTGGTGTGATTTAGCAGTCAAAGAAATGATATGTGAGAGGAGGTAGAAAATGCCAAGTGGACTGGATGGAGGAATGCAAAGAATCTGGGAAGAGGAAATGTGCTGGGAAAAATGTGCTATGGCCTGGGATAAGAGACTGTAGAAGTTCTTCAAGAAGTGATGATTAAAAAAGAAAAAAAAATTACATGATTGGTGTTTATCTTTCACTTTTACCTCACCTTCATGTTGCACTGAAAAGCTTTGTCTGATTTTTACCCCCAAAATGGCTCTTTCAGAGACATATGGAAAGATCAGTGTAAATTCTAAGATAGAAATGACATTTCACACATGAAAAATAATGAGACTCTCAAAATATAAACTCTCAAGGTTTGGTTGCAGTAAATATTCCTAAAACAGTTTGCCAAATGCTGATGGGTGATATTACAAGGAAAGCTGTTGAAGTTTATGAAGTATTGCACATCTTGAAATATCTGTTATTTAAAAATTATTGCTCTTGCTTACTACTAAAAGCAGGTTAAGTTTCATGAAGAGTGCTGCATATTATGGTTCTGAAAGGAAGGTTATGTTACGATGATCTATTTATTCTTACCACAGATACTCTGCAAATATGAAGTCATTCATAGTCTGAAACTTAAAGACTGAAAATCAGGATATATGCCCCGTGTTCTAGAGTTTTATTGCTTTTATTGGCCAGGAAAGCATTTAGAGAAAAATATCTCTTGCTTGATATTTAAAGAGAGTTAAGAATTACTAGATTTTTTTCTTTTTTTTTGCAAGGCCATGGAGTGGCAGGACAAGGGGGAATGACTTCAAACTGGCAGAGAATAGATTTGGATCAGATACTAGGAAGAAATTCTTCCCTGTGAGGGTGGTGAGGCCCTGGCACAGGTTGCCCAGAGAAGCTGGGGCTGCCCCATCCCTGGAAGTGTCCAAGGCCAGGCTGGATGGGGCTTGGAGCAACCTCGGATAGTGAAATGTGTCCCTGCCCATGGCAGGGGGGTTGAAACGAGGATCTTGAAGGTCTCTTCCAATCCAAACCATTCTGTGGTTCTGTGATTTCAATTTCTGTATGCAATCTCTTGTGAATTTGTCCAGAGAATGTAAGAAAAAATACAAAACTTTAAACGTTTGGTGTATTATTTTGATTTTTGGGAAGTGTTGACTTCATCTTCTGAAGTTTAATGGTACATTTATTAGTCAATAGATAAGCATATAAAACAAAAATTAATTTCATGTTTAGATACTCAAGCAAATGCAACAATCCTAATTTTTGTGTTGAGTACAAGACTGGGATTTTTTAACCACTGATTCCATTGGGTGATTGTTATAAGCAGCATAAAACTACTGCTTAGCATATGAAGAAAACCCAAACCAATGAGTTTGTGTTGACTTCCAGCTTGAAAATACACGAAATACCTGCATTTCTTACAGGAACTCACAGGGGATGGGCTGCAGTGCAGATGCGTTTGCTCCATGAACTCGTCTTTGCTTCCAGGAGGATGGGCAATCCTGCCCTGTGCGTCAGGCATCTCTCCTTCCTTCTCCAGACCATGCTGGACTTCCTTTCTGACCAAGGTATGCCTTTTTAAACAACGAGATATTTGCAGTTTCTTCTGACCAACAGTCAAATAGTAAATAGTGTGTCTCTGTTTTGAAATACAATTCATTTGAGGGGTAATGGAGAGGATGGAAGTTGGGGAATTCTGTGTGTGCCTGAGGTGGGCTGTTGATGGTAATCAGTCAGCAGAGAGTTGAAATGAGATGATCTTTAAGGTCCAAACCATTCTGTTTCTAACTTTTAGAAGCTGAATGTGATGGACCTGAATTAAAGTGTTTAACTGTTTAACTTAATTAAGTTTAAGGCCTTAAGTTTCTCTATGTTTCTGCAGTTTCTTTCATTTTTTAATTTTCTTTTAAATTCAGCAGCAAATTTTAAGAGGATTTAATTTATTTTTCAGTGGTTGACAATGCAATGAACGTGTCTGTGGATGATTTTCTGAAATGGGAATGATGTGTGTGAGGACCCTTCTGTGGGGTAGGGCCACGTAGCATTTACAGAATCACCTGGAAAAGCCAAGAGAGACAATTTTTGTGTTTGTATTCTGTTTCTTAGGAAAAATATTCTAGACTGACTTGTTTTTCACCCAGCTTAATGAGAACAATGATCTTAAAGAGTGCTGGAAGATTTTAAAAATAGTTTTTGCTTCTTAGTAAGCTGGGTAAAAAACATGTTTTTTCCAGTTACTCCTTTGGTTATGGTAACGAGGATGGAAGTGAAAAAGTGTAGTTTTTTTTCTTTCTTTTCTCCTTTAGTTATGGCCAAATGTCTCCCCTTAATAACTCCTGCAGCAAAGAACTTTGTTGGCCAACTTTAGGTCTTTGCCTGCCTTATTCCGTCTGTTTAGTTGCTTGAATCAGTGCTGGAGGAAGGAGAGGAACTGATAAACTGGAATAAATCTGGAATAAATCTGGAATGAATCTGCTTTCTGCCTGTAGATCTCACTTGCTGTCAAAAGGTCCTTGGATTTTCCAGGACTTACAGTGAAGCTTTGTTGATATATGGATGGAAAGTTGTGCTGAAGACAAGGTTTTAACATCTTCCACTCTGCATCTCCACGATATCCCTAATCCCTAATCCTAAAAAGGTTTGAATATTAGAAAAAATAAAGCAACCTTTCAATCTTGAATGGTAGTAAAGGAAAAAGCAAGACAATTGAAGGCAGAGGATGAGGTTACTGTTTTACTTACTGTGACCTGTTCCCCTTATAAACTGTTAAAAAGATGTAAATAGTATTTTTCTCTGATAATCACATGACTGAAATGTCCAGGCTTTCTTAACCAATTGAAGGTTTAATTAAAAAACAGAAATAATGCAGCAGCATTGGAGTCCAAGAGTGCTCAGATTTTACTATTTTGCTGCATAGAAAGTTGCCAAGTCACCAAGCTACTAAGGGTGGAGGAAAACTCACTCTTTTGAAAAGTCAGTTTTTATTTGAATGTGTTCTTTCCTAAATCAGCTTCATATTTTGAAAGGTTGTTACTGATTATCTGCTAAATCCTATTTTCATATTTAAAGTTTGGGGAGTTTGCAGATAATTTTTATAAAAAATAGAAGTGAAAACTCTTAAGCTGAGAGGAAGTTACCAGCTAAACATTGCACACTGGAACTTGACTTTCTAACCCTTTTTCCCTCAGAAAAGGAATATTTTCTATTTTCTTAATCTAATTCTGTTCATTTACTAGTTCACTTGAAGCTGGGATACTGGGACTGCAGAAAAAAGAAGAAAATTATTTATTCTTCAAGTAGAAATTCAGCAGATGAGATTTATTTGTTGCAATGAAGCCTAGATCTATTAATTTGAAGCTCTTGATTCTATTAATGGAGCACAAATGCATAGTCAAAACTGGTTTGTGGTCAAAACAAAATTTAATCTTTTAATTGAATGACACATTTTAAAATACAACTTGTCTATGTTTACTTGAATTTACTTGAATCTCTAACCATGCAGGCTGGCAAATCTAAATAAAGAGCATCATCAAATAAATGGGAGATGTCAGTCACTATTTTAACAACATGGAAGCTAAAAATTTGATTTAAAATTAAGCTATTTAATTACATAAATATATAAAATGCAGTCTTCTGCTAAGCAAAAAGAAGTACTAAATTCTGCATAAAAAGCTCTAATCCCAAGCCATTATGTTTTAATGTTAACTAGTCCTTAAGAATCACTTTCTTTAAATAAGAATTGAAATGTGCAGTTGCAAAGTTGCTTGGAATTAAACCTGTCTTTTGCATCGTGCTTTTTGAAACAAAACTGTGTGTGCAGCTCAGTGAATTTGAATTGGGTAATGTCAGATATTTGGAAAAAAACACCAATATTTTACTGTGGTCTTCAATATTCATACTGCTTAAAAGGACTGTGACTTGCATTGTGTGCAAATAATTCTGAGTTGGCTCATCTGTTAGGGCCCTTCTAAACACAGAACTATTTGGAAACAGCTATTAAGGATGTGGGACTGTCCACACAGATGCCAGAGCACATCCCTGTGGTGAACAAGTAAAAAGTAGGGAATGTTTCTCCATTGCTTCTTTGAAAATTTGGGGTTTGAAAGTGAAAGGTTTGATCAGCTTTATTTTAGAAAATGAGGCACTCTCTTTGAAGGACAGTGAAAGGCCTTGTAGTTGATACAGTTGAGAGCTCTCAATAAACTTTGGATACATCAGTTGGATACCAAGGAGCAGCCAATGGACATTAGGGGAGCAGAAATGAAGTTCTCCAGGGATGTGCTGCTGCTGTGAGTGGATGTGAGGTTGCCGCCTCAAACTCCTCCATCAGCAAGTGTCCAACCTGCTAAAAAGTCTATGAGATCTACAAAATCTTGGAATCTTTGCTGTCCTGGCTGCTCCCAGGAGGCTGCTCGTGCCCCACCCTGCTGGTGCTGCTGCCCTGGCTCTGCTCCCTGGCCTGGCAGCTCTGGGAGGGACTTCTCCAGGGAAAGCCCCATGGCACCCACGGGATCTCCCCCATGGCACCCACGGGATCTCCCCCATGGCACCCACGGGATCTCCCCCATGGCACTCACGGGATCTCCCCCATGGCACCCACGGGATCTCCCCCATGGCACCCACGGGATCTCCCCCATGGCACCCACGGGATCTCCCCCATGGCACCCACGGGATCGCCCCCATGGCACCCACGGGATCTCCCCCATGGCACCCACGGGATCTCCCCCATGGCACTCACGGGATCTCCCCCATGGCACCCACGGGATCTCCCCCATGGCACCCACGGGATCTCCCCCATGGCTCCCACGGGATCGCCCCCATGGCACCCACGGGATCTCCCCCCCATGGCACCCACGGGATCTCCCCCATGGCACCCACAGGATCGCCCCCATGGCACCCACGGGATCTCCCCCATGGCACCCACAGGATCTCCCCCATGGCACCCACGGGATCTCCCCCATGACACCCACGGGATCTCCCCCATGGCACTCCATGAGCCAGTGCTGGAGCCATGGTGGGGGTCACCCCTTTCCTGTGCTTCTCAGCATCATTCTTGGCATTTTTCTGCTTTCGTATTTTCTTTCTTTCCTCTTTTATGAAAAAATAAAGTTGAATTATTGCTTTGGATCCCAACATTTAACATCGTTTGTGTTTTAATCTCACTTTGGAGTATATTTAGAACCTAATTCCTTCCTGCTGTTGTGGACTGAGGCAGAACTTGCCTCTCCTCACCTTAAGTGGATCAGAATAGTCCCTCACCCCCCGGCAAGCTCATGTTCTTTCAGACATTCAGCAGGTTTCCAGCTGTCATTCCTGCTCTTTGCTTCTGGTGGCAAGGATCTCGGTGTGCTGAGGTGACCTTTTCTCACTCAACATGCGTAGCATGGGCTGAACTAGGAGTGTTCCATTCCTTTCTTTTTTTGGTGGGCTAGTTCATTAAGCATCCTCAAGGTTAATCTGTTTTGTTCCTTGGGAAATGATGTGCACTTTTCAGTGCTTCTCAGTGTAGCTCTGCCAAGATCTTCCTGTCCTGTGGTTGTTGTTGCTGCGCTTGAGTTCTTTCCAGTCTTCCAGTGAGGTGACAGCCTTTATATCTGAGATCTTTACTACTCTGTCATGTACTTAATTAATTAAACTACTGACTCTATGATGATTCTGCATTAAATATTAAAATTTTTCATCTGCTGACCAGGGTTTGGATGCCTTTACTCTTGAGCTGACCGTGGGTGACAGAGAGAACTGTGCTTCCCAAAATATCCCAGTGTGCCTTTCTGTCCTTACTCTGTGTGGTTGATTCTTAAATCACTGCATTCTACCAAAACATGCTTTTTCTCGGCCTGTACTGAGGTAATTGTAACTAATGAAGAACTTCTGCCAAAATTTCTACTGAATGCTGCTTCAGTTCCCAGATCCCCTAAAAAGAGTTGGTTTGACCTTGTCAGTGTTGGCTGGGCAGGCCACCTTGATGCCTTGACAGCTTGGACTTCTTGGTAGCTGAGGGACTTCACACCAACAATCGGAGAGCACTTTGAGAACCTTTTCCTTTCAAGTCTGCTGTGCTCAGGTGATGGGTGAGATGTCAGCTGCCAGGGTGAGGTTGTGCCTTTTGCAAAGAAGTGATGAGCTTGATCTAAAGAAAGAAACCCTAAACCTTGTTTATCTTCAGAAATTATGGTTGAGCCTGGACTGAGCGTAATTTGATGATGTCAGACGTGGTGTCTTACAGCTCTTAAAATATGTCTTTCGATCTTGCAGTTTGGAAGAGGAAATTATGCAGTATTTCAGACATTTTTATTTATAGAACAGATTGCATATGCATTCCCTTGGTGTCATTTAAATTTCAAATTGCTATGTAGAAGTATGGGAAGTAAGGAAGAATATTAAACTGGGCTCATGAAAATTGACAGCTAGACCAAAAATGAATGTGGAAATTATTTTCACTTTAACCCTTTGTAACCCTCCTGCCAAGCAGCAGTAAGGACCAGACTCAGTTTCTAAAGATCTTTACTTAATACGTTGGCCTGAATTTCCATCCAAAGCTGGGAAAATGCAGTGAAGCTGCACAGGCACTTGGTGGGTTATACCTCCCCACAGAGATGGGACTAAATGGATTTCACTGGGGCAGAGGGTAAGAGTAGCCTGTGAGCCTGTAAATAACTTTAGGGCATGGAATAATTTAAAACTGCATTTTTTCTGAGGGACTGCTGAAGCAGCTTGTGACTCCCTGTTCACCTCACTGCCTCCTGTGTTCCTGTTCGTGTCTTGCTGTGACTTCCTGATCTCCCCATGTTTACAGAGCTGTAGCCAGAGCTGTTGAGAGGTTCAGCTCATTTCACTTTGAGCTGGTTGCTCACCATTTCTCCCCTCTGTTTGCCATTTCTCCTGCCTATTCACATAATGCTGCTCTTCTTTTTTCCTCCCGTTTTTCATATTTAGGTTAGAGGAAACAAGATTGTAAATATTACAAATAAAGATATAAGCCCAGAAAAGAGGTGTAACTCGCTCAACTTGTGAAAAATAATAACTTCATGCAGAAGCAGGAAGCCTGCCAGAAGTCAAAGATAATTGAGGTATAGAAAGAGCCACTCAGGGAAGATTGAGCTGTATCAGAGAATTTGGATCAAGGTTTTCTGTTTAGGGAGAAAGATTCCAAGGCTGGTCGTTCCTCTACAGAGAATAAATCTGTGAAATTATTTTGAAATGTAATTAGAAGTGGTTTATGGTAGGGAGTGATCTGAACTGTAAAATGAGTAGTAATAAATTTCAGGTACCAGATAAGGTTCAAAGTCGCTAAAAGCATTTTAATTTTAAAGAGCTGAACTACAGCTGCAGTTAATTTCTTAAACTGTTTTTATTCTCACTTTAAATTACAAATGGCAAGTGCATTGCTGTATTTTTTTAAGAGTTCAAGAGGGATAGAAGTTCTTCCAGCTGAGATATCTGTGTTGTAGTCTTCATAATGACCCTGGCCATGATTCTCTTGACAACATTTATCGTTCCCCTTATGCATCTATGGCTGTCTCAGTACTAAGTGACCCTGGTCATTGATGCTTCTCTTGAAGTGAGTTAAACCAAATTCCATCCTTTGAGCCCCTCTGGAGTTCAGTAAATTTGGCCTCAGTACTGTGTGCATTATGAGGAGCTCCAGTAACTAATAGTAGCCGTATGGATAATTGTGATTTCTTAGGAAGAGGCTGGAACATCTTTGAAGCATGACTTGTTTTCAGGGAATGATGAAGCATTTAAATGAGTGTCATTTAGTTAATACAATATTCCTGGATTAAAAAAAAAAAAAAAAAAAGCCAACAAAAAGCCCAAACCAAACAGGACTTTTCGGTAAATTGATTAATTAATGATTAGAGGAGATAGAAACAATAAGTGAATGAGTTTAGGGTGTTGAGGAAAGAGACTACTAGTGATGTGCTTGACAAAAACCAGAACACCCCTGTATTATCAACACTGTTGCCAGCACAAACCAAAACACAGCCCCAGCCCAGCTACTGTGAAGAAAATTGACTCTACCCCACAGCCCAAAGCAGCACTTGTCAAAACAGTTGTAAGCTATTAGGAAACTGGCAAAAATGCCAATATAACAATTTGTTGCTGAGCCAAGGTTATTTCAAAGAGTTTCTAGAGTAGACTTGAATTGTCATAATGTTACTTGAGAGTGGAAAAGAAGAGTTCCTGTGTTGGAAACCTGCTCTCAAAAAGTCTGCTGATGCTGCCTGTCACAGGTAATCCCCCAAAGTGGTGTAATGCAGACACCAACTGCTTTGCTCTGTAGCCCCTTCTGTGCTGCACTGCTTTAAATACTTCAAACTGCATTTAAATTAAGGCAGCATTTCTCCTAGGATCCTCCATAGTGTGGAAATTAATTTTTAGAAAGGCAGAAGTTACTGATTGGAAGGGCTAAAAAGAATGATGCTTTAATCAGACTGAACAGAGAATATAATGCAAATTAAAACTTGATGTGAACTTCAGAGTTGAAGCGAGGTTTACTTAACTGACACCGATGGACTGGTTTTAATTCACTGTGTTGTATTTTAGTTGACTAAGTACCTGCAAGTTGGTTTTGCCCAACCAATAAACCTTTCAAAAGGAAGCTACGTTGGTTGGTCTTGTAATATTCAAATTAACTGATTTCAGGTTGGAGATGGAAATCTTCAATATAATTAGCAGGGAATATTTATAGCAGCCTGGTAGTTGTTAGCCATTACTTTGAAATATTTTACAACTTCAACATAGTGCCATGTCTTGCCTGTGTACATATCTATAAATAAATGTGTGCAAATATATATATATATAAAAGTAATTAAACAGATTTGCCACCTTGTGTGTTTGATGTATAGTAGTGGCACAATGTGTGTAAGAATGAATATATTAAAAAAGCCTGAATGTAAATGCTTTCTGATGGGTTGGTATAAAAGACTTGGGAGATTGTATATGAAGTTGGAGGAAACTCCTTAGAAGCCACTTAACTCTTACTTATCATGGTACCATGACTTTCACTATTGTGTTCCTGCTCCCAAAAGTTGTTTATCTGCAACACTTTTTGCTGCTTTTTTTAACCCCCATCCTTTTAAAATCTCTCTCTGGAATTTTTGTTTTCTAGGGACAAGCTGACTTAAATTTAATAACTTTGCTCAAACTGCTTATACATGTCTTTTAGACTGTGGTTTTTTTTTCTTTTCTGAAGTGGAATTAATAAATGAAATGGAGTAAACTAGCAACAGAAAGAAAAGTTTTAAGTTTGTTTTCATAGATATGAAAAGCAGCAATTTTTAAAGTCATATGTTATATGAAAGAAAAAAATAATGTAGTGTGAATCAAATGTTTAGCATTGCAGATAAACCTGAAGGTCTTTTACATGTGATTTACCTTTGCTTAGACTTGTGTGTCGCTGAGGGACAGACAAAAACTCCAGCCAGTGCCATAGCCAAATTCTTAGGCAAAACAGCACATCAGTCATCTCAGTAAAGCAGTGCTTTTTTTATGACAAAAGTTTTTTATTTTTTTAAGGTCACTTGTGAGCAAAATGAAGTTTCTGAGCTTTAGCTAAAAATTCCTGTCTTGACTTAGGTACCTCTGATCTTCAGGATCATTTCCTCAATTAATTGAGGGAAAAGATACAAGAGTACAAATGGAGGCACATTGCAAAGTTTTTATTCCAGAAAAAAATTCCCTTGGGGAAGATCTACTTTAATTGGCAGGATGAAGACATCAAGAATTTATGCTGTATTATTAAGTGCTAATTTTTTTGTACCCAAGGAAGCTATTTTAGGAGGTGCTATATTACTGAAATTCAAATAGATTTTATATGACATTTAACAGGCTCCATACTGCTCTCTTACCCTAAATTCAAATTAAGGCACTGGAGTCAAGGCTGCTATTGAAATTGGCACTTTATATGGAAAAAGAAATATCCATGTTTAAAAATGGATCATCCATGTACCTTAGTGAACTCCCCATATGATGTCCATTGCATATGAATTGGATGTGCTAAGAAAAGATGAGCAGGATACTGAAGAGATGTTTTTACAGAAGGATGGGAAAATGCAACTGTGTTAGGGGAGAGAGCTGCCATGTTTTCATTTTAAGTTTTCAGACCGTTTCCCAGTTTTTAAACAATTAAACCAATCTTTCTCAAGTAGGCATTGAAATTTTGAATCCTGATAAACCTTCTGGCCAAATTCCTGTGACACTGTGTGACAGTATATTGGGGAAAATGCTCTGCAGAAATCAGTGTGTTGTTCTTTCCCTCCTCTGTCTCTGCTTCTTCCACACAAAATCCAGAATCAGAAGTGCTTAACAGTTATGCCATTGTATCTGAATATTTACAAAACCTGCCTTGCTCAGAAGCAGCTTTACAGCAGTCTTTAACTTCATTTTTCATTATGAAATTATCTATGCCTAATTTACTGCACTTTTTGTAAAGGTAAGACTCCTAGTATTACTTAAAATAGAAAAATTATTATTGTTTTTCAGTGGTTTATATACTGATTGTGTGTGTACAAAGTATTTCTTTTTTAGTATTGAAAGTACGCAGACATCTGAATTCAGAGATATGGTGGAGAACTAAACACTGAAATGTTAATGGTGTCTTTATGAACTCTGTCTTCAGCTATGTCAGTTTTTTTCATGAGATTTTAACTAGAAATATTTTTGTGCAAACTGGCTGGGACTTCATATGTACACCTTTTATATAATTGTTAAAAATGTTGTAATAGAAGACTGTGATGTGTTTAGTCAGTCTCTTCCCTTTGCTTCTGTGGCAGTCATTTTAGAAGTAGAAAACATTCTGCTTCTAACAGAGAGTTATTTTTATTTGTGTCTAAAATATTATCTTCTTCCCCCTTCCTGCAAAGTTAGTAGTAAATTGAGAACTTATTTTTCAAAGAGAAGCCATTACACAGAAAATAACTGAATCCTTTGTGTGCATGGAGTCACTTTCTTTGATATAGTTCCTGATGGTCTGTTCATGAAAGCAAGTCCAGCTCTCTGGGTAGCATAGATTAATTATTTTCTTGCAGTTTCTGCTCTTTTCTATGTCAAGCAGTGAATTTTATTAGTCTCTGCTGTGTTTATTTAGAGATTTATGTTGCTTGATTTCTTAAAGAAATGGGATTCATACCGTGTTGACTTCCAGTGCCTTTCTGATTTTCCCCACAGGAGCAGCTTCGGAGTCTGTGCGGATCACACACATTTCTTGCAGTAGACAATATTGGGATGAACACCCAGAGCTCCTGTGCTGTTTTCAAAGCACCTTGTTCAAGTGCCAGATCTCTGAGCAGTTTGAAGTCGTGTTTACTTGCTCCATGTATTTTTCAGAAAAATACTGGAAGTGCTGTTTGTTTAGTGAAAGTGTAGAAAATGCCATCACCCTCTCCCCATCAGAGTGAATGGGTGGCAAAGCAGGGGGTACTGCCTGCTGGTGACAGGAGCTGCTCTGTTCTGCTGCAGGAGCTGCAGGAGGGGATCGATCACGCAGCTCTGAGGAGCTTTGCTCACAGCCCTGGCCTGGCTGTGCTTGGGAAGGGGATGCTCTGAGAACAGAAATGTGGTGCTCCCTGTCCAAACCAGAGCTCTGGCACTGCCTGAAAGGCTCTGAGGGGCTTTGCTCACACCTCTGGCCTGGTTGTGCTTGAGAAGGGGATGCTCTGAGAACAGAAATGTGGTGCTCCCCATCCAAACCAGAGCTCTGGCACTGCCTGAAAGGCTCTGAGGGGCTTTGCACACCCCCTATAATCTGGTGATTAACTGAAGGGTAAAAAGTGTGTCATGATTGCTGTCTGTGAATGCTCAATTTATACCGCAGCTTTTGTGAGGATCTTAGTGTTGTTTGTGGCCTTTTGGAAATTCTTTAGTTTAAACAGTGCACTGCATCTTCATGGCAGGGTGGCACTGAAGATTCCCTTGGAAGAAGACATGGGTTTTTTCTTCTCTAGGGCTCTCACCAAGCAATTCTCATTTTTTGTGCATGTGTGTGCAGGAAATACAGCAGAATCACAGAACAGTTGGAAGGGACCTTAAAAATCATCCCTTTGGATGTCCCTGCATGGGCACCTTCCACTAGACCAGGTTGCTCCAAGTCCCATCCAACCTGGCCTTGAACAATTCCAGGGATGAGGCAGCCGCAGCTTCTCTGGGCAACCTGTGCCAGGGCCTCACCACCCCCAGTAAATAATTTTTTCCTAATATCTAATCTAAACCTGCCCTCTGTCGGTTTCAATCCATTTCTCCTTGTCTTGTCACTACATGCTCTTGCAAAAAGTCTCTCTGCACCTTTCTTATAGGCTCCCTTCAGGCACTGGAAGGCCATATCTCTGTTTACAGGTGCAAAACCTGCTTTTTCTCATTTTTTTCTGTCATCAGACTGAATTTTCTGTCTTCCTATATGTTACTGCTAATTTATTAAGGATATGTTTGGGTCTTTGTCCTGAGAGAGTTAGATCAGGACTGCTGCTGGAGCTCTCCTCTGAGTTCTCCTTTGTGACCATTATTTGATGTTTTCAAGGGAGAAGGAAAAGCTCAGCCAGCACAAAGCACCCTGGGCAATGAGGATTTTGTTAAAATGTTGATTCTGGGCCTATCACTGAGGTAAAATTGAAGTCAGAAGGCCTTTAGCTGTCTGTTTTCAATATTTTGGTGAGCTGCATGAGAAAATGAAGTTGTTCCAGCGTGATCAGTGGGTCAGACATAAAGCGTTCCCTTTCTTTATTCCACCTGGCTCTAGGTTGTTCTGCAAGGGGCACTGTGACTTGATCAACACAGCATCAACAAATTGTTTGCCAGAGAACAAACATTGCATTTTTGCTATTTGCTTCAGTTTTCAATGGGTAGTGACTGAAGCTGGGTACAGATATTTTTAAGTTCTTCAAATATTAAAGAGCTAAAATCTACTGTTATAGCAATTGTGTTCTTCTCATTTTCTATGTTATTTGACAGAGCATGAGCTGCTGTTTTTGTGATACTGTTAAATCAGAGTTACTAAAGTGCTTAAAAATGTTATTCCATAACTGACCTGTCCCGTCCTGGTCTGATTTTTCAATGGCTCCATTATTGTGAAATACTGCTCCACATGGCTGTGAAACAAATAGAGAGTCTTGTCTTTTTTCACATTTAGTAGCTTTCAATCACTAATGGTTTCTGGCTGTGCACCTGAAACGTACGGATTTTTGTGTTCTCTTATTGTAAGGTTTGAAGCAGCTTGGAGACAAAACCAATGCTCATTATGCTGAAGTACTTAAGCAATGAAATTCCAAGGGTATGGGTGGATTTGCAAAATTTTCGGTTGTCAGAAGCAGTCAAAACCAATTTGGTATGAAAAGGGGAAACTACTATGGGGTTATACTGAACTAGCTGAGCAGAATGTGCTCGAGTGCCAATGCTGACAGTGGCTTTGCTCAGCTTTATTTGGTTACAGCCATTCTGTGATCCTGGTCTTTCAGTGAGTCTGGAGAGAAACTGAGGGAAAAAAAAATTGTGAACATAGTTATTCCAGATGAGAAAATAAGCTGTCGCTCCTCACTCAATAAATGAATCTCTAATACCTACACAAGAGTATCCAGTGGTGCTCCCAGCTGCAGGACAGGCTTTTAAAGCTGTTGAGGTGAATTCACAGGTCACAGGATCAAGTGGTGATTGCCTTCCTGCTGCCCTGTACAAGCATGAAGGCACCAGGTGGGTAAAGACCTCCAAGAGCAGCTGGTTTTTGTCTCTCATTTTCAGAAAGATAAGTACTGATGATAACAGTCACAGAAATCTCCTAACTGTGGGTCAGGAAGGAGGTTGAGGAGTTCAATGGATCCTCCCAGGAGGTTCTATCAGAACACAATGACAGGCAGCCAGAAGCTGTGAGAATTCAGAGCTGCAGTCTGCTGTGGGAGGTTTTTGGCAGCCATTAGGCCACAGAGGTCAGGGAGCTGAGGTGCTCCTCCAGGGAGAGGGTTCCAGTGTTGGTCTCAGGCAGGATCTGGCAGCTCTTTTGCTTGGGAATACTTCTCATTGAGTCCTGCTGTTGTAGATTCCTTCAGCATCTTGGCAGAGATGTGGTGCTAAGAAAAAGAAACAGAGCTGCTGGCCTGGCAGCAGTGTGTTTAAAGCTGTGTTTCACACCACATCAACATGGAAAAATGGTTTGGTTTGGCTTTGTCTTTGCGGAAAGTGCACGGAGCTGCTACTGTGAAATAACAACACGACTCAAAAATCTGCAAACATTCTTTTTGCAAAGGGCAGCCTGCTTTGAGTACAATAATGGACAGTATTTCACACTAAAGAATGAAAGGCAGTGCTCTGGAATGACAGACCTTTGGTTTCAAGCACAGTTAAGCACATGCTGTAGTGTTGTCTTCATCATTCCTGGTAGCTATGAAGATTTCCATCTTGGTGGATTTTGCTTGCATTATGTGCCCTTGCTCATAATATGGCAAATAACCTGAAATTTTGATGATATTACTCAGCATTGAACCACTACAACTTTTGGCTATGCTGTGCTAGTCTGAGTGTATGTGGATGTTTAATAATGTGGTTTTGTGAACGTATCCTACAGGCAGTTAAAATGTGGGGAATGGCTCAAGAGACTGTTCAGTGAAACACAGACACAAGCAAGGCAATTGCCAGTTATGTGGCATTAATTCCATTGTGAAGGGGATTACAATCAATGTTGATTTGCTTTGAAGGAGTGTGTGCTCATGGCTGTAGAATTCACAAACTAAGCTGGATTGATGTGGGCAGCACAAGCATTGCTGGATGTTTGCGCTTTTCAAGGCCCAAGATGGTGTTTTGGGCAGGTTTTGGTATTTTTGGCATGGTTTACAGGATGTGTTTCTCTCACATTTTTCTCACTCCTCCCTCTCACAGCTGCTCTGCAGCATTTTTTACCCTTTCTTAAGTATGTTACCACAGAGGTGCCACCAGCATAACTGATTGGCCCAGCTTTGGGCAGCAGCAGGTTTGTTTTGTGATTGTCTGGAATGGGCTCTGTTGTGGAGCTGCTCCTGGTGCCTTCTCCCAAAGGCCACCCCTTGCTCCCAAAACCTTGCAGCATAACCCAGTACACGTGGCTAAGCAGGATTTTGGGTACTACTGCTGCTAACTACTTGTTATAACCCTCCTCTTTTCTATTTAGTTTTATCATGGGGTGTTTTGATCTTTGAAGTATTTTCTAGAAACTGTTTAGTTATTGAATAGTTATTTTTATTGGCAGCGCGTACATGGAGCAGCCTGGTCTAGTTCAAGGTCTCTGCCCATGGTAGGGGGGTTGGACTTTAAGGTCCCTTCCAACATTCTATGAATATTCCCTTTAAAACAGTATAGGTCTTTTCAGCTGCCTCATTCTTCCCTCTGAACACACACTCTCAGGCTTTTTTCTGTTTGCAGACTCCCATTTCATCAGAGAAATAGGGAATCATAGAATCATAGAGTGGTTTCAGTTGGAAGGCACCATAAAGATCAAATGTAATTTTGTGTTGAGGCTGTATATTTCTAAATAGACATATTTTTTTCTGGAGACACAATTTTATTCATTGTTGAAAATAATTGCTGGATAAAACCAGTAAGTAATCACTGTATACTCTTGAAGATAACCCAAATAATATATATTTATTTGACTGTTCTTGTATTTTTAAGCAAAACCAAAGAGAATTTTTCTTGCCAGTTGTTGTGATTTTGTAGTGTAATGTAGTACAATTGTTTTGAGAATCAGATCATTTTCATACAAGTTAACATCAGAAGTAATTTGTTTCTCTTCATTGCCTTTGATACTATTTCATCTAATGTTTCAGAGCAGGGCTTGTTCCCATACAATACTATTATTAATAGCTTTAATATGTGTGAGGGCAATTGTTTTGTTTGTATATGTAGATTTGATAGATGAAATTGTAGAAACTTGTATTTTGACAATAAAAAACCCTGACAAAAAGTAGGTATAGACTGGCACTTGAAAAATTCTGAGAAATCTAGAAAACCTTCTTGCTTAAGGTCACTTAATTATATTTGATCTATCTGTTGAGGCTGAGCATAACTCCAAGTGCTGAATGCAGAAATTAGTTGGTGTGCCATTAGAGCTGTTTTGTACCAAAGAAGTCTGTAACCTCATCTGAATTAAATGTGAGTTTGAAATTGTTTTTTATTTTTATTTTCTAGAAAAGAAAGATGTGACGCAGAGCTTGGAAAGCTACACGGCAAAATGCCCTGGGACAATGGAAGTCATCACTCTTCCAGATGGTTTGAAGCTACCTCCTGTTCCCTTCACCAAACTGCCTATTGTGAAGTAAGTCCAAAATACAATCTTTCACTTTTTCACAGTACCTGTCAGATTTTAAAGGATACTGAAAGGATGCAGTCATCTCAGTTTATGCATGTTGATCACAGGAACATGGGAAAATGTCAAAATGTCAAATTGTTTTGAGAAGCTCTTGAGCAAAAATAGAGCCTTTGACCAGAAAATACTTTGTGGCCTTTAGTTTCAGAAAGAGAGTTTTGATTTTTGAAGAGCTGTCCTCCAACAGTTTCTTACACAACTGAAGGGAAGTGTTTTCTGCAGCTGAGATTTAAGTTGGATACTTGATCACTTCAGTACTTGAAGGTCCATGAGTTGGATGCAGTGTCCATCTGTGGAGCTTGGAACTCGCCTGGAACTGATGCTTTTTGTAACTCTCCCTTTCCAGATGCTGATTTTCAAGCTGGCATCTTCACTGGCCTGTTCTGAATCTCAGTTCCTTTTTGTGCCCAGGCACATCATGCAGTCAGGCCCATGAATAATAACTTGTTTAGGTTAAAACCTGGCATGAAGCATTAGAGTCAGAGAGAGAGAGAAAGCAGCCACTGGGCATCAAAAATAGAGGACTGAAAGAAAATCTTTCCTTTTTGAAGGAAAGATAATGCCATTCAGAAAAAAATGTGCTGAATAGTGAAGAAAATTCAAGCGTGGAAGATGGGGCAAATACTGATTGTATCCTTTTTTATAGGAGTCATGCATTTAGAATCATAGAACCATGGAATTGTTAGGATTGGAGAAGACCTTTAAGGTGATCAAGTCCAGCTGTTAACCCAGCACCACCACCATGTTCACCATTAAATCATGTCCTCAAATGCCACATCCACACATTTTTGAACACTTCGGGGATGGTGATTCCACCCCCTCTCTGGGCAGCCCATTCCAAAGCTTGACAACCCTTTCCATGAAGAAAATTCTTCTAGTATCGAATCTAAACCTCCCCTGATGCAATTTGAGCCATTTCCTTTTATCCTTTCTCTTGTTACCCGGGAGAAGAGCCTGGAAGAAGAGGCCAGTCAGAACTTTGACAAGAGATTCCCAAGACTTCAGTGGGAAATAGTCTGTCACTTAAAATGTTTTGTATGCTGAGAGAAGGGGACAAACACATTCACTTACGCTATCAGCTTGTCTTGACCTGGCTGTGCTTGGAATTTTGGGAATAGTTCCTCCTGTTTTGCCATGGGGTGAGGAACCCAGCATCAACTTTATTTAACATTTAAGAATTTCTGCTCCTCTCCTCCTCCTTCTTGTCTTTTAAAAGTTCTATAAAGGCCAAAGTGATAAAAATTCATACTCCAATAAATTATTAGTTATGTTTAAATATAAAGCCTCTGGTTACATCTGCCCAGCTGATCTGCTATTGTGGAGCTGTCCAGCCCATTGGGAGCCAGCTGTGCTGCAGGACTGCAGAGCTCCCTGAGCTAAATCGTGCTAATTTTTGGGACATCAATTATAAATGTGTGGAAATGTCATTTTGATCAATGTGGAATAACTTCAGCTTATGATTCAATCCATGCTGGAGCCCTCTAGAAACACACATTTACTGATGGGGATGACTTCTATTTACTGTTGGCATTTCATGGTCTATGAGTTTTAATCCATTTAATGTGGGGTGCTTATTTTGGATGCAGATTTTTTAATCAAAATACTGCCAGACATGGAAATGCCACAGTGAAATAGGAACACAGTGGCACTGTTACCTTTTCTCCCCAGTACTTAAAAAGCAATAGAAGAGATTTGGTTTGGCAAAATCTTTATATTCCATTTCTCATATTAATTTTGAAATCATCACCTAGTATTTTTTCAGATAAAAAATAGAAGAATTTATGGTCTTTCTGTTCTACTAGATACACCATTCCTATTTTCATATTTTACCTGTGTTAAAGCTAATTTTTTTACTAATATACTTAAAAGCAGAAAGAATTTTCTTTGTTTTCACCACTGCTGGTTTTACTTGTCCTTACATACTTTTCTGACGACTTCAAATTTACTCAGTGCCATTTTTTCCCTTCCCTCTGTTTACTTAGTAGAGTGTGTTTTTTATAAAAAAATTATTTTCCTTTCCCCTCTAAGCAAGGTTGTTTTTAATTAACATTTTCCAAATACAGGATTTGGATCTTCTGGGTAGCTAGTGAAATTAGTTTGTAATTCTTAATTGTCGCTCATTTGCATTCAGTCATGTCAGGCCAGGGGACATGAGTGAAGCTTTTCACACAAAGGAATTAAAAAATCTGCCATGTTCTGTATCTGACCTGTGTGGGTACAGCTCTCTGATACAGGGTTGAAGAACATGCCTTCCACTATTATACATTCAGGTAAAGCAGCTTATCCACCAGTATTTATTATGATGAAGGAGCCAAAGCACTTTCCCCTGTATATTAAATAAAATTCCTTTTTATTAGCTCTTTACCAAATATAATGTTTATTTCCTCAAATAAGTATAATTCACATTTTTGCTTTAAGTTGCATTCTAATTTGTAACAAAATTCTCTCAGAAGAGGTTTTAAAATACAAAATATCAGGGGTCTCTTACAGTTTCCTTTTTATTCCGTAGGCTTGTTGTTTGAGATTTTGCATATGATTTTGATGCTGACATTAAGTACCACCAACACATAATATCTGGATGTGATTTATTTCTTGTTCCAAACTACTTTTAGTGTTATTTAGAAATTTCTTATTAGATGTTTTGTTTCATGGAGAGAACTTTGTTGTGTAGTGTTACAGCTTCATTATTTTTCAGCAGAAACACATTATCTTGGTTTCTTGCATCTTTCTATTACTGTGATACTGATATATCTGTTCTTTATTGTGCTGAGTTCCTGATTTGAAGTAATTAGATGTCCTACAGGTTTTTATAATGCTGCTGGTTTTATTGAATATCCACCAATTTATTGCTTATCCTTCTGCCCAAAATTTAGTCTTTAATTTCCCCTCAGTGTTGGAAGAGCAGTGATTTCCCTGCATGGCGTTGTAGGGAATTGGGTCTAACTGGGATGTAGTCTAATAAATCATTTGTCTTCTGTCCATTTGTAATTGCTTTCTGGTTGTTTAACAAAGCCACTCAAATTTCTGGGATGTTTCCTTCCTTCCAACAGCAACTCTACATTTTCACTGTATTAAAATCAGCTTTATTTACTGTGGAGAAGTTTATTTTATTCGTATTATGTTGTTGAGTGAAATCTTGTCTGGATTCTAGTTTGCGTTCAAGGTAAGTATTTAGCTGCTTTCTGCAGTGGAGTTGTGGTGTATCTCTTGTTCAGTCTGCACTTGGAAATTAATAGCTGGATTTCAAATCACTGATCTGGCTAGTTTTGGTTTTGTTGGTTTCTAAAGAAGATTTCTTCCTTTGGTATTTGTTTCCTGAAGGCTTTCTGAAACTGTCTGCAGTTTCCTTGGGTTGGTGTTACTTTCTTTTGTATTGTAGATGTTTGCTTCAAGTTTTCCATTTCAGGTATTTTATTCTCAGACTGATATTTTATATTTATCGGTTAATTTTTAACACAGCCATTTATTATAAAATAGAATAAATGAGATAATATAAAATTATTTTTACTCAACAGATCTGTGAAGCTCTTGAACCTCCCAACCAGTCTCCGACCTCACAAAATGAAAAGTTTACTTGGTCAGAATGTGTCAACCAAAAGTCCCTTTATATATTCTCCAATTATTGCACACAGTCGTGGGGAAGAACGAAATAAGAAAATAGGTAAGAATAATTTGCAGTATTTTCTGTTACTTTGTTAAATTAGAAAGTCTTCTGTGATCAAGGAAAGCAAACCTGAACATTGCTGTCTTGTGTTTGAGATAAACAGCTTTTTAGCCTCAAGTCCTGAAGGAGCAAATCTCCTTTCTCTGGGGCACAGTTTCATATTCAAAAGAGGAATGAAGTCTCATAGATGATAGCATTGATTTTTCAGAAGAGATAAACGAGTTTTATTTCCTTCTCAAACAAAAGAGAATTCAGGGAAAACTTTGTTCTGACACACTCTGCTTGGCAGCCGCCACAGCTTTAATGCCCTGAGCAAAATGCAGTGTTGTGGTTTTCCCTTTTCCTATTCTGATTTAACATAAACTCAGAATGATGAACTGTCTGATTAGTCCCTTTTACTTAAGGACAGTTCAGCCAAAGAAAAATTTATAAACCCTGTTAGGAATATTAGTCATTTTCTGCTAAAGGAGTATATCTTTTTATAAAGATGATAAAGCTTTTCAGTGCAGTAATTGTACCATTGGAAAAAGATTAGAGGTTAGTTTAAATCCTGGATTACGTTACAAATATTGGTAGTTCTTTTTGTTGCTTTTGTGCATAACACATGCATGACTTTGCTTCAGCACTACCAATTTCAAAAGATAAAGGATAAGAAATTTTAAAAAAGTGTAAAAAGAATTTGTTAGAGGATAAACTAAAAAAAGGTACACGTAGGGGAATATCTTAAAGTACTCATCTTGATTTCTCTTAATAATTTACTGAAAGTTTGATCACTATTAAATTTTCAACATTTAATCTCTCAGCTATACCTTGTCATGTTTTTTTCATTTAAATAAAACCTTATTCTGAGTCCTGTCACACAGTTGTATAATGCAGTATTCTCCTTCCTTGATGGATACAAAAGGAACCTGTATTTTTGAACTCGTTAGGATTGTTTCGGTGCTTTGTGTACCATAGGAGATTTACATTTTACAGTGAACTTTCTTCTTTTAGGTTTTTATTTAGCCTAAGGAGATGTCTGACTGCTTCTGATCCTGTACAGCATTTGTCTTTTGAAGTAGATACACAATGCACTCACTGCTAAAAGCCTCTAATGTTTCAAAGTTTAGTGAACAAAAGAAAACACAAAATAAAAGCAGATACTTCTTTGAAAGAAGCTGAGAAATTTATTAACTTCAAAATTAATGAGAATATTTTAATGGCATGTATTTAACATTAATTTAAAACAACAATAACAAATGAATTGTTTTTCTTACATGGAGATAGTATGCCGTATTTTGGTTAAATTATTGTTTTACAGCCAAGGAAATTAAGCACTGCTGACAAACCAAAGGGAAACAAAATCCATTTAGAAAGTCTTTAAATGCTTTCAGCTTTCAAGTTGATAAGCTTTTCTGATTGGAAACAATAACAGGGATAATTATATTCTAGTTAAATTGCTTTAATAGTATGCTAGTTGTAAGAAAGAAATCTACTGATTTTTGACTTGAACTGTTGGTTTTGAGTGCTGATAGTCTAAAGCAGCAAGAATATATAATACAGTTCTGTTAGTAAATCCAGCAGCTCTGTCATACCTGTATTAGCTGGTACAAATATATCTCATTTTACCTTTTCTTTCAAAACCTTGTCCCCCAAGGAAACAATTCTGTAGCACTGCCCTGGCACATTTTTCACAGGGGATTTCAGTCACATCTCAGAAATCTCCATCAATTCAGACTCTACCATGTCCCTGGGGAGGTTGTTCCACTGAATCATTGTTCTTACTGAAAAAAAAAAAAAAATCGTAAGAAAATAAAACCTGTTTCAGAGTGCGCTGGTGTCTGTTACCCTTGGTCTTCTTCCTGTGGTTCCTTGTGAGGAAAGAGCTTCTGATCTCTTCGTTGCCACCCTTTAAGTATTGGAATAGTGTGATGATGTTCCCCCTGAGCCTTCTCTCTGCCAGGGAAAAGAGATCTGACTCCTTTAGTCTTTCCTCATCAGGTGGGTTCCCCAGTCCTTTGATCGCCTTTGTGGCAGCTCTTGGGATCCTCTCCACTCTGTGTCTTTTTCTTTCCCAGACTGTAGGGGCCAGAAAGGGACACAGCTGTGCCTGACAAAACTGGCAGCAATGAAACAGCAAATAGAAGTCTGAGGCCAATCAAAAGAGACTTCATGGTCCTGGGACAAATGGCAGAGGGATCAGGAGGACAGGGAGTGATCTCCTTGGTCCTTCCAGTAGCAAGGAATAATATTGATAGGAAAACGCAGCTCTGTTCGGTCAATGTGTGGCTGTGAGGTTGGTGTCAATGGAAAAAATGTGGGTTTTTTGACCATGGGATGATCTATCAACACCTGCTCTGCTGACACCTGTTGGGGTGAGGCTTTCTAAGAGGGCAAAAAGAGTTCCAGCACTGGAGCACTGGGGTCATTGACAGAGCTCCGAACTAGCTTGGAAGGGGGAAAGGGACAAAACCAGGCTCCCCAGTGCTGGGCGATGGGGTTTTGTGCCAAAACTTGCGGATCCTAATGGGATCCCTCAATCTGCTGTGCCAGGTGTTGCCCACAGGGTACCACACCTGAGATGTTTCTCTGCCAATGCACACAGCATGAGGAGCAAACACCAGCTGGAAGCTTTGGCCCAGGCCCAGCGGTCTGACATCGTTGGCATAAGTGGAACGTGGTGGGATGAGTGCTGTGGCTGGAGAGCTCTGTTGGATGGTTGTGCTTTCAGAGTAGACATTCTGCAGTGTGGTAGTTTTTAGAATGGAGATTCAGGACTGCAGTGCTGCTGTGGCTGCTGCAGGTGCCTCTGTTGCTGTAGTAAACCACAACGGTTTAGCTCTGGACCTGTGCAGAGCAGTCACTGGCTGGTCTGGGGACTGCAAAATGCATAAGACATCGTGGACACTAATAAGCAATTAAATAAGGAATGTACAGAATGTCTCATACCATGGTGAATTTGAATGTTTTGTTTTAATCAACAGTTTTGCTTTTCAGGTTTCAAGGTAATAGAAACCATTAGCATCTGTTAATGTATGTGTTTAATTTCCACTAGCATTAATTGCAGTTAAACATTTGCATTAAGTACATCTCCCTTGAGCTCTCTAATATTGCTTGCAAAATGTAATCAGATAGTAAATGATTGTGAATGCACAATTAGAGTACAGATGGCTTCAACTGTGAATTAAAGTCTTAATATTGATAATCCAGGTTTTTCACAGGACCTTTTCTAATACCCTAGTAAAAAAGTGTTAGCAGTGTATGTTAAAATCATTGGGTAAACCAGTAAAAGCTAATCCATGTATGTTATAATTTGGCTTATAATCATGATTTATTTAACAAATGTAATTAAACCACCTTTTGTTTACTTGGACTGCACATCCTCAGCTTGCAGGGATAATCTTGTCACATTCAGTTTAAAGTCTGAACTTCGGGTGCATGTGGTTAACTGTGAGAAATCTGGAAGGCAGACAAGAACTTGTGGGCTGAAAAGGTTATGAAATGTATATATAAATAATATATATATATATAAATTATATATATATTTTATATATAGATAAAAATAAAAAAATATAAAATTATCTTTCTGCACTGAACTCAAAATATGTATCTCTGCTGCTGACCTCCCAATTTCCCTCAGAACCACAGAATTACAGAATGGTTTGGGTTGGAAGGGACCTTAAAGATCATCTAGTTCCCCTGCCATGGACAGGGACACCTTCCACCAATGCAGCCTCATCTCCTTAAATTATAAGCCCCAACAAATATTAAAATTGGCAGAGTGGAGTATCTTTAAAGTTGAACCTGTCTCTTGTGGTGAGATATAAACTCTAAGTACATCTTTTTACCTGTCACACTTCACTGTCTCTTTATTTACTCCATATCATCAGCTGTGTCTATTCTGAGGACTTGTAATTTCCTTCCTCCTGTTGTGTTCATTTCTTACCTGGTTGATTCTTACCCAAGTCTCAAATATCAAGGCCAAGTGTACTCTGTACCTAATCCAAGTATGGAAGCGTTCAAGGGTTTAACATGAAGGATATATTTAAGTACTGGTTTGAATTGATGCCTGAGTTAATTTTGCCAGTGAAGCATTGGGTCTTTGGATCACTATTGCTGTGTTAATCAATGTTTCCAAGTCCTTTAAGCTATTGCTTTGCCTGGGATTTACAGCTTGTGTCCCACAATGTTCTTGAGTAAGACTCGGGCTGTGAAGATTATAGAGAGATATTACGCATTATAGCAATCTGACAGCTCAGCTGCTGCTATTTTTTTATAACACTATGATTAGGTAATTCCTGCCTTAATTCTGTGGTTATTTCTTGCAGACTTCCAGTGGGTCCAGGGAGATGTGTGTGAAGTTCAGCTGATGGTGTACAACCCTATGCCTTTTGAGCTCCGAGTAGAAAACATGGTATGCATCTTTCTAAATCCTCTCTTTCTGTTATTTTCCTGAAAAAAAAAATAATCTCATTTGGACTTTCAAATATGGCTTTCTATAAATATTTTTAAAAGATGGTTTAAGCCAGCATAACCTCAGTTCAACGGTGTGGTGTTGTCAATTTTCTCAAATTTGCTAGTGATGAGGTATTGAAAGGAAAAATCTCTGCCACTCAGAGTGTTTAAATGCTTTACTTGCACTGACCCGAAAAACAATTTTATACATTTCTGCATTGACTACATGATTTTTTTTTATTGCTACATGATTTTCATGTACTGATTTTCTCGTAATAATTATATCCTGAAACCTAATAATTACTGTACACTTGCTACTGTAATTTAAAAATCCGTATTCATCCTTGCTTCTCAAATTCCCATTTTGACCACCATTTAAAAACCTGATGAACTAGAATAGTTAGGTCTGAGAAGCTTTGGGTTTTAATATAAACTTCAGCTCATGGATTTGTTGTTCCCAGTGATTTTTGTTATTTGAAAACACTGTAATGTTAAATGATCAGAAGGGAGTGAAAAAAGGCTAAACCACTAGAGAAGTCTATGAGGTTAGAAGGATCAAGCCCAAGCTCTCTGCTATTTCAGGTGGCTGCTTGCAGTGTATCCTGAAAGAAAGGAAATTGTGTTTTTTTTTTCTTTCCCTTCTTTATTCCAACTAATAGGATTTTTAAAAATTGTTACCCATTTAAAGGTTAAAAGTTCTCTAACTACCAGATCAGCTTAATCTCTGCTCAGTCCTAATCCAGCATTTTCCTTTATGTTAAATATTTTTACCTTCAATGTTGCTTTAAAAAGAAATTACATCTTTTAGAGGCTGTTGTTCTGTCGTCTAATTGAATCAGTGTACATTGATTTGCTCATGATTTTTGTTTGTGTTTTGTTTTTATTGATATGTCTACTGCATTGTCTAACTGCAGTGTCTAGTCAAAGAAGTTGCCCTAAATTACTGATAATAAACCACATATAATAAAGTGGTTTTCCACGGGAAGCGAATATGCCTGAAGATTTTGTTTTTATAGCATGATAAAAATTCTTGGAAGCTAACATGCTGCTGTCTCCAGCAGCATTTTCTCTCACCCTCACAGAAATACTCAATTTCTTTAGGAATGAGTAGAAAAAATTAGTTTTAAAGCTGCACATCAGAAAGGTCTCTGTGGGAATTAATTGATTAACAACATTTTGATTTGCATTCTGATTTGTATTGTGTAAGTATTGATGTCATTATATATTAAAAAAACTTGGATAATTTCTTAATGAGGAAATTTCTTCCGAGTGCTTACATTCACTCAAGAGCTCGGGATAGAGTTATTTGCATAGATCTGCACAACATCCATTCCCTGAGCAAATTAGTTGTAGTAGCATGAACACTTCTCTTTACTGGTGTCGTGATAAAGTTCTCTCTTGGAATTAACACTGAATTCCAGTTCCACTGGTAAGCACAAGAGGAATTAATTTGCAACCAAGATGCAAATAATTGAAGAGATTAACGTAACTCTTTAGTCGGTGCTCCATAAATAGAGCGCTTTGAGAAATTCTGCTCTGCACTAATGTGGGTTCTCTGGGAGAAATTGGTTGATTTTGGTCGATTTGTCTGCAGAATCAAGACTGTAGCAAGTTGAGGAAAGTGCTAGTTCCCCTTGATGTGAAATTTCAGAGACAATGTTTTTAGAACTGAGGCCAGTTTGGAGCTCCCCAAATGACAGAAACACTGACATCTCTTCAGTCTGTAGAGGAGAAGAATATTGGGGTCATTCCTACTGCTTTCCTCAATCCCAAAATGGGAGAGTGCAGCAAAAACTGAGTCAGGCTCTTCCCAGAGGTGTCCACAATCCCAAAATGAGAAAGTGCAGCAAAAACTGAGTCGGGCCCTTCCCAGAGGTGCCAAGTGTAAGGGTGAGAGTCAGGGAATGTGCTGCAGCCATGGGAAACTTTCCTAATGAGAAACCTCCCCTTTTCCAAGCATGAGGGTGGTCATACACTGGGACTGGTTGTCCAGAGAGAATGTGGGACCTCCATCTTTAGAAATCTTTAAAACTTGAGTGAACAGGATGAGAAAAACCTAAACTACCACCAAAGGTATCCCTGTTTTGAGCACTGGCCTAAACAAGATGACCTCTACCCTTTCCTTTCAACCTTAGTTGCTGATTTTCCAGTCTCATCTGTGAACTTTCTGGAACGTGGGAATAGTTATATGTTATCATAAGAATAAACTCTTCTGGTTTTGTTTTTATTTTAATAATTCAGAGTGTTCTTTAATATTTTAAAATGGTGTGTTTTATTATTAACATGTACTCATGCCTGCAGTCCCCATACCCTTTTCTTGTCTGATTTCTCATCACATATCACATCTTTACAGATTATTTACTCCCAAAGTCTCAGTTTTAAAGCAAGCATATCCTTTTCTGTCGTTTTGTGGCAGTTTCATCTTCTTTGTCCCCCAGCTTTTTTCCTTCTGCCTGATTCAGCACCTCACCTTTGCGGGATGATTGCTCATTCAGGCTTGTTTCCAATCTTCATTGAGTTCTTCATTGCTTCATTTTTCTTTTCCTTTCCATGGTCCACCAGTCACCCACATGTAACTGTCCTGAAAACTATAGTCTTATTTCTTTTTTACAATTTTCCCCTTTCCCTCAATTTAGATTTGTTGTTCTGATAGATCATTCATTTCGTGTTAAATGAAACCCAAGCTTTTGCCATGGTGCTTTTCCTACTGTGTCTTTTTTTTTGTTAAATTTCTATTGTGATGGTAAACAACTTAGTATTGAGCACAGGTTGTTAAGGAGAATGTCTCCCCATGGAAAGGCTTCCATTGATTGAAGCTTTTTCATTAATTGAAGTATTAATGCTGAGTCCATGTGGGTTAATTGAGGTGTGCTTAAGTAAAAGGCATTGAATTTCTAGACTTGACATGAGGCTGTGGAGACAAGACTTTGATTAGCGTTGCTCAGATGATCAACCCTGAAAAATTGATTTTCTTTGTTGTTTTATTTTATTGTTCTCAAAGATTTTGGCCCATCTTTGTTGTTTTTACTGTTTATTTCCTGTCATGAATATTCCTGATTTGGGACTCTAATTTGGTACCTATTCTTCATGCTTGTCCCATTTCTGTATTCTTTTTCTGTCTTTTTCTATTTCATGTTTCTGTTTTGTCCATGTGGTTAGAAGGCTGATCCACTGAAAGGTGCAATAGTGTTGGTAAAATGACAAATGAAAATGTTCAATCATGGAACATGGAAGTGATTAAGTCCCACAACTGTGTGAGTCAATAAAGTGCAGTAGGAGAGATCTTGGGGTTGATCAGAACAAATGCTTTAATAAAACTCAGCAGGTACCTTAAATCAGCAGGATGAGAGACAAAAATGAGTCTAACTAGAATTGGCTGTGATGGATTAGACAGAATATTTGCCATCCTGGTGCTGGAGCCCAGGTCAGCTGGAGATGGGATGTTCAGCTGTAAATAAGAGTTGCACCACTTTGCCTTTTCTGCCAGGAATATTGATTTCTGTGCAGGCTTGTTCAGGTATGTGAGTGATGGCCCCCAGCCCTTTTGCAGTTTCTTTTGCAGCCACTGCCATTGCTGCAGTTTTCTATCCAGGGAAAAATGTCCTTCACGTATCAGGCCTTCAAAAAAATCCCCAAAATTCTGGGAAATCTCCAGTGGATTTATCTTGTATCTTGAGACAAATGCTTAAAGCAGCAAACCACAGTACAGTCTGGGGAGATCTACTGCTAAAATACATGTGAAGATGCAGTGCAAAATGTGTTAAGTTCTCTAAGATTTTAACTACTTTTCCATCTTTGTTTATCAAGTTCCATATTAAAAGTGAAAAAAATAAGGCTGAGAAATTTAGAGGCAATGTTATGTATTGAGGGAAAGCATTTTCTCTACTCTGACTGTAGAAAATGCTGTGGTTCTAAGAAAGCTACAAGATCTACAGGCAGTGTAAACCGTATTTAATAAATAAATATCAAGAAGTGGAAAAATACTACCCAAACTCATAAGAATATTGTAATTTATAATATTTTGTCATTATTCAAGAGTTAAGTATTTGTTCTGTAGGTTTCCTTCTGTTTGGGACCTGTATTTAATTGAAGAAAATCAAATGTGGTATTTTGATTAACGATGCTTCAAGAATGGCTGTAACATTGTTTTTTAAACTTCATAACTGTGCTATTAGCCAAGAGCTCTATGTTGATGTTTAAAAATATCATCTAAAATTTTGATAAATCTGTATGTATAATCAGTCCCACAACTTTGCTTATGATGGTTTAAATTGTTTCCATGAACCGCTCTTTTCTGAGTTCACATCTTTTACTATTTCTACCATCTTGAGAGAATATTTATTTACTGCTACACTACATTTGATGGAGACTGTATTAGTCAAGAATGTACTCAGAAAGGTGAAGGGGGAAAAGAATAAAAATGGTTGTGTTTGGTGTTTTTCTAGGTCTGCCTGAAATAACCTTATTAGCAATAGTGGGAAAAATTTCCTTTTAAATAAATAATTGACAGTTTTTGTGTAAAATATTTGACAACATGGTATAAAAGTATGTTCAGCATGAAAACTAACTTTGAAGGTCATGTTACTTTAAAAAAAGAATGATTGCATTTTGGGATTGGTAAGTAAAGCCTAAAAAAAGCAGTTACATACTCATGTTATTTTAACAGCATCCCCAAATGCTGCCATTTGCATGCAAGTTGTTTTGTTCCTCTAAAACTAAATTGAGATTTGAAGGGATTGAAAGACATGCTCTGATAAAAGCATGCATATATTCACTCTAAGACAATTTAAATTGTTTTATAAGAATACAAAGAAATGTAAACTTTTTTTTTTGGGTGTGTGACTCATATTCCCTGGAGGAAACCTTGGATTTGGATGATCTTTTCCAATGGGATCAGAAAGAGAAATGATTATGAAGTGATTACTAAATGATTACTGAATATTATTACTTGAAATAACATATAAAACTCTCAGGAAAAGAAATCTAGCACATTTCCCTACTTCTGGTGGTGTGGCCGATATGTTTTAGTTAATGGATGTGAGAATACTTCAGCCTTGATTAAATTTTCATTGTTAGACTAGAAAATTTTAGGCACCAGAGGGCAATGTTGGGCAAATATTGTAGAATTGTCAGATTCAGCAAATTGCGGTTTTGGAATTGTCTTTCAGACATTCTAAGATATGTCATTGTCTTTTACTTTTGTGGGCTAAGTTTTAAGGGTGAGTGTCTTCACTTAGTAATCTCAATTTATGTCTGGAAATCTGAACCTCAATCTAGCTGATTTTTAGATTGATTTTTTTTTTTTTCCATTTCAATGAGTTTTAATGCTTTTTTGATATCTTTCCTTTTAAAAACTTGGAAGTTTTACTGAACAGTAAAACTTTGAGATTCGGGGAATTGAATGCTCTTCTCTTCATTTTGTATTAGTGCACTTCAAGCTCTTTGAGTTCTAGTCCATGGGATGTGCTTAGTGCTGGTGTTTTGGCATTTACATTTTTTGTTCTCTAAAAAATCCCTTTGTTTTCATGGTTTTCATTACATATTAGATAATATTTAAGGGTCCCTGTCAGTTTTGTTTGTTTACGTTTACTACAGCTGGTAATAGACAACACATTGGAGGGTTTGTGGGTTTTTTATCATTGATTTTGCAGGGCATTAAGTCCTTGGATGAAAATTTTTAGTTGAGGTGAATCCTGAATACTTCAAATATATTTGAATATTAGTTCAAGTGATAGATCAGTGGTTTTGAAACTAAATTAAAGTTTACCAGCCTTCCCTGCCTGTTTTAAAAGTGAGTTTTGGAGAGTGTATGGGGTCACCTTTTGTTTATGTTCTGAGATTTGCTTCAGCCAAAGCAAAAGCTGCAGGATTGGGGTGAAAACTGAGGCTGTGTCAGCATTAAGGTTGGAATGCTCATCCTTTTTCTGTGGGGTGAATCCCACTGGAAGGATTCATGTGGGAATCAAAAACTCTCAGTGCTCAGTTACACTGAGTGGTGAATACACAGGAATAAAAGGTTAGGTTTTACTTATGTTTTTGTGGATTGTTTCTGACGGCTGAAGTCTCCACATGAAATGGGAAGAAAACAAAAATTCAGTAGAAATGAATTTATTTACAACTTGAGTAAAATGATGAAATGGAATTTTGTGCAGTATAAAAGGACAGAGTTCTCTAACGCAGCTTTCCACAAGGCCAGAGTAGCTTTGGTTGAGTAAGGTGGTGCCTCGAGAGTGTCAGGTGTACAAAGAAGTAATTTCTAGAACAATGATTTTATAGATTTTGGGTATGTTATGCATTTTTCTGTGGCTCAAACCATGAGTTTTTTCATCTCAAAAATAACGTGTTCCTCTGTGACAGTTCTGAGCTCCTGTGAAGCATCCACATGGAGTCGAGATTTAATCGACTAGCTGCTTTAATTGATGGAGATCTTTGGGTAGCGTCTTTATTTAAAAATAAATATCTATGGATATAGAAAAACAACCAGTAATTTGGTTTTATATGTTTTCCAAAATCAAATTTACTTTTAGCAGCACAGTCTATGCTCAAGCATCTTAAATTCATTAACCCAGCTTAAAGAAAACCTCCAGTCTACTAAGAACAGTAATGTGGTGTTTAAAAGTTTCTTAAATGATTATTTTCTGCTTAGTTTCTTGTTTTGTCCCATGTTTTAAATTTTGGATGCTAAAAGATTTCTCTGACACAAAGGCAGTAAATGCAGTCATTTAGTCGTGGGAGAGGATCAGTTCAGCAAAATGAATGCCTTATTCCAACTCACTAAAAATGTTTAGGTTGGATGGTTAAGATAGAGTTGCTCTATTAGCTGTAAATACTAATATTCTTCTTCCCCTTAGAAAACATATTTTGACCAGGTAATTAAAGCTAAGCAAGATCTGCTATGATGTTTGGTTTCCACTGCTCAAAATCGATCGAATATATAAGTTAAGGTCACAGGTACCATTAAATGTAGGTACAAAACAGCACCACGCAGATGATATCTCTGATTCTTTCACTGTGCTTGGGTATAAATTTTTATTAGTTTTTCATACATCATTCCCAGCTCAGATCCTGAAACACGTTTCCGTGTTGAATACAAATCCTGCTGTAATTCTGAATGCACACTCCAGTCCCTGCAACTTAAACCCCAGAATAACTGCTATGAGTAAATTGGAATAAATCATAAAACTTTGGCTGATGTAATGCATGGGATTAAAATATAAGTATCTAGCATAAAAATGTAAGTGTATATCATAAATGGATTTATCTGTGTAATATGTTTTTTTTCAGGGTCTCCTGACAACTGGAGTAGAATTCGAGTCTCTCCCTGCTGCCCTTTCCCTCCCTGCAGAATCTGGTCTCTATCCTGTGACTCTTGTTGGGGTTCCCCAAACCACAGGGCAGATCACTGTCAATGGTAAGGGACGTCTCAGTCACTCTTCATTGGCCAAACAACCTGAGTTTTACACCTCTGGGGGTTGCATGGCTTTGTTTTCCACGTGTGTGTTCACCACTGAATGCTCCTCAGTCAGGAAAAGCAAAAAAGCCAAAATGGGAATGTGCCCTCTGGACCAGGCTTCATTAAAAACAGCCTGATGAATCACACAGCAGCAGTAACGAGCACATTCTTGGAGTATCTCATGTGTGAGAGGATGAGGATAATGAACTCCAGCTCCCCTTTATTAATGCTTTCATTTGGAAAGCTTCTGAGGAGGATTAGTTGAACTTTTTCTTGAGAATGCAGAAGATAATCTTGCAGGTTTTTTTTTCCTTAATTAATCGTGTTCATGTAAGATTACAGAAATTTTTGCAGATTGCTTCCGTGGAAACAATTTAGCCAGTGTGTATGGCCTGTTGAGTCAAGATATCTTTTCATTAATAAGCCCAAATAAAATTGTGTTTGTAGTAAGGAAAAAAATTAAAGAGCTTTTGCAAAAGACGAGCAGACCTAGAAAAGGAGGCATATGTGGAGAGGATGGATTCAACATGTAGTAGGAGTGAATCATCTTACCAAATCACATTTTTAAGTACATGTTCCTGGAATACAAAGTTAGGATACAGGACAAGAACCATTTTAGTAAAGCTAAAAGAAGATGGCTTTGAACTTGAAGAACTCTCTTCTCACCGAGTTTTTCTCAAGTGCTTTTGTGTCTGCTCATAAAAAAAAACTTCATGTGATTTTTTTTTCCAGAAACTATTTCAGTAAATACAGAATAGCATCAAAGCACTCAGAACATTTGTACTGTAGTTGTCTCCTTTGAGTTCCACATACTAAAAATGTATTGCAAGGAGAGGAGTTGATTTCTGTACTTGGCAGCTTTTTGTGTGTCAATGTCTCAAATTTTCCTTCAGATATAACTCTTAAATATTGCCTGGTAACGAATCAGGGTAGAGGTATTTTTCTACTAAATTAAACTTTTAAAAGTTGTGTTGTTTCAGGCAGGTGTCCGTTTGTATGCATGCATATTTTGCCATTATTAATTTTTTAAGGATTCTTTTATCCTTCTGGATGCAGTTGAGATTCTTTCCTATAAACATTTTTTTGAGGAAACAAGAAAGGCGTGTTGAAGGTTGACATGTTTTATGTGCACCGGTGAATTTGGTGATGAGGTATAAAATGGTGTCCATGCTATGACTTGTGATGTTGATCTTGTGAAGAATTCTGCAGAAGTTACTGTAATGCATTGTAGAAATCAGAGGCTCTTTACAATTTCTTTTATTTTACATGCCACAGATGCAGAGGTGAACATGTGTGTTTGTACATTGTCATGTACTTAGAAATGTTGTTATTTAAGGGGTTTGAAAGTCCTTTACATATTTTGTGTCCTGAGAAGATTTTCCTGTAGAGAAGGTGGTGGTTTGGGTAGCACCTCCACTGACAAGACCTGGCCAGTAAACTTAGTACTTTTACACCTTCCAGAAAACAGTAAAATTCTTGCCATAACTGGTGTTTTTTCTAAAACTCAGGTTACCATACTTCAGTTTTTGGAGTCTTCAGTGATTGCCTTCTGGACAATCTGCCAGGAGTGAAGACCAACGGCTGCACTGTCGAAGTCATTCCAGCTTTGCCAAGGCTGCAGATCAGCACCTCCCTTCCAAGGTGGGAAATTAAATTAAATGAAATGATGATTTTATTTGGTCGTATTTCACTGTTAGTCACATGCTGAATAAATACTCTTCCACCTGAGTGTATAATCAATGCTTTAGTAAAATAAGACAAAATCTACATCTGTGTTATTTACTTTCAAATGTAAACCTAAGCTTTTTGTTTTACTGCTTGAAACCATGGTATTTCATAGAAATATGTGGAAATAATTTTGCAGTATTGTTCTGCTCAAAACCTTGGTTTTGGGCAAAGAAGAATGTGTAAAGCCAAGAAGTTACTGTTTATGTCTTAACAATCCAGTCCAAGCATCATTTTAAATTCAGATCAATTATTACAAAAGAAAGGAAAAGTAAGAGATAAAAATATGCAGAAGAATCATCACTAATAAATACATGGACATTTATACACTGGAAGCACCATTTATTTTGCTTTTTATTATGCAATTCCATGATACTTTTGTCTGAATATGAGGGGGAAAAAAGAAATTCCTTCTTTCCTTGCACTCCACATGCCAAATTTCAGAGTCCTGAAATGATAATGATACATGACAGTACATTCTGAAAGATCAAAACTTACTTGTTTGAAGTCCTCATTACAGATGTGTTCTGAAAGACTGAAATCTGCTCCTGTTTTGGAGGCTGCTTATCCTGTGGTAAGGAAGGATAGGATCAAAGGGAAGGGTGCCAGGAATACCTGCAAAAAGAAGAGGAGTTATTGGCCATTAATCTCAGTAGCTTTTGTCCTTGTATCCTTAATGCCTTCTGACCACTGTGCATTAACACAAAAAATACAGTCAGAAATGGAACCTCTACCCATCTGTCTTGTTCTGCAACTTCCTTCCCTCATTCATGCTCTAAGAAGTTCGTTTCTAGTTTTCCCTCATTCATGCTCTAAAAAGTTCATTTCTAACTGTTTCACCTTTCACACAGGGAATTTTTCCCAGGATCCACTGCCATGAGGTTTTTGCCCTGTGCTGTCCGCTAAAACTGCTCATTTTAATGAATTCCTCTTGACTTCCCCCCTCCCCTTACCCTTTCTTAGAGTTTTTGCAGATACTTTAACAAGCCTTCAGAGTAAGAAATACGTGTTTTATATTGTTTAAAATTTGACTTGTGTTATGCATAAATTACTAACTTCTGTCCTCAATGGTTATAAAAAATGACTCAGTGGTTATATAAAATGGGAATGGAAACTGGATCTGGTATCTTCAAGACTGCAAAGCAGTAGTTTCTGAGTCTTCAGAAAATAGTGAATAGAATTACTTGGACAGGCTTTTAACATTTTTGTCATAACAATTAGTTTGTCACATTTTGTAGGTCTGCTCATACACTTCAGCCTTCTTCAGGGGATGAGATCTCCACCAATGTGTCTGTCCAGCTTTACAATGGAGAGACCCAGCAGCTCATCATTAAATTAGAAAACATTGGAACAGAGCCGCTGGAGAAACTGGAGGTCACAGCAAAAACAGTCAACACCAAGGGTGTGTATGCTGATTTATATTTGGAATTAATAATGCTGACTTCTTCTCTATGTTATACTTCTTTTAGGTCGGTTTAGAATAAATATCATAGTCCCCGTTACAGAGCTGAAATAATTCAGTTTGATTTTATTGTAGGAATATAGAAATGAAAGAGAATGTAAGAAAATGTAGAAAGATGAAAGAAATTGTAAAACCATCTGTGTGTTAAAAGGACACCTGCTTTTTGGAAATCTAGATGTAATTTCAGTGTTATTTAGGGAAGAAATCCTGAGGCAATAACTTGTAAAGAGGAAGAATCTTGGGTCTAAATTATTTTCTCCTTATGTCTAAATATGCTGATTAGTTCATTAAATAAATTACCATTAGCAGTAATGTTGTCCTACTTGAGGGAGTGGAAGTAAATAAGCCTGTTTCTATCTCACTCAGTGAGCAATAAGAAAAAAATGGGAGAGGAGACTTTAAAAGACAAGACAATAAATAAAATAAGCTATTGTGAGTTAAAAGAATAATTGAAGCTCTGGAAGAAATACAGCACATCCCCTGTGTACACTTAATTCTCTTGAAATACTCTGTCCATGTTAGAATTCAAAAGTAGTCTGGTAGGTGAATCCTGCTTTTGTTTTGTGATGTATTTTTTTTTGGTTTGTCCTCTGAGGCATTGTTATGAAAATAATATTAACGGAAGAACTGCAGGTGACAAGCAACATAATCTTTACTGACAGTAGAAATACCTTATTTTATTGCAGGTTTTATTCTGTCAGTGCCAGAGCATTAAAATGCAGTGTGATACCTTGTGATTTCTGTTCATTTCAGTAGTCAAGCTCGTGATTTTTTTTATAACAGAGTATCCCCTTCTCCACAACCTGAGAGAATAGGAGTTGCCAATCATCTCAAAATAGATTTTCGGCCTGAGACTTGTTACCAGGAATAATTTTAAGAGTTGAAGTGTATAATGACTTACTGTTCTTATTTCAGAAATTCCAACATGCTCCTCCTGTGCCGGGGGCTGTATGTATGGAATGGAGAGGGCAAATACAGCACTCAGGTGAAATGGAGAAATGTAGGTAATGAAATGTATTACATGGTGGAATATATGGGCCTCTGAATCACACGTTAATCAGGATTTTTGTACATAACATTACATAGTTAATGGGCTCACAGTGCTGAAAAAGAGACTCATGTCGACTTTAAAACCACCATCTCTCCATGACAACTTTTGTTAGAAAAAATGAGGAAAAAGGAGAAGAATTGATAGACTCAGCTCTATTTCTTCATCCTGTGCTTTTTTTCTCATACAAAATGTTTACAATGAAGCCCCTTTGTATATCTGACAGTGTCTTAGATTTTATTAGGCTTGATAATTGTCTGTCAGAAAAAGAAAAATTTCTGATGAGTAAGCTGTAAGCATGCATACTCAAAAAATGCAACACTTAAATCCCTATCTTAGGAAAATTGAAGTAAGAGTGAGTTTTGAGAGACACTGAATGATACTTGTTCTGACAGTGTGAGAACTGTGCCATCAGTGTCATGCAATCCAAAATATCTGTGTGGGCAGGACCTCTACAAATCGTCTTAACCTTCTTTTGAAAGCAGAATTTTGGGTGAGCCAGGGTCCTGTCAAGCAGAATGTTCCGTTTCTTGCATTGTCTCACAAAAGTGAAGTGCAGCCCTGTATTTGGAACTCTGTGCTTGAGATGAACTGTGTTATTGGAGGAGAAAACCCAAATAAGTGTGACTTTTTACATGACTGTGCTGTGGAAACAGTGCAAAGCGCTGGAAAAGGCTGGCCATGGCAGAAGAACCAATGGTCCACATAAAGCATGCAAGAATTAATCACGTTATTTCAAATGGGATTGCATGGAGGTGGTGCAAAGTGTCATAGAATCAGTCACTGAATGGTTTGGGTGGGAAGGGACCTTAAAGACCTTGGAGTTCCAATTCTCCTGCCATGGGCAGGGACACCTTCCACTAGACCAGGTTGCTCAGAGCTCCATCCAGCCTGGCCTTGGACACTTCCAGGGATGGGGCAGCCCGAGCTTCTCTGGGCAACCTGTGCCAGGGCTTCACCACCCTCAGAATAAAGAATTTCTTCCCAGTATTTAAGCCAAACCTGCTCTCTTTCAGTTTGAAGCCATTCCTCTTTGTCCTGTCACTCCATGCCCTGTCCAAAGTCCCTCTTCAGCTCTCTTGGAGCCCTTCTAGGTGCTGGAGGGGCCTCTAAGATCTACCCAGAGCCTTCTCTTCCCCAGGCTCAACAGCCCCAACTCTCAGCCTGTCTCTATAGCAAAGGTGCTGTGATCAACTTCGTGGCCTCCTCTGAAGATTTCCCAACAGGTCTTTCACGTCAACAGGTCCAACATAACTTTCCTGTATTGGGGATGGACCTTTGCCTTTTTTCATGGGCTCTCTTCCATTTTAGTTGTGACCATAAATTGATACAAATGCATGAGGGTGGACTGACAGTACAGTGGCATGGGATTCTGGTGTTCAACAGGGAACTAAAGATTTGTAATGTCAGCAGCTCCGTTTGGTCAGTGGATACAACCTGCATGGAACTCATGGACATATGATGTTAAACCATCTGTAGCAGCAACACCAGCTCCTGGTGTTACACATCAAATTGAGAGCATGTGCAGGTGTTTATGGACTGTCCATAGTATATTAAGAAATTGTCTCTTGGCTGTTCTTTCCTACTCCTCACTGAAATGTGCATGTTCAAGCTGCTCAAGGTCTCCTTAAAAGCTGGTGGGCCACCTTCATCTGCCTGACCACAGCCTGCCTGTCAGCTCGGGAGCCTGTGAGAAGCTGTTGTCCCATTTCAGCCAAATACAAAGAGTTTTCAGTCAGCCTTTGTTTCACCTGATTTGCTTTGGTTCTTTTCATCTTGGCAGTTGCTTGTGAACCTCTTGCAGCTGCTGCCTGCCTGACCCATTTCCCTACTTTCTTTGGAGCCGCAGCTTTTAGCACAGAGATGAGTGTTGTAAATGGCCAACATTCTGGTTTTTACTGTTGGAATTCCTGGCTGGGATTAGCTGTTGCAGTGCAGTGATCTGACTCCCTCCTTTGTTGTGTTAGCATTTATAGCCAGTCACTTTCCTTGAGGAAGCCAACTTCTCTGGCATTGTTTTGGGTGGTGTCATGTTAATGAGAGCCTCTGGAGGTAAGATTTTCACTCTTGCCTTCCCTTATTTCCTCTCTTCTGTCACTCTCAGGTGCAGCTCTTTGGGTTTTCCACTCTGGCCCTCAGATAAATGAGAATGTGCAGCTCCCCCTGTGCAGTTCCTAAAGGACATCACAGGGTTTTTGAGTCCTTCAGCAGCCATGTTTTATGGAACACATCCCGAGGCAGATCAGCAAGAGGGACTTGTCATGTTGCCACAATAGACACATCTGTCACAGCTTTTAGTATGTCACTGCAACCCTGAGCCTGCCAGGCTGTGGCATCTGTGGGTTGGACATCACACGTCCCTACTGTCAGGGTCAACTCTGTGTCACCTTATACTGTCCCTCAGCAGGTCAGACAGTTTAATCCTTTTTTTGGAAAGATGACCTGTGCAGAGCTGGATGCCTTCCCATCCTTTGGCTCCAGTCAGCTCTTGTTAGAGGCTTGTTATGTCTCAGTTAAGGGAGTGCAGTGCAAAGGCTTTGATCAACTATTTGATCAACTCTTTGATCCACTCAGGGGCAAATATAGCACTGGTGTTTTCAAACTTGAGAGGAGCCCACCAGGCAGTCTTTGTATGAGTGGTGGGCCCAGCTACACACACTGAATGAACCTGCATGAAGCAAATCCTCACTGATCTTTCCTAGAAGTGTCTGACCTCTGGAATTTAAACATAGAGAAACAAGTCCACCTGTCCAGCTGTATTCTTGCCATGGCCTTTGAACACATCTGCTAGACCACAAAGGAAAATCTACTCTGAGCTTTAGGAAGAACTGTGAATATCCAGGAATAGATCTATTTACCTTTTTTAGCTAAAAAAAACCAACTCTGTAGAGTCTTTCAAATTGGAGTTCAGTTATTGTGGTAGGTTGACCCTGGCTGGATGCCAGACACCCATCAAAACTGCTCTCTCACTCCCCTCCACAAATGAAAGGGGAGAAGAAAATATAATGAAAGTCTCATGAGTTAAGGACCAGGAGTTGCCACTGACTGATTACTGTCATAGGCAAAACAGACTCAACTTGGGGATATTAACTGAATTTTATTACTAACAGAATCAGACAGGATAATAAGAAGTAAAATATGTCTTAAAAACACCTCCTCCCTTCACTCCCTCTCTCCCAGATTTTACATCCTCTCCCCCAGTGGCACAGGGAGATGGGGATGGGGGTCACAGTCTGTTCATCACATGTTCTTGCTGCTGCTCTGGGAGAGGTGTCCTTCCCCTAACTCCTCCCTGGGCTGCCGGGGAATCTCAGCTCTGGCACCTGGAGCATCTCCTGCCCCTCCTTCTCCACTGACCTTTGGTGTCTGCAGAGTTGTTCCTCTCACATACTCATCTCCTCTCTGAGCACAATTGCTTCTGTGCAGTAACTTCTTTCCTTCTTAAGTGTTTTACCACATAGTAAAGAACATAAGAAGTCCTGAAGTTTCATTTCTATCTGCCAGGTCTAGGAGAAGTTAAAATGTATGGATGCCAGTGCCTGTGCACTTTAAACTGATAGTTATTTTGATTTTATAAAATAAACTATAGCAAAAAGCCAGATTTACAAGGGGATTTAACATTGAAAGTTTCTCTATGCAAATGTGAGTGTGGATTTTTTTCTTTGGCAGACCTTAAAATCTGTTAAAAGTTAGATTGGCTTGGGAAAACCCAAAGTTAGTTTCTGGGTAAGCTTTTACCTGATACTTGTTAGGATTTTAGTGAGTAAGTATTCAGTAAAGTGATGAAACAGGTTGCTATTTACAACTTCTGGTAACAGGTGCTTGTAACTTAAGATATTTGCTAAACAGAGATTTTGGACTTGAGAAAGAACTGAAAGCAGCCTTGCCCCAAATTAGCCTTCCACTGAACTGAAAGGTCTGAAGCCAGAGTATAATCCAATATAATTGTGATTACTGAACAGGATCAATATTGTTAAACTATAAACAAGTGTCAGATAAATATAAATTAGAAGTTTCTCTATAGCTTGACTTTTAGTTCAAGCATTGTGTTGTAATTACTGGTGTTAATTAGTATCTGCAAGGGCTGTTCTCACTTCAAAAGTCTTTTCATGTGTAATATCTTCAAATAAATCTCTTACTTAACGAAAACACGTTTTGGAAACAGTTTGGTGCTCAATAGCTTGGGATATGCCTTTCTTTGCTTACACTGAGGGAAAAAACTCCTTTAGCATATTGGATTTTTACTTACCAGGAAAAGGGGATAGAGATTGCCCTACTCATAAACCTACTTTTTTTCATGAAAATAGAAGAAAATAATCAGGAGGTGATATGGTTCCAGCTAAATCATTCGGTGAGATGGAGATGACTTCGAGGAGACAATTCTTAGGAGGATTTTTTATTTTTACCTCATCTTTATTTTTATAAAGAAATTGTGCTATTGATTTGGTGGGGAAAGACACGAGACCACATCTGGTGGTCTGTGAGAAGAATATATTTCAGGCAAAGCTGTTACTGTGTTGGGTAGAAGTTAATGGAAAAAAATTCTTTTTTTTTCCTTCTCTTTCCATAGAGAGGAAAAACAAAGGTTTCTGTGCAAATCAACAGGATTTGGACATAATCTGGAATTCTGATTGCTGTTTTCGAAAGATCCCTTATTGCTGGTTGTAGTTGTTGAGGCAGTCTGCCCACCCTATTTCCTCACAGGATCTAGAATGATGGTTTTGGAAAAGTTCTGAAATGCCAACGGATTACCTTGCTCTTAAATCCTGTAGTCTGGGAAGGTGTAGAGATGAGCTGTGTGACTTCCCATAGTCCCTGTTAAGCAAAGCTGTGCTCAAATGGTGTCTAAATGACCTTTTAGAAGAGTTCTCCAGTATACTTTAGAGATAACTTGCATTGCTCTAATAGATCACTAAAGGCATCTTTAGGACTCTCCCAGTCAAACCATTATGCTTATTTCATGTATCAATAGACTTTTTGGTGGTATTTAGCGTTGTATGGTCTTGCATAGATGAATGAATTTATGGATGGTGTGGATTGACCCTGGCCAGAACTGGGGATCCATTATTGATGAACAGTAAATACTGGTTATTTTTCCCCCTTGTATTATTTTCAGGTATGTCAGGCTTATGAGGGACCTAATAATTACCTATCCCCTATCTCATATGGACCAATGATGAATAATTTATTAAACAGATTTTCTTTTGCTGTAGACTAATCCTGTCTGGCAGCATCCTTAATTTTTGGGTCTTGCAAAAAGCTGCCTCTCAGCTTTAAGAAAGGACTTTTAAAAAATGTGAAAGCCAGTAGTCTTCTTAGCCTTCTCTGTTGCTCAATAAATAACTGAATAATGATGTTACAGCTGTTTCCAAATTTCAACTGATTAAGTTTGGTGTAATATTTTGATGAAATGCTCTCTGCATTCATGTGATGCCTCCTGAGTTGAATTGTGTATGTTTCAAAACGACATGAACTTTCAGAACCCCTGCAGGCTATATTTGAAGTGTGTATTTAATATTGCCTGTTGTGCGATTTTTTTTTCTGGTAATGGTCTGCTTCATTTAAATTCATATTTTGAGCTTTGTGAGCTGTGTGCTTCCAGGTCAATGTCAGTACACAGTAACTTCTCTGTCTTTCTAGCGTTACATTATTTTTTAATACCTTAATTCTGAATATTTTAGATTTTAAACAGAACATGACAGATTGGTGAGTACTCTCTACAGCCTTAATGCAGGGGTTATGCTCATGAAATATTTACTTATTTTGATACAGAGAAGCTGTATGGAGATTTCTTGAGTTGGAATCTAGAAGACACCCTCTGCCAGTTTCCTCTAAAGCCTGGAAAGGTTGCAACATTTATTGTCAACATTAAAGTGAAGCTGGACTTTTCATGCCAAGAAAACCTTCTGCAAGATCTCAGTGATGGTGAGTTTTTAATTTCTCCTTGTTTACAAGGCTTGTATGTGCTGCTGAAACACTTTTCTAATTGCTGTGCCATTTGTGTTAATCAGATCTGTGATGTGGCTGTGTGTTTGAATATTTGTGTCTTGGAAGGCAAAGGCAGCCCTTGGCTGGGCTGTGTACATTGAAGGGTGAAGTGCTGTGACAACTGTGGGCATGAGAGTGGCCCAACTTTCCCATCATGAGACCTGCCCTGCTATCTTTTAAAATATTTCGGACAGTGTTTTTGATATGTCTCTTTGTAGCCTTACCTTATGAAGATAAAGAAAAATAATTCACAAACATTAGTGGCTTTAAAGAAAAATAGCACTGAGTTGATTATTTAATTATCCAGGACTGTAGAATTCTGAATGATTGCTGAGTGCAGTTTTGCCTAAAGTATCATACTGAAATATAAGGCATAATCCCCCTAATATTTGTACTGCAGAGAAAGTCTCATGTGCTTTAACTTATTTCAAAAGGAAGACGCAGTGTTTGCTTCTGTTAGAATTATTTGGAATTATAAGTACCAGATACTTGTAATAAGGATTTCCTTTTTATAATAAACACACAGTCTTGCTGGAGTAATTGCTCTACTCTGTATTTTTCAATTGTCTGATACATTTACCCTGATGAAATTAACTTGACAAAACAAGATATTCCTGTATTCTAAAAAAAATTATTTGGATTTTTTCCCAGAATCCACTTGCAGGTATGCATTACCATTATAAGTAATCTTTCAGTATAAAAAATGCAACAAAATTACATGCAGAGCTTGTTCACGTTGAATGGGACTGATTTCTGTGAGTTACCTGGCAAATGCATTTAGACAAAAATTACAGTAATTGTTAGTAATGATTGAAAGACTTCTTTGTCTTTGAAACCTCTCTAGTGTAAAATAGGGTCTTTAAAAAAATATTGTAGAACTTAACTGCACAAACCCTACAGCGTTGCTACACTGAGGTTTAGTTTAGAACTTGTTGAAAATGCTGATAGTGGAGGAAGAGCACACCCTGACATTGTGAAAACACAGGTGCCAGGGAACTGGGACTTTGAGAAAGCCCCTTGATTGCAAGTGAAATCTCATGGAAGATGTATATGTATATATGGATATATATGCCCATGTATAAGATTTCCTTCATTTGCTCAGTTTCCAAAAAACTCTGAAGCTGCACTGGTCTAGGAGCTTTTCAGACAAAGTAACATAAACCCAAAATATTCTGTAGGAGGTGACAGTAACATACTTCTTTGTATGGATACTGAGCAGCTGTGGGATTTGGCCTATGGCCAAGTTTTTGTCTTTTACCTGTATCCAACTCTTACAGGGCCACAGATGAACAAAATCTTTAAAGAACATTTTTACCTTACAATTTCTGTCTCCTGCTTCTCTGGAAAGTTGTGTAACTGGAGCCTGGAAGCAATTCAACCTTTCCCCATTCAGTGATGATAAAGGAGTAGGATCCATTAGTTGTTTGGTAGAACTTTGGTGTCTGTGGGTGCTGTGTACTCTGTGTCCTTTGAAAATGTTATTAGAGATGCTAAGTATATGGACAATTTAGTTGCTGCTTTATTTTTTATGTACTGCTTTTAACTTTACAAATGCTGTACTTTCTGAAGAGGCAGGTAAGAGCCTGATGGGAAGAACAATAAAGAGCTAGAAAAATCAATGGCAACTATGACATGACTTTTAATCATAGCGTGGCTGTGGTACCTTTTTTGTTTTGGAGACCAACCACATTTGCAATGATGATCAAAATACTTTTGTCTCTTAAAAGTAATGTCCTTAGTAGGGCAATTTTTACTTTCATGTCTTTTCATTTGCTGCTGAAATTGTTTCCTTTTATGCTTTTTGTCATCAGGACATGGTGCAGAAGGGATAAGTTACTGATGTTCCTGATGATACACGTTCATCCAATTGGAAAGTAAACCAGGTTATCAATCAGAATTGCTGATGTGTGTTGATGGTGTTCTGTCTCACAGAGAAAAATGTTGGGTGTTTTTCTGGATCAAAGGAAACAAAAACACGAGTGGCTGTACAGGATCAGATCAGCAACCATCCAGTCCAATATCCTGACTGTGACAGTGGATAAGAGCAGATTCCAGTGGGACAATACAGGAAAAATTATGCTGTTTTCCTCTAGGCGTTTGGACTCCAGCTGTTAGCTCAGGAGCTTCCCGGGCTGAATATGGTTACTCTGGTTTTAGGCACTGTTAGTTATCCTTAGTGGGTTTCTCTTTCCTAAAATTCTTTGTTCTTGCTGTCAGCACTTTGCAACATGCTGTGGCAAGAAGAGTCACAGCTAAAATACTTTTTAGCAGCTTTGCTCTTACTGGTGTCCTTGTGCTCCCAGGATTTTGTATTGCATGAAAGAGGTAACTACACCTTCTAAACATGGTACCTGCAGTGATTTGATGCATTTCCTCAGGGTATTGTCACAGCAGACTGGAGATTTCTGTCTGGTTTAGTTTTCCCTGTTACAGAAACTGTTCCACACATCAGCCTTGTCCCTTTTGAACTCTTTCAGCTCTGTATATTTGAGGGAGGCTGTACACGTTATTAGAAAGGTGATATGTGTGTTTCTGTAGTGACCTAATGGTACTCTTTGTATTGTTTTATATTACTTTCCTTATAATCATGGAGTAATGTACAATGTATCATTTGTTTTTTTGGCTGTAGCTGGGCATTGAGTTGGGAGATTAATGAATGTGTGACCCACAGCTCCCACGATCCTGCTCAACAGGAGCAATAGGCTGAGAACCTTGCACTGCACATAGAAGTTTAGGATTGTTTTTTCTCATTTATTTATGCTAACTTTCATTTGACATTTTATTGGGTGTCAGTCTTTTCCTTCAGATAACAAAAGACAAGATGAGAAGAAAAGGGCTCAAGTTGTGCCAGGGGAGGTTTAGATTTGATATTAGGAAACATTTATTCACTGAAACAGTTGGAAAAATTTGGAACGGGCTGCCCAGAGTGGTGGTGGAATCACCATCCCTGAAAGCGTTCCAGAAAAATGTGTGGATGTGGCACTTGGGAACATAGTTTAATGGTGAACATGATGGTGGTGCTGGGTTGAGAGTTGGGCAGTGATGATCTTGGAAGTTTTTCTCAACCTTAACAATTCTGTGATTCCCTATCTTAAAGCCAGGATATGGGAGATATGTACAAGAGATCTGTTTGCTGCAAATCCTAGTGAAATTTTGGGTATCTTAACCTTCAGCTGGATGGTTCAGGGTTCCTTCTCTGCATATCCTTGGTTCTCTGGCTGGGAAGGTCAGCGTGGGTGTTCAGTTTGATTCTGAGGTTATTGCACTGGGCGAGGCTGGGGGAAGCACTCGGTCTGCCTGGGACAGCCAGCCCTAAGGAGCTGAAGCACTGAGGTCTCTGTCACCTGCTGAGGTGACCTGAAAAGGTCAACAGGATACTCATATTATGAGCATAATGAATTCCTCTTCCCAGCTATTACACTGTGATTTCCGAAATTCAGCGTTTCCCTGACACTAAATGGGGGAAGAACAATAGCTGCTCTTTCTGGATTGTATTGTACACAGTAACTTGTTTGTGACAAAGAGCCTTTTAAAAAAGCTTTTGTTATGTGGGGATAGTGTTTTGCAAAGTTAATGAATTAATTTACAATGAGTACTTCATTATGTAAAATGTTAATGTTCATTTATTCCCTGTATAGGGAACCTAAAGACAAGTGTGAGAATATTTAAATTCATAAACTCATCAAAGGACCTAATTAATTACACGTTGAGAGAGAAGCAAATCTGTGCCTTAAGTCTCTCCTTCCCTTCTCTGGGGGAAAAAAGGTTGCAGAGAAATAATAGCATATTTCTAAAAGCACCGATCTTGAATATTTTTCACATTGGTATGCAAGACCAGTGTATATTTCATACTCTGTTGTTTTTCTGCTGAAATGGCCAGATTTTATCTACTTCAAAATGTTCCTGCACTTATATAGTGTACAGACAATGCATTTTTTTTTTGTTGGAAAGATACTTGGTTTGGAATTTAAATGTGCTCTTGACAGGTCTTCCAAGAAACTAAGTAGCCTGGAGGATTCTATTAGGATAATGGTATCACTGATGATGATGATGGGGTCCTCAGAGATGTTTCGGTATTACCATTTCTATGTTACTATACTTGGTAGCCTTTCTAACATTTAATCATTCTGAGTATTCTTTCAAAGTGACTTCATTTCTAAGAAGTTTTTTTGTCTTTGCAGTTTGAAGATGTTAGTTTGGTTGTGCTGTTAAAATGAGTAAATGAGGTTTTTTTGCTTTTGTTCTGTTTTTTAAAATACAAATGCTTTAGATATTACAACTTAAAAAAAATTCTTAACTTTTTGAGAACTTCTCCTACAGAATTCTTGAATTAGAGCTTTAGTACATACAGAAGATAAGGTGCCTTGTTCTCTTCCAACTGCTTTTTAAGCTCGATAAATAACCTTGTCTCATAATTTGCCTAATAAAGAGTGGGATTTTTGTAACAGTATGTGAATGCCATAGTACTTCAGGCTGTATCAGTTGTAGCAGCCACTGCACAAATACATAGAGAGATGGTGTTTCGGTCCCCAAATCTTTACGATGTAAATAGCCCAGACAAACTTGAGGCAAATAACAATAAATTGATTATTGGTACATACAGGCTAATACCCTGCCACCCTGTTATGCTCTTCCTTTGCTGAGGCACTTTATTTTAGCATCTAATGTCTGCATAAATAATCTCTAGTGTTTGTTATGAATTTCTTTACACTTCATTTGCTCTCTTTCATTGCATTCACCCTTACTGTAAATTTATCTTCCAATTTAGTTCAGTTCAGCACCCTCAGGACATAAATCCTTACTTATAGTGCATTTGTTATTGTTAGTTTTTGTTTTCATAGGTAATGGGGTCTCAAAGAAGGGCTTGGTCTGTTACATGTCATGTGTGCCCTGCTCCTGGGAGCCAGAGCTGGTGCATTCCCAGGAATTTGGTTAGGGTGCTGCTGCCTGTGCTCCCTACTGTGATAGTCCTGGGCAGGTTTTTGGGAGAGGGAAGGAGCTATATCTCAATGCCCACCTGAAATGTGAAGGGTTAAGTGGATTGTATTGCCTGAAGTGGTGTGTTCTGGTGTTATTCCACTCTTTGTTGCTGCAGACAGCAAATGTCTAGAATTCTGCACGCTTCATGCAGAATACAGTTCTCTTTTTCTAGGAAAAAAAAAGAAAAGGCATTCAAGTTCGGCAAGCAGAGTCTGTCTCCTGTCTTGAGTTGTTTTTTTCTATTTTTCCCCATGTTTAAAGTACTTTAAAGCTGTTAGAGTGTTCTTATGAGATGTTGCCTACCAAGAGCTTTTTGTTTTGAAATTTCAATCCGGCAAGGATTGACAAAATAAACAAATGGGCTGAGGTGGCATTTAGTTTTCGTATGTTATGATCAAGCTGTGTGCTTTCCTAAAACTGTGATTCTATAAAGTAGTATCATAGAATATTTTCGATTGGAAGGGACCTTAAAGATCAACTTATTCCACCCCCTGCCATGGGCAGGGACACCTTCCACAAGAGCAGGCTGCTCCTTGGACACTCCCAGGGATGGGGCAGCCACAGCTTCTCTGGGCAGCCTGTGCCAGGGCCTGCCCATCCTCTGGGTAAAGAATTTCTCCCTGTTGGTATGATGCCACCCCCTTTGTCCTGTCACTCTGTGGCCTTGCAAAAATCCCTCTCCAGCTCTCTTGGACCTGTTTTAGGTACTGGAAGGGGCTCTAAGTTTTCTTCAGAGCCTTCTCTTCTCCAGGCTGAGCAGCCCGAGCTTTCCCAGCCTGTCCCCAGAGCAGAGGTGTCCCAGCCCTCGGATCATCTTTGTGGCCTCCTCTGGACTTGATCCTGCACCTCCACATCCTTCTGATGTTGGGAGCCCCAGAGCTGGACACAGCACTCCAGGTGGGATCTCCCCAGAGCGGAGCAGAGGGGCAGAATCCCCCCAGAAGCATCCCCAGGCTGCAGGGGGTTCCCTGCTCTGGGCCAGCAGCCCCTCCTGCCCTCCTTGGAATGGCTGCCCAGGAACGTGGTGGAGTCACCATCCCTGGAGGTGTTTAAGGAGAGCTTGGACGTAGCAATGTGCTCTGGTGTGGTTGATGTGGTGTTTGGTCATCGGTTGGACTCGATGATCTCTGAGTTTTCCACTGATTCTGTGATTCCTCCTCCTCCTGCTCCCCTCGGGGTCCCTGTGCTGCTGTTCAGGGAGCTGCAGGGAGCAGCTCTGCACTGCTGTTGTATTGTCTGAAGTTCTCCTGGAAAGAAGCAACACTTCGGCCTAAAATCTTCCACTGTTTCCATCTCGTGTGACATCGAATTGCCTGACACTGCCTCAGAATCCAAACCTCTGCGGTGTCCTGGTGCCAGTGGAACAGTTTCTAAGTGTCTCCTTGCTGTGGGGTTTGAGACCTCTGTAGCTGTGGTGTACCTGTTGAAAAGTTCATCCATTTTTGTCCCCTGGATCAGGCCAGTGATCCTTGCACAGCACAGTGTGATATGGGACAGGAGCTGTCCCATGCCACCTCTTCCTTCAATGCGTAGTTGCTATGGGTTTAACTCCCTGAATGCACTTTCCCTTATTCAGATAAGGAATTGTGTGGGATTCTTTTGAGCAGTGTGCTGGGAAAGTGGCTAATGAAGTTAAATTGACAATTTACTTAACATTTGAGAGGAGAGAGGAAATGCTGGTAAGAGATTTTGCTCTGTTGTGACAGCAGTGACTGGGATGTTGGAAAGGCAAGCTGTGTTTTTGCAGTTACCATGGAAAAAGTGTTGGTCATATGCTGTTACCATGGAAATACTCAATGTGGATTGTTGAAATTAGGAAAATTTCTGGACAGAGTAGAAAGACAATTACTCTTTTTATAGTACAAGGCTGCTCAAGCTGTTTGACAGTAGGGATTGATGAAAGAAAACTATGGAGGATGTAGCATCTTCATCTCTCTAAACTTCATGAGAGAAAATAAAATGTAGGAAATCTCAAAAGATGTAAGTATCAATAATGTAAAACTTCTGGTGCACTGCTTCATTGATGCTCGCTGTTTTCTCCTGCCATCATTAAGTTCTGGAGCCTGGCAGGGTTTTTAACAGGATTTACCCCATTCTGTCCATTTAATGTATTGCAGAGGGGCTGGGCAAGGTCTTTCCACCATTGCTGCCTGGTCGAAGAACAGAAAAACCAAAATAATTCAAAAAAATAATTGTTTGCAGCAGAACATTACTTTTTTTGTCCTCTGGCAGAGAAATTGCCTTGAGCAGTCCAGGCTGGGAAGGGCTGAGGCAGTGCAGCATAACAAAGTGCCTGCCACTGGCTCTGGGTGAGACTCGAGACAGAAAGTTCAACCACCACAGTGGTTACCTTGGACTTCCCTTTCATCCTGAAGCGGCACTGCTGTCTCCTTTGCTAGAAAACCTCATTATTCAGGTACAGTTTAGAGATTGAAAAATTTCTTCTTCCCAGAGAAAATGTTTAAACTATTGTATTTTTTACTCCCCCGTAGAAAATAAAAATAAAATGGAGTTTTAAAGGATAAAATATTTAAGAAAGGCATTAGTTATATCTCTGAGAGGTTGTTTTAGGTATTATCTATTCCTCTCTCAAAGAGAAGAAAGCTCATGCCATACAAAAAGTGGAAAATCTGAGTAATGCCATGCAGATTTTCATATTTGGTTCTTTTCATGTTTTAATTTGCAATTTTATGCACCAGTCAGTGTCAATTTTTGTTCTAAATATAGAACTAGTGAAAATCATTCATCAGTTGGAGAAGAATATTTTTCCTCAATTAAAACTTCTAATTTTCATTTTAAAAGAGTGGCTTTCAAAGCCTGTGATCAAATGTAGTTATGTATTTATTTCTGTATTTTGTCTCATTCGTGGTCCTGCTGCATTGCAGGGCAGGTTGCTCTCACCTGCCTGTCCTGCTCTCCCCAGGAACTGATACAACAGGACATTTATTCAGTGCTAAGGTGCATTTTAGAACTAGTTAGTGAAGGAAATTGCAAGTAAGAGAATATGGGAATACTCCCTTTGTTTTCTCATTTGGATACCTGTGATGTTCAATGAAGCAAAACCCTTTCATGTTTCTTCTTGTTCTTATGTTTTCTTCTTTTGAGGAATGTATCCTCAACATGTCCAGATTTCATAGGAGCAATTTAGGAAATACGTTTGGGTTTTGTGAAACAATTTGGTGTTTCCCATGTGTTCAGCTCTATTGTGCCTGCTGCTGCACAGACAGATTTTGCTTGTATTTAGTTGGTGTTTGTGGATTGCAGTTTCTCTGCACAGCTTCAAGGAGCAAAGTCCTGCTCTTGTTTGGATGTAAATCTAAATAAGAACAAATAGTCTAGTTTTACTGTATGTTAAGGCTTCATTATTTTAATTTTCTTGCTCTTCTAACTATTTTGATTCAGCAGTAGTTTTCACACATTTTAAGTTTGTGCTTAGACTGTAGCCTTGGTTGGGTTGAGAACCCCAAATATGCTGCAATGCATTTCTTTACCTTCAAGTTCCACCTTGCTGGCAGTAACAGACACTGTTAGGTTGTTGTGTTGTCTCTTAGTGCCATCCTGTGTGCCAGTGCCCAGACTGGGAGCAAACCCCAAACTGGGGACACTCCTCTAAGGGTATTTCTAAAGCTTTTTTGTTGGCTCTTACAATGGAAACCTTAGTTTCCATTTGGCCTCTTTTATAAATAAGAACTGTTTTATTAATTTTTACATCAGTACTGTACAAAACCTGACTTCTCTATTTTCTGTCATTTTCCATAACATATGCTTGAAAAAGAAATCCTCATACCAGAAATTAATTTAAAGATCCTATGGAGCTGATAGGGTCACTGTCATGGAAACCCACAAACTTTGATATTTATTTTAATATTGTAAATGTTAAAACTAATTTTATATTATTAACTCTGACATCTCTGTCATGATATTTCAAATGCAATTGCCATCCTTCCCTATGATCTTCACCGAGTTTTTGGTGTGTTCAAGTTTGATTTTTTTTGGTATCCAGGGAAAAACAGCAAATTAATCTTTTGCCTTTTGTCTTTTTGTATAAAAGGTTAAGATTACTTGTTGTGTCTCTTCTCTCCCTTTGATAATACAGATACAAATTAATTGGAACAAAGTGTAGCATTAGACAAGCAAAAGTAATTCCATTTATTCTGTTTTCCAGATGGAATCAGTGTCAGTGGACTCCCACTCTCCAGTCCTTTCAGGCAGGTTGTCAAACCAAGAGTGGAGACCAAACCTCTCAATCCCCAAGAAAGCAGCAAAGTTGGTGATTTCAGTCACGTCAAGGTAAGGGAATGACATCAGAATGAGTAAATCCTGTGGTTTTGTGTTGTACTGTGCTATGGTTTGTTGTGTGATTAAAAAACAAAGGTTTCCTTGTCTCATAAATATTTCCCTTTGGTTTCCTTTAGCACAGCTTGATGTTCTGTGTTTGGATTGTTATATTAGAGCCAACAAACAAAAAAGGTGAGGAAAGATCAGGCTAACAGTGGAAATTGCAGAGTTGGCTATCTCTGTGGTGAGCTGGGGGAGCTGTCAGTTCACCTCATGGTGCTTTCTCATGCTATTTACTCTGCAGGAAGGTGCTTCTCTATGAATTCTTGGCTTTCTCGCAGTGAGTTTTTTTTAGTGGTTTTTATATAAGTAATAAAACAGAATAGTTGAGAGAGTCAAAGGAAAAGTAAATAAAAGTAGCAGGGTGGAAGAACCGTTGTGTAGGTGGAAGCTGCACTGTGCTTACCAAGAGCCTGCCCTGGACTAAGCTGCTCTTTGCATTTTTGTGGAAGATCTCACCTGTTGAAGGTGTAAACTCATTTTTTGAGCTGTGAAATAAGTTTAGCTTCATAATGACCAGATTTGAAGGAGATATAATTTAAGATGAAAATAAGAAAGGTTGTAAAAAATGGACTGTAGCACTTCATGGGTCTCTTCCCAAGCTTTGGTGAAAGTTGTGTGTAGTATTTGATGCATCCCCTACACAGATCCATGTTCTACATCAGCTCATCCCGTCAGGAATTAGAGTGAGTGTTGTACAGTGCAATATTTGGCTTCACATGTGTTTGGCTGAGAAGCAAACACAGGCTCTGCTTTTCTCAGGCAAAGAGAAAAGCTTTGCATGTGAATTTGCTTCCTTCACAGCGAGAATTTTCACAGTGCTGTCTGAGCAATGAAAAGGTGAAACTTTTAATTTGTAAGTGCATTTCATTTGGATCATTAGCACTCCTAATTCATCAACAATTGATTCTGCAGCACAGAAAACATGACTGCAGCCTAGGAAAGGTGTTAACAAAACTACTAAAGCTTTTGTATTTTATGACATACCAAGGTGTTTCCCAATAGTTTATAAATACAATTCAGCGTGATTGAGGAAATAATTTGATATTTAAGTGGATGAAATGTCCAGCATGACTTTTTAAATTTAGAACTTTGTATAGAATGTCTGACCTCTAGACACGTCTGAGTCACTGCAGCAACGAGAGTGTTACTTCAAGATAGGACTAAAAATCTAGAAATGCAGAACTTTGCACCAAATACATTAAAAAAGGAGCATTTTGGTGCACTTTTTGCTTGTCAGTCAGTTGTCCTGGCAACCAAGAAGTTACAGATTCCCAATGATCTGTGTGATAGTATTAGGAGGATGTTGGAGGGCTGTAAAGCAGAAACTTGGTTTTTAACAGTGTGTATAGGAAAACAGTCTGGTGGGAAGGCACATGCTGGATCCTGTTGCCAGGTTTATGGGATGAATTTTGATTTAATTGGTATTTCATGATGGAAGAACCATTCAGGTGATCTGAGTAGAGAATACACATTCCAACAGCATCACAGGGTTCTTTGCTGAGTAAATGTGTCTGTCCTGAGCCCGAGGTGTGTGTGTGCTCTGCAGCACCTGCAGCGTGCCTGGAGTTTGTCCCAGTTAAGCTACTATAAATCAATAGTTTGATCTGCTTGGATTAAAAATGCCTATGGAGCTCAAAACTACTTAGAACTATCTTAGAAATGTTTCTTGATTCACTGGACTCTCCACATAATTAAGTCCCTATGTACATGGACAGACAGTGGGTAGTTGGCAAATGAGCAGAGAAAATTACCTGCTATAAATGAAGAGATTTGTTTGCCTCTTTATTCTGTGATAATGTGGATTTCTGCCTGTGACTCCAATTTTAACAGTGCTCTTCAGTAGGAAGGAGCATTAGAACCACCAGTAGCTTAAAATGAAAGCTGGATAAAGTCCAGATCATTGAATCAGGCAGTTACTGTAAACAATCCAGTCAATTAAGCCTTTAGAGATATTATTAGAAGGTGTTGTGGTCCAGTTTTCTGGGCTGTGTTCTGAGGAATTTGCTGTGGTTTTGGATTTGACTCTCTCTGTTTTAGACTGGGTATCTTTGAGTGCATGAATTATGTTCATTGTCAAATGCTTTTGCTCAGACATCGCTGTCTGAGATGAAACAAGCTAGGATCTGCACATGAGAGACGATCCAAGGTTCCCTCTGATCCTGAGTCTCAAAATATTTCATATTTATGACCCTTTTTGAGTTCCCCAGAGCCTTCTTAAAAGATCCTTCAGCTTCTCCCTGTGGCAGTGGAACAGTTCTGGGTCTGTGGGCTGTTCTTGTGTCCCTCACAGTGTGGTTTGGGATGAGGGCTGGGTTACATTTGATTTATAGTTGTGCCAATTAGAGTGGTTTGACAAGGACTAATGTAAGAAGCAAGTGGGAGTTTTTAAGTTAAGAAACAAGATGGATCTTAAACAATTTGTATGTGTGGTGAAAACGCTCTGCTGTCACTTATTCATGATTTAACAATAGGTGTCTGGTGTGAATATTCAGGGGTAGTGGTTATTTTTCAATCCTGCATGCTGTGCATAAAGCTCATCTTCAAATAAAAGTGAATTTCTGCAAATGAAAGTGAATGTAAATCAGTGCTTCTCATGTTGCTGATTCTGAAATGTCCTTGTTCAGATATTTATAAGCCTCATACTTAAACCTTCCCTCCCTACTTGTTTGCCTTACAATTTTTGTGCTTCAGTCTTGGATATTGCAGTCGAACTTCTCTGCAATCTCCGTTTCCAATTTTGCTGCAGGCTGTCTTCTAATAAACCACTCACTGGCTTCTGGAAATGACTGTTACAATGAGCTCATAAATTCAGTGTAAAAATTGCTTTATGACCTCATCATAAAGCTTGCTCATACCCTCAAGCTGAATAGAATCTCGCGGTGTAATATTACGTTCAGATACTCTTTTCCGCTGTTCAGTGCAGGATAGTTGTGCTGAGCCTCGTCTAAACTCCGTTCCAGAGTGCATCTGCATGAAAGGATGAGTTACCCTGCCCAGCTCTGCATTGCTGTGCTAACACTGCTGCGTGAATGTCACTTTTGAGGCTGAATCTGTTACTTTGTGAGTAACACTGTGGTGTGTTTAGATATTCAACTATTCTGTGTCTTAATGCAAAAGCTGCAGTGAGAAATTTCAACAGATGTCATAATCTCTCAGCAAACACAGTGTCAGTTTTAACCTAGGGAATTCTCTACTGGTTTTCATGCTTGGAAGCTGAGATTCTGTGGTGTAGTCTAGTTCTTGTCAGTGATGGAAGAAGCACACTGGTACTTCATCCCATATTCCACATAGAGTTGATGTTTAGAGATCAGTCTAAACCAAATGAAAAGCTGAAATGGAGAAGTCTTTTAGCTGGGTGGAGAAAACTTTGAAAGCAGGTTGTGAATTTTTTAAAACCTTGGTTTAAGCTGTTAAACACACCCAGTGCTTACTGGCCAGTTGTTTGGCAGACAGGGCTGGTTTATAATTTATAAAGGATTTGGCTGACTTCTTTATTTGTTTTGAGACTTGTATGTTCAGGAGAGTTTCCCTCTGCATGCTGAACGTGAGCTGTAATTCTGGAGATTCAGCTGCAGAAGCTGGAGAGGTTTAAGTGCTCTCATAAAACTGCTCTGTCCCTGCACTATCAGTAAATGGTAGGAAGTGTTAAAATACAGTATGTAGAGCTAATTTAATTTAACACACTGTCTTTAATGTATCTTTTCTGATTTAGTCAGCAGTGTATTAAGATGAGATACAGGCCTTAATTGGATTTTTTTCTGTTCAGTTCTCAGGCTTTACTCTTCTATGTGAAAGTATGCTGCTAATGGGGATAAACTTTATATTGTTGATGCTTTAAGCTCTAGCTCCTTTTACTCATAAGCCTTTTACTCATTATATCTTTTAAAGCCCTTAAGGAGAACAAGTGGTTTTTTTTTTTTATTTTTTTTTTTAGTTTTTAAATTATTTTGGGTACTGCTGAAGTTAGTGTTGATGTTGAATCTATAGAACACAACTGAAATTTAGATTCCTTTTCATTGACTAAATGTGAGTACAGGAATGAGATCTTAGGCACAGATATATAGCCCAGTTCAGATGTTCTACTTCCACACTGTCCTATTTTGGAATTCACTACTTTGCTTGTAAATTGTGGTCCGGAGTTCTCCCTCAGTATTAAACAAGTCAAGTCTTACATCTCTATCTCTGTTTCCCTAATAACTTTCAAGATGGTAGAAGAGAAGATAAAAAAAACCAAAAAAAACCCCCTGAAGCTCTCCCACTTCCAAATCTAATTTTTATCAATTTTAATACAAATATTATTTTTTGTAATTAACATTTGTGATATGAGTGCCAGAAAGCCACTCACATTTCCTGAAGCCTGCTCAGATTGGAGCCGTGAGCCACATCAACCTTTGCCAGGTCAACAAGGTGTTTTTCCTTGCCTTCCTGGGCAAGAATTGCAGTTTTCTTTGAGATAAAGTGGATTATAAAAATAGAGCCATTCTGCAAAAACAAGGGAGAGATGGATTTTTGGCAGTTGATACCTGTCTGGCAAAATTTGATTGTGATCTGGATCAGGATGAAAGCTGGCAATTTTTGAGTAGTCTGGGTCTAAATGCTTTTAACTTTCCTTCCCTGCCCAGTTCAGCTTTGCTTACCTTGCCTTGAGTTCTATAAATAGTTGAGTATTCCACACAATTGCTACTCAGCAGTCTTCTTCTTCTTCTCTTCTGTGAATTGTTCTCTCAAGAAAGGAACAGTCTGTTGTGCCTTAGAGAGGATTGTAACTTAGAACACTAAGAAAATATTTTACTAAAGCTGTTCCCTAGTGCTGGGGAGGGGGGAAATCCAACTGCCCCTTGGATTTGAATAAATTCAATTCATTCAGCTTGTCTCATATTTTATATTCAATACTATCACAGTCGTATCAGCAATTTCAATGCAATATGTTTTAGAACTTGCTATTTTCCCCATTTAATTTGACATGAAAGAAGAATTAAATATTTTATAAAGTACTGCTAGAAAAAAAATTGATAAATTCACTGTCTGCCTGTCAAAAGCACTGTTTCTGTGGACTTGCTTCATGGTCACTCAGAAAACAAGTGATAATACCCTGCTTATACCCAAACAAATCTCTCATCAGGAGTAGCTGCAGCAGGTGCAATCTCCTGCATAAACCACACTTTGTCTCTCTTTCTTGTCTAAAGATGAACAAAGAAAAATGAAAGTTGACACCAACAGAATAAACGGCGCTTATGTGAACAGCTGGAGGTGGTTACATCCATGATGACATTATGATGAGAAAACAAAACTTAATGCTGAGGTTGGCTTTTGTAGGAGGGTGTTGGCTGTAGAGGAAGTGAGGGGAAAAAAGGAGGGGAAGTTGACTGGGTTAGAATAATGGAGAATTAGTAAAGATGGGCTCATGTGAAGACCTGCTGAGCTGGAAACGTGAAGTGGAGGGAGGGTTGGAACAAACATCTGGGACAGGCTAGTGAAAGTCCAGTCAGCTCTGTAAAAAATTTTAAGAATGATTAGAAATGGAGATGTTTTTCTGAATGCTCTGCTTGCACTGGGTGGCAAATTTCCTCACAATGTTCTTCCAGAGGTCAGAGAGCCCCTGCAGCCTGGAGCTCTCAGAATGTAACCTGCCCTGTGGTCAGGTGTCACAAATTCAGAATACCTTTGGGTTTTTATACATTACCTTTGCATTTACAAGTTCTTTCATGTTTAGTTTTCCTCTCTTAATGAGGACAGACGAGGTAGATCAGAGACAGGGTTTGGATCAAAGACCACTCTTTATTTCAGGTGCCTTATGGACTTGTTTCTTACCTGTGTACATTTGCCCTGCTCGTGTTGTAGATCTAGACATTTGCTGCTGAAGTTGGTTTCAGCCTCATGCTACATTTTTGTTTAAATGTTGCTCATCCTGCATGTGATAATGTTTTCTTGCCAGATGTTTGATGGAACTTTTTTGAAATTCCATGGATTTTATTGATTTAATAATTTTCTGTGCTCTTCTAACCACAAAACTCAGTGCATTGACAAGTAATGAAGAATAGCTGTACTTCAGGCTGTGATAAACACTGCACTATAGCTTTTTCTCTCAATTTGAGAATAAATAAATCTGCAAGCAAGTTCAGTTTCTTAATATTTCAGATAACTTTTTTTTGTTGAAGTATTTTCAATTGCTCAGTCATAGAGACAGATCATAGTACAGCTTGGAGGTTTGTTCTAGTGTTTGTAAACTGGCCAAAGGAGATAAAGAGCATCTTGATTAAAAAAAAAAAAAAAAAAAAAGAAGAAGAATCTTTAGACTGCGAATGTTCTGTTTAGCTAGAAGTGGAATTTTTAGTAGCTGCCTTCCCCAGGAGTATGAGAAAGAGAATGAAGTTTAGTAATTTATCACTGTGGGGACTTCAGAAGAGTAGGTCAAGTGTGGTAGTTTTGCTCAGAAGAAATGGGAAGTGCAGAATGTGATGGCAGTAATTGATGCCAAGGCATTTTTGAAAGGGCACCTCAGAATCTGCTTTACCAACTTCGTTTCACTGGCAAACAACTGGATAATCATCACAGCAAGCTCCACATTTGCTGTTTGTAGGTAAACCAAGTTTTCAATGTCATAGCTTGCAAGTTTTTTAGTAAGATGCTCTGGAAGAGGGATTGCTTAAGAGATTTCCAATTTATTTATGAGTGTGTTTAAGGCATTTTAGTTTAGTACTAAGAATGAAGTTGTGCTAAATTTATCATTGATCAGTCAGAGACTGACTCTTTGTTAGAGGGAGTAGGACAAGACTGACTTTAAAACACTTAAATTTTCAGGAAATGAAAATTATCTAAAATTGTCAAAAGTAGAGGAGAGGAAATTCTTTGTAAGACAAAGAGAAAAAAACCCCTGAGCCTTAAATAAATAAATGCAGCTTTTAATATTGTGCTAGATAAAATAGATCCAGCTCATATTTTGTTGGTCATTTTATGAAATTGGTTTCTCTGTGTTGTCATTAAATTGCTGATCTTGCTGTATCTTGTTGCAGTGACTGATGACGTGAGGGGAAAAACAGGTGATGAAAAAAATGTTATGTGAAGAGGGGAGAGTGTAGGAATTTGAGGATGCTGATCAAATACAGTGTAATTTCATAGATGTTTCTCTGTGATTCATTTCAACCTGGTTTTCTGTAGGTATAATCTTAGGGTAAATTAAATTCCTAATGTTCTTGTGTTTAAATGGAATAAAAATCTTGTTCTCTGGTAGTAGGAGATAAAAAGTACTATGAATATTACATTGGGAAATTGATCCATTGCACTGGTGAATGTGGTTTTTATGTGGAATATTTTCTGTACTACTTAGAGGTGTGTAGTTTGGTGATGCATTAGTATAAATATTACTGTTAAGTGACTCAGATGTGCTTCAGCTGTCTGTAACCATTAAATACAGCGAGCATAATACATCACACTTTGCAATCAGCCTGGGAAGAGCGGGGAACTCAGAATGACTTGCTAATTTCAAACCTGGGGCTCTTAAAACATTATTGGTTTAGCTGCTGTAGGTCTGAGAAGAGAAAAAGACAAATGACAAGAAGCAATTAAAATATATATTTTATAATAAAGTTAATCTCTGGAGCAAGGCAGCTTCTAGATTGCTTCATGGCATTAACTAGTGTGTCTAAATTTTATCAAATTTGCTTTCACTTAGGTTATATCTTTGTATCAAATGACCAGCAAGGTTAGCATTACATTTCAAGTACTTTACCAGTAACTTTTTTGAGTAATTCCATAAAATTCCATTCGTTTTTGGTTAGACACTGTGCAAATGGAAGTAATAAACAATTTTATTACTGTTTGATGCAGCAGCTGACAGTCCAGGAATGAATGATTTGCCTAAGATCACACAAGATGTGCAGTTGGGAATATTGTCAAAATAACCACCAAATGCTCCATCCCATGATGAGGGTGAGAAACAGGTGATGCAATCTTGTTTTTTTAAGAATAAGAAAAAATCATCTAAACTCCTGCATTCTTCACTGGTAGAAAAATTCAGCACGAGGTTTGCTCTGCCCAGAGCTTTGATCTTTTACCCAAAGCCATTTCTGGATTTTGCCCCTTGCAGTTTTTGTTCCCTATGGGCACCTGTCTGTGTTGTTTTGTTTTAATTCTTCCATGTTATTCTTTGTTTCTCTACCTCTTGTTGGTCAGTGCAGTGCTGTGGCCAATCCAGACCCTCTCCCTGAGATCATCTGCTTGCTGTAGATTATACACTATAGAATATAGATAATCACCCTATAGAATAGTGGGGGGAATAGCTCCAAATGGAGAGCAAATGAGTTGAAATAGAAAAAAGATGGAATGTAGCCTTGGTGGAAAACTTCCTCCTGATGATGCATCTAATCTGATCCTGATAAATTTACCTCTGTGGTTCCAGCATCAAGCCAAGAACTCTGAGCTGAAACAGGCATTTTTGGAAGTTGGCTAATTTCATTGAAATATTTCAGTGGCAGAAAACTTTCTCCATCCTTACAGCAGTTCCTGTAATGGCGAAATAGCTGTGCCTTTCAAAAGTGCTTTTTACCATTAGCCCTAATTTGTCTTACCTTCACTTTCCACCGCTGGGTTTTAAAGCAAATAAAGGCCCTTCTGCCCTAGGTATCTTTTCTCTCGACTTATTGTAAATGAGATAATGTGGGACCAATTATTTTTAGAATTTTATTCAGAACTTTGTGTGTGACAGAAATGTCAAATTCCGAAGGAAGGAGGACACTGCTTTTCCTTCTCTGTTACACAGCTCAGTGATGATTGCCCCCAAAGTGCTGGTTTTCCTCTTGAAGCTGTATCTCTGCAAAGTTTTAAAGTTTTATGAATTATAATGAACATTTTTTTTAATGTTTCAGTTTTGAAACTGACCTTTTGGGTTTCCTTTGTGGTGGTAATGTCATGCAACTATAATGCATAACTTCACCATGGCAATTTTTCTACTGCAAAAGAAATAAAATAGTTTGAATTGTAACTGTTCTTTGTACTTGGTATCCAGGTGTGGGTTATGATCTCTCGGTCTGGATGGAATGGAGTTGAAATGGTGGATGATCGTTAGATTTTTAACTGAAAAATTAATAAAAGTAATAATAAGTTCATTATCATGTTCTATACCACTTATTTTAGTGAATATTCCTGAGAGTGACTGTTGTTCAAATTAAGAGAGTTGAGTTGACGAAAAGAAAAAGCCGTCCCCAAATTTGAGCAGTTATAACCCTGCGTTTCACTAGTAACCTTGAATAATAACTTTGACTATGATTTCTGTGGAGAAAAAACACTCAAACCTCCACAAAACCTGAACAACCCAATCCTCAGCTCTGCTTCCCTCACCTTCTGAAAGTCACTCACTTTGAGAAGTCCCTGATGGAAAAGGTAACACAATGAGCCTGTGCACATTTTCTCTTTATTTATTGTTTCCCCTGAAAATCAGACATTGTGACATAACTATGTGCCAAACAAATCAAGTTCTCTCTGCCCTGTGCAGCGCCAGGCTAAGTCCTGCTGAGCTGTGTGCACATCACACCAGGCTCTCCTGGATGTGTGTGTTCAATCTCCCAAGGAACAGGATAAGGGTCTCCATATTCCAGGAACAAATATGTAGGGAGTACTGGCTGAAAGAGAAAGGGAGAAGGAAACCAGATCAGCTTAATCAACTTAATAATTTTGCTCTGAGAAAAAAAATGTTCTGCGTTCTGGGCAAAATTCATAGATTTATCTCGAATGTCCATTATCATAATACCCAGCTCGCTCCAGTGAGGAATGCATGGGAAATAATCCCAGAAGGATTGAATCCCAGAAGGATTGAATCCCAGGAGCTTGACAGCAGGAGCCCCAAATAGCTCTGCTTGTCCATAACTTCAGATTGCTGCTGTCCAGTGGCAGATGGAATGGCCCAGCTCAATTTTGATACCTGGGCAGTGTCTCCCATGCACAGGGAGCGTGAGGAGGAGCAAGGGCTGTGTCTCTGATTTTCCTCCTCTGTAACACTGACTACCACAAACACTTCATGTTTCTACCTTCGTCTTGAAATATCTTTTGTTAATATGTTATAATAAGCTCTTTGAAGCTTTTCTGCCTTTTTTTCCTTTGTTTTATGTTTTTGTTTTCGTCTCTTCTCGTCTCTCGTAGTATTTTTTACTCACTGCTGCTTTTCCCTGCACAAAATCCTGGCTTGCTTTTTCAGGAATCTTGCCATCTGTTGAGTACCTTGTACCAGCCTAACATGTGAAAGTCACTAAGGCTCAGCTCATGCTCTCTTTTCCTCATTTGTTCAGCTCACAGGTTTGCATCTTACTCAGAAAGAAAATCAAACTATGAACATCAGGCTTTTTAAAGTTACATAGAAGAGCATCCAATGGGAATAGAAGTCTGTCTGTGATTGAGATTGTAGTACATTTTCGTTTTGCATCTTAATTTTTACTTTCCTTTATCAGTTCAGTAAAATCTGCCTATTTCAAAAAACTCATAGGGTATATTAGGAAAATTTTCTTCACTGAAAAAGTGGTTAAGCATTGGGAGGGGCTGCCCAGGGAGGTGGAGGAGTCATCACCATCCCTGGAAATGTTTAAAAAAACAATTGCATGTTTCGTGCTACGGTTTAGTGGACATGGTGATATTCGGTCAAAGACTTGATGATCTTGAATTGTTGATTTTATGATTCTTACCCAGCTCATGTCCCTGCAAAAAAGAACCCAAAAGTTAAAAATTAGTGCAGCTGTCTCAGTGAAGGAAGGTTGAATTTCTTTCAGATGAGTTAGAAAATCTTTCTGTGTTTCTCAGGAAAGAGAGGAAACTGCTCGGCCACTGCTCCCTGTGCTTTCCCTGGAGAGTCTGAATTTTATAGAAGTGAAAACTTGCTTTTGGACACCAAAATCTTCGGGTTACAGGATTAGAGAAAACAATGGAAAATACCCTTTGTAAACTTGGTCTCTGAGACAAGAAAAGCTTTTGTTTTTTGAAGGAATTGAAAAGAAAATTCCAGAATGCAACAAGCAAACAGAGGAGCTGTTTGCCCTTTGTGCTTAAATGGTTAAAATCTCCAGTACAGCGAAACACTTCATTAAAATTTTGTCAGGCAGGCTGAAGTGTTGGCCTTGGACTAACCTAAACAAATGTGATGGTTTGGCTCTGGAGCAGTGTGGAGAGCTACATCGCAGCACAGTTTCACAGCTTCTCTAACATCTTTTCTTTCCCCCTTTTTTTTTTTCTTCCCCCTTTCTGCATTCCTTTCGAGGAAGGTACAGATTATTTTCATCATTTAGTTCCCATGTTTTAAAAATGTATTCCTTTACATTTGCGTGGTTACCTGTTTGGAGTTGTGGTGGGCGTTTTATTTTTCCGACCCTTAAAAATAAGTCTTGAATTTTAGCTCATCACCCAGGATAAACTGAAATCTTCCATACTTCTCTCTCTGCATGACCAGCTCGCTGGTTTACATTTTCCTGCTGTTTTATGAATTGGGAAAATCGTAAGGAATAGCAGCAGATTTGAATTGGTGTTTTCCACATTACGCTCTGTGTTGTGCAAATGCATTTCCTTGCAGGTTTGGCTGTGGGTTTTGTTCAGGCTCTGTTTGATTTGAAAGCAATTAAATGAAAAATAGACAATACTGGTTTAGAGTTTCTCTGCATGTTTAAAACTCAGGGATAGGTTCAGATCTGGAGTGGCTGATCTGAAGTAATGGAGTAGATCAAATGTGGATTTTCAATATTTCAATTTCAACCTAAACACCGGGTTCTGAGCTGAGATTTTTCTAGGGAATTCTGAATTTAAAGGGATATGGATTGAGTCAAGCCTACAGTTAAATGAATTGTAAACTGAAGAGATGAGGAATATCTGTGTGTCTGTTTCTCTGTCATACATTCTATATATCTAAATACGTTTTTTTTTTTTTTAAATTTTAAATTTTTTGACCAAAATTGCCAAGACAGGAAGAAGAAAGGCTTTTCATTGTCACACAAATTTGGGTATAACGGAGGTTTTTCTCCGTATTTGACTCCAGGGCATACACAGTTCCTAATTTGAGTAATGCTTTATCTGTGATGAGGCAAAGATACACCTTTTGTGTGAACTAAAGGTGTCAGGATGATGCTTCTCATCTCCTCTTTGTATTCAGTTCAGGTCCTGTTTTCCTGTATGCCTATCCTTGCTTTAGCTCAGCAATCAGTGGGAATAACTAAGGCTGCAAAGAAAATAAACAGGAAAACTCTGAAATCTGAGTATTACTTGCCTTTTTTTTTTTTTTTAATAAAACCTGTGAGAATATCCAAGTTCTTTAAAATAGTTGTGATTGCTGCTGCATTGGGTTTTTTTCTTTATCTTTTTTTTCCCCCCTCTTGTCCCAGGAATTTCCCTAATTGCCTGCCACTGCCACTTCTTCAGGTCTTTCTATCAGTTTATGATAATTTAATTTATTCCAAATTGCTACCCTGCATCTTTAATGAATATTCAGGGCACAGAGTGAAAACAAATCTGTGACCTCCTAGAAGGAATTAAGATTTTTTTCTGAAGCTAGAGGTTTTAAGCAGTAATATAAACAAAATTATTTAGCTGCAGATAAACAGAAGTGAATTGTCAACATTCCCCCTCTTGATTGCAACGCTTCTCTTGCTTCCTTCTGGGTAGGTTTTCACTTTCCCTTTACTTTTTCACTTAGGAAGTTAGAAGAAGAGGTTAAGGCTCTGTAACTTTTATAGTTCTGTATGGCTTCTGTGACAATAATGTGCTGTTCAAAATGTCAGCAGTGTCCCCATCCCTGTGTCCCAGGACTTCTCCAAGCTGGATCTTGCTGCAGTTGTTGTGTGTGAGCACTCGTTCTTGGAAATGTAGGGATGCACCTGTTCTGAAATTAATTCAAGAGGACATTGCAGTGTTGTGGCAGCCTTGGCAAGTGTTAAATGTGTTAATCCTTATGTCCTACCAAAACTTGTGTGCTATTTGGATAAAATTCAGCTTAAATTATCACAGCATTCCAGCAGCTTCTGGTGGTTTATTTTCCTTTTCTTTCTTCTTTTTCTTTTTTTTTTTCTCCTTACTAGAATCTGAACCTTCTTTTAAAGAAATCTGATTGAAAGTGAAGCCTTTTATTTAATAGGCCCCCAAAATAAAATTTCCCCCCACTTTCCTCACAGAGAGTTTAATTTTAAATAGATTTTTATTTTCCATTAATATATGATTTAAAATAAAGCTGAGTTAAAAAATAACTAGTGGCAGCTAGAGAATGGATGTGTAAATTATCTTTTGGCCTGCAAGGTGTCCATGACTGAGAGTTCATGCTATTTAAAAAAATAGAATCTTACAGAATACCTAAATTCCCTGTGATTTGTAACCTGGAGATTGCCTGTCCTACCACCAACTCGTGATAGATTTTGAAGAGAGACTGGAAAAATGACTGTTGGAAATGTAAAAGATTTGCTGCCTACATGTTCTTATGTAAGTTAAGAAATGGAAGTGTAATCTAAGCAGGAATTCCTAATATGAATTTAATATTTCAAGAATGGAATTTCGACATGGTCTAAACATGATTCCCTACTGTTAATTAAATACCACAAGGTGGATTGTACTGTGAATGGTAAAACTTATGTCATAAATACTTGCAAATGTTTCATGTGGATGATTTGTTCATATTCTGTTGAAAGTAGTTTATTTTCATGTCCTACATATCGGAGTAGGTATTTTAAATGAAATGACTTTTGTGTGTGTTTGTTTTGGAGGTTTGCGTCATGAAATGATGGGAAAAGTTCCAGAAATAACAGAAAAGAGAGATCTTCTTCAGCAGACACATTTATGTTTCTGTTGAAGGTACTTGATCTGTTGTGTCTTGAATAATGTTAATGGAAAAGACAGAAGTTATGATAAGGCCTTTGTGAGTTTCTATACTTCTAAGACTTCAAAAAGCCTGAAGAATATAATGCACTAAACCAATTTGGGAGTAGTCAGACCACACAATATAGAACAGTGTTCAGAAAGATTAATTTTGTTAGATTCCATTACACAAAAGAATTGAAATAGCTCCACTTATTTAGTACCCAGGCTAAAGTGAGCCCAAGTGGTCTACACTTAGTGCTACCCTTAGTGATTCCCCTTTGTTTTTCAAAAGTTTGAAGGTCTGTAATACAAAAATGCAACAACAGAGTTTGCAGGAAGAAAACCTCAAAGCAAGCAAGGCTTTGTGAGCACACAGGAGATAGATTGGAGTGAGCACAAATGTTTAGGTGTGGAGCATAATTGGGAGCCGCTTATTTTTGAAGTATATTAATGAAGGCTACCTCATTACTAAGCTGAGGTGGGTGCTTGATTTCACCTTCATGTTCTCTTGTTGTGTCCCTTCTTTTTTGTCATACAATTCCATGCTATATTCCCTGGAGAACGGTGCTACTTTCATTAAATATATGTATCGGTGCTTTTAGTGTTCTAATCTGTGGCTCAGGTTTTGAGTGCATAAGCTAAAAGTAACTTGGAAACTGCAAGATAAAATTAATTCATTCAGCATTATGAAACACAATTTAAACTGATTAATGCCAGTTAAGATAGTATATAAACATGTAGATTTAAAAAAGGAGAACTATAAGTTCAGCAGTATGAAAAACAAATTTAAACTGATTAATGCCAGTTAAAATTGTATACAAGTAGGTAGATTTAAAAAAAGAAAAATAGGACTTGCTTTTATAAATGAAACTGAAGATATTTCAGTCTTACTTGATTTATATTTAGAAAAAAAAATACCGTGACTGTTCTACTGCTTTCAGCTGTCATTTTTGTCAGTTCTTAATTTACTTCTTTCCAAACAAGTTTACAAATCCGTTCATTTAAAATGGAAAGTTGACTGCGGCTGTTTCTCTTTAACACATGCTTGAAAATGTGCTACTTTTGAACATGCTTCTTTAGGTGAAAGCTGAAGTCAAGCATTTGAGCCTGTTTACTTTCAGAAATCTGTTTCAATTGCTGCCTGACTGGATCTTCCAGTGATTCTGTTGTCTAATTTTAACTTGAAAATGGAATTAAAACCAACCACTGTTACTTGTTCAATACAAATGTGAGGCTGTTTTATTTCCACGAGTAAGAGATCACATGGAGTTCTATACGTGTAGTTGTATGGAGTTGTAGAAAGATTCTTCTCACTTTCTCCTGGGAAGTTCTGAAAACCTCAATGAATCCTCACGCTGTTGGATCTCTGTGAACTGAATTTGTACCCTGAGGGTCTGTGCTGAAGGTTTTAATTATGAGAGCTGACATGATGCATAGTCGGGATGTCCTAGTTTGAATGAAATTCTGTAACTTTTGTCGAGAGGAGATTTCTTGTTAGGAGAGGCTGTGATGCCTGGGCACGTGAATAGGCTCTAGTGGGATAATTGCTTGGAGTGGTTCAGTTTGAGCTGAGCAGCAAAGGCATTTTGAATGGATTTTTCACTCTATTGTAAAAGTGCACTTTAAAGGTTGATTTCTGTTAACTGTTCTTTCTTGACATAAATATTTCTGAGGACCGCAGAAGACCCAGAATCTTAACACAATAATTTTGGATGAAACATCTCCTTTTCAAGACTTTAACCCAGTTCAGGGTGGTGCACTCTCTTGGGGGACTACTTTTCCATTTTAGTGTGGGTTGCTCCGTGCCATTTTTCATCCAAGAACTTCAGGGTCAAAGTGCTGAATAGGAAAAAATGGAAAGACATTTTTCAGAATCAAACTGTGTTCTTGTACTTGTGTTAATGTCTTTCTGTTTTTCTTGAGTGATCTGTAGCGTTCCTGTGGTGTTTTTCACTAGCACATGAAAAAGTCTCAAGAATATGTGGTGCTAGGTATATTGTGCCTCATAGTCATCACTATTAGGGTGAAAAACATAAGTAAAAGTACAAAATCATTTGAGCTTTCAGGTTCTCATTCATTGAGGAAAATTAATAGTTGCATTACAGAGTTGTATTTACTGGCTAGGAGCTGTACAGCAAAAATGGGATCAGTGTCTGCCCAAAATACAGCACAACCATAGGTCTAAGATAAGATTGGAGAACACAGCACAGGGAGTTCAAGGAAACATTCCAATGGCATCTGTTTATTTATCCCACTATTTATTTATGAGGCGTCATTCACAGAATCAGACTCAGAACGGTTGAGGTTGGGAGGCACCTCTGGAAATCACCTGATGCCACCTTCATTGTTTTACTGCCAACGAGAAAGGAACAGCTTACATGGCTGAGCCAGTCCTTTAGTGTTAGTGCAGTATTTATTATTGAAATCATACCCTTTTAAGCAGTATTAGTCCAGATTGAATCATTACAAGAAGATAATAATGCAGTTGGAATTACTACACACCAATTTCTTAGCATAGGAAAAGGGGTCGGAACTCCCAGTGCTGTAAGGTTGGTCTCTTCCCAATGCTGATGAAGTGTCCCTCACTGGCAGGAATATGCCACAGGTGGTTTCTTTTCTAGGCTGTACTTTCTAATGTATTTTTACACCTTGCTTTTTCTTCATTGGTTTGTGGTTCTGTGTTACATCCCAAATCAGTGTGTGTTAGATGTTCTTTGTTCTTGTTGTTAGCCCCGACCAGGGTTTTCTCCAGATGTGGATCTGCATTTCTTTTATCTGATTGTTGGTGAGTGATCTACAGCCTTTGGGGTTTTGCCTGTAGAGCTGTGCTGCGACTGCCTCTCAAAGTGTCCATCATCAGATGGGGCCTTTACTTTTTACTTTACTATTTACACCACCTACATATCTTATTGATAAATATCTCATTCTCCATAGAGTAACTGCCTCTTGCAACTCTCTGTAAAGCTGTGGCTGTGCCACACAAGTAAAACAAACTGGACACAGTGTCCTGGTCAGGTAGACAAATTGTTGTGGCAGCTAAACCTCATAAAATAAAGTTGCAGCTAGGTCAGAGCAAACTGAACAAATGTAAATCCGGAGGCCTTGTGATCTCAATACAGTGCACCAGGAATACAAATTCAGGTCCTTTCCTGGCTAGGACACTGCAGTGTTACAGGACTGCCCAGTCTGGATGAGAATTTGTTTCAAATGATGAGCACATGGGGGAAGTGGACACGAGTTCCAGTCAGTTCTCTAGTGCATATTCATTTGGGTAAATAGAAAATGATTCTGTGGCCCTCTGGAATAGTAATGAAAGAGAACAGATGAGCTTAATTACAATTACTTGGGAAAGATCGGGTCTTTTTGCCCCTCCAGTTTATGAAATAGTTGTGTATGCTCATTGTTATCAGGACTAGGTTGTACTACCCTTGAAAACCAAAACTGGTACCTTTGGCGGTGAAGTGCTTTCTAGAAAACAGTGAATAATGGCAAAATTATTAATAGTATGGTTTATGGAAAGAAAACTTAATCAGAAATTGTTGACCTGCATCATATGTTAAGAATAGTTCTACTTTACTGAGTATGGAATCAGAGCAGTTTCTTCCAGTGAAACTATTAGAAGCAGAGGATTTTTGTTTTTGGACAACAACCTTTCCTATTTTATGCAGTGAATAGCCGGCCTGATGAAAGTTCTTCTGTAAATGGAATGTAACAGTGTCTTCCATGGAAAAATAGGAAATAGTTATTCTCTGACCATGCCAGCTGTTTTTCTCAGGGGATAGCTGAAGCATTTTGTTACTGTTGGTATTGGTAGCAGTTGAAATGATACTTAATGTTTTATACATGGGATTCCATATGAATATACTTAATAACAGAAGAGATATGGGACTGGAAATTGGGGTAGGGTTACTGATCAAAAGAAATAACAGTGTGAATTAATTTTCTAACTCATCAGGTATGCACATTTATTTTATATGAAGTTGGTTACACCTGTTGAAAGATTTAAATAAGTGTAGTATTACATAGAATCCTTTTATTCCAGAAGGAAGGAGAGACAGAACTCTACTTATAATCTATGTCCAATAGCTGCCTTTTTCTAAATATAACAGTTTTTTGGCCGAATAGAATCATAGAATGACTTGGGTTGGAAGGGACCTTAAATATCCTCTAGTTTCAATCCCACTGCCATGGGGACTTCAGGGAATTGTCTATGCTGCCTTAATTTCTAATCAAGTATTTTTCTTTCAGAAGGCCTTTATTAAGCAAAAATGGTGACAGATATAGTACAGTATTTCCCTTGCTCCTGTTTTATGGATATGCAATCTATTACAGTCTTGTCACTTATTTTGTTGTGGGAAGGGGCGAAGGATGAATAATGACGGGAATATTTGTTGTGAGTTTGTGTAAGGGGTAAAAATAAAGGTTAACAGCAGCATAAATCTTTCTCCCATGTTACCGCCTTCATCAAAGTGTCAGAACTTGGCTCATAACTGCTATAAATTGGTAAAAGAGATAAAATATGTAACAAGCCTGGGAAGTATATTTGAGTTTTTCGTATGTGGACGCAGTAAGCTGATCAATAAATTTAATACTTGATGCTCCAATTTATCTTCACTAAATTTATCTGCCACCACTTTTTCAGTGAAAGCTGTGGTGACTTTAGCAGTGGGACTTGAAAAGCATTTTGTGCTGTTTGTCCTTGCCCTGTTGGCTTTTAGAGGCTAAATTCCAGGGAAAAGAAAACAGAAAGCAAACCCTTCCATTTATCTTATTCTTGAGATCATATTGTTGATTTCCATCAATAGAAACTTTATTATTTTATAGCAATATTCATATGCCTTAGTGTTAAAGTCCTCTATGTTCCTAATGAACTTCTAAGTTCACAAGAAGAACAGGCAAAATGTAAATCTTGAATCATTCAATTTCCTAGAAAACTGTTCCTGTCCTCACTTGCAGATCAAACTTAGGAGGAAGTTAATGGATGACATGAGGTGGTTGGATGAGATAAAAGATACCATCTATTTAAAATGTATAAGAGTATAAATAGTCACCAGATGGCACTGTGACTGAGATAAAACACAGCACCCATAAATATAGTCAGCTACGGCTCAGAATAAATGTTAGTTTGCTCTGAAGTTGTTATATCAAACAGTGGTAGAGGGTTTTTTTTATTAATTTATTTTTATTTTTTCTGTCTGTGTTGAACTTCAGTTGCTCTGTTGGCTTCTGTAGCTTGTGCTTAGAAACTGCTGCCTTATCCAATCAAGACCATTTATGTCAATGGAGACAGCCAATTGATACTTGCTAATGATTAATTTTAGACTATCTGATTAAATTATAATAAATTCAGGGAACTTTTGGTATTCTTCTTTTACTTCTAAGGGAATACATGCAACAAATTACTTGAGGCGAAAAAGCCATTTTGATCAGACTTTTACTTCAGTGCCTGGTAAAGTTGTGGAGCAGATTATTCTTGGAGGTACTGAAAAACACCTGAAAAACCACACAGTCATTGGTCACAGCCAGATTGGCTTTGTGAGAGGAAAGTCCTGCTTATCAAACCTGATTGCCTTTTATCAGCAGCTCACCCCCCCGGCTCATCAAGGGAAGCCAGTTGATGTCATCTTGTTGGAGTTCAATAAAACTTTGCTCTCATGGTGTCCTTCTGGACAAAATGCTCAGTCCCCAGCTGGGTAAGCAGATCGTGGGATGGGTGAGAACTGGCTCAGGGGTTGGGCACGAAGGGTGACAGTGACAAGGGTGACATCAGACTGGGGACCTGTCACTCGTGGGGTTCCACAGGGCTCCATCCTTGTCCCTGTGCTCTTCAGCATCTTCATAAATGACTCAGGTGCTGGACTGGAAGGGACACTGAGGAAATTCACAGATGACACAAAACTGGGAGGAGATGTCGACTTCCTCAAGGGCAGGGAGGCGCCACAGGGAGACCTTGACAAATGGATTGGGATGTCACCAACCATACGAAGTTCAGTAAGGGAAAGTGCTGGGTTCTGCACCTGGGGTGGGGCAAGCCTGGATGTACAGACTGAGCAATGAGACACTGGAAAGCAGCTGTGGAAAGGGACCTGGGGGTCCTGGTTGGTGGAAAGTTGAATCTGAGTCAGCCAGGAGGGCCAACCCTGTCCTGGGTGCATCAGGCACAGATCACCAGCCAGGCAAGAGACGGGATTGTCCCACTCTGCTCTGCACTGGGGTGGCCTCACCTTGAATATTGCGTGTGGTTTTGGGTACCACAATATAAGAAAGATAGAAAGCTATTAGAGAGCATCCAAAGCAGGGTAATGAAGGTGGTGAAGGGTCTGGAGGAGAAGCCATATGAGGAGTGGCTGAGGTCACTTGGTCTGTTCACCCTGGAGGAGACTGAGGGGAGACCTCATTGCAGTTACAACATGAGGGGAAGAGGAGGGGAAGGCACTGATCTCTTCTCTCTGGGGACAGTGACAGGACCCGAGGGAATTGCCTGAAGTTGTGTCAGGAGAGGCTTAGGTTGGATATTAGGAAAAGGTTCTTCCCCCAGAAGGTGTTTGGGCACTGGAACAGCTCCCCAGGGAAGTGGTCAGAGCACCAAGCCTGGCAGAGCTCAAGGAATGTTTGAACAACTCTCTCAGGCACATGGTGGGATTGTTGGGAATGGTGCTATGCAGGAGTTGGAGTCGATGATCCTTGTGGGTCCCTTTCAGTCAGCTTATTCTGTGATTCTGTGAAATGCTACTTGACCAAAGTTTTGTACCAGGACAGAGTCATAAAGTAATAGGCAGATATAATTTTGTTTAAATTTGTGGTACAGGTTTAATTAGAGCTCTTAGCAAAGCGTTTACACCCTTGGAATAACAGCACTTTTGTAGCTGACATTGAAGTTAAGTGGGACAAAAATTATTTTTCTTTGCACAGAAGTTGAATCTAATTTTTGTTTTATTTGTAAAAATCAGTTACCTAAATGATGTTTTAAAGAAATGGTATCAGTCAAGCTATTGCTCCTTCTAAAGGCTTGTTTTGTCATTAATTTTTCTGTTTGAAGAAATATCTCACCAGATCTGACATCACTTTTCTTTAGTCCTCAGCATCACATTTTGACTGGTTGAGTAAAGTGTTCGTGGTGGTAATATCACTTGGCAGATATGCAAAAATTCTAGAGAGTTGTGAGTAGTACTGTCAGTATTTACATAAATTTTCAGAAGTTCAGAGTTGTAATGTGTGCTCTATGTTCTAATTCCCCTGTGATAAATCTAGAAAAAAGATTGGAAGTGTTTAAACTTTAAAGAAAATGTAGTTGATAATGGACAAATTTGAGTGGAAGTGTTAATTCTTTTTGCCTTGCAGCCTGAGTTCACTGTCTCAGTCAAGTTGATCCATATGCCTTATGAAAACAGCAATTCTAATTATCCCAAGAGCTTAATTTTCTTGCCTGAATATTTAAGTCTCATACTACGATAGAGTTGGCTTTCATTATCTAAGTTTTATATGGCAGATTACATTCCCTTACCAAAACCAAGCTTCAAGAAGGATACAGCAGGTGGAAGTTGTTCTATTTAAATTATAGTTCATCCTTAAATAGTCCTCAAGAAAGATGGAAGGTGTAATAGAAACTTTTTTTAGAAGCTGTATTTCATTTTGGCTGGGAGATACCTTTTCTTTTCCTTGAATCTTGTTTTCACTTGCATTTGGAAGTGTATATCAAAGGTCTTACCTTTACTGATGAGGAACACAAATTCAGTGCATTTTAAGCTGTGCTTAATTTCTTATTTTTAATGTAGATAACACCCTTCAAAACCACTATTAATGAAACCTTATGTACATAGATATACGTGTATAAAATAAAATAGATACTTACCTTGCACTAGGCAATGGCATAGGCTGGATGCTGACTGGAGAGAAAGTCACTTTGAGAACAAAACTGATGGCCATGGATGGAAGAGGAGCCAGCAGTGTCTGTGTGCCTTTCAGTGAAGGCCACGTCCAGCTGGAGAGGCCATCGAGGAGGTGCTGGAGGGAGTCCAGGGGAGGGCAGTGGGGTCCATGGCAGATATTGTGGGTGCTGGGGTTTCTGCAGCCCCACGTGGAGGAGGCTGAGGGCGTTACCTGGTGGGAGAGTGTGGAGGGAAGGGAGCCAGGCTCATCTTGGAAATACAGAGTAAAAAAATAATAACAAAATCACAGGATGGCTGAGACTGGATTCTGAGACAGCATCTTTGTTCCAACCCTGCCCAAACAGGGTCACCTGAAGTCACACATCCAGGATGGTGTCCAGTTGACTTTTGAGAATGTTTAAGGTGGGAGACTCTACAGCCTCGTGGGAAACCTGTTCCAGTGCTCAGTCACCCTGTGCTGGTTTTGGCTGCAGTGGAATTAACTTTGTTCCTAGTGGCTGGTATGGGGCTGTGCTCTGGATTTGTGCTGGAAACAGGTTGGTAATTGGGGGGTGTTTCCTGATGTTCAGAGGGACCCTCTGGTGTTCCAGTCTGTGTCCACTCTGTCACTGGGCACCACCCAAGTGACAAACTGGGACATAAGAAACTGCATTCAGACATTAAGGAGATTCTTGTTCACAGGGAGGGCACTGAGACACAAAATGGCTGCTCAGAATGTTGCAGACTCTGTTTTCAGAATTTGACTCAATGAAAGAACCTGCTATAATTTATCCCTGCGTTGAGCAAAGAGCTGATCCGAGAACCTCCAGAGATTTATTCTTAACTAAAATGTTTTATGCTGTATGACTCTGTGAGCACATTTTTCTTTGTGGAGACCTTCACCATTCATACCTTTTTTTTTTTGTTTGGATGAGTCACATTTTCCAGTGTACAAATGATCATTAGGCAATTAGCAGTCTGCATTTTTATTTGATAATTTAAAGAAATGTAAACATTTCCCTGAGTAATAAAGGACACTTGTTTGTTTTTCATCAGCTGGCTGAACTGGTCACAGTGGTGTTACTGCACTGGTATCAACTGCGATTAAAAAAATGCTGAAAATCCTAAAAGTAGCAAGCAAAAGGTATTTATTGAGAATGTATGTCTGAGTTAATGAAATGGTCTGAATTTAGAAATCTGTTTTGAGACAATTTTCCTTTCTTCATATTGAGTGGTGACTCTTAGAGTTGTCAGTAACAACTGTGTAACCATCATTTATTTCCCTGTTCCAGTTCTATGGAAATGCATTAGAATGAAGCTGAACTCCAGCAGCTCAGACAGATTATTTGTGTGCTCTTGATTGCCATGTGTTCTTTTTTTTTCCTCCTTGTAAAATGATTTTTGATTCTGCTCTTGCTTCATGTACTTTGAATTCTAGGCATCACTTCATGTTTTATAGCAGCCTTTTCAAGATTGTTACTGTTGTGCTTTTATTTGTAGTGTTCTAGGGAGGAGGGAGGTCAAAAAATGTCACACTGTCTGTCTCCTGTGTGCCACAGAAGTTCATTTTCAGCTTCATGCAGGAAAAAAAAAATTGAAATTCGCTCTGTGGATGTGACAAAGTGTTTCTGAGGACAAGTGTTCAAATGCAATATTGTCAAGCTATTTTTAGCCGACTGCTGTCCCTATAGTGCTGTTTAAAGATTCAGCTCAGGCTGCTAATAGATATATTTATAACCATTCTGTCAACTGCCACAGCATGAGTGCTGCTACAGATGATAATTCTATTCTTGGAAGCAGTGCCATGGTTACCAGTCCCTGAGCTGCTCAAATAGAAGCTATACATCTGTACACACTTAGTAACATTTTAATATACCAACACGTTTTTACACTGCAAGAAAGAACAAAGCTAGACATGATAATCAAAGAAACGATACATGCAGAGAAGCACATGAAAATTAAAATCAGAAAGAAAATACAGTAACTTCTTTAGCATTACGTATTCTGAAGTCTGGGCGTGAAACAAACTGTATGAGGGTTTCTTACTGCATTTTACTGGTGTTTATTGTTAAGCAGTTTGACTTCAGTGGGGTTTATTTCATGTCAGATTGGTAATGGATTGACACCAAGTACAGCATGAGTGTATGTGGGCATGCACTTGCTACTGTCATTATGCTGATGAGGTTAGTGTTGGGCCTTCGAAGAAATAACAGAATTGTACTAAATTAGTGACTCATCTGCGTTATGGTGAAGTTTGATGTGAAGTTTCCCATGGCTTGAGGTTTGTTTGTTGTGCTCCAGGCGTGGGTTCATGAGACGCCCTTTGCTGTGGAGCCTCAGCCGTGGCTGGCAGTGGCTGCCTGGCCCCAGGGCTTCTCTGAGGCTGGGTATCCTGTGGAAGCCTTGGATTCTCCTTCATTTGGGCCTAAACTCCATGTGATCCAAGGTCCTCTGCAGCTTTCTTAGTGCAACTCCCCATCCCTGGGAGTGTTCCATGATTCTGTGACTCTTTGGGGTAAATATTTGCTGAGCGAAAATACAGAGCCTGGGACTTGGCTGCTTTGTTTGCTTTGTCTGAGCATGGAGGAGGCTGAAAGTGTGACTGGAGTGAGGACATCAGGTCCCACATTTGAATAGACTGTTTTAAGTGCCTGCCCTGTTAGGAGCCTGCAGCACTGCAGCATGACTGAAAAGGACACCAGAGAAGAGAGCATAGACCTGTGTGGTAGCAGAGCTGTCAGGGCTTCAGAGATTTTGGGTTTATTTTTGTTCTGCTTGTGCTGTCAGGTTTGCAGGGAATTGCACTGTGGGGCCATGAGCAGCAGTAACAGGCTCTGAATCATGGTTGTACAGGGCTTGGGGTGATGCGTTATCATCCACCATGCTGGAAAGAAATGACCCAGTCTGCTTTTACTGCTGCTTCTGTGGAGCTGGGGAAAGGGCTTCAGTGACTCATGGACAGCAGTGGTAGATTTTAATTTGCCATTAAATTTGTTTGGTACTGAGTTAAAAAAAAAAAAAAAAAAAAGAGTATACTGATTTTTATACAATGACTATAATCATAAAAAGATCAGTGTGTTTTTTTAGTGCATCATCATTGTCATTGAATGTATCAATTTTCTGCTAGATGTTGGACATGGAATTCATATCACACCTGCCTGAAAAATGGAAACTAAAATAAACTTTGTTTTTGTAGGAAGATTAATATTTAAAGAAGACAGCACCAGCATTAATAGATTTCTTCAGCTGTGGTGAAGCTTTAATATAATCAAAAGGAAGTTTGTTTTCTCAATGTACATAATGTAAATTTTAGAATTAATTGTTGTGAAATGTTAGGAAAGCCATAACAATACAAAGGTTCAACATGGAACAAGAGAACTGGAAAATTTGATTTGCTAGACAGCCTGTTGTCCAGATGATCCAAAGGCAGTGTCTGTACTAAAAACTTGTTGTTGGATACGGAGTGTAAATGAAAGTGATGATTGTTTTATGCCTCGCTTGTCATATTTCTCCTTGGACAAGTACTGCTGTCCAGTGTAGAATGCAGAGCTATGGGAATGCCTTGTTTGTTCCAGTAACAAAAGCTCTGTGTTAAGACCCGAGCTAGAGGGCTTCATGTGAACAAAGGGCTTCGTTACAATTAAGAAATGTTCATAAGCCATCCAGTATATCAGAAACCATACATCAGAAAGATGTATGTAAAATACAAAACCCATGTTTGTTTGGTTTGACTGCTCAGAGGAAATTTTAGTTTAATAGTTTTCATGCATTGTGCTGTTCAGTGTAGCGGGTTTTTTCAAAGCTAATGAATTTACTGAGCAGTTTATTTAAAAAAAAAAAGATAGTGCAATGCCTCATTGCTTAATAATTTTACTTTATGAGCAGTTTTCAACAAAACTTTCAAAAATGCTGAAGTAACGCAGGTGTTTTTATGTAGCTGGTAGAGCAATTATGGTTTTAACTGGTGTTCTTGGCAGTAACTTTTGTTGTAATCAGTGAAGGCAAGTGGTCTGTGTCTTCTAATAGTGAAGATGTTGAGGAATGAACAAGCACAAAGCCAGATTCTTTTCCTAGGTTTGCTCAAATTTTGCACCAGAAATGTGAATCGTAGTGCAGTTTGTCTTTCTCCTTCAATATTGGTGTTGTGATATGCCCGATTGTGTCTGCAAATGAAGCAGATATCCAGCTTCTTGTGGGACGACTTGGTGTTTATTCCTGGGAATGTATAGAAAGAAAAAAATGTCTAAAGGAGGAGTTATGGTAAAAACCCAAAACTTGTAAAGATGATGCCAGAGGGCATGAACAAGTCTTGGGAGAGAGGGGAATTCTGAAGGAAAGTGTTACTTTATTTTTAAGGAGCATTCCATAGGTGGCATCCAGGTGTGATTTTTGAAGTGATGCAATCAATTTTTTCTTGAAGGCTGGTGAAGGACACGGTGTTTTTCACATTGAAGGGACAAAAGATTTGAGATTGGTGACTTCAGTCCTGATGACTGAAAAAAAGTTCATATTTTATCTAAAGGAAAGATGAGGAGACAGATTTGGGGTTGCATAGGCTGCTCAGCCTCACTGGAGTTTCTGAAAAGATGATGGAGCTTTTCCAGACACGTGAAAGAGAAGAACATAGTTGAGCACAGTCAGCGTGGAGTTGCCAACCTCAGCTCAAGCTTGACTGACCTGTTTGTCTTCTTGGCTGAAATGGCTGATTCTGTGATGATAGTGAGGCTGATACCATCCAGTATATCAAAAATCCAGATGGTGAAACAGAATGTGTCCTCAGCAAATTTCTGGATGAGACCTAAGTGTTGAGTAAACATTGTAAGTGGTAGAGATTGAGTGCAGAAGTATCTTGGGAAATTTGAGGCTGGGACCAATAGGAATTTCAGAAGTTCCACAAGGAGAAATGCAAAGTTCTGATGAAATGGTCTTTGTAGTTACAGTGGATGCCAAGTTTCATATGAGCCAAGAGTGCATTCTCATTGGGATTAAGGACAGCTGTTCTTGATTCTGTACATTACGGAGTATTGTGGAGTACTTTGTGAAGGTATAAAAGTTTGATCATTTTTAAGTTCTCAAACTCATTTCATCTACTTCCTCCAAACATGCAGAAATCACACTGGGTTTATTGCTTAATACCATCACATTGCCAAAGGGGAATGGGAAGCACAAATGCTGTGTTTGGTTTCACTGGCCATGAGAGATGGTTGCCAGGTCTCCATGTTATCTTACTGCTTGGCAGTTCCATGCTTTAATTACTCCCTTTTCTATTCTCTTCCAGACAACTGAGTTATTTGAAGCAGTTGTTTCTTCTCTTCCAGAAGCTTTCTCATGGAATTTTTTAGATTCCTGCCAATTGTGCCTTTTATGTGAGACTGCAAAGGAGGTTGTGACAGATTGGTTTGCAGTTTCATCAATATGCTGCTAATACTCATTTTTACGTCTCTCTTTCATGAAACACAGATGGTCAGGTTTTTTAGATGATTAGTGTGTCACTGAAATTGAGTTTTGGCTAAGAGTGTTGGCTGAAACTCATCCTAACAGAAGCAGATGACACAGGTTGACTGAGGGGAAAAGATGAGAAGGTAGGATTTTGTTTCTTCGGGAAGGTGTGTAGCGGTATTTAGTTGTTAAGACATAGGGTGCTTGGCTTAGGTTGTTGCTTTTGCTTTTCAGATATGAAGAAGAAGAGGCATCCAATCATATTTCCTAAAGTTCATTTTAAATGCAACTTTCTGCTTTTGTTTTACTGATGAGATGTTAGCTGTAGGTGGAGGCATCAAACGTCATTTTTGTGGCTTTGTCTTTGGGTGCATTGAATTTGTTACCGAGAGTATCTGTGATACGGCACGTACCTTCCTCTGGTGTTCTGCAAAGAACACATTATATACAGCTTTTTGCAAAGAACATCACCTCTCAGAATGGGTTTCATTTGTTTGGAGTCCTAAAACTAACCTCGTTTGTATTTGTGTATCTCAGTTTCCTGTTCTCTTGACTGAGAACAGATAGAATTCTGAAGATATCGTTTGTAGATTGAGTTGCTGTCATTCATCTTCTGCTTGACATATTAGTTGCTTTCCATTGAAGAAATAATAATTTCCATCACTCAGTTATCAACAAGTGTGCATGGGTGACAACAATTTGTATCCCCTTGTACTGAGATGTTCTGGATCATGTTTTTGGTAGTACATAAATGCCTATGAATCTCAAGCAAACACTTGGGAGAACCTGTGTATATGAACTGAGATTTAAAAGAGATATGAAGTTACATAAAAAACTTGGTAAGCCTAAAATATTACTTAGTCATTGGAAACATTGCTGACTTCATAAAGGGATATCCAATTCCACATATTGGAGCCATGCATCATGAGTTCCACCCATGTGTGCGCACAAATCATCCATTTTTATGCAACTGTGGCTGAAGTTTTTAACGTACTTAGAAAAAGTGGAAATTTAATTTGCAAAACATTCCTTGACAGGCCATGTCTGGTTTCTGTAGTGATCTCTTTTTTGAGATCTCTTTAAAAACTGGTATAGAACACTGACAATTATGAGGGGATCCAAGGGATCAAGCCCTGTAATTCCTGAATGCTGTGGAACAAGTTAAAACCTCTGAAACCCAGTCTTTGGAAAAGAAGAGGAACGTGATTCTCACCCTGCAGATATGGGCCATGTTTTTGGATGTTCTGCCTAACATCACAAAGGCCTTTATCATGGTCTTCTGAAGAAGATTGATGGACTATTGGGTCAGATTTCTTTGAGGTCATGAGGTAACTGAATGACATTCTCAAAACTTTTTTCTAAATCTCCTCTGATAGTGACATATAAATTTTGGCATCCAGATCCTCTCTTCCAGGAACCTAGAGTTCCCTGCTACATTTTTTTCTAGCAGAGCTTGGCACTGTTATATTGCAAGAGAAATCCTGCAAATGATTGGTTATCCCCCTGTCCCATTCTTCTTAGTTTCAAAAATCCATCATTAGCAAGTTCTTGTTTGTCTGAAAATTTGTGGCCAACTCAGCATTATCTGTTCTATCTATATTTAAGAGAAGATAATTGCTGCCAGACTCCTTGTAAGGACTCATCATGTTTTTTTTAGGCTGTTGGTTTTAGGATCGTTAGTGGAAGCACTGCTGATGAAAGCTGAAAGCTCCATTATGAGAAAAAGGAGTGAGCTGCTTCAGAAAGCTCTGACTCATAACTATAAGGAACTAATTTTTATAGCCTTAACGAAAGGACAGCCATCTTTCTTCTTGATAAAAGAGCAGCCAGGAATACTCTGTTTACTCTAAAGTGCTGGATAAGCTGATCAGTGCAAAAAGTATATATTTTACCAATGTACAAGTAATTTGACATACAGCAACAGTGCTTCTTTAGGCAGATGGAAGTTTCCAAAAGATTAGAGAAAGTAGGCCTGTCCAACGTCTGTGACAAAAAATTACCCTTTCCACAATCTAGAAATTTCATGGATTTCTTGTGTCCTGCAATGTTACCTTCCTAGTGGATGCTGAAAGTTTTTTGTCCTCCATTAGAAGGAGGTGGGAGGTATCTTTGATTTGTTTAAATAAGGCTTTGTCCTCTCCAGGGTGAGTCAGTCTGTGTTAGAATGTCACTAAATCACAGAATGGGTCAAGTTGGAAGGGACCACAGTGGGGTCATCTGGTCCAACCTCCCTACTCAAGCAGGGTCATCCCAGAGCACATGGCACAGAATTGTGTCCAGACAGTCCTGGAATATCTCCAGTGAGGGAGACTTCACACTGTTTTTGGGCAAACTGTTCAGTGCTCGGTCACCCCACAGTAAAGAAATTATTCCTGAGGCAGAACTTCTGTGTATCAGTTTCTTCCCATTGCCTCTTGCCCTGTTGCTGGTACCACTGAGAATGTCTGTCCTCTGACACCCTCCAGAGAGACAGCGATAAAAGGCCACTCTCAGATGTTTCTTGAGGCTGAACAGGCCCAGCTCTCAGAGCTTATCTTTGTAAGAGAGATGCTCCAATCCCTTAATCATATTTTATTGTTCTCCAGTGGACACACTTCAGGAGCTCCATGTCTCTCTTCTCCTGAGTAGCCCAGAATTGGACACAGCACTCCAGATGCCCTTCTCTAGGGCTGAGTAGAGGGACAGGATCACCTCCCTTGACCTGCTAGCAGTGCTATTCCTAATGCACCCCAGGATCTATTGGCCTTCCTGGCCGCAAGGGCACTGCTGGCTCCCAAATACTGCGATGACTTGCTCTGACCCAGGATGAGCCTGTACAGGAACCTACCCTCTGCTCCCTGCGGCTGCCTCTGCGTCACCTGTGGGGAGCAGCAGGAGGAGCAGGATGGAGGTGGCTGTGTGGGCACAGTGTCCCCCATGTGCCGGCAAGCCTGGCCCTGGCCCCAAGGCAGGTGCTGGCCATGGCAGCCAGGCTGGTTTGGGTTCCCAGCTGTGCTCACTGCCTCAGGGGCATTGGTTTGGGTTCCCAGCTGTGCTCACTGCCCCGGGGGCAGTGCTGTGTCTGGGCCATCCCGGCGCCAGCCACTCTGCAGAGCAAAGCCTGGTGCCAGTCCTGGCTGTCTCTGCCCCTTGCCCTCACCCAGATCCCACTGCAGGTTGTCTCTCAGGAGAAGGCTGAGATACTTAATGCCTTCTTTGCCTGAGTTGTCAGCAGTAAGACCGGTTATCCAGTTGGTATCTGGTCACTAGCAGTGTCTCCTGGGCCCAGTCCTGTTCAGTATCTGTCCTGCTGATGTGGACAAGGGCATCGAGAGTATCCTCAGCAGTAAATTTGTGATGACACCAAGTTGGGTAGGAGTGTCAATGTGCTGGAGAGTAGGAAGGCTCTGTGGGGGCATATGGACAGCCTGGATCGATGATGTGAGGCCAGCAGGATGAGATTCAAGAAGAGCAAGGACAGGGTCCTGCCCAGTCCCAACAAGGCCCTGCAGTGCTCCAGGCTGGGGCAGAGCGGCTGCAAAGCTGCCCAGCGGGAAAGGCCCTGGGGGTGCTGCTGACAGTGGCTGAACATGAGCCGGTGTGAGCCCAGGTGGGCAAGGAGGCCGGGGGCAACCTGGCCTTGTGTGTCAGCAACAGTGTGGCCAGCAGGACCAGGGCCAGCAGGACCAGTGATTGTCCCTCTGTGCTGGGCACTGGGGACGCCACACCTCGAGTGCTGTGTGCAGATGTGTGTCCCTGTTCAGATGTGATTAGGGAGAGATGCCTCTGTGCGAATTAAGGTACCAATGAGACCACCTACCAAAGTCAACAACATGGGTTTAATAATAACAACAACAGGGTAACTTAACAATAAATATGGGGTAGAGAGATAGAAAGGCATAGGAAAGAAGAGGGTGAGAAGGAAAGGGGGAAGATTGGGGTGGAGTGGGGTGGAGGAGAAATCAAGCGGAAGACAGCCCAAGACGCTTGGCTCCAGCAATGTCCCATCGGTCCTTCCTCACCCTGTGCTTCTTGCAGGGTCGGTCTCGATGGTTCTTGTGGAGGTGCGGCCCCAGGTTGTTCTTCCATCTTTCTCCAGTCCGTGTTTCGGGTATCCAGGGAGGCGTTTTCCTATTTGCTATGTGAAAGAGGATGGATTTTCAGTTGCCCGCAGTGCTGAGGCCCAAGGAGCATTTCTCAGCTCCTAGTGCAGCCTGGGGCAGGGCGGGGATGCCCCCGGACAGTGCAGCCCGGGACTAAAGTCAGCTTCTGTGGGATTGTACAAGGCAGCGCTGCAGTCCTTCCTCAGCTCTCCCCGGCCAGGCTGCCTTGCTGTTTGCTCGGCCGTGCCGGGCTGGGGCTGGCAGCAGGACCCACCTTTGGCCAGTGGTCACCTCATGGCGAGCAGTCATCTGTGGGGTGCTGGCAGCCGGGGTCACTCCTCCCGCTGGCCCTGAGGCAGCCGAAGGACAGAACGCGGCACAGAACCCGCCGGGCCGTCTTGACGATGGAGCGCCATGGCCGTGGGGCCGGGGGCCGCGGGACAGTGGCCGTGCCAGCGGGGGAAGAAGGGACACTGCATGGCAGGGGCCGGGCAGGCACCGGGCAAGGCCCTGCCGCTGCCTCAGCCCCGCAGGGCTTCTCCTGGGGAGGGGCGGCCTGGGCACGGCCAGGCTCCATGCGAGCTGTGCCGGCCTCCTCCGCGGGCTCGGCAGGCACGGCACAAACCGCAGACATCTTTGTGTCTTCGGTCAGTGCCGTGGGGAGAGGCTCGCTGTGCCCCTCGTCGCAGGGATCGCTGTCCTGGGCAGAAGCTGCTGGCTCTGCTTCTTCGTCTTGTGGAGGGAGAGACAACACATCCTGTGGCTCGCTGTCCCTCTCTCCTGCCGCTTCTCTATCAGGGAGCTCTTCTTGCTCCCACTTATCCTGTAGCTCATTTAGAAGAGTATCACAGGGTAGCGAGTCAGGAGAGACAGACCACAGCTCTGCCAACAGGTCAGGAGGTGCAATCTCTGAGTTGTCTTCTGTCTGTCCTGTGGAGTCTTTGGTCACACTGGAAGTGCTGTGTGGCACCAGGGGGTCTGCAGCTAGTTCCAGGGTGACACTTGACAGATCGTTGAGGACACAGGTGGTCTTGATGGGGCTTTCTTTGTCCAGGGAGGAGAGGATGTCTGCAAACAGGTCACTGTGTATTTGGTCACCATCCTCTTCCTCCAGCTGCTCTGTCAGGAGCTGCAGAAGGTGCTTCGAAGCATCCTCAGTCCATGTGCAGAGCAGCTTGCTCTGGGGAGAAGTTGCTGGCTCAGCTTCTTTTTCTTGCAGTGGGAGAGACAATGCGCTCTGTGGCTCTCTGTCCCTCTCTCCTGCCGCTTCTCTGTCAGGGAGCTCTTCTTGCTCCCAGTTTTCCACTGGCTCCTTTACAAGAGTGTTACAAGACAGCAAATCATCAGAGACAGAGCCCAGGTCGGCCAACAACTGGTCAAGAGACACAAGCTCTGAGTAGTTTTGTGTCTCTCCTGCGGTGTCTTTGGTCACGCTGCAAGCGCTGTGCAGCACCGAGGAGCCTGCAGCTGGCTCCAGGGTGGGACTGGATGGATCCCTGCGGATGCAGCTGGACATCATGTGGCTTTCTTCATTTTCCACGGAGGAGAAGATGGCTCTGAACAGCTCTGCATACATTTTGTCTTCCAGCTTCTCCAGCTCCTCTCTCTTTTTACGCATGAAATGAATTAAAGCATCCTCAGTCTCCGGGCACAGCTGCTTGCGATGTGCAGTTTGCTTGGCTGGCCGATGAGTTCCCTCTGCCTCTTGGCAGACACCTGACCACTTTGGGGTGCTCAAGGTGGGCTTGACAGACTTGTTTGCATGCAGATATGGGGTGAGGGCTCTAAACAGGTCTCTGCAGGTGCTGCCACCACGCCCTTCCTGCACCTTGGCGAGCTTCCCTGTCTCGGTGTGGCCCAGCTGCCTCCAAGCCGGCTGGGTCCCCGTGTGGAGCAGCACACCGTGTGTGGGTTGCAGAGGTGGCAGGCGATGGCCCTGTCTTGCCACTGACCCATGCCAGAGCCCTTCCATTCTCCTCACCAGGAAAGGTGTTCCCCGGGCCCTGCCAGCAGGTGGAGCGCCCGGCGGAGGATGTGGCACAAACATTTGGAGGCCACTGGCCATGGGGCTCCCAGACCATGCTGTGCCTCTGGGAGAGGACCTAGAGGCTGCTGCTGCTGGTGCTGGTGGCAGAGGGGGCAGCTTGACTCTTGCAGAGGCTGCTCTTCGCTTTTGAAGGCTGAGCTGGCGTGGAGGTGCCAGTGACAGTTGAGGGCCATGGAGAGGTGGCAGGTCTGACACGGACAGTATTTGTGACCGTGTGACACTGCTGAGGGGCACTGAGTACCCTCCCTCCAGGCTGTCCTTCTGTGTCCAGGATCTTGTGGGGCTTGGTGAGAGTGGCAGTTTGGGGAACAGTATCAGCCTGTCCCCAGGAATGGGTGTGACAGTGGTCCAGGTGACCTGCGGTGCTGCCTGCGGCTGCCTCTGGGTCACCTTTGGGGAACAGGAGGAGCAGGATGGAGGTGGCTGTGTGGGCACAGTGTCCCCCACGTGTCGGCAAGCCTGGCTCTGGCCCCAAGGCAGGTGCTGGCCACGGCAGCCAGGCTGGTTTGGGTTCCCAGCTGTGCTTGCTGCCCTGGGGGCATTGCTGTGCCTGGGCTGTCCTGGCACCAGCTCCTCCCCAGAGCAAGGCCTGGTGCCAGTCCTGGCTGCCTCTGCCCCAGGGCTTCCCCCAGGTCCCAGTGCAGCCTCTCCCTCCATCCCTGTGCCTCCATCCTTGTTCCTCACCTGTTTCCACTTGTCCAGCAGTGGCTGCCCCTCACGGGGCTGGCCCTGGGCATTCGCCTCCTGATGCTTGGGCATCTTGAGGGTGCTTTACCAAACACTGGTCACGGGCACCCTGGAAAGCTGCTGCCTCCTGAGAAGCTGCTGCTTCTTGAGAAGCTGCTACCTCCCGAGAGAGCTGCTCTCCTGGGAGTGGCCACTGCGGAGGTTTGCAGCCCTCACGGTTACCATGCAAACCCGTGTCACAATGGGCATAGTGTCACCGCGGGTCACAAAGGCCTGGTGGGCACGGTTGCCCATTGTCCCAGAGACATGGCGTTTTCCATGGAGATACCCTGGTCACAAAGGCCTGGGGGTCAGGATGGACATGTCCTTGCTTTTGTCCTGCTCATGGTACAAGGGAAGCCCCTGGACAAGCGTAGGCTGGGATTCTGTTCCTCCTCCTGCCATTGTCTTTTGATGCTCCTTGGTGGGCATTCAGAGGAGCTGTTTCCCAAGAGCCTCCTGGCAATGACTAGAATGTTCTATAAAGGGTATTTTCTGACCTACTTTACCAATAAGGAATATTGGAGGGAAATAGCAGAGGTGAGTTTTTCCGTGACAGTTCTTACATTTTTGTGTTTTGGCATACTTCTGGCAGTGTGTCTTTTTATACATTTTTGGGAACAGAACAGTAGTAATGTTTTTTTCAGGAAATGCTTGAGGGAGAAATGCCACGCTTGTCACGGAATGAGAAATGTACTGAATAAAGGTTAATTACTTTGTGATTCACAAAATAACTGAAAGCACAGATGAATGCACCATGAAGACTAACTTTAAAGTAGGATCAGAGTTGACCTGAAATGCTGAAAGAAGCAGTGAAAATGCAGTTTTCTAGACTAAGAAGCAACAAGATAGCAGGGCTATGGTTAATGTCCTGTATTTGAAAAGCTGTGCTATCTTTTTATTAAGAGTATTATCTTCTGTGTCATATTTCAGAACTTTTTGCTTAGTAATTGTTAGACAAATATCAGTTCCATCTTTACGTATTTATTACCAGCATTATTAGACTGGAATCTTGTAAAAATTTTGTATTTAATTTTGCACTAAGAGGTTTTGGTAATAAATTAATATGTAAGAAAAGACAGTGTCCCAGCTGCATAGAAGCATTTACATCTGCAGACTATTTAGAGTGCTAGATCATTACCCCTTAAAGAAAAAAATAATACTAATTTTAAAATATTTGGTTAGAAAAATGTGCATGTTTAGTTCTGTTGGTTGTATTAGTCATTCACCTGCTTGAAGTTGTAGGAATGGTATTTAATGCTATCAGTAACATCAGATTTGTTTTTTAAAATTTTAGATTCATGAGATGGTTTCTGGCCCTTGGTGTTCCCTTGATTTTATGAATGGTTAACTTAGTTATGCATTCAAAGTTTAGAACCTGAAAAATTGCAGATTTCCTCACAGACAGGAGATTGCTGATGTGACACAGCATTACTACAAAATGATACTTTCTATTTTTCGTTATACTCTACTCTGTCACATTTCTTCTCATTGAGGGGTAAGGTTGTCTGGTCTACAGCTGCCAAACACATTGATGTCCTTTTTGCAGCTGAGACATAAATCAGTAAAACCTAAATTATTTTAAAATTGCTGGTTAACAAAAAGTGAATGTTGCATTCTTTTATGTGTATGCCATTAAGATAAGGTAGCTTCAGCTAATAATACTGCTTTATGATAAGGTTTTGTAGCATAACATTTTTAAAATGCTTCCTATTTCACCCAATGGGATAGCAGATCTCCAGGACAAAGTAGTATTTCAGTTAGTTTGTTCTCAGTTTCAATACTGACTTTTTAAACAACTGTTCCTGCTGCAATTAATGAATTTTCCTGTCCATGTTTGTACAAGAGATGCTAAACAAATCACAGAAAGTAGACTTGGGAGGAACTTTGATAGAACATCCAGTCTCCGTCTTGCTTCCTCAAAGGTCAGGTTGCAGAGAGGTGATGCCTTGGCCCTTCTGGAAGAAGATCTGGTGATAGAAGTTCCACAATCTGCAGTTAATTATCTCTAGCCTTTGCTATTGCAGAAAGCTGTAGAAAGCTTTTCCTCTTTTCTATGTGAGCTCTTCCTCTTCATGTTTGTCCTATCCCCAGTGGAAACTGTTCCCATCCTCTGCACACTGAACTTTTGATGATTTAATAGCTGTTATTTAATGTTTTCTATTGAGACTCTTTGAGTTTTATGTGTTAGGAGAGAGGACTCTACATAGGAAATAACTCAATTTGAATCCAAATCTGAATCATTAGTTCATTTATTGTTGGCTTTGGGAGAGACGTGTAGTACTGTCATTTCAGGGAAAACTTGATTGAAGATGATCTTCTGCTACGTCTGGCTGAGCACAGCTAAATTAATTTCCTGGGGTGGAGAGAGTTTCAGTTGTAGTCACGAAGCTGTTTCCAATGGAAGACAAAACTGAATTTACAAAAAAAATGCTGTAACTAAAAACTATGGTCCCTATAAGTAGACTCAGACAACTTCCATGAATTAAAAAACCTTAAATCGGCTTCTGGCATTCTGTAACTTTTGGGTTGACTTGGCAGATTTCTAATGTCAGAATGACTTTGATTATAAGTTGAACAATACCTTAAAATTGTGTGCTTTTTTTACCATCGGTTGTCAGGTGTAGTGAATTAGTTCATGAAAATAAAACTGATGCTACAAACAGCAGAATTGTTAACATTTCTGCAATTGTGATATTTCTTTAAAAAGGACTTTAGAAGTATGGTAGGAAAAAAGGTCAATGGGCACTATTAGCATACAATTGGAGAAGGTATGGGTGAATTCTTTGTTCATCTGTGGTACAGACTTTAGAGTGCTTTTACTTTCTTGGGTGTCATGGAGTTGTAATTTATTTTAAGGCTTTATTCCACAGGGCATTTCTTTTTTCCTTTAGGCTGTTACAAACTGAAGTACCATATAGCAGATGCATCACAAAACAATAAAAAAATTGAGAAAATAAATGTATGTTATAGTATTGGAGCTTGAGAAAAAACTGTAATTTTTTTTATGCCCTTAATTTTGGAAACTTTTTTCACTAAGCTGCAAAAGGTGGGAAATCTGTGGAAGACTGCATTAAAAAATACGACAAATTAACAATAGATGTTGTTAATTACCTGGCAGAGCAGTCCAGAATGCTGACAGACACAGCAGGGACAAGAAATGCAGTGGACATGTGTGAACCAAGACAACCAGTAACTGTACTGATCATGGAAACTCAATTCATCACAGACCCCCATAAATAAATAGTTTGGCCTTTACTATATGGATTAATTATTCATAACTTCCATTTCATTCAGTGTTGTTTTTTTTTTAACTTCCATGATCTTACAATTTCTAGAACTTCACAACTAAACAGGGATATGAAATTGAATGATACACTCTCCCATTTCCTTTCTTTATTTTTCCTTATCAAGGTTCTAGATACTGTTGAAATGAAATGTTAAATTTTATACAGAAGTTCCTCGCAGAGATGAAATGGTTAAAGGAATGTATTGGTTAACTATAGATAATATATTTTTTTTCAACTATGGATACTTTGAACATGGCAAAGTTAGCAGTGTATACCTGAAGTGTGTGAAGATGCAGGATTTTAAAAAAATGTATGCGTTATATATATTTAATAAGGGTTTTTTTATTACTTGTGAAAGGTTTAAGTGCACTGAGCACTAGTTCTGTTATCTTTTGTAGAAATCTTCCTTTTGATGGAGACATTTTAATTCAAAGAAGACTGATTTTTCTTTTTTTTAATTTGAAGTAGCAGAGTGATCTACATGGAGGTGATTATTCAGTTTGCCAGAGCAGGTATTTTATTAAGGTTTAACCTTGTACAGAATATATTAGAGTGATTTACTACACGTGAAACCATTTCTTCCTAATTATTATTAGTTATAAATATTTTAGAAGACCTTATAACTGATACAGTCTGAACCAAAATTGCCTTTCTAAGTCAGTAATTGGGAAGTTGCAAAGGTTTTTATAGTAACAGTGGAAAATTTTATTGAGGATGAAATATTGGATAAAACATTCTTAAGTGTGAAAACTCGATGATACATTTGATAATGTATGAAGGGAAATCTTGTTTTTTTTGTGATGGCTTTGTCTTTTCAATGTTTTCTTGCAGGGAGGAGAGATTTTTTACAATGCGTCTTTTAGTGATGTCCACCTTCCCCAGGTGTAGCCAATGAGATTAGTGTTTCTGCAGAGTTTTGAGGCTAAGCTCTTACGTTTTAGTGTAATATTTTTAGGTGTTAATCCTTTTACGTGTTGTTAAATGTTTTTCACTCAGTCTGGGTTTATATGAAGACACATGGTGTCCTGTAAAGTCTTCAGGATTATTTGAAGTTACTGTCCCAAATTTCAGCAGTCACCTGATCTGCTTTTCAGTTCTTGATGTTCCTGTACATAATTACTCAAGATAACCTAGAAAAACAGATACTTTTTCCTGTGTAGCTATGTTTGCATTACGTGCACAGTAATATTAATGTATCTTTCATTTGATTTCCAGATGTGAAATGGTGAGAGCTTCTTGGTTCTAAGAATGTATTTAATTAAGTTTAGTGGACTCAGCTATAATATTGTGCTCACAGTTGACATTTCTGATTAGATTTTTTTTCCAGGTGCTGAAATAATCAGGTATATAGTTATTACCATAAAGGAGCAAAAAGTGCTTAAATTACTTGCACAAGTAACAGATAAAAACTCTCTGGAGATTCTAGCTATATTATGGAAAAAATTAAAATTTTGATTAGGCAGGCTTTGAGCTGAAAATACGTAAATGCGCATTTGTAATGTAGGTTTTTGTGTATCATGAAATGCTCAAGGCTGGAGCCTTTTTTCTTTTCTGTCTAGGCCCTGCATTTAGAATCACAGAATCATGGAGTGGAAGGGACTTTTAAGATCATCCAGTTCCAACCCCCTGCCCTGGGCAGGGACACCTTTCCCTAGGCCAGGGTGGTCAGGGCCCCATCCAGCCTGGCCTGGAACACTTCCAGGCATGGGCAATCTCTAGATATGCTTGCTGCTGTTTTTCTGTGTTGAACTCTGTACCTCTTAAATTGCGTTGACTGGGGGTGGAGCATTCAATTGATCACAGGAACTTTGGGTTCTTTTACTTATATATTATTCCTTGTTTGTTTTGGCTTGGTGGCTTACACTGCTGTCCTTTTCTGTACCATGGTAGTTGTCTTTGGGCCATAACTTTGAAGGAACTTCCTTTCAATGGGTGTACTTACAGCCTTTTAATTTATTTTTATCTGAATTTTGTTGTCCCTTTGACAGTTTGTGTTAGTAGTTCTTTTGAGAGGGGACTAATTGGGAGTTATACAGATGTTCAGTTATATTACAGTCACTACAGTTATTTGAAACAGTGTTTATTGGCTATGAGCTTGCTTAACAAAGCCATTAAAACCCCCACTTTCCAGATCCTGTTTTTGTCTCAAAATTGTATTATGCTTCTTAATCCTTTAAGATGCACGTTGACTTTGTCATATATAATAATGTGATATCTCTCCAGAGAATGGGAGACAGGTGTAAGGCTTCAAAACCAATATTCTGGGCAATTCATTGAGCCTGCTTTCTTTTTGGCTGAGATGCTTTCTTTTCTGTGACTGCACATTAACATCCTGCAAGATTGCATGGGACTGCAATTTGGCCTGTGCAATATTGCACTGGGCTGTGATTTCCTCAGTGTCATGTGCCACATCCCAATCAGCCAACTTAAATAGGTTTGAGACTTCCTTTCCTTCTAGATTTTGGGGTTTTGTAGATGTGAAAGGTCTAGCAAACATCAGGTCTAAAGTACAGGTTTGGTTGTGGAAAAGCTCACTAAGCTATTGCTTCGAAGAAAAGTAGTTTTTAAATAGCATGACAGCATCAGAACATTAATTAATTTGATGAGCGATGTAATTAGATGCATTTTCACTAGCCTGCTTAATTATTAGCTGGTATTAACTGATTATTGCATTAATAATATTCCAGGTATTGTTTTCATTGCCTGAATTTTAAATGCCCTTGCCTTGAAGGACTAAGGGAATGGGTCAGAAAGACCTTATGAATGTGCATCTTGGAGAGGAGAATAGAGCTCTTCAGTTCTCTTGTGGCTTTATCTAAGTTCTCTGGACAAACACCGAGATATTTTGCGAAGTCCAAAGTTCTGTGAGGCTGAATGTCTGATTTTGAAGGCATTTTCCTGGTATCAAGGTGAGCACCTCAAACACAGTCACTCTACTTTCCTGTAAATAACCTGTCAGACTATTGGGGATGTAGTGAACAAGTAAAAAGTAAGGAATGTTTCTCCATTGCCTCTGAAGATGAAGGCTTGAAAATTAAAGTTTTGAACTGCCTCTGACAAAAGCTTTAGGAGCTGCTTTTTTTTTTAGTAAATGAGGCACCCTGTTTGAGGGTCATTAAAAGAGAATGTAGTTAATCCATCTTGAGAGCCACCAATAAACATCTTTCTGGCCACGAGGATGGGATGAAAATGAGAATGTTGGTTCCAAAGCGTTAACTGCGTATTGTTATGATGGATCGTACTTCTTTTTTAAATAGAAAGTAATTACATAAAGTAACTCTCTGAGGTGAAGAGGTGAAATAGGGAAATTAATTCAATTAAGGTCCCCCTTAGGAATACCACCCCTTTATTGTAGCAGAAATAACTAAAACAAGGTACTTCTCGAAGTGCGAGGAGGTGGGACATTGGAGTTTACTCAAGGTGCTGCTCAAGAAGATCACTCCTGTGCTTTTTGCAGTAAATGTGGTTGATGCAAGGTTGTCACGTTTTGCTTTAAGGGAATTGCAGAGCGTTTCTATTTAACAGATTTCGTGGTCAAAATAAAGCGCAAATGAGGCAAATATTATATCTGAGAACTGTTTATTGATAAGGAAGGGTATGGTCCCGACTGGAGACAAGAAAAGTTCAGCAAAGAGGGAAAAGAGAAACAGAGGAACAGAAGAAAAGGACAGAACATTACCACCAGAACCCCGAGGTACAGCCTCGGTGTCCGAGCAGCTGGTGGCACGTGTGGCCTGCTGCGAGAGCGCAGCTTCGATGGCCACCACACAGCGTGTGGCCCGCGGGGACGGGCGGGAAGCCCTGGCAGGACAGGCTGCGGGGCCGCGGTGGCCATCAGAACCGGGGACAGCGTTGTGTCGGGATGGGGCGGTGATCAGAACCGGGGACAGCGTTGTGTCGGGATGGGGCGGTGATCAGAACCGGGGACAGCGTTGTGTCGGGATGGGGCGGTGATCAGAACCGGGGACAGCGGCGTGCCGGGATGGGGCATCGATCAGAACCGGGGACAGCGGCGTGCCGGGATGGGGCACCGATCAGAACCGGGGACAGCGGCGTGCCGGGATGGGGCGGTGATCAGAACCGGGGACAGCGTTGTGTCGGGATGGGGTGTGATCAGGACTATGGACAGCAGCGTGCCGGGATGGGGCACCGATCAGAACCGTACAGCGGCGTGCCGGGATGGTGGTGGTGATCAGAACCGGGGACAGCGGGTGCCAGAATGGGGCGGCGATCAGAACTATGGACAGCGTCGTGCCAGGACCAGGGCGGCTGCGAGCAGTACCATGGACAGCAGCGTGCCGGGATGGGGCACCGATGAGACCTGGGGACAGCGTCATGCTGGGATGGGGCATCGATCAGAACTGGGGACAGCGGCGTGCCGGAATGGCGGTGGTGATCAGAACCGGGGACAGCGTCGTGCCAGGACCGGGGGTCGCTGCGATCAGTACCATGGACAGCGGCGTGCCGGGATGGGGCACCGATCAGAACCGGGGACAGCGGCGTGCCGGGGTGGGGCACCGATCAGGACCATGGACAGCAGCGTGCCGGGGTGGGGCACCGATCAGGACCATGGACAGCGGCGTGCCGGGGTGGGGCACCGATCAGAACTGGGGACAGCGGCGTGCCGGGATGGGGCACCGATCAGAACCATGGACAGCGGCGTGCCGGGGTGGGGCACCGATCAGAACCATGAACAGCAGCGTGCCGGGATGGGGCGGCGATCAGAACCATGGACAGCAGCGTGCCGGGATGGGGCACGGATCAGAACCATGAACAGCAGCGTGCCGGGATGGGGCGGCGATCAGAACCATGAACAGCAGCGTGCCGGGATGGGGCACCGATCAGAACCATGAACAGCAGCGTGCCGGGATGGGGCGACGATCAGAACCATGAACAGCAGCGTGCCGGGATGGCGGTGGGCAGGCGGCTGCCGGCAGTGATGCGAAGAGCGGCCCCGCAGGGTCGAGGCTCTGCGCTGCGCTGTTGCCGGGGGCGTGCAGGAAAAGTGGCGAAGGTGGGCTGCTGACAGGGAAGATGGGCAAGACGAAGCAGGACCGCAGGGAAAAAAGGCGAGGGGGTCCGGCAGAACGAGCTGAACCTCCAGGGGAGCGCCCACCCTCCCCAAGAAACCCAAACAGTGGGACCCGGTTATGGCGCAGTGAACTGCTTTTTATGTGCGAAGTCTCCTGCCACGCTCTGCTCCTTTTCGGACGACTGTTCCCAGTTAGGGACATTTTTCTGGGCAGCAGGGTTTCCCTGCCTGCAGAAGGGTCGCTTGCAGCCCAGTGGTGGAAGTTTTCTCTCCCCTGACCGGCTGCCAGGTGAAGTCACCCCAGAGACAGAGTTTCGTGCCATTTTCTGAAGGGGTTGTCTGCTTAGAGACCATAATATCAGCGTGTCCTGCCCCCTCACGTGTCCCAAGTGCCTCCTGTGTATGTGCAGTCCCTGTAGTAATTACAATCTGGACAATGTGAGGCATAAATATAAATTAATTTGGTTTCTTGCAAAGGTGCACTGCAAAGTGAGGTGTAGTAAGAAATACATAAAACAAGGTACCTCTCAAGGTGTGAGGAGTGGGACATTGGAGTTAACTAAGGTGCCCCTTGAGAAGATCACTCCTATGTTTGTTGCAGTGTGTGTGTTGCAATACTGAAAATAATCCCCAAGGCCTCATTGATCTACAGAGTGAGTTTGGCACTGAACTATCCCCTCCAGGCTTGGAGTGAGTGCAAGAAAATCAGTGTAATTTCCAAGTGACTGTTGATCAGATTTCTACCCCGTGGACAGAGGTGAGAGTCAGAAAAAGAGGGAACAATAAAATCTGCTGTCCCTGCTGCAGCTGCCCCTTGGTAGAACCAGAGAGAGGGGAGATGGTGGGAAACCCTTTCCTTTGTCCTCAGGAGGTGAGTTGGGGGATGGAGGATGATTTTCATAAGAAGAATCACCAAAAATTCTCAGGGAGACTTGTTAATAACCTGTCTTGTTGATTCCCAAAAGTTCCTATAACCTTTTTAGTAGACACTAGAGCTCAAATGCCTGCCCTCAAAGTTCAAGGTGCCTCTTTGTGTGGAATTATTCCCTCAAATAAAGCAATATTGAAACATAGAGGTGACTGTTTCAATGGGAAAACTGCTTGGATCTGTGAATAGAAAGTCTTCGGCTTGGACGATGGCTTGCGGTTTTGATATTAAGTTTGTTAGTAAATGTACTTACAATGTGTTGGTTATATTTGTATGGTTATTTACCTTGTGCATGTGCTCAGCAGAGCAGACCACTAGTGGTGAGATTCATTGGAACCTCACCTGGGAACTGATCAAAGGGTTAATGAAAGTACGGAATCATACTGACTGAGATGTATGCGTTGCTTTAGTTGGGTCTACTGACTCAAGGTTTGTGAATTTATCCTTTATTTTTACTATATGTAGAAACAATGTAACTTTTCTGTTGTTTCTAGCTAAATATTGGGCCAATGAGAAGAAGGGAGTTTGGACAGATTGGGAAGCCACTCCCGTGGTGCATGGAGCTTGCCGAACCCATGGACCTCCCCCTAATGCACCCTGTAACTTGTTTTTATATCAAAAGTCCTGTAACTTTACATGTCCAAAGACAGATGTGACAATTTTGTCATGCATGAGGCCCCCTTATTCCCACCATTGACAGTAGTGAAGGTGAACTTGGACCTGGAGGTATAATCTTTGAGGAGTGCAGTGGTACTGAGCCACATTCTTTTTATCCATGGGATCCACTTTTTGATCCACTGTATGCACCAGATCAGTATGAACCATATTATGCTACAGTATCAGTCCCAATGGGTGTGTACAACTGCCTGATGTAACAAATGTAATGCTGATTGACTGAAGTCATGTACTGTGGGTATGGTCTGGAGAAATATTATTTATAGAACCTAAATTTATGAAGTCTAAATTTATAGTATCCCAACCAAAGTATAGCCCTTTATGTAATTGCTCAAAGGTTATAACATGTAAAGAAGGGCCAGGAGATCCTCAAGAAACATAGTTTTTATCTGGACTCCTAACATTGCTAAGGGACCTGTGTACTTGTTGGGGACACCCCTCAAAAGGCTGGAAAAATCAAGATGACCACTGTAATACTACCAGCTCATGGTAGCCACTGTGAGTTTCCCATCTCTCAACCCAAGGTATCCCATTAGATACTAGGCCCAAAATCACCATTCTTGATTTTAAAGACAAAACCAATTGTAAAATTGCCGAGTATGTAGCTCCCCTAGGAATGGCCTGGGGCTGCTCCAACAGGAAATTTTATTCACATAAGTCCCTGGAACTGGATGAAGGTGTGGAGTCGGAATCCCTTCCCTTTGCACCAAGCACGTCTTCAGTTTTACTGAAACTCCCAAAGGACGCCAATACCTTCTCAGAAGCTGCACAAAGACTGCAATGCCAAATCAGTGGGATTAAAGTTTCAAATTATTCTACCACCGGACAAACAATATCACTGCTGCTCAAAAACATCTTTAACATTTGTGTTACTTAAAAAAGGCATCAGTTTGTATTGGAAAATATCACTTGGAAATTGCATTTATTGAGTAACTGGACACAAAATGCATTTGGGGAACTTTACACACAAGTCCAGCAGGCTTCCAAAATGACCTTACAAAATAAGTTAGCCCTAGAAATGTTGTTATTGAAAGAACAAGGAGTATGCAGAATGTTGAATTTATTTGGAAATAAGAGTTACGTTACCATCCATAATACCGCATCCTCCGTTGAGGAGACATGAGTTAAGATGAAAGAAATAAGTGATCCAGCTGGAGAAGTATTTCAGTTCATGCAACCATGAGCCTGGTTTGGTGGATTAGAACCTGGATCAGGGGTTATTACCTTCCTAAAGTCTTTAAGGCTTACAGGATGGGGAAAAAGGTTAGCACAAGTTGGATTCACAAATATTAGCAGATTTGTATTTTTAATTATTGTGATTAGCCCAGTTAAGTGCATGATCAGACTCTTGCTCATCTCATTTTTCACCCTCTGTTCACTGTATCCATATCACCACCATGGGAGAAGACCACATCGATGTTCCTCAGGAAATGGAGAACTGTGGGGTGGAATGTAGTGAATGAGTAAAAAGCAAGGAATGTTTCTCCATTGCCTCTTGAAGATGAAGGTTTGAAAGTTAAAGTTTTGAACTGCCTCTGACAAAAACTTTAGAAGCTGCTTTGTTTTAGAAAATGAAGCACCTGTTTGAAGGTCATTATAAGAGCTTGTAGTTGATCCATCAGGAGAGCCACCAGTAAAGATCTTTCTGGCCATGAGGATGGGATTCCCTAAAAACAAGAGTGTTGGTTCCAAAGCGTTAGTTGCATATTGTTACGATTGATTATATTTTTTTGTAATAGGATGTAATTAACGTAAAGTAACTCTCTGAGGTGAAGAGGTGAAATAGGGAAATTAATTAAAGTAAGGTCCCTCCTTGGGGAGCTTGTAGTTGATTCATCAGGGGACAGAGCAATAAACTTCTGATCCATCAGGTGAACTTGACCTGGCTACCAATAAGCAGCAAATGAACTTTAAGGGAGCAGAGATGAAGTTCTCCATGGACATGCTGTTGCCGTGAACTGGATGTGACATTGCCACTCTCAAACCCTTCTATAAGCAAGTGCCCAACCTGCCAGGAAGTCTACAAAGCCTACCAAGTGTTGAGTCTTTCCTGTCTTTGCTGTCCTGGCTGCTCCCAGGAGGCTGCTCGTGCCCCACCCTGCTGGTGCTGCTGCCCTGGCTCTGCTCCCTGGCCTGGCAGCTCTGGGAGGGACTTGCCCAGGGAAAGCCCCGTGGCACCCACGGGATCTCCCCCATGGCACCCACGGGATCTCCCCCATGGCACCCACGGGATCTCCCCCATGGCACTCACAGGATCTCCCCCATGGCACCCACAGGATCTCCCCCATGGCACCCACGGGATCTCCCCCATGGCACCCACAGGATCTCCCCCATGGCGCCCACGGGATCTCCCCCATGGCGCCCACGGGATCTCCCCCATGGCACCCACGGGATCTCCCCCATGGCACTCCGTGAGCCAGTACTGGAGCCATGGTGGGGGTCACCCCTTTCCTGTCTTCTCGGCATCATTCTTGGCATTTTCGTACTTTCCTATTTTCTGTCTTTCTTTTCTCCTTAATGAAAAAGAAATAAAGCTGCATTATCGCTTTGGATCCCAACATTTAACGTCATTTGTGTTTTAATCTTGCTTTGGGGTGTGTTTAGAGCCTAATTCCTTCCTGCAATTGTGGATTGAGGCAAAACTTGCCTCTCCCCACTTTAAGTGGATTGGAACAGAGGACTGTGAGAAAACACTGGGAAATTCATCTTTCTTAAGCAGGTCTTAGGTGTGTTTTATGGGTCTCAGATGAAGGAATTGTATTCACTATAAGTAAAGTACTAATGTGCCTTTTTAAAATGTGTACAATAAAAATATAAAATGCCTTCATGAGGAGATACCATATTGCAGAGTACATCGTTTCACTGTCATGATGCAAATGTCTAAATTTTTAAGAAGTGTTAAGGGTGAGCTAACAAATATATTCACCATTTGCTTACAGCCTTTAGCTCCTTCTTTTACAAGGCAGTTTTGTGTCTTATGATTAAAACGGGTTCTGCATTTATTTACATGTTATTGATGTGTTCAACAGGCTAAGGTGTTAATTATGGAAAATATAGTTAATTAAGGGAAAGGGTGGATCTCATGTTTAAAAAAAGAGTGAATTTACCACCAGAGGTTAAAAAGTAGGGCAGTTTTGGTGAAGTCATTCAAAAGGTTGTCTTTATATACATAGTATCAAATGGAAATGGTACAGTAGACGTTTGAGGTGCATCAGGAAAAAGACTGATATTTTTCAGAGGAGTGATAGTTTATTTTAGCAGGATATTTTATATCGCCAATGGCAATGCAAGATGTGTCTTGAAAGTAATCTCAAGTAAATAAATCTAGTAAGAAAATATTGTCATATTTTCCTGGTGTACTTCTTTGCACCATAAAAGAAGTACTTTTATACTTTTTAATCAGATATAGTCTATTGAATGGCTGCTATCTTAAAAAACTGTAGTGAAGTGCTGAACTTTGCTGTCATATTTCAAAAAGAGGATTTAGTTGTTTTGTTTTTTTCTTGTCTGTTTCTTTCCTTATTCCAAAGTTATTGTTTTGCCCCTTTTTTTAACAAAACACCCTTATTCCATTCCGTGCTTGATGCATGGAGTTGATTTAAACCTGAAAGGTTCCTGTATGAAAAACTGTAAATGTTCTGAAAAAACCACTTCCCATTCTGACCCTTCTCAGGCTTTTCTAATGAGTGAAACTTCACCTTTGATATTGTAGTCTTAACTCACCTAACAAATCAAACAAGTTTGTTGTATTTTTTTAGTCTCGCCTAATAATTTCTAAGTAATGTGTTGCTTTGACTTTGCCCATTTTCAAGGCTATTTTAAGTAATGTTTTCATTTGTTTTCATGTTTTAATGTTTTAATGTTTTCATTTCATAATGTTTCATTCATGTGGCTCAGTCACCATTTTGTATGAATTTTTTTAAACTCCTTGTCTTGTTTCCCTGTTTCCCTCTGATCTAGTATTTCCTGTGTGCTTGTAGTACTCCTTGTAAGGAATATTGAAGAATTATCCTTACTCCACACTCTGGTGTCTGAATACAGAGATTATGAACATAGACAGGGCTTTCTTTGGCCAAATTATAGAAAGCAACTCTACTTAACACGGAAGTAGTTTTTTTTAGTAAATAAAGGACCCTGTTTAAAACTTAGTTTTGTGGGTTAATGAATGGAGTCCCCATGTGCCTATAAGTTAACCAAAGACCCCATATACTTTTCAGCATAATTTTCAAAAATGCTGCTTAATTCTCAGTTGCATTTTATATCTTACACAAATTGCTTTGCTGACATTTAAAACTGTCTACCCTTACGCTGCTGTTTATCTCAGTGACCTTCTAGTTCCTCATGTTCTGCTGTGAGAGCTAAGGTGGTGTCATTTGTTTTGGTGACTCTTAGGCATTTGAAATTGCAGGAGTAGTTAGTTGGAATGTAATTGTCCAAATGAAATTTGTCCAAAACATGAAGTTTAACGCTTCTCTGCTTGTGAAAATGATTGGGTTTTGTGTCTCATCGGAAATATAATTCTTTCAGCAATGTATTTAAATACTAGGATGTAAAGTCAGTGCCTTGTCTTGAAGTAAGAGTGAAGGATTTCCTTCCTTTAGACTGTGTTATGGACTTTTAAATTATATGTTCTCTTTTTCCACAGTTCAGTTCTGAAATCTTTCCGTAACTTAACCCCCTTTACATTTTGTTTTCTACTGTATAGAAATAGAAAATGTGAGTAGTTCCTTTCGTTTTCGGAACTGGTAAGGGTGCAGTACAGTGTAAGTGACACATTTATTATGGTTCACCACCTGTATTTAACTCAGATTTGATGATGTTTCTGACAAGCTGCTTGCATTCAGACCAAGTCAGCAGTTCTCCATGATGACACATGGACTGGAACAGGAGAACTAATCATCTGAAAAGAGCAGAAAATAAAGGATTCAATGGCAATATGTTGGGACAGACAATTTAAAGTAAATACTGAGAGCAATTATTATTGTTAATTTTAATCTATCAGTTTGACATCCGTAAAGTGCTGAATGCTTCATTTCTCAGGTTACACAAATATAATGACTGGAATGAGCCATAGCATTAAAGACGCAGAAAGACTTAGTTCTTCACAGTCTTTACAAGTACAAGAATATGTTGTTAAGTTTCTGTGGGCTGTATTTTATTTATTAGCCTTTTGGAGTTCCTCTTGTGATCCTGAATCAGATCTTCTGTGTTTTTCTGGTTATTTCCAGAGTACAATTTATTATTAGCAAGTACACTAGACTCTAGAACTGTTTAGAATTATAATGTCTAATGAATCCATAAATACAAAGAAATCGGGAGAGAAGTGAGTGCATGCTAGAGTGCTATTGAGTGACTGAAGGGAGTTTTTTCTGAGAGAAGAGAGATGAAAATTACCTGTTTGAGGTTTAGTAAGAAGAAAATGTAAATTAAAATTATGTTTTCATTGCCAATTCCAGTGTTGTGGGATGACCTTGGCTGTCTGCCAGACACACGCCTAGTGGCTTCCTCCCAGCAACAGGATGGGGAGAGAATAAGATGTAAAAGCTCATGGATGGTGATAAGAATGGAAACAGGCAAAATTTGAGACTGCACATGGGCAGGAAGTGGAATAATTGTGGGGAATCTTTTGTTGTGAAGGGAAAAGGGTTGGTGTTTGATTCTGTGTGTAAACTGTCCTGGGTCAGTGGTGTGAAGATGTTCCTTTGCCTTTGATTTCACCCGGTGAGCAGGGACACCTTCCACTGAGCTGGGTTCCTTGGAGCTCCATCCAACCTGGCCTTGGACTCTTCCAGGGATGGGGCATTCACCACTTCTCTGGGCAACCTGTGCCAGGGCCTCACCACCCTCACAGCCAAGAATTTCTTCCTGTATCTCATCGAAATCTATTGCCTTTCAGTTTAAAGCCATTCCCCCTTGTCCTGTGCAAAAAAATCCCTCTCCAGCTTTCCTGTAGCCCCTCCAGGCACTGGAAGGGGCTCTAAGTTTTCTTCAGAGCCTTTTCTTCTTCAGGCTGCACAGCCCCAGCTCTCCCAGCCTGTCCCCAGAGCAGAGGTGTCCCAGCCCTCGGATCACCTTTGTGGCCTCCTCTGGACTTGATCCTGCACCTCCACATCCTTCTGATGTTGGGAGCCCCAGAGCTGGACACAGCACGCCAGGTGAGATCTCACCGGAGCAGAATCCCCTAGGAAACATCCCTGGGCTGCAGGGGGGAATCCTGCATTGGCTGGCAGTCCCTCCTGCCCTTCTCCTCCTCCTGCACCCTTTGAGGTCTGGAAATAACATCCACCCAAAACTGAGGGGCTCCATTTTGCCCTCCTTGTTGGCTATTTGCTTGTCAGATCTTCCTGATAGAATTCCTTAGACTCTCAGGTTGTGGATGAAGTAACGGTGGATAAAGGGATCCTTTGTGAGGTGGTGCAGGAAAAGACACCTGGGAGCTCTGCTGAGTGTGTATGTAATTAAAACATGAAAACATTGCTGTGCAAAACACTTATTACACCATCCATCATGATCATTGAAAGGAACTGCTGTTTTAAGAGCAGAACCAAATTTAGTTTGTTTAGCTGTGAATTTAATGAGTAATTTGCTGTCAAAATACTCAGAAAATCTGAAGTGAGAATATTTGTAGGCCGTATTTTGAATATTGGGCTTTTTTACAAGGAAGAGGTCTTTATCTTTCAGATAGTGATTTTTATGTATTGTGCAGGAAATCAAACTACAATCCCTTCTCCTGTTCCTTGTGCTCTCCTCCGTGTGGTGCTGTGTATCTGCAGCAGCACAAAGCTGAATTTCTGAGTAGTTTTTCTATACATTAAAACATTTGACGCCAACTTCTTAGCTTGATTGAAGTAAACATTCCACATCTATGGATAAATCAGCAACCTGGAACTTTGCATGCAGGAATTGTCTGTCACATCTCTTAATGTTTTGACTGATACAACCACTTAAAAGCACAGGCAGATTAGTGGATTCCATTAATAATGACTTAAAATATATTAGATTAATCCGGAATTTATTACCTGTCAAATAGTTCCAGGCTTAGAGATGAGTGCAGGACAGGTATTCCAGAAGTGAGGAAGACTCACTGTGTTGTGGGATAAAAGGAGGTCTTTTAGACAAGTCTGTAGATATTTGAGCTTTGAAGTCAGTACCATACCTCACACATGCCTTAGCATAATGATCAACTGCAGAACATAATTTTACAAATTCTGTTAACATAATTCAAGATTTTAATTATTTTCTCTGCGTGATAATGATGGGCATTTCAGTGAAGGCACAGTGATCTTTTTTTTAAGGTGGCACATTGCTGCAAATCGAGGAAGATTTAAAGCAAAACAGATTAATAGATCAACCATATCACTGACTAACACTGAATTCCATAAAATCATGGAGTGCAGGCAAGCAGTTCCAGTGCCTTGCCACCCTCACAATCTAGAATTTCTTCCTAATGCCTAATCTAAACCTACTCTCTTTAAATTTAAAGCCATTTCCCCTTGTCCTGTCACTATGTGGTGTTGTAAATAGTCTCCCTCCATCTTTCTCGTGGGCTCCCTTCAGGTACTGGAAGGCTGCAATTAAGTCACCCTGAGGCCTTGTCTTTCCCAGCCTGAAAAATTTTATGTGGAAAGTAATGTGGTAGGAGTGAACAAAATCACTGTTAGTGCACCCCGAGCACCTCTGTGAAGTGCTGTGAAGGTTCAGTTGCCAACTGCAATTTGTCACCTCCTGCTTTCAGCCATCTCTGTGCCTGTGGACTGATTGATAGATGGCAAACATGATGCCAGTACTTTCTGAGAATTCCAGATCTGGGACACAGTGTACTGCTAAGCCTGATGTCTCTGTTGGACACTTTTGATAGAAATTGTAATGCAGAATTAGTGGACACCATGAGTGTGTCCTATGGATTGGGGACCAGGCTTTTATTTTTGCTTTTGAAGTCAGTGCTTCACAGTCCATATGCTTGACATACTGGAGTTCTTTGAAGATGTGAAGAAACACTTGAAGGAGGGAAATGGTGGCAGTTTTTCTGGATTCAGAGAAACCTTGAACAGCATCAGAGAAGAGAGGAGCAGTGAGGGTTACTGAATACGATGCATTCAGCTTTGTTTTGTGTGGAAGAAGACTTTCACACCCATTTCTCTTATGAGTTTCAAGGAATCTTGTACTGGTTGTGACCGTGAGAGGTATTTTGTTTCCTTGCAGTATTCTTCCTGTTTCGGTTGCTGTATGTGGCTAGTTCTTAGAAATACAAGCTTGGAACTTTTCTCTGCAGACTCCACCATTGGTAATTTTTATCTTAGTTAGGATAAAGACTCTTTCCTTTTATATTATGGCAGTGAATCTCAGGAAAGGTAGGTGAGCAGGTGTCCAGCTAAGGAAGACTTTGAATGTGTTGTGTCATAGTCTTGTTTAACTGAAAGAAAGAACAGCAAATGGACATTAAAACCATGCTGCCTGAAATATTTTTGAAGATGCATCCTAGCAAGTACTAAGAAATAGCTGTGAGCTGCATCTCCTTAGGCAAAAAAAGTGAAGTAAAAAGCATCTATCCTTTACATTACTGTATTAGTTTGTAACTTTTTAGGATATGGGTTTGTGTTAGAACTGTTAGTGCAAGCCAGGATTTATTTTTTATTTATATTTTTATGGTCATGCATTGCTTATTGCATCAAACATTTCAAAGAAACACTTCAAAATACGAGATTACACATAAGATGGTGTTATAATTTTAAGAGAATCAGTGAAAACATGCAACCACTCACAGGACATTTGTGCTTTTTAAGTTTCTGTTACAATCTCCATTATACAGAAAATGGCTAAAACCCCTAATTATTCTCTCTCCAGTTACCAAACTTAAGTTTTTTATTCTGCTTGCCTTTCTTTATCTTTTTTAAATAGCCTATGAAAAAGTAAAATAATTGAATTTGAAGCAGGAGAAAGGGAGAGTAAGGCCTGAAACATCTGAATAGTGTGGGCAGTGGGTGAGTATGGTATAATAACTTGCCAGGTATTTTCTCTGTAGAACAACATTTTTCCTTGACATCATTCATAAAGCTGTCATCCCCACACCACAATAGAAAGATACTTCCCTCTCCACATTTTACAATATCTTGTAAGTTTGTTTGACAGAGCACATGACAGGTCTATCAAAACTGGGAGTCACCTGTGACAAAATTCAAGACAACTGGCAATCCTGTAAATGGAAAAGGTGGAATTTATATATGTCAAAAGCAACCCCATTTTTATTTAAATTTTTAAGAGTTGTCTTATAATTTTTCCTTCTCCTTTTTCTATATATAGGATTTGAAATATTAAATGAGAAATACACTGAAATGCTGTCTAGCTGTACCATGCTTTTATATAACTTTATATGAACATTTGCTTGTCCTGCCCTTGGATCTGTTTATGTCATTTAGTCGGAAAGAATTCAACTAGAGAAAAATGAAGAAATAAACTTAAAAAAAATCTTGTATATTTCCCTTAACACATCAGAGGTCAGTGAAGCAGAGGGCTGAACCCTGCTGAGAAAAGCTTGGGAGTTCTACTTGTGCTTAATGAAGCAGACAGAGAAGTTGGAGAGAAGCACAAGGTAGTGATGGCCATGGATTCCATCAATCAAGCATAAAAGCTGCATTTAAGTGCCTAGGAGCATGAACAATTTATTTTTATGAATTGGGGATATGCTTAGAGTGGTGCAGGCTGTTGTCCACAGCACTTTTGAAAGTGGGGAAGTTGATTATAGTCCTTAAAAATGCACAATCATTCGCCTGTGTTCCACAACCCAACTCAGAGGTGCTCAGGTCAGAGTAGCTTTGGGCTGTGTTCTTTCCGAGGGCTCCCCTGAGTGGCAGAGAAGGTGGCAAGAAGATCCCTGCCTGCTGCATGACTGAAACTTCTGGAGAGGGAGAGAATCTTCTGTTTGTGGAAGCAGATCAGAAAGCTCACAAGAGGAAGTTTTGCAAGTGATAGGTGAGAAAGGGGGGAAAAGGAATGGCTGAAAGGATGGAAACTCTGCCATCAGGATGTTAAACCTCAGCAGCCAGGGACACTCATGGGAACAGCAAGAATTGGATCATCATCTCTCTCTGGTGACAAAATGGATGTACATTAGTGAGTAACGTGGCAAAAAAACCTGCAGATTTTTAAAGTGAAGCAGGGAGTGCTGAGGATAGGATGTCTGTGCTGCCAGGGCTTTTGGGGAGGGATGGGGGATTTTATTTCAGGCCATCTCTAATCTGGTATTATGGGCTGGAATGTCTGGTAGTAGATGGAGTGCACCTTCCAATTTAGAATCACGGTATTGTTTCTTTTGGAAGGGATCTCTGGAGATGGTCTGGCCCAACACCCCTGGTCAAAGCATGGTCAGCCACAGCAGGATTCTCTTGGCCATGTCCAGTCAGATGTTGAATATCTCCAAGAACGGACATTTTATAGGCTCTTTGGGCAGCCTGGTCTTGCATTTGTTTATGCTGGTGATAATAAAGCTCTTCCTTATGATTAAAGGGAATTTTCCGTATTTTGTTTGTATCCATTGCCCCTCATGTTTCCACTGGAACCCAGTTGGCTCCGTCTTCTTTAGCCCATCACGTTGGGTGTTTATATGCATATAAATATGATCTCCCTGAGCCTTCCCTCACCCAGGCAGAGCACTCCAGACTCTCCTCACGGGACAGGCTCTCCAATTCCTCAGCCCCCCTGGTGTCCCTGGGCAGGACTTGCTCCAGGGTGTCTGTGTTTCTCCTGGACTGGGAAGCCCAGCACTGGGCACAGCTCTCCTGGGGGCTCTCAGCAGGGCTGAGCAGAGGGGAAAGATCACCCCTGACCTGCCGGTGGTGCTCCTGATGCAACCCTCATAATCCACCCTGAAATTATCAGGTTTCGTGCTTCAAGACCACTCCACAACGTGAACAAAAACTGTAAATAAGAGGAGGAGGAGATTGACCATGAAAGCATCGTCCTGGTCCAGACCTCAAAGTGTCTGGATCAAGTCCTGAAAGAGTCCCCATAAAGTCCCAAAGCAGCATGGTGGATTGTCACCAGGGTGAACTGATAAAAAATGTGTAAGAATAGAGTGGGCAGGGGAAACTTAAAAAGCTTTTAAAATTCTGTTCTATTTTCTATTTATTTATTTTTACATTGTACCAGTTCTCAGAAAATTGTAGCTTCTAATGGATGGAAAGAGAGGATTTTAGGAGACAGAAGTCCAGATGATTCTATTTCGAAGTTTTGGCTGACTTCAGGTCCCATCATAATGTTGTGGTTCCTATTATCCTGTGGTGTTTTAAACTTGGATGATTTCTTTTTAACATTTTGAGCTTAATGCAGTTACCTTGGCAGAAGTGTGTTACCAAATATTTGAAATATTACATGCAAGTCGAATAAATTTCATTTTTCAGAACTCATTAGGGTTTCTTGTCTGCTTTAGAAAAGTTAACTTCCTTTTTAAAATCCATTTAGCTTCTTTTTCTCTCTGATCTGGGTTGCATTGTGGGGAGATTGCTTTAGGCAAACAATTACCAATCAGCCCTCAGGCAGAGACCTTAGGAGTAATTTATGCTTTTCCTATATTAAAGCTGTGACACCGATATATTTAAACCACTTTCTTGTGTGTGTCTTTATTTCAATAGGAAAAAGTTACGCTCCTGCTACCTGGTAAAAATAGATCACGAGTTGCCAAACAGATTGTTTACCATTTGGCGTGACAAAATTAAAATGTTAAGAGATGGACAAGAACAACTTGAGTCTTTATAATCTTATTATTTTTTTTAAAGCAGGGTGTGACACTTGTCATATAGAGGCAGGAATATGGAGTCAAGTATTGACGCTTTGCTGTTGCTTGATTTTAAAAGCAACTTTTGGCTACTGTTTTTCTTCTATTACAGAGAGTGTCATACAAATTTATTGTCAAACAGTTCTTGACTTTCAAATGATAGAATTCCTGATTGTGTTTTAATATTTGATCTTAAAAAAAGGGGAATGGGCATAGAAGGAATTCTGGATGGCTGAGATTATGTATTTTGACACTTTATAAACAAATTTAATTATAATTTCTAAGAAAATCTAATTTACTGTAATTACTCCTGTGGAAAAAAATCCAATGAAACAAAAAAAAGACCAAACTGAAAAGCCCCCCAAACCACCCAAAATGCCCCAAACAAACTACAGAGAAAAAAAAATCTGATTTAAAGTGAAGCAAAGACTCATCATTCTGGTTAAAAAAATTCGAATTAGAAAATTAAATTGCCATTCTATAAATTATTTTGTCTTCTTCTCTCCCTCTCTTTTTTGTCTGAAAATTTAGTATTCTGTACAAATATTTCAAGAATAAGAGACTGTTTCTTTTGACTATTGACTATTGTGTAATTGCATGGGATCATACCAAAAATTATTCCTGTCTTTTAGCTGGTGTTGCTGCAATAAATGGGAAGCATTAGCATTTCTGTGGTTTTTACATTGTGGAGACACTAATTTGCCTTTTGGAGAAATGAGTTCTAACAAAGAAAGCCAATACTTTACTAAGATTTAGGAAAATTAATTTATAAGGTGTTCTTGTTAATTTTACAGAAATCATAATGTTTGCAGTAATGGCATTTTTAATAATGTTAAAATTAAAAAAAATACATTTCAAGATAAAATGGAAGTATTATGGTGATTTTTAGCAGAGTAACCCATTAAATGTATTCTTGGTATCATAATTTGGTAGGAATAGGTAACTAGAGGATGTCACTGCATTGTCTAACCAGGAGTGTGTCAGGATTGTTGAGTTGCAACTTCAAATAGTTGTACGCAGATAGAGTTATGGAGAAGAAACTGGAGAATGTTGCATGTTATTTTTCTTTCTAGATAAAACAATAGTTGTCAAAGTTGTTTGTTTATTTGTTTGTTTGTTTTCCTCAGTCAGTCTTCTGTTTAAACTAAGGTAAAAAAAAAAGCCACACATGGCATCAGTTGTAATGTAAAGAATGTTCAGTGTATGTTTATATAAAATAGTGTTTTCATGTAAGCTGTTGAGAATCAGCACTTCTTCCACTTTTCTGGTTTTGGTTGTATTTTCCCATTGTGCACTTATTTCTGCAGAGCTTAATGGACGGTCAAGTGGAATTCACAGAATAAGGATGGTTTTTGCTTAGGATCTAATCGAGTGTTAGTAACAGTTGGAAAATTCATGATTATGTTTTAAACCTCTGATGTTATGAGTCACTGTTTGGGAGTTTCCTGCTGCATATTTATGAAGTGCTCAGAGATGACTCAGTGTGTTTTTTAAATAAGCATTTGTAATCTTTTGAAGTGTGTGCTAACCACTTAGGTTGGGAATCAAGTTAGCACTCAATAAAATCAAAACAGTGCTTTAAACATCAGGTACCAGGACTTCCTTCCTTCCTTCCTTCCTTCCTTCCTTCCTTCCTTCCTTCCTTCCTTCCTTCCTTCCTTCCTTCCTTCCTTCCTTCCTTCCTTCCTTCCTTCCTTCCTTCCTTCCTTCCTTCCTTCCTTCCTTCCTTCCTTCCTTCCTTCCTTCCTTCCTTCCTTCCTTCCTTCCTTCCTTCCTTCCTTCCTTCCTTCCTTCCTTCCTTCCTTCCTTCCTTCCTTCCTTCCTTCCTTCCTTCCTTCCTTCCTTCCTTCCTTCCTCCCTCCCTCCCTCCCTCCCTCCCTCCCTCCCTCCCTCCCTCCCTCCCTCCCTCCCTTCCCTCCCTTCCTTCCTCTCCTTCCTCTCCTTCCTCTCCTTCCTCTCCTTCCTCTCCTTCCTCTCCTTCCTCTCCTTCCTTCCTCTCCTTCCTCCTTTCCACTCCTTCCCTCTGTCCATTTTCTCTTGTTCATGGTCAGTTCCTGGGTCGAAAGGCAATGACCACCAGTTGACTTTAGAGAGTGTAGCTCCCTTGGAAGGAGAAAACTCAAAGGTAACAACATAAATTAAGTTGGTTTTTTTCTGTTTTTAGTCATTTTTGTAAGATGATCTGTTATTTTTAGAGCATTATTTATCTATGAGAAGAATACATGTGTCAGTAGTGGCAGCTTGAAAGCGAGGATGGTTCAAGTATTGTCTGAGCTGATGCTCAGCAATCAGCACCAAATACTTGCTGCAGACTGGTCAAATTGTCACTGATGAACCCTTTATAAATCTGTATTTCTGAGAGAGCATTTTGTTACACCTCTCATTTGCTTTGTGACCTTTGCCTCTGGAAAAAGTGTCTGTTTTTTTGGCATCACAGAATTTAAAATGTATTCTCAGCCTTCAGGAATCCTCAGTGCAGGTGGGACTGGAGCTGGCTGGCACGGGCCGTGTTCACCTGGCTGAATTGTGCCTAAATGGGGTCAGTGAAGAGTGGAAATTAATTTTAGCATCATCTTTAAGTCTGATTCATATCTGCAATAATTCTTCTTATGTTTACTGAAGAGCTGAGTCTGAATTCCCTGTATTGAGGGGAAACATTTGAGGAAGTCTCATATGGTGAGTTTATAGGAGAACTGACTGTGTGTTTTAATAATGTGAGTGAATGCTTGGTTGCTTGGCATATTGGCTTTCAAAGGGCCTGCCCAGGGAAAGAGGAACCTACATCAGAATGGAAAGTGTTGCTGTTCTGCAATTCAAAATTAAAAATAAAGAAAAGAACCCATTTCTAGACAGACTACAGGACAGATTTAATTTCTGAAGTCTTAGTTCTTCGAAACTAATTTCACTCTTTTCTTATTCTGTTAGTTTTGATCATCATATTAAGGGCTAGGAATTTGCAATATTCATTCTGTATTAAACTCATTAAATCAGTGATAAATTTAGCTCAGTAACTTCACTGATTTTAAAAGGGATTGTGCTACTGGAGCTGCTATTTCCAACCCAAGTAGCAGCTGAAAAATCTGAAGTGCTCAGTCTCTCATATTTACATGTTAATGTCCGTGCTGAATAAACAGATCTATAGATTAAGTTGTTTAAGCATTCCTGTTTTAAAACCCCTTTCTTCATTTGCTTCTACTTTTGAAAATTCACTAATTGGGCTTATCCCGTCTAATCAGAGGAATTCCTGAAAAAAATAGGATTGTTTAACCCAAGAATTCGAAAGAGCTCTCATGTAAAAATGTGATCGCTCATGTGTTATGTGTTATAATTGATTTCTTTTCGAATTTGCTGGAGGCATTGTTTCTTTTTAAGGTACTTCAGTTATTGCAGAGGAGGATTTTTAACTTTTAGGGTGTGAGTATAATTTTTCTTCAGAGTGTAGTACAATAATATTATGAATAAAAATTATACACATAGTGAAGGGAGCTGGGTTCTTCAGCAGAATGTTTTGAACAGTGAATGGATTTGAGATCTTCATGAAACCATTTGTATGGGACAGATCTCCGCACTGTAAAACAGAAACTCTGGATTATTCTCACTTGGGTAGTGGTGATGGCTTTGTGCCTGTGTAAAACCTTATGCCCATAGGGGGATGCATGTGATTGTTCCTTCTTAGTGTGCAATATTATCTTCATGTTCTCTGGTGGTTCAAGAGTTCATAACTTGGACAAGTTGAGTTTTATGTTACCATTGGAGAAGCAGAGTAATTAACACAATTACTGTACACCTATTTTTGGTAAATATGGTAAAACCAGAAATATAGCTGCAGAGTTAATTAGAAGGTACAGACATGGGGGTACTGTTGAAATGTTCTTTGTTTTTAATGTGGGGAGCATCATGGTAAGCAAATCTGTCAGAGTTCTTTGAAGCATGTTCTGAGCTCCTGAACAAAGGGAAAAACATTGGTACTGCTCACTTGATTCCTAAAAACTTCCAGACACTCTGACAAAAAGTTCTTTGAGAGAGACAAGTGTGCTGTGACATAAAGGTGAAGGTGCCATCACGAGTCAGGAGTGGTTCAAGGTAGGATAAATGGCCATTTACACACTAAAGAGTGGTCTGCTGCCTAAGTCCTTGGGATTGTGTTGTGCCTATGCATGCTCATAAAGGATCTGGGTGTTAGGGTGATTAGGAATGTGCCCAAGATCATCAAGGGTAGCCTATATGAAAACAGCCCTTAGGGATTACAGGCTTATCCTGCAATAGAGGTGGATTGTTAAAGTTTGAGGTGAAGATCAGCATTGATCCACATGTGCACTGTAAAGTAATGCACATGAAGAAAATGGAGTCTTAATTCCAAATGCACAGTGATGGACCCTGAATTAACCATTGCTCTGCAGGTTAGAGATCGTGGAAGCACGAGATTTTCTACATAGGCAAATAGAACATTAGGAATAGAATATTACAGAGTAAAGGAATAGAGAACAAATGAAGAAGTTTTCTCTGTCCTCACCTCACTTTGTGTGCAACCTTACCCTCTTTTCTCACAAAGAACATGATGGAAATAGAAGGAACAGAGATGTATGGGCTGTGTTCAGGAAGAGTGAAACAGTTTGGAAGTGTTTGGCATGAAAAAAACAATAACTTTGTGGTGTTACCAGGGACTTCAGGTTGCTGCATATGAGCCCATTCAGGCTTGGTGGTGTTGCTGTGGTGGGAAGGTTGGAGGAGGACTCACCCTCACACTTGCAGATGATAACAGTGTTGTAGAGCTTTATAAAATTCTCACTTGCTTAACTCAGAATGTATTCTGAAAGAAAACACTTGTTTGCTGAGTCTGGAGCAGCCAGATGTGGTGTGTAGCAATTAAAGTGCTGTGCTCACTCTCTCAGAAGTGAGAGCTGACCTGCTTGTGAATGAGCAGGAGCACTGCTCAGAGGTGTCAGTCCGAACTGGGGAGTCGCTTCTTCAGCACTTGATTCTGGTTTTTCCTGATGTTCTTTCTGGATTGTGACTGGTTTTATATGTTATTTCATTTATGCCTTCATGACATTTCGTGGAGACGTGTTCTTTGTTATGCCCACATCTTGGTTTTATCCTCCTCTCACCAGGGTGCTCCTTTGGTGGGAAGGGATTTGCCAGCATTTGTGCCTTCACTCTTGGGAGCTCTGCCTACAGGGTGAAATGAGAAGGTTTCAGTGAAGAAATACATTCAGTGATGGTTCTTCACAGCTCCCAGCATCATCATTGCTGGGAGAGCCAGGCTAACCAGTTGCTCTCCACATAGAGAAATTTCCCCATGGAAGAGTGTGTATATGTGTCTGGTTTGTTCATCAACATCTGTCCCTACATTTATTCTCTTTGCACCTTCCTATTTCAGAGTCAGGGCAGGATTTATCCAAAGCAGTGTGGGCAGCAGCTCAAGGGAGGACATTCTGCCCCTCCGCTCTGCTCTGGTCAGACCCCACCTGCAGTGCTGTGTCCACCTCGGGGGTCCCCAGCACAGGAGGGACACGGAGCTGCTGGAGCGAGTCCAGAGGAGGCACCAGGGTGATTGGAGGGATGGAACAGCTCTGCCATGAGGAAAGACTTCTCAGTCTTGGGATTGTTCAGCCTGCAAAAGAGAAGGCTTCAGGATGAGCTAATTATGGCCTTCCAGTACCTGAAGGGAGCCAGCAGGAAAGATGGAGACTACAAGGGCCTGGAATGACAGGACAAAGAGGAATGGCTTCAAAGTGAAAGAGAGTAGGCTTGGTTTAGATATAAGCAAAAACATTCTTTAGTGTGAGGATGGTGAGGCCCTGGCACAGGCTGCCCAGAGAAGCTGTGGCTGCCCCATCCCTGGAAGTGTTCATGGCCCAGCTGGATGGGGCTCTGAGCAGCCTGGGATAGTGGAAGGTGTCCCCCCATGCAGCGGGGGTTTGGAATGAGATGGTCTTGCAGGTCCCTTCTAACTGATGGCAATCTGTGAGTCTATGATTTTAGAATCAGAAAACTACCCAGGAACATGTGTGATGGGCCCTCCATTCCCTCCAATCCTCCAAGAGCAGCAGGCAGGGCTGCCTTGTTCCCTAGCACACGTTTTTCTAACAGATTCTGCAGTTTAGTGTCAGCAGACAGAAAACTCCCCACGGGAATGTTCCACATAAAAGTTACCTGTGTTTAAATTATTTTTAATCTCTCATCTGTATCTCAGCCAAGAAGGAGACGCTGCGATAGCTGTGGTCAGCAGTGCTGGTATCCAGCCTGAGGGAGGTAAAACCTCTGAGGCAGCTGAGAATGTGCATCAGCCCCTTGGGCATCCAGCTGCAATAGTGGCACCCAAGAGGCCTGGATGCAATTTGCCTTTAATTAAAGAAGGCAGAATCCTGTGATTAATACAACAAAAAGAATTATGTATTGTATTTCCTGAATATTTCCAGAGGGGATTTAAATTCTAGGAGGGAATATTGTCCAGGGGGATAACGCTGTGTATTCCTATCCTCTGTCTTTGGGAAGTAACAACTTGTACTCCAGCTAAAAAATGCACACAAAATTGCTTGTGAATGTGTGGCTGAAATGGGCAATTAGGAAGTGCAGAGTTTAATGGGAGATGAATGCTCTTGAGTACAAGATTGCTGGATATTATATTTTATCTGTCAGCCTGTGTATCTGTTTGTCAGAGTGACCTTTGATTCACCCTATTTGTTAATGCGGAATGACTACACCATGCCTGCCTTTAAACTTAATAATATTCTGCTCACATCTCCATTCTCATTATAAACATGGCTATTTTTAGCCTGCACAGATTCAGAATATGCCTTGTAAGCTTAAGGGGGATTTATTGAGCTCCTGTGTGTATTCACTAGAGATTCCTTGTTGAAGCTTACTGATTTAGGATTGGGGAGAGGGAAAATGTACCATTTAACTCCCAGCATATGCCTGCAGGAGCTATATTTAGCTTCAGCTACTTGTCATTGCCATTGGGCTATTTTTACAAAGAGATGCAGCACTTTCATTGTTCAGGGGTTTAACTAGACAGAAATGGGGATGGATGAGCTCCATAAACTCTGGTGTGGTGCGGGAATTGCTGCTGAAAATCCGTGTGTGTGCGCTGGGGGCACTTGAGTAACACTGCAGCAGAGCTCAACACAGCAGCGCCTTGTTCACTGAATTGGGTGTGTAAATTCACCTGCTTAACACGTGTGCTAAAAATCACATTTAATTTTGTGTTAGACTGATAAAGAAGCTTAACAGGAATAACGATGTGGGCTTTGTTTTGACTTGTACATAAAAAGGTCTGACTTGCTGCAGAGGCACAATTTATTTCATTGCTTAATCAGATGTTAAGAATTTTATCGTGGCTTTTGTAGTTGCCATGTATATTTTTGATGGCATAGAGAGGAGAAAAATTAGCATGGAGAGTGCGTGCTGCAGTTGGGTTCTGGAGGATGATTACATATGCACTACAAGATCATTACATATGCATATCCTTTTTATAATGCATGTATCAGGGCTCCTGCTATCAATTACTGCACTATTTGGTGCTCTAAGGAACAATATCTACAGGGAGAGTCTCCTTTTCTTACTTGGGAAAATCAGGAATTCTGCCTTGATCAATGAAGTATTTCAGTGGATTCAGATTTGCTTCAGGACTGGCATGCAGAGAAATGGATAGGTGCTTTCTGCCCCTTCTTAGGTGCTTAATTTATCTTTAAAAACATGGAATATTTATTTTAGCTAAAAAAGGAAAAAGACTTGTATCACTTGTAAAAATACAAAAAACCTAAAGGATATTTTGTGTATCAGAAAATCAGACAGGTTAGCCATAAGTGAAGAGGCTGATATTGTCCAATGAGAGTGCAATGAATGATCTCTTTCTGTGGAGCAAACCGATCTCTTTCTGCAAAGCTGAATGGTTGCACTTGATGATCTTGGAAGTCTTTTCCAACCTTAGTGATTCTATGATATTGCTGTGCACTTATTGCACCAATTATTTTTATGTAAAAAGTCAATTTATGATACAATTTTTTTTTTTTAATCAACAATGATGCAATGTTTTCTATGGGCAGAAAATTTCATATTTGCTTGTTCATGTGTTCAAATTCTAATCTTCATTTCTTAGCATGAACCTTTCTTGGGCAACCTAAGATTGTGCCAGACACTGAAGATAGTAGGGCAGACTAATTTATTTTCAATTTTGGACTAATACTCATCTTGAATTAAACCTTGTGAGGTGTAAAGTCTTGATGCTGTCCTTATCACAACTTATCACAAGTCCACTTCTCCCAAATGTCATTTCAATTCCAGTATTTCAGGTAAAGAAAGGTCTGAGTGTGAAGGAATGATGTGAATTCCTGTGTGGAAGAAGCTTTGAGGATATCAAGATCCAAGTCCTTCAGGACTGAGTTTTGTAGCAAGAGATGGCTCCAGAGACTCACACCAAGGACTTGTGTCTGTCCCCAAAGCAGTCAGATCCCAGTAATGCTGTTCTTCCCTTGGGGAGGAATAAGCACGTGGTGCTGCTGTCATTTAACTGGAGGATATTTTTTCCTGTTAGATCGGAGATTTTTATCCTCCCAAGGAGAATTAGAGAATTTGAAGCTAGCCAGAAGTGTCTCTGCTTTTCCTCTTTAGCACTGTGGGAATGTTTTTTGTTTCTTTTTTTTCCTTTTATCCTCCTGAGAACAAGTGGCAGGAGGATATTCAGCCCATGGACACAGAGACACCTGTTGCTTCTCCCAACACTGCTGTTAAGCCTCATTACTTTTTACACAAATTTATCCTTTAAACCTCTTTATTTGTGCAGACTTTATCCTTTGTCAGGTTACCATGTGGAACCATGGGCTGTAGACTCAGTGATGAGAAGAAGAAGCAAAAATGACAAGTATTTTTTTGATAGACCATTATAAATAAAGCTCAAGAAAGTGCTAATCTATATTAATTTTGATAGCCAGATGAATATACAGGCAGAGATGTTTGCATTTTCAAATGTCAGGACTGGATTTCGAGCTCAGTGCTAAACATAGCCACAATCTTTGCATTCACAAATTGCTGCAAAGTGGAAGCTTGATGTATTTGAGTCTCATCTTCCTTGGTTTCAGCTTTCCAGGCATCTCTAATTCCTTCCCAATGCTCACCTTTTGACCTTTTCCTTAAAAAAAAGATTCAGCTGTGTTCCATGTGCTGTATTTCTGTCTGAAATGCGTTACTGGACCACCATCTCCCACGTGCTTGGATTAAAAGCTTGCAAGACCTTTTTGGGGTTGATCCAGCCCTGCGTGTTTTTGGGGCCATCTCTGCCTTTGTCAGGAGCTTGGGCATTGCCAGGGTCACCTGCTGCCCTTGGAAAGAGTGTGGTTAATTGGAGAAACTCACTTCCTCCTCGTTACTGCCAGATAATTTAATTAGTTGCAGCTAGGCAGCTGAAATTCCTGATCCATCCTTTATTTACACAAAGCTCTTTAAAGATTTGAAGCATTCCACACAGTAGAAGAAATTGAGACATTTATTTTGTTGAGACAGATCCACTGGTGCCTTTTGTAAGATGGGACTGATGAAGTAGCACATTTTTAATTATATTTTTTTATTTTTACTGGTGAGGATCACTGATTGCTCATCAGAGTTGAGTATGGGAGTGGGATGGTCAGAGAAGGAGAGGAATGAGGGAAGGGAGGCAGAGAGGATTTAATAAAATTGGGGTTTATAGTAAGTTTAAGGAAAAAAAACCCCACACCCAAACAAATCAGAAAACAAAAAGCAACAGATGAGAAAAGGGGCTGAAGTCAGAAAATATGGCTGAACACTGAGGAATGTGTGGAGCCAGTGCTGCTAAGGGGAATTCGGGTGAGAAGCAGATCAGGAGCATGGTAGAATTTGGGAATAAATCAAGTTTACGGCTGGGCCAGTAATCTATATTGCTTTTTCCAAAGGAAGGTGTATTTAAACATTACACACCTAGAATAATTTCCTTTTCAAATTTCAAGCCCTAATGGCATGAGAAATGATACTCATTAATGAGAATTGTGTTCTAAAAGCCATTCAGAAACTAAAATGGAAAGATTATGTTCTGAATTTGTATATTTTTTGAATCTGCTCCTCATAATGATTTTTCCCTTTAGTTTTTAGTTTTTAAGTGTTATGTATGAAGGAGGAGTCTGCAGTGGTTCGGTGTGGTTATTGCAGTCAGCATCTGCAGTTCCTCAGGAGCACAGTGCCTGTAGCACTGACATTTCATCTCATATTCAATGCTGAGATCGACTTAGTGTCATTTTTACTGCACTGAGGGAATTTAGAAAAGTACTGAAAACACAATGTATGCGAGTCTTTCTCACAAAGTATGATTAGTTAATTTAATTATGGAAAACACTGATAATAAATATTTCAAAAATTATGTTTCAGTTTGGAAAAAATTGAGGACAAAATCTTGCCTGGCTCACTGAAACACAGAAAGCAACATGTGGGGTGATGGGGTACTCCAAGAAAAAAATATTAACAGCGCAATCTTCTGATTCTTTCAGTAGTGAGATACACACAGGGATAAAGTCAATTATTGCCAGTAAAATTGTTTAGAGATAAAGAAGCAAAGAAAAAAGAAACAAATTGACCAAGCAAAATAGATGATGTAGGAATTCAACCCAGGAGCTTCTGACCTGAACTGTTTTCAAATTGGTAAATTTTACAAACCCCAGCATTTAGATGTATAAAAGAAATTTTCATCAGAAAGGAGGAAAGTATATATTTTATTGATTGTTTACTGATTTACAGTATATCACTATAAATTTGAGTTTCCTGAGCACTAATTCATGCATTGTGTATATTGTTCTCATTGTTGGTAATTTCTTTGTTGATTATTTCTAATTTTGCTGTTGAACAATTTTAAATTTTTTAAAGGTTTTTAAATTCTTTTTTTAAAAAGAAAATGTCTTTTAAAATGATTTTCATATCTTGAAGGATTTTTTCCTTTAAGAAAGGTCTAATTATGAGAATTGCTAATAATAAATTAAGCTAATGCTTTGTGATCTATGGAATTTTCATTGTCTTTTACATAGAGTATGTAATGATTACATCTCCGTAGGTGGGTCCTTATATCCTTAATTTATAGTTCCTTAATCTACTCTTGGTCTAAGACAACTCCCTGAGCTAAAATAATGTTATTTGCTGCACAGAACTTTGAACACTTTTTTGGGGGCAAAGTTTCTTGAGTTTAGTATTCAGTCAACCATTCCTCACTTGAGAACAAGCAGAGAGAAAGGACTGAGCACCAGATTTCATTCCCCAGCACAAGAAATGCCCTTCCCTCTGCTCTTTCCCCATTCATTTCTCTATTTCTTGTGTCATTGCTGTTTTGGAGATTTTCTGTTCTCAGTAATATTCCAGCTTCTGCATAAGTAGAAATAATCTCTAGAATTAGATGGAAATTCTCTTCAGATTTTACTCTGTACTTCTGGGTAGGAAGTACTGTGGTAGAAGTTCAGTAGAAATACTTCATCTGAGTTGTAGATTGCAGTTGAATTGGCAAATAAAAATGAGTTTTAAACGCGTTGCTGCTCAGAGTCACCACTGAGGTGTGACAGATGGGTACTGACTGATGAAACTTTAGTGCCCAGTGGTTTGCTTTTCATTGGTGGCATCAAACAGCACTTCCTTTCTGACTTTACTTTAAATTTTAATATGTAAGTGAATATGGGAATGATTTCCATGAGCAAGCTGGTGTCAGCTCTATGCTGAAAATATATTGAGGACAACGTGCATGAAAAACGAAACCAGTAATTTTTTATAGTTTACCTTTAGAATAGTTCTGGTAGGTGTCATTGATAGTGGGTGCTGTTGGTTAAGAATCTCTCATTTGGAACTTACGTCTTTATTTCCTTTTCTTCATCAATAGAAGAAAGGACCAATAAAATAGTAAAAAAAATTATCAAGCTAAAGCCATCACAGTAAATATTTACTGTTGAGTTTCCAGAATGGAGCTCTGCCTTTAAAACAAGAATCCCCCCTGGTTTACAACTTTTCTGAATTTCAGGTGTGTTTAAGAGTGATCAATAGGCTTTTTTCCTGGCTGCCCTTAGAGCCTGATGTCCTTCCTTCCTTCCTTCCTTCCTTCCTTCCTTCCTTCCTTCCTTCCTTCCTTCCTTCCTTCCTTCCTTCCTTCCTTCCTTCCTTCCTTCCTTCCTTCCTTCCTTCCTTCCTTCCTTCCTTCCTTCCTTCCTTCCTTCCTTCCTTCCTTCCTTCCTTCCTTCCTTCCTTCCTTCCTTCCTTCCTTCCTTCCTTCCTTCCTTCCTTCCTTCCTTCCTTCCTTCCTTCCTTCCTTCCTTCCTTCCTTCCTTCCTTCCTTCCTTCCTTCCTTCCTTCCTTCCTTCCTTCCTTCCTTCCTTCCTTCCTTCCTTCCTTCCTTCCTTCCTCTCTCTCTCTTTATGGATCACCTACAGGTAGAATGATGTTCACAGTGACTCCTTGCCATCGCATTTTCTGTCTGCAATGATGCAATTTGGAGAAATCTGAGAGAGGCTGTTGGGATTTGTAGAGATGAAGAGAATCTGCAGCTCAGACTGTGATTTGTGTAGGTTTGACAAGGAGTGAGGATACAGCATCATTTAAATTGGGGGCTGTGGCATCTGGGCCGTTCTCTGCAGGTGCCGTGGGAGAGATTGGTAAATTATTTTAAATTTGTAAGTTTATGAAAGTGTAGGATTTCTTTTTTGTATCATAGAGATAGAAAATCAATCTTCCGTGTTATAGGCGGAGTAGTTTTTGAGGTTTTAAAGGAGATTGAATTTGTTTTTGTTGTGTTTTTTGGTTTTTTTTTCCATTCTGTTCATATTACATAAAACCTAAGCAATGAAACTTTCTCTAAGCAACTGAGGACTCCTAAAAAAACCTATTTCCTTCAGACAGGCTCTCTCCCTACACATCTGTCTACAGTCCTGATGTGAAGTCTGCCTGATGCTTTTTCTTTGTGTGCATATGCACATTCATAGACTCCTGCAAATTACCACAGCCAGAGGAAGAGCAGAGCTTTGGGTGTTCTGCAGTTCTCAGAATCTCTTGTCTCCTCAGTGTTAATGTCCCCAGGTAGACCTCACGTTTTGGGGGAGAAGGGCTGTGCTGCTGCTGTCTGGATTAACAGAACATGGTTGGGTTTCCTCTTCCCTCTTCTCTCCAGTGGGGTTTGGGGGAGACACAGCATCATCAGCAGGATTGCTTTCACAAATCCTCACTGCAGCAGGGACCAAGGTGATGATGGTGCACTCAAACTCTCCTGCTCATCAGTGGTACATAATGGTTGTATTTTTTCACCTTTTTCCTGGAGGTTTTTCACTTGGTGTAGGCTGTAAGGGGTTGGAATCTGGAGCAGTGATGCTCTGTGACCTTTCAAGCTAACATCTGCTATGTGTTTACCTGTAATGATAATGTTTTATCAGGTCTGGGCCTGATCAAACAGCTTTGTGCCATGGTCCTGTGTGGAATGAGCCATGGAGCTTTTCCCGGCAGGGTACTGTGAGCATTACAGCAATAACAGAACATGCATAGAGTTTTCACCATGTCCTAATTGAAATTGAAGTCCATTCTCACATTACAATGTAAGTAGTGTCAGATCCCTGTACTTACAGAGCCTGGCTCTGATTTTTATGAAATGGTCCAGCTGGTTAATTAGGATGAAGTATGTTTTGAATGGGTTTGTGCTTTTTTATTTTTGTGTTTAATATTGATTAGCTCTCCTGACATAACATAAACTTGAGTTCATTAACTACAAATTAGGAATTGACATAAACAGAGTAGATGGGTATGTCCAGAGTGCCCAGTGAAGGGTTTTATTTGTATTGTAAGGTGACTCTCATGAATTTTAATGAAACTAAATTAAGAATTAAAATTAGCCCACTTAAAAGCCAGTTGGAAATAGGCAGAACAGTTAAGTGCACACATGCAGCAAAACATTAAGCTCTTGATTTTGGTATTCTTTAAATCACTGGATTGTGGTTATTTTAAGAAAGTGGTACTGTTCCGTTTCCTTCAGCCAGGCTTTTAAACAGAGTGGTATCAAACAGAAATGTTTTTTTCTGTAAGTTAGAAAATACTTTAATTGTTCCTTAGAGCTTATGAAAAAAGCTAATGGGTCTCATAAATTGTTTTGTAAATCTTCAGTTGAAAGGCAGAGTGCTTTTACCAATCTGAGGGTTGATGGTGTCTGATAAATATGTTTGCTTTCCTGGTTAAGTTTTTAACTTGAGGTTTGGCATTTTTTACATTTTTTATAACAAATGAGCTAAAAGCCAAATGAAGACAAAATTGGTGTTCTTTCTAAACCCTTCTAAGAAGTGTCTGTCCTTCCAGATATAGGCTTCAACACAATATGTGATGTCCATCTTAGGGTGGGGGACTGGCACTGCCTCTGTCCTTGCTCTGGGGTGTGGCAGCAGCAGCTGCCTGAGGACCAGAATAAAAACTGAGGAAAAAAAGAATCCAGTGACACTTCCCAAATTCTCACCTTGCTTTCAGCAAATTGTATTTCAGGAACATAATGAAAGAAGAGGAGGTGAATAATCTCTTTGGATCAATCAGAGGTTTGTTCTGAGCTTGAGCACTGATGATGACATGGGGGCTGTGCTGGGAAGCTTCTCCCCTGCTGTTCATTGAGGGAAAAGGCACAAATTTCCTCACAGAAGTAAAGTCTCAGTGCTGCTGAGAGCATTGAGTGCATAAGACTCATGCAAGAGAATCACCTTCATTTTTCATATTTACTAACCAGTCATTTCCTATAAAATGAACACAAAGAAAGACAAGGTGCATGCAACTAGGTGTTGTTTTAATCTGTTAGTTCATGGAGGAGAAAGTTTGCAGTGACTCGTTGGGAGACCAGATTCTTTTAGCTTTGTATAATCTTAATCTACCCCAAAAATCTTTTTTTTCCATTTGATTTTTCAGATAATGAAGTGGTGAATATTTTTCAAGAGTATGAAAGAGTGTAGCATTTAATAAACCCTAAACCTTTCTAAGTAAAAACAAGAACTTAATTTTTTCCGTGTTGAATGTGGTATGGAGAAGAATTATGTCAAGGGAAGTCCAGCTGACTTTGTGCTGCACTCTTTAGTTTTTAAAAGGATTAGGCAACTGTTTGCCTAAGCTGCAGTTATTTGTTAGATTGCCTTTTTTCCTGAGATAATAGAACGGATGGGTTAGGAAAGCAAATTTGCAAATCACTTCTGTGGCCTAATTTAGTTGAACTTGTGAAATGCACAGTGGTGGAAAATAGCTAACAAGGAATTGACTTTTATTCCTTTAGACACTGGAAGCCATTTTGAACTTCAAGTACTCTGGTGGACCAGGACATGCTGAAGGATATTACAGGAACCTTGCCCTGGGCCTCCACGTGGAGGTAGAGCCTTCTGTTTTCTTCACTCGCATCAGCACCCTGCCAGCAACAAGGTGAGCCTTGCCTTGACTCCTGAAATCTCACTCATTAGCTCTGTTATATTCAATTTAACTTAAAGACCATATTGGAAACGTTTTAAATATCGTCAGCAACATGTAGGTAAAGAATTACCATGAACAAATTCTCAAAATTCCTCATTGAGGAGTTTATTGAAGCAATTCATGTGCATTCAACAGCTTCTAAGGTTCACACATTTTCTCATAATGATTTATTTTAGCAGGGACAGGATATCTCATGTTTGTTGTACAATTTGATGACTTTTCTCTCTTTCTCTTAGCAGTTGTGGTATGTTGTGCATTACAGAGTTTGGTGTTTTTATAACAGAATCTTACCCAAAATGCAGGTGGAAATGATTGTCTTTGGATGTGAGGAATTAATTGTGACAGACTCTCTTTTGGTGATCGTTTTTCATATAAACTATAGAAGAGTGTCACATGTCATAGTGGGTTTTAAAAATCGGGGCAACATGTGATGGTGGTCAAATACGGTCATGAAAATCTGTTTGAATAAAATTCATCAGCCACTGAGTCCAATCAGTTTTAATAATTAGTAGGATCCTTTGAAAAAAACCAAACAACTCTGTGCATAGTGGGAGCGAGAATTTTGTTTTATTTAAATTCTGAGATTATTTCAGTGCAGTTGTATATGTAACACTAATAATGATAGTTGAGAAGGAACTTAATTGATCCAAGGGATTCCTGCTGGGCCTAGGACCTTTTCAGAAATCTAAAGATAGGCAAGAAGGAAATATCAGTCTAGGAGATACTGGGTGAATGTTTAATTTTCAAGGGAAAGAACTGAGTCACCATGGCAGAAATGTCCAAGGATGGATGGACAGCCTATGGCAGCAACATAGCCAGAAAAACAGGGCTGTGAGCAGAAGAATTAAAGCATCAAGGAAAGTTTTAGGCTTGAATATGAAGAAAAGTTGGAGAATCTGGAGCAAGAAGATGATTGAAGGGAAGGTGACTGACAAGGGAGTGGAATTTTTAATCATGGCACTGCCAAGAGGGATGGGATTCTGTTTTTCACAAGTGGTAATACAGCAAATAATGACCTTTGCAAATAGCAAGGGAATTTTAGGTTAGGCAAAGATAATGAAACGGTGCAATGGATTTTTAAGAAAATATTCAAAAATGAGACAAACAAGATTATTTTTAATGAGTCATTTATGTCCAGCTCTTATAAAACCATATGGCTCTATTAGTGAGCAAGTTTCTTGAGCATTTTGCTGCTTGAAAGTGTAACATAATAGACACGGTTTTATAATTTTAGGAACTGCTCAAGTAAAGCAAATTTAATGCTGCTTGGCAAAGTCAGAACACGGTATCCTGAACAACTGTTTGCAAAATTCTGGGCCCCTTTTTAATGATGTTCAGAGTCTCATTCCTGCAATGGCACATTCTTTGTAAGGTTTTCAGGATTGAATAAGTGATCTCTCTTGTAACAACCTGGAAGTACCACAGCATGAACTTCAAATAGTTTTCAAGAAGAATCATTATTCAGGTTAAAATAACCAGATTTCATTTATTATTTGAATGCATAGTCCCCTCCATTCAGTGTCAAAAAAGCTCTCCATACTCTCATGATGTATATTTTTAATGGACAGCATGACTGCTCTTTGGTTCACAGCAGTTCCTGTCTTGCAGTTACAGGGTGGATTGGGTGTGAAGCTGCAAACCTTCCCTAAAAGCTTCAAATGCAACTTGATGCTTTTGTTTGACTCTCCCTTGTTGGCATGTTGGCCTTTTGTGCTCGGCTTCCCCAGCTGTGTTTTGTGTAGGCCAAGGTTGTGCTCTCCCTGCCTTGCCAATCTGCTCTCAGGAATTCGTGATGTGGGGAAAGTATTTAATCCTGAAATCTTTAAAAATAGATGGAGGTGCTAATTCAAAGGTAGAGCTGATGTGTTCAGCAGGGCACAGATTCACACATCCTGTGGCAGCTGGTGCTAAATATAGAGGCTCCAATTCAGCCAAGTGCTTCGGCTCACATTGTGTGTGTTTGCTTCATCCTTTGCCTGTTCATCACTCTGATCAGCAGTTAGGTCAGTGGAAACTTTCAGTGGTTTGCTGATTGGAGATGGAGTGAAAGATGTGGCTGCTTTCAAGGGTGCCTAAAAGCTTTACTGAGTTGGAGGAAAATACTGTAATATTTACATTTCTCTCAGAAATGTTTTCTTGCCAGACCTGTCTAAAGGCTATTCAGTTTTTTTTGTGTTGTTGTTGCTTTAGGTATATATTGTTTGCTAAGTCGTGAATGCATTTTGGTGTTGTTTTACTTATCTCCTACTGCTTGTTCCATGTTATTGGCTTGAGTGATCTGTAACACTGTTCCTTTACTCATGTGCATCCCTGAACAGATTCTCCATCAGAAGGAGAAGTCATGGCATTTGAGATTATAATTTAGAGTGAAAAATGGCATAAATGTGCCATTTCTGCAGTGCCCAATCTGCTACAGATAACTGTTCATCATTAAAAGAAACAAACTTTGGTTTTTTACTGTTGATCACCCCTGCCAATATCTGAGACACAATGACAGCAAATTATAAGTTAATTTTTTTCTACTTTTGCTTGCTCTGTTAAAAACTCAAATCTGATTTCCTTGTGGTTTATAACTGAGACTTCATTGCTTAAGTACTGTCTGAGGTGCTGAGCTATTTTTGTTCAGTCATTACAAGAAATTGTATTTTATAATTTACCTTCTTCGCTGTCATTTCAGAATGAAAGTTATCATAGCTTTCAGTATCTGGATTAAATTTTTGCCTTTTCTTTTTCATTTTATTTGTTTTATTTTACATTTTTGCCTCCACAAAAGTAAGAAACATTATCTTACTAACTCCTGGGCTTAAAATGTCAAAGCACACTAAAAAAACTTTGAACATTGATTCTTCCCTTAGGCCTTTATTGAAAAAAAAACCTCAGGAAAAATGTTAATGAAAACACTTCACCTCTCTCATTGTAACATAAAGATTATGGTTTATGTAAAAGTCTTCCAAACTTAATTGGTATTTCTTCTATTTAGCTGCTTGAGCAGAAATGCAGGGGAAATATCACTGAAACAACTGGGGATTTGGGCTTGGCTTTTGTTTCTTTAAATATCTAAGCAAAATTCTATCTTCTGCTCTTGCACAGACTCCTGCCTCATGGGGAGAAGTTTCATTAACCACATCTTCAGTATATCTTAAGATAAGTTTGATCATGACAGCAGATCCTTTTAACTTTTATCTGTGCTGGTCTGGGGAGGGGTTGAGATTGGTTGGATGCAGCCTTTATTTACCATGCTGCAGTGCCTGATTTGTTGCCTAAATCTGGTTCAGATCTCAGCTCTCCTGACACCTAAATCTCATTCAGATATGTTGAAAGTTCTCCCCACCTGTCCTGCAGGTCAAAGAAATCTTGAAGGGCTTCAAGGATCTACATGGTTAACCACTTATTTATCAAAAAATGCAGATAAAAATGCAGATTTTTCAAACAATGCGGTAAAGTTGTACTAATTGTCTTTGGTAATTGGCCACACGACGTTAATTGATTCCTTACCAGGGCTTAGCCCCGAAACTGCTGCCGTGGTTCCAGACCTCCAAGCAGTCCTAGATTGCCAGTGGAGATGGGATTGAAGTGGTTCAGTGTAAGGAAACATTCTCTTGATGGTTTTGTGTCATTTTCCTCCTCGTTTTGCTATCCTGTTAGCTCTAAGCAAGTCTGCTGGTGAAACTTCTGCTCTCTAGGTTGTCTTGAACGATCTTCTCTATACCTGTTGTTTCTCTCAAAGGTGTTATCTGCCACTGAATATCCTTCCTTCTTGCCTTTATAAAGAGCATGAAGAAATGCCAGAAAAACCCCTGCACATCTGACAAGAATTCAAGGAAGGTGTGCTCTGCAGGCTGTGAGGGTCCTGCTGGACCCTTTTGTGTCATCAGCACAAAGGTGTCTAAATAAGAGCATCCAAAGGCCAGAAAATTTTGATCTTGCTTATTACAAATGTGGTGAGACAGTGTGAATTTGTACACGAAGTCAATCCTCAGTGTGACAGGAGTGGTGCCTTCCCTTTTAAGCTAAGTTGGGAATCCAGGTATTTAATATTATTCTTACCTGTAAATTCTACAAATTCAAGATGATAAACAGGGTTTTTTTTTTATCTTTAATTTTTTTTGAGGCAGAATACTTTCCCTCCTATCTTAAAACCACCATACAGCTGATGAGACATCAGCTGCAGATCTCTTCTGGCAAGTGCTGAGCCTTAGACTCTGTTCTTGTATTTGAGTTAGAGAAAAAGAAAAGGAGTTGCAGCAGGTCTGATGCTGTTAAATTCAAAGTGCCAGTTCATCTAACTGTAGTTTCAAGGTAATTTTCCTCTGTATCATTAATGTAGATCATTAAATGAAAGGATTAGGTTTTGTCAGGAAGGCATCAGTTCATAGCAGAGCCTGCAGTGTGCTCCCTAGTCTGAGATTTCTCATGTTTTATATTTAACATTGGATGCAGTTTTTCCAACTTGGTTTCACTGAGGGTTTGGAGACAGAGGGATCTTGTCTGTGGTGAGGATTCTCAGGAGGTCTTCAGTTTGGTGGGTAGAACTTTGAGGCTTAATGAAATCAGACTTAATTTTGAGAATTTCCATTCCAGTTTCCAAGGTTGCTCCTATTTCCACTACAATAAATTGCAACACATCAGGTTTGGATCAGAAATCCTGATCATTATATATTTACAAATTATACAAGGGAAAGAGTAAAGAGCATGTTTCTTCAGCTGTTCTCTAACAGACCTTTTTGTTATGTGGTAAAAACTGATGTGGCATTTTCTGAAGCCCTTCTTGGTTTTATATAACCAGATTTTTAGATTAAATGTTCATATTTGCTACATTCAGAATGAGAATCAACCACCTACTGATAGGTAGCTGTTTGTAATCATCTCTTTCTTAATATTTCAAAATGTCATAGAGCTTTGAAAGGTGGAGAAAAACCTCTTTTGTTTGGGTGCTTGAAGAGCGAGGTGTTTAGTTTGGGGGAGGACTAAGATGTGACCTGTTTAAAGGGATCTGGTGTTTCTACAGGGAGAAAATAATTAGTGTTAAATTCACTGTTTTGGTAATGAAAAATACTACTAATAAAAGTCAGTCAAAATGGGAACCAGAGAAATTCAACTAAATAAGGCAAATAAAGCTCTCTTGTGGTGCAATTATACAGACAAGTCATTAGAAAAATCTGTCAAGCAATGGATTTATATGAATGTTCTCAGGACTGGATGTCATTCTACAATATATTCCTTATTTCTACACTATTGAGCTCAATATAGATTCCACTGAGTGGTAGCTCATGCCACATAGGAGGTTCCATCCAGTAGTTACATTTTCTTGGTAATCAGAGGTATTTAACTTCTGCTAATTGTGGAACATTGCAGTGGGTTCATGAAAGAGCAGCAGGAAGTAGCTTACAGATGGAGAATCGATTTTTGAGATCAAAATGTTAAATATGTATGGTTTGACACATGAAGATGTGAGAACATAAATCTGCAAATGTTTATAGATGTGCTGGGAATATTTAGCATAAGTGAAAAGGTTTTGCAACTGGGAGAAGTCAGATGAGGACTCTTCTTGGAATATGTGGAAAGACCTTTTGCCAGTAAGGTGGATAAACTGACTGAATCATCTGAAGTTAGTCTTGAAAACTTCATTTTTAGATTATTTATTAAAAATTAAATTAAACAGGACCCTATTGAAGACACAACAGCACCAGCAAAGGTGCTCTAGATCATTCTGCTGTGTTGGGCAGTGGATTTTGGAGGACAGGGTTGTCATCTGTCACACCATTGTCATCAGAGCCAAAGCTTCTCTTCCCTGTCTGGTGTCCCATTCTGAGTAATGATGGTTGTTCAAAGAAAACAGAAGAGAAGCAAAAAAGAATTTTAAAAAAGCATGGATATGAAAATATTCCATGATTTCATTTGATGGGAAAGTGAGATGAGTCAGGATGCAGAAAACTTGGCAACACCCCCGAGAGTTTCTTGTTTAAAGTGACTTTAAAACGAAGCTAGAGACAGAACTGCGGTGAGACTGTTCACTGAAGTGAGCCATCATTGCAGCTGCATTTGGGGTTTAATTCTGTGTTCAGTGTTGCTGAAGAATATCCTCTGCTGTCATTTCAAGTAATCACAATCCTCCTGAAAGAGATTTCTAGATCACAGTGTAATTGTCACTTGCCTGAAGTTCCCATGGCCCCAGTTTTGTGACTGTTTTTGGAACCATAACTGGCATTGTAAGATTTTAAAAATACAGCATGATTCATTGTGCTGCTAACTTTTGCTTGTGCTGTATTCTCAATTCTGCAGTAGATGATAACAGAAATTCATTTAGACAATAAATCCCTAAGACAGGGTTGAATTAATTCAATTTTCAATTTAAAAAATAGTATTTCTTAATTTTTATTGTTTTATATCAGTATTGACTTAAATTCGATGTTGTTCTGGGATGTTCAGATGATAAATTGATCTACTGAAAATGTTTCATTGTAATTCTAGTTTTTACCTGCACAGCTTTCTGCAGTTGTGTGTCACTGGTAACAGAAGATCTTGAGCATGGCATTTATGGAAGATTTTTCAAAAGCAAACATCATGAACAGATAAAGAAGATTATCAAAATGGAAAAATATTTGGGTGCTGTGATTTTCAGTAGGCTCAAATTATTTGACCCCAGACTATTTTCCTTCCCATTAGATGGGAATACGAGTAAAACCCTTTCAAGAAGTTTTGTTCCATATCCTGGTGTCTATACATGGTCCAGTGCAGCTGATGATAGTTTCCTGTTGTGTGTTTGATGCCATGCTGAACCCCAAAACCGACCCACCCAAACACAAAGTGACTTATTCTGGATGTGTTCAACCCAAACATTAAAATGGAGTTGATAACAGCAAAATGGCCCCTAAAAAAAACCGGGGACTCTTCACAGTGAGTGAAATATCAGAGACGGTGTTCTCTGCCTTCTCTAGGGTGAATGGTAATTCACATCTAACTAACTAAACTTAGAGGACTCAAAATCCACCCTACTCAACCAAATAAATATTTACTGTGAGCTATTATATGGTGGTGAATAGTTTGGACAAGGGAGAATAAATTGTGTATATGTGGGCAAGACTTTCTCAGTTCCAGAAATCTGTGGCTTGTGACTGGTGTTTCTCTGCCAAACATGTCAGTAGGCCATTATGGTGTATCATTTAATCAACTTTAGATCCATTTATTATTTTGAGTGCTTTAAGGTTTTTTTTTTTTTTTAAGCTGGCACACTTTAAAATAAACTAATTTACATAGTGTTGAGGTCGGCATTAGTGGTCTAAGATTTAGTCAATTGCCTTAAAATCCTTGAAACAATACGATTTTTGGAATTCCCTGGTAAAGAGCTTGGTTTAAGTAACTGTCTTGGTTTGAAAGACAGGTGTCTCGGTAAGGAAGGTGGGAGCCTCCCTTAGAATGGATAATGTGACCCCCTTCCCTCGGAATTATTAAAACTTTGGAATCAAGGGCTTTCAGACAAAGATATGGGTGAAGCAGTAACAATTCTACACTAATATTTAGAACAAGGCAATAATACAGAAATACGGTTTAGATAGACAAAGTCAGAGTACAACCTGGACCCTGTTAGGGTGGTGCTGGCACTCCAGTTAAAATGGTGGCTGCAGTCCCGTTGGAGTGATGGATGTGGTCTTGTTGAAGGGGTGATCTTGTGGAAAAATCTCGTCGGTCTCTGGAGGTCCAGTGGTGGCTCTTGAGCTCTTCTCCTCTGGGAATTCAGTGGAAAAGGTACCCCGGTGTTCCAGAGTCTCTGTTTATAAGCAGGTAGGAATGTTCAGTTCCTCCTCTCTGGGCAGGGCATCTCACAATGGCTGATGGAATCTGTGAGTCACTCCCAGAGCCCTGGATGGCCAAGAGCAGAGATAGTCCCGATGGTGTTAGGAGGACTGGGTCATGCTGAACACAAAGAACACTGCCCCACCTGTTTTAACAGCTTATGGAGATGGTAATAGAATACATCCTTTTGGTTACACCTTCCGTGTAACCTAAGACAACAGCACATTGCTGCCTGAACTTAGATACAGGAGTTTAGCAAAACCTCATTGGAGTTCCTTTCTCATGAACATGATTTGCTCCTCAAATCTCCTTTACTGACACTGAGGTTCTTTAATTCCTGTCTTGCAAAGGATGGCCTTCTGTATGTTCTGCTGTAGGGAAAACTGAGATTAATTATTTGGCTTTCTTGTTAATTCTTTGTTTTCTTGGAACTGTCGTAATTCAGCATCATGAGTTCTACACAGTCCTACTGATTGTAGGATTTAAAAAAAAAGAGAAAAAATCCTGCTACTTTTCAGGTGATCAGCACATTGTTCTTTAACAACTTCAGGGTTCCTTTTTTCTTCTTTTTAACTTTTTTTTAGCATTTTGTCTGATTTGCCAGAACTTATGCTTTCTTGGCTTCCTTACTTGGATGCAGCTTCTGTTTGAAGCTTGCTGTTTAAATTAAAATATTTTTGTAACCTTTAATTGTGTTTGGTTTTCATTGCTTTAATAGTCTCTTTGATACTGTCCTGTATTTACTCTGAAGATTCAGTGCTGTCTTTTCCTACAGTCTTAATGTTACTTTCAATTTTTTTACACTAATACCTTATTCTTCTAAGTTTCCAAGGTACTGTAATACTTCTGTAACTTTGATTTTTTTTTTTTTTTTTTCTCTTAAAGATTTCCCTGGAGAATTAACTTAAAATTGACAGGGAAAGAATTATTTCTCCTACATGTCTATTTTGTGTAGTGTTGGAAGAGGAGGAAATAAATGTCATGATGATGAATAATTTTCAAAAATTCATATTTGGGAATGTTTAATATCGATGGTGTTGTTTAGTCCTGAAGGGTGGCTGCTTGTGTAGGTCCTTTGTGGCATGAATTGTTTTATTTGCAAAACTTTGGCTCTGCTGCCAGAAGATATTGCAGGAGGCGTGAATGTTTTTTCAGACAGTTGTTTGGGTTCATTGTGGCAGAAATAACAAATTCCTTCCATATTGAGTTTTGTAAACTTCTTTTAGACTGGAAGTTTCTCTTCCAGGTCATCATATTGTATCTACTGGAGATGCAGAGGTCTATTAGACTTCACAGGTCTCATCCCACTCCCCAGTGATGAGGCAGAAGCAGATAAAAGCTTTTCCCCTCTTTTCTTTTTCGTTCCTTTCTGGTAACTGACTCAAGTACTGCCCTTCCAGTTACTCCTTTCTTGTGAGTTGTTAAGAAGTTTCTAACAAGAGCCATGGCTCTTGATTTGTTCCAAGTTCTGGAGTTTTGACATGTTTGCTTCAGGCACTCAGCTGCCTTCCTGCATCCCCGTCAGTAGTCATTGGGGTTTTACACAGAGAGGGAGAAATCTCTTAAAATATATATTAAAAAAACCTCCACCCCCCACTTTTGCTTTTTATTTTTGCTAAGAGACGTGGTGCTGACTCCAGCAGTGCTTGCTTGTGTTGCAGTGCCTGGCTGCAGGTGACATTATTGTCACTTTGTCACCTAAACCTTGCCCTCCTGGGCTTGTCTTGGGAGTGTTCCCAACTCAAGGGTCGGCAGAACATTTCCTCCCGTGTGTGCTCTGGCAAGGACATCTCTTGAATTTCAGGAGAGAGTTGTGTTATGAACCAGAGGAGCTGTGTCCAAAGAGAAAGAACACTTCTTAAACTCCTGCACCTCTGAGTTTAATTGCCTTTGGAATGGCAATTCGGTTCGATTGTAAATTATTGTACAATAAAAGAAATATTTAAATGAATATTCTTGGTTGCCCCAGACACACAACTGTAGCTCAGACGTGCCTATTGAAGGATGGCTCTGATAACTCTCGCCTCACTAACCTATTCCTCTTTCTCCCCTTTTGGGGATATTTCTGTGATGTTCAGTAGCTTCTTAGAAAGTTTCAAATTTGAGATAGATTGCTAAAACATTATTGCGGCTGTATAATTGGATTTGGCATTTTGGTACCTGGTTCCAATAAATTTTCATGTGTATTGTATTTTTATCACCAATGCTGCTATTTCTGCTTAGTCTCACAAGGAAGAAAAGGTTGTAAATTAGAATAAAAATTCCCATAATATTAATTAGAATAAAATACTAATTGAAAACATTAACATGTAATTGTATTAAATAGTAACTAAACTAGTAAATTATTCATTTTATTAATATTAACTTAATAAGACTGGTAAATATTAAAAAAGATTATTAATTATAATTAAAAAGTTTATTAGGATGAACTTTTGCAGTAAAGTTTCTACTTTGTAACTTTGTCAGTATTACTTTCTGAGGTTACCAGAAATGCTGTTTGTGTACTTATATCAAATGCTTCTGGGGAGAGTTGGATTTGAAGGATAGTAGCTGAGAAATACTGAGTTTATCTGTGAGAAGTGCCTGAGTTTGCTTCTCTTACAGAGGGGGAGAGAGTTCTCCCTCTCAGAGAAGTTGTTCTAGAGGTTAAATGCTTTAATTGGCACCTTGTTTTGGTCTGTAGACAAGCCATGGAAATGGAATTGCTCCTTGACCATGAATTTAAACCAATTTTAAATGTTTGCTTGCAAATTTGTGTCTTACAGAGGTAATGTCAAGGTAATTTAAAATATTTCTTTTTTTAACGGGAATGCTCAAAGAACTCAAAAAAAGTTTGTGGCTTTCTCCACAGAAGTGAATCTGAAAGCTGCAAAATGAGAATATAGACTTGTATTTTATCAAAAAGAATATGATCAAATGCTATGTGCCTTGATATTGTGCAGGTCAGAATTGTCATGGGACTGCATCTCTTTAGGATGTACCTTTCTGTTTAGTTATAGTAAAAAGAAATTCTAATAATTAAAAAGGCTGCTTTAGTAAGAGATAAGAATACTCTTATAATTGGAGTAGGAGGTAAAACCTGTATGTCAATGTATGTATTTTTGCATATATATTTGTATTCATGTGTAAATATTAAGTTTGATAGACATATAATAATATCATTATTGAAATTGTGCTTTTTCCCCTCCCTCTGAGCAGCACCCGGCAGTGTCACCTCCTTCTCGATGTCTTCAATGCCACAGAGCATGAGCTGACCATCAGTGCCAGGAACAATGAGGATTTAATTCTGCACTCTGGGGAATGCCAGCGGTGAGAGCTTTCACTGTTCAAAGGGCCTGATTTTAATCCTATTATTTGTCTATACACAATTAATGACATTTGGGGGCCTGTTTTTCTTTTTTAACATCGTATACCTGTCAAAGAATATAAAAGTTCTGCTTTCTTTAAGGTCCATCACTGAGTTTTAGCAATATCTCAAGGAAATTTATTTTGGCTCTGCACGTAGTAGCACTGAAAATCACAAAATAGAAAACAGTTGGTACTGAGCTGTACAGCTCATTTCACTTGCTTTTGTCGAGTGTTTGAATGTAATTTCCATGTGCTCTGAATGTAATCCTGGTGTTAAAACCTGATCTCAGTAGTTTGTTATCCTTTCCCAGTTTTAAATTTTCTTTACGTGGTTCCCCAGCCATTTCCTCACTTTTCCTATGAAGCAAACTGCAGGCAGAAAAAAGAGAATTGAAGAAAAAGCAATTCCAATCTCTGCAGGAAAATATATTTCAGATCAAGCAGGCTGTTGCGAGTATTGATTCTTACAACCCTACGAGTGTGATGTACAGCTCATTATTAACCATTACTGGCCATTGCATACCTGCTGCTGGCTGTAGCCCAGGGTTTATCTTCTTCAGATGATCATTACATCTGGATTCCAATTTCAGCTTAGAAAAGGTGATAATGTGCAAAAGGGAATCTTGCTTTTGGGTCAGGGGCTCCCAGCACTGCTCTCTTCTTTGGGAGAGTTGAGCAGCTCTCTTTAAGTGCTGCGATTGAGAAAGTTGGTTAAAGAGAGTTGCTTCCATGTCTGTAAACCCCTGGATGAATATTAAATTCAAAGTCAAACCGTGTTAATTGCAAGGAATGCAGCTGTCAAAAAGAATTACAGGATAGGTAAAACAGCAGTAAATTTGGAATACTTTTTGCCTTGGTGACTCCCAAAGCACAACCAAGTGGAAATATGTTGACTCAAACTCAGGTTAAGTTTTACTTCACAAGCAATAGACAAAAATATCAGTAACATACAGTGCTTGTTCCTTTTATTTGGAAGGAATTGGCTTTTTCTTTTTAAAAAAGCAGCCTAAATAGTCACCAAGATGTTCTTTTTCTTATGCATATTGTGTCGTAATTTTATTTTTATGTCTCTTGCTTTTTTGCATTGTTTTTGTAATTTTCAAACGCCTTGAAATTTTTCATTCCCAGTTTTTGGGAAAATATATAACGAATAGAAATTAAGCTACAAATAAGGGTATAAAGTTTCTTTGCATCCCTTTGAATTTTATTTTGAAATTGTAATATTTCAAATGTAATATTTTAAATTTAAATACCCTTAAATCGTTACATTATAATGGATATAAATCCTTTCAATAAGTCTTTTGAAACTATCATTTTCCAAGGGAGATTGTATATGTGTTGCAAATTTAACCTCTTAAGGATAGTGCTCTTTATTCTTATTGCAAAGTATTTTTTTCCTGTTGGTTACAAATTGCACTGAATTTTGTATTGGCTCTAAACTCCTTTATTATCAATTTCTTGAATGGTAAGTGCTTTTAATTGTAACAGTGCGCATATAGCTCCTATGTTGTCATGAGTTTAATTTTTGTTCTGATGGATCTACTACAGAAAAGCAGGTGAAACATACACTGGGCTTTAAAATTAGCTTCCTATTCCTAGAAAATGGAAAAGAGAGAAGAAACCTTTCTCTTTTTTAAACAATGGTTCTGGATCTTTGCTTTTTAACATAGGGGAGGCATTCCCTGGAATCTACTTTGGAGCCAAGGTTTTCAACCCAAATATACAAAGCTTTTCATGCATCCCTCTTTTAGGTTCTCCTTTTATCATTTTTTTCTTTCGATATTGATTGTTATTAATAGCTGATTAATATTTAAAGAGAGGCTTTTCAATCCAGTTTGGGTTTCTTTTCCCTTCCCTGTACTTTTTTGATGTTGTCCTCATTCTTAATGTTTGCCTCATTCTACCTTTATTTAAATTATGACTTTTTGCCAGCTTTGGTCATTTTCTCTTCCTTTTGTAATTTACTCACTCTCCATTCATCACCATCACTTTGAAATCTCCCATCCTGACAGAGTGGAGGTAGCAGGAAATTGTTTCCTTCGTCGCTGTTGTTATTGCTGGGGACTGTAAGTGTTTTCATATTCTCTGCGTCCAGACCTACAAAGAAGGATAATTCTGCATCCTGCTCACTCTGCCCTCTTTGCTTCCCTCTTTGGATGTTTAGAAAGTAAAATAACTTGGAAGTTTTGATGTGTTGCTTCTCTTTTCTATATTACGGAGTGGTTGCTGTAGAACAGCAGTTTTTCCCTCCTGTGCCTGGGAGGGAATTTGCAGGGAATTCTTGCATTGCTTCCATGGAAAGTGAGGAATAGTGATGGAAGTTTCTGGGTGCTGCACTTATTAGAACATTCTCTGTAATAGACTTGATTTATAATGAAGGTACAAAACTGACCACGGTGCTGGCAAGGGTGGAGGAGATAAATACCAAAAAAAGTCTGGCAATGGGAAGGGTGGAGGAGATGGAAGCAGAAATACCAAAAAAAGTCTGGGATTGTCAGCAGATCAGGGCTAGCACTGCCAAATTTTTCAGAGTCCATGTAGGGCCGTCCCTGGGATCCATCTTGTGGTATCCTTATTATTTGGTGCATTCCAGCCCTGTCCTGTTCTCTGGCTTATTTGTATTCATGTAAAATGGATCTAATGTGTAGAATAGTACACAATATTTTTATTTTAAGGCTTGAAAGGCAGTTTTCTCCAATAAACTTAGAGACTGGGCAATTAAAGCTGCTGCAATAACACTGCATATGGCAGGAAAAACTGGAATTATACTACTTAGGAAAAGTGACATCCTTTAGGCCATCAAAAAACTATCTGGAAAATAGATGCCTTTTTCTACAGTAAGATTATTCTGCTGACTAGTGAAAATTATCATTTTAGCTTTCAGAAAAGCTTAAACTTCTAATTTGCTGTCCTTTTTAAGCCAATAATTGAGATTATTTACTGTGAGCATTGTAACTGTTCTTGTAGATATATATAAGCAGTGTTTCTGAGAAGCAACACTCTTTCCCCTCTATTTTAGGATAGAGTAACATTTTGCTCCCTCTCATTTGAAGGGAGCAAAATGGTAATTTTGACCATTTTTTGATCATTTGACAGAAATGATAATTTGGGCTCAGTGATTATTTCATTCACTCATCTTTCTGTCTTTCATCGTTGCTTGTTTTGCAGATAAACAAATGAAGGGATCAGCTTTTTTCCCTCACCCTGTATCCCAAGATGTTAATTAGAGACCTTCATATTCCCATCTCTGGTTTCCATGTGGCTTGAAATGTTCCTTTGTATCCCATTGTGGGACAATTAGTGACAGGTTTTGCTTGGAGGTCTTTTTTTCCCACGAGATTATGGTGAGGAGGGAAGAGAACCAAGACTCCTTTGGGGGAGAGAAGGAAAAGAGAGGAGATTTGGCCTCCATCTCCTGTGAGGTTGGTTGAAGAAAAGAGAGGAGCAAGAGTTTTGGAGGGTCATTTGTTGAACTCCTGAAAACAATTTTAGGGTTCATTTCAAATCTAGATTCCAAATCAAATTAATTTTTGCTGCTTTACATCTGCAGGAGGTTTTTTAAACTTTAATATCACAGGGAAATGCATTGGAGAACTGGTGTCCTGATGAAAAAAAATTCAGCCAAGCTGCTCTGGGGAAGTTGTGGCTGCCCTGAGTGATGCTGAGGTGTTGGCAATGTCTTCAGTTAATTTAAAATCTGTTTCTTATACCACACTGTGGTACCAACATGTTTTGTTCATCTCTCCAGTTGAGCATATGACATGTGATGATGATGGAAGCAAATTCCCTCATGTCTGCTTTTAGAAAGTTCAGCCTTCAGAGATTTTTCTGGACTGAGTCTCCATTTTCTTGAAGAAAAAGACTGTTTCTTGAAGCAGTCAGCTGCACTGTTACAGGAGTTTTGCGATGAGCAAACTGGAAGTATTTTGAATGTAATCAGTGCTAATCTGAATTTGTTTATTGAGGTAATCAACAGGTTGTTCTGACATGGAAAAATATAGCAGACAGCTCTTGGAGGGGAATTGTATTAATGTCTGTGAACAAAAAAAAGCGTTGCCACTAGCAGTGATTTGAATTTATTGAAAACTGTAGGTACGGTAATTATTGTGTTTCTTACTTGATTATCAAACCATTCAAATTAAATTTCATGACAGCCCTCATTTATGCGTAAATCAGTTCATAATTTATGGTAATAGATGTTATCTCATCATGTGCCCCAGGATATCTCATTTTGTGCAGCACACCCTGCCTTGCCTTCCCATTCCCATTCTGTGCATGGTGTGTCTGGCGCCCAGGAATGGGAATATCGGCACCTGTGGGGGATTATCATGAGGATGGTGGAGGATTGATCGTGGGGATGGTGGAGGATTATCATGAGGATGGTGGAGGATTGATCGTGGGGATGGTGGAGGATTATCATGGGGATGGTGGAGGATTATCATGAGGATGGTGGAGGATTGATCGTGAGGATGGTGGAGGAGTGATCGTGGGGATGGTGGAGGAGTGATCGTGGGGATGGTGGAGGAGTGATCGTGGGGATGGAGGATTATCATGAGGATGGTGGAGGAGTGATTGTGGGGATGGTGGAGGATTATCATGGGGATGGTGGAGGGTTATCATGAGGATGGTGGAGGATTGATCATGGGGATGGTGGAGGAGTGATTGTGGGGATGGTGGAGGATCGATCGTGGGGATGGTAGAGGATTGATCCTGGGGATGGTGGAGGAGTGATCGTGGGGATGGTGGAGTATCGATCGTGGGGATGGTGGAGGAGTGATCGTGGGGATGGTCTGAGGGGATCTATCCTCTGCTCTGTCCTTGTGGGACAGCACAGCTGAGCTGGCAAAGCCTCCCACGTCCTCCCAAGCCTCCCATGTCTGTGACACTCCACACTTGGTGTCTCTGCATTCAGACATTGGACATTTCAGCCTGTTCTGGCCTTGGCGTGAGGACCACGGGGATTAAAGTTTGGGATGCCTGGGACAGGACTGGTGTGAGGAGCTGAGAAATGAAGAGCAAACATGACAGGGTATTGTAAATGAAAAAATAATTTTGTTGGTAATTCAAGTGGCAGAGACTTTTGATAGTGTTGTTGGTAATTCAAGTGGCAGAGACTTCTGTTCAAAATTTACAAGTTCTGACAAGTGCTGGTGACCCAGGGGATGCAGATGTGAAAGAACCTGATGGAATTTTGACCTTTCCATTTTTTTAATTGGGAGTTGCCTAATTAAAAATAAGCTGAAGAAATACTGCAAGAGCAAAGTCAACACTCGAGGTCAGACGTCCTTTCTGGCTCAGCAGTTTTACCCTGCCTTTACAGGGTTACAGGGTTAAATGAGTGTTTGCTTACACATATCTTCTACAGTAAGTTTTGGGGTTTTTTTTAATAGTCAGCAGAATTAAAGGTATTTTTCTCAGTTTTGCTAAGTGAACTTTTGGTCATTGACTTCACCCAGTTTGATTTTTTTCTGTTACAGTCTAATGAGACAAGAATAATTAAAGAAAAAAATCATTATTTGCACTTTTCTACCTCTCTTTGCATAATATGGTGTTTCTTTTGTCCATGCAAATTATGAGGGCCATCTCTACTGCTTAATTATTTGATGTAAATGCGTTGATTAACTGAGCTGTGAAGTCTGTGCAGTGGTACACTGCAATTTCTGCAGTATTAGTTAACAATGCACATATTGAAAACACTTTGAAATAAGTCCTCTTTCAAAGGGAACAAGAATTAAAAATTCTGCCCCATTTTGAACCAAAAGTTCCCCTAAGAAATTTATTGTCCATGTGTAAGTAAATGATGATTGCTATTTCTCATAGCTGCCAAGTCAGTGTTTAATTTGTGTGTCTGTTTATGACAGGGCATGTTGTCTGTATGGGAGATTAATGATTTTTTCCATACATTGCAGTTGCAGTTTATGTTTTAAAGACAAAGCTGCTATGATTAAGGTTTTGCTTGCTGTCAAGAGAAAATAAAATTTCACTGCAGTTGCCATGGGTCTTCATGTTAAATCTATGGCCAGCTGGATATTTCTGAGATACCTTCAAGTCAAATTGTATTAACTAAAATGTAAAAATCACCCTTTGTTGTCAGAGTAATTATTTTTATTTTGTCTCTTATTTGACAGTTTTAAAAAACACTTCAGTTTTTTTAAGGCTTGCCATTTTCTACTAATAGACAAATCAATAAAATCATAATTTTGAGTGGATAATTAGTTATTTTCAACAAAAAAAATCATAAAGGAATTGATAGTTCGGGTAGGAAAGGGTGATACATCTACACTGGTCAGATCCGTAGTATGAACCAGTTATCATATTCATATTTATTTCAAAGCACTTTGCAAAAATTGGAGATGTTGCCAGAGGATTCTGCAAAAACTATAGAATGGCAGAATAACAAACAATAATCAAAAAAAAGCAAGAGCAATAGAAGAAATAATGAAGAGAAATTTAAGTTTTGGACTGTTTTAAAGTACTCAAGGAATTCATTTGCATCCCATGAAAACCAGATGCTGTTTTGAGGTCCCCTCCAACCTTTTCTCTTCCGTGGTCCTGGTTCTTCTGTAAGGTGCAAGGGTGATCACAGGGGGTCGAGAGTCCTCAGATGTGATCTGAGAGCAGGAGAAGCAAACAGAAAGAGGGAATGATAGGAGAGATTATTCAGTTCTGGTCACACACGCAGGACAAAGAGGAGATCAGATGGTGGAAGATGCAGGTGATCAGTAAAAAGAAAAGACTTTGGTTTGATAAGTGCAGTCAAATTCAAAGGCATTATTAATGCATTGTATGAAGTGGGGACAGAGAAGGGCTCTCCTGTAAAGGTCAAGGGAAGTGAACATATGAATAAAAAATGAACTTGGAGCTGTCTATGAATCTCGAAATGAAGAGTTTTCCAGGCCTCAGGCATCATCAGACCGTTTCCCTCATGGACAAATGGAGGCAAAGGCCCTCACTGCTTCTGAACATCCTCAGTGAAATTGCCAAAGGTCTGTCTGCAATGCCACCCTTCCCAACGGGAACACCTTTTCCAGTTTTCTGTCCCATGAAAACAAATGCCCTTGTAGGTTTTACAGCAATATGTTCCTGTTCCTCTCTCTGCCCTGTCCCCAATGCCATATCATCCTTTTCTTCTGAATAGTTACGATATTTTCATAGGGAATGTGCAGATAATCTGTTTCCTATTATTTGCATTTGAATTTAGAATTTCTGTTTCTGTCGAGAGCATGTATTCTGCTTTTGAGCACAGATGAACTTTCCTTCTCCAGTTGCTGGTATGGACACCTTCCCTTTGGTGACCCTTTGGGTCAGCTTTTTCAGACTTGTCTGAATTTGTTTAATTGTTTAATTTCTTCTTTCCCTTCCCTCCCCAAAACTCAATGTATTAATTATATCAGTCCTAGGATACTACACATGGTGGGCAACTCTTTTGGTTGTTATGTACCTTTCCATAAGATTCTTTTTCTTTTCCCACTTCTTCAATTGACTTTTCCTAAATCAGGAGTGACTAACTCACTGGATCTAGCCTGCATGGCAATTTTTCTGACCTCTTTGAACATTGCCTTGACCCAATTTGCACTATTTATAATATTTTGTGTATGCAGCTGGTGAAACAGGAGCTCTGTGAGTGCAGGCCAAGTTTGTCTCTGACAGGATTTATTAAATTTAATAGGGTACAACGTAAACGTGGCTGGATAGGTTGGCCCTTATACAAAATATCACACAGATGTAGCACGAGTTTGCTGTCCCAGTTTTAAATGAGCTATAAATCATTCAAAATCCAAACCAGTCATCTTCATTTTCCCCTTAAATCCTAAGTAGATTACAGGTTGTAGGACTTGCAGGGTTCAAAAGCTGTCTTTTAAAAAAGTCAGAGTAATTGATTTCAGGATTCAGATTTAGTATTTTTTTAAAAGAATTTTTTTTCATAGAAGAAACCAGACTTTTTCCTTTCTTGTTTTCGTCAATACTTGAAAAAAAAAGTTTATTTATTGAAATTTTTGGATGCTAGACACAGTTGTGGAAGCATTCAACAAAGTACAGGCCTGTTAAAAAATTCACTGAAGTGCTAATACTTTTTAATTGGGTTTTCATTTTTGTGCAAGGTATGTGGAAGAAAAAGTAAGAATGTAAGAAAAATTGTAATTGTTTCTTTTGTTAGATAACAATAGAGCAACAAGCTAAACAGGAAAAATACCTCTTCCTGAAGGAAGTCAGAGTTGAAATGGCTTGTGCGTGCCCTCAATTCACACATATTCAAACCAATAAATTCATACTGTGGTTTTAGAAAATCATGTTTTAACATTGATGGATGATGGGAAAAAGTGGAGAAGGAAGGTGAACATTATCAACCTTGCACTGTGCTTTAGTCTCCCTGCTAGAATGAAATACAAAAATACTAATATTCCCAGGAAGAAAAGATTCATGGAACTTTGGGGTTTGTCCTTTTCCCAGTAGATTTTCTGAACATTGAAGTAGAAAGAAAAGTCGTATTAATCAACTTTTCTTTTCTCCCCACGTTTGCCTGTATTTCTGTGAGACAGATACTTCATCAAAATTTCTGTTTTGTCTCAAACCTGCTCTGTGGTCAGCACGGCTGAGATATTCTCTTGGCTGCCTCTCCTAGCACAATCCATGTTAGAAATGTGGGAGTATGGAGTGAAACGATGGCACACAACCATGGGGCACAAAGAGGAGCCATCCAGAGGAGCCCAGACAAGTGGGGGAGAGATTTGTGCAGCTCCAGCACTGATGGCACAGCCCAGATTTGTCAGCCTTGCCTTGCAGTGTCAGCTCAAGGCAGGCTGCAGAGATTGGTACTGCAGGGCTTATTTCAGAATTTTTTCTTACCCGGGGGGACGCAGGTGCCCAAGGCATGGCAGACAAAGGAGCTGCCCTACGCTCTGTGCCTGGGTGGGAGCAGCAATGCAAAGAATAATTGCCACTCGCTTGTCTGGTGCTGAGCTGCAAAAGTGAGGCTTCATGGCTTCCAGATTGGAGTGGATGCCTCCAGAGGGACCTTCCAACCCACAGTCCTCTTTGATTTGAAAATCTACCTACTCCTTGAGAAAGTTGCCAAAGCCAGCAGTGTTATGGGCATGTGTCCATATGAACTGCTTCCTCTGTCACTTCCTTTTGTCCTCTAAGACTTTCTGTCTTTCCAAAATTTGTCCTAATCTGTCCTGGTTTGTTTTTTTTTTTTTTTAATTTTATTTTACCCTTCTCTGGAGGACAAATTCCTTTCCTTACTTTTTTTTTTCCCTTTATTTTTCTGTTGTTACAAATGGCATAGTGCCACTTTCTGGTAAGGCTCTTGCCCTCCAGACTCCTGTATTACTTTACTGTGTTATTGTGAGAAATGTGAAGTTGTACATAGGTACACAACCTCCATAGGTTGTGAGGTGCATTACTTTTTCTGTTCACTCTCACCTAAACCTGGTGCCTTGTATGTTCATCCAACAGATGAAAAAAACTCTGTGGAACTCATTTTCCTGATAAACTGTCGTATTATGATATGTGGAGACTTGGAAGTAAGGAGTGAAGGGTATTGGGATGTTACCGAGACCCTTTAGAGATTGTAGGACAAAATGGCGATGGTAACTGAATAGTTTTAGTCCATTTCCCAATTAACTTTTTTTTTTTTTTTTTTTTTTTTTTTTTTTTTTTTTTTTTTTGGAAAAGCTGCCTAACGCATTTCAGGTCATTTTTGTTTATGCTGCCAGTAAGAGACTGAGCATTTGGGTGTGGGTGCAGCTCCAGGTCACACCTGCTTTGATCGATATCTGTAGATAAATAGATTAATTTAGAGCACAGCACTCCCTGTATTTAGGAGCACTTGGCTGTGTTTTGTGGCTGTGGTGACACGGTGGCTGCGTTAATGGGATGAAAGAAGATTGTCTTGAGTGGCTGCCAGTTATGTCTGCCTTAATGGCCAAAGGATTTATGAAAGTTACACTCTGATGTTGCCCAGATTTGGCTTTCTGCCTGCTCTGATGTTCTGTAAAAGATCATGATGGTACAGCATAGATTTCCTGAAGTTGGAAATTAAAATATCCAATTTCTATTAATTTATTTTACATGATCAAAAGTGTAATTAAAATAGCTGGTTTGTGAGTCTTTCCTTTAAAGAGAACACTCATTTGAAATTAGTGCTTCATCAGCTTGAATTTATTCTTCACTCTTGACATCCATTTAATTCTGCCTTCATTAACTGGAAACAAAGGCTAAAACAACAGTGATTTGAAAAGATCACCGAAAGACGTTAAGTAAATGCTGTAGTGTATAAACCCAACCTTTTATGGCATTTTCATTTTGCAGTTAAAAAGGTGTCTCTCTAGAAGTTGATGTGGAGTCTTGGTTTTTCTCCCCCCACCACCAGTGCCACCATAATAGCTGGGATCACAGGCAAAAAGTTGAAGCCTTCCTTGGAATAATGGAAAGATTTATAGGTCCTGAATTAAAAAAAAACAAACCGGTATTCTGCTAAGTTTGAATACAATTTGTGATTTGCCCTATGAAAGTGTCTGATCATGGCAGGAAATGAGGAATGTTACGTCTGTAATCTTCCTTCTTCAATCTCTTTTTCTGTCCACTCCAGCTCACTTTGCCAATGGCTGAATCCTGAAAGGGAGAGCTTTGCCATGTTTGAGGTTTTCAAAAATGTGCACTCTTTCTAATGTGTTTTCATAAAAATGTAGAATTCTGCTCTAGCTTTGGTTTTTTAAAGAATAATTGACAATTCTGAAACAAGATCACTAGAAGTTGTTTGATTTCCTGGCCCTCAGTGGGACTGTTTCCTGAGGGAGAGGAACTCAGATCTGGATTGTGAGTACTTTGATTTCTGCCTGGTGCAGGAGGTGTGTTTAGAACCTCCATATAGACATTTATCAAATTACTCCTTGTCTTATATAGAGCTTTCAGACTATGAAAAATCCTGACATTATGGAAACATTCCAGATTTGATATGTTGAATTATAAATAGGTACCCTTAGGAAAGGGGATGACTTGTACTAAAGAAGGTTAATTGCAGGTTTATTTCAGTTTTATGTGTACATCTGCAATGAATGAGTGTGCTGAAGTGGGAAAGTAAACAGGGCTTTATGCAGGGAAGATGTAAATCCATAAATCTATTGAGTTTCTGCTCAGGAATGGACAAGCTTCTGGGGAAGGAGGATCTAATTAATGTAATTCTTGACAGGTGAAAGAGTTCCTCGCCAGAAGCTGATAGAGAATCCAAGCTGCCGTGGGATAAAAAGGGAGAGTTGCTAATGAGTTAAGAAAGGGAGGAATGATTTGCAGAGCTCAGGTCATTCCAGCCCTTCTGGAATCTGGGCTGGGCCCTGAAGTGCTCGGCTTTGTTTGGAATTGTGTTGGAAAAGGAGTGAGCAGAGGGCTGGGAAGGTCACTGCAAAGAAGGGAGCTGATTATGAGGAATTGCACAGGACAAGATGATGAATTGTCAGGTGCACTTCTGTCTTAATAAATCCAAAGTGATGGAATAAGAATCTGAGCTTTAAATAGTGAATGATGAGCTCAGAGCTGCTTTTTACCTCTTAGGAATTGGATCCAGGTTTCAATGCATCTGTGAAAATCCTACCTGTGGTTCAGTGTGGTTGAATACAAAACAGTCATCTTTTTGAGCAGAATGTTTTGTATCAGCACAGGGCAGGATGTTTTCACTTTGGAATGATCTCACCAAATGAGAAGATGATACTTGAAAACTATTTAAGTTGAAAGGAAGTGCTAGGAAAAGAAATATTTGCAAAAGGGAACCTAATCTGAGAGAGGAATCCAATGTTACACTTGAGGGGAAAAAGGAGAAAATAAAAGCAAGCACACATTGTACATGGAAGAATGAATTATAAAACTATTTCAAGTTTAATAGTCTGAGATGTTTGGTAGGATATTATTTTTGCCCCCTACCCAATTACAGGATAAAGCTTTGCTGTTAGGTGTAACTGTTGTTAAGGTGGCTAAATGGAACCTGGTTTATTGATTCTTGTCTTCACAAACTGAATTATTTACTTCTTGGTGAAGGTTTTGCTATTGTCCACAGAACTTCTCCTCACTCCCAGCCTGAAGGCTGCTGCAGTGTTCCCACACATGCAGTGCAGTTGTTGCAGGATTTGCACTGCTGAGCTGTAGCTGTGAGGAGCTGCTTGGAGGCTGTTTACAGTAGATTATTTTGGGATAAAATCAGAGATTTTCCTCACCAGTGGCAGGTGCTCTTCTAGGTGCTTCAAATACTCTATTTCTCCTCTCTCTACTGCTTATTCTCCTCTTCAGAGTCTTCTTTCCCATGGATTGTGCTGATGCCAAGCAGATGGATTTGGGTCTGGGCTTCACCTGGGAGGGGAAGGCAGTGGACAAGCAGGAAAGCAACCTTTGCTTTAATATTTTAGTCAGCTAAGAGTTACAAAGTACATAACAAAATAGTTATAATCTGGATAAATTCAGGTATGTGTTGATAAACTCAGTGTAGCAGAATAGAGTTGGGCCAGTGCTTTAGTGTGGCTATGTGCCTTTCATAGAATTAAAATGATTTGTTTTCTTCTTGGCTGCGTAAGTCTCCAGAAACAAAGCTTGTTTTGGAAAGAATCTACTGAGTCATTGCTTGCATGAGGAAATTTTTCTCTCAAATGACTGTTGCTGTAAGAGTTTACTAGGTCAGAAGTATTTTTCCTGGAGTGTTTATTCATCGTCTTTTTTAAAAAAAAGTTGTAACAGAAATGTATGTCACCTCTGCAGAACACATGGCAGAATATTAATTCTGTTAATATTAATTAACAGAATATTAATTCTGTTAATAGTTGCTGTGAAATGTGTGGTAAAATCCCAGCCATAGGATTATCTCAGCTAAAACCTTTTCCTTTGCAAATGATGGCCTAACATGTAAATTATACTCACCACCAAAGTTTCCTTCCAGGGTTACTTCACCAGGGAAGCTTCTCAGCCCTATCTTTTATATCAAAATTGAGTTAATGAGTTGTGCATCTCCTGATGAGTTGGCAGAGCTTTTTCAGCTTCAAGGAGATCTAACACCTGCTAATATCAATGCAGAAGCTTGGCTGCAGCGTTGCCAAACCCACATTTAACCTGTTTAAATCACAAGCTACCAATGATCTGGTTTTCACAGTGTGCTCTCCTGAGTGCTTTGGGTTTAGATATATTACTTAAAGAAAGATTTTCCTGTTTAATTTTCAGTGTTTAAAAGGAGAGAAGCTGCCTCTTTGGCACTGAGAAAGATAAAAAAATGCAGTTGAGTAATTTATTGATAATTAAGAAGAGACATGTAATAATATTCTTGTAGTGCATGGAGATTCGGTTTGGTATGAACAAAACCAGATTTGATCAAGAAAAAGCTACAAGTGGAAAGCTGTAGTGAGCTGTATCTCCATGAGCAGTGAGGACAGGAGCAGTGAGTGACCCTGTGCATGAACCAGGGCTATTCTGTGGTTCCAGCACAGCTGAACCACCACTGACAGCTGGCCCAGGTTTGAGAGTGGGGATGGTGTTGAACAAACCTTTCCATTCAATGTGGAGTTTGAAATCGTAGAGTCACACGGTGGTTTGGGCTGGAAGGGACCCTCAGGATCATCCAGTTCCACCCATGCCCTGGGCAGGAACACCTTCGTCCAGACCAAGGTGCTCCAAGCCCCATCCAACCTGGCCTTGGACACTTCCAGGGATGGAGCAGCCACAGCTTCTCTGGGCACTCTGTGCCAGGGCCTCCCCACGCTCATCACGAAATCCACCTTCCTTACAGCCAACTTCAATCTGCCCTCTTTCCATTTGAAACCGCTGTCCTGTCACTACAGGCTTAGGTAAAAAGTCTCTCTCAGGTTTTCTTACTTTACTTCTTCCTTTTGCGCCCTGGAAGGGGCTCTAAGGTCTCCCTGGAGCTTTCTCATCTCTGGGCTGAGCTCCCCCAGCTCTCCCAGCCTGGCTCCAGCGCTCTGAGCATTTCCATGGCTCTCCTTTGGAGCCTCTCTAACAGGTCCACAAGTCTTTCGTGTGCTGGGGAGCCCAGAGCTGGATGCAGCACTGTGGGAGGTACCAAGGATTGGCAGCAGCAGGTATTTTAGTATTTTTTCACAGTCCTGAAATAAGTTGTTTGGGGTCCTGATGGGAACTGTGTCATTTTGTGTGTACTGTAACAGGTTAATCCAAGCTTGTCCTTAATGAGGGTGCTTGTGGTGGCAGTGACAGCCCAGATTTGAAATAGATTTTCTTTTGTAAATGCTAGAAATGAAGTGGACTTTGTGTAGAAAAAGGAAAAACTTTATTTTTAGAGCTGTTCAGTCTTGAATACTTGTCTGTGCATATTTGGAGAAAGTACCAGCATATATCCGAAATAGTTTCCATCTAGTAAAATATATATTTTTTAACGATAACAGCTGCACATTGTTTTGGCAAATAAGAGAATTGATGCAAGATTTTTCACAAACATTTGTGTTGTTTTCATACTCTAAACCTGTGTCTATATCATTTTTCTAGGTAAAAACCTTTCACTCCTTGGAGTTTTTGGATGACTTGTGAGCTAAATTTATTTTGCAAAGAGTAGACAAAATGTGGGTAATGTTTGTAAATCTAACCTGTTCAATTTGGATAAATCTTACACTGAGATCTCAACAGTTCAGTGACTGAAGAAGTGGGGAAAGAATAAAAAATTGAAAAAATACCCATATTAAAGCTACTTGAGTAGCAGTTTATCTTCCTGCTGCTCTTTGAAAAAAAGGGGGCAGGGGAGAAAAGTGTCTTTAAATAGCCTCTTGGGCTGCTGCTGCTGCATCTACTTGCTTGTGTGACAGATCCTGCATTTCTCATTAAAGGTACCTTGCAAGTGCCTGTGGTCGCCATAGTAACTATCTTGGAGCCTTATACCTTAAATTTATCCTGACAAAGGTTATTGTGGCAATTCCTGCTAATTGGCTTTCTTTTTTTTTTTTTTTTGCTGCTGCTGCTATTTTTAACTCATCCCCTCCTCCTCCATTTAAGTTCCAGATCCTAAGTGGAATGAATTGGCAGAATTAGGGAGAAAATGCTTTACAGGGTAGGACTAATTGGCAACTAAACAATGTGTTTTGTTCCTTGGTGTGAAAAAAATCAAAATCATAACTTTCGGTGGTAACTAAAAGGTTATCAGATTTATCCTTCAAATGTTTTGATACGAAATAATATCAGTGCTCTTGAGGCACGATTTTGGTTTGTGCAGGCTTCTACTATTGTTTATTATCAAATATTAGTCATGCTGTTTATTAGCAGATATTACTAGCAGCAGAGATAGAAGGAAACAAGCCATATCCTGAAGAGCTGAAAAGCTAATTTAAAGTAAGCCTCTAATAAACAGAAGAGTGCACAAGAAGAAGGGTGAGCCTTGTGCTGTGCTATATTAGTACCTGGCACAGGTGCTGTATTGGTACAGATGCAGTTACCTGGCATCTGCTGCTGCAGCAGGGTGAATTAAAAAGTTATTCATAGCCTGATGATATCATTGTTTAATTTCCTGTAGGTGTATTAGAGGATGACTGCTATGTTTCCAGTGGCTAAGAAGTCTCAAATTTAATTGCTTGATTGACTCCAGTTCCATTTTCCAGGCCCAGGACTGAGATGGCAAAGCAGTGACTTGATGAGCACTCCCAGGGCACTCGTTCCATGGGTACAGGGCAGCAGAGGGGAAAAGGCAGAGGTGGAGTGGGGTCTGTCAAGCACTGGAACTTCTGATAGAGGGGAAGGAACCGTTCAGTTCTGCTGAACAGGGAGAAATGGGATTGCAGTGGTGATAAAGTACAAAATGTGGCCAAAAAGAAGGCAAAATAGGGGAGGGAATCAGACCATGGCGGAAAGGAAAGGAAAGGAAAGGAAAGGAAAGGAAAGGAAAGGAAAGGAAAGGAAAGGAAAGGAAAGGAAAGGAAAGGAAAGGAAAGGAAAGGAAAGGAAAGGAAAGGAAAGGAAAGGAAAGGAAAGGAAAGGAAAGGTAAAGAAAGGAAAGGAAAGGTAAAGAAAGGAAAGGAAAGGTAAAGAAAGGAAAGGGAAAAGGGAAAGAAAAAGGGAAGGGAAGGGAAAAGGAAAGGAAAGGAAAGGAAAGGAAAGGAAAGGAAAGGAAAGGAAAGGAAAGGAAAGGAAAGGAAAGGAAAGGAAAGGAAAGGAAAGGAAAGGAAAGGAAAGGAAAGGAAAGGAAAGGAAAGGAAAGGAAAGGAAAGGAAAGGAAAGGAAAGGAAGAAAGGAAAGAAAGGGAAAAGGAAAGGGATAAGGAAAGAAAGGGATGGGAAAAGGAAAGGGAAGAGAAAAGGAACAGGAAGGGAAAAGGAAAGGGAAGGGAAAAGAAAAAGGGAAGGAAAGGAAAAGGGAAGGAAAGGAAACAGAAAGGAAAAGGAAGGGAAGGAAAGGAAAAGGAAGGAAAGGAAAGTAGGATTCTCAGCTTTGCAGTGAGGTGCAGGATAAAGATGCACATTCAGCCGCTGTTCTACACTCAGCCCATTTCTGTGTGGCAGAGTTCACCCAAAGGTGCAGCCAGCAGTCACATGACCTTTTCCCTCTTTTTGAGATGCAAGAGAAAATTTCTTAAACTTCACAACCTTTAAACATTGAGCATTCTCATTTTAGTATCGCCAGTTCAGTCCTGATGTAGATCAGCACTTAAGTTTAGCACAAGGCAAGCTTAAAAGATGTGAAAGATGTTTATTCAGTGTTGACTCTGAAGCACTAAGGATGATGCATTCAATTGCTTTGAAGTCTAAGAATAATGCACTAGAACTTGTTAGAACAATTTCATTTCCTTCCCGTGCTTTCTCAGCAGAAATTTTCAGGGACTGTAATTTCATGCCTGGGAATGGAAATTTGCTACAAAGCTAGAAATTTTTAAAATAAATAAATAATGGAGGCCTGGAAATTGCATACCTCCTCAAGGGCTGTGCAGGGGTATGCTTCATTTGCCATTGTTTTTTTCTTATGTATAACTTCAAGCAGAAGCCTCTTTATCAATGTAAAACAAAAAAAAAAATTCTGGAAGACTGTCGTAGGCTTTCAGCAATTTTAATTCTTCTTTAGCATGAAGGATAAGATGAAGGATTATTCTGTGCTAAGTAGATGGACAGGATTTATATCTTGTTGACAGTAAGTCTGCTTTTCATATAATTTAAAATGAAGTTAGCAGAGCTTTTTGAGATCCAAAATTGGTATTTTGTCACTGTGAAGCCACATCAGTGGGCTTTGTAGAACCCTCATTCTCTTTCCTTAGGTGTTTGATGCTTAATTCCTGACACACTGTTGAGTTTTCTAGATTTTCCTGTGCTCTTCATTTGCTATGTCTGAACAGGAGCAGAATTCAGAAATGGCATTTGCTCACTTTTTGGAAATTCAGTCATTTAATGTAACAGGGTGACCTGGAATAACAAAGTCCCTCTCACATGTTTTTTCACCCATATGCTGTGAGTATGATATTGAGGAGGTGTGTGGTGTAATTTGGAGCCTGAGATTCCAAAAGGAGGTGATGCTGTGGCTGTGGGCAGGAAAGTGCCAAGAGCAGGAGCTCAGTGTGCCTTTCTGGGTTTGCTGGTGCTGCTGAGTGCTGAATTCACTGCCCTGGCAGCAGCTGAGCCTGCACTGAATGGAGGTGTACAGGCAGTGAGACCAGAGCTGGGGATTGTACAGAGCAGCTTGAAGGGTTCCTGAAGTTTTTACTTTAAATGTATCAGCAATAGTGATCTAAAATGTAAATGATGATTTACAGTCACCTAGCAAATGGTAAAGACAAATCATTTCTTCCAAGGGTCAGCCCTGGAAATGTCTGAGCCCTGTTGGAAATCTGAAATTAAATGAGGATTGAATAAAACAGCATTCACATGCTGTGATAATTTTTCAAGCTTTTGAGGCATTTAAACTTCCATTTAATGTAGCAAATTATTTTCTGCCTAGAAGAATTTCTAGCTGAACACCTGCTGAAGATTTTTTCTTACTCTGTTGACTTTTATATTGTCTTGACTTTGACTTTTTGACTCTGACTTTTGTTCTTCTCAGCAGTTTTATATCTTCATTTTGATCATAGATCCATTGGCAATGGGGTGCCTTTGTCCTTTGTGTGTGTTCTCCCTGACACAAAGTGATTCTGATCAGTACTTGTGTTTTAACACTTGCTGCAGCAGGAATTACAAAAGATTAAGGGATAATACAAAGTTATGGAAACGAGGAAAATACTAATTTAAGTTGTAACAGCAAATGTTTTCTCATGTATTTCACTTAAGTCTACAGAATGTATTTAATAAGTCATAATTACTGGTTTTATTATTGTTGGAGGGACTAGAAAAAGTTTCAGTGGAAGTTAGTCATATACCTGATTCTAAAAGAATTTCAGTTGATATACCAGAAGTGTTCAGTGTGGTTTTTTCAGATTTTGCATTGCAGTTTGTATTAAATTCTGGATCTGAATATTTCAGATAGGATAGTTAAGTTATTTAGGATAATTAAGCAGACTTTAGAAATGGAATGAAGTGCTCTTGCTGTTAACACAGTTCTGTGTATTCTTGCAGTGTGAATCCAATTTATGAATGGCTCACTGTGAAAGGCTTGTGAAAGCTCATGGAGGGAAATGGTCTAACAAAATCTGCAGCAAAAATGGACTTGTTTAAAAGGACATTAAATTTTATCTTCGTGTGTTAAAATATAAAACATATGCTCCTGACAGCTTGAGCCATTCAAAGTTTTTTCTTTGTATATCATCAGTGACAGTAGATGTCGTTTAAATACTCAGGAACTTTAAGACCATTTTGGTTTGGATGTGAGTGCTCCATCAGAAATATTAATGAAATGTGTTGTCACAGCATCATTCAGAGTCATTTAGGTTGGAATGGACCTTTTGGGGTCAGCTAGTGCCATGCTCTACTCAGGCAGGGTCACTAGCACAGGTATAATCTGCTGCAGTGCTGTAGCACAATGTAGTGGTTGATAAACTTTCTCAGAGGGAAGGATTTTGACTAAATACTTCCTGTGCTTTTCTTTCCTTTTTTTTAATATAAAAGCTTCTGAGGTTTTACCTGCACCCGAGACAAGTTGTTCTATTGACAGTGAGGAATACAGTAACTTCGCAAAGAGCAGAATCGAGTATTAGGTGTACTGTTTCTCTTAAGGACTGAGTTTACTCAGCCATGATTCCTTTAAAGCTGCTCTTCTGTCTTCTCCCACATCTTTGAAGAACACTTTTAGAAATCCAAGCATTTATCTTTGCCTCTGATGGGACTTGGTCCTGGATGATGAAAGGGTGGGAAGGGTCCCCACAGAGCAGTGACTTCTGTGTGTGCTGAAAGCCCTCCCTTAAATGACAATGATCAAGGAAATGTGGGGTCCAGGAAAAACTGGCCTTTCTGGGGTCCAGCCTGATGGCTTTTGCTCCTTGCTTTTTCAAATCTGTTGCTTTTAAAAAGATGGTTTTTAATTTTTCTTTTTGTCTTTCCAAGATAAAACATAGTTCCCATATTATATTCAGTTTCTTTGAGCTCTTTCTTATCCCTTTTAAAGGTGATTTTGTTGATGTTGTTGCATGGATATGAAATCTACATCAGGTTTTGCCTTGATCCAGAAAATCTGGAGATTCTTTCCCTTGTATTTCCCTTGTATGCCTGTCTCTTTCATGGGTTTTCTTTTCCCTAGCAAAGACACCTTATTGGTTTTAAGTATCTTAAGGGGGAATTTTCATCATAATCAGATCTTAAAATCAATGTCGCATCTGCATTTATTGGTGAGTTTTCTGCAATTCCCTTTAATCCAGGCCTGACCTGTGTCAGACATTGGTGCCTCGCTCTTTTGCAGACTGTTACAGATAAATATTTATATATATAGAGGGAGATAGAGATATGTGTGTATTTATATTCACAGTTATATTTTCACACTGAAGGCTTTCGAGTTTTTCCTTGTGTATCCCATAGCTTTCCTAGCCTTTCTTTGAGGAATGTTGAAGGTATATTAGAAAACCAGAAGTTACTTTTGCAGAGTAGAGTTTTCTTTTAGTGGTATATAGTAATTAAAAACTAATTAGAGGTTCATAAATTGAAGGTTAATTTATGAAGTGTAAGTAAATTTGTCATTTTAAAATGATGGCAGTGATTGTGGTTGATGTCTGATCTCTTAGACCAAAAATTATTAGGGTTTTAACTTTTTTTTTTGATTCTAAGAGGTATCTCAGTATCTCAATACTGTTAAAAGAAAATTTTGGTTTGGTTTAAGGTTTTTTTTGTACCCTCTTTTCTGGCAAAATATTTTATTTTTTGTCATTGAAAAAAATTACAAATAGCTGGTGTCCATCTGTGCATGAAGACTGAATAGATGCTCATCAAGGATGAAATATGTGGATCTAAAAGAAATTAACAGGTTTTCAAAATTATTTACTAGAACATATCTGTGTGCCATTCAGATTACAGCTAAACCTTACAGAAACATATAAAGGAATTACAGAAATAAAACATTAGAGTAGAAATTAAAAAAAAAAATGTTTCTCCTTACTTAGGTGTGGCGTACTTATTAAACTAATTAAACTTATTCTCGACTAAGTGTGGTATCTAATACATTTATACAGAGGTTATAATTTTGCACAGAAATAATAATTTACAGGGATTTAAAATAATTTAATGTAAATAATACATATTATGGCAATATTCTGCTGCTGGTCTGGGATTATTTTTTTCTTAATAATCATCTTTCACTGTTGCATGTGTATTTCATTGTTTCTTAAATGTTTTTCATTGCTTCAGTTCAGAAATAAGTCTGTCGAGTTTCCAAACCCAGTGTTGTTCTCTTGGTGTTTAAAGCAAAACTAATTATTGTCAAAGGTCTTGAATAATGTACAGAACGTGCCCATAAAGAAATAAATTATATAACCTATGAGGAAAAATACTTCCCAGAAGCAGTTTAGGAAACAATAATAACATGCACAAGATAAAGGAGCAGTAATATACCCCTCCAACTCAGAATATCTGTGATCTGGAAAAAAAGATTAAATATTGCTGGAAATAATGATGCAGATGGTCATATTTGGTGTTGATGAGGTGTTTGTAATCCTTGTTAAGACTATGAAATGGAAGAAGCAGGAATTAGGCTGGAGAATATAAAAAACTGATCTAAGGAAATAAATTTCCAAGTTTGTATAACTCATTCAGTCGTTTCAGATTTACAATGGAGATCGTGTCCAGGGATGGAGAAGACAAAGAGCTGGGAATTCTTAGACTGGCAAGAAGCTTTCATTTGAGGGTCACAGTCTAATAAAGCAGAAGTGTAGAAAGAAAAAAAGAGTGGAAGAAATGAGAATACAGGAACAGGATCAGTGAAACAGCAGAAAACATCGGAGAAGGGTTCAGGACAGAAGAGTTGATCTTACTGAGAGCTTAAAAAGCACAACATCTTCATTTTCTAGTGCTTGTGACAAGAGACCCAAGAGGAGAGCTCAGCCTCTAACCTCTGCAGCTCTCAGCAGGACAATTTTCCTCCCTCAGGTGCAAAGTCCTGCCCTCTGCCTCGGGGACACTTTCCTTGGTGTCTGTGGTTTGTGCTCATCACTGCCTTGGGCTTCACCTTCCTCGGCGCGAGTCTGAGTCAGCTGTGAGCCCTTGGTCTGCTGAAGCAATAAAACATCTTTCTTGTCTATAAAACAAAGGTTCAGTTTTGCATGATGTGCCAGAAGGGTGATTATATTTGACAGTTTCAATATTTTGATTTCACACCGAGCCCCATTTTGAATTGCATCTGTCAAGGTAAAGGAAAGGTTTGCTCCTACAGAGAGCACTGTCTGTGAGACAGGATAGTCTTTTTTATGCTGCTCAGCAAATTCATGCATTTTTCAGCTTTGTCTTCAGCAGGCAAAGAATCAGTTTCATTTTGGATATGATTAAGAAAAGAATCAATAATGAATTAAACAGTCAGAAGTCAGATAAGGCCTGATAATGATGGAGAGTTGTATTACAGTTTTCTATCTTTTTTTTTTGTTGTTAGCTAGTGAAATGAAAGTGCAAGTATGGGAAGTAAAAGTTAAGCGAATGTAAATTTAAAAAAAATACCCAAATTAGGTGATTTGGTGAGATTTAATGGTGAGGTTCATGGCCTTTAGTTCTCCTTTCTGCTTGTACTCACGCGTAGTAATTAATTTAAAGTAACTTATTTTGAACATAGTGACATAAAGTTGGACCACTGCTTTATTTGTTTTGGTAATTTTCTCATTATTGCTATTTCTGTGTTACTGAATTGACTGCTGTCAGTATTTCTGTGATCCTTGAGTCAGGTATGTGCTCAGAAAGAGAACATAAGAGAATAAGAAGGTTTATATTCCTGGGGGAGGAGAGCTGTCTGTTCATGAAGAGTGAATGGATGCCACATACTGAACACACTATTTTGAGTTCATGTTTTATAAAGCCACAGAATCACAGAATGGTTTGAGTTGGAAGGGACCTCAAAGGTCATCTATTCCAACCTCCCTGCCATGGGCAGGGAACGCTGGAAGCACTGCATGTTAATCTGTTGTAAGATAATCAGAAATCTGAGAAAGTAATCAAAGAGGATTTTCTTCCCCCCGCCCAAATCCAGCAGAAAATCATCCCTGAAATGCAATTTAGGAAGGAGTGTGTTGCATCCCAAGTCTTAGTGAATTCAGGATGCTGCCAGAAGATAAATGATACTAAGCTTAGATACACTAACTTTGACCTTCTCAAATGGAAAGAGAATAGAACTTCCACTGTTGCAGCGAATTCTTCATCTATCTGAAGTTTAATGATGTCTCATCTGAGCTATCCTGGTGTATTATGATTGGTTTTGCTTAAAACTTTCTGTCCCAGCAGCCTCCTCCTTCTGTGGTAGAATTCAGCACTTCAGGAGATCCCCATTAGGACCAAGCTCCCTGTTCGTTAAGTACCCCATAAAGAAAGGGTTTTATTAATACAGGATGCTGTTGTTGAGTCAATTGGCAGCCCTAAACACTGTAGTAATGAAAAGTCATGATAAAATGCAGTTCTGCAATTGTTGTGATGTTTGGGCTTTACTGTAAAAACTCTTCAGAGGAAGTTCAGAGCTCCTTTGGAGAGCTGTTTGCCAGTTCAGAGGGTACCTGGATGAGTTCACGTGGGTCTGTGTTATATCTGTATTTTCCCTGGGTGCTGAGGTTCAGAGGGTACCCGGATGAGTTCACGTGGGTTTGTGTTGTATCTGTATTTTCCCTGGGTGCTGAGGTTCAGAGGGTACCCGGATGAGTTCACGTGGATCTGTGTTATATCTGTATTTTCCCTGGGTGCTGAGGTTCAGAGGGTACCTGGATGAGTTCACGTGAGTCTGTGTTATATCTGTGTTTTCCCTGGGTGCTAAGTTCAGAGGGTACCTGGATGAGTTCACGTGGGTTTGTGTTGTATCTGTATTTTCCCTGGGTGCTAAGATTCCAAGTTCTGCAGATTGTGTCTATGAGGTGTTGACCTGGAATATGGATTTTGTCTCCTTTGTATCAGTTCTGGGTGCATTAAGCAGCCACGTATAAACACAGAATTATAAAATTCCTCATGGCTTCCTTTTTGCATCTTGTTCCCCTTCTTTCTCTCTCTCCTGGTTTAGCCTCTGTTTTTCTCTCACCCCATCACCTTAAGCTGCTCCCTATCTCGAATAAACATATTTTGGAAGCAAAATAAGGTTTTCCTTTTTTCTTCCCCCCACTTTCCCTTTTGCCAGTATTTTGTTTAGGCATTGGGAGTAGCTGAAGGTTGGAGATTTCCTTACAGCAAATTCATTTTGGTGAAATTAATTGAAACAGCAGTAGGAAATGAATGTTCCAGAAAACTTCAATTTTTTGTGAGGGCAGAGATAATGAGCAGGAGATGATCCCAAAAGTCCTTGTGTACGTTTTTCTTCCGCTATGTTAATGTATTTTGTGGACTAACTATGCCTTATACAAGCAATCTTTCAAGTACTGAATGTAAAAAAAACTCAACCCAACTCTGCAGAGCTTCACCTGATTTATAGAAATGCTGTCCTTCTGCAGATGACATATTTATTTGTCTAGAGCAAGCCTCTAAATGTTTTCTTCTGTGTTTTTCAGCCCCTTTAACAATTTGGAATAAATTATTTCTTTTCCAGTGAAGATTTCCCCCCATTCGTTTCTAATTATTTATTAGTAAGCAAAATCTGGACTTGGGAAATATTAGAGAATAGACATTCTGGGAAAACCTTCAGACTGTTTTTTTCCCTTCCAATCTTCCTAACTAGTTTGAAGACAAAACTGATAATTTTCTGAGCAATGTTACAGAATCACACCCTCAGTCATGGACAGCACTGGGACTGCAGAGCCTCTCTGAGCAGCCTGTTCCAGTGTCCAACCACCCTCACGGTAAGGGAGGTTTATACTGCGTTTGGAGGAAATTGCCCAGATCGATTTGTGTCCATTGCCTCTTGTTCTGTCACTGGGCACCATTGAGGAGAGCCTGGATTCTGCTTCTTTATTTCTTGCCCCCATCAAGAATTTATGGGTAGGATCCTCCTGAGTGTTCTTTTCTCTGGGTTGACCAGTCCCAGGTCTCAGCCTCTCCTTGTATGACAAAAAATTCATATCCATTAATCATTTTCATGACCTTGGGCTGGACCTGTCTTTGTTTCAAAACACTGCTGTATTTACTTTAAAGAGAGAATACAAAACACTGCATGTTTTTACCATGTAATTTCCTTTTACTTGTGGCCTTAGCTTCATTTTCAATGAAAAATCAGTCTGTTGTTGATTTGGGACACCAGCTCAAACCTCATTCCTTTCTTTTCTCATCTTCATCTTTTTCACTGTTAGCTGTTAGTCTTCAAAGGATCACAGAATCCTGGAATGGTTTGGGTGGGACGGGACCTTAAAGATCATCCAGTTCCAAACCCCTGCCCTGGGCAGGGACACCTTCCACTGTCCCAGGCTGCTCCAAACTCCATCCAGCCTGGCCTTGGACACTGCCAGGGATGGGCAGCCACAGCTTCTCTGGGCAACCTGTGCCAGGGCCTCACCACCCTCACAAGTGAAAATGTCTTCCTAACACCTCATCTAAATCTCAAATTTTTAGTTTAAAATCTTCTTATTTTTATTGACTAGTGTAAGTTACAGGTACTGTGTTTTTTAGAAATTTTCATTAGAGTATGACTATGTCCTTATCCCAAATGTAATTGTAAACCTCTTCAAGACTATTAAAAAAAGTTATCAATATATGAGTTAGAGTTTAGAAGAACATCTTGACTTGTGGAAGCACTTGATAATTCTGTGTTTTCCCTGAAAGTAATTATTCTGTAGTTTTTTCGCACTTTAAAGCTTATCTATGAAACTCTGCAATTTATGTTTTCTCCTCAGAGACAGTATTTATTTTAATTTTTTTTCTGTTCTGACTGATGTTTGATGAATCTTCTGCCAATGAAGACTGGAAATGGATATTTGACATCTTGTAGAAAATGTTGTTTTCTGAATTTCAATAAACAGTAAATCAATTCAGCTTTCCTGTTATTGTCCCCAATTAGAGAAGTATTCTATAGAGCAGAACCATTTATGCCTGTTGAATCAAGAAAAATACTTTATTTGAAAAGAAATGCTTTTTTCATTTTTTTTAAAGATTTCCACCTACATAAATATACAGTATTTGTAATACATGGTCAATTATTTTATTGGGAAAATAATTATTTATTTTATTATAGGAAATAAAAAATACAATTTTTTGATCAGGCATTATTAAGCAGGTGCTGCAAACACTTTCTATCCTGAAAAGTGCCAGAAGAATTTTGTTAATACACGGCAAAAAACCTTCATTCATTCATAGAATCACAGAATCCTTAAGGTTGGAAAAGACCTTTGAGATCAATGGGTCCAAATGTTATTTCAGCAGTGCCAGATCCACCAGAGAACCTTGTCCTTAGCCACCACATTTCCCTGGCTTTGAGCACTCCAGGAATGTTGATTCCACCTCTTCCTTGGCCACTCTGTTCCAGCACCTGAGTGCCCTTTCCGCTTTGTTTCTTCATCTTTCAGCTAATTTATATTGACATAGCTCCACAGTTGATTGTACTGCTCTTCTTCAAGGATGTAACAGCCAAATTCACCTCAATTAACTTAATTAACTACTTTTTAAGGCATTTTGTAGTTTCTCCAGTATTTATTGTATTAATTCATCCAGTTGAAGGGAGATTCATGAAAATGAGTTAAGAAGGTGTTTTTATGTTCATGACTTGTTTCTGGTTGTATTACCCAAACTTAATAAATCTTATCAGTAACACTGAAACTGAAAATCAAATACAATTAGTGAGGAAAGTGGTATTTTTGTACATAGCTTTAGCTAAAAATATCAAAGACCCTCAGGATATGGTGGTAAATCTATTTTTAAAAGAGAGCATTGATGTTTAATGAAATGTTGAGCCCGGGGAATGCAGTCAAGGATAATCAGAGGCACTTATCACCTTTGACAGGCTGCAGGATTTCTTACAGCTTTGTTTCAGCCCGTGACTTCTTACTTCAGTAATTGAATACTTTCTGTGCCCATTCTTAAGGAAAACATTAAAGCTTAAAAAAGCTTAATAATAATGATAAAAAAAGTGTAGCTGCAGGGGATGGGAGCACGCTTGAAACACCGGATTTGAAATATTTAGATTCCTTTAATCAGACTTTCAAATCACAGGAGGGTTGGCTCAGTCCTTCATCTTTTCAAGCCAGATAAACTCAGCTCAATGCAGAATCACTGAAATCCCTAAACTGTTGGATCAGTGAATGACTTTGCTGGTGTTCAGAGCACACTCATTGATGCTCTTGTTAGATTGTTCCTCAAGGTCTACAAAGAGCAGCTCTTGCTCTTGTGACAGGACATTCTGCCGAGTGTGGACCTGCTACAGCCAAAGAAAGGAAATGCTCAAGGAAGTCTGAGCCCATCACTACCACTATTTCACTCTATTTTTCTACTCTGAGAGGTGTGAGTTTGGTAAAGGAATGGTTGGGCTGTGGTGAGACTGATGCAGTCTCCATCAGGAGCTGGAGAGGAGTCCATTGAAGATCCCATGGAGAAGTTTTCTGATGTGGCAGGATCAGCACTGTGTGTGACCTCTGCATTCATGGTCATGAGCCATGCTGGGCTGCACTGACATGCTGAAAATTACTGATTTCTTCTTTAATGCATCTCAAGTATATTTATCTTTGTTCTCCTTCAGTACATCAGTAGAAAAGAGTGGAAAGGACATGCACCGAAGTTTATTTTCAGCTAGTAAGTTTAAATCAGTGTTCTCTCAACACCGGTAAAGTACTTCACTGATGAGAACTGCATGAGTAGAGCTCAGCATAAGTTGACACTGAAGAGCTGTAAAGGAATAGCTGTGGACCAGTGGCAACACCTTCACTTTTGTCAGTGGTATTTTCCTTTCAGAAGCTCTTTGTAGAGCTTTATTTCTTTACATCTGCTCCTTCTGGGCTTGAGGGTGGGGAGCTTAAAGTTATTTTTAGACCTTTTGTGAGCATATTTATGTGACTCTGACTTCTTTTAAATTTGAAAAGCCAAGGAGCTTTTTATAGCATTGTTAAAGAGACAGTGGTCATGGCTCAGTAGTTAAAATTGAATTCTATTTTGCACTTAAAAGCTGAGATTTATCCTTTTAAGCCGTGTGCTGGCTTAATGATTCAATGTTTGCTGGAAGTAGTTTCTGGCTGCTTTGGTCTGGTTGTGTGGTTTTCTGCCTTAAAAACACCACAGGAATAGTTTGTACTGTGTATCATCTTTATGCTGTATTTGTAGATATTTTTGAAAACTGGTGCATTTTCAGGATAAAGCCCAAATCCTAGTTTTACCTAAAATAGTCTAATGTTTGAATCAGTAATTTAAACCAGAAAAAAAAAAAAGATACCCAAACTACCTGCACATTAATCATTAAATTTTCAGTAAATTCACAATGGAACTGCCCAGAGAAAGACTGATGTGAAAGGCACAGGTAGAGGGGCAGTTTCACCATGCAATGACTTGCATTTTGTCTTTCTGCTCTTTTTTCTGATGGAATTGAGAGAAGCTTGTCTTGGAATCTCATAAAATAGCTTGTTTCTTCTGCACACATTATTTGATCAAAGTCTGGGATCTGCAGGTATTTTTCTGTTAATGAAAGCTGGCTGTGGAAACAATGCTTTACAGCATCTACGTCAGTTCTCTTTGTGTAGCTGGCTTTTGACGCATTTTTGTGTCGTTAAAATAAATATAGTTGGATTTTTTTCCTCTTTAAGTCATGACCCCATGTATGCTTTCTAACACAGACGTGTGTTTCCTTCTGCTTGTCACCAAATATTTTAACTTCTCCTGTACTCCATTAATTAATACCCTTAAAAAATGTGGGTACCTGCTGGAGGAGATTCATCTACCTGCGTCATTCTTAGCATGACATTGCAGCTGCATTTTTCTATTTTCCTTGCTGTCTCTTCTAGAATATTGCCTTGCTTGTGTTTGCTGAGAGCTTTGACAAAAATATGTACAGATGATTTTAATTTGTGGCTGTCGACTTCGAAGCTGTTGGGCTTTGAGTGTCTCTCTCCTTTTGATCTGTTTCCACCTCTCAACCTCGATTTTTGGTGTTTGATCTGTTCTTGGTTTCCTCTATTCAAATGAGAATGGCAAAAGTTTCAGAATTCCCAGTCTGGAGGAAGGTCTCAGTGTTCACAGGGAGAGGTGGAGCAGACCTCAGTCAAGCTGCCTTTAGCAGCGCAAGGAGGAAAATTGTCCTCCTCAGTTCTGATTGTGCCCGTGAGCATTTCTGCCCTACTGCAGCCTCTACCAGGGCACTGTTCCTCAGTAATTCCAGGGAAACCTCAATCTCTGTCTTTGCCTGAAGCTTCCACAGCATCAAAACTTGCAGAACTTCCCAAGAACACTTTGCAAGCCTTTTCCTGGGAGCACAATTATGTCAATTGAAGTAAATAATCTCTCTGCATCCTTGAGCTACGTGGCTTTGCAGAAGCTGCCATTGCTTCTCTGAGCCCTGGTGGAGCTCCAGCAAGGACCTTGAGCTTTCCAACAGGATTGTCCATCTCCCTTATCTGCTGTGGCTGCAGTTTTTGATGCACAGCAGGAATGGGCATCATTGTGGCATCCCACAGTTGCTTTGCCCACCAGTTTTTCCTCCATCCTTGTCAGGATAAGCCTTATGAAAGCTGCTTGGAAACACTACTGTCTTCCCCACAGGGTTTCTTCTCCCTTGAGAAGAGCAGAGCTTTACAGCAGCTGTTTTCTGGCCACAAAGAGAAAAAAAGGACAGAGACTTATTCTGAATTTCAGAAAATTGTGGTTGTGGTTCAAGTTAAATATGGTAACTGGGGTTGAAATAGAATTATATCACTTGATGAGGAAAATTGATTTGTATTTCTCCATCTTTTAGGGGTGTGTGCGTTTCACATTTTGCATGTTCTTGTGTAAATAGATTTTCATAGGTCAGGAGCCCTGTCTGCACAAGGATCTGTAGTTGGATTCTCTGTAACCCTAAGACCTCCACAGAGGTCTCTGCACCGGTGGATATGGGCACTTCAGGGATTTTTGTCATTGTCAAACAGGTACCAAGATTTCTAGAGGTGGTTGTGCAGCTATTTCACTTACTGTAGGTAAATTGAGCCATGCTTTTGGTTTGATGATGAGTCAGGGCCAGCATCTGCAAAAAGGAGCCTTTCATCTTCTGTCTTCCCCCGTTAAGGTTTTTCCCTGGTTAGGAAACAGGATCTCTGTCCCATGAAAGTGCTTTGCAGTTCTGGGCTCCATCAAGTTCCTTCCAGGTCCTGGTGGGTGCTCACAGCACTGTTTGTAGTGTAAAGTGAAGCCCAAAGCGTTTTGATGTGCTTGAGTCATTTCTGGATTCCAAACAAAAGAGGTTGCATCCAAAATTATGTCCTTTACCTAATTTCATCACTGAACATATCTGGAATTTTGTTAGAAGCTTGGATTCTGCTGCGGGTGCTTTCCTGGCCCAGCCCAGCTGCGTTTCCAGTTCACTGCTTTGTGTTCCTGACTCCCTGGTTGGGATTCATGGTGGATGCTTTCCCTCAGTTCCAGCTCCTATAGAAAATACCTTAGGAAGAACTCATTACAGCTGCAGTAATTATATTCATATTATCATAAGTGAGTTTCCAGCAGCTGCTTGATCTTTTGATTTATGAAAGTGCCCTGAAGTTCAGGATGGAAGTCTGGGAGCCTCTGCACTTAACTGAGTGATGAATTTACCCCAAATCAGCCAGATAAGCACTGACAGCAGGAAAAGGTGCAACTCCTCTCTTAATGGTGGTGGAGAGTCCAGAAAATGATTTAACACCCAGCTTGATGGAATTGATACAAGCTCTGTAAGACCTGCAATTTGAAAACGTGATTTTTTCCCTTTATCAGTTTCATTTTTAAAGTTGAATTCAATTTGAACATTGAAAGAAGCTGAAGGGGGCCAGGGAATTACACTGGCCTTTTTTGGGTCATTTTCCAGCAGCACATGGATGGGTCAGAGCCTGAGTGAGATGTTGAGTGAGGTGATAGGGCTGAGGCTGAAAAGGTGACTTAAATCAGAGGTGTGTGTAAGCAGAACATAAACACTGAAGTGGACACGGGCATCTTAAAAGAACTTCCAATTTTTGGTAAATAAATGTCCTTTTCTGTATTTATAAATTCTAAAAACTGATTATTTACTGAAGTGCAAGAGTGTGATATGGAGAGTCATTATAGCCTGGGCCATGTGTTATCTACAAAACTTTTAAGTGAATCATAGTTCCTTGGCCAAATTTTGTCCTTTCTCTGCATTTCCTCCTCTTCTGGGAATAACAGTGACTTTGGAAAAGTTTGTTATTGATAGTGGTGAATAGAAAAAAACATTAACAATCAGAGTGTGGGGATTAGAAGACAGGAAGGAAGGAATTAAATGATAAACAAAAGAAATTTGATTTGGAGTCAGTGATCCAAGAAACTATAGGATAGTTTTTAGAATATAACTGCATATTAAACAAATTATAATTATTATTATTATGCCTCAATTTAACTCACTTTAAGCTATGAGCATTTATGGGCAGGGCAAAGGTGCTGTCTAAAGATTTGCCTGTATTTTGAAAAAGCTTTTGTGCTGCAAAAAAACCTTTTTAATTATTAATAGAACTGAGATTGAGAATAGATGATTTCTTCACTGTAATAAAAAAGTATACATCAAACCACAAATTGTTTTTGTACCTTCACATCACCAAACCCACATCTCTCCTAAAGCTGTCACAAGAAAGGGTAATTTGCTGTTGTAGAAAGGCTTATGACAATAAAAATCATGAAACAATCAAAGTATTCACCCTCAGAGAAGGAACTGCATTATGAAATCTACCGAACTTGGGAGGAAATGTGAGTAAAAGAATGCGGTGACATTGGTAGACTTAGTAAATATTTCATCATTTTTAAGTCCGTGTACTTGCAAATCTTTAGGGTTTGGTGTTTTTTTTCCTCTTCCTACATATTTGATACCCATTATTGTTACAAGCATTGTCTTTTTAGCTGCTTGATCAGACCTTACTGTTTTGGATCCTGACATGAATGTAACAACTCTGTTTTGTTTTCCCCCCTGAATTCAGTTTAGGTTTATTCCCAGGCATTACACTCCGTATTGTATATTATTTATTATCCACTGGAGGGGAAAGCAAAGTATGTATGTAAAATGAAATGAAAGGTGAACGCTAAGAAATTCAAAACCATTAATTTTAAGGTAGAAGAGCATAGGCATCATGATGGAAGTTGTGAAGCCTTATTTTTCATTTGAATCTAGATTCACTGAGTAGTAAACTTGGAAAGTGAAGTTTGTGGTAAGCCATTGAGATGGTTTTTAAGATACCAATAATAATTACAATAATCCATAAAACACAGAGCTCTGCTGTGTTCTGTAAATAATGCTCTAACCTGTTTCTTTTTACTGTATTTTGTGTTACTTAGGAGCAGCCTTTACCCCATCTCATCCTACAGGAACTCTGCCAAGCCCACCAATGTCAGGCACAATAGATCTGCATCACAATTTACCAATATTTCTTTTTCCCCCTTGATTTATTGATGGAAAGCAAATATTAAGATGGGCATCACTAGCAGCTTATTTCAAGCTGTTGCTAATTTTGCTTCTGAATCACAGGGACTTAAAGAGGATGGGACTAGAGAATATTCAGTCATGACCTCTAATATGAAACAGTGAATTTTATGAGAGTAAGCTATGGGGTGATTAGTGAGTGCTGATTCCATGGTGACAGCAGGCAATAACTACATGTATGCAGGCTGTAATGATGGAATTTAAATTTACATGAGGAATATTTTTATGTCAGTATTCACTGTTTGTTTCTGAGGCCGTCCCATGTTGGTTCAAATCAGCTTCTTTCTTGTGTTCTCTGCTGTATTTTGATGTCTCCCTTTCTGGGAAGAGCCCAAAATCTGTAATTTTGAAGGAGAGCTTGCCATTTATCTGGCATTACTGGAGAGGCTGTGCAGCCTGGACTGCTGTACAGTGATATTTGCAAGCACTTGGTGACATTAGACATGGGTTATGTCTGTACTCCTTGTCCTGAGCACAGGCTCACCAAAACAAGCCCTGCTTTTTGTCTCTCTCATGGCCTCTTGCTTTTCTCACTGCTGCTGTCAGCTGCACTAACTCACTTATGTTTGATCCCTTGTGCACAGGAACTGATTTATACAAATAATTAGCATTTTAAAATAGCTATAATTTTTAAAAGCTGGTTGTTCTTTTCATATAAACTGGTTAATTTTTTTTTCCTAAGGCAATTTAAGCCATGTGTTTTTTTTCATTTTCTGCATTTCCATGCTATTCAATTGAGAAAAAAAATCACTTTATTTCCTTTCCAATTCTCCATTTTAATTTGTGTACATGTATGACATAAACAATAAGCTGATTTTTCCAATATTGAAATAATGATGCTGATTTAACCAGGGTTTCTCAGCCTGCCTGGCACATGTGTTCCTATAGGATAGAAACTTTCTTGAGATAGAAAGTCACAGATTTGCCACTGAAATGATATTATCTAAGAAATATTACACAAAAAGGGATAGATAAGAAGTGAGTTGTTGGGAATTACTGGGAGGAAAATACCAATTTGACTTCGGGTACACAGGTTGTCCCGGGTTTGTGAAAATGTTTGCCCCCCTTGGTTGCTGGACAATCACAGAATTAATTTAATTCCAAAAAGCAATTTGTGCTTAGAGCTGTTAGTCCATTCCTGATATTCTGATTATCATCTAGATAAGCAATTAGTTTAACTAACTAGTATTGTTCTCAAAATGGGGTGCTGATGGCTTTTTGCTTGCTTTAGACAATTTTCAGAAAGGAAAAGAGTGGACAAGCACCATGGGCAGAGGTAAATGTTGTTTCTCCTCCTCCTCTGGCTCCGGTAGTCCAGGGGAGTCCCTTCTACCTGCATTTTGGAATTTATTTCCATCCCAGCCTGGGCTCCAGCCCCAGGGGATGTGCAGGGGCACGAGGAGAGTGCTCCAGGCTGCGCTGGTGCCTCCAACGAGAATGGCAAGAGATGAGGAACCCAAACCTCGCAGATCAGAACTGTTTGCCCTGCACTCTGCTCGCCCCCACTGCCTTATTCCTTTTGATGATATTTGTGATTATAAGGAAAATTATCCCGAGTTGTTGTCACTCGCATTTGGCAATTAAGGTGGTGATTTGATGTGGTGATTTCCTGTGTTCTGGGGATCTCTGTAAGAGAACTGTCCCACTGCAAAAATATGTAGAGGTACCCAGCTGAAGGATATTACAGCAAAAAAAAGAGAAGAAAACTACTTTTTAATGACTTTGTACTCAATTATGCTTCATTAGAGTCTTGTGTGTTTAGGAGAGAATGCTGCTGTTTAGCCAATTTCCTACCACCTGGAAGTAACTTGATTTACAATTAAGGAAAGTGCTCTTTTTAGTAATATCCAAACTCCTAATGTACTATTTTAGTGACATGCCACCCAATGTGTCATGCGCTGATTAAAGTAGAATTTTGTCCTTTTTGGGAATGATTCTAATGTAGTCTAGTCAAAGAATTTAATTTAATTACATGTGTAATACAACTTTCTGCCTTTTACTTAATTGGTCTCGCCTACGTTGTTTCTGCCTATTAGATGACAATTTAGCAATTTCCAATTTGTATATCCCTGAGGGAGGCTCAATGGGAATAAATGGGAGTAAAAAAATCTCTGCAGCTTTATCCTCGATTTACTTGCTTGATGGCATCTCTTTTGTAGTTGTATGGAAGAAGAAAAATGGAGAATAGTAAGTAATAAAAGGCAATCTTTTGTATGAAAGGCTTACATTGAGAACAAAGCAGATCGTGTAATCTTTGCTTCATGTATTTACAATATTATTTGCTTAGCATAGGATATAGAAACCCAATTTTAATAATAATAATAATAATAATGTACTTTCGGTTTTAATATTAACCCTCTAATCCATTTATGAGTGTATAATTGAGTAACTGAGGGCAAATTAGTGCGTCAGAACCATGGCGACTTCTCTGCTGTGGATGGGGATCTTTATAAAACTGCTACGGAATCTTGGGGTGCAGTTTTTCTGGTAGTAGTAGCCTGACATTTTGGGATAATCTGCCTTTGGAATATCTTTGTAGATGGAAAAGAACAAAGAAATTGTTTTTAATTGTCAAATTGTCCCAAAGTTCTGTGTATGTTAATATCTGTGCCCTCTGTGTATTTTTGGGGGGTTCTGTCTTTGCATGAGCTGGGAGCCTGATGGTACAGCATGATTTTAAGAAAAATCATGTTGGTGATATATATAAAAGTGGATTTCTACTCTTTCATAAGCTGGAAGTGAAGCGATGATAATTTTGTCCCTCTTTAAAGGTAGAGAATAAATCAGATTCCTAAACAGGGATTCAGTTTAAAATAGATGCCTAAATCTAGATATGCCTGTGTTTTTTATAGTCAGAAAAATCTAGTCAATGAGAGAAAAGTATACGTAATTTTCATAAAAGAGATGGCAAAGCACTGTTTTCTATTTCAATATCTTTGAATTTTGCCTTGCAGTTCCCCTTTTATTTTAAAGGAAAATTTGTCTTGCAGATGTTTAGATCCTGTCATCTTATGGACTACTATTATATGTAAAGGAATATAACAAAGAAACAGAAAAAACCAGAATTTTGATTAAAATTGTTTCTTAGTTCATGAAATTTAGATTTAGGTGAGTGAAAAGACTTTGTAAATTTCTCTGTTAAACATAAATGCTGAAAAACCCACCTTCAACATTTAAATATTTTAAAACATTGCCTATGCTTCTAAATAATACCGAGTTATTGTTTTACTTGAAATAATTACTTCTCAGTTTATGAAGCATTATAATGGTTACTCTAAAATCTCCATATTTTTAAAGCTAGACATTTCCAAAGCATTGTTTTAAGTAGACATGAGTGAAATACTTAAATGAAAAATTATACCATTCCTTAGTCCTGTAAGGGTATTTTTCATTTTAAAGGAGAATCCTATCTCTTAAAAATCATGATGCTTCTGGAAAAGTTTAGTAGCAGACTCAAAATGATGTCTTCAGTGTAACCTTTTAATGGAAAGATCTTATTTTGGGGGTTTTGTTTTAAATTGTTCCACAGCTGAAGGCTTTGTGCTTGTCATGATAACAAAGGGTGCTTGGGGAAGTCGATTTTTAGAACCAAGGTGTCTAAATCAGACTTGTGTTATTTATAATCCTCTCACTTCCTCCAAATGTAGTGAAGAAATCCATTCTCATATAAGAGATTTGTGCATATGAAGTTGATAAGAAAAGTTGTTTCATAGTGGCACCAAAAATCTTGGGTTTGCCTCTGAGTTCCTTTACACAGCTGCACATTCTGTGAAAGTTTCCCAAGCATGACTTTGCTCACAGGTGAAATTTCCCTGTCTAAAATTTAGATTACTATGTTCAAGCTATTTCTGAACCCTGGGAAGCAGGAGTAAAAATCCCCTTGATCTCATTTGACTTTGGTGGGTTTATTTAATTTGCTTCAGTTTTTTGAAGATGGTTTGGTCACTGTCTGGACGTCAGGACACACGTGAGCAGGGCTGTGCAATCCACTGTCCAGAAATAATGTGTGCTCTGAACCACTCGAATTGATCAGGAAACTGCTGCTAAATGAATATCATTCCATCACAATAATTGAATAAATACTGAATTTCTAGCGGTAGGGTTCAGATCTGAGTCTGGAGGATGTTTGCCTGCGCTGCCCTTTCCTGGGGAGCTCAAGCTCAAGGCTCACTGAAGAGGAGGGCACCTGACAGGGCAGTTATTGGGTCAGATATGGTGATTTCCAAATGGGGAATTTTGGATAAAATAACAAGGTATTTTAGAGCTCTGCTAATTTTCTGATAAACTGGTAAAGCACATCAGACAACTCACACAGCTCAGCAATATGTGGGGCAAATTGTGCGCAGGTAAATCAATATAAAGGTGATGAGATGAAAGTGAAGGCAGCCCCAGCTCTGCCTTTGGCTGGAGCTGGACCCAGGGCTGCCAAAGGCTGAGTATGGTGAGCATCAGAAAGCAGCACCTTGGTTTATTACCCATTATTTCCTTCGGTTTAAAACCATTGCCCCTTGTTCTATCTCTACAAGTCCTGCAAAAAAATCGGTCCCAATCTTTCTTATAACCCTCTTTTATGTACTGAAAGGTTGCTTTGAGGTCTCCCAAGTGCATTTTCCTCTCCAGGGTGAACGATCCCTCCTGGTTTGTTTTCTGAAAATACCTTGTTTCTGAGCATGCTTCTAAATACACATACAGGTGTCACTGTTGGTGAAAGCGTTAAATGAACTTCTAATATGTACAGAGCTTTTTTCACCTAAAAAAAAAAGTTGAGGTGAAATTGTGTGTGGGAGAGTGAGATGTGTATAATTTCTGTTAGTAATGCTGAGCAGTTGACTGCTATGGAACCTGTGATACACACTCACTGTGCCCTAAGATTTCTGGAGCATAATTAAAGCTTTTGTGTTCAAACTCACATCTGTGAACATTATTCCTGTCTCTAGTTAAAAAATAACTGCTGTAGGTTGAACCTCCTTGACCACATTGCTATGTTGGGAGATGTTCACTGCTGCTGTGATGCTTTGCTTTCTTAATCTGAGGATGTCCTGACTGTCCCCAAGCTTTGTTCTTTGGCAAAGATTCTACATTTCCTTGTTTAAGTATGGCGTCACTCACAAAACTTGCATCTGAGACTTGAGAATCTGTAATAAAGTCTGTGCAACTCTATATGTGAAAAGAATCAATGTGTCCATGACAAAATAAACATTTTAAAGTCAATGGACTGGGCTGACTCGAAATACAAGACTTTTCAAGGGACTCACCAAAGAGTGCTCTGAACAGAAAATGTGAAGGTTGCAGGTGTGATAAAATGATACAGGTTATACTGGGGAAACAGTGACTTGGAAAAGAATTTGTTTATCACACTAAATAATCTTGAGGTGAACTTCTGCTGCAGTGCTCTGGGAAAAGGGCAAATGTTATCTTTGTGTATAAAAAGAGGAGACAAGCAAGTAGATGGTAAATTAATAATTCATTATGAATGTAAAGTCTAATTGTATCTTGAAGTGACAGTCCATGGTGAAATGTGCATTCTTGCACACTGAGCATTCATGCGCCCTATGATTGTACCCAAAACATGCTTGAATCACTTCCTTTGTGAAAAACGTACATTTTCCCTTTGTTGTATGTAAAGCTGTGTGTCTGCATTTTTCCTTGAGGGGTCACTGAGATGGACTCCTCTCATATGAATGATTTCCCAAATGTTCAGGCTGTCCTGGTGCTTTTTGCCCCCTGGTTTGGTTTTTGAGCAGGATCTCAGCATCTTCTCTGAACTATCCTTCCAGCTGTGTGCCACGTGTCACAGTCACATTCCTTCAGAAGAGGAGCATTGTCATCAATTCCATGATTTCCTGGGAATCAGGGAATATTTCACTTGGGAGAAAGTGCATTGATGCTCGAGGTTTATCACGTGCAGAGGCTGTGAGACCCCTCGGAGTGTTTTGGGGTCCTGCACACACCCAGCACCACTCCTTTGGATCATCCCTGGGGCCAGCAACAACCATCAGTGCTGGGTCAGGGCAGAGCCCAGGCTGGGAAATGATCCAGGGGTGCTTCCTGAGCAGCATTTCTGCTCTCTTTGGGATGTTCCAGGAGCAGAGACATTTGGAATTTTTGGCCTTTAGTGCTCAGTGTGTGCAGAATCGGAACGAAGATGAGATTTGCAGCAGGTGAACCCCTGGTTCCTTCATCTAAGGCATCCTGGAAAATATGCTTTGGACATAGCAGAGGTTCTTGCCTTATTCCACTCTATTTTTGCTGTTTATATTTTGGGGTGGGCAATCTTCTCCATCTTTTCCTGAGGAGATTCAGACAGCTGGAGCGATAACTAGGCATGACTGTAGAACTGAGGTTTTTTGGTCTTGTTTGTTATATCTGGCACAAAATTCCATGTTTTTAATTTGCATATGTTTTCTTCTGAACTTTCTGCCATGTAAAGGCAATAATGAATTGCACAAAGGAGCAACTGAATATGAACATATACATTTAGACATTTATTTCTCTGGTTATTACTGTTCCACTGAGAGAGAGGTAGGAGGTACAGCATGGCATTATTTTGGATAAAGAGAATTTTGAAATCCTTGTGTGGTTCAGCTGTGATAAAGGGAGCATATTTAACTTAATCTTTAAATATTACTGTACTTAGATTTTTCCAAATTTCCTAATGAAAGGCTATTGATTAATGGTCTCTTATGCCTCCTATGGAAATTGGTGTATTCACAGAGTAGGCTATAACCATTATTATTATTATTATTTTAAATTTCTCATTTCTTTAGGTAGCTAAGAGCTTTGCTGCATGGTGATTGCCATGGGACTCCAAATTATTTAAATGGGCAAGTGAAAGAAGAGGCAAGTTGAAGTTAATTGTTATGCCTCTTCATTTGCAGTTTATGGTTTTCAGATTTGGAGTTGGGAATTAAAAAGCTATATGCCCAGCACGCAGAGTATAATCACATTTAAGCAGAAGATTTATGTAGCCAACTATCTCTTAGCTCCGCTCCATTTTCAAATATTACATTATATCCAATGGAATGATTCTTTCCTGGTTTAACTTTTTATCGTCTGAAATGTTGTGGGGCAGATAAGTCTAAGCTATTGAATATTGCGGACTTCAGCACTATAGTTTGACTTTTATCTCCTCTTCAATTATTTTAAATAAATAATTAAGTTCTAAATGCAAATTTTTAAATTTAATTGACCTTCCTCAAGATTAATGGAAAAATTTATCTTTTGCTCTGCACGGTTCAGATATTAAAGGCATCGTTTTTCTTTCTGCAGTCAGTTTTAGGCCAGGAGGACAGATCATTACTTGTGGGTCACTTGAGCTACTGAATTTTACGGCTCTATTTTATAGTAGTGAATGAAATACAGACTGTACTTCTAAATGTCTGAAATAATTAGAAGTAAACACAAGGTATATGTTAATTTGCATTACTTTACATTATTATTATCAGCCAATGGTGCGTATGTATTCATCTCACAAGAGATTTGATTCTTGGGTCCCTCTTTGCCTGTAAATTATTATAAACTGGAGTGTCACTTCCAGTTTAATATCAGCTGCAGGACTTGTGTTTTGGGTGGAGTGATGTGCACCTGACATGATATTATATATTACCACTGAGATTGCACAATGAAAGAACCAGGCAAAGTTTTAAAAGGAAAGTTTTTCCCTGTTGAATGTGAGAACAAGAGTCTCCTCCTCACTTCAAGTTTTCCTCAAATTTCAAATCATTGGCTATTCAGGGGCTCCTCACGCACATAAGTATTCTGCATAAGTGGCACTAACATGGTCTGGCACAGTGTCCCTGCTGTCTACTTTATATAAGAAAGGATGAACAGGAAGCATAATATTGAATAAAGTCTCCAACTGCCTCCTGTCAGCCTCATTTTGGAAGCAGCTTGCAAACTCATCTGTGGATGATAGTATTTAAATAGGTAGTTAGCCATGAGGAAGAGTTTTTGGGTTCCTGTTCTATTGTTTCTTCCTAAGGATAATTGAATAAGGACTACCTCTATATTTTTTTCTTCCAAGCTAAGCAGCAGTGTTTTATTTACTTAATGAAAGATGAAATCTACTTATGCTGAGCAGATTTCTGCTTTTCTTTTAATACCATGCCTGCTCTTAACCTTGTTTTATTTGGAGAGTATCACATAATTAATTTCACTTCATGGATTTATACTCTTAGAAGAGGACATGATGATCTGAGATGGTGGATGGGATATGCCTGGGACCTGCTCACTGTCCTGCCAGGAACAAAGGCAGGAGTTTGTAGCACCCCCAGTGATGCTCCATTACTGAATTTTTCACCTATTAATTTTCTCGTGTGAAACTGCCCCTGCTTTGGGCAGAGGGATGTGCTCAGGAGCAGTCGTGATGTCATTTACAGGAAGTGATTTTCCACTGTGCAAAGTCCTTTCTGCTGAACATTTTATTGTCAGGACAGGGTAGGATTTCCAGTAAAGTTGCATCTCGTTTTATGAGAAGTGGTGAAATGAGCTGTCCAGTGCCTTTTTAACTCTGCCCTGTGACTTTAATGGGACTTTAGGTAACTGCCATTGAGATGTTGGCTGTGCCATCAGGTTTGGCACTCTTTTTCCCTGTAAGCCATCGTGACAGATGACGTGAGATGACACCGTGCAGATACACCATCAGCATTGCCGATGAGCTGACCTTCTCCTCCTCATTCATTTAATTTGTATTTGGATAATTTGCATCCCTGTGACGATGTTCACTTGTCTGAGGAGCTGTCACAACAGCTTGGGCTCCTTTTGTGACAAAACCCAGTAGTTTCAAAACACAATTGTTTCATTATTCATGAAAACTGTTGTTACTTTATTCCTCCTCCTGCTCAGACAAGGTTGGCCAGAGAGACACAAAACCTGTTTTGCATTTGCAGAATTGGATATTTAATTATTTTTTCTTTTTGCATAATGCAGTGTTTTTATACAAATATCTCATTATTTATTGAAAACTCATCTAGTAGGAAATTTAGATGGCTCCTCATGAGGCAAGAAATGATAATGGAATTCTAGTCCCTTTTCCTGGAATGAGTTTATTTCTAAACTTTTGAGTTTTAAGATCTTCTCTGTTTTCCCTGGTATGTAATTACTGTGAAGGGCAAGGTACAGGTGCCCTTGCACAATGTGAGCCATCATTATCCTGACTGTTTGCAATAAATTGAATGCCTATTTCAGACTGAATTGTCTATTTTTACCTTTTCCTATATGCAATCCATAGATTCTTGTATATCACAACAGGCAAGGACAGCTTTGGGGAGAAAAGTGCAGAGAACTCTTGACAAGAAACAGGTTGCAAAGTAACTGCAGAAGACATCAGAAAATGACTTTTATGGCTAAAATACATTTCATTCTCATTATTCTGATGCACAGCCCAGTGACAAAGCTGGGTAATGTTCAAGAGGTTACCTTTCTTCTTCTTTTAGGGTGAAGTCCGTGTGATCTCTAGAAATCACTTGAAAGTTTAAAGAGATCCTTTTTTAGTTGGTGATTGTAATTCATTGTCCAGCTTTTCCATTTTCTCCTTCAGTCAAGTGGCTTTGGGAATTATTTGTCCATTCTTTAGCACCTCACTGGTGAAATGCCTCTTTTGAGATGGGAGAAATCTTCATATTAAAAAAAACGAAGCGAAGAATCCGGGTTTGAGTAGGGGTACATTTTTAAGGATGAATGACTGATTTAGGTTATGGTATTTATTTTTTGTTTTGATTTTTGTGCAAAGCCTTCCCATGTACTACACGTTCCGTGGGCTGAGGAATAAATACTGAAGCAACGTTACAGATAAAAAATGCAGAGACAAAACTAGAAATGAATATTTTTAGCACAAGAGGAAGCAGAATACAGATGATAAAAGGCAGATACATTTAAGAAAAAGAGCTAGGATTTAATTCTGTTGTGCTTTACTTTGAGAGGGACTATAGTCTAGAAACATTTTATTTTATCTCTGTTTATTGCTTTCATATATCCTACCTACAGATGTGTTTCTAGTACTGTTTTGTGTGGTATTTTTCTCTCTGTATTTCTGTTTTACTCAGCCTCTTCACTTTCCAGCTGGCAAGTGCCTTGTTGGGGGTGTTGTTGTAGCTTCTCATGTGACAGGAGATGCCACTGTGCTAAATACAGTATAAACATTATAAATAAAAACATGGTTAGAAGATTTGAAAACTTAGTAAAGTCGCTGAGTACTGAGCCCTGTTTACTAAAGTTTTCTATAACTTAGAGCTTAATAACAGTTACTTCAAGCAGAGATGCACAATGAACAGTTGAGAGTAATCTAGGCTGTATTCTTAAAGCTGATGTGGATTTATTGTAGGCTGTTGGGGTAAAAAGTGCTTACATGCATATTTAATTTCCAGACCAAAATTACCATATTGCCAGCAACGATCCTTCAACAGAGGAACGCAATCTGAATGCTGCAGTTGCATATTAAACATTGTTAGGCAGGAATGTTTTTCTCAAATATCAATCAGTTCGGAAAGTGCAACACAGTAATTAGATGGGAGCTGTTTTCCTGGTCCCTTTGGAGATGGATTCTATATACTTCTGACTGTCCAGAAGCTAAGATAATTGGTTAAAATATGGCTATAGGAAACTAACTGTGTTTCTGTGAGATTTAGAGTAGAATTGTGCATATCATAGAAATCAACTGCTGGGTTTGCATCTGCTCACGTACCACAGAGTGGTGGAGTGATCTCGGAAACAAAGAAAATGAAATTCAAAAAGTTCCACTTATGTCTTCCACGTGCATTGCCTGTGCAAAATCCAGGAAACACAACCTGCATTTGCAGAATCAAATCATCCTTCAGTGCCAGTAAGAATTGATGCTGTTAGTCATCGTTTCAGGCCTGATAATTTTTTTCAGAATCCACTCTTTAGATTGTATCTGGGTGTTTTTCATTATGCTCTTTATTTCTGCCTTGATTCTGGCAGTTACTGTGATCCACTTTTGTAACTCATGTTCAGCTTTTTAATATGCCCAGCACTTGATGGACTCTGCATGCAAATGAAGAACTTCTAATGATCTCTTGCTGCATTAAAAATAGCCAAAACAAAACCATCCCTTGGAGAAGAGCAAATTAATTCCTCTGCCTTTGGGATATGAAGATCAGCAAAGATGCAGTCTGCAGAAGTGGTAACTTATAGAAACCTTTTCCTGAGTGCTGTATTTGTAGTTTTTAGTCCTAAAATCATAGAATGCTTTGAGTTGGAAGGGACCTTAAAGGCCATTTAGTTCCTACCCCCTGCCATGGGCAGGGAAACCTTCCACTGCAATGGTGGAGGTGCTCTTGGAACTTCAGAAGCTTCTCCTCAGATGTCAGTTTTTGCTCAGTCTTAATAAGGCCTATTTGAATTCTTCGTCCCACAGTAAACTTCACAAGCTCTAGATTATTTCTTGTAATTGCCATGTATTTTCACCCAGTCTCTTTTAGGGTCAAGATTCTTTTAAATTAATGCAAATTACAGAAAATATTTTCTGGTCTGGAGGGATTTTAAAGCTCTTTTTTGTTGACATTTTTTACTGGTGTTTTCCTTTTGGCAACATTTATAGAATATGTTTCCCTCTTTATATGGAGAAATAGATAAAAGAATAATAGTATTCCTGTGTTTTTGTGAAATGCTCTTCCGAGACCCCTTCTCAGTTTGTAGTTGCATTTCATCATGAATGGTTTTTAAAGCTCTTGCTTGGTCTCCTTAAGTGCAAAGTCATCTCAAGAGCAATATATTTTAATTCTTCCCTAATTATTTTTCTATTTCAGACAATTCAGGAAATTAAAGCTGTTTTGGCAGCATAGTATATTAGATCTTCCATAACCACATTTCATGTGATCTGAGCTGGTCTAAATTCCCTTTTATATTAGATTAGTGATTCTAATTTAGCATATCAGTATTTAGTATGCATTATAGTGTACTATATTTAATTTGATTACCTTTTATGCCTTACCGTACATTTAATAAAGTAATTATTTAACCATTTGCTACCAATGAATTATACCGTGATATTGAAATTAATATTGTCTGTAATTCATGAAGACGCACAGAGCAGGAGGGTAGTGTCTTCTTAAAAAAAAAGTCAAGGGCGACATTAAGGCCCTACTTCTGTGGTTATTTTGTCTTTCCTTCCTGAGTTTTGCAAGGAAAAGTGAGGAAGTTGCTTTGTAAAACCAATGACTTTCCAACTGTGTTGCAGTTCACTTCAGGAGACACTTTCGTATATAATATTTTGCTTCCCTTTTGTCTGGGTTGATATTAATAAACAACTTTAAATAGTACATTCATCAGCTTTTAACCCAGTCATGCTTTTTTCAGCAAATCTTGAGCACTCCAGGAGCTTTAACCTACCAAGAGTGGAGGCAGGTGAACCTCTACAGAACCACAATAAACCATCTGCTTGCAACTACCAAATAAATGTCTTGTGCACCACTCACAAAGTCATTAAGATGTTGATTGATGATTTGTAAAACATTCTTGCTATCAACAGGCTTAGAGTTCTGTTTTTAGTAACATAAACCTTATCGTTTATATATCATTAATTACGGACTGGGTGCCACTGAAACCAATATATTGATATTGTCGTGCTTGCTTTCACAGCGGTCTGGAGTTTCTGAAGAAATAATATCTTTAAAATTGCTACATAAAAATCATATTTTTTTTTCCTTTTTTATTTTCCCTTGCTGCAGCATGGCTATCCAAGTTGACAAGTTCAATTTTGAGAGCTTCCCAGAATCCCCAAGTGATGGGGCGCAGTTGGCGAATGCGAAGCAGCTGGAAGAAGAAAGGCAACAAGCGAGAGGTCTGGAGATTAACAGCAAGCTGGATATTTGCTGGAAAATTATATCCTTTCATAAATACTTGCTTTAAAAGTATATAAATAGATGCCCTCTGATACATTTTATTTTATAATTCAACTCACTTCACAGCAGTGTTACTGAAAAGAAAAGTAATTAGAACTATGAAGCTTATCGTAATTATAGACTGTTTAAGGTTAATTGTGCTGTATATTATTTAGGCGATGCCTGGGTCATCCTATAATGGCTTTTTCTGAGTCACTGAGCATGTCATAAATCCTGTGTGTTTTTCCCAGCTTTTAGGGGACCGAGGAAGTGTAGTTAGGATTGATGAGTAGTAGATTCATGGGGTCAAATTTTTCTTTCTCCCCCTCACTGACTAACTGAATCATGAAGAAATTCGTGAAGCTGGATTTAGAGAGTTTGCATATATTTAATTAAATTCGAGTCAATCAGAACATATTATAATAATTTATTTCAAAGTCCTCTTTATAGATTTAGTAATGTATCTAATCTAGGGTAGCTTTTTTAAGGCTTAGACAGGACTTGTGTGATGACTTAGTCATTCTAAACATAAAATCCCCACAATAATTCTAAATGCAGTAAAATATTGCCTTATGATTATTAATAAGAAATTGCATTCAGTTTAGATTTAAAATAAACCAATGTTGTTGCTATAAATTTCATGATTTCTATAAAAAAATCTTGTGCTTGGCTTGTCAAAAATACACTTTCTCATGATTTTCTTCAGGAAACATTCTGTACAGCAAACAGTCCCCCAAGCCATGTGATGGTACTCAGCACTTCCCAGGAGATTTATATTTTTCTCTCAGATCATCCTCACATTCACATGATAGGGGGTGGCAGAAGATGAGAGAAGAGTGGCAATCAAATCATGCTTTATCTGTTTGTGCTTTTAATTGTGCTTTTATCCAGTGGTCTGAAATGGTGTTTCATTGCTAATTATTGTGAGGAAGAACTTTTTTACTGTGAGGGTGACTGAGCACTGGCACAGGTTGCCCCGAGAGGCTGTGGGGTCTCCTTCCCTGGAGAGGGAAGTCCTGGACACAATCCCGTGCTCTGGGGACTCTGCTTGAGCAGTGGGATGGACCAGGTTGACCTCCAGTGGTCCCTTCCAACCTTAACCATGTTGTGATTATTAAATTAGCTGATCAGGATTTGTCAAAGGCAAGGCTTGAGACATAAATGAGATTCTTAGTGCCTGGTTCAGTCCAGATTCCCCAAGCAGCATTTCAGAGAGAGCTCCTTTTATGCAAAAATGTCAATATTTAACCAGAACTCACTTAGAAAATGTCTGTGTTATGGAAAGATATAAATATTCTATGATAGCACAGATGAATTCTTCCACTGGAATTCAGTGCATAGTTGTAATCATTTTGTCAAGGTGTAAAAATACATTCTCACTCATTTCAGTTGCTGGGCAACACTGTTTACATCCATTCTGTGTTCTGGATTTAACCCCAGCTGTGATCCCAAAACTGTTGTGGCTGATATGAAAGTCAGTACCTTAGAAAACAATAGAACAATGCATGGGCTCTGTGTGTTAAAGTCAGTGCAAGCATTAGTTTGTGATTTTAATACTTGTTATGATTTTTCTCTTTGTTCCAGGAACTAAAACTATTCTAAGTAAGGAAAGGCAACAAGTTTCACATGTGCTAAAAAATCCTTAAAGAAATGTGTGCATTCTTTTCCAGGTGTTCCAACTAGAGTTAATCTTCCTCATAAAATTGTAGAAACATTAATCAAAATTGTAGAATCAAAAAGGTCTCAAAAGACCTCCAAAATCATTGAGTCCAAATGTTAGGCAAACACCACTGTGTCAACTAAACCACAGCATGAAATGCCACACTGAATCATTTCTTGAACACCTTCAGGGGTGGTGACTCCACCACCTCCGTGGGCAGCCCCTTCCAATGCTTGACAACCCTTTCCATAAAGAAATCCTTCCTGACGTCCAACCTGAACCTCCCCTGGCTTCATCCTTTTATTTCTTGCAGCAACATTTAGATGTGAACCAATAAATAAAAAGAATTTCTTCTCTCACTTCTGCTAAGTCTAAGAAACTTGGTTTCTGAGATATTTTTCTCCCATCAGGGTAATTTAACACTGATCAGCAGTTTGTAGTGATGGACAGACAGGCAGAGAAATGGATGGATAGTTCAGCTGCATTAGCCTTGTTTTCCTTCAGAAGTCAGCCAAAGTGCAGGCAAGAGAGGAAAAGTATTGCAAAAATGCAAAGGGATAGAGTTACTGATGTTTCCTTCTAGAGGAGGCATTTTTGCAAATATCTTGAATGGTAATGCCAAGTGATCCTTTTGTTATCCATCACCTCTGAACTACTTTGAGCTCCCCAGATGACTTTTCTCTCCTGACTGTGTGCATGGCATGGGAAGGTGATGGGTTAAAGTGAGTTAACATCACAGAATCTGCTCTGAGCAGTGATCCAAGGCCCACATCAGATGCTTACCCCAGGAACTGCAAAAGCATGGGGAGGAGAAATCAGAGTGTGCACAGGGAATGATTAGGAAAGGCAGGCCGGGTCAATTGAAAGCTTTTTCACCAAGGACAGAGATTTCCACCAGGGTGAGGAGCTGTGCATTTGTTCCAGACCACCCCAACAAGAAGCCAAACTGGATGAACTCCTCCTATAACAACTGGAAGAAGTCTTCCAGTTGCAGGTTAGCTTATTTCTGAAATACTTTAAGGCCAATTTTTGCGTCCAGGCGTTGGATGGTTTGATTTGGTGTGTGCTGAGTGGGATCTGCTCCTTGAAGAAATGATCCACTGGAGGGTTGAGGTTTGGTGTCAGCCTTGGCCACAGCTGTCCTGAGATGATGGAGCTCAATATCCTGAGGGAGGTGAGGAGGGCAAGTGGCAGGATAATGATTTAGCAGAGGAGACTTTGGGGACGTGGAAGGCAGGATTGGAAAGGATGCTACCCCAGTGGAATTGCTGGGCCTCCAGGAGCAGCTTTCTCAAAGCCTGAGAGTTCCAGCAGTCAGCAAAGTTCATCTGACCCTTCAAGTCTTGAGGGAACTGTTAAATTCCAGTTAGCTCCTAGGAAAATTCCTTTTCACAGCGAGGGTGCTCAGGTACTGGAACAGGTTGTCCGAAAGTGCTGTCAAATTGCTGTCTTTGAAGACGTTAAAAAATTCTGGACAATGCCTTGAGCAACCTGGTGCAATTTCAGTATTTTCTGTGCTTGGAGCACAGGGCTGGACAGTGACTCTGGAATTGCCTTTCAATATAAATTATTCTGTGATTTGTGCAGCTGGGCAGAGGGCTGGGTCAGAGAATGATTTTTGAAAACTAAACTCCTTTTCCTTCCCTATCTTCTGCTCTCCCCAGGTTTGATTGCAGCCAGAGAAATTTTCTAATGTACTGTGAAGGAATTCAGTGAAAATGAGACTATTTCAGTGAAATGAGACTATAACATTTTGAGGTCATTTTCTTGAAAATATTCTAAACCTGGCCCTAACAGCCTTTAAAAAAATGAGACTTCCAGTGTCACCTTAAATATCATGTTCCATTTTTATCTTTTCTAGTAGTTAGACTTTTCTTCTTACTTACTTAGTCTTTTTATCTTACTTACTTCAGCCTTAATATCTGTGATACGTAGGAAGTTCATCCCATTTGCAATGTTTCCTTACGTTTTAAAAATTGTGTTGTGTGCCCCTTCCTCAGTTTTTTTGTTTTCCATATTTAAACCTAACTGCCAAAATTTCTTTCAAAGCACATTTTCTTTCAGTTGTATTGCTGATGCTGTTCTGCAGTACAGCTCTATTTTTCTCAATATGTGGCAGCCAAAGCTGGAGGCAATACTGCAGGTGAGCTTTCTCACAGAATAAAATTGCACTTTCCAGGTTTCAGAGATGATGTTTTCTCTGAGAACTATTCTTTAATTCTATTGCAAGTGTCGCTTGTCTGATTGATTTTTTTTTGCATGTGCTCCAGCATAACTGACTGAATTATTATTCCCAACTTTCATTTATAGATTTTTTGATTCCCTCTAGGGTGATACTTGGAACTTTTCTTCATTTCACATGAGTGAGTTCCACTCATGAGTTCCACTTATGTATTAGGTTTGTGAACATTGACATCTTTTCCAAGTACATAAAAATTATGAATGTTTTTGTATTTCATCATCTAAGCAGCCAATCAGGATTTTGAAATTATTAGCTATCAGACAGAACCTTGAGTCATCTCATTTGCTTGACAGCAAATCACTGATAATTGTTATTGAAATTCACTTTTCTGTGTCTATTCAGCTTTTGATGACTTCATCTTTATCATAATTACGAATCTTCAGTTATGAGAATATTTCATCTTGTGGCACTTCTGTACATCAGTAAAGGTTTCTTTACATTTCTGTACTGCTTCTCATTGTTTGCAAAAATAACTATTATTTAAGACACCACATAACTGCATATAATTAGTTCTAATAATAAAGTACCAATAATAATCAGGCAGAAAGCTTAAAATATGATTAAGGCAGCTGCTGTAAGCAAAATGTGCAAATCATGCAAATTTATTTTTAATTAGTATAATTCTTATTTATGAATATTTGTTCTTTTTTACAATTATGTGCATTCTCCCACCTGCATTTATTTGCAAAGGACATATGTATTGAGAATAATTTTTTTTAGGATGCAAGATGTGGAATGCTTTAGGGAGAAAAGACATGAATAACTTCCAGATAGAAACCATTTTTTAAAACCCATTGTCTTTTTAAGCAGTAGGTTTTAGATAACAGACTGTGTTCTAATTGTGAGTACCCAGCTACATATGAGGCAATCCAGGGAGTGTAAGACCAGAGTTTTCCCTGGGGAAATAACTGGTTCATTTGACTGTCATTTAGGTTTTTGGTATGAAACAGTTTATATCATATTCAATCTGTTGCTACAGAAACGTGAAATAAGGGTGTCAACTGTGAAAAATTAGGTTTTTAGGTTTTGGTTTTGTTTTTTTTTTTAAAACATCTGCTGATTGTGTGTTTGTTGGCTCTGAGGCCCCCACCGAGGCTAATTTGATTGTGCAGATGAAAATATCTTGAACTGCTAAATATGAACTGTTGTGCTGGAAACTGGAATTCAACTGTTTGAGTCCTGGCTGATGCCTGTGCTGTTAATAACAAAGATTTGACTGCAGGAAATGAGGCTTGGGTCAACAATCTGGCTCCTGCAGAAGAGCAGGTTTGTGATGGCACCGAGACTTCAGCAAAATGTGTGGAGATTTGGTTAAACACAGATTCTGCAAGGTCAGGTGTAACCTTGGCAGTCTGTGCTTGCCTTTATCTGGGCAGTCTTTTCCAATGAATTTTAAATCCTGGATCTTACACTTGTGTCTTTTGTCAGCTTTGACTTTGAGCTAAGAACAAAAGGGTATCTTGGCAAGCCCTGTTCCACCTCCTTTGCTTTCATTGACTCCTGAAGGCTTTGCTTAGGCAAACTCTGGAGTTAAGCTTTCCTCTCTTTTTCCTTTGATTTTCCTTACTGCATATTTTGGTTGCTTTTCATCTCCAAGGCAATGAGTGTGTTGCAATGTTCAGTTGTGTATTTGTTGTATCATCAATTACATGCAATTGTACATAATTGATGATGTACTCAGGAGACAAAGATCAGTGATACGGAGTTCCCTGATCCAGATCTCTCTGCAGGTCCGTGTGGACTCATAATTCCTGTATATGTTTATTCCTTTGTGTTTCAACAGGTTCAGTTCTTTGGTTGCATCTCAACCTTGCCTTTCCCTCCTTGCCACCAGACTCGCTTATGCTGCTTCACTCAACGATCTCATTAGACAAATGCACTTTATTTCCTGAATACATGAGTCCAATAATCTGTGCATGGCCTAACCATTTAAATGCTGTTTTTCTTTCACATAGAATTACCAACTGCAAAAATGGAAATTTGTCATCAGTTCTACAATCCATGGCCATGTATCTAATATAAACTAATATCATCAATTTGTTTTGCAAACAAACAAATAAGACCCTGAACCTCCAGGTTAAGATACAGTAACACTCACTGAGCTATTTCTTGTCTATAGAATATATTTTGCCACAAGATGACAGTAAGCAGTGTGCTAAAAATGAACCGAGTTTATTTGGTGCATGCAATGGAATAAGGAAATTTATTTATCCAAGAATCTGGGCTATAAAAGCTTAAACTCCTTTCGGGATATTACATAATTTTCTCTGTTAATCAGTTTGTGGATTTTTCTGGTGGGTTTCTTTGGTTGTTTGGTTTTTTTTTTGGTTTTTTTAAACATTTTACTGCTTTTGCAAAGAGCCACTCAGTTTGATTTTACACTTTTTTCTTAACCATGTAACCAAAAAACTACCAATAGTATCACAGAATGGGTCAGGCTGGAAGGGACCCCAGTGGGGTCATCTGGTCTAAGCTCCCTGCTCAAGCAGAGCACAGGACATAGGATTGTGTCCAGACAGTTCTGGAATATCCACTGAGGTAGACCCCACACCCTCTCTGGACAATCTGTTCAGTGCTTGGTCACTGCACAGGAAAGAAATTACTTCTCACATTCAGGTGGAACTGCTGTGCATCAGTTCCTGCTCATTCCTCTTGTGCCATTGCTGGGCACCAGGAGCAGAGCCTGCTCCATCTCTGAGCTCTCCCTGCAGGCAGGGACAGACCCAGGGATGAGGTTCCCTCTCAGTCATCTCTTCTTGAGGCTGAGCAGCCCCAGCTCCCTCAGCCTTTCCTTGCAAGAAAAACACTCCAGTCCTTTAATCACATTTTGTTGTCCTCCCCTGGCTCTGCTCCAGGAGCTCCATGGCCCTCCTGTCCTGAGGAGCCCAGCACTGGACACAGCACTCCAGATGTGCCTCTCTGCCTCCTGTGGCTTTATGTCCCAGGGGGAATATTCTACATCTGTGTACATGGATCTGCTTTGGTAGCATTTACCAATGATATAGAATGGAGAATCACCTGTTTTATAGTAATTTTATAGTGTTATTTGAGACATTAAGCTTTCCATGAAGCTTTAAGCAGTGAAAATTTGTAATATTCCAGGCACCACTGTGAGTCTGCTGTAAGTAAATTACAGTAAAGTTAGTTTAATGTTACAGTTAATGGCAGCCACTCTGTTCTAAAGCATCTTTTAAATACTGCCTTTTTATTAGTGTTTTCCCTCACAGTCCTTAGATTAAAGATGTGATAACAGAATTATTTATCTGCTGTTTCTGTGAAGTAATTCAAGTCATGTATTCTCTACCCTTGAGTGTGTTTTATGGAAATAATTGAGTTGTGCTGGTGTTCTGAGCCTTATTTTTCATCAGCAATGCTCTTCTAAGGTGATATTTTGCTGCCTTCAGTTTTACAAATAGATGCTTTTCTTTAATGGTGTTTACAGCTTTCAGACTCTTTGGGGTTTGTGAATTCTTTCTTTGTGGTCTTTTTAGGAGAAAAAAACCCAGTGTTATTTATGACATTTTTCAGGGCATAATGAGAATATTTTGAAGAATAATGGCAAGAATACTGTACCAGGTATTGATTCTCCTCTCCTATCATCTCTGAGCTCTTGAGTCTCAATCACTGACTGTTAGATCTGCTTTTGTTCTGAGGTTTCAAGACTTTTCTTTAAATCTCCTGGAGACCCTGCAAGATTATATCCTGAGGTAGAAATTAGTTATCTGCAATGCTTGTTAATTTTCTTTGAACTGACGCAGGTGAATATATACTTCGGCAGTTCAGATGATGTGAATCTCCTTCCAGAGTTTACAGAAAAGGGACTGATCACATTTAGAAGCTGTTTATAAAAGCTCAGATATTCTTTTATTTTTTGATCTAGTTTCAAGGAACAGGGTTCCAGTATTTTTGGAGAAGTTGGTTGAAATCTTGATGAATCTCATAGGATTTATTCCTTAATTATGGTGGACACATGCCTCAATACAAGATGGTGCTGCCATCTGCATGTGCTTCCAAGCCCTGGGAATTCAGTGGCTTTCTGCAGTCAGGGAATTAGAAAAAAGAAATCCAGTGCTCTTCCTGTTACAAATGAATGTTACCTTGATTAACTCATCACACAAAATTATTATTAATTTGTTCAAATGGAGAATACTGTCTTTGCATGACACTGGATATTTTTATGCTTTCATTTTAGCACTTGTGTCACCTGATTTGAAGCCTTTTTCCAAAAGCCATTCTTCTTTTCACAACAGTTTATTTCAGTGCTCTGCTGTCCTTAGAGTAAGAACAATTTCCCAATTTTTTTCTCTTTTTGCTGTTGGCCTGTTTCTGAGCTCATACAGGGTAGAAAGGGGAGCCTGCACGTTCTGTGCCTGTGTGTTCTGCTCTGATGTCTGTCCCTGGTAGTGCCACTGTCACTGTGCAGCATCCCTGTGCCTCCATGGAACTGGCACCAAGGCAGCAGTCATCCTATCCTAACAGACATTTGTTCTCTTTTCTATTGCCCTATCACATTTTGACCTTTTTGTTTTCAGATTGTTCCTAATTTATTGTTCAGAATTCTCATCCTGCACCTTATACTTACAGGTTTTGCTTTTTTGCAGCTTCCACACTTTTTTACCCTCCTGTTTTATTATGGTTCAAGTGCACTTTACCTTTGCTTTAACACTGCAAAACGGAATTAAATTTTTATATTCTGAAGATATCAACTGCTGTAACTTTTACTGTTGGTCAATTTATGGGTTAATAAACCATACATAACATTAACCTTTAATGAATCTCTAGATTACAGTTTTGATTTGCAATAATAAAAATTGTGCATGTCGCGTGGTCCTTTTTCTGTCTGAAACAAAATTTTCCTTAATTCCAATTTACCCTTCCCTGAAGCGTGAAGGGGAAGCAAGTGTGGAAGGTGTTCTCAATCAGCTGGTCCTGGAGCACCTGCAGCTGGCTCCTCTCCAGTGGGGTGAGTGGTGGCAAAATCCATGGATGATCTTTTTTAGAGAATGTACTGGCTCATAATTTTTAGCGGCATGAGAATGATAATGTTTTCATTTGCTGACAATCTGTGATACCAGAGAATTTGATAGGAATTTATTTTCCTATAGCTGTTTTACTTAACTGAAGATAAATGTAGAATTGATATCTGTTTTATCTTAAGTATCACTGTTCAGTGATAGTAAATACGAAACCTGACTGTACATTTTTTCCTGCAATTTTCAGTCCTAATTGTCTTGTATGAGAGGTGGCTGCTACTTAAATTTTCCCTTTTTCTTACAGTGTGTGTTTTAAAAGTACTTTCTCTAATTTTTTGCTTTTGGAATGGTAATGTACTCATGATATATTTCTTATGGTCTAGACAATTGCATTACTAACTTTTGAGTGCAGAAAATGTTTTTACTCTGGGTAGCAGGGAAGAATTACTTGTCTCAATTTTGCATTTAGAATGATGTTCGTACAATGAAAAATTGAATTAATTTGATTTTGAAAAGTTGTAATATTGTGACTTCTGTCTGAGGTTCTCAACAAGGCTTGTTCAGAGGCTTTGAGACGTGGGATGTTTTATCTCCAGCACTTCTGTGTGAGCTGCAAGTTTCAGATTAAGTCCCCAGGTCATCAGAAAACTGTTTCCAAAGCTTTTTCTTTTAAAGGATATTGAACTCTGTGCTCCATATTTTAATACTTTGATGACCTAGAAAGGACCAATATTAAGGAACAATGATCCATCACTGTTGCGTGTGTTAATTAAAACTAAACTTTAGTATTTGTGTATTCTTGTAAGTGCTCAGGTTTTTTCAAGCATGTTGACCATCCTCAACTCATATGTTAAAACCTGTGAGCACTTTGTTTATAGGTGAGAAAAGTTTAAAAATGGTTTAAAGTATGTGAAACTTCAACCACAATCAGCTACCTCTGAAATCATGCCTACCTGGCCTCAGTTATTCAGGGGATTCAAGGATTTGGTAGCATTTTTTGGTGTGATTTATGGGATTTGGCCATGACTGCCCTGGTCCTCACCAGTAAAACAAGAGGTTTGTGTCAGGTGTGTGTTGTGAGCTCAGACTGGTCACTTCTGAGGTCTGCAGGTGCTTTGACCATCAGCAGGTTTGTCACCTGGGCTCTGGGTTGGAAAACCCTTTGGCACTTCTGCACGGGACATCGCCCTAAGGATGAAAAACCTGTTTTTCTTCTTTCCCTGTGGCCTTGGTTTCCTTATTTTCATTTTCTTTTTGTGCTGAATTCCACTGTTCCTTAGTAAAAAAGGCTTTTTGAATCACAGAATTGTGCCTGGCACTCCTGCCTAAATAGTGAATCTATGATGCACGAGTTGAAAAACATGAACGTAGCACTGATGGACAATAAAATCTCCTGTGGAGTTGGTTATTTCTCAGTCTGCTGATTAGTTCAGTTAAAGAGTTTTCAGCCAAAACTCTGTGATTTTCTCTGCTTCATAACTGCACGATTCTTTTGGAGCACAGTCTGTTGACTGATGGTGTTGTACATGTTAATTTTCTACACTGAGCAAAGCAGGGAAAGGAAGATCCTATGGGATATCGAATGCTTGGTTTGCCCCCACTCATATGTGATATTTCCTTATGGAAAGTTCAGTTTTACAGGTGTTTATGTAACCTTTTTGTTTAATTTTTCTCAATCTTAAATTGCTAATGAATATTATCTATTTTGTATAACTGACAATGTCCGTGTAGAACCTGTAGCTTACTGAAGAGATAATTAAAAAGGACATTTTGATTAAATGCCTGATATTACTTGAAAACAAAAGCAAAAATTGAAAATTCAAGACCATGGACACATTTTAGCTCTTTTAGTTAACCATAATTTTGAATATTCAGCAATTAAATCTTTGCTAGTGTTGCAGCCACGGCAGCCCCTCCAGACTCTGTACTGTGGCAATACAATACAGGACAATCTTGTCTTTATTAATGTGTGGGATGGAGGAGGAATTAAAAGATTGTTATTATTGTTTGGTAGGTGGGAGGAATTAGGAGCTGTTGAAAGGTCTGGACAATCAGGAGTGTGTTTGTGCCTTGTACATGCATTTGAATAACATGACCTTGGCTTTTGGATTTAAATTCTCTTCCAGTGCCAGAATATATTTCCTATTCAATTCTTACAGGCATGGAAACATGTTAAGAGTTTAAAATACTGTAATGTTGTAATATCAGCCAGATTTTTTTTTTCTCTTAATCATTACAGTGTTTGTAGTCACAACCTGGCTTTGTTTTGAGTTTTGTTTTTCTGTATGTTAGCAATAACTTGTGTTTTAACATGAACTCCTTACTACTGGCCGTCATTGGAACACAGTCTTTGCATAAATTGGCAAAAAATTTGGCTTAGTTTTATGCAGGAAAATTGATTCTATGATTATTCAAGGATTTTGCTATATTGATGGTCACATTGAAGGGTTTACTTTATTATAAGTGCTCACAGTGAAACATGAATGAATATTTAACATGGTTTTGATTAAAAAAATGACTGGCTCTTATTCAAATTTGTAGAAGCTGTACTCCAACATTCCTTTTAAAATTGGCATATTTAATTCATATAACAGTTAATATTACATCTCTAAAATTATGAAAGCATATTGAAATAATTTTTCATGTAAATTTGACAATCCTGTCCTTTTTCATTAAATGCAAGACAAAGAGTAGAATTAAAAGTTGGTGACATTGAAATTTTGGTCTGAGGGTAAGAAGTTACCTTTGAAAGTTGTCAGAGGGGAAAAAAGTGGTTTGTGCTGAATAGTTTGTTTTGATTTCATGTAATTAGAAGACTTGGGAAGGGAAAAGTATTTAAGACATGAAGAATCATAAAAAGGAAAATATTTCAAAGGCTGGAGTGAGAGTTCCTAATGTGTTGTTAAAATTGATTTTAAGATTTAGGACACCTCTGTAAAATGAAGTTGTCTGTTAGGCAGGTTAGTAAATCACATGTAATTGAAAAGCATCATCTTGCTCAACCCCAGCAAGTTCAATGTTCTCTAAAATTTATGACATATTTTCTTTTTATGGCTGGGCAACAAACCAAATGTAGGCATAGATGTGGTTTTAAGGTGAATATATTAATATCATCAAATCAAGGAAACCCAGCCTGCAAAGTTTAATGAGGAGAACCAAACCTCCTCAGAGGTGTGTGTCGCGCAGGCTCCGTGTTTGGGGTTGGAAATGATCTGATGGAGTCACCTGTGGCTGCTGTCTGTGCAGTATTTTTGCAATCTTTATTTGATTTATGTCCCCGACTTTGCAAGCAAGCAAAATCCTGGCACTGAGCTCTTATCAGTTCTGATGGTGCTCTTCTGCTTTCCAGAGCAAAATTCACTTAGGTACAAATGCATGTGTGAGATTTGATTGAACTTGAAGGGGCCTGAGTTGGAAATAGGCTCCTGATTGAACCTGGAACAGGCTGGACTTGGGATATTCCTGCATTCAGATGAGAAGTTCCTCTGAAACGAGAGGCTCCTGGCATTTGAATGCTATAAGCAATTTTCACAACAAAAACTTATTTTGGATTCTCCTCCATAAAGCAAAATAAACATAACTTCCTTCACTGTGAGCATCAGGTACAGAAATCTTTTCCTGATGACCCTTGTGTCCATAAGAGGGAAGATTTATTAGAGGAAATTGGTTTAGGAATTTAGAACTGTAGACACTGAAAAGTGCAAGAGGTTTTAATATATCAAGCAAATGCTTTTCTTTCTCTATAGCAACTAACTGAATAACTGAAAATCAATGATTATGCATGAATTCTAATATTACCAACAGTAGTGCTCCAAGAAACATGCATTTGTCAAGCTTCACCATGGAAAAAGTCCAGAAATAGCTTTTTGCTTTCATTCATTCTTTTAGTTCATTCACTCATTTCATTAATTCTTCCCTTCTTCATAAAAAATGTGAATTTCAAGACAGTTTATAATGTCTAAATGTACTTGGATTCCTTTTCACAATGCAGTGCCTTTTATTTCCTGGTATGTGATTACAGGGAGAACTAAAATCACTGCTGCTGAATGCTGCTCAGATCATAAATAAGAAGAGTGATGGTCATCAGACAAAGTCTTAATTATTTTCTTATTGGTAGAGACTGCTACACCCTTTGGGCCCACAGTAAATTCTGTGCCTTCCTGCAGTGTGTAGGAATATTGTACTTACAGAAAACGAAAAGACTCAGAAGTGAAGGTGGTTTTAAATTGTCCCTCAGAGGTAGCTGGAATCAATAGATATGTTGATTTAAAAGGCTTTTGAAGTGTTTTATAAACATATGGTTCATGACAGCTTGTTTGGAAGTTCTGTCTGTTCAAGTTGCACAAAGCATCTTATGGAAGCATTACTTTAAAAATAAATTATCTTAATAATTAATTGTATGTTTTAGAGGGCACCAAATCATAATCAGTTTTCACAGCTTTATGTTTCATGAATATTAACATTAATTAACATAATTAACATTACTGAACCTACATACCCATTTTATTTTGTAGTTCCAAGCCTGCCCTTAGACAATAATTAAATCTTTCTTTCCATAATTCATGTGATTAACTCTTAGCGATTTCAGCCGTGTGAGATCACCTCATCCTGAATACGCAGGAAAATGTTTTGTAGTATCTACCAGTGAGTAAATGATGCTCCTCCAAGCTGTGTTTTGGATGCCACCTGGACAATCTGATGGCTGTTGTCCCCATGGGCTTGGTTAAAATGAGCCACATCTCTGCACACACGACGATTGTTCACGGTTTGGCTTTAGTCAGTGCAGCCCTGCAATATTGCTGTTCTCCATATTTGAAATTCCAAGGCTGTCATGGATGTGTTTTCAAAGCCTGGATATAATGGGGAACTGTAAGCAAGTAGTTTTGCTTTCTCTTTTAATGAACAAAGCCGTCCTAGGCCCTAGACAGAATAATTTCTATTCTATAAATGCAAGCTTGGAGATACAAAGAGATCAGCAGGGTATAGGAGGGGCCTGCCCTTGAGAAAAATGGTGAATGTTACTGTGTTCATTCATTAAACTAAAATATTCTGCAATTATTTCTATTTCAGAATTATGGTAGTCTGGCCATTGCCATGATTGGAGAGATGAAACCAAGAGCATTAGCCAGAAAATCTCTAGAGTAAGCTGTCTGTAAGGTAGAAAATCACAATCATTCATAGGACGACCAAAACTGAGAAACAATCTGGTGATAAACAGATTTTGTAAGGTAACCGACTTTTCTCATCCATTTAGAAAAATCTTCAGGTTTTTCATTTTTATTTTTAAGATCCAAGAGAGGTGGGAACACTTTCATATCTTAACAGCTTGTGTGCGGGCTGTTTTGGAGGATATTTTGGCAATGTCAAGCAAGCAACATGCTTTAGTTCCTGGGAAGTGTTGAGGGGCTGGGGTAGTACACAGAAAAAATGGACTGACTTGATGAAACTGGGGCATCTGGCACAGGAATAATGGTCTCTCATGTCAAAACACACTATTGTGTGATGTGTTTTGAATCAGCTGTTGTTTCTAATTCCTACCCGAGCCTTGCTTACTCAAAATTGAAAAGCTTGTAGAGAAAAGGTTTCAGACACAGCCAGATCAGTAGTGATTTCAAAGGAAAGATGCTAAGAATAAAGAGAGCATGCTGAAGTGAAAACAAATTAACAAAACCTCTTATGGAATAGCCTGGGAGAGGTTGTGTGAGGTGCCAGTGGTTGCTTCATATCGGATTTCTGAATTTCAGCTGCAGCTTCAGGTGCAGCACTTATAACGAAGCCATGAGAAGAGTGGGAGGAAAACTGGGGTAATAAATACTAATGGAGAAGTCTAAGTGCTGGTCTAGGGTCAGCCACAGGTTTTTTGGGCAACCTGTTCCACTGTCTCACCACCCTCATTGTAAAGAATTGTTCCTTAAGTCCAATCTAAACCTTCAGTTTAAAACCCTTGCCCCTTGTCTTGTCACTACAGGCCTTGGTCAAAAGTCTCCCTCTATATTTCTTAAAATATTTCAATAATCTCAAAACCTAAGTATCATACATGAAATGGATGAAATGCAGTCCAAAAAGATGCTTATCTGTTCTGAGCTAAGTAACACACAAATCTGCTATCATTTCAGCTGTCTGAAGTCATTGGAAATTATTTAATTGTTACTCTGAGCTAACAGAGTAATTCAGCTGTGAGGAAAGGTGAATGTGACCTTTGTCAAAGCCTCCAATGAAACTTCTTACAGAAGAGCTCAAATCAAAGCAGAATAGGAAAATGTAAAGTTTTGGAGGTGATGTAGGAATGAAGACTATTAGCAGGTTTATACTATATAGATATCCAGATAGTGCACTGGATAAAATTTGGTCAATTCTCCAAAGTTGAGTATAGCTGGCCAGTGACTTCTGTGTTCACTATTTAGGACATCTACAGTCTGCTGGCTTTGAGTTGCAGTATCTCTGAGATGCTTTTTTAAATTAGCAAAATCAAGAGTTGACTGATCCAGGAATCCATAAAACGACCAGGAGGGAAGACAAATTGCTGAAATAGGGCAACTTTTGCAATAAGAGCATACATGGTTTTCAGCACAGTGTTAAGGGTTTTAGAACAATGTTACAGTAGAAATACTGGTGGAGAGGAAAGTACAAAATAATGGTGTTGAATCAGATGCAAAAGAGAAAAAGAAACAGGACATTGTGGTAGAAAGAAAATTTACTCATTCGAGCTTGACCAAGCACATGTGCCTAATACCTTTTGTTGTGTTGAGTGACTATTTTCAGTATTTAATTTACCAAACCATTCTATTTTTGAAGGAAAAAAAGAGCAGCCATGCCTTGTTTACTTCTTTATAGGAGTATTGCTTACGGCATTTCAGTTAAGCCATAACAGGTGATTGAGAAACACCATAATGATGATAAATTGTTATGCAGTTATGCAAGGTACTTAATTTCCTAGGTATTGTTAGAAGTAAATTGAATAATAGATTAAATGAACATCCAAATTAAAAAATGAAAAGCTACTGTAATAATTATGACAATGGGTTACATGTTCAAAAAGAACTGTGTGAAGATAATTGTAAGGAAGTAGATTGAAAAGACAAAAAAACTGTCTTGTAGTTGGTGAAAGACTATCAGTGAATCCACGGAGAAATAGATTTCTATTACCTTGATGAACATAGAAGATACCATTTGAATAAAATTTCAGAAAAAATATACTTCAGCTTGTGGACAATTTTAAAAAATGGAAATGAGATCGGAAGATGTATGTATTAACAAGAGGAGCAAGAAAAATGCTTTGATCAGGCAAGATTTTAATTACATAACAATTAAATGAATTGTACAGTTAAGTGCGTGGAGAATGAGAAATGGAAAATATGCTAATTGTAGTGGAGGACTGCTCTGAGCAGCCTGTGTAGGACAGGTTTACCATGAGTTTGGTTTTGGGCAATAAACAGGAGGGGAGGCCTTCACCCAGAAAGTCAAAGCTGAGCTTTCCCTCCCTGCCTTCTGACACTTCTCAGCTTTTGTTTTATTTCACTTGAAAAAAATCCCAAGGCATGAACTAAAAGCCATGAATGCTTTAAATGAAAGAAGTTGTCTCACTGGCTGTGCTCTACTTGGGATCAGAGTCTTTTTCTAAGAAAATTGTCATTTGACTGGACCATGATGTCCGCTCGGTAGAAGTGCTCATGGACTCTGCTGTAGTTTGGAGCTTGTACTTAATCAACATAAATGGAACATTTCCCTTTTATTATACTAAAAGCAAATTTTCCTGAGTATTTACATGAGTTCTTCCCCCACTTCATGTGTTTTGACTCACTGCTTGAGGCCAGCATGACCTCCCATCAGTAGAAGTTCTCCAGATGTTTTGAGGGCAGGGAAGTAGGCTTCATTTTTATTGTTCTTTCTGAAGTAGTCCTTCACTTCATCAAGGAAGGAGAAGTGAATTAACGACTGCAAAGACCATAAATCCAGCTCAATAAGCCTTGTAATTCTGAAATTAATAGCTTCCAACTGTCAAAACCTCAGCAGTACGAGAAGAGACCAGAACAGACAGATTTGTATGAAAAAACATACACTTTGACTGAAGTGCTCTCTTTCATGTTCTCTCATTTTCTCCTTTTTATTCTCTCTCCCTCTCTCTCTCAAATTTGACATCTAATTGTCTGTTTTTTAGCATAGGAGATATTTTTTTTCCTCCATTTTGGGATTGTTCTTAGCCTATTTTATCTCCCCATTGTCCCTTTGGTAAAACAATACCAGGACTAGATACTACTTTTGTTTTTTATTTTCTATCCCAGACCTTTGAATGAAGCAATCATAAAATTTAATTAAAAGAATAAAACTTCATTTGGTTGATTTGAATCATTGATTTGGTTTTACAAAAGAAGCAAACAAAATCTTTTCTGAGCTGTAATTCTGGGTATTTATTCATAATGCATACTCAATAGGGAACTTATACTTTTTATTTAATGACTATTTCCTTACTAAACTGAAATTCAGGGTCACTTTAGTAACATTTCTCATCACCAATGGATACATTAGAAAAAGTTACAAAAGGAGAAGAGGTATTTTTTCCATCTCAGAGTATAAAAGCAAAGCTGAGAAAATGCATTCTGTTGGATGGCTTTGTACAAAAGGGCTTTTCTCAAATGATACTCAAGTTGGCTTTTATTGCTCATTACATTCTGTGTAGTATCATATGAAGTTGTGGCTCAATAATATCAGACACATACAGAGCTGTTACAGAATTTCTGTATCAAGGCCAGACACAGGAGATGAAATAAAGAAGAGTCAATTAAAAATGTTAGTCGGATATAGAAAGGGTAGAATGTCTCGGCAGTATCTGGAATTACACAGAGAAGTAATTGGTTGCCTCATGTGAAAACTTCAGGGAAGAAAAAAAGGCAGCAGGAGCAATCCTCAATAATTAAAAGAAGTGTTAAAGGATAATTACATTTCTGTGCCTTGATAAAGAGTCAGGTGTCAGTTTTCTGAGTGAAAGATGGGGTTGAGTTGTTCCAGTCAAAGGAAAAACTCAGGTATTAAAAGCGTTGGAGACCATAAATCAGAAACTTGGGAGCAGAGCAGGTGCCACCAGCCTCGGCTGGCTCTGGTGGGACCTTCCATCAGTGCTGCCAGCTGTGGGAGCGTTTGTGAATTTGTTTTAGCAGAATATGAAGCCTCAGAGCAGGACATGGAGCCTCAGAGCAGGACACGGAGCCTCAGAGCAGCTCACAAAGCCTCAGAGCAGGACACGGAGCCTCAGAGCAGGACATGGAGCCTCAGAGCAGGACACGGAGCCTCAGAGCAGGACATGGAGCCTCAGAGCAGGACATGGAGCCACAGAGCAGCTCACAAAGCCTCAGAGCAGGACATGGAGCCTCAGAGCAGGACATGGAGCCTCAGAGCAGGACATGGAGCCTCAGAGCAGGACATGGAGCCTCAGAGCAGGACACGGAGCCTCAGAGCAGGACATGGAGCCTCAGAGCAGGACATGGAGCCTCAGAGCAGGACATGGAGCCTCAGAGCAGGACATGGAGCCTCAGAGCAGGACACGGAGCCTCAGAGCAGGACATGGAGCCTCAGAGCAGGACATGGAGCCTCAGAGCAGGACACGGAGCCTCAGAGCAGGACATGGAGCCACAGAGCAGCTCACAAAGCCTCAGAGCAGCTCACAAAGCCTCAGAGCAGGACATGGAGCCTTAGAGCAGGACACGGAGCCTCAGAGCAGGACACGGAGCCTCAGAGCAGTGCACAAAGCCTCAGAGCAGGACACGGAGCCTCAGATCAGGACATGGAGCCTCAGAGCAGGACACGGAGCCTCAGAGCAGGACATGGAGCCTCAGAGCAGTGCACAAAGCCTCAGAGCAGGACATGGAGCCTCAGAGCAGGACACGGAGCCTTAGAGCAGGACACGGAGCCTCAGAGCAGGACACGGAGCCTCAGAGCAGGACATGGAGCCTCAGAGCAGGACACGGAGCCTTAGAGCAGGACACGGAGCCTCAGAGCAGGACATGGAGCCTCAGAGCAGGACAGGAAGCCTCAGAGCAGGACAGGAAGCCTCAGAGCAGGACACAAAGCCTCAGAGCAGGACACGGAGCCTCAGAGGTGGTTCGACGCTGCTCACAAGCCGCAGACTCCAGCTGGACACTGCTGGGGTGTCATCAGCAGCTCAGAGCTGGAGGGGCTTCTTGGCTGGGGCTTGGCCTTTCTCAGAGCTCAGGCTGAGTCAAACAGGACTTTGCACCTCTGCCTTGGGCCACGTGGATCCAGACCCTTTGTTTGAGATGAGATGGGAGTTGGTGAGGTCATAGGTTGGACTTGATGATCTCAAAGGTCTTTTCCAACCTACTAAATTCTGTGATTCTGTGATATTTCTAGCTCTTTTCACTGTGCTCAGAAATGGAGGCCCGTGTTTAAACCTCCCAAAACAGGAGCTGACCCCACAGGGATGGGTGACCACCCTGTCCTGCCCATGGAGCTGCTTCATGGTGCTCAACTCCCAATAACTGCAGCACCTCCCTCTTCCCATACATGCAGAAAACATCCAGGTTTATCTCACTAATCAAATCACTAAAAAGTGCTTGTGAAGCACAGAAAAGGAAAAATGAGAGAGAAATGGAATCTAAGGTCTGAGGCTGGGATGAAAATAAGATCAGTGAGCAGCTGTCAGCTGGAGTGAGCTACCTGAGCTTTTCCTGTTAAAGAGTCAAAATGACCTCTCCTGTTTTCCTAGCAACTATAATTTTGTGTGTATTTTTGCTGGATCAACCAGTGAGTTTCTGAACATCTGCTCCTAATGAAGGTATTAATCAGCAATGCGTTCACAATTCGCTAATTATGAACTGTTTTTGTTAAACATTTTGGCTGTGTTTGAAGGAGATGATTTCTGTTCGTGGGTACTTAGTAGCTGGTGCTTTGTCTGCATATTGCTTTAAATTAATCTCATAACATGAAATATACATCTTCATGTTATTTAATTCAGTAGACTGCAGAAGGTGTCTCAATATAATTTTGTTTGGAGAGCCTTTTGTAAACTTATTGAGCTCCGTCTGAGATCCTTGCTGTGAATAGGAATTTCAAGATTAAATTTATTTGTGACTCATTTCCAGCCCTTTTGTTCTCATGTCAATATTGTTCTTTAGTTTAAATAGCTTTTCTCAGTCTCTGATGTTTGCCTTTTATCACTCTTGCTCTTTCTTTTGTGCATCTTGAGACAGCAGTCAGGACTAACTCTCCCAGTCTCTTTGATAGCATAGGGTTTTTCTTTTTTAATTCTCACCCCACAATTATCTCAGTAGCCTTTGTCTGTGTCTGGTGTAAAGTGTGTTTTTTGTTTTCTTAGATCTGGTTGACAAGCTTAGATCTTCACCAGCATTATTCCTGACATGGCTCCTTAATGATCTCTACCTTAAAGTGAATTTGTGCTTTCATTTCTAAAACTCTCTGTTGTCCTTCATTAACCACCAGAGTTATAGTGAATATTTAGTATTTCACAGAACATGATGTAAGCTGTTGAAACCAACATTGCCTGTCTCACAAACAGGAGTTTGAAACAGGCAGTGATGGAGTAAATCCAGCTTGTTAAACCTTCTGGCTCATATCAAAGTTTATGAATTAAGCCCAATGTGGGTGTTGTTGGTGCCTGGCTACAGCACAGTGTTTAGCAAGTTGCTGTTGTCTCTCTCTAGTGTATCTCTAGTAGGATCTTGCATGTTTAAGATGGATAATAATGTACTCACTTCGATTAAATACAGAATAATTAAACCACCAAAATCTTTAGAAGTTAATTTTCATTAAATTTCAAGTTTCAGGTACTCAGCACCATGGCCAATAGTGTAATAAAGCAGGATCAGCCTTACGGGCTGGAAATACAACAGTTGTTAGCAACCCCAGATATGCAAGTGAATTGCAAGTTTATGTTCGTTTTCATTACACAATAATTGCATTTTGGGGCAGGTCCTAGTGCAGTTGTTTGGAGTCAATACTCAGAAATCCCTGCAGAACAAATAAATAGTACACAAAGGTAAAAACCGTGCTGGAATGACACGAGGCAAGGAATGAAAATGAGGCAATACAGGATCGTTTTTGTGAGGAATTGTTTGGGCTTTGTGGATGTCACAGTACATGGTTTTGTACCTTTCAGAATGCTGTGCATAAGCCAGACAAGTAAAAATGACCAGGACTGTGACATGAAGTGATACATGTCTGAGAGGGGAGGTTGGCGATGATAATCTGGGAGCTGTTTTTCAAAAGGCATGGTGGCAGACAATGAAATTCTTCTGTTATTTTGAGAGAATAAGAAAAAAAAAATCCAACTACTTGTTCATCATGCAGAATTGACCTTCACAAACCCTTCTGTTAGTGTAATAAATCATTTCTCAGGCAATGTATTGAGTGAAATTACCAAAACCTGTGACATACTGTGCAGCATCACTCTTAATCCTTCTTGTTCTCCTTTAAAGAGTCTTTTGGATTTCATTGGTGCTGGCAACTTGGTAATAATCCAGTCATTTTACCTAATTTCTGTAAAATATCACAGATGGCATTTACCTCTGTCACTCACCTGGAGTTTCAGACTGTGGAGCTGTTTGTTTGCCAAAGTGCCATAATAATAAGCAAACCTTTAGTGAAGTTGGATATTTTGATGGTATGAGCTCAGCAAAAAATTGCTATATGTCTAAATTTAAAGGTGAAGGGACCAAAAAATTGCGGAAAACCAGAGACGTCATTTAGCCCAGGAACTACATTTTACTCAGATTTTGTTGTCTGTGTGTACTAAACCATTGTTCCTTTGGACTTTTGAAGCAGCTTGGCTGTGCCATCAGTTATCTCATGTTACGGTGTGCTCCTCTAATTAGACCCTCACTGTATTCTGTATGGAAAATGGACATTTCTCAGTTGTACAGATTCCAAATGTGACCCTTGGCTGTTCAGTTATTGTCTTTATTCTCAGAAGTTCACGCTAAGAGCATTCATATTCCTAGGATGCCATTAGGTAATATTTTTGGATAGTACTGTTTATACACAAATTTGCACTATTAAAGTTTTTGAACTGCCTTTGAGAGGAAGCTTTAAACTGAAATAATGTGGTGATGGCTCCTGTGCCTTTCCAGACATGCTCAAATCTGTAGAGGAGGCTGTGTGAAGGGGTTTGCTGAGATAACGCTGATGAAACAGGAGATACATGTGCAGCTTCAAATATTTCCAGTGTTCAAGTTTCCACTTCCTCTGAGCATTTTACTAGAAATTAAATTTGAGTACATGGTATGTGGCAATTAATAGAACATTAAAACTACCTTTAGAAGCAGTGATTAGGCAGTCTTTAATTTCATTACTTTGTATTCCTATGGCAAACTGAATTTATTAAAGTTTGCAAACACTGGAATAAACACAAGTAAATATTTTACTCTGTAAAATTTTACTTGTATGTAATAATGTCTAGGAGAAAAGTCATTGGGGATTCTTTCTGGTTTGAAACTGGGATTAAAACAAATCCAAGTCATCTTGCTTTTCATTAAGTAGCTCACTTGTGCTCCATTATAAATAATAAGTGATGTAATGGGAAGACTCATCATTGTTAATAAAATTTGAATATCAGCTAGTAAGTTAGTAGATACAAATAAAAAATGAGCTATAATCAATGTAAAATGTCTTTGAAACTTTTGAAAACTGTATGGTGAAAATCAGGATTGGATACCTTCTGCTGCCTAAAAAAGTGAAAATTACCAAGATCTAACTGGAGAGCTGTTTCCTGATTTTTCCATTCCCGTACTCCATTCAAACCAGGTGTAATTGCCAAGACTAGAGAATATTTATTTTTCTCACTCATGAAAATGGGTGATTTTCAAATGCATAGATAAACTCACTCTGTAGGATCCTTAAGATGTCAGAAATAGCTGCAGACTTCTTCCTTTCAACCCCTGTTAACAGAGAAATGTCATTATGGTGTTTATATATATATGTATGGATATAATTTTTATTTATATATGTATACATGTCTATATATACATATATATACATATATATTTAAATATTAAATAAATAAATATATATCTAAAAACTGAATTCAGTCAAGACATTATAAATAGATTCCCATAAAGCCCCAGCTGAGATCCCTTCCCCATTTTTGGGGCTGAATATCTTAGAACTTTTGTGGGAAATCCTGGGAATTTAGAAGGATGGTGCTGTCAGTAGAAATACATTATTCTTTCTCCTCTCTCCCCTTCCTCTCCTTTTCAGTCTCCTGTATCTGGGTGTCTCTTACTGAGGAGAAATCATGTTTGTGATTTGGAAGATGTGTGGATTAAAATATTGTAGGCACTGTTGGATGCCTGAAAGCAGTGCTGACACGAGGAAATTTATACTTTACCCTGCTAATTGTTGGGAAATATGAGCCCTTGATTGGTATGCAATTAGAAGTGTAACATTCTGTTAAACATATCACACAGCATATGGCATGTTAGTAGCAAATCCTCTAATTTAAAATGAAAAAAGTATGCAGTTCTGCATATTAGCAATTTTTGCAGGCAATCAAAATTTGCCATTTGTCTAAATGTCAAAGGGGGAAAAGCCATCCTTAGTTATTTTGGTAATCTAAATTTGGTTTATGTTTGATAAAATTTCTGTTCTCTAACAGTAAACAAATATAGAAGAGGAAAACCTAGAATTTAGTTAAATGTACCATTGGTTCTAACTAGTCAGAACTGTGGCCTTTATTAAAAAAATAATTTGAATAACATTACCACATCTGCTTTAATTCAAACAAATTAAAAGTGCTGAAGCAAAAACATATTTGCAGAACCTCAGGAAACAAACCTCAAAGACCTGTGAGTGGAATTCATTGATGGGCAATCAGATGGTGCCCTAGTTTGTCAATTAAAAATGTAGAATGGCTCCATAGACAGATGTTCCTTTCTTGAAGAACCTCAGAGGGCTGGAGGCTTGATTTACCCTTTCAGTGCATAACTTCTGATCACCTTCTGTTTGCTGGAGTGCTTTGGGATTACATGGTCACGTGCACATGGAGGTGCTGCAAGAAATAGCCTTTTATTTGAGCCTGAGATCTTGCTTGTGTGGGCCCAGGACTTGGAACATGTAGTAGCCCATTTGAGAGGCTATGGCACATCCCATTTGAGAGGCTATGGCACATCCCATTTGAGAGGCTATGGCACATCCCATTTGAGAAGCTATGGCACATCCCATTTGAGAGGCTATGGCACATCCCATTTGAGAGGCTATGGCACATCCCATTTGAGAGGCTATGGCCCATCCCATTTGAGAGGCTATGGCACATCCCATTTGAGAGGCTATGGCACATCCCATTTGAGAGGCTATGGCACATCCCATTTGAGAGGCTATGGCACATCCCATTTGAGAGGCTATGGCACATCCCATTTGAGAGGCTAATTGTGAGCACTGCTAATTGTTGGTGCTAATTGTGGCTCATGGAGAGGTGGCCCAGGCTAAGATGGGAGCAAGGAAACTGCACCTGGGAATGGAAGAATTCCCTTTTCCCAGTGGATGGGCAGGGTCACTGCAATATCTCCAAATACTGTCAGACTCTGAGGGGATTGGATTTCACTGACTGACTGCACATTCACCGCCATTTGTACCAGGGATGTTTAAAAATCTCTGAACGCTTCAGACACATTTCTGTTAACAGAGTATTCAACAAGCTTGTCTTTTTCTGATATTTGTAGATTGTCAGTTTGTCTCACATTTGGCAACAGATGTTTGACTTTTTCCTCCAAGTTTCCTCCTAGTCAGTCTTTCACTATTGCCATGTTAGGATAACTCATCACTTAAAAAGTGTGCCTTATTTCTGCTTTAATTACATCTTGTCTCTGGTCTTCTTCCCATGGCAAGGCGTTGGTGAGACCAGTGTAATGGTTTATTTGCCAGTGGATCTCAAAGTAACCTCCTCAGGCTGGCTTTATTAAGTGTTTACTCTGAAATGAGAAGTGGCATTCCCATCCTGCTGCTCCCTGCCTTTGTCACTGTCCTGCTTCGGTCCCCGAGTGTGACTCCTGCTGTGGCACAGCCAAGCCACAGCCCAGCCCTGGGAGAATTTGTGTCCCTGTCTCAAGCCAGGCAGGAAAGGGAATTTTTCTGCTCTAGCAGATAACTGATCATTTGTTCTGCTCAAGCACTGACATCAGTTTTGTTGTGACTTTGTGCTCCATTTTGACATTGCATTATACAGTCAATTTGGCATCGAACTGGAGAAAATGAGAATACCAGGAAGCTGATTCCTCAAACTATTAATTTGATATCAAAATCAGCCCTCCAAAATGTTGCATGGAAGGGGGGAGGGGGGTCTTTTTCATTCTGCTTTACTCACCAAATTATGCAGTTACTTCAGAAACCTTAAATCGAGTAAATTTAAAATCAGCTTGTGCTACAAAGCCTGAGGTTTGGTATCGGTTGTTCCTGTTGTGTGTTGTAGTCACTAATCCTTTTAATGAAGAGCTTTTAGCAGTGAAGAGATTCTATTTATAGTAAAGCCATTAGAGCATAAAGCTCCTCATTGCTATTCTGCAGCATGGAGCTGTAATGTTTGTCAGTAGAGAAAAGATATTTTTAGCTGCAGCACTGAAAACCAAGGCTGAAAGGTCAAGAATCCTTGGGGGGATATGTTCTGCTACATCAGTGCTATCACACAGCTGCTGTTTACTCTCTTATCGTTCCTCAGTAATAAGAAGATATTTTTATTGTGACACTGAAGGTATAAAGCATCAAAAGGATTTTGTGCATGAAACGAATACTTGGGGAGTGATGTATCCAATCACATTAAATGTTCTACTTCTTAGGAGGATGATTTTATTTTCCCAGTGACTATCTCAATACCCATTCTTCAAAAGATTCATTCTAGGAAAGTTTTTTAAATTTTTTTTTATTTATTTATTTTTTAAATTTAAAGGGGATAAGACCTAATGTGAGCAAAAGAAAATCTGCTGAAATAGTAAAGGATTTCAAGCACACACATTTCTGCCTGACATCTCCACCATTCATTTTCTTGGCAGTGTAGTGCATGAACGGGAGACATGAAATCCACGTGGCGTTTGCCAAAGGAAAAAGAGCCTGGACATTGCTGTTGGTAATTTGAGTGGCAGAGTTGTGGGTGGAGGGTGATTTTATCTGGTACAGGACAGCTTGTAGCACACTGGATAGGTACTCAGTGAGCACAAAAGGATCATGTGCTCCTATTGAAAGAAAATATGATAGATGGCATGTGAAAGGGAGAAGGGAGAAAGGAGGGGGAAAAAGGATAATTATAGGAATACAAGTCTGCATATATTAGCTTAGTCTACAATGTGGAGGCTTCAGAGGGTTTTCTAATATCTTTATATAAAAATCAGGGGGAAAAGAGATTAATTGCCACATTGAGAAAATTAGGGTTGTATGATCAAAGGGAAGGCAGAGAAGAAATGGCCTGTTGACAGATGGCTTATAAAAATGAAAAGATTTTTCTGAGGATATGAGTTTGGAGTTTTGTGCTGCTTGGGGAGACACAGGCACTGTCATCATATTTTAATAATAATAAGCTGCTGTGTAACCCTTTTTATTCATCAAACGTAGCATAGGAAAAGTATGAGTAAAATAATACATGGATAGGTTCACTTTCTTCTCAGGGTATAATGAAATTAATTGTACTCTAAGAATTTATTCGAGATCTTGCTGCTGAAGGTTCTTATCTTCTGACACATGGAGTCCATTATCCCATACCTTTTAAAACAGTTTCTTTCATATCAGGAAATTATTTTAATTCTACTCTTTCTGCATACCCAAATCGGTTTTTAACACCATCTTTCCCAAGCTTTCTGTATATGCAGTATTTGGCTAAACCCACGAGGTTATAACTGTTAAATTGTTCCCCCTGCGAGAATTGTGCCAGGCAGCAGCAGAGTGAGCACACATTAACAGGCAGCTCCTGTCCTCAGCACATAAATAAACCAAAAAATTGAAGGATTGTCAAAAAAGAATTGGGGAAACGGAAGGGATCTCAATTCTACAGTTATTTTCTTTCATAATTGAACGAGATTTAGTTAATGGGCATTGGCTGAAGGGAAAGACAGAGAAAGGGAGTGTGTGGCTTTGTGAAAAGACAAGGCAGTAATGGCTTGTTCCTATCAAAACTGCCAGATGTTGCTTAGTCCCATTATCTCTCATCTCTCACTCTTATGGGAAAGAAACTCAGGTGTTTCTACCTCTGTCACTTCATGGCACAGTGACTCAATTCAACTCACGAAAACAGCAGGGAAAAAAATCCCAAACCAAACGAGAAAAAAGTAGTAGCTCCTGGTTTGGGGTGGGATCAGGCTGGGAGGCTGTCAGTGTGTCCTGCACCCCTGGATGGGCAAAGAGGAGGGCAGGAGGCAATTCTTAGTTCAGCTTTACCATCGTGTGAAACAGGAGGCAGTCAGAGGAGAGCTGTGAGGAGTAGGGACAGTAGGTGGAGAGAGGCTCACTTGGACTACAAAAGGAATCAGAAGAGAAAATTAGATAAAATGACATAAACTCATAGTCCATGATCTTAACTGGAAATTAGTAAGTTATTTGTTTATGGCTTTCCCATTTATTACAGCTTCATATGTTTGTAGCTGTCACACTCCAGATATTTGTGGGGGGACAAAAGTAAGTTCTAGGTCACAGACTAATAAAATAATGTTTAAATTGATTGGTGATATTTTCTGTGAAAATACATACGATTTTGCTGTTCTAGCTGCTAGAGTATTGCTGTATGTGAGTCTTCCTCCACCTCTCTAGTTAATCTTGATGCTTTTTATACTCATTAATTCTGTGCAATCCCATATAGGTTTGCATTCTCTCTTGCTTTCTTAGGCTGTTTCACTCTTGTTAGGGCTTAGAGCAGCTGTAATTACTTTAGTGGTTCTCTTTTTGTTGAAATTTTACAATCACTTTGAAATTCTTTTTTTTCCCCCCCCAGAGTTGCTGTTTTCACAGTTATCTGTTCACATACCACCTAGTTTTCTTTATTAGACAAACATTTCTGGGACAAAGAAAGGGATTTTTTAAATTGGTTTTTTTACCATTGGTGGTTTTGGTTAGTAAAAACAAAGGCAGGTCTTTTGGAGTCTAATGGACAAATGCTCCTGCTTGGTTGTGCCTTGGCCTCTAACTGAAGACAGGTAAATTTGGTATCTGCTGACGATGAACTTCACTGTAAATTTGTAAAATTCAGTGTGAGTCAGTTGCTAAAACATTTGTTATCATTAAATTCTCCCCTGAATTTTTTCCTTGTGCAGAGATAGGTTGAAAATAATCGCAGAGTAAAGACTTTCCAGCCTTTATTGACACAGTGTCAGTGAAGATGCAGCAATTGGAAGTCGTCTTTTACTGGTTTCACATTTTCACTTTAAATACATAGTTTCTGTGAGAACATGGAAATGTCAAAGCTGTGTCTGTAGTGAAGACAAAAATACTTGCCTATAATTACTGTTCTCTGAGTGATTTTCTTTTTCTGAGGGTGGTTTTATCTGATCTCTTTTCTGCTTTATCTGAGACTTATATATTCTTGTCTTCATTTGTTTGTTAACCAAGGGGAATTTTTATCTTCTTACTGTCATGTTTTGAGTTTTGTGTGATTGCCTCTAATTTGGAACTTGGCAAATTTTAGGAAATATGGAAATGTGGCCCAGTTCTGACCTCCTATACCTATGTTGCATCTTGCAGCGATGCTCTTGGCATGTTTGATGGCCATGCAAGTCCCTGTATTTGCAGTCTGTCATCACAAAATGGGTTTGGCACCTGGTTACTCTGTGAAAGGGTTAATGATTCCCGACACAGCTGAAGTTCCAGTTTAGAGATCTGTTTAAATCTCGTCACGTGTGAAATACCAAGGATTGTTATTAGGGACAGATTGGTTCAGGAGGTGTGGGAAGAGCAGTGCAAAGCTGTGTATGTGCATCAGAGAGTGTCATCTCTTCAGCTGCACTTTTTTGGTGGTACAGAACAACATCTGGGGAGCTCAGCTGATCTACTTGGCTTAATCTGTGACTTCAGTTTATTGTATATGCCCAGCCTATGCTGTAGATCCAGTTCAAACTAAAAGTGCAAGGTCTTGGCACTTCACTCCCGTCTGAAGCAGCAGCAGTTAGATGGTGGCAATGTTGGGAACACTTTTGCAAATAAGGCTGCAGGCAGTGGTTAACATTTTAATTGTCTTGTCCTTTAAATTTGCTCATTTCGGGGCTCTTGTCGATGCTAATGCTGTTTCCCTCATACAAAGCCAGGGTGACTTGTGATTCCAGTCCTGTTTGTTAAGTGCATGTATTTCATTTGCACCTAATGACTTGCTGCTGGTGGATGGTATGTGTAAGTGCTGATTTGGTTTATTGCCTGATTAAAGCTCTCATGAATCTCTGGAAGTGTCTTAAGATGCGTTTTTGCTGTGGTTTCCTGCTTGTGGTTGGGTGTCATTCAAGATTTGTAAGAAATTAAGAACTAGAAGGCAGCCTTGTCTGACTGCATCTCTCTCTACGTGGCATTTCAGCATTTGGAATCCAATGCAATTAATGTTGACAAAATCTAAATTGGGAAACCTAAGGGTAAAAAACTTCTGGAGATGAACTTCGTTGTTCTTCTTGTCAATTCAAAGACTAAGTCTCAGAGTAAAATCTTCCTCTTTGTTCAAGATTCTCACTTGTGTGCTGTTGACGTGCTGGCAATGCAGATAAGATGGGATAAAAGGTACTGTTACTATTGCCTGCCCACGGATGGAATTTGTTTGCTGCAGGAGTACACCTACAGGATTGTGCTGCGCAGAGGCCCAAGGAGCTACACAGAAACAGGAACTGGTTTTGTTAATTCACAGAATTCTTCTGTGAATTCTTCTGTGTTGTGTTCAAGATAAATATAGATAAATAAGCCAAGACTTCATTAGGGAAAACTATGTTTCTGCCAAGTTGAATGACAGCAGGCCAAAAAAAATTCCTCCCAAAACATTCCTTGACTGAATTCTGAAGGGAATACCTGTGACTTCTAACATAATCAATCTGTTCCTAGGGAGTAGAAGTTGAAGGCTGAAGGATAATTCTGTCTTTTCACTCAATAATTCTGAGTCTCAGAACTGTACAATGAATAATTCAAAAAGGTATTAAAAAACCTGGAAGGACAATGTTGGTGTGGTGTGGGGGAGCAAAACCTCCGAAGATGTCTAATTTGGACATCATGCTTTGCATCTAAGAACAAAGTGAAATATGAGCTAGAAACATGATTCTCTGAGCAGATAGCATCCTTGATAGGTCTCGTTTACAACTAGTTCCCAAAAGAAAATGTTGCAAAATTCTCCTGCAGAACTGCTGGAACTCCTCTTTCACACTGTGCCTATCTGAAGCAATGTGTCATTATCAGTCTCTGCACTGCTGACCAAGGCTCCAGTGGAATTTTGATAAAAATTCAACAGAGCAAGTCTGTTTAACAGCAGAAGCAAATTCTGTCTTTTCCGTTTTATCTGCTTGCTTTCCTGAACTCCTTCTCCCATGCCGGCTTTCCAACTCAGCTTGTGCTAACATGCTCTTACAGCATCTCCATCATTTTTTTTGGGCTTGTGTGGTCCTCCCGAGCTGGCAGAGCCCAAGTCTTGCTGTTCCCATTCTCTCAGGAATCGTGGGATGATATGGAAGATCTCATCCCTTCTGGCTCCAGATTAGAAGTCCTGGAACAGTCAAATGGGTATCTTTCTCTGAGGGCAGGATGAACAACTGACTTTTCTCTTCTGGCCAACATTATGTTTATAAGGCTGGAAGCTCTCTTGGGAAGTGTTGTTTTTTTTGTTTTTTTTTTTTAAAGAATATTTTTAAAATAAAAATCTGCAAGAACTTGATACTGGAGAATGGTATAATTCTCCGTAAAAAGTTTCTTGTAACTTTTAAATTGTCCAACTGCACTGGTATGGGAAGACAGTTGTTTTCCCCCTGTTGCTCACCTCTTGTGGATTTATAATGCTGTTTTTCTGAGAACACCGAAATGTTTTTTATCATCAGTGAACAAATCATATCCCTGTGAGAAGCATAATGTGCATATTACATATAGACAGACTGAGAAAAGATCATTACTTCGCCTCGGGCTACAAAATAAGACAGTAATATAGTGGGAAGCTCAGTCTCGCAGCCTCCTGGTTTAACCAGTGAATGACTCATTACACTGGCTGAAAAAGCACTGGGAGTGAATGATGGTGAATAAAGCTTGGGAAATGATTGGTCAGAACAGAGTGTCCTGTTCAGGGTTTTTAATGACCTGTGACTTTCACACCCATTCTGAGATTAAAACTATGTGACTGTGTTTTGCTTCTGGCAACATCCCTGATTAATAAGCAAAGCAAATGTTTTTTGCACTGACTTGCTGTCAGTATCTTTAATTCAGTGTATGAGACCAGTCCTTTCAGTTGTGGTTTGGCTTTTTGGCAGATCTTATTTTGTTGCTCCGTTTACCTGCCACTGGCTTGGCAATGAGGCGGCATTAGCCTTGTGTCCTTCTGAATGAGAAAACTTCTAAATATCCCCCTCAGCATCACAGCAAAATTTATATCCAAAGACCATCCTGATCCTGGAATGGGAAGAAGCCACTTCATGGAAGTGGTTTTGTTTTTAACTGCAGATAGAGCATCCACAAATCTCTGCTCAGTTTATTCCAAGCCCAGTTCCTTATCAAGGCTCAGAGGGACTTTAGACAGAATATCAAATTCCTGGTGTCTTCCTGACCCTGCAGCCTGCTGCTTTCCTTCTCCTTCCCCAAGTGTAGCTTGAGGAGGGTTTTTAATTGACCTGAGGTGAGGTCTGCTGCAGTCTTTGTGTATTCCCCTCTTCCCAGTTGTGTGCTGGGTTTTGGCTCTGGTGTTTGGATAGCCACTGGCTAAGTCAGGTTAAGGAGTTGTTCTCTCTGAACACAGTTTTCACCCATCGCTGCCAAGTCTTCCTCCAGACGATTTCCTCAATTACTTTGTGTATTTCTACTCCCTAATTTGTTTCAGCTTTGCCTCTTGCCAGACTTCCCTGTACTGCTTTACCAGACCAGTCTGACAGAAGACAAACCCAGTGAGAAACGCCAGTAGTTTTCTGTGGCATCAGTGATTGGAAAGGCTGATGGCATGATTGCCTTGATTGCTTTGAGAATTGCAGGCTCAGATCCTCTGTTCCCACAAAGAGAATTAGATTGCTAAGGACATGGAATCTCCTTCATTCCTATCCCAAGGATACATTAAAAATTGTATTTTGTGATGAATGCGCATCTCCCTGGGCTTCGGTGTGCCGACCCCAACACCTTCCAGTGCTGGAGTACTTTGTAATCCAGGGTTCTTCTGTGCCCAGGAAACCCCATTGTAGAATATCCTTTGCTCTGTCTACCTTTTAGCTGGATATTTTGAAATACAGAGCTCTTGAGAACTGACTGCTCAGTTCTAAGCAGAATTTGCAAGTTATCTGAGGGTTTCGTTTTCCTCCAGAGTTGTATGACTAAACACGAGAAGGGAAAACAGATTAATCATCAGTGAAAACAAACAAATAATGACTTAATAATCACAAATCTAACTGAGAAAGCAGTATTAATTATTCATAGAGGGTGATTTATCTTAAAACATACTGTTCGACTGGCAGCTGAAATAAAGACAGATGTTTCTGCTTTGTCCCAGAGGGTTGGGAATACAGAATTGGAGTTAAATTTGATACCCACATAATGATGTGGGAGGTTATGGAGGTTTGTATAGTTGTTATTTGTGTATGAAGTTTGCTTTGAATCACAGATGCAAACACTTTATTTAGTATCTATACTGTTCTAGTTTCTTAGAACTGTAGAATCATAGAATGGCTTGGTTTGGATGGGACTTTAAAGCTCATTTCATTCCAACCCTCTGCCATGGGCAGGGACACCTTCCGCTGTCCCAGGCCTTGAACATTTCAGGGATGGGGCAGCCACAGCTTCTCTGGACACCCTGTGCCAGGGCCTCTCCACCCTCTGGGTAAAGAATTTTTTCCTAATATCCAATCTAAACCTTCTGTATGTTGTGTGAAGACTGCACAGTAACATCTTCCATTTAATACTCTTGCTGCATATTTTGGAACAAATGTTTACAGGAATAAAGAGAAATGAAAAATGCCATGTATTACAATTTTAATAGATAGTTTATAATTAGGAAATCACTCCTAATAGTTACATTTCACTTTCAAAGTGCTTTGCAAACACACCTAAATAGCATCAACCCATAGTTTCAGAATGTAACATTTAGATTAAAGGTGGAAGCCTTAAAGGAAAAAGGAGTGAAAAGGAAGGAATAAATTTCTGACAAAAGCTTGCTGCACTTCCACATCTCAGAAAATCTGGTTTTGTCTTCCACCTTTATTATAAATCTATTGTGATACTTAGGGAAGGTTGGTTTGGTTTAGTTTTGTTGAAAGGGGAATTGTGAGTGAGCCATTGACGTTTTAAAGACATTGTAAGGCACTGGAGTGGACCTGTGCCATCATCCATTGCAGACCCCGCTCAGAGCAGGGCCAGCCCTATTATTGCAAAGAAATGCCAAGTCAGGCCAGGTGTGAGTGCTATCATCATTGTTTTGTACCTTCCCAGCATCAACACATGCTCTAGAGCCAGATTTGAGTCTGTGTTTCCGCCCTAACTCTTCCACTTAACTTGCCGAGGGATCTCTGCAGAGGCCTCTTACAGACACCGAAGCTTTTCTTCAGAAGTTGCACTATTTATATTTAGAATTTAAGGTGAGATGAAGAACTCAGGGTTATGGTGAGGAAGGGGAAAACAAGTTCCGAGAGCTGAAGAGCTTTTCTAGAACGGGAGCTCGGAATCTGTTGCCTCAGTTGAAGGTGTTAAGAAGGTGCAGGGTTAGCACAGAGAATCTTGTTGGTAGATAACTGTTTTCTCCTCTTGTAATTTCATCTGTTGAAGTATATGGCATCATCTTGGAAGTGTGACAGAATGATTTTTATTAAGAAAAACCCACAAAATAAGCCTTAATCCAAACCAGCATGTATTTGTATTCAGTGCTTTTCCTACTGATCAGCACATAGACATGAAAATAATTCAGATTTACTTGAACACATGGGGGAAATTTGTGGTATTTACAGTTATATGTTTATATTTTTCATTGTTCTTGAAATTTGGGGTGTGTACTTCTACGGTTTATTAATGCATATAAATAAGTCATGCAGTACATGTAATAGCTTTTTATGTGTTTTAATTCCCATTTTTCCTGGGCACCCTGAGAATGCTTCCTATCAAAATCTCCATCTCAGAGATTTTAATATTTTTTCTGTAGTATTTTCTTTAGAGAGTTGGTTCTTTCCTGGAAGCTTGTTGCCAAGCTAACTTCATTATGGTATTATTATTTAGCTTTTCCTTCCACGAAATAACACCAGAACTTCTAAGAACTTAATTTTGTGAGAATGGTTGACCTTTCATGGTATTGAAAACCCACGTACTTACTTTGGGAAGATGGCTGCCTTTTATCTGTCTGGAGAGACTGAGAGAACTGCTTGAAAAGAACCTCTTCCCAATACTTTACTCTACTGATGCCTAAAATAAAAGTAGCAATAATTGCCAAAGCCTCTTTGCATGGCTTAATAATAGAACCTATGGCAGAACATCCTATCAACTGATGGCTTCGTTTATCATTCCAAGAGAGAAAAGGCACATGGAATTTTAACAGCCTCATGCCTTTTCAAAACAGGTGATTTTTAAAAATTTAATTGTCTGTTGAAGACAGTCACTCATTTGTTTCAGCATTAGCAATATCTGGATCCCTGACTTAAATACACTGCTGACTATTACTCTTAGCTTTTAGCTAGACTCAAGTGCCTGATGTTGTAGGAAAAAGGCTTTTGGCTCCCAATTATGCACATTCTTTTGTATTTTTAATGAAAAAATTATTTTGGGATTATGCCCACCTTTTCCAGGAACATACTACTTTTGTTTAAGTCAAGTTAAAGCAAAGCATAAGGCTAATGGATATTTGATTTCCTTGGAAAAATAGGATTTTACCACATAGTGAATTCTAGGTGAACAGTTATTACCTGTGGTTGTCACACTGTGGCACAAATTCCTGCCAGCTACATCAAACTGGCCAAGGTAAATTGGGAATTTTCAAGACTGAGTGGTCTTTGTTCCTTACCCTAGACATCCTGGGATCCATTCGAGGATGTTCATATTTTTTGTCTCTGCTTTCACATTTTTCCGTAAAACATGTTTGTTGCTGTTTCTATTTCTGGACAGAGTTTTATGTGATTGTGTTTATAGTGTTTCTATTGCATGTTTACATGTACAAAAAATGCACTAAGGCTGTATGTAGGTCCGTTTAGTTTGCATGGTCAGTGTGTGTTTGTGCAAAAGAAGTTAAAATTTGGAGGGGAAGAAAAGATTATGGAATCCAGGGTACAGAAACTTGGTAATTTAATCATTTGAAGAAACAAGTGATATTTTCACCCTGCATCCACTTGCTGAATATTCCATAAATAGTCTTTATTCATATCCCTGTAGGAGAAACGTGGCTGCAATTTATGGAAAGCTCCTCATGCTTCATGGAAAAGCTGAATGCTGCAGCTTTCACTAAAGCTCACTGGTTCATAAATGTTGCAGTGCTATGAGCAGTATAGAAGTGCCTTTTTTTTTTTTTTTTTGGCCTTTCTGGCAGGCAATATGATTTTATTGCTTGAAGATAGTTCCTGCAGAGTTCAATGAGGCAAAATGTGAATTCTCAATGAATTTTTGAAAGAATTTGATGCTGGCTAATAAAAAGATTTTCAGAACAATCTGAGAAGATGATTGGCAAGGTGCGGTTTCAATGAACTGTTCGCTTCTGTGGCTTCCACTCAGACCTGTGGGCAGTGTCGCATTCCAGTCAAGTTATCCGTTCTTGATTTGCCTGTCAAGAGCTGAAGTTGAGTTTTTCAGGGAGAAACTTATGCTGGGGCCCAGCTCTGGATGGCTGCAAACCTCACAGCTCTCATATCTTAACAATGGTAAAAAAATGGACCAACAGAAAAGAGCTTTGCTGGGTACTGACTTTTATTTTCAATAGATGAAATCTCTTAGTCACAACAAATGGTATTCTTTCCTTACAGCAGCGTTTCCATTCTGAGCAGAAATCCTGTGACAGTGGGATTGGAGCTTGCAGTGTCCCTGCGGTGTCCTTGGCAAAGTGCTTGATGGATTAGCAAGAGAGTGCTTCTATTACACAGATCATGGGCAACTCATTCTTCCTGAGAACAGCTGATTGTGGTGCACTGCTATTTACCATCCCAGACACACCAAATTAAAGTTTGAATATGGTTATATTAAAGCCATATATTAAAAAAAAAAAAAAAAGAAGAATAAAAAGAAGAATAAAAAGAAGAATAAAAAGAAAAGGGAAGAGGATTCACTGTAGTTTTAACTTGCTGCTTTGGTGCAGCATCTCCAGCCTCAGGACCTTGCATGGACCCTAAGGATTCTGAGTGATGTTTAAGGAGAGAGCAGCACTCTTAGCTCATCTCTTGTGTGTTTAAGTGTAAATGACCCAACATAAAGGAGATGTGAGAGTACAGAGTGCCTGATAGTGCTTTCGATGGCATGTAGCCTGCAACAGAGTTCCCTCATTCTATGACCCAACTCTGTTCCTTCCCAAGCTGAAAATAGGAGATTTACTTACTTGTTGCTGTTGCATTTTGGCTTTTCATTAAATGGAGCAATCTAGAGTATCAGAAAGAGGTAAAAAAGCCCTAAAGAAATACTGAAATTAATTAGTATTTCAAAGGAAGGACTTTTTTTTGTCTTTTTTAAAGAAAGTAATTAGGTGTCATGAATATTTTGGTTACTCTGCAATAAGCATATCCTCAAGGGATGAAAAGATGCTCTAACTAGCTGCTTTGCAGATGTATAAAATTCATAATGTGTTTGATTAAAACTTCTGTATTGCTTAATTAAGCTTTGTACTGAATTCTGCAAACATTTCATAAAGAGTAGTTCATAAATCCTATAAGATACACCTGCCATTTTTATCAAAGTCTGATGTATGGCAGTTGAGAATTAAAAAATAGGTTCAAAACTAAACAGGAGGTTAGAAATAATGTAAAGAAACAGCTCTTTGTATTACTGGGACCTTGGGCAGTGTTGGGACTTCACGTTTTTGTATTATATTTGTGATATTTGTGATATTTCTGTATTCTTAAGCATGCCAGAGATATGTGACAAAGGATAAATGGGAAAGGAAGAGGGCAGAAATAAGGAACTTGAGTTCTAAACTGGCAACAGGTTTCTGAAGGGATATCTACTTGATTTATTTTAGTATTTTTAAAATAGAATGATTAGGATAATTTACTGTTGTTTCCTGAAAACCTTTAACAGAGCCGTCATAAAATAAACATTTTCTCCCCGAGCTCTGAATATGAGGGTGAGCAAACTGATGTGGTCCTTTCAGTGCAAACACTGACAAATAAAGTCAACAAATTAGCCTATAAATTCTTGTGCTGCACACATGAATTGCATCACATTTAAAGGTTATAATCAAGTCTTCAATAAAGTGAGTTTATCTAAATAATGCACACACTGCAAAGGCTGCTAGTACAATGCTTTTCAATAACCTGTTTCTTGAATGATTGTCCCTGGGTCACCTGAAGCACCCTTCTTCCCTCTTTGCTGAATTTTATTATACACCTTTGTGATTTTCCAACTCAGAAATAGAAAAGAGCCATAATGACATTATTGCTCTGGTTTTTGTTACTGAAATTTTCTCGAAGCCCTTTAGCAAAGTGAAGCTGAACCGAAATTGGTGGCATTCATCAGCCTTAGTGAACAAGCAGGAATCACTCTTCACCTCAGAAAGAATTTTAACGTTTCATTGCAATCCAGAATTAAGGATCTGTTCTTTCCTCATCTCCTTCTCCCCAATATATTTACTTGGCCATTGATAATAGTGACATTTGTGCTGACCTGTGCTCCTTGAAATGGTTTTGTAGCTCTTCAATTCCATTGTTCCAAATTACTCGGAGGTGAAAATTTTTGCTGTTCTCTTCAATGGCAAAGGTTCTTATTAAAAACAGCTTAATGTCAAAAATTAGCTCCAAAAGGTTTAACAGGAAGAAATACTGAGCAGAAAAGTAGGAAAGTTGCACAGACAACAATGTATGATGTTACAATAGAAGGGAAAGAAATATTTCCGTGGGTTATGAAATCTGAAATCACACATGATACAGAAAAAAATCATAAATGGTAATTCTGCTTTAAGGAGCAGGTAAATAATTGGAACTGAAGAAGCTGATTTATACTGGTTTAAGACCCCTGACAAAATGGTAAATAAAAATCAATCTCCTTGCATTTCAGATCAAATTTAAAAAATAAACAGTAAAATATATGAACTTGAAACAAAGAAAAATTCTATTCTAGATGTTTCTGAAAATCTTTGTAGTAAAGTCTGATCATTTAGCAGTTTCATTCAATATCTTTATTATAATAAAATCACCATATTTGATAAAATCAAGTGTGAAAGAAGTGCCTCTGTGAGTTTTGGCTTCCCAAATGCTGATATGCTTGTGGCCTGAAAGCTGCTCCAAAAGAGCAAAAAAACGAAAAGGAATTTTAAAAAGTCGTTTATTTTCTCTGGTCAAAACCAATCACAGCTCTCCTTGTGCACTGCCCAGAGCAGTATTTGGAGCAGCCACTCTGGTTTTCATTTTGGTGACATCCCTGGAAGTGTCCAAGGCCAGGTTGGATACGATGTGAAGCAACCTGGGATAGGGAAAGTGTTCCTGCCCAGGGCAGGGGTTGGAATGAGATGATCTTTAACATCCCTTCCAAATGAAGTTTGGAAGCCCCAGATTTCACCTTCTTGATATCATTTAATGTGCAGTGCTCCTTCTGAGCCAAAGTATGAAATCTGCACCATAACTCAAGCTCCAGCAGGGGAACTTGAGTTATGATGCAGATTTCTGAGAGATTTCTTTCTATGCCAAAGGAGCAAACAGTTGTTTGTTTCAACAGAAATGTAAAAATCTGCAGCAGCTGATGTTGACCCAGTCCTTTGATAGGCAGGGGAACATCCAAGACCTTCCAGGTTTACAGAGAGGATTTTAACTATACTTACCAACCTTCACAAAATCCTGCCATGAGAACAATCATCAGTTTCAAGTGATAAATTTTACGTTAAGATTTTCAGAGTGAGATTTTAGCTACAAACTTTGCTTTCGGTTTTCCTGTGATTCAGAGAAGCTTGAAAAGATGTGCTTATGAAGAGAGACTCTTTCTTGACTGTAACTTTTCATGTTGATTTTAAGTTGGTGTGGTGCTTGAAAAATACCCTGTGTAGCTCATCTCACCTGCTCAGGATCTTAGTGGTGATGGTGATGATGGAAAACAAGCAGTGATCTGATTTTAATTCAGAAATGTCAGATTATTCTTGGTGTTAGATGTTGTGGCATTTGCCTGCTGATGAGATTATGGAAAATTAGCTTTCATGTGTTGACACTGTTTCCCTTATGGGCCACTTTGGGTTGTGGATTGCAGTTCCATGAGTTAAAAAATGTTTGGAAGAGAAGAATGTGGAAATTTATTTGTGATATCTCTCTGTTTTGGAACAATATTGAGGATTGTATGTATTGGAATGATTCATTTTCTTTGCTCTTAATTGCACAAATCCATTTGAATTTAACCAACCCCTTGTTCCAATTTGGCAATGCATCTGTATAGGATGGCTACCACAAATGCTTTTAAAAATACAAACCAAATTGATTAACAAGCATTTAATCCCAGGGGGACTTTTTTTTTTCTAGAGACTCTTTTTTTCCTCCAGTTATCGCTATAAATATTTTAAAAACTGCTCTCTTTAAATGAAATATTATGCATGTTTATGTTCATATGGAACTAAAAAAATAATAAATTGCATTGCCTTTTTTAAGAAAACAAATATGATGCAGTTATAGTTATGACTTACTTTGATTATTTTCTAAACAATTTTGTTTTCCACTACTCTTGCTTATACATTCCAATGCAGAGTCATTGAGCCTTGTTTCAGAAGAGGAGATGAGCTGCATTTTTCCCTGCTCACTATGTACTTTATATTTAACTTTCCACTTATTCTGGCTGAGTGGGCACCAGTTGCAGTTCCTTGTGTGGTTACAGGGAAGTAAGAAATGTAAAAATGTATTCAGAAAAGTAATTTTCAGTGAAAACATTTTTTACAAAACAACTATTATAAACAAAGTGTAAAGTGATACACACTGAGTCAAGTTCCCTTGTGGTTTTTTTTAGTTACATCCCTCCTCTAATTTTCTGTAGTTCCTGTTCTGCCTAAGAAAGCAAGTGAAATGAAGCCATTTTCTCTATTAAAAAATACCACAGGATAGACTAAATTTAGTTTTATTTCACTAGATTTCAGCCACTCTGGCTGTCAAGCATACCTGGTACATATTAGTGCGAGCCATACCATGGGAAGTGCATTAAAAGCATACATGTTTAATTACAAAATGCTTTATATTGAGAGAGGTCTTAATGATGCAGCAGTTTTCATTCAATAATTGTATAGCATCAATGTGATATTATCAGAGAGCCTTTGAGTTGCACAGTGTCTCAGTCAACCTCCTTGATAAACTAAGAATATCCAGACCTTGAGTCCCTCTGGGGTTCTGCTGTTATTTCCTATGGGAAAATTCTGACATTGTGTCAAAAACTTCCCAAATTCTGCTCCAAGAAATCAGGAGCAGAGCAATAGAGTCCTTATCTGCCAGCTCCTCGTTCTACCCCTTATCCTGCAAGACCCGCCCTTCTCTCATTTCATTGGGAAAATTGCTTTTGCCTCTATATTTCTTGCAGGAAAATTGACCTTTAGGAAATCCCCCACTCCTTCCCCAATTTATAAATCCCTGCCTGACGGTGCAGTTCTTTTTACCCTGTGCATAAATGGGGCACAGATCTGTCGAGACAGATCCTAAAGGAGAGCTGTAATAAAATCAGAATTAAAACCAGAAGCAGTCGCACACTTGAGTGAATTCCTCTTTCTTAGGGATGCTCATTCAGGCATCTTATCCTGGCTCACACTGAGCTGCTCTGACTTGTGTTGTCTCAGTTTTTTTTATAGGCTCTAGGCAGGCTGTAGCTCTGCAGCAGAACTATCACAAAAGGTATTTCTTTAGGCTGTGTATTTTACTTTTTCTGTCTGCACCAAATTCTTTCATGACATACCAGGAGTGCTTATCTTCTCTGCACTACCGCTTTCTGTGTCCAGAGTAAAAATAATTTCTATGCCTACATTTTTTTGCCCATTTTTCCTCTTTTAGGAACTGAGCTGACAGAATAGAAGTTGAAAGTGGAAATGTGCATGGTATCAAGAATCAGTTCTTACTGGAATATTTTACAAACCACACATGACTGACCGTGTAGGGGATAGAGGGGAGAAAAGGGCACAGAGGTCCTGCTGTACCATGCTTGGTGTTGCCTATGGCGTGAAACAGCAGGTGGTTATATCCAAACTTCAGCTTTTACCTTATGCTCACCTCCTTTGGCATTTTTTTCTACCTTTTCCATCAAGCTTACTAAGTTTGATGAATTTATCAGATGAAGCTCAACGTAGTGGTTTAGTCCAGGGCATGAATCTAGGCACTTGGCTAACTTCAGGAAGGTTGGGTCAACAAAGTTATATTTATTATATAAAATGCTCAATTTCACATTCCATTTCTCCTACATTAAGCAAAGGGCAGCTGTTTCACAACCAGAACTTGCTGGTGTTAAACCCACAGGCTCCCTGCTCTCATTTAAAATTGTTTACAAACATCTTAATTTGATTCAGAATCTTAATGAGTGACCACCCAACCTCTGTTTCCTCCTCTGGTCACCTGTCTGTGCAACCAAGTGCAATATTCAGACAGTGGTGTGAGAGTCACAGAGACCCTGGAATCATGGAATCGTGGAATCATGGAATCATGGAATCATGGAATTGTGGAATTGTGGAATCATGGAATGCTTTGGGTTGGAAAGGATCTTAAAGTCCCATCTCTCTGCCTTGGGCAGGGACACTTTCCACTATCCCAGGTTGCTCCAAGCCCCATCCAGCCTGCCCTGGAACACTTCCACGTCCTCATAATGCTTCTAAACAAAGGGTGAGAGAGAAAAGGAGAGTCTTGGTTACAGATTTTAACATGCATTAGAGAAAATGCTGGCCAGAGATTTCAAGGGACAGAGGAAAATCACTCCTTGCAGAACAAGAATGGGATTCAAGTTGGAGATTTTCCTTAGAGAGGCACCTCCTTGAGGCAGAAATTGCTGGAAAAGGGAGGAGAAACTCAGCCAAGCCCTGCAGCTCAGATGGGAATGGACTGAGTCTGTTGCCCCTCAGAACGGTGATACGGAAGGGAGACATTCAGAAAGAAAAGCATATGGAGAAAGAAGCAAGACTTATTTCATTCCCTGTTGAAATTTTTTTTCATCTAGTTGTTTTGAGCAAACTCTATTTAAAGAAAATTTCTAGTTCATGTTGTAGGGAAATATAGTATTGGTGTTAATTCCACCAGAAATTCTGAGGGTTGTGTTCTGTCCCGTTTCAGCTTTTGCAATTGTATTTGTACTTTCTTTCCCTGCTAGCTCCTGCAGCAAACTGGGCTTTTATTACTGTGGCATATTCTTGCAATTTTGCAATTTGCTATAGCCATATTTCATCCAAGACAAGGAATTTAACTGAAGAGGCTTTCGGAGAAAAAAAAAAAGCTTCTCCTTTCTGTTATGGTCAGTGATCAGTCCATTCCCTTGTACAAAGCAACCCTTACTTTAAAGAAGAATTCCAGCGAGATCCATCCTTGTTTAAGTCTCATGGAAGTTCACAAAGCCATCCATCAATTGTTTTTTAGTTACTTTTCAACTTCTTTCAACCATATCTCTGGTAGCAGCTGAAGTTATTTTGTTTTGGTCAGAATGTTAGGTGGATAATGCTGAATTTTTGAGGTCATTGTTGATTGTTGCTGAAGTGCAGGCCAACATGAGAAGGACGGAAGGGATGATTTTATTTTGGTGTCAAGTGACTATCCTATCTGTACTCAGGAAATTTTTTTGAATACTGGAAACCTTTATAGAACTGTCAATATTTTAAAACTTGTGTGTGTAGTCTGTGTCTACTTGACAGTGTAGAAAAATAGAATGGTCATCACGGCAGAGTTTCCCTTCAGAACTGGAGGTTAACAGGCACCAGATACAGCTGGGACTTTGAAATTCAGTCTTGCCAGGGCTGTCTTTAATGGGTTCCTGTTCAACCAATTCTTTCCCACCAGAGCATTTCTCAGCTCTGAGTTTGATTTCCTGAATGATGGTTTTTCCTACACGCCTGTGTTTTACTTGTGTGCCCTGCTCAGAAGGCTTGGCACAAGGTCTGTCTGTTCTTCACCAGGCAGTGTAGAAAACAGGGGGTTCTTCAAACACTAAAACCAGTGTATTTTTCTTGTTTTCACATTTAAAGTTTCACCACTGTCAGATGGCTCAGTAGCACTCCCAGGCTCATTCTGGTGTCATCACCAGTTAGGGACATGATAATACAACACATGTCCAAAGTCCTCTGGAAATGGCTGCAAAAGTAGTTGAAAGCTTTTTTTTAAAATCAGAAATTGCCCAAATAGTGATGAAATCAGCTTTAGATTGCTGTAGTGTCCTGGCTGGCTTCCCTGTTCCTGAATTTATGTCCCGGAGTTTTGACCTCTGTGAAAGGTCCTCTGATTTCAGTCCCACCCTGACACTTCTTTTGGTGCAGGAGAGTGAATTTTCCCACACGGCTGCATGGTCCTCATGCCTGAAAGGGGAATATGTAGAGAGTTGGGATGGTTCTTCCTGAGCACATTAAACCGTATAGCTGCAGCACTGCCAATCAAGAGGGAAATAAAAGAACAAGTAGACAATAATATGTATTTTAACATATATTTTTTCATGTTAAATTGTTTTTTTAACATTCATTTTCGTGAAGCCGTACTAATAAGATTTTCCCTTTGGAATGAAAGTCTGACAGATCTTTCATAATTGGACTGGAAGATGCATAGTTTGTCAGCATGTGTGTGCTATTTTGTTTTGGATGCTTAAAGTGATGTTACCTGGAGTGAGCATCAGTAGAAGTAAAAACAATGTACTATAAAGTCGAGGGATTGAGTAGGAATGTGGGAGCTGGTTCAGTCTCTTGCTCTTTCATTCGTGCTGGTTTTAAGAGACATTGTAAGTGCTTCTCCCAATTCCCAAAGCAAATAGCAAAATCTTCTTGCTCATAAAATATAAATAAATTATAAATCTTTTTGTACTCATCCCAGTGGATGTTCCATTATATTATATGTTCATCTATTTTTCATTATTTTTACCTTAAATTTGTCAGTGTTTGCACTCCTAGGAAATGTGTGCTCTTGCAAGGGGAAAAAGTAAAAAGGAAAAAGTTTTCAAATGTTGATGGCAATAGAAATGGATGAGATACACATTAATAATAGAAATTGCTTTTATTCATTGGTTTCATAGCACTGATGTATTTTACTGAGGATTTTGGTAGCAAAGAGAGTGGATAATTTTGACATTAAGCAATGTTGCCCTGGGCTCTGATTAAGCTGAGAGATTTGGAGACACAAAGCAGGTGGTGCTTGTATACATTAATTCAGTTTTTCCTAAGCTCCACTGTCAGCTCCTTCCCTTTGGGGCTCCAGGGTGACCCAAGGTGGGACAGGGTGGCTGTGAGTGCCCCTGGTTTTGAAGTAAATGTCAAACACAACCACAGTTTAAAAAAATTGCCGAAAAAATCATAGCCATTTACCAGTTTGGGGTGTCAGAGGGAAAGCACTGAGCCTGCATTTGCCTTGGCAGGTTTGCATAGCACAGAAAAAAGGATTATTGCAGAGAGCACTGTGTTCTTTGCATCCTAAATTGTCAGAAAGGGACAAGATAAAGAAATCCTGTTTTCCTGAGGAAGCAGTGCAGTTCTTACTGCTTCTGATAAGCCCCAGATATTCAGCAGAGGCTCAGAGGAGTTTGCAGTGCTCCAGCCATGCAGACCTGCTGCAAATTGTGTCATTTGTGTGCAGGGTGACATGGCTTAGAGGAAACAGTATTTACTTTCTTATTTGGAAATCAGTTTTCCTAGGATCTAGAAGAAGAAAGAATAATTTCAACTTGTTTTCTGAAGTGTGAATTTGTAACATTATTTCTAATTATGACAAATTTCAAGAGGTAATGAAACAATGCTAGTGGATGCTCTCCCTGGTGATAAATTCTTTTTTTTTCCTGGGGAAACACATAGTTCTGCAAATTTTTCAGATCATTTGGTAATCTCAGCTCCTGAAATAAGAGGGCCCTTGTCTGCTCTGCAGCTTTGGAAGTCATCAGCTGTCCTGGGTCAACTGGCTTGTGTAGACAAAACAAAGATAATGTTCTGTTCTGTTTAAATCTGACGGTCTGTTATGTGTTACTGCTTGAAGTCTAATAATGTGTAATACACCCACACGGTGTCAAGTGGAATAATCCCTCAGTGATTTCCAGGATGCTGAACCAGGGACTCTGAGCTGTCATTTTATTGGTGGTATGACTGAACACTTAATATGTGGGTTTTATTTTTCCAAGTGTTCATTAACATCGTGAATTCTCTTGGGGGAAAAAAAGAGAGGGAAAACATAAAGTGTTGACTTGAGAATATGTCACAAGGTAGAAAAAGAGTTGGAGCTGGAAATGTGAAATACTACAGGATGCTGTGGATGCTGTGTTTAGTGCACACGAAAATATTATTATGAACTCACTGCTGATGTTGAAGGAAGGAGTCTCTGCTCTGAAAATGGCACCTCATGCCTTGGCAGAAAGGTCAGCATCAATCACCATGGAAGGGAGATTATCAATCGAAAGTTCTGCAAGGTTTCTTTCCCAGATTCAGGCAGAATATTGGCAAACACCACCTCACTCTGAAGCTGCTTTTAGAAGAATGTCCCTGCTTAGTGTATGCTGCTGCTGGAATGAGGAGATGAAGTATTTTCTTTAGGACTGCTTTAAAAATTGTCCAAATTGAATTCATTTATTAAAATAATTTAGCTAAGTAAATTTATTTTGAAGTATTTATCATGTTTCATGGCAATAGGGGTCTAAATAAACAGGATTTTGTTATGATGAAACGGCAAAGGAAATGCAAATTAGATCTTCTAAAAAATAAAAGAGTTGCAATAAAACGCATTGATAAGAAATATTTTAAAAAAGACTCTCCAGATGACTAGACAAGATTTAAAAATGCTAACTAACAGAAGGTATTAGTTAGTGCTAATTTCAGCACAGGAAAGGAAAGGAAGCAGAGGAAAAGTTTTGTCTCACATCTTGTCTCTAGTTTTTCTGTTGGTTATAAGGGGAAGATTTAACATAGGCTTTGAAATTTTTTTTTGTGATGTTGATATGCTGATTTTTTAAAATGACACAGTAACATTTTTTTCCTTTAATTTTAAAAAGTATTATTTTTCATTTGCATTTGTGCCCTGAGTGGAAGAATAAAACTGAACACAAAAGTTACTGTGGACTTTCAGATGATGTTTCAGACCTGAACCACCTCTGACATCTCCCATTTCAGTTTCAGCCACTGAACAAAAAGCCACTAACAGCTTTTATTTGCATTATTGTAAAGTTGTCTTTACATTTAAAAGCTGTATTCAAAGTATGGAATTGAAAGTATTTTTAACTAAAATAAAGAATGGAAATGAAAGTATTTTAAAATTAAGATGCACTTAACATGTCAGAAATACAGCATATTTTATATATTTTATTGAAATATATATTTTATTGAAATTCTGTAGACATAAATATAAACAACTTTCTTAGGCCAGCTTTTCCCTCCCAAGTTGATCCAGGGTGACTGTTCTGGTAGGAATCTGAGAGATTCTTGGTGCTTTCTCCTCAGTCAGGCAGGAAGAAAAGACAGAAGAGACTTGGGGATGTCTTTTCCATGGCCTCCTGCAGCCTTGCCAAGTCTCCCCCTGAATGTTTTCCTCCTGTCTGCTGTAGACTCTAACCCACATTTGACATTTTTGTCGTTCATTCACGATCACCACGGCTGTGATAAGAAAGCCAGCGTGGTCTGCTGTGGAGTTTGATGAGCTTAAATTTAAAAAAGGGAAAAAGAAAAAAATAGAAGATAGAAGAAAGAGGAAAAAAAAAAGAAAATTGGGCTAAGATATATTTTAAAGCTTTTATATGAACAAAGGAAGATGCCAAGCAGGCATCTATTTTTTGAGAAGGTTTGACCAATCAACCAGATTTGACCAAGGATGGAAGGTGACATTTTGGAGATGCAGGGAGGTTGAGTTCTTTTTAGCTTTGTAGACAGGGCTGAAGGAAGGTACTTGAAAACTGAAGTGTTGGATGTGATAGCTGAAAGGTGTTTGCTTTCTTCCTGCATTTAGCTTAATATGAGAACTGGTGAAGTTCCTCACCTCTATACCGTTAATTTTTGGAGAAGCCCTTCAAAATATTATACTTTAGGACTCTGCTCATTTTGTCAAGTTTGGTTGAAATAATAAAAAGTGTTTTAAAAAAAGTTACCAGAAAGGGACAACTTAATTTGGAGAGGATGTGATTTCTCTAAACCTTCTTTTATTATGAAACCTGATACACTTGAGCAAATCTGAGCTCCTAGAGAGTTTTGCCTTTTCCACTCTGCAAGCATTGTCATCAAACTCAAACTGAGCTGGGTTGCTCCATGTTTTCCCCCAGCCAATCAATTAGCAGAACATTAATGTTTTATAAATGTCACATTGCTATAAAATCACTTTGTGTCAGTTGATTTTCCCCTGGAACTAATTTTTATGGCACAGGGAGAAGTATTGAAGTGTGTGATATTTTGGATCTGAGCAAGATTTGTTACAGTAGCATAATAACCATATGCTTTATTTTCTTTGGGGCTGCATTCTTTCACCACAAAACTTTTGATGAAAAATACGATTGCTTATCAATAAAGTCTTTCTTGCCATCCATCCTGGTGAGATTAATCATTACATAAAAGAATCACATCTCTGTCACAGGTCATCCTAAGCAAGTACTGATTGATATAATTATTTCTTTCTTGCTAATCCAAGGAAGGATTGCTGTATTGCAATGTTAAGCTGTTGCTACTTCTACTTTTCTGCAGGTTTTGCTTTGGGTATAAAAGAAAGAATTGGAAGCAGAAAGATGTGTAAAGATGGGCCATAATGGTTGAGCTCCGAATCTTCCATCAAACCTGTCAAGTTTCCCTGATAAAATTTTAACTTCTGAAATTCTGGCTAATACATTTGAAATTTTGTTGTGGTTACAGGGAAATATATTGATCTTCTTGACATTTTGCTTGAGTATTTGTAACTTCTCACTGTTGTAAGGTGAAGATTTTAAGAGCAACTGCTGGGCTCTTCAGCACTCTGGAATAAGTATGGAAAAATCAGAACTGTGGACCAATATTCACTGCTTTTCACAGACTTCCTCTGTCCTGCCCATGCAGTGGGAAGTGAGTGCTGAACAGCCTTCTGTCAAAAACCCTTGTCTTGAAGATCCTCTCTTAGCATCTCACTCAGTATTCACTAACAAAACCCCAAACTTTCCTTTTCGGTGTGAGAACTCCACTGAGTGAGCTGTTTTAAAGGAGACCTGTGCTTGTGATGCGAAAGTATAAAAATTCCTGTTTGCTCAGTTCTTGAAAGTGTGAATTCTAATTTACAAATGCAGGACAAAAATGCTTTTCTTCTCACTTTCATCTGAATTTCTGTCTCGGAAAGGAGTTTGCATTTTCTAAAATCTCTCTGCTTTCTAAAATCCCTGCACTTCTACAAAGCTCTGCTCACGGAGATGATGTGTGTACAAGAAAGTTTTTAAACACTTCTGCAATAACATTCCCCATTTCTCCCTAATATTCTCATGCTAATTTTTCTGTACAGTGAATGTAGAGCTGCACTCACCTAGGGAGCCCCAGTTTTCGAACTAGAATGTGTCTACTTGTTTGTGCTACTGCTGCCTCTCATTCTGTTTGATTTTCTGTTTCAAAACAACCAGCTAAAAGACACTCAGTATTTTTTACTGAGAATCTGATTAAAATATGGCATTAAAAATAAGTGGTATTTCAGGGATACTTAGCAGCTGTCCTGGTGCATATTTGCTTTCAGATGAGGTTTTTGCTGTTGTTAGTTCAGGAACATCAATCTGTATCTTTTAAAATAATGCTTTGTTTAGGTTTGTGTATTGCGTTCATTCTTTATGACACCTATATCAACTTGAGGGTTTGGGAAGGCACATAATTGAAAAACTGGGCTGTTAGTGCACACTCAGCCAGTTTAATCTGCAGTCATTGGCAGACAAGAAACCTTGAGCCACAAAAATACAGTTTTCCTACAAAGCCATTTATTACTGTCTTTTTGAAATAGTCTCATGTGGCAGAGCCACGATGCTCTGTGCAAAAGGAAGCATAAACCAGGAGTCCACCAAGGATGAGCACTGCACTCACACTTTAAAGTGGTCCACAACCTTTTTGCCACAGTTGGGTTGTAAAGAATGTGATGTGTGCCATTTTTCTGCTCTTTCAAACAGCTGAATTTTCTGGGTGGAGTTGTTTTTTGGCACTTCTGGTGGATTTTTTATGTGTACTGCTCATCAAACTGACACTGATCTCTTGGAATGTCCGCCTCATAATTTGGAACTGTTGTACAAATTAAAATTGTGGTTATCCTTTTGAGTTGAAAAAGACTAACTGAAGGCATTAGTACCCTCAAACAAGACAATAAAGTTAATGAGCAGGAAGTGGTCAAAAAGAAAAGATGTGGTTTTCCAGAAGGAAGAGACAATCCCTAAGGAGAGAGAAGAACCAGTAAGTTCTATATTTTGGGGACTTTAGTAAGGTTTTTGACATTCCTTCTCATAGCATTTGGAGCTGAAGACACATGGCTTAGATTATTCTTCCATACAGGAATGCAGCACTCCTTGGAAAACCACCTGTAGAAGAGTGAGGAGAGGTTTGTTATGAGACAGGATATGTTGAATGGAGCTCAGCAAAACACATTTCTGATGAGTATTTTCATTATCAGCCCAGCTGGTGGACTAGAAGACATTCTTATTAAATTTGCAGGAAAGCTGGGAGAGAAATTACTTGAAGAACTGGACTGAAAAATGTAAGAATTCTTACAGGAATGAGGACAAGCTCCTGAGTTTAGGAGAGAACCCTTTGTTGATTCTCTGGTGTGACTCTCCAGCAGGGAACACAGAGAATTCAGAGTTCAGGCATGGTTTTGATCAGACATCTCCAGAGTGTGAGCTGAGAGAAGAACGAGAGAATCTTTTTTTGACTTGACAGAAGACCAGGAGGTACATCACAGCCCTCTAATAAGTTACTTCTTGTACTGATTTTGGCTGGGATACGGTTAATTTTCTTCACAGTGCTTTTAGGGTGGTCTGTACTTGTGATGAAACCAGTGTTGGTAACATGGGCATGTTTTAGTTATTGCTTAGAGCATCAAGGCCTTTTCTGCTCCTCCCTCTGCCCTGCCAGGGGAGCCTGGAGGTGCACAGGGGCTTGGGAGGGGACACAGGCAGGACAGCTGACCCCAGCTGACCCGAGGGACATTCCATATATAATGTCAGGCTGTGCACAGCAATAAGAGCTGGGGAGGATGGAGGAAGGGGTGACGTTTATCTTCCCGAGTCACTGTTCTGCAGGAGGCTTTCCTGAGCACCTGCAGGGCCATGGGGAGTGCTGAATGAGCTCCCTGCTTGTGCTCACAGCTTTTACTTTCCTGTTAAACCATCTTTGTATCAACACTGAGTTTTCTCAGTTCTCCCCTTCTGGTTGTCCCCACATCACAGTGAGGAGGTTGAGTGAGCAGCTCTGCAGGGCTGAGTTGCTGGCTGGGGTTAACCCCAACACTGTTCTAAAAGAGGACAAAAATAACAGATTTCTTGCTTTTCTGGTTAAAAAGAAATAAGTAGAAATAAAGTTCTATGAGAAGTGGTTTATTCAGTGCGTTTGAAAAAAAAAAATCACGAAGTTATGGGAAGAGGTTGTCTTGGGAGGGCATGGTGGCTTCACCATGGAAGCCTCTGAGATCCAAGAAGACAGAAATGTCTCAGAAATTATTAGGTGTAGCAAGATGCTCATGTGGGAAAAGGAGATGGAGCAGATGTCTTCTGCAGGATCAAGATCATCAGATTTTCATGACAGCCTCGCGAGGTTGCCCTGCGTGGTGCACCAGAAATCTCTGATCATCCATCCTCACCATTTTAATTGCTGGGTGTGTGTTCAGGCATATAAACTTGTCAGCCTATATCCTCCATTGTTGATGAGTGAATAAATTAGCTGTTTTATTTTTACATTTATGAGACTATAAAGGCTTCCTTTGCATATCAAAACAGAAACTTACACATTTCCTAATGGCTTGTAGGAAGCAAATGAAGCTTGAATTCGGTTCTTTTCATTGTGACAACTGTTATTGATATGAAGTGTAAAGAAAACAGCCTGTTGGTAGGCTTTTAGTTGTTTGGTATGCTGTTCCCAGCCTTTAATTTACAAGGATGAAATAATTGACCCTGTGTCCTTACAGGGCTGCCTGGGAATTAGTGGCTGCAGTTATGTTTTATTTAACCAGGAGTGCTGGGCCTGTGAGAATAAATGGGCACCTGTCTTTAATAAACACAGAGCATGGGCTGGTTAAATGGTGAAAGCTTTTTGGTTCTTGGTAACCTTCTGAATGCACAAGTATGGACTGAAAAAGCCTTGTGAATGATGAGCAGTGATAAAGTCAAAGGCAATAAAGCAGAAAATATACATTAATATAACTGCTGCTGAGTTTAGCTTCTCATGGCAAATACAGAATATTTTGCTTTACAGTCCCACAGCCAAACCCCAAGCATGATTTTGGGTATAATAATTAGAATTGTTTTAGTGATATTATTGTTTCCTTTAGTTGGATCTGATAAACACAGTTCAAAACAACTTAGCAGTTGTTGTCATCACAGATGTGAATATCCTTTGAAGAGAGTTTGAGAATCACTACTAAACAGAAGTGAACATGGCAGAGCTCCCAGGGCATGGCCACAGCATCATAGCAAGCTACTGGCTTATTTTTTGTTGTTGTTGCAATTAGGGGCAGAATTCCATCAATTTAACAAAATTGAATTTCATGTCAGTTGTATTGCATTTAAATTTTGGTGAGAAGTTTCCATGAGCTCCATGATGGGCAGAGTGAAGGGTGTGCCCTGGAGAATATGAGATGTCAGGGAAATCACTTCTTGCTGACAGTAACTTGATATCTCCCCCTCCTCTGTACACACATTTTTAAGTTGTTCCCCATCCTGCAACTCTGATGCATGGATCTTGTTTGGGTATGTCTAATCAGAATTTCTACATAATTATTTATAATGATTAATTTGGAGAGTTATATAAAGAGTGGATTTTCTTGTCTAAGAAGGGTGGTGGGCAGCTGCCCACAAAGAGATTTGCTAAATTCACTATGAAGAAAGCCTAGCATAGTCACTTGTCAAGGAATAATTTAAAATTAAAAGCCTAAAGATTATCACTTGAAGCACCAAATTGCCTTTTGCCATTCCATTACACCAACATTGTCATGCATCTTTCTTTTATTTTGACTTGTTATAAATTATCCACATTGTTGACTGGGAGTTTAATACAAACCTTTCCCATTTGCTCCACAGCAACCTCCCCTGCTCCCTTTTATGATGTCATCTCTGATTTTATTCCCTGTTGGCCCTAACTCCTCATCCTTGGCCTTCCATCTCCCCTCAGCTTGCTGCTGTACACTGCATTTCCTTTTTCCTGTGCTGCTCCTGCTGTATCTATTTCAATGTTTGGGTTCACACACAGGAGAAGGAGGTGGGTACCCATACTGTCATGGGTGTCCTGCTGCAATATTTGTCACTCTGGGTGTCCTCTCTTCCTTCTCTCAGGGACAGTGACCTGTGCCAGGTTATTTTCCCTATCAGTGTTTGCTTTCCTGTTGGAACAAGCAAACCCATCGTGGATAAAGCGTTGGGAGCTGTCTGCTGGAGCTTTGTTTCCCATCTGCTCTTCCTCTTGCTTCAAGTCTTCCTGGTCTCCTGCATCCCTGCCCAACTCTGCAAACAGATTTATTGTTGAAATTATATTATTAGCACGGTACCTAACACAAAGCCTCTGGGTGGCACCACAACATGAATAATGATCATTATAATGAGTCGAGTCAGCCATTAAATCACTTCACCTTCAAATCTTGGCTATGTGTGGAGGCCTTTTTTATTTCTAGAGCTGACTTCTTCCAAATCTAAAATTCATTACTCAGTGCATTTTTCATCTCCACAGACGTGCTGGTGCTCAGAGAAAATTGGGCTGCAGAAAGAGACTGAAAAAGCTTTAATTAAAAAGCAAATAGCATTTTTCAGCAGAGAGAAGAGGTGGTGAGATCTCCCCCAGGCTTTTCTTACTATAAAAAGATCCTTCTATTTTTGTTTCACTTGCCTGTTAAAATCCACCACCTACCTTGTTTATTCATCCCCATTTGGAGTTTACTGATCCAGATGTAAGAGAGGTATTCAAAATTAGCAGCTGTGCTGTGGCAGCCTTAAGGGGTATATGACTTTCTTCTGTAAAAATAAAATTGCAGGCTCTGCACATTACTTGTGCAGCTACTCAGCCAGGGGGAGGAAGCTCTAATAGTGTCAGTACCTTTTATATTCACTATTTAATTGCCCAGTGTGTAAAGATGGATTACTTTTGGCAATAAGTAGAGCAGGTAAAATGTGTGTGGGGGGTTATTTATTTTTTAATTATTTTTTTTTTCCAGAGCAGACCAGGATGATTGAAGGAGAAAAAGTGAAATGCTGTGGTTAGCATTTTACTTCAATTTTCACAGTTTCATTTAGGATGGTGTGGGTTATCAACCCCACTGTTGCTGTTCTGGGGAGAGTTAGGAAATTCAGCATATGTATCTTTTAAAATATAAATCACATTATGGTGTTTAGGACACGCTTTAGAGGTGAACCTGGCAGTGCTATGTTAATAGTTGATCTTAGGGGTCTTTTCCAACCTTCATGACTCTCTGATTCTATGAAAAAATAATGTACTTATCACATTTCCCAACTTGGCAGAGTTGGCTGAGTTGTGGCACAACTGCTCTGAAAGCTTTTTTCCTGCAGTTTACTCTCTCGTATTCAAAATCAAAGCAATGAAAGCCCATTACAATTTATTAGCGATTTGATGACCAATTTGAAATGACGTGATCTTTCTTTGTACTTCACAAGAGCATATCTCGTTCTGGTATATTTAGCTGTAATTGGCATCTTTATTGGCAGTCTTAAGAAAATGAAATAGTGAGGTGGGTCCTGGGAGCTGATTAGACTTTCTTAATTACTGAATATTTGTGCTCCTGGGAGACACTCAGCTATAGCTATGGTGAAGGGGAGCTTTACTCTGCTGCTCCTTTTTATCTTTGCAAAATGCACCAACTGATGCTGCTGAGCTTTCAGTCCACCCTCCTTCATGTGAATAAAACCCAAGAATTATTTTCCTGAAGCAATTTTAATTTCCATTTGAATGTCGGACAGTGTATTTCTAAGTGCTTCTTCAGGTGCTGAATGTTTCCCTGTACTGGAACATGTCATCTATCCCATGGTGTGGTTTTGAGTTCTCAGAGTTAAAGTCCTGGTTTTACTTTAGTTGTTAAAAATGTGATTTTTGGGTGAGTGACAACAAGGATTTCATCTTTAATGTCATATGTTAAGGTGGCTTAGCCCTCAGGTCATGTAATGAAAGTTTCCTGGATTTAGAGAATAAGAGATCTTTAGTATTTTTTCTTAATTAACATTTAAAATTATTACAGGCTTACACAGTTTTCTTTTAAATTATGGTGTACAAAATTCAGGAGTGACATATTAACATTGACTCCAAAGCAACTGCAAGCTATAGCTTGATTATTCTGAAAGCTATACTGCTTTTCAAATAATGTCTGGGAATTTGAGGATTTCTTCATTAACAGGCACAGTTTGGTTCCTGTGGAAAGCTCTGCTCTCTCTGTAAATGTTTAAAATATCTCTGTGCATTGTCTCTCTTGAGAGAAGATTTGACTTTTAAAATGTGCCTCTTTACAGCTGTTTTGGAATGGAGAATTTCCACTTTCCAACATTTTCCAAGCAGCAGGGACATTACTTACAAATGTCCCTTTTTGAATAGCATAAACTCCAATCAATCAATCAATCAATCAATCAACCAACCAACCAAACAACCATTCAATCAATCTCATCTTCTACATCAGGGCTTTTCTTCAGCTTTGCAACTGAGAACTAGCTTAGTCCTTATGATCAGACTATGCAGTCAGATAAAAATGCATCTGGAGGTGATTTGACAGCCGATTTTTTTTTATTTTATTTTTGTTTTAGCTCATTACTTTTGATAATCAAGTATAAGAGACCTTCCCATTTTTATTAGGATGTAGATGTTCAGTATCAATCCTTCCAAGCAGGCTCTTCACGGCTGATTGTTTTCCATTTGTGAAACTATAGACCTATGAGAGTTGGAAAGTGCACTTAAACCTCCTGTCACCCAATGTATGCATTAAAGTTTAGGACCTGTGATTTAAAATCTTTTAGCAATATAAAAACTCTTGAAGTCATCAATTTTATTATAGACCTTTAGGTGCTTTTCTTGTCTTCTGAGAGGCATTACCTTTTTCTTGTCTGGTGCTCTGGAGTGCCTCTTCCTCAAGTCCTTTAGTACATAATTCTTAGTGGTTCCAATGAAAATTGCATCTTGATTGATGTTCTCGTATTGAAGACTGCTGATAAAATGAATTTTGAAATTGTGTGATAAAGAGTGTTGAAACAAGTAACTGTTCAAGTTGGAAGCTATACTCAGAATTGTTGGAGTAATGGATAATATATCCTTTAAAAAATGTATTTTTCTTATCCATGTTTAAGATGGTGGACCTTATAAAAATAGACTGGTGCTGGATGTGTTGAACAATAGAGTGATTTATGTGATTAGAAATAAGTTTTCCGTGTTACTAGATGGAGATATTTCTAATCCATCTCTTAAACACTTATTGGAATTCTTTTATAGTGATCTTGGACTCACAAACACAATGTCAGCTTGAATCATCAGATGGAGGCTTTGGGTCTGCCTCTGATGTTCCTCATTTTCATTTTACTGCCATATAAATTATATTCTCTTGCCTTTCAGAAGTTTTTCTCATCTTGTAGTTTGGAACAGACTATTCTGCATATACTTTGATTGTTTTAATATTCCCTTTGTTTCTAGATTTTTAGGCAGTGTCCATCGCTTTTGTTACATCAAGCTTCTTAGGTTTTTTTTTACCTCTGCCTAGCCATTTGCCCATGCTTTTATTTCATCTCTAACCAGGCCCATGCCTACTTTCAGATCCCCTCAGAAGATTTATTTCCATTATGATGCTGACAAAACTGTAGACAAATTATAACCGTGCATTTTATAGGCAATTATTTATTTTAAAGACATTTACTAAAAAAGGGAGCATAATCAGAGTGCCTGTTTTATTTATACATGTACCATTTTTCTCTAATTCTCATCTGGTTTTAAATGCCTAAATTTGCATATTGATTGCAAGGAGAAAAAAAAAAAGAAAATAATGAGAATTTGAGCATTCTCCAAGTAACTGTTTTTTAATTGTCAACTTTCTGAAGTAGTTGCCTACAAATTACCTACAAATTGTTCAAGTGTCTAAACTCAACTGCAACAGTAGGACTCATCCCCAATAGTGCTGGCAAATCTATTAGGCATTAGCAATAGTACTGAAGATCTGGGAAATGATACTGTAAAATAATCTTTTGTAATTTAAATATTATTAAAGGAAAAAAGGGGAAAAGATAAAGTGTCAGCAGAAGTTAATGATGTGTAAGGTATCCATGTTATTAAATATGTATCACGGGTTTAAAATTTTCTTGGAAGTTTTCATAATGGAAGTACCAAGAGGCAGAATTTTATATCAGTACTTAAAAAAAGTATTTTTTACTTGTGGGGAACAGTGATCTCATCCTCTCAAAGGCTTCAGCTGTAAGACTTGGAGACTCATAACAGCATTTCTTCCCAGTGATGAATGACCACTTAGATTTTCCTTTCAGTTAAAATTACTTTTGTGTAAAATACTGTAGATTTTAAATTGGGAGAGGAGCCTGTTTATCCAGCCCTTGCTATCTGTTGTATTTCTCCTTTAATATTGCTTGGAAAAATGATCACCTTTACACAGCAACAGATTGTAAACATCAGACAATTTGGTATCGTAAACTCCATTTCTGCCCTTAAATATTCTCTTGGGAAAGAAGCAACCCTCTGAAGTTCTCCAGGAGCAGGAAGATATATCTGTGATAGCAGAGGTTCAGTAAATTGAATAGGAAACTAAAAGGATCACACAGCACCAGAGTACTTCAGCTTGGAGGAACTGTGAGGTAACTCAGTCCATCAAAACTCAGATTCTCCTTCGCAGACAGGAGCAGGGAGGAGGATGGGGTTTGTGTAATGTGTCCTTTCAACTTTCCAGTTAAATTGGGTTCCCCTGGGGACCCTCCAGATCCCCTTCTGCGAGGCTGAGCCTTCCAGCAGGCGTTTGTCCCCTGCCCACGGCAGCAGCGCTGCACGAGGAGGACACAGATTTACATCTCCTGGTGGCACGAGTTGTCTTCTCATCCCAGCAGTGCCTGCTGGCTCAGGAGGGAGTGTGAGGAGCAGGGACAATGCCACATGATCCTTCCCATAAATACATGGCCAGGATTTACATTCCCAGCTCCTGGGAACAAGCAGGTTCAGGACTTTCTCCTCTGCAGCTGCAGTGAATTAATAGCTGCTAATGGGGTGATGCTCCAGAAATGGGATTGGTGTGTCCTTGAGCCTCTGGGCTCATGGCCCCTATAGCATCCTGGGGTGGTGAAGTCCCACAGCTCATCTGTGCTGTCTGGAATGTATTTTTGAGGGTTTGCTTTACATTCGTCACTTGATAACTTTATTTGTGTCCCAGTTGTGTCATGTGGAACTGTGGAAGAATCACTCCCTCATCATCTTTATTTTATAATTCCTGATTTAATACATCTGTATCAGATCCTGTTTTACCAGCTGTAGAATCAAAATGCTTGTTTTCTTCTCATGTTAAAAGTGTTGTAGGTTTGGGGGGGGTTTGGTGTTTGGGGGTTTTTGTTTGTTTGATGTTGGTTTTTTTTTTGTTTTTTGTTCATACCTTTTGCGTTGGTTGTTGTGGTTTTTTTGGGGTTGGTTTTTTTTTCTGTTCATACCTTTTGCATTTTTTTTTTGTTGTTGTCGTTTTTCTCTGCTCTCTTTGTTATTGTCTGGCAATAATAATTCCTCTGCGTTGTCTGCTAAGCATCACATTTGCTGTGGCTCTCAGAGCTGTTGGCCTTGCAGCTGAGATTGCTCTGCACAGTGGTGCTGAGTGAGAAGCTCTCAGTGTTTACCTTACACTTCAGACCTGTCTGCTTCCCTTGGCATTCCAGCTGCCCTTCTATCACCCCAGCTAGCCCTCAGTGGTTTATCAGGGTGGGCTGACCCTGGTGGGGTGCCAGGTGCCCACCAAAGTGCTCTGGCACTGCCCTGCTCAGCTGCCCAGGGGAGAGAAAATACAATGAAAGGCTTGTGGGGTGAGGAAAGGGCAGGGAGTGATCACTCAGCACTTACTGTCGTGGGCAAAACAGGATCAGCTGGGGGAAAAAATGTAATTTATTACCAATCAAATCAGAGTAGGATAATAAGAAATAAAAACTAAATCTTAGAACACCTCCCCCTGCACCTCCTTTCTTCTTGGGCTTAACTTCATTCCCAAATCCTTTACCTCATCCCCCCCAGAGGTGCAGTGGGGGGGGTCCTGTTTTATCTCCCCATCACTTGGGTGCCTTGTGTGAGGCTACGATTTTTTGCAGTAAACTTCTGATTTTGATTATTCTGAGTGATTTCCTGTTGTCAGCAACCTTCATCCCTGGGCTAGTCAATAATTTTCCAGATCATGTGTTAATCTCTTCAAATCCACAGGTCCCCTGTGTGTTTTCCTGCTGGGGAGAACTGATAACTGAGCTATAATTTTAGAGAACTACAGTTCTTTTCCTGCAATATCCAAACAGGTCTCTTTTTGAAGCTTTTCGGTGAACTGCATGGAAAGAATTTGGTGGTCTTTGGTCTTCTGCACATGACTCTCAGCACCAACATGCACCAACTGAGCAGGGACTTGAGTGAGTGTTGAAGGAACCTCCCTTCACCTGCTCTGTGCCCTGTTTGGTTTGGAGGGATGCTCATTACTGCCTTGGTTGGGACAGATTCAGCCTCTTTTGGGATTAGATGGACATTTGAGGATGAATCACCACCAGCCCTGAGGCATTGCTCATAAATGAAAAATGTATTTTTGGGGTTTTTTTTAGGTAAATTTATGAAGCTGAGCAGTGATTTTTTGCTGCAGCCATTACTGTGTTATGAATTTTTAGACAGAAAAATAGCAAGCAGATAACTATTGATCATCTGATAGTCCTCATATTTAGATTCACATAAGTACAATTTCCCTTTGTTGGTTTGCTCTGTGGCCCTAGTCTGGCCATCAGAATGAAGTAATGTTTACATATTTCAGTTTTATGGTTCTTTTTTTCAAAGCCAGAACTGTCTGATCAATGCTGCAGTATTTAATATCCTTTGCTGTATTTTCTTAAATTGTATGATAGTGTTTGCTGCCATGGTGGAATAAAACTCTAGACAGCATAATGTATCAAAAGTTTATATTGAAATTATTTTCAGTAGTATTCCAGTGATAGATTTTAATGGCCATCATGTGAGCTGTTTACCAGATGCATTGACATATTTAGATTGCAGGGTTTTTGTTGTTTTTGTTGTTCTGCTATTTTTAAATTTTTTTTTTTTTAAGAGAAAGCCAAATTCTGTCAATCTGATGGAAGTTCATACAGAAATGATGTCAGGCAGGGTGCCCTGCCTGGGACTCTGCTGTAAGACACACTGGGTGTGTCTGCTCTGTGATTGTAGCCCTTAAGCTGCCCACATACATTTTAAAATAAACACCTCTCAGTATTTCTATAAAAATTGAAGAATAACCACAAAGAACATTTCTCCATTATTAAGTAGAGCTGACTACAATTCTGTAGTTGACTGTGCTCTTCAGAGCCAGGGCTGTTTGCAATACTGTGGCTCTATTTGAGTTTATTTCCATCAAGCTTTGGTGGGTAACACCAAGGTCCATTTTCCACACAGACTTTCCCCTGAATTTGCTACAGATGTGGAGTGAGGTGTGTTTGCTGCTCCAGCCTTTGCTGCTGCTGTTCCCTGCCCCAGCCCCAGCTCAAAGTCATGGAATGTGTTGTAGGACAAGGGAGAACAGCTTCAAGCTGAAAGATGGAAGGTTTAGATTAGATTAGATATTAGGGAGATTAATAATTAAATAATAAATTAATTATTTAATTAATAATTAAATAATAATAATAAAATTATTATTTTCTCCCTAATATCTAATCTAAACTGTTAGTTTAGATTAGATATTAGGGAGAAATTGTTCCCTGCGAGGGTGGGGAGGGCCTGGCACAGGTTGTGCAGAGAAGTTGAGGGTGTCCCATCCCTGGAGGTGTTCAAGGCCAGGTTTGATAACCTGAGCTAGCAGAAGGTGTCCCTGCCCATGGCAGGGGTTGGAACAAGATGATTTTAAAGATCCCTTTCAACCCAAACTGTTCTGTGATTCTATAATAAATTAAGGTATTCCTGCAAGTAGATGAGGTGCAGGGTAGCAGTAAATCAGCACATTATTTGTGAGCTAGGATATGATATTATATGGCAGATACTGAGCCCTGTGTAGTTAAATTCAAGGAATCTCACAGAATGTGTGAAGTTTAGCTGTGTGCCCTGGCTTTTCTTTAATTTGGTACTTTTTGTGCAGTTATAAGTGGAACCCTTGGAGACACTGCTTATTAGTGTTAGGGGTTGAATTTATATCTTCTTGGAAGTCGCTAAAAGAAAAAAAAAAAAACAAAAAATGAATGTCTGAAATATTTTATGCCAAAAAAATGTTCAGTATAAATGCTAATTAGACCAAAATCCACCTGGATTTTGAAGACTGGTACATTTGTTAGAGTTTTGGTATGGAGAAACTCCAGTGTGGAAATACATATATTGAAGCTTGTTAAGTTAATATAACATTGTACCTAAAGCTGGAGAGCTCTTCTATAGTGTGAAACAGCATGGAATTTCTAATGGCTGTACGTTAAAATTGTGCAGGAAATCTGGCAGGAGTCACACTTGTGACCCTTCTGGCAAATCCCAGCTGCTGCTTGTGTTTTGCTGTTCGTGTTTGTGTTGAGGATGCATTCTGTGAGCTGCTTCTGTGCACTTGCTACTTCCGCTCACACTTAATTTTGGTTTGCTGATGTATTTGGCCACTCTTCGTAGTGCTGGAGGTTAGGATCTTCAGAGAATGAATAATCTTGGCAGAGTTTTGGTCTGATGAGCTGTGAAGATGATTTTTCAGAAGACAGTCTTGAATCAGTGTGGGTTTCATTCCCCAATTGTTTCTTTCCCTTGTATTAATGCTAGTTCAGTCTTTTCTCTTCTGGAAGTTGTGATCTCTCAGCTCTGAAGGGCTTTTGAAAGAAGGGTTCGTGCTGGATTTGTGGGGGAAAAGCTTTAGTAGTATTTCTGAACTGCACTAAGGAAAACTGAAATGGTACAAAAAATCATGAAAACTGGTTTTAAAGGTTAAATAGAGAGGGCAAGCATGGTGTATTTTTTAGTCATACATTAAAATCACATTTCTTACCTGAGAGGTGCAGAGACAAATTAGTGATGACACCTTTCTGACACTGTAACATTTGTCACTTTGGAATGAACGATTGAAAAAATTATAGTTTTCGAGCTGTTCATTACCTTATGGACTAAGACTTGTGAACTGCTTGTAGTGCTGCAGGTCAGGCAGATGTGGCTGTGGCTGTGAGTCCTGGTACAGATGAAGGTGGCACTTCCCTTCCCAGTCCTATTAGCAGTTATTTTCCAGCACTTTCCCTCCACTGTTTACTCAGTTACCTGTTATTGAGTTGGCAGCTCTTGTTTCCCAGGACCCAGCGCAGTTATGTGGCTGCAGAATTCATTCTAAAATTGCTTTCAAGTCCTTTTTTTTCCCTCTCTTCTCACCAGTCTTGTTGCAGAGCTGTGGTTAACAAACCTCATTGCAGAACACGCTGGACGTGCTCCTGTACTGAGAACAGAGGCAAGGGGGAATGGCTTCCCCTAGATAGACCTATTACCACAAATTGGAATCACAGCTTGGAGTGATTTCCACACTCCTGGGGGAGGTCACTTGTTTCTAGGTACTGCGGGATCATCCCTGCAGTGAGCAGTAGGGCAGGAAAGCTTGTGCTTCTCCAGAAAGTAATTTCCTAAAAACCTTTTGTCCTGCTCCAGGTTGTGCGCAAAGTGAAAGAGGAAGGAGGGAAAGACAAGAGTGGAGGGGATGCTGCTGTCTACTAATTTTATTTTATTTGCCTTCCTTCAACTCACAAAACCTGAATATTGAGTTGTGCAGGAACATTCTGCAGCAATTTTCAATAGGAATTTGTTTGAAAAGGGTATCCACAGCACTTTCTCAGTGCAAGGTGTTGGGCTCTTGGGGTGGGAGGTCCTGGCTGATCGAAGTGGAGATGAGTCAAGATTCCCTTCTCCAAAACCCTGCTAAAAACATCACTGCGATGAAATAATTTAGTTGCATTGCTGTAATGTACAAATACAAACTAATTTCAAATCATAAAAGCCAGCATTTTGCAATCTATAGTTAGCTTGGTGCCTGGGTAAATAAATAATTGAAAGTCTAAATAAATAAACAGCTTTCAATGAAGCTAAATCCCAGTGGCTTCCATTGACTCAATAATGGTTGTGGCTAAATTCAGCTCCATGCCATTACGGGTGGCTTGGACTCCTTAATTCATTAAATTCCAAATCTCAGAGAAGATTCAGCACTTAATAATGTATTTGCAGGGCTGGATGAAATTAGTTTGGACTTGCATGTTATTTTTCTTCCCTAATAAATACAGAAATTAGTAACTACGGCGTATCCAGAGACCCTCAGGAGAAAATATCCCAAGGAACAGAGGTTTTACGGCATGGGGTGTGCTCATTTAATTTCTGGCTTATAGTGTATTCAGCAATGATTTTTAAAGAATTTTCTGGGACTTCACAGCCAGACTTTAGGTAAAAAGAAGATAGATTTTTGAATTAGAAGTATGTAAAGACTGGAGGGAGGGATTTTTTGTGAATTTTATCAGGATGACTGTGCATTTAGACATAGATATTAGATCCAGTGCTCACAGAAACTTGCTAAATTTGCCAAGAAGCATTAGCAATTAACGTAGTTAATTAACAAGAAGCTATGTTAAAATTAGTTTGGGGGGGAGGGGGAGAGAGAGTGAATTGTAATTAGAAAAAGAAATCACAGCTGTTATTGAGAGGATTGGTGGGGAAGTTCTCAGGTCTGGCTGTTGGAGAGGCTCTGCATTGCGGCTCTGCCTGGTTCATTCATTACATCCTCCGTTTTCTAGGAAAGCTCTTTGGGGTTATGTATCACCATTTCCAGGCATTATTGACTGCCCTAATCAAATTTTACTTCTGCAGGGTAACATACTAAAAAAAAAAAAAAGGAATTTTTTTTTTTTTTCCCCCAGAACTTCCCAGAAAGGTGAGGCTCTGAGAGTTTCTTGAGCATTTAACGTTCAACAAATTATGCTGATTTTCTCCAGTTAGGGTTTTGGATCCTGCTGAGTAGAATTTGCTCAAAGAAAAATGCTGCCTTTCCCAGCTTCTATTACTCTGCATGCTGTTACTAAGCAGTGAGGAAAAATCAAGGCATTTATCTTGGCAAATTGAAATGAGTTTCAAACTAGAAATATGTGAAAGTTGCTAATGAAGTAGTGAATGTCTTACACATACCATTTTATTTTCCCAGTGAAAAATGAACTACAATTAATTCAATAGATTCTTGAACAGGCCTGATGTGAGCTCAGGGAATTTTCAGGTCCTTCTCACATATCTTTATTTCAAAAATAAAATTGGGCATATGGATTACGATGTGTGAAGCAAGCCTGAATTTCAGGTTCACTGTGGCACAATGAGGCACACGATCAGTAGTCTACATTACAAATGTTTTAGTGGGCTGCTCCCATGGTGGTATAGAGGAGATATAATTTATCCTGTCACAAATTATTCTTTCTTGGCTGGTGTAATTAAACATTTCCACAAAAGGTACCAAACTTACATAGAAAAACACCCTCTTATCCATGTGTTCTGCATAGAGGGGAGAGGATTTCCTGCTGTGTCCTACAGTCAGAGTTGTAATAAGATTCATTTAGCTTCAAGAGAAAGCAAATTCCAGCCTTGTTGTTGAGGCAGAATTGAGACCTGGACAAATGAGGTGAGACAGGCTGGGTTTGGGTGGTCAGGGCTCTCAGGATTCCTCTCTCATGTGCCATTCATCATCCCCACTGAGGCAAATTCAAACCTCGTGCTCCTTCTGTGTCACCTTGAGGCTGATCCCCCCAGTCCTCCCTGTGCCCTGAGTGTGAGAGTGCCCCGGGGGTGTGAGAGCAGGGTTTGTGGCAAGGCTGGATGTGCACCAGGTCAGCCGTGCTGCCAGCTGGTACTTTTTAAAGATACGCTGGGAAAAGCTTTGCAGGGTGGCTTGGGTCACAGATTTTGATAATTTTTAAATAGATGGGGCCCAGTCACCAAAGAATGGGACCTGCTGTTTGTACACAATCAGTCTGTAAGTAGCATCACCGAGGAACTCTTCTCTACATCTGCAGGGACAATACCTGTGAGGAGCTCTGGTTACTGTATTTATATTTTTAGTACACGAATGAGGAGTCTGATGTCTCTGTGGCTCTTGTGAAGTCCATCCATAGGTAGTGAAGCTAGCTTGGTGTCTTCTAAACACCTGAAATCTTATTGCTTATTGCTCTGGTTGCATTCAAGAAAGGTTAAAAGAGATAATATTTTTACTCTTTTTTAAAAAGATTGGCTTTGTAGTTTAACATAACATTTATTTGACTTTTTAATGCAGTCGATACATCCCGGAAAGGTCTGTATGTACAAGCAGTTCTATTTAAGGATTATTAGAAATGACATTAATAGCAAGCCTAGTAGCTTCTGCTTCCTATTCTCCTCTAGAAATCATGATCCTTTGTTTTTGCTGACATAATTACCTCCATATGAGCCAGTTCTAAGAAGGCAGAATTAAGAGTTCACATTATAAATGAGCAGCAGGAACAGATGGACTGAGAAAATAGTCAGGTTTCATGCAAATATCAATAAAGGTGATTAGGAAAGCAATAAAAGCATTTGGCTCATATGTTCCTTTGTATTAATAAAGACTGCCTAACTGGAAAAGGCATGAGGCCAGGTGGAGGTCTGGAATGTGAGAAGTTGTGCTTCTGCACATTGCAAAGCCATGTTTTGGGTTGTGAGAAGATGTCACTGCCCTGTGGTGTTACACTGCCAGGCCTAATACTAAAATTCATCCTTTTTGGTGTAACTTAAGGGCTGAAAGCACCATGTTTCATCCAGTGAATCAGATACCGAGCTGAGGAGCTTAAATTGGATTAAAACTCTGCTGGGAAGGGGTAAAATGGACTGTGGCTGTTCTGGCCCAAGTTTCTCTTTTTTGGTTTGTGAATCTCCATGTGCAGATTGCCCTGACTGAGAGCCTTCCTCCCCTGCCTCCCTCCTCACCGTCCTGCTGGGATCAGTGTCCTGCACTGCTGTGCCTTGGCTGTCCCGTGGTGATTCTGGGGCACTCCTGGATTTCTCTGAGCTCATCAGGAGCTGTGCTTGTCCTGCAATCAGGAGCCAGAGAGGAGAGCAGCAGAGCCCTGGCAGCACAGAAAAATGTACATATCAGGTCTGTTGCACATGGCTACATATTCCCCTGCAGGATTTTCTTTGAGGCAAATTTCACTGTACATTCTGTAGCATTTGCACGTTCACTCGCAGGTCTCTGGGCTCGTGGGAATCTCAGCACACACTTTTTTGGGTGTTGTTTGCTGGGCTCGTGTGGGATTGTTCCTGTGGAGTTGATGTGCACATGCATTGGGGGTTGAATTTCTGGACAGACAAATCGGGTCAGTAGCTCAGAGTTGCCTCTCAGCTATCTGGAAAAATACCTCAGAATTTGTCTGAACATCATTTCCTAGCAGAGATATCTGGGAAACCTCATCAGCCCTTACCTAAATCAGAAGGTTAAGGCTGCCTCCCCCTTTTCCTCACATGCTCAGAACTGCTAGGAGTCACAGCAATGAAGACATGTATTTTTTGTGGCGAATACTAAGTGTATGTGTAAAATGCTATATTTACCCCAAAACCAAAAAGTAATTTCCCAATCAGATAAAGAAAGGCATTAAATGACTTTTTTCCCCTTATTTTTTGTTTGCTAATGAATGAACACTTGGAAGAAAGTAATTCTTCACTTAAAATTCGGTTGTAAATACAGGAAATGCTCTCTGCTCTAAGTGAGTCCTTAGGCAGAGTAAAGTGGTACAGTGAGATCTTTGATGTCAAGAGGCTTTTTCATTGAATGTTTTAGGTTTGCCTTCCTGGAAGAAAATCTCTTGTGACTGTCCCTGACTCATGTATGTTTTTCTAGCTCTAAATGTGGGGTCTTGTTGTGATTCAGAGAGGCCTTTGAAAAGTAATACTGGGGTGCATTTGCATCTCTTGTTATCTTTGAGCCACTTTGAAATACTGTACATTCAGTTACTTTTTCTTTCACTTAATAACATTTTTTCTCCTCAATATTAACAATTCTTATTAAACCTTGGCTGTAACTTTACTTTCCTTAGTTTTGCTGTAGCCATGAGGATTTCCAGAGCCCACTCTCCTTTATGCAGGCTGCTCTGGGAGGACAGGAGAGCTTTCTCAGCTGGAACCAAAGCCTCATGCATTTCACTTAGCTTTTGATCGATTTTGTTGCCGCTCGCTGTTGGTACTGTATTGAAATAGTATTTTTATTGTTGTAAGCTCCTATGTGCTGTGGTGCTTGGCAATCTAGAAATGTGTTAAATAATATTGATTTTTTTTTTTCCCTGCTTGGCAAGCATCTCATTCCACTCTATCTCTAATACTATTTTAAGTATCATTTACTGGTTTTATTTTGTTTCTTGTTTATGACTGAGCATCTCGCAGAGCAAGGGGCTACCACAGCTCCAAGAGAGAAGTCCTGAGAGAGAGAGCACTTATAAAATAAACCTTTCAATTCTGCTGCTAACTGCCTTTATATAACAAGATGAGTTTACATATTACATTCCTATGACATCATTCAATAGTTGGTGTGTGTCAGAAAAAGAAAAATTACTTTTCTTTTCACTGCAGTGCATATAACCTGTCAGGTAGTCACCCTAAATGACAAATACACTTCCAGAAAACATCCAGGTGATAAAGTTGTGGTTTCCAAAAGTGATTTTCATTGCAGCTTTTAAGGGAGCACAATGGCCTTTTCAGCTATGGTAATTGTCTCTTTCTGTTGAGACTTGTCTTGAAGTGATAGTGGGAGGTCAGTTTTAAATCAAAAGGTTAATGTAGTGGTTTATTGTCACCATTTATTTGTTTCACTTCTGCTCTGTACAGATTTGCAAAACTCTGAGTTATTTCTGACCACGGAATGTTTCTTTAATAAATAGTGCTTCTATCCCAAATGCCACACAACTGTTGAAGCATTTCATGCTGGAGCTCCAGACCTCAGGTCAGGCTGTTAGTGTCTCCTCTAAAGCTCTGTGTGTGTGTGAGGGGAATGGGGGGAATATTTTTCCTGAAAAGATTTCTTTATTTTAAACTTCTGAACAGAAATTTTCAGGCTAGATTTCCTAAGTATGGAAAAATACTAGCAATTCTTTTTCCATTTGAAAAGCTTGTGCCTTGTTGCATGGAAGGAGGTAAAGAACCCTTCCAGGGCTGGGGCAGCCACAGCTTCTGTGGCCAATGGTGCCAGGGCCTCACCATCCTTGCAGTCAAGAATTTCTTCTTAATACCTAATCTAAACCTGCCCTCTTTCAGTTTGAGGCCATTCCTCCTTGTCCTGTCACTCCAGGCTCTTGTCCCAAGTCCCTCTCCAGCTCTCCTGGAGCCCTCTAGGCACTGCCAGGGGCTCTGAGCTCTCCCTGGAGCCTTCTCTTCTCCAGGTGAACACCCCCAGCTCTCAGCCCTGTGACCATTTCCATGGGAGTGGGGTTTTATTCCCATAAGTTAGCATGAGCTGAAGTGCTCAAAACTCATCTCAGTCTTCTGAGTAATAAATCAGGCATTTGAAATGAAATATCTCTTCTCAGTAGGTACCACACTTCGTCTTACTGAGACCTGATATTATCTGTGTTTGGAGGCGAAGGCGCCGCTCAGACAAGTTTGTAGCATCACATCTGTGTGAGTTCCGTTCCAGTTACGCTGATATCACAATGCAAATCTCACTCCCTTTTACTGATGTAAACAGAGCCTTTTTCTGAGCTTCGTTATGCAGCTCATTTACAATTTTAACGAAGGCATGTTGGGGGAGTTAAATTTTGGAGATAATGTTCATGCGGAGTGTTATTTTTGTCTGATGCTACAGTTGTATGCACGACGATTTACACATGAATGTAAGACATGAATCCTAATTAACTTCCAGTCCAAACTGAGCACAATGCAGAGTACAGCACTGGGGCAGTGAGCAAAGGGGAGAGGCAAAGCATATGGTGACATTAAGATAATAAAATACTGTGACAAAGGTCTGTTTCCAGTATCCATTTGAGTTTCACTGACCTGTTTTTCTAAACCAGACCTGCCCCTTGGAACTGTCAACAACAACCACTGTCACCATGAGTCTTTGCCATAGAATCTCTTTGATAACCTAATTCTCCTCAGCCAATTGATTCCTGACCTGACTTCCATTCTTGTTTCGAATGGTTTTCTTAATAGCTCAGCTAACTCCAGTTGCCAGCAATTGATACTTATTAAACTTTTTTTTAAACATACCCCAGCATTTTCCCACCATCTGCTTTTAAACTGCCCATTTGTGGGGATTCTTTGCATAAATATTTTGTGGTTCATTTGATTCTCTGCATAATTAATTAATTGCTTCTCACTTAGTTTTCTGCATAACTAATCTACTGCCACATAATTAACAAACTCTTTAATTCCTTATTAATTATTTGCTGTTCTTTTGAATATATGAATTAATTGACTTTAAATTTGCCACTGTGGTGATTTGACATCTAGTTAATTGTTTTGATTAATCAATTAATTAGCTGCTTAATCTCTGCTTAAAAGTATAACCCCATGACTGCCTTGCAAATGTTCTAGCATCCTTCCCTGCTCTCTTCTCATACAGTGCTATCATCTCATCCACATCTGGGTGCTCAAATTATTGTCCAGACATGTGGACCTTTTCAGTTTATGTGTGTCCCTCTGGTAAAGCCATCTCTAGAGCCCCAGTGATGCTCCTTTTGTTGGATCTTCCTCCAAATAGGTTTGGTTTTTTTTCATGTTTTACTCTGGTCTTGCACTGGCACCACCAGAGAGATTTGACTCTGCTTAGTTATGCCGAAAAGGGGAGAATCAGGAAGAAAGGCATTAAAATATTGAGGCATGAAGACCCATGAAATGAAGGTGATACAAGAACAGACTTTGGGAAGTTTTGTTGCACACAGGATGAGGATGTTTACGATTCAATATAACTGCTGAATAAATTTTTGGTAAATTGATGTAGCTGATAAAGTTCCCGAAACTTTAAATTTATGTATAGCTCTTTCACTAGACCTTCTTTTTCTCTGGTTCTTTATAGTAGAAAGGAACCTTTTCCCTTCACACTTTGCTTTATTTATGTGGTAATCCTGGAGTTAAGATTTCACATCTGGTTGCTGTAGAAACCACTGTTCTCTTTGAGAACAGGACCTTTAAAAGAGGTTTTGCCTGAACAAGTAGTTTGATGTTATACATCATGAATAGGGCAACGAAACCCATATGTGATGTGATGAAAACATCTTCCAAATGGAATGTTTTTTTAAAGTTTTCCACAAGGTGTCAGCTGTTCTTCGAAGGTATTAAATTGTGGCTTCTTATGCAAGTGGGAGAGTGGGAAGTAAAATGGTTTTATCAAACATGTAATGTGAATTGCAGGGGGTATGTTCATGAGCATTACATTTAACAGCAAGAGAATAACCAGATGAGAATCCAAATAGGTTGGGTTCATTCTTATGTTTGGTGGGCACTGTCCAAATTTATTGCCTGACGTTGATCAATCTATAGACCGAATAATGGGAGAAGCTGCCAGAAATGAAATACTTCTGAAGCACTTGAAAATGTGTTATAATAAAACTGTTAGCAATGAAAATTGTCAAATGCATGATGGGATAGGTTATGCTGTTGAGTGTGCAAAAGTTGCAGTATATTTGATACGTATGCTATGATATATCCTAAAAAGGAGTGTTTAGCATGATCAGGTGCCTGCTGAATGTTAGTGAAAGGCTGGAGGTGGTAGAGCTCCCAGGAGCTCCTCCTCCTCCTGCAGTCAGCAGCTTTGGCAGCTCCATCTCCATTCCGTGGGGCTGCAGACACCAACTGGACGTGGACCGACCCACCTGCAGCTGGCCAAATTTAGATGTCTTGCTCTTGAGCTGAATCCTACCCCCAGGCAGGATTTTGATTAAACACTTTGGTAGGAAGGCGCCAGCTGGTCCATGAAAAGTCACCTTTAGCAGTGGTCTCCATGCCCAAATGTGTGGGACTCTCTCTCCTCTGACTGAAAACACTGGAAAATATCCAGAAGTTGTTAATATTTCAAGGGAGTGGATGCAAGAGCCTGCTAATCCTTTTTTACCTCCAATTTGTCTGAAACTGATTATTGTGAAAAGACATTTGGCAATATGCGCAACCTACGAGCTTGTGTTTTTGCTGGAAGTGCAGAGGTGAAGAATTTAAAGCAATTTGCTTTTCTTTATTTACTTTAGGCAATTCAACTTGAGGCTTTTTCAGGGCTGTTTTGCGACATATTGAGTCTAATTCATAAAGAGTCTGAAACAAATGGATTCACTGTGCTTGTAGGGAATAACAATGAAAAGCTGCAGTCGAGGTTGTTGTTATTCCATATTCTGGTGCTACGTTAGTGTGTGATACAGTGAGTGTGCTGCCAAAAATGGATCATCTCTTAGTCCTGTGTGTATCATACAAATATAAAAAGTTAGATAACCCAAGCCCTAAAAATGTTCATATTGAAGATTTGCCTTTGCAAAAAAAAAAATTACTTTGAGAAGAGGTTCAATCTGAATGAAAAATGAGCTTAAAAAAAACTTAAATTGCAGGAGAGATGTCATAATGTAATAGAAATATGTAAGAAAGTGATATAGGGGAATTAATTAAAATTTTTATCATCTATATATGTATACATTTACCCTTATCATCAGCATTTCTTAATACTGAGAAAAAATATGTCAACAACTCAGTGGTCTACAGGTATTATTAGAGAAGGTGAAATAGCTGAGCCTGCAGGAATATAGTTCCCACTCAGCTCTGTCTCATTGCAGTTTTATGTCAGTATAAATTCACTGATTCAGTGAAATTCAGCCCACACCTTGATTTCTGTGTCTAACTAAAGCTGTGCAAGCAGAAGGCTGAAAATTTCTCAGTTTCTTTTTTATTTACTGCAGACAGAGTATTATTCTAGTGTGGTACAAAAGATAACATGGTTATTCCTTTTAATATTTTAATTTTTTAATGACCAGAACTTTGTCCTTGACTTCCTGTATGTTTAATAGCTCACTCAGAAATTAAAGGTTATTCTCATAAATATGTATTTGATTTGAATTTTAGTATTTTATAGCCTTACTTTTTAAATGTAGAAGAAAAAACATAAAGACCCTGCCATTACTGACTTGTTTAAAAATCTGTCACAATTGTGCCATCTTGTTATTGATTTCATCAGCAGAATTGAGAAACAGCACTTCAAATAAAAACATCTAAAACAATGACTTCTCATGAACATGAACATATTGAATACTGACTGATTTCTTTTTTTTTCCCAAGTGTTTGCCTATCTTTCTACTAGAAGCATAAGTTTGAGAAAATAGGTAAAAAGTAAAACCTGCGTCTGTCTTTTGGCAGGATTTGGTGTATTTATTTGTGATTGAGTGGTTGCAATTGACAAAAAGGATGGAGGCAGAATAGCAGAAGCCATTGTTCTGTCAAGGACCTGTGTTGCACCTCAGCTTCTGTGGTCTGGTTTTTAATCATTATATTTAATAATTTTTAACATCTGAAAGTTGTAAGAGAAGATGCAATGTTTATACCTGAAGTATATCAGCCTAAGAATTAGATTGGCATTGTTTTAGCAAAACTTTGGAAAAGTAACTTTAAGTGTTAAGTGGAAACTGGCTTTCTGTGCTGCTTGCTCCTCAATTAAGAATTTATTTAGAATTTCTATTTATTTGAAAATACGATATGGGAGAAACTCAATGTTCAGCAACCTAATACTTTAATTACCCAGTATTAAATTTTGCTTAATTATCGAACAACACATGGAACTGTTTGACATTTGAATAAAACATTATCAGAAGCTTGCTTTTAAATCTAAAAGTCTAAAGAAAAAAAGCAGGTGCTGAGACATTTAATAATGCTCAGACATTTAAAAAACTGCCTTGAAAGACAATGGAGGGTTTTAATGGAAGATTTAGAAATAATTTAGCTGTTATTATTCAATTTATGTAAGAAGCTGAGCAGCAAATTATTTTTATATCTGGGTACATGCTGCAGTACTTTCAGCAAAAATAACATAAGTTTGCCTTTGAATTTGTATTAAAGTAGCCCAGTGTTGTCTTACAGCTTTCCAGAAATTAGGGAGTCATCTGTACCTGTACAGCATCACCTTTGCCCTGCTGAACTTGAGCACTCAAATCAGGTAAAATTTAAAAAAAAAAAGAAAGTAAAAAAAAGTCTATATTGAAACACTGGGCTTGATCTTAGAGGATTTCTTTTACCCAGCTCTTGTGTGGAGCATCACTTACCAAAATAAAGACTTGTCTTTTCACTGTGTTTAGAGATTACCTATTCCCCATAATTCATGTGAATGGGAGAGGAGGTAATTGATTTTCAAATCTGTGGAGTAAACCAAAAAGTGCCCAGAGAAGCTGTGGCTGTCCCATCCCTGGAGGTGTCCAAGGCCAGGGCTGACAGGGCTTGGAGCCACCCTGGACTATTGGAAGGTGTCCCTGCCCATGGCAGGGGGGTTGGAATGAGATGCTCTTTGAGGTCCCTTCCAACCCAAATCATATTATTATTCTGTGAAAAATCCTGGAGTTATCTCTTAATCAGAATCTTTGGTAGACTTGTGGTTTGAGCATTCCAATGACAGCAACTCTTCTATAAAATACAGGAAGTTGGGGTGGACTTCTCCCAGGTCACTTCTGTAGGAGATATAGTACTGTGTTTGATTAAAAATGCTCCCGAGTTCCACTTGGTTCTGATTCGAGCTTCAGGAAATGGAGAAATCTGTTTTCCTTTAATTCTCCTTTCCCTCTGTCAGGTGGGAGCTGCAGAAACCAGAATGAAATTCTTTCGGGCCCTGTCACCCCTAACTCTGAGTTCCCTCATTTTCATCAGCTTCTTTATAACCACGAGGCTCCAGAAGGACACACAGCAGTGCTGGATAAATGAAGCTCCACATCAGTGATGTTCCTGAGAACTTTGCTTGCCTTGCTTAAGAAGATGAAATAAAGCACAAAGGAAAACCTTCCAGCCCAGTGAGCAGCACTGGAGTTCTGCTCCTTCACCTTTTGGCAGTGACTGCCTCAGCCCCAGCGCTGGGGCTGTGCTTCCTCTGCATTCCTCTCTTCTTATCCCTGACTCTTTCCTAGAAATGACAGATTTCGCCAGGAAAAGTGACTATCAAGGGATTAGGGAAAAGGTGAGGGAAATGGCATAGGACAGAAGGCCTCAGGGAGGATTTTTTTAACAGAGGAAAGAGGAAGAACATGGGGTTTTAAGAGTTTTCACAACTTGACTATGTGTTGTATATCAACATTCAGAAATAGATTTTGCTTCTTAAATAGTCATACTATTCAAAGCATGCTGCTAAATTTTAAATTCCCCTGGATGGGATTATCTGTCTTGTTGATTATTGTCCTAGTAGCTGAAAAAATTGGAATTTGAGCCCTCAGTGGATGGATCAGTAGCAACAGCTTCTCCCCGTCTGAGGCAGTTCTCACTTCAGCTGAGTCCTGGGCTGCCAGGTGCTGTCTTTGAACTTCTTCATCCTTAAATCCTAGAGTGTAACACCCTGGCCCAATGTCAGTGAGTGCTTTTGAGTGTTTTTGAGATTGCTGCATACAGAAAAGGACGTAGCTTTTATGCACATAAATAATATTTGGCAGAACTATCAGCCTGAAAGTTGTTGGGTTTGACATTGTCCATTAGGATGACCGGACTGATTCTTTCCTCTTTTTCAAGGTTTTAGGTCTTTTCGTGAGACTTCTTCCATCCTTGAGCCACTTCTTGAAATGTGATGATTTTAAATGGAAAAGGCACAGCAAAACTGTTGCTTTTCCGGTTCAAGTATTTTTCAAGTATTCAATCTGATTTTCATAGTTGTTATGTATGATAGGACTAAACTGAAGCACAAGGGTTTAATGCTGTTAAGAGCTGTTCCTTTGCTTTGATTCATTTTACCACCAATTTCCAATTATTTTTTACTCTCCTTCCAATATATATCCTCTTTTTGATCCCGAAAACATCTTCTGAGCTTCAGTTGCCCACTAGGTATTTTCTTCATAGGAAAGTTGGCATTGCTGGTTGCTTTCCTGCTTGGTTTTGAATTTTGGTAACATCCTGTCTCAGTAACTTTGGCTTTTCTATGCTGTTTTGTTCTATAATTGTATTCCAACAGAGTTGCAGAACATGGATATCTTTGAGCTGTTAATTAGCAGTGGAAGCAGGAATGTGTAGTAAGCTTTACAAATTTAACATCTAATTTTAAAATGGTGAAGTTATGTTTCAGGTTCTGCAGAAGATAGAAAAAGGAGCAACAGAAAATTTTCATTTTTACCTTTTCTTCAGAAACCACACGCTGAGGTACCGGAAAGTATCTAAGGATAAATGGGAGAACAGAAAAACAAAGAACTCCTAAGCCTCATCATGCTGGAATTTAACAACCTGAGAGATTTTCCAAAGACTCTGTTTTAAAAGTTCCTTCAAATAATAGCTTAAGACTTGCTGAGAGCAAGCGTGGCCACATCTCTGGCAGCTTGCAGAGTGACAAATGACAATACAGAAGATCTTGAAGCATTTAATAGTCTTAGTTGTGTTTGCCTGTTAACACTTACTTTTAAAAAATTTCATAAAAGTCAGTTGTTATTTGCATTTCTCTCAACATAACCAGGACCACATTTAAAGTTGCAAAATAATAATAATAATAATAATTTTTGGTATAGGCCAGCCTGATGCAGCAGCCTGTTGGAAGGATTGCTTCCAGCTGTGATGCTGATTTTTTCACCCCAATTGTCCTTTAGTGGTCTTTGTCAAGCTGTGTAATATTTGAAGACGACTGTTGTAATTAAGGCTGCTATTATTATTATTTCGTTACTTTGCATTGATAGGAAGGACCTGAGCTAAACCATCACACATTCTTATTTTCCTCATTTTTCTTGCCTGCTTTGGCACCCCATATACCAGATTTCATGTCTTTCATACACCCATTTAACATCACTAGGTTTAATAGGGCACAACAAACCAGAAGGAAAAGTATGGTGATAAAAATCCCTCCAGCACTGTAAGCCAGGGGACATTCACAAAATCCTATTGCTTTCTGCAGGCAAATAATGAAGAGATTCTATATACCAGCCTTTTCTACAACAGCTTCTACTTTTGATTCAAAATGCTTCCAATTTCATCAAATATTAACCTTTTCTTTTTAAACTCAGTTTCAAATCCTGATGGGTTTAAAGAAAATGTTCAGCTTGTTCATGTTTTAGCATGTTCATGTTTTTGCTGCTGCGCTTCTCCTGCTTGCAGTGTAGTACATTGAACTGTGTTTGTATTCAAGACCTCTTGATTTTCCTGCAATTCCACAAAGCTAAATAAAAGGACAGTTTTAATAAGCTGGGTACATTGTCATTACGTTATGAGTAGTGCTTTATGCAGTTTTTTTCCATATCAACATGAAAACAATGTTCTGGGCTTAGTGTGCTCATGGCAACAAGTTATGGTGAAAGCACCCAAAAATGAGAGACTTAGGGGCTGTTCTTTCATTAGGTGATGCACTTTTATTTTTCTCTATCTCTTCTTTCTTTTTGCTGATAGCCATTTGCTCTTCTGAACAGTTTTGAGAGCTGCCTCTTGTAACGTGATGAAAACAAAACTTTTTTTTAGTCCTGTATTTTAAATCTCACATCCTTTGTAAGTTGAAATGGCCATGTTTACACGAGGACATAAAGAGTTTGCACAGCGTGGGGTGTCAGTACCTGTAGGGTGAGGAACCAAAAAGGACTTCCTTTACAATGGGATATTGTGTGGCCAAGCTGTGTCTTCTCACTGCTGGAGAAGAAATAGTTCTGGTGGATGTCTCAGAGCTCTTCCAGTGGTACAAAAGGCCACATTCAGGCAGCACTTGTGGTTTGGAGATGGAAAAGGAGTTCTTGTCTGTGTGCTCTTGCTGCTGCTGTGGTTCAATCATTCTGTGAGAGATTTAGAATCATTCAATTCTAAATCAGCCCATGGGACGACACCACTGTGGCCAGCCTGGGCACTGGGAACAAGACTGAAGTTGCCTTTGGGGGTCAGACAGGCTGGAAGAGTTGGGAATGTCCAGCTTGGGATGAGAAGGCTCTGGGGAGACGTTGGAGCCCCTTCCAGTGCCTAAAGGGGCTCCAAGAGAGCTGGAGAGGGACTTGGGACAAGTGCATGAAGTGATAGGGCAAGGGGGGATGGCTTCAAACTGACAGAGGGAAGGTTTAAATTCAATATTGGGAGGAAATTCTTCCCTGGGAGGGTGGGAAGGCCCTGGCAGAGGCTGTCCAGAGAAGCTGTGGCTGCTCCATCCCTGGAAGTGTCCAAGGCCAGGCTGGACAGGGCTCGGAGCAACCTGGAATGGGGGAATGTGCCCCTGCCCATGGCAGGGGGAGGAATGAGATGAACTTTAAGGTCCCTTCCAACCCAAACCATTCCATGATTGTATTATATATGTCTGTATATTGGATTCCTGTCACTTTTTGGATGGTGGCATTGAAATCAGGCAGTGGCAGCCCAGTGTGGGCCACGAGGTTTCACAAGAGCCCAAGTAAGTTCCTTTCTCCACTGGCTGGAGAAGCAGGTGTTTTTCCATGGGAATTAAGCTCTATGCCGCTGTGTAACTCTTATTTGCTCATACAAATCCTATAAATATATCCTGAAGAGGCAGTTTAACAACCTGAATGTGCATCTTGTATCCTATCTAGCAAAAATCGGATCTAAAGATTTAAATTTCTGTATTTTTGATACTTCACTACTAAATAGCATTTTTGTCTTCAAAATATTTTTGAGACTCTGTGTAGATCATGCGCACAATTTTTGGGATGCAGCTGCTGGGAAAATATGAAGCCAAAACTGAAAAAGTACATAGAGTTTGCACCAACATTAGGACTCAAAAACTGTCCCTTTATTACTCTGTTTTCCATAAGGAAGAGAGGGAACAGGATTTACTTTCATGTGATAGGCTGGATATTTTTGGTACGTATAAACCATAGTTCCTTTGAGAGCTATGTGATTACCCAAACAGTGAAGAAAGATGGAAATTTTGTTTAACTCTCAGCAGGTGGGTGTGCAGTGCCCAAAAAAAGTAAATCACCTTGAAGTCACAGAGTTAAGCAAGAACAGTCAGCACTCTGCTGTCACGGGCTGTACTCTCAGAAATGGGAAACAAGATGATAGCTCTCCTTGGTTCAAAGCTGAGCCTCAAACTCCAGGTGTCTCAAGGACTTTGTGTGAATTTGTGTATCTTTTATGTGCGAGGTAGTTAAGGATGCTTGATGCTTCATGAAAGCCCACTGCTATGCCTTCAATATTCAGCTCCTAAACTAGAAAGAGGTTGTAACAGAAATGCCACGAAACTCAGGTTCTTGTCTGAAAAATTGAAGTGGACAGCATGAGGAAGGTGAGTGGAACAGGTTGAATTTATAATGTTTGCCTGGTCCTGTTCTGGAGAGTCAGGAACCCTTGATTCTGTGGTCGAGGCTGATCTGAGCATGACTTTAGGATGAAGAGGATTCTCCTCCAAATTTTGGAATCACATAGGAATTCCCCGTAGGTCACTCTCTAAATTTGCAGAGCAATAAAAGACTAACACTGCTGGAGAGGTGAGCAATTTTTTTCTACTTCTTCTCTTAGAACTGTTTCCATATTAATATCTTTCAGAACCTAACGATTTTTTTTTTTTACTTTTGTGTGTGTAGATTGTGAATCAAAGGTTCTTCTTGTAGCTGTTGTGGGGTGCACCTACCTCAGCTATCAGCTGCTGTCTGGAGTGAAGAAAAAGAGATGTTCATACATGCTCACTGTTAATGGGAAGAAAAAAATCAAAGAATGATCAGATAATCCAACAAGAAAAAAAAATGATGATGTTCTGTGTCTGTTCCTTGAGGATGGTTCTAAGTTATATGGAAGGTCTGGCAAAGTGAGCTTTGATATCTCTGCTGGTTCCTTGGGGCTCCATCCCTCACTCAGTATATATAGGATATGTATAGTAGATAGCAGGAAAAGGCTGATTTTTGTCCTTCTGTAGCAGGGAAATAGTTCTGTGTCCTACCTAAAACTAAAAATTGAAATGGTTATTTTTTGTTTTTTGGGTTTAACTTTCTTAACTCTGTCTCTTTGCTGTTCAAAGCTTCATCCTTTTCAGGAAAATATGTGGGTCCTCCCAGGGGTGGAAATGCAAGAAAAACTCCTTCCACTGCTTCTGCAAATGGTGCTCTAGGGTGCCTTTTCCTCCTCCTTCACGTGCAGGGATGCTCAACTCCTCGCACGGATCCTCAGGTGCACAACCATTCCCATGTAATGATTTCACTTGAGGATGCATTTGATCTAACAAACTCAAACTGAAATGGATTTTATCCCATCATTAAAACTTAAAAGAGCAAAAAGTCTCAAAGCCAGCAAGCCAGCCTTCAGAGAGAAGTTAACTGTGCTCATTTTACAGCAAGCAGCAAGTTCCCCAGCGTTGAAATTTGCTTGCGTAAGGTCAAAGTGAATTGACAAGGGATCCCAGACCAAGACCTAGAAACAGGGTTTCAGGGCTCTAATTACAAGCTGGAAAGGGAATAGTTGTCTTAAGCTGTTTTATTGCATTGCATCGTTGACCTGAACGTAGTCAAGAAAAATCAATATTTTCCATAGACTTCTGGAGTTGGCCTTGTGGGTGGATGAGGACAGGCTGCTTTATTTAATGAAGCTGATAGCATGAAGTAAATGCTGTCACAGAGTTTGTCACCACATATTGGAGGGAAAGCAATGATTTCTAAAGAGGCTGCTATTTGCACATTTATTGATCTCTTGGTGGAGCCGTAGCTACCGGTCCTTTTGTAATGCCAGATTATTTTATCAGTGACACATCGTGTGTTTCCTCCTCAGTCCATTTATATTCCCCTTAGGAACTGGCAGAGCATGGCAAAACAGCCTCGATTTTCTGGCAGGAGGTGGCATTTTCTTTTGGAGTTGGACCATTCACCCTCTATTTTTGCCATGCTAAAAATTTCTAATAATTAGAATTTCTATAAAAATAATTAAGAGCTGATGTAAGTCTGCTTATCAAGAGCCAGTGGGTTCTGACTGCAGGCTCTAAGGTTGTTACTTTCTATGCTGTGTCTTTCCAACACAAAAATAGGAGAGTCTCAATCTACTGTTCAGTGAAGCAAACACTTCTCAGGCACTCAGAGGATCCCAATAAGTCACAAAAGGCTAAATAAGAGAATATGCATCATTGTTCTTGACAGCCATAAAAGACAATTTATGACGAGTTTTGGCTCATGAATTTAAACACCAGTGGAATTAAGAAAGCCTCTTACAGTGCTACCAGAATGATGATTGCCAGTTGCAAATGACAGGGCTTTTTTAGATCTGCTCGCTGTGTGATGCGAAGTCACTTAGAGAAAGATTGACTTGGTGGTGTATTTTAATATTGTTAAACAGCTGCATGTACGGTATAATGAGTCCCTAACCTTGTTTGATCAAAGTGAATCCAGCAAACTTGTTAAAGTCCTTAAAGTCTCATAATTTATGAAGTTTAAAAATTATTTTAAAAATAGAGTCTAATTGAGGTACATATTGCCATTTCTGTTTCTTCATGCTCCACAAAGCCAATTAATTCTCTGAGCAAACCAAATGTGTGACAAGGAGGAATTGAGCATAGCTCAAGGGTACTCATATCTTTGAAGGTTTATTTTTGGATGGGATGCAGGCAAGAAACTTTTGAGCCTGTGAAATTCCAGAAGTGTCTAGGTGGCACCGAATGCCATCGATGTCTGAGCTCAGGGAGATGGATGGGATGGGGACACTGTCTCAAATGGGGATCTGAGAGGCTGGGGGAGCTGGTGGAGGTCATTTGGTGGTGTAAGTTGACCATGCAGATGTTGATATTTGTATCATCTATAGCAGCAAAATCAGCTTTTTATCTTGAGTGGGCAAGCACAGAGTTTTCATGTGTGACATCTCTTTTAAGGGGGCTTGGAGAGATGCAAATCTTAGAGTGTTTCCAGCTGCCACTGCACCACTAAAGGGAAAAAGAGGCTGGCCTAGGGAAATCCTGATCCAGATGGCTGGTGGAATTTTATGGCCCAGATTAGAGCGGTGCAAAGGTTACATTATCAGCAAGAACTTGCTGCTTTACAGACAAGTTTTTTAGGTTATCTTTAATATTCATAACTTCCAGATACTTAGATCAGTCCTCCTAACTCAGAGAAGATAAAAAAACCATTTCAGCAGTGGCTTATTAGTGCCATGTGGCATCATCTTAATCCTTTCCCTCCTCGGAGAATTAATGTTTGAAAAACAAAAGTCCCATAAAACACTAGGCTTGCACTTTGGTAATTATCTAATAAATATTTGTTTTCAGTTCCTCTGTGCCTGTTACTTGCAGATGTTTGCATCTAAACCAGGAAAGTTGTCTATTTACAGCTCACAGGATCATTTCTTTCCTACCTGGCAAAAAGATCTTGGTCCTGGTGAGCAGAATAAAACGACGAGTTGCCTCTCTACCCTCTGCTGCTCTTTAATCAGTTTACCATCCTGTTTTCCAGCCAGGGTTTTCTTAGTACTAACAGTCTGATACTCTGAAGAGAGATATCTTGTTTTGCTGGTGTATCTGTAAAATGCCTGGAGCACAAAGTCGTTATCTGAGAGCTGCAAACTCAAATTGATCTGGTTTAGGCTTTGCATAATTTCCATGTCTGGGCTAACCCGAATGGTATTGTCCAACAGGTTTCTGAAAATGTCAAGAGCCAGAGGGGAGGTCCCAGTGAAACTGAAGTTCTTCCTTCTCTCAGAGTAACTGAATTTCCAGTCCCCAAGCCCTGTAAATAAGAGAGAAAAATTGGTAATGAGAAAGGGAATTAATAGGATAGTCTTTCACACGATTTATGTAGCTTTCAAAAACTGTTGCATTATTGTGTTTAAAAGTGCTGGTCTGCAGCACTTTCACACTAGGAAGATAAGATTAAAAACTTGAAGGGACAGCTCTGGGAATTAGCAGCCAGAAGAGCTGATGGATTTGAAATGAAATAAAAGCTGCTATTGGGGAAAATTTATTTTGAAGCTAAAATAGTGCGGCTGCCAATAAAGTATTCAACAGACTCAAATGTTTACCTTAATATTGATGTCACATTTCCATTTAGCAGGCAAGTGCTTCTTTTCAGCTACTGTTGTCATTATGGAAATCAGCTGAATGAATCTCTGCCATGGAATCCATTATGGAGTAAATTGGAATCCGAGGCGAAGTTACCATTGGGCAGATGTGAAATCCTGTTGGGATGTGTGTGCAAAGTCGTGTTATTGCAGCCCTCTGGAATACACTGCACTGGGGTAGGAAAAAAACTCAACCAGGAGTGAGAATGGTCTTTTAATTAGAAGGAAGAAAAATGAACAGGCACTGATGCATCTGCAGAGCATCTGTCTTTATTAAAGATTTCTTTTTCAGGGAAGCTATTTATTTTAAACTTGTAGAATTTATAATGAAAAATGTCTTTGCAGGCAGTTTTATTTAAGGGAAACAGGGCACAGGTTCTATATCAGAGGTAATTTTTTCACCCCTCATGGCTTTATTTGTAATTTATTTCCGTATGTCTATGAAGTCCTCTCCCTCCTTCTCTCAAATGTGTCCATGTTCTCATTTATTCTTGCTGTGAAAATGGCTGAATTTGCAGGCATATGCATAGAAGTGTTGTCTTATTCACAGTTTTACTGTGCAGTTCATGCATTGGGGATGAGATAGGGTGGATTGCTTCTGAAATAAGGTACTATTGGAGCATTCCAAACTCTTACAGCTTTCCAGTTTTTCCCAGGAAGTCTTCTCTTTGAATACACGTTTACAAAAAACCCATGACTTTGGTACATTATTTTGAGCATTTCCTGCATGAAAACTCTTGCAAAAGGGGTCAGTGTTACTGAAATAAGGACAGGAATGCTAATTGCTGTTTTTAAATGAATTTATGGTCTTTTCATTGGAAGCTTTCTTTTTTGCCTACAGTTTGCTGTAGGGAGTTTTTGCTACGGATTTCTATCTCCCGATATTGTTGAGGTGTCTGTCTTACTTTTTTCTTCCCTTATGAGAGCTTTAGAAGTTCTCTGGGCAAACAAATTGATTGTTACACTGCAGTGTGGGAGGATTTTGTGTTGCATTTGTTTGAAAATGTTATTGCTCCTGGAGCTTCATGTTAAACTAACAAACTTCTTCAGTCCCTGCTCTGTTTTCTGCTCCATTTGCATATTCTTTTTCCGACTCTACAGTAGTGGTAAAAGGAAGTTAATGAACAAAACATGAGAGTGCTGCAGGAATTAACAGTACTGTGAGTAGGAAATGCATATTCTTAGAAAAAGTTTGGTGTCAGCAGAATCCAGGATCACAGGATGAATTATTTCTTTTCTTTTTATTTGTTCTCCAGCTATTTATCTACAGTGTTTAGTACAAAAGGAAACAGGATAAAGTTTCTACCATAATTTCCAGAAAAAAAAAAAAAGGACAAGTTTTATTTTTTCCTATTTAGAAATAAAGTGAAGCAAAAGCATGTAAAGCAGATTGAGCCTAAAGCTTTAAAAAAGTTAATCTATTTTTTCTAGGACATAGCTGCTATGCTTTTCACTGGTAATTAGCCTAGTAAGACCATATAGAATATTTAATGTTAGAAAAAAGTATCTGTAGGTGTTTTACACCCAACAGTTCCATAAAGTGCAATGGGTGTTGTAAAATACATGCTTTACAAAAATCTGTGTATCTGAACATGAATTCCACCGCCAACAATGTCCCTCTGTGGAGCTCAGCTGTGGTTTGTGGTGTGGGCCATGAAGGTGATGAGGTGGCTGAGAGAGCCTCCACTGTGGATTCAGGCTGAGAGAGTTGGGACTGTTCAGCCTGGAGAAGAGAAGGCTCCAGGGATCCCTGAGAGTCCCTTCCAGTGCCTGAAGGGGCTCCAGGAGAGCTGGACAGGGACTTTGGCCAAGGGCCTGGAGTGGCAGGACAAGGAGGGATGGCTTTAAACTAATAGAGGAGAGATTTGGATCAGATGTTATGGAGAAATTCTTCCCTGCGAGGGTGGTGAGGCCCTGGCAGAGGTGGCCAGAGAAGCTGTGTCTGTCCCATCCCTGGAAGTGTTCCAGGCCAGGCTGGATGGGGCTTGAAGCAACCTGGGATTGTGGAAAATGTCCCTGCCCATGTCAGGGGAATAAAACTCAGTGATCTTTAAGATCCCTTCCAACACAAACCATTCTGTGATTCTGAGATTTTTCCTGAGCTTCAGCAATTCACACAGAAACACAACACACCGCAGAAACAGAAGGTCCCGTTGACCACAGCTGGTGTTTGGAATGTGCATTGAAATCACCAAATAATCGCAGCATATGCTGGAGGAGGGAAAGCACCCTCTCTCCCACCTTTCAAACACCTCCCCGGCACTGCAGATGCATCGCCAAATGGAGGCTTCACATCAGTGCCAAAAATTAAGGACTGAATGCAGCTTGTTGGTACTTCTTAAAAACGATCCTCAGTGCTCTCTACAGAATCATGAAATAGGTGTTTTAAATGTGGGACAAGCCCAGAGACCCAGGGTGCCAAGTAAGGAGCAGAGGAGGTTTGAGACCTGTCTGTATGAAACAGCTTCTTTCTCCTCTCTGTTGGGGTTATCACCTTTGTTAATAGGACAATAACACAGAGCTAATTAAGATTTGTGTCTCTCTGTGCTGTGCTTCAGTGTTGTTCCCATAAGTGGTGATGCTGAGGACTCTGTTGGCTCTGTGTCTTTGCCAGCTGAGGAGAGCACCATAGCTGCACACCACCAGTCATGGAATCATGGAATCATTTAGGTGGGAAAAGACCCTGAAGATCATTGAGTCCAACTGTGAAATTGCCATATTGCTCATGTTTACTCCTACACAAACTGGTGCTTTTCAAAAGACAGCGTTCGCATGAATAGTTAAATCCATTTAAAAGATCCTTTCTTCAGGCAAGTTTTCAGTCTTTTTTGTGTATCAACTAATCCTAAATAAGGCAATTTGTAGATGGCAACACCTCCTGGAACCTCCATTTCTACAGGCAGTTTAATGGTTTTTTGGTAAACATGTATGTTTTATTTCTGGTTTGGTGTTCATTTTGGTTTGGTTTGAGTTTTTTTTTTAGTTCAAATATTGATCTTATTGTGTTATTTGGCTTTGCCTGAAAGATTTTCAAGTATGGAAGGCAGCCCCAAACTAACTTCAAATTTCAGAAATACCACACTGGAGTGTTAATCGTAAGGACTCCACTGGAAGCATTGGACTTTATAGGTTTACATTAAAAGATTAATGTAAATCAGTGTTACCAATACTGTAATGCTGAATTACAAGTAGTAAAAATCTTTTATACAGTGAAGTTGCCAAGGGATTTAAAGAAAGCTCACCCAAAACCCAACCCTGTGCAGTTCTGTTCCTGAATTCATATAGAAATTATGGTCAGTACAGTGCCAGACAGTATTTTGGGAGTTGCTGGATGCCCAGTACTTCAGACTATCAGGCAATTTAACTAATGTTTAAAAATGAAACCAAAGGCTTCTCAGTTTTCATTTCAATTTTATTTTAAAAATTGTGATTTTTTTAAAAAAACATATTAGAGTCAGGAACCCAAAACAAGACAGTTAAAAGTCCTTAAATATCCAGAGAAGTGGGTCTTCCTCCTCAAAATTTATCCAGTTACTTCTTCGTGTATTCCACAATTCAGCAACGATTGAATGAAGTAAGCAGGCTTTGTTCTAACTTCCCTGTGGACACAGGGGTGCTCCCAAGAGAAAATGAGGGTGTCTTTTCTTCAGAGACATCTGATTTTCCTCCATGTGTTGCATCCAAGCCTTGGGATTCATCATGTCACCGTGGTTTATGCCTGGACTCTTATTATAGAAACAGAACTTTTCCCTTTTATGAAGGCAAAGGCAGAATTTGTTTTATAGTTTATGCAATCACTTTGAAGTGCTTAAAGTGCTTCGGAACCTCTTTCCAATAAAAGTTCATATAAAATGTAAGAATTTTGGCATTAATTTCTTTGTCGATGACCTGAGAAGATGGCAAAGAAGAATCCTTATGTGATGGCATGTACATCTGCAGGGGCAAGAGGAAAAATTGGATATATTCTATTGGGAAAAAGAGAGGTTCTGAAGTGCTTTTTGGGCCTCTTCCGATCTGCAAGAGAGGCATGGAAAAGGCTTGGAAGTCAGCATGGTCTGGCTAGCAGAGATATGTAGAACGAAGCAGGAAGAATGGTGTGTATAGGATCATGGAATATCCTGAGTTGGAAGGGACCCACAAGGATCACTGAGTCCAACTCCTGGCCCTGCACAGGACTCCTCAAGAGTCACACCATGTGCCCAAGAGCATTGTCCAAACACTTCTTGAGCTCTGCCAGGCTTGGTGCTGTGACCACTGCCCTGGGGAGCTGTTCCGGTGCCCAAACACCCTCTGGGTGAAGAACCTTTTCCGAATATCCAACCTAAACCTCCCCTGACCCAGCTTCATGCTAAACATACAGTCAGAGTTAAAAATGGGGATCAGTGGTTTGATAAATTTCCCTCTGCTGTGGCATGGGCAGCTCTGAATTCCTGTGATTAAATAGAGAGTATTGTCCAAACAGAGGTGAAGTGTTTCATCTCAGCACGTGACTCTCAAAGCAGTGGTGTCCCCTGTTTGTAAAACGCTCCCCTGCATCCTGGCATTTCTCCAAACAGGACTGGGTGCTTTAGAAAGGATGTTTTTAATGACTTGGAGGCTTCTTCAGCAAAGGGACAACAAAAGAACTGATTAGAGAAGGAGAAAGTCCATTTCTTGGGACATCTCACTTTGCTGTAGTTGGGGTGGAAGGGTTGGCCGTGTTTAAATATTTAATACCTCCCAGAATGAGATGAAAAGTAGATGTCATCTTGATGCTATGTGGCACCCACAGGCAATGCATATATACAAGGTAATGGTACATGCAGTGCTTGTGCTTTTGTCTTGCAGTGCTGTTGTATTCTTAGTATTCAGTTTTATAGTGTAACAAGAGAAAATGTATTTGGATTCAGAGTAAATCAAGCCACACTTAATCAAAAACTGTTTTTCTGGGTCTGGGCATTCTGGGTAACAGATCTAAATATTTGTGCTACGGGAAAAGAAATTGTGTGCCTTAGACTGTCAACTGTGCTCGGCCTTCCACCCTTCCTGCTGTGAATATATTCTGTGTCTGAAGCCCCAGGCATCAGTTTGACTCCCAAGAAATTATTCTCATATCCTGAAATTTTCAGCCCTTGTTATCTGAAGGAACTGGCAGTCATCTAAGATAATTCCTGTGCTGAGATTCTGTACTTTAGTTTGCAGTCATTTGTTATTTGTGCTGTTTGGTGGCAGAAATAATTAGTATATTTGGCAATTGCTGCTATCACTGGTGGTTTTTCTGACAGTGTACCTGGTACACAGTGTTACCTATCTCTAAATTGACTATTCTCTCATTCCCACTTGTCTTTTATTAGAGATTTTCCTCTCTTTGCCCTGCTTCCATCCCCTGTTTGCTCTGTAGATCTTCTTCCAATTGAAATTTGGATGTTTCACCCCTGAAGCCTTGAAAAGATTGTGAAGTGAATGCCAAGATGAGAAGCACGAATTGAGATGGGAGACCTTCAATGTGAACCTCAGGTGTGCTGGGACTTGGGCACTTGGGGCAGGGCTCAGCCATCTCTCCCTGTGGGTGAGAACCCAGACTAATCTACCTTCACACTCCGGCTTTTTGTCTGTATCCATATGAAGTTGTTTTGGCAGTTTGGGTTTTCTCTCGCAAGAAGAGCAGAGTTCAAAGTCCCCTGAGGAGTATCAGAGCTGTAGGCGTGGGAGCTCTGGGGACTCTGCTGCCCTGCAAACTCTGCAATACAAGTGCTGCTCAGAAGGAATTGAGGTTTTGTTTAATTACAGAAGCAGGTAGAACAGGATGTAGTGGATAACCTGTCCCTCAGCGGTGATTTCCCATGCATGTCCAAAGCTTCAACATTCATGAGCTCTGAGCAAACTGTGGGAGAGTTGGGCACTGTACTAAATCTTAAAAATCAGGTGCAGGCCTAGCATTTGCTAGAGAAACCACCAGCTCAGAAAGCCAGCAGGGGAGATATTTCACTGCAGACATGGGTTCTATGAAGTCATAGAATTTTCTGAATTATCTGATGTGCTGTGGTTTATCACTGGAGCAGGTTGCCCAGAGAAGCTGTGGCTGCCTCATCCCTGGAAGTGTCCAAGGCCAGGTTGGATGGGGCTTGGAGCAACCTGGGACAGTGGAAGGTGTCCCTACCCATGGCAGGGGTTGGAATGAGATAATCTTGAAGTTCTCTTCCAACCCAAACCATCCCAAGGTTCTGTGAGTCCGTGATCTCCCAGATTGGCAGAGCACAGTGAACTGTTATAGACCAGAAAATTCTTGGAGAACAGATTTGCCCAGGGAACTGAGTGAGTGGCTTGGCTTGTCCTTTGGGCAGAGCTGGTCTCCAAAAATGAGATTGTATGCATGATGTGCCACTTGCTATGTTAGACATTTCTATAAAAATAGCCTTTTTTTTTTTTTTTTTTTTTTTTTTTAAAGTAAAGGAAGCTAAAGCTTTCATTGGCTTTAGAAGAAAACAAAGTCTGCAGCATATGTATTCTGAAAACGCACAAGGGAAATAAAATGCCTGTCATGGGGAGAAGTGAGAGAAGCATTTTCCCTTCCTTGATACAGAAAAAATTCAATAAAAAAAATCAGTACAGATTTTTAATTTTTTTTTTTAATCTAACTTTGATAATGTTAGATTTGAAGAACTGGATGAACTGTGCATCAAGCTAATGCTGATGATAATCCCCTAAATCAATACTGAAAATGCCTTGCTTATTTAGTAGAAATGTCTTAATTGGCACATTCAAGGAATAAAAATTAACCGCTTCCTCTCCAAATATATTTTGAAAGGTGTATGTGTTTTCTGACTAAAGGGATTTATGTGAGAAGGGATTTAATTTAATGTCAAGTCTTTAGGCAATCATCATAGCTGAGAGCAGAATCCAATTCTTGCACATCTGTACTATGAATTCAGTTGTTATTCCCTGCATTTATTTGTATTTTTTGACTGATCCCTGTGGAATGAGGCTTTTGCTTATCTCTGTTCTTCCCCATTGTGTTTTAACCTATTGGGTAACTGAAACCAAATTTAAAAATAGTGGTAGAGTACTCAAGTGTCATTTAAAGATCTATCAGTTTTGCAAAAAATTGAAGAACAGGACCCCAAATGTTAGTGAACTTGGGAAGAATCTGGAGAATTGGTATACTTTGTGTGGATGTGGTGCTTAGGGACGTGGTTTAGTGGTGAACCTGGAATTCTTAGGCTGATGTTTGGACTCAGTGATCTGAGAAGTGTTTTCCAACCTTAATGATTCTATATTTGGCAGCAACTTTTTGCAGGTCCAAATTAACCCCAGTGCTTAATTGCTTTTTCTTAGTGAAGGAGATCTTTTGATGGAGAGGACGGAGAGGCACAACACACACATCCTTTGACATTTCTCCTGTTTGCTCTGGTGGTTTTTAGCAGCTTGGACAAGTTATTTTGTGTCCCAAGACAAGCTCTGAACAAAAGGTGTAAGAAACAGTGGCTGTGTGGTGGTGTGGGCACCTGAGGTGCATCAAGGACTTCTGCACTGGCTGTGCTTTATGTTCTTCTCCAACTCCTGTTTTTAAAACCAAGTCAGTCTGCTGTTTTTTTACTAGACAATATTTTTGTTTATATTGCTCAACACAAAGACTGGTTATTGTTGTGGGTAAATGCTGAACAAAATGCTTCCCTCAGGACTGATCAGAAGTATCCGATGGTGAAGTATCTCTCTGAAGTGTGTCTTTAGGTACCTTCTATACCTTCTTAAAAACTGAATAAAACTCACATTCTAAAGCCTACTTTAAAACTCAGGTACATACCAGGAGCTGTTTTGCTTGCTCCTGTCCTTCAGTGCTGGCTGAATTAGTTGGCTTTGCTTTTTGATGCTCCTCTTGGCAGTAAAGGATTGTGCACTTGAGTTTGTTGGGGAAAGGGGGCCTCATCCTTTAGAAACCAGTACAAAGTCATTGATGAGTCTCCAAGGAGCCCAGCATCAGAAAGGCAGTTTATTAGCAGGAAGGTGAGATGAACAAATGATTTGTTGTGATGGACATCGACTACAGAATAACAAAAGACCTCTGTGGTTCTTTGCCAGAACAGTTATGTTTTATTCTTTACTAAATGTTGCTTTTAAAAATCAAAAGAACTCATCACTTGTTCTGAATTTTGGTAACTAATGCAAGCTTCTGCTGAGATGACAGTAAGCTGTACTGGGCTGGTGATGTACATTAATTTCTTGGCTGGTGTAATGAGGCATAGAGTTGTCCTGCAGGGTCACTCAGGGCATGGAAATCGTGCCAGTCGGAAGTGATAACTTGCATTCTGTCCTGCCCAGGTGGAAACGCAAAGATTTGGCTGCACCAGCCCGGGCTGGAGCCAAGAGCTCATCACGCATGCAGGAACTTGAAAGATCAGATGGTGCCTTCTGTGAATGGCAGGGGAGCAGAGATTAGTCAGGAACAGATATAGTTCGTATGTCAGCATGTTTTATGTTTCCATTCTTTATTCTTGACTTCATAATTCTAATCCATTGATATCGATCATGCCATCTTCTGCTTCTTCCTTCAGCTTACTTGGCTGCATTTTAGACTTGGTGGGTATTGCAGTCCGTTCGCTACTGTGCTCTCCACACAAGCCGAGGATGCATCATTTAGCAGGATCCTGCCTTTTGCTTTGTTCAATGAGATGACGACAGTGGCATGATGTACGTTGTGCTAAATATATCCTCAGCGTTTAAAAATGGCATTTGGTTGGACATATGGGGCAGTGCTGTACGGCATCAAAAGTCATGCTTAAAAAGATCACGCTTCTTCATAAGGATCATGCATTCTGGCAGTTCCCAAGGTGTGCTACAGACCCAGTTATTTTTGTCACTGATGTGAATTTCACAGCCTGCTTCCTTGAGACCTGACCTGAACTGTCATATGTGGTAAAAAGATGTTCAAGACTGTGTGTCAAATACTGGAGGACATTCATATAATCAACAAGAGGTCTTTTTAGTTTTAAAAGCAAAGAATTTTCTTAACACCTGTTTTAAGAACTTGGTCATCTGTTAATTGACAGACCATAAAACAGGCTCTGATTTTTAGAAGTACTTTAATTTTCTTGCCTGATTGGCCATATGACTTTGAGCTGTCATTGAAAGGCTTCTTTGCTGGAATCAGTGAGTTAGTGAGATTCGGTGCAATATGCTTTAGGTTAGTAGAATTTTTCCATTACTTGGTTATCATAATAAGTGTAAGGAATTACTCTTGGCACTTTTTGTAGTGGAATGAAAAGAATAACTGTTATTTCAAAGGCATCCTGCATTATTGATGGCTAATGACAAATAGCTATTTTGAATTTAGGAATAAATTCATAAGGAAAAAAAAAGCCCTGTAAATCCATTTTCCAGTAGAATCCAGATTTAGGGAAGATGCTTCATGTTTCTTCTCATGGGCTGCACACAGCTAGCACCTGGCTGTTCACCTGTTCAATTGCTTTTGAATCGAATTCATGTGGGTTTTTTTCAATGTAATTTTAGTATGTGCTTGTGAGTGAATTGCCTATTCACTGGTGTATGAGAACATTAAATGCAGTTTAGAGGTGCAGAGTCAATCCTCACACACTTACTCAGCCACACCGGGATACAACAAATTGGCAGCATGTGCAAAATTATTTGGAAATACTGTTTTGGCTTTTATCTGAGCTGCTGGATGATGATGAAAAAGGCTGGGAAAGAAAAGCATTTTTTCTTGGGCAACCCTGAATCCTTCATCCCATAGTGGCTTAGAAGAAAGCATGTTATCCCTGGAGAAATAACATGGCACACTGGAATGGCAGGGTCACTGAGATGGAGGCAAGCACTGACATGGTCCTAGCTGGGGAAGACAAAGACACAATGAAAATAAGGAAAGAAGGAAAGAAATGGCCTTTATTCTCAAAAAGAGCCTTCCTTTTCAGCCTGGTTTCACTTGGAATAGCAGAAATCAGTGACTGCACAGCTTTGGGGAAGGTACTCTGGTGAGCTGTTTTAGTGTCGCTCGTATGATGCGTTCATCTCAGGAAGAAACAATTGCAGGAATGAGTGGCAAGGAGAAATAAGCTGTTCTGAGACTGGCAGGACTCATTACCCTGCTTGAAGCTGCATTTGGAAACTCCAGTGTTTGGTGATACAAGGTGAGTGAGGTCTAGTGAGAGTCATACTGAATTGTTTTCACTCAAAGATGTTTCCTTGAAAAAGATGCCTGTGCCAAACTGATTGGCCCAAACAGGCTGAAGTTTCTCACCTGTTTTTCTCTTCTTTCCCTTCTCCTGTTGTGGTACTCATGTTTTAAATACTTGTCTACTTGTACTTTGTGCATTTTAAATTTCTGCTTCTTGAAGCAAAAGGAGAGTTTTTTCTGTCGTACATGAAGGAGTTTTAATTCCTGTGCAGAGGACAGATCAAAATTTTATTTTAGTTGATTCTTCCTTTATTCACATAGAAAGGGAAGAGTACAAACACAGTCCAGTTTAGTAACTTCTAACAACAGATTGAAACTACAGTCTGGTGATGAATTGAGAAATCATTTAGTCAAACTTTCTTCCGATGGATTTTCCTGTGATTTGTTATGCTTAGGGGCTGGGGGAAGAGGAAGCAGGAAAACTTTAGCATATAGACTAAACTGAATTTGTGAGGGCTTAAAAATGGGAAAAAAGTTCTCTGTCAGCCTTTTTGTGGGAAGTTAAAGAAGCCCCAGGCATGTTGAGCAAGCTGTTGAGATTACGTAGTAATGAATAATACATGTGTACCAGTGGAGAGATCTCACTGCTGATTATTTAAGTGACTACTTTTGTGGCCAAACTACGTGTGAAATATGCAGAGGATTTATTATTAGCAGAAGTGATAAAGAGGAGATTGGACAAAGCTGTTGAATGATGGGAACAGGAGTGATTTGTTTCAGGAGTGGTTAACCACACCAGTTGCATGATTTTTTGGGAAGACTGGCCATAAGTGTTTGCAAGCAAAATTGTAATCATGAGTCACAGTGTAGAGATTCTTCAATGTACCTGGCTAGGAGGATCTTGTCTGGAAGGCAATACAGAGTATCACAGCCATTTTCATTGTCTTTCCCTTTGCTCTTAGTAATTAATGCTTTATTGATCCCAAAACAGATGCAACAGTGGGAGAAGTGTGGGGTTCCTGATACAAATTTTTCATGCTGGGGGCAGTGGGAAAGGCAGACTCACACATTTTAGGAGTATCCAAGAAAGGCAGAACCAGTTCTTCACCCTGTGACTACTTCTTCAGGAAGGCTTATACTTGCATTTCACTCAGAGACAAATCAGGATTGTGGCTTTCAGTGAAACAAAACTGCTTCCCTGCTGTTTGCAAGGGTTTTGCTCTCAGTGAGGGGTAAGATGTAAATATGCACCTGTCATTTCCCAGCTGAGCTCAGTGCCTCCTCTGGAGCTTCCCTGGATCTGTGGAGTCCATGCAGCAGCAGCAGCAGCAGCTCGTCAGCCCAGGTGTCCTTCACACTTCCCATTCAGGTGTGTGACTCCAACCAGTCTGAAATTAGATGATGAGAGGAAATTCTCTAATGTGGATCTGTTTATAGATGCCTTCAAGTACTACATCAAACAACAGCGCTGTGCTGAGTCTTTTATTTTCATTTGTTTGGACTTCTTTTAAAATTAAATGTGGACACAAAAAATCAGTTGAAAACAATTATCTTAATATGCTGTGGGTATGATTTTATTGTAGTTCACCTGCTGCATCTCTTTTGGACTCATGTAATTCTTTGAGAAAAGGCAGAAAATACATTTCAGGTTCCTTATTTAAGAATTTGACTGTGGTTTATATTAATGACAGAAGCTGTGGGTGCAGTTGCTGAGTAGTCTCAATTCCTGTCTTCATGAGCGTGAGCAGTACAGGGCACACTCCTTCCACAGAGCAGAGCAAGCATCGCCCAAATCCAGCTCAAGGGGAGTGACATCAGCTTCTTCCACATGTGCATTTTGATTTGGGCCTTTGTTTTTATGTCAAGATGCCTTTGTGTGTGATTTCACCCAGTGTTACTTCAGCTACTGCAGTGCCCAGCCTTTGGATGCAGATGTCTATTAGGGAATGCAGGTTGTTGGCGAGATTCATGGCAGTGTCCTTCAGCTGCTCATAAATTCTGTTAATGGACCCTCTTGACACTCTTTGTACCTTTCTGGTGCATCATGAACTGAAATCATCGTAGTGAGCATCCTTGCTTGTGTGTCTGACTGTATCAGACATTTCACACATGGCTTTCAGGTCATCATTTGATCTGGTGACAAGAGCTTTGGCTTCACTTCCAAAGCTCTGTGGCTCTCACCTCTCAAATCAAGTTCCACACTCTCTGCTTTGCTTTAATTTTTTTCAGCTTTTCAGCTTTTAATTGCCTCTTTTTTTCCTCTTATGTGACCTCTAACTATATTGTAGCACTTTTACCTTACATTTAAGTTCATGTAGATTCCTTATCAGAAGTGTTTTGTTTAAATTGACATTAAAATGGTGAATTTCCTTTCCTGAACCTCTGTTAACCAGCCTATAACTCCATGAAAATCCTGTACCAACCTTATTTGCTTGCACCTCACTTTAGTTTGTTTGCCTTGCCCCTCAGCTTTTGTGTTTTGGTTCTGATTTTGGTTCTGGAGAGCTTCAGAGGTTTTGAAGCTCATTTATAAATTTGCTTCATCTTCAGAGTGTTTGCATCAGATGTTGTCATGTTCCAGTAGCAGAAGGCTTAATCCTGTAGATTGTTTTTAGTTAAATGGTGATGTTACTGCTGGGAATTCATTCTAAAACACATTGCATGTGATTTTTCTCAAACTATTTACAAGTGTGACACAAAATTCTTTCTAAAATTTCATCCTGAAAATGTGACAGTGACCAGGAGCTGGAAATTCAGCTCTTGACAGAGATGTGGCACTTTGGCACTCATTGTCTCTGTTCATCACTGCAGATTATTCATAGGAGAATAAATGCCACATTGGTTTGCCATGGTTCTTGCTATCTCTGGCTTTTTCGATTTCCCTTCCTCTTCTGTACATCAAAAGCAATGCACAAATAAGCTCAGTTTATAAATAAAATGAAGTGCAGATAATTGGTGGGACTAGGGGAAGAGTTTTCAGCATTCTCGTGGCTTGGTTCATTGGTGACAACTACATTTAAGTTCAAGAAAAATAATTTTAAAAAGTATCCTTGCAATTTCTTCCCACCGCTGCCTGCCCCAGGAAATGCCTTAATACTTCAGAGCTTTCATGTGCTCATCTGTGTCTTGCTTTTGGGTGAATTAATGGAATTTACCCTGTAATTTCATTGAGCAGATATATTGCTTTTCTGTTTTATTTAAGTTATATGAAGGAATTGAGGAAGGAAATTCTGTACAGCCTTTTTGGGAGCAGAAATTGTTAGAGGCACAAATATTCCTAGAATTATGCCATAATAATAGTTTATTTAAAAGAACATGTCAATTGTAATGGAAGCAAGACACTACTAGATATTGATTTTTCTTTTGTAGCTTGCACATTATTTAGAATAGCAAGTTTGTGGTTTGTTTCTTTGTTTTTTTTTCTTGTTCTTTTGGAGTCTTCTAACAGGATGGTCATAAGTAGGAAATAATTTTCAGAAAGCTACCACAGAGAGATGGAGACATCCCAATTAACTCAATGTGTAAAAACAGGTTTAAACGTGGCTGACATTAAACATGGGTTTAAATCATCTTGCTGATAAGATTTAGGAATCAACATGGCACCGAAGGTACTTTTGGGAACAGTAAAAATAGAGCCTAAGGACCTGTTTGGTTAATTCCCCCTGTGGTTTTCCCAATTGCTTTGTCCTCCTGACCTTCCATATCACATTGTTTAGAGCAGCCTTTTGTATGAGGCTGGAAGAAGTTTTTTCTGTGGGTATTTGTGAAATAGTTGATATGTTCATATAAATTCAGCTTCCACTGAGCTGCACACACTTTGGTGGCTCCATGGAGGTCGTGCAGTCCCATCTCCCGTTCAGAGAGAGGCTGTTCCCCACAGCCAGCTCAGATGTCACCTGTCTAAAAACCTCCTCCAAAGCTCCTGCACCTTGATCTCCATCCTTCCAATCCTCCATCCTTGACCCTCTGACAGAGCTGTTGGGTGCTGTGTTCTGCAGCTCCTGACTGCTGAGTTGAAGGACAGCTCTGTGAGGCCAACTGCACCCTCGGAGTGTTTTGGCTCTCAGGACACACAGTGTGTACCAGGCACCAAGAAATAAACACTAAATGCCAAGATTGGAGTGCTAGTGAGGAATTGATACAGCTGAGACAGAACCAGATCATTTAAAATAATAAATTGTGTCCTATGCTGCAAAAAAATCCTGAGTAAATGAATCCAAAGCTCATCCTTGCAAAAGATTGACTCCCACCTCCTTAGAAAGTCTGATTCATTGGATACTGCCATGCCATGCCAATGGCTACTACAGTAATATGAAGCAAATCAACTATTTTTCATCCAAAACTTTATGTTCTTTTGTTCTCTAGCCCAGTTTTTCTCACTCTGTGTGATTCAGACTAAATCTTCTGAGAAAAATTTCTTCATCCCTGCAGTAAGGCCTGGGTGACAGGAGTCAGTTGACAGTTTTAGATGTTGCATGACAAAAGAAGGGTTATACAGAATAATAAAGAAGGTTTATATAGAATAATAAAATCATAGAATATTTCAAGTTGGAAGGGATCTGTAGTGATCGAGTCCAAGTCCTGCTCCTTGCAGAGCTACCTAAACCTAAACCACATGACCTGACTAAAAGCACAGTCCAAAAACTCCCTGAGCTCTGCCAGGCTTGTGGCCACTTCCAGATACAATTCCAGGCATCAGCTCTAACAATAAGGATGGAGAGAAAATGGCCTCGATGCCCTGAGAGCAGAGTGTGATGGCTCCAAGAGGAGATGCAGAAAAATGGTGTATGAAATATAGTGAGAATTGGTTATGGAGGCAGGTATTTTCACAGAGCAGTATTTTCCAAGACAGTGACCATCTGACAGCTGAGTTATGAGAAGGCAGCTGGCTTTTGTCAGGGTAACCTGCTCCAGGTCTACTGGAAGATGTTATTTTATATGAGGTGAACTTTCCTTGGCTGTTGGCAGATTGCGCAAATTCACATTTACCCTGGACAGGAGAAAAACCTGTCCCTTGCTGCTGTAGCAAGTTCCCAGCATCCTGTTGGCTTGGAAGAAGTAAACTTGGGAATTTGTTCAGTGCTGCCTACTCCCCCTCCCTGGTTAGCCAGGGGCAGACTGGGATGCTTGTCAGGTCATAGCTGCAGTCTTGTGAAAGCTTGCTACAGGTTGTGGTTAGAGAAATCAATTTTCTCTAGCAATAGGTAACAAAGTGAAACATCTCTTCCAAGAGCCCTCTGTGATCTGTAATCATCTTGCTTGTCTGTGTCTGGGTTTTGCTATGCTGGAAGTAGGAGGCAGCACTTGAGGTTTTAATTTTGTGCTATTGAGAGAGTGCAGTCTTAACTGACGTATCCAAAATAAAAAAATGTGATGAACTTGGAGCCACTGGACAGATACCCAACAGAAGCAATTGTTAGCATTTCCAGATTATTTTATATTTAGAATCTGAATAAACTAAATCCAGGATGAAGGATTACAGCAAACCTTGCAGATGGAACACTACAAAAGTCCCTTTTTGAAGAGATAAAGAAACTGTAGTTCTGATAAGGTTTGCATGTGGAATCCTAGAATCTTTATGCCATTGCAAATGAAAACTCATAAGGAAAAAAGCTTGTGTAAAGAACACTCCCATATGTCAGAAAACTGAGAGAGCAAAACATTTTCATAGCCATTCATAGTCATAATGTGTTCAAAGAACTCTATGTACATTTGTAAATTGTCTTGAAGCTGGAGAAAATTAATCTGTGCAGCTCCGGACCGTGCCTGACGCATTGGACAGACGTCAGGGTTTTCCACTGACTTCATTTCTCCCTGTCTGCACTCTTGATGTTTTCATTTCCTTTAAAGTAAACTGTAAGTCTGAATTTCCTGACTTTCTAATATTTGGAGTTCATTTGGTGTATCACTACAGAGTTTAAAGTCACAGAAATTTCCAAAATGTGCCTTCAGGCTTCACTTTGTCTTAGCTTTTATTTGCAGGCATGTAGATTATGGTGCATCCTGGTGCTCCTATAAAGTTCGACTTTGAGCAAACACTAAGCTTTTATTTGTAAACATCCCATTTAAACAGCAACAGTCAGAGTGAAAAAATTTGAGTACCACTTGAACTTTCACTGGAACATTATGAAAAATGGATGAGACTAGAGAAAATAATAGGTATTGACAATTATCTCTTTGTCAGATTTTTCTCAGAAATTCTCCTTACTTTTCATGCTTTTCAAGGGAAGAATATTTTTTTTCCTTGTCCCTAGTCTGTATCATTCAATCTTGGCTTGTTGTGTACCGGCTCACAGAAGTTCAGTTATAGTTCAATAGCTTTTGTCTAGAGCTCGTTATCTGTAATTGAATGTATGCGCCAAGCTGAATATGTTTATTTGTAACTTGATAATTAAGCTGCTGCAGATGCTTATTTGGGGAGGAGAGGAGATGGACAGCCTGTGATCCCCCAAATGCTGCTCTGGCCTGGCATGGGAAAAGCAGGATGTGTTTGAAGGGAATCAAAGGTCACCTCCCAGCATGTACAGGCCCTGTACACATCTCCCTGGAGGTACAGCTTTGGTTTTTTCATTTTCTTGTCTCCAAAGTAAGCGAGCACTGAAGAAAAGGGCCTTCCCTGTTCCTCCTGTAGATGGTGTTGGCCCAGATGTTGCTGAAGATCAGGCTGTGATGCTGCCCAGTTTTGGTCTGCAGCTTCCACACAAGGTCAAGACACTGATCTCTGCTCTGTGGTGACAGTGACAGGACCCAAGGGAATGGCCTGAAGCTGTGTCAGGGCAGGTTTAGGTTGGATATTGGGAAAAGATTCTTCACCCAGAGGGTGGCTGGGTGCTGGAACAGCTCCCCAGGGCAGCGGCACCAAGCCTGGCAGAGCTCAAAGAGCATTTGGACAACTCTCAGGCACAGGGTGGGATTGTTGAGGCTGACCTGTGCAGGGCCACGAGTTGGACTTGATGCTCCTTGTGGATCCCTTCCAACTCTGGATAGTCTATGGTTCTGTTTCTATGAATTTTTACCACTCTAATTCCTGATTTTAATCTACCCTGCGGGTTAAGGAGTGCTGATTTCACAAGTTCTTAGGCAAAAAAGGTAGGATATGTGGGGGCACCTTGCCATTGTTGGAGCTGATACTGAACTATGGGAAGTTTCTATTAAAAAAAAAAAAGAGAGAGAGAGATAAAGTTTAATGGGAGTGTATTGCATTTTGGTAGTTCATGGTGATGAAAATGAGAGCGCACTGACGTCTGGTAGCCATGGTTGCTAACATTTCAGGAAGCACAAAAGCAGGGATGAAAGTAAAAGTCTTTTTTTTTTTTTTTCCCAGTTCCTCTGAGGTTTTTGAATAAATCAGACATATAGTGCCACCTTAATTTTTACTAAATATATCTTAGTTTGCTAATGCTTTCTGGGAGCAGACCTGAGATGGCATTGTAGAACATAACTGCTTTGTTTTTGCTCTAGTTACCCTTATGCATTTTTTAAAGTAGAGCATGTTTAGTTGAATTTTTATTTTCTGTCAAGTGTAAGAGCCACTGCTACATTAAGACCCATTAATCATGTTTTAAAAATAAGTCCAGATTCTGAGAGGAAAATCACTACATTCACTGATTGACTTTCTGGGTGACAAAACAGGGAAAATAAATTGCCTTGGGAAGAGCTAACATGCTGCAAGGTCCTGATCACTGGCCATGTTCTTGCAAGGTAATTAAGGGCATATTTAATGTCTGTACTTAAGTTGTCCTTCTGAGGCCAGTGGGACCAGAAGTCCTATGAACCTGAAGAAAAAAAATGCTGTGACTCCTCCGAGAAGTGTGGTGTATGAGAGATGGACTCTTCTGCTGTGGAATTTGAAACCATTCTTACACACAGTGTGAAGAATAATCTGAACACACACAGCATAATCCAAGGAAGAAATTTCTGTCCCTTGGTTTACCAAATAGTCATTCTTAGGAGTATCCTTGCAAACAGTAAAGCATAGCAGAGATGAGTATTTTAAGATGGGAATGTGATGACTGAAATCTGACTGCCAGGTTTGCCAGGCTGTGCTGGAATTGTTGATTTGGGACCCTGCAGCTAATTATTTGAAGCTAAAATGGGCCCTGATACATTGATATGGAGGGTGCTGAGTGGCACTTGTGTGCAGAACATCTCAAAAAAGGTTTTGGTTTCCGGCTGAGCTCCTACCAGACTTCTCATTAGCCAGGTAAAAACTGGTTTGGGATCTGTGCTGTCATTGTCCATGAGTTTATTTCACAGGAGCAAAAAAAAGCACAACAGGTCAGAAAGGAACAGATGTTGTGAGGAGGAGCAGTGATTTTAGAGCACGCGACAGAAACTGGAAGGATTTTTTTGTCTAAAATTTATGGGATGTGCATGCACAAATATGCCCATGCAGAGTTGCACCACATTTTGTGCCCTAAGGCAGAGATTATTCCCTTGCTGTGGTTTATTTCCTGCTTGGTTTGGGGCAGCTCGAGGTGCTGGGTGCACTCAGAGCTGTGTGAGGTTTTATCCACACCTTGGGCATCTCCTGGGTGCTGTGGCTCTCTGTGATGATGGCTTTGGGCCTCCGGGTTTTGATCACAGGACTGCTTTCTGCCTATTTTCTTTAATAACTGTTGTTTGAGGTTGTTATCTTTGTGTTTTGAGCTCAGGGATGATTGTTTTGAAGCTTGCCAGCTTCTCTTGGTATTTATTTTAGTTTTCAAGAAAAAATGTAGCCAAAAGTCATTCTGAGTTAGAGCATCTTTATGGATGAAAAATGCAAAGGGCAATTGTATGAGGCTGCAGATGGATTTGTGGCTTAATTCCTTCATTAGAGACCTAAAATTAGGCATTAATGTTAAATTGTTGCATTTCTAATCCCTTACAACTAGTGTTATATTTTGAAATAAAGTAGAATATAAGGAAGAAATAAATAGCTGCCTCTAAATTCACTTTTCTTCACTAAAAGCTAGGTAATTCGAGTCTCTGCCTGGCATTGTGTTTGAGAGACCATTAAAATCATCCATTTGATATGCTACTGTGAAAGCTTTTTTAATTCCGAAAGGTTGTGCTAATGCAGAGACATGAGCTTAATATATAAAATGATTAAAACTTCTGAATTTGTAGAATCTTTGAGGACAGCAGAATCTTACCAGGAGTGACCATTGCTCCATGCTGCTATAAATTATTCAAGTGCCTAGGAAGATGTTTTCTCCACAGGGATTTACCACCCTCAGTTCATCCTGTAAAGTCATTGCTTCCTTTCTGCGGAATAATTTCAGTTCCAAAGATGACAGTTTCTGGAGGTCATCTCACCCACCCTCTGCCTGTATAACTTCACCAGTATGTATATATACATATATATATATATATATATATATATTTTCATATATAACAAAAGTGTTGTGCCAGTTTAAATAATATGGATAAGAAATCTCTTGTTTTCTCATACCTGGATTTCCTCAATGCTAATCTTTCAGAGAACTTCTCAGTGAAATATTTTTCAACAAGTGTCTCTGAATCTTGTGGCTTTCTTCTGGGTTTTTTATGTTCCCCATGTTTTAAATAGTTTTGAATGTTGCTTCTCTGTTTATTTCAACTTAACCTGAAAGTCTGTGGTGTTGCTGTTTGGTATTCTTTTGTGTTTGGAGGTAGGCAACAGTTAGGATTTATTTGTGGGTGGGAGGAGTTAGCCTGTGGTGGATTTATTTTGCCTGTTTGAATGCAGTGAAAATAATTCACTGAGGGATTGCTGAATGCTCAGGAAAAGATTAAAAAAAATTAAAGCCTTTGAATATTTTCTCTCTTTTCACAAGGATGCTGTCTTAGAGACAAAGATAAAATGACACAGTTTTTAAAAGCATCCCACCCAAACACAGCAGCATGTGAGCTGAGAGTCAAGAGTGGAAATGTGTGCGGAGATCTTTATTGTTTTTCTCTCTATATATGCCTGTGTACACATCTGTGTGTGTGTTTGAAGTTGTAGTCCATGACATGTCCACTTCCCAATCGGATTCTTCATGTCACACACCATTATTTAAGTGCCAACTTGCACAGTAAATTATATATGGTGAACTCTGATGTTGTAACAAATCAGTGAAGAAACCAATTTTAACATCACCTATTACCTTAATTTAAAAAATCCATGAGTATTCCTGAGCAGTGTTGTCTGTCTACTGTGTTTTCTTTTATTTTTAGCTTGGTAAGACACTGCAGCAAAGGGGTGGTGACGCTGCCTTTGGGGTACATTTTAGGGTCAGAAAGACTCGCTCTGTGCTCCTTTCCATTTGAGGGGGCAGCAGAACATGCCACAGCTGCAGCATTCCAGCCTGGGACCTCTGAAAATGCCCAGAGTGCACAAGAAATCAGCTGAGATGGCTTCTGAAGGAGATGCTTTGAGTCTGTGAGGCTGCAAACTCGAATTATCAGACAAAATGCTTGACCAGTTGGCTTCATAGGCATCTCATAGCCAAATATTTGTACAAAACCTGGGGGGATTGTTAATTTTATTTTCCCTTCTGCCCAAACAAATGCTCTAGTTTTGTATTCATTCTTACTAACAGGGCTAAAATCTGTTGATCAAAATTTCCCTGCTCTCTGTAATGGTGTAAGCAATTGAAATTGGGTTTCTTTCCACATCTCTCTTTTGCTTAAGTCTCAGGTAGACTTTTGCAAACAGGAACTTTGGTAGCAATTGAGCCCATTTTTTGTTTTTTAACTGAATAATAATGAGAGTTGGACCTATTTGATGATACTTGGATGGGCATTTTTTCTTGAATACTTGACTTATGATTTCAATGGTGACTGCTGGTGATAAAACATCATCACCCAAAAAGTCCCAATGCAATAACCACAAACTTGACTCTACGTGAGCCATTTTGCTCATAAATGATGCAAAGGACATTTTGTGTCCTTTTGCAGGAAGAGAGCAGAATGTGGTGCCCTTTTTTGATGTGTTTGAATGGATGTTGCAGATTGGGATGAGGCTGAACAGAATTTTCAAATAGGAGGGAAGAGCAACTTCCAAATCCTCCAAGCAAAGTTGGGGTTCCTCCTGAATTTCTGACAAACTATGAATGGCTAAGTTTGGATGGCTTTGATAGCTCTGTACATACCAGGGTTCACAGTATATTTTCCAGTCCTTTTGGAGCAACTGTCTGGGTTTCTCTTCTTACTTTGAATGCAAGTGTTAAGATGTATTTGTTGCCAACTGACAGAAAGCAAGAAAAATTATTTTAGAAGAAAGAAATCAAGCGAGCAAGCATAGCCATTCATTATTTAAATGACAGTGTTTCATGGCAATTTTGTCTTGAAATAACCTTCTGGGTTTGTAAATTGTGCAGCACTATTTTTCAGTAGCCAAAACTCTTTGTCACACACCCAAAACCCCTTTGTGATACATGCATTGCTATCTCAGTAATGGAAAGGTAGGAGCAGATAATTGGCAAATAGTATTAACCATTGCTGTGTTCCAATGAGGGCAATGAATCAGTATTTTGCTTTGGTAAATGCATGTTAGTGTCCAAGCAATTTGGCAAGCCTTTAGATTTGGCTTGAGAAAATAAGTTAGAAGAGGATTTTTTTCTGGTCCCCCAAGAGTCGTCTTTCCCATTCTGCCCTTCCACCCAGAAATACGGAATTGAGAGGTTTTTCCCCACCAGTGAAAGAAGTTTGTTCCTTGGCTCTGGCTCCTTCATTAGGATGACTGCATAAGATGGACATTCTCAGTGACGCTCAGGCCCTGAGCTGAAGCCGTGGGATGTGCCAATTTTTGAGGCTGCCAAGGTGTTTCAGGAGATAAGTAAGAAATGGCCATGTTGTACATTCAGTATTTTTTTTCTTTGCCATCTGCCTGGAAGAAGTACCTTTGAGGAGATTCAGATCAGGGAAGAAATTGGAGTAATTGTTTCTAGGTGCCTCATTCTGTGCAGAATCAGTTGCTTTAAAGGTGTGGTCTTTTATAATTTCTTTATTAGAGATGTTTGGCTTTTCCCCTCCCTCCTTTCTATTAACCCACCAATATTTCATGGGTATCCTTAACATAAAAATAGAAGATCCAACTTAGGTCTAATTTTTCATTAGGAGATGATCAAAGAGCCAGAGATACAGATAAAATCTGTTGATTCTCCCTGAGCTACTTGTACTAGAAGAGAGTATCCAAAAATTGCTGCAACAAACCTACATCAGCCACCTAAACACTGCTTTTGCTCAGGTCTTGGGGCTGAATGTCTGACTTTGAAAGCCACTTTTAGGTAACAAATAATTGCCCTGGGACTCCAGTCATCCTCTGGGCAGATGAATTTCCCCTGCTGTCCCCAGAGGAAGCTGTTGTTTTGCTCCCATCTCGGCTGTTTTGTGATCTGGCTGATATTTCGCCGCGGTGTTTTGGCTCACAGTGAGGTGCCACGTGTGTTATTAGAGCACTCTCCCCGACAGTAATCGCTGTGTCTGTTCTGGTAGGGATGAGCCCCACAAAAGCTCTCAGAAAAGCTCTCACAAACCCTGGGTGAGAATAAAGGGCTCCCGGCGAGGGCTTGTTGGAAAGGTGTGTTGTGTTTTTCATGCACCAGTTTTCAGACTCTCAGTTCAGGAGTGATTTACTGGAATTAATTTGATTTTATAGCTGACATTAAGGTAAAAAACCTGCCACTGGTTATTATTTCTTTAAGCAGGCTTTTATTTCGATAATTGAAGTTTGGAGGGGAGGAAAAAGCTGTGATCCACCTGTGTTAGAGCCCTCAGTTATCGATGATGACTATAATGATGGTGTCCATTGGCACAGTCCTTTCTCATCCATGTTCCCTATCAAATCAACCTTGTTTTAATGGCTTATCATAGACATTTAGTAGAAGAACTTTCTGTTGAGGAGGAGGAATTGAAGCTGTTGCTCTCTTGTCCCTTCCTGGGCTCTGGGTGTGGGAGCTGCCCTTTGGTGTGCAGCTCTGGAGGAGCACGACTGTTTATCCATGGAAAGTGATAATATATGGTGTTTGTACTGCTCATTCATGTCTGGAGTGAGGCAGTGTTTATATAGGATTCAAGAAGTATTATATTAATAAAATTTTGCTGCCATGCTTGTGTTTCGTGAGGATGCTATGGAGAAGTACAAATAAAGAAGTGAGCACACGGCAGGAAGGGGAGGATGTGGCTGTGACAGAGTCCACGCTGGCACAGTTTGTACCCAGCCCCTAAAATCACAGCTGGGTCATTTGTGGGGCCTCTAGGTATGGTCATCATTCAAAAAATCAAATAATCTTTCTTGGTCAGTATCTCTGTCTTATTAAATCAGTGTTTCATGACTCCACACAACAAAAATCTGTTGTTGTCTGCAGACAAGTGGGCTGCGTTTTAGACCTAAAAAGGGAAATGAAATTCATGAATTAGTGATGATATCCAATTTTATGTTGTCTTTTATTTTTTTGTCCTGATGCTGAGATTAGCATCTTACACAGATGCATCAGAAAACACCTGGTGCTGAAGCTCAACTAAGTGCATACTTAATGTTCCACAACAACATGTGACTAAGACAGGCAATGAAAAAAAATTAGTCTGTTATTGGCAAAGATTATACAGACAAAATACATTTCCTTCATGCAGCGGGAAGGAAAAACACCAGCAAGGATGATGAAGACTTTCTTAATAAGATTTTGTTTTTAAATATTCCTCTTCAGACCTCTTAATAAAATGAATGTACACAGCTAAGATCACTGTTGAATGAGATTATGTTCTCATCCATTTAATAATGATGCAGCTGTAGTTTTTTTCATGCCTTCTCTTTTAACTTTAAATATTTAGTACTGGGCAAATTTTGCCTGGATTCAAGTGGTTTTATTTTTTTTCTTAAATAAACTTTCAATTTGTGTAATCTGAATGGAACTTCATCTCACAGAAGTCTAAACTTAATTTTTTCTAGTCATCTTGTGACTTCAGTGTCTATGTACTGCAGAGGCCACGTGGACAGGAGCCTTTTTAGGACAGCATTTTGAAAATTGAATTTAAAGAGAGCATTTTGGTTTAATTTGCTGGGTCAATTTGTTTAAATGGGCAATAATCTTGTATTTGTCCTGGTGAGACCTTGGACAGAGAGTACATTTGGGCATAATTTTTAATGCTGCAGAATATAACACTTGTGCTAATAAATGCTGGTAAACTGATAGGTTTATGTATTTTTATTCAGAATGACTGATTTTTGGCTTATGCATTATTTGTGATTGATTACGCGTTGCCTATTCATTTTCTTTCTGGCTGGGCTATGGAAAGAGAAATTACTCTTTATTTCCTTACTCCCCTCTGTTCTCAGCCACCTCCCCCAGAGATCAGCTCCAATCTCAGCCCTGTGTGACAGTTAGCAGTTGTGACAGGCTAGCCTATTTTTGGAAGTCTGTCCCCACTCTTTCCCTGCTGGAAAAGAAAAGCAAGTTATCTTTAAAAATTAATCCATTTGGAAGAGGAGGGGAAAGCTTTAGGCAGCACTCAGCACTCAGAGCTCAGGCTGCAGCTCTGCTGATTCTGTGTTCAGCTCGTGCCACGGGAGGGGAGAGCTTGGCACTTGGCCTGGCAGGGATCAGCTGCCCTCGAGCTCTGCACGAGCCCTTCTGCTCTGCACGGAAGGGGCTGAAGTGCAGCGTGGAGCTGCATGGATGGTGTCCAGTCATGTCTTTTATTTCACACATTCCTGAGCTGCTTCTGCACAACCAGAAATACTACTGCTTGTCTCCAAGGAACAGAAACAGAAGTTCAGAATTTGGCAGTTAAGGTGGAAAGACTTTTAAAATTTTTATTTTTATTTTTTATTTTGACCCTTCTTTTGGCTTGCTGACTCCACAACTAGTAGAATACATGTGTTAAATTGTACTTGCAGTTGGATAACATCCATAATACTGCTCCATGGGAAGAGTAACTGCTGTGTGCTCATTTTGATCTCCTGTTTTGATGTGGTCTCGTTATAATCAAACTGCTACACCTCTGTGCATTGCAGATGCATCCCAAATCACACAAATGTAGTCCTGGAACTTCCTCAGGATTATCAATTAAAAAATATCAAGCAAATGTTTTCTGATAGGGAAAGTCTGGCAGCAGAATTACATTGTCAATGGATGTATCAAGAAAGCAAGACCTTAAAATACATAAAACGATGACCAAAATAGCTTTTGAATTGTCATCCCATGTTGTCTGTGTCCCTAAGCTGAGGAGCACACTGGGCAGCCGATGTTAGGGCTGATCTCCTAAAGCACTATTATTTTGTTTTCTCATAGGTGGCTATTATTGGAACTTTAAAAATAGACTCTGCTGTCTGTCTAATCTATTCATTTAATCTTGTTCTTGATGCTTCACTTTTTTCCCCTTGCATATGATGTGAATACCTCTGTGCCCACACTTGGTACTCCTGTCAGTGCCATACAATATCAGAACACCTTTCCCTGGAAAGTCAGTGCTGAGTCATCTTCAGAAGGTGCTCCTGCTCCCCACAGCAGCTTGGTGTGCAAGGAATTCAGCATTCAAAATACTATTTCTGTAGGGGCCACAAAAGGAGTGGGCAGCACGTGGCCCTTCAGGGCTGATCATGTGTTTTCAAGGTCTGTGGAAGCTGTGTTGTTCAAGGCTCCTGAAGCACAAGGCACAGATGTAAAATCTGAGTTATCTCATGAGGCAGAAGCCATAAAAATCTATAAAATAAAGTACCTCTGGAGGCAGGACTGTGATTTGTAATCACAGTGCTCTGTTTACATGGATACCACCCAGCTCTGAGACCCCCAAAATGCTGGTGTGGGTCCAGAGGAGGCCACAAAATTAATGAGAGGGTTGGAGCCCCTCTGCTATGGAGACAGGCTGAGAGAGTTGGGGCAATTCAGTGTGGAGAAGAGAAGGCTCCAGGGAGACTTTAGAGCATCTCCCAGCACCTAAAGGTCCCCAAGAGAGCTGGAGAGGGACTTTGGACAAGGGCGTGGAGTGACAGCCAAGGGGGAATGGCTTTAAACTGAAAGGGGGTACCAATCAATATCCAATATTCAGTCAAGAGATGATTGGATATTAGGAAGAAATTCTTCTTCTCTTAATGAGGGTAGTGAGGCACTGTGCCGTGGCTTTTCTGGGTGGTGTGGGTTCAACTGAAAGTGAGGCAGTGCATTAACTTACAGCTACAGCAGAGCGCATTTTGATTCCTCCCAAAGAAATATATCCATATTTTACACTTTTTAATCCTTCAGGTTTAAGAGTTTCCTGAGGAATATAGCTCATCTGATTACATTCTTACCAAGAGGCTTTTCTTTTATTATTGTGTTACATAAAATTGCCACGTCGGTCTCATCTGTGCCTTCACTGCCAGAAGGAGAACCCCTGAGTGTGCAGGGGGACACCCCACGTTGGTTCTGTTTGCTGTCAGTGGAAGGCTCCTGCACACTGCAGAAATTCCGACTGGCACAACCAGAAAATCAGCTCCGCACATCTGCACATCCCTGCTGTGCACCCTCCGTGAGCTACACATGTGTAATTCTGTGGGTATTGGGGAAATCTTATCATAACAAATGTTCCCATTCCCATGGCAGGAGGCTTGGAACTCGTCGATCTATAAGGTCCCTTCCAGCCCAAACCTGTCGATGTTCTTATAGAACAGAAAAGTTTCATTGTGGAGGACAAAGAAATGGGAGAGGAGAAACAGATTTTAGGATCATTTCTGGTACATATATACAGGTATGTATTATCTGTTGTTTCACAAGATAGATCAATAAGGGTATTAAATTTCTTTGCGTATTAAATTCCTTCTGCAGCGTTTGGTGCATGGAGGAAAAATGTTTCCTTAATTTTACCCCTCATCTCATTTCCAGGAGATTAAGCATAATTAGGCCTGTAAATTGATGATCACTCTTTTGTATCCATCACTGCTAGGATGCAGCATTTTTAAATATTTATGTAAAGTACATGTGAACTAGCAAAGTAATGAATGGGCTGTGCTTCTGGACTTTGTCTTTTCATATGCTAAATAGTAATAGATAATCAGCATTGGTATGTGGTACAACATCAGATCATCAGACCAAAAACATCCATCTGCCTCTCTTGAAGTGAATCATCATTGTAGCATCCTTGCTCAGTGTCTTCTGTCGGAGAAAAATGAAACAAGCATCTTTCAGCCAACAAAGTGTTTGCTCGCCTATTGTAAGTGAATAAAGTGAATATTTAAGAGGAGGGGGGAAAGAAGTGAAGCAATACAGGTATGCATTTGTATAAGGCTGGAGGATCTGTAACTTTTTCTCTACATCCTTTGTATCAGTCTGTCAGAAACAGATGTGCTTCTCTGCACTTTGGCTTGCATGGACATGTGGGGAAATGTCTGTTCCTAGAAGTTTTGCACTGCTCTGAATTTGTGTGTTTAGTGAGAATCCAGTCATCTAATCGTTCTAGTCAGTATTTTTTTAATATGAATTAATTTAAAGCAATTGCATGTATTTCAGTTAATAACTTCCTGTGCACAGTGATGAGAAAATAATTTTTTCCTTTTTGGCTGTAACTGTAGACTTTATGTCTTTATCTACTTTTCTCCAAATATTTCCAGACAGACTGGTCTGAATTTCCTAAATCAGTTCTGTGCCTATAAAGTGTCATGACAAATTTCAAGGCAGTCAACATTTGGACACACAGAGCAAGTCCTGGGAAGTTGCTCCGATCTATTTCCATGTTTAAACTATTGTCCTTGACTTACAAAAATTATTTGTCCTGCAAGAGTTGAGGGCTTTGCCTTCACCACTCTATAGTTGCATTGGGAATAAATGCTACTTGTACCATCTTTTTTTTCTGTGGTCAGAGTACTTCTTAAATTTTGTAAATAATTATTTAAGACAGATGTTTAAAATAGTTTTGGCTCTATATTAGACAACAGCCAATTTTGCAACAACTTCTGTTTTACGTGTAGGCATGTTGACTGTCTAGTAGCTGTAATAAAAATGTAGCCCAATTTTAGCTTTTTTTTGTTTCATCAGAGGATCATTCTGCTTTGTCTAGTCTGATTTGTGTGCCCAGCAGCATTGATTGGCAGCCTAGATGGAGTTTCCAAAGACTATCCTGATTTGTTACTGCTGAAGAAGTGGTCAAGTTCTACATAAGACACTTATTAATAATCGATAGAGAGTTGAAATGAGATGATCTTGAAGGTACCATCCAACCCAAACCATTTTCTGATTCTGTGAAATTATGCATGTGCTGGGTTGGCCACAGAAGAAGATAGTCAGCTTGACTAAATAACTCAGAAAAAGTGATTTAAGGAGTCTTCTGACTAACACAACGTCCTAGAGGAAGGTTTGGAAATGTTGGGGAGCAGGGAGGCAAAGCATTTATGTAAGGCTGCAAGTTTGAGCTGTTCATTTTGAGATCTGTGCAAATGGATGTGTGATGTGCTCGGCACTCAGCTGAGGATGTGTGACTGGCACTTGGAGCAAGTGAGAAAGTCTCCCCAAAGCATCTGGCAGAACTTGTGTGGTTTCCTCCTCTCCCTCCCACCTCCCCTGGTCTCCAGCACTGTCTCCTCTTGGAGTTCCTTCACTGTGTTTTCCCATAACAAGTGCAGGTCTGTCCTCTGTCATTTCCACTGCTTGGAGCCTGAATCAGGGAGTTCGTGGTGCACTTGAAAATGCAGAGGAAATGTTGCTTTTGCCAGCCTGAGGTTGATTCTCCCTTTGGCCAAAACTCATTATTTCTGTCCACATACATGTTAATCTGGTTTTAGTGTTAAATGTTTACCACACTTCTTGTTCTCTTTTTGTTTACTGTAATCTCATTTAGATATAAGGCATTGCCTGTGTATTTTTTTTCTTATTCTACTGTATCAGTGGCTTTCTAAGGGCTAGTTACGCATATGATTGAAATTCTGCAAGTCACGTGTGTCACTGAAATTCCAAATCATTCAAAATGCTTCCATGTGGCCACCTTGGCTTTAACACTTTGTTAATCAAGAGAGGAAGGAGTCTAGGTGGGCTTTTTTTCCCATACAAACATCCACAATTGTCCTTATCTCTATGACTAGCATCATCATACTTTGCTCTGGCAATTATCTGATTGCAAAAAAAATTGTGTCTCTTTGTAGATTTCGTCACCATACTTTCTCTTTGATTACCAGCATGCAAAGCTGATCAGTGTCAAGAAGCTTCCATAATATTTGTAATAATACAGAGTAAATCAATATTGGTGTAATGGAACAAGAATATATCCATTAAGATTGTGAAGTGTGGTAGTGTCTCTGATGTTGTTTCGTTTTCCTGTATTCCAGCCCATCAGAAGGCTGGGATGATGTTGAATGACAAAAAATATATTAAAAAAATTGTTCATGTCATGTTTCTTTACCTGGGAGTCCAGGTAAAGAGCCCTGTTTGTTGTTTGTGTAATGTTTTAATAGGGAAAACCAGACTGCTTTATGCTACAATCTAAAGCCCACTGCGTAAGGAGTCAATTTTTTATATATCTTGTACCTACAGAGAATACTCTGTATCATCCTCCTCCTTTATTAACACACTTCTGTATTTTACATTTCCACCAAACACATCTAAACACAAGTGAAAGCACTCATTCCTAATAGCCAAATATCTCAGTGTTAATGTGCTTTGTTCTCCCGCCCTACAGACTAATAGTAACGAAAACTAAAATGACTTTATCACACTTGCATATTAATGTGCAGAGAGCTGACTGCATTTACATTAGCTGGAGTTATCAGATATAATAATAATAATAATAATAGTAAGCAAATACCTGATTTTCCCCAGTTTTACCTAGAAAGGAGTTATCTAGAAAGGAGCTTTATGCCACTCTTCAAAGCTTGCTCATGGCTCTGCTTTCTGTGTAGTTACATTTGCTGAGTTGTGTGGCAAAGTGTTTTTTCTGCTTTTATTCCTTGGGACCCTGGGAGGCTGATCACCAAAGGCAGCCAGCTAATGCCTGTGCATCATCATCCTGAGGCTTTGTAACCTTCCTGAAAGGGCTGTGCTGGGATTGCTGGAAATATGCTTTTGTTCCCTTTGATGCAGTTACCTGAACTGCATCCATCACGACAGCTCACACTATAAACACTGTTGGTGTTCTTGCCATGTTCCCAGGAAAAAATGGGTGTAAGGAAATACAGGAACTAGTTAAGTGAATAATTCATTAACATGATGTATTTCTTTTAGCAAAGGCAAAGCTGTTTGGAATGTGAGGCCATGGCTGGTGATTCGTCAGCCTTGGACAAGTCCTCTGACCCTTGAACTATTTTCTCTTGGTACTATTGTGTCTGAGGAATGGATTTCTTATCCCCAAAATAAGTATTTGGAGTTAATTTGGATATCTGCAGATCGCTTGGAGGCATTATGAACTGTAGGGATGTGTCAGTTCACTGGAGTTGATGGCACTGGTGAGATCTTTGCTGTTGGTGGTGCTCTGTGAGAAGATGGTAACACAGGCTGAGTTTTAGATCCATTTTAGATCCTGGGCTGATCCTGGAGCACCAGCTTTTAGGGGAGAGCAGAGTCGATGTGCCAAGCATGGCAGTATGGATTCTTAGCATGGAAAGCCATAAGGCTGTTGGTCTAGGAATATTTTTCCCTGCAGAGTCTGCTTCTCATCTCTAGTGTCCTTCATACCATCTACTTTTATTCGATATTCAGGTAACACGGCAAAGGATATCCCAACCCTGCTAATTTGTTCTCTGATCTTTCAAACCCTTTCTTACATCCTTATGTTTATTCATGTGGATTGTTCATTTGACTGGCCTGCTTGCAGAGTGGGAGATACATAAATTGTGCATTTTGAGTGTGTTAGGCAAAGTTAAGGGAGATAAGGGAAAGTGTGTCTGTGCCATTGCAGACTCATTTATTTCAGGGTGTACTGTACAGAACATACCGACATGTTCTACAACACAATTTATCCTTCTGCTGCTGGTGGTACAGAGGATGAATAAAATACAGTTATAACATCATAAATCATATTAATATCGAATAGAATAGCATAAGGATCTTGTTATAGATACTGTGGCTGCAATATAACCCAGGGCAATATGGGAATAACTAACATTTATTACTAAGTGTAATTTTTATGCTGCTTTGAAAGGGACAAACATTTGACATGTTCAGTTAATAGGTTTAATTAAAATTCAGGATTAATTATGAAGATGAGTAACTCTCCTTCATTACCTTTGTAGGAACAAAAGATACATTTCAAGAAAGAAAATATGATTAACCCAGTAACATGTATCAGAAGAATTGCAAATACTCCCTTACAGGAGCACGGGTCATGAATATTAAATTCTGCCTCCCCCAGCAGAGAGGGAGTGAGATTCAAAGCAAATTGGGTTTGCAGAACTGCTGGATTTCAAAAAAGCGATTTTAAAATAACTGTAAATGCACTTGTCAAAGAGGTGAACTGTTGCTTCAGACAGATCAGAGATGATTAAAACTGGTGAAGGTGTTGCAATCTTGCTGTAAATTTCAACACATTACTGAAGAGTAACTCAGGTGTAAAACGTTGAATGTGGGATTGGTTCCCTGGGTTTAAGTTTTTGGATATTCATCCTATAGTCATGTAAAAAACTTGAAAGAGGGTATTAGACAACTATCCCAATTCTTCCACTGTTTCCAAGAAAGTGGCAACACCAGCTGATGCATTGTAGTACGTTATATTTATAGGTCAATTTAGCAGCTTTTCCTATTAAGTCTTGTCAGGCTCTGTGATTTATATGATATTTGTTCAGCATGCCTGTAGCAGATATGACTGGGTAGGTTGAAATATGAAATGTGTTAACCTCTGAGCTGAGCTAATGATAAAGTTGAATTAGGCTAATAACAGTTTAAAACAGCCATATGTTTCCTTTCAGCTTTGTAGACTTTCAATCTCAGATCTGTTTTAGCCTCGTATAAAAATACGAAATATCATTTCTCTGTAAGTATAGCGCATTGTTCTGAAGGGCCACCTCCAGGCCTTCAACTTACAAACAGAAGTAAAAGGGGTTTGTTTTTAATATGTCCTGAAATTCCAACTTTTCTGAAGTTGTCTCCTTCTTGTGTTTCCTGTGTCAGTCATCAGTGTTTAGCTTAGGTTTCTAATCGTCAGATCTCACAACTAGCCAAAAATGACCAGCAGAGTTATTTCATCTCTGCTGCCTTTTCTCTTGGGTCCTTTGAATTATCTCAAAATAAGCTACGAGCACCAAACTCTCACATCCTTTTATGGGTTTGATGTGAAAACAAATCAGTGCTGCACTGGGCGTACAAAGAGACTCTTGAAACTTGTCTGACGAGAGAAGAGAGCACATGGGCCAGGATTCAACTCCTCCCTATCAAACTTAGCAGCAGGTTCAACTTTCCAAAGCTGCCCTTGCTTGGGTGACATCTTGGGTGGTTGGTGTGTCCAGTTTTGTGTGTGCTGCAAACTGTTTCAAAAGTCGAATACTGCTGAGCACCCTTTTTAAAAGTGGAGTGCTCTGTTTTGCTCATAAGTGACAGAACTCAATTTTTAGGAGCGAAGTTTGTGTCAGTGTCATGCTTTGAAGGACACTGTGTGTTTAATGATGCCTCATCATTGCTATTCCTTTTCTCCCACTTGTGTATCCCACCAGTTTAGATACAAATTCCTAGGGAAACCCACATTTGGGGGGTTCATTTAGACTCTGCTTTGTTCATGACAGCAAAATATGTCTGGCAGTGGGGAATTATTAATAGAACTCCTGGACTGGGATAGGGCAGGGTGCAGATCTGAAATGGTCTCTTCTGTTTTACAAGTTGAGAAATTCTCATTGCGATTAGGAATTTCCTGCTGGTGACTCTTTCAACTGCTGTATGAATATCCAGGTGTAGAAGTCAAGCTTTTTTGTGTCACTGAATAAACAGGAATGACTAGAAAATGCAGAAAAGTTAGAATATCCCCTACCCTTTTTCTCTTTGCAGTAACTAATTTATATAAACATTTTGCCCAGTTTTCATTGTCTTGATTAACAGCAATATGTTTCTATCCTCAGTAGCTGTGCAGGCAAATTTTTATATGTAAGTCTAGACTGAGCACATTTGCCAGCACCCAGAGTCTAAAGCACATGGAGATTGGCTGTGGTGTCTGGTATGGAGGGCTTGGAACGGAATTAAGTTTTCCCCCAAGAAAGAGTCGCCTCTGCCTGGAGGTAACCCCTGAAATCACACGTGTTTGTGCTGTGTAAATGGTATTCGTCAAAATGTTTCTGTCGGGGATGTGGGATTTTAGTGTGGACAAAGTTAATGCTTGGGTGCCTTAGCAGGGAGCTCTGCTTTGCCATAGGCAGTGCGATAAACTTCCAGACCTTGGCTGTCACAGCAGAGGTACCAATCTAGCCTGAATTTAGGGTGATTTCCAGCACACAGCTGCAGGGTAGGATTGGAAGGGCCCAGGACAATGTTTAGAGTGTATCAGTCACCCCTTTTATCCAAAAGTGTTTGTGTCTCACATGAAAATTTCCTGTAGTGTTAAGCAGTGACTGCGGCACATTTCCTGGGTAAGCCACTGCCTGGTGGCATGTGGCACATTTGAGTAAAATAAAGATTATCTGCAGCACAAATAAAACCAAAAATGAAATGCCTTTGTTGGACACAGCTGTGCTGGAAGTCGACCTTTTGTGTCATTGTCCCCACTTCTCTCTGATGTCCATCCTTTGTGTCAGGGGCTAATGGTCGCTCAGTGTCCTCTGTCTCATCAGGCCATCTCAAATGGTTTCCCAGCTTTTGGCAGCAGTGATTTGGAAATGGCTCAGATATTCCTCATTAAGATCCAAAAGGGAAAATCTGATGGATTCACTCTCTCATTTTAGGCCCCAAAAGCCCTTTCAGTTGTTTTCTTGAGAAAAAGAAGTCCTAGCCGTGCATCATGCATCTCAACACCAGTTTAAGGAAATGTCTGCAGTCACCCTCTATAGGATCACCTCACTGGCTTCACTGAGACCTTCCCAATCCAAAGGTGAAAATGTCCTTACAGAGGATTCATCACTTTCTGGGACCTTGGTAAAATCTGCATTCTCATTGTCTCTCAGTATGAGGCCAATCTGTAACTCATGGGATCATTCTCACTGTTTTGTTTTACTTTAGGATCAGAGACAGAGCTTTAGATGCCTGTGGTCATCAGCTATGGTGGTTGGTCTGACCGAAAGGGATTACCTCTTCTAGAAAGCTTAGTCACATCAAGGAAATTATTTACTCCTAAACTTTAGAGGCCCAGCTGTTGTTGGAAGCTGTCACCTGATGCTGGAAGTTCAGCAGGAGAAAATATAGAAAGGAAAAATACGGAGTTCTTCATCTGCAGATATATTAAATATAACAGTATGTTTTGGGGGAGAAATAGAAAACTTCCATATATTTCAGTGTAGACAACTCTAGGCTGAACAGGAGAGATTGCAAGGTCACATGGTTAGAGGCAAATGTTTGTGTGGGAGGACAAATGATGGCTTTTATGCATTGTTTTACTGTTGATATTTTTTGTGTTAGGTAACAAATGCATTTAAAACCCGAGCACGTTTGGATGTTTTCCGAAGTGCCTTAAAACACAGAGCTGGGCTGCATTTCAGTCCTTGCAATGCAGAGTCTGGGAAGTTGGCTACTCTGAGAGATGGAATTGAGGTCTGCTTTTAGCTCTGAGGATTTCTTAGAACACAGAAAGTTTTCAGCAAGGGGAGAAGCTCATGCTTTTTACATTTGAACAGTTTGTAGTCTAGAAGCAAGTAAAAATGATCTGTGCATTTCAGTCCCTCAAAAGGGGGTCAGCAGAGGTCTCTTTCATATTTATTTCTCATTTTGCTTTGGAAAAAACGGAAAAGTTTTTATCTAATTTGGGATATTTATATGTTTTTCTTAGTAAGATTCCTTACACTTTACCTGGAAGGTTTGGAACCCAGAGAGTGAGATCATACCTCCCTTAAAATTGTTATTTGGTAGGAGAAAATCACAACTTCACATATTTAGGTAGGGAAGTGAAGGCAGATTGAAAAGAAACTGGGTTTTCATTTATTTTCTAGACAGAGTGATCTGAATTTTTCAGATCTGAGATGCCCTTTTGCCACTTTTGTTCTCTGTCTGGTGCCTACCTATAAACAACAAACCCTTTCCTGCATTTTTCTGCTGAACTTCTCAGCAGCATCCCCTATGTCTGAGCCTGTGGGATGTCACATATCCCTGACCCTCCTGATTTTCCATCCAGCAGGTGTAAGGCCTTCGCAGAAGTATAAAATAGGTGCCCATAAGTTACACTGAAAAATAAACATTTTCATAGAGCACTTAAATACTTCTTTTCAGCTTTTTGGGGTCTAGAAAGAGCAGCCATACTAAAAGCTGTTTTTGTGGGACCAGAGGTTCCCCCCAGCCCAGTATCCCTTTTGTGACAGCGGTCAGTAGCATTAAGGCTTTTTTAGGGAATAGAATCTCAAGTCTAAAACAGTTCTTTACCATATGAGTGCCCTTCTAGTTTTGGAAAACCGCATCCTAGGCACTTTTTGAGCCAGAGGTTGGATCCACAGCTTTGTGTTTATGAGGTCATGCTGAACTTTCTCAGACGGATTTATCTAATTAGTCTTGGAAACCACTTGTACTTTTCAGTGTCTGTATCACAGGGAGTGATTTTTTTAATGCATATTTTAAGGCAGCTTAAAGGAGCTCCTGTGATTACCTACAATTGTGGGTTTTTTTGTATACCATAAATCTTTTTCTAAGTGCATAACTCCAATTAGTATAGCTTTTCTTCTATCTGTTGGCATTTTAGTAAGCATTTCTGCATCAACATTTGTATCAACAGCTTTATATAACAAGCTGTTGTTCCACTTCCTGTCTACAACCGTCCTTAGTTGTGGGAGAAGGAAATGTTTTTACTTGCTAGATATTATAAAAGAAACTTACTGATAAATGTTTTAAGCTCTTTTAAAGCGTGTACAGTTCAGATATGAACTCATGTATAACTGGATTATCCAGCCTTATCCTCTCACCTTCTTGTTTTTACTGAAGCTGGTGTCAATCCCTGGCATGGTTGGTCGTCTTTTGTGTGCAGATGTATCTGTTCCACGAAATCCTTTAGAAAACATGTCCAAAAACTTCTACTGTTTATTCTGAACTAGTTATCAGATATTTCTTGCTATTCCTAATGAATCGAGTGGCCTCATTGTTCATTTTTTCCCTTAAGCTTAGCATCCTACTGTTTTCTTTACCTTGTCTTTTACTGTTCCTCCCTCCCATATTTCTTTTGTAAAGTTTTAGATCTCCTTGTATTCAAATTCCAGGGATAATGAGATTTTTGTCAGATAGCATTCAGTGCCTGGGTTTTAGGATTGGAAGCTTTATCAATTAAGGGTGCTTTTCATCACAGCCTTGCTGGTATCCAGTTCTGGTTTTTATGTATTTCTTCTTTATCCTTTTCTTTCAGTTCTGAGAAATCTGTCATAATTTTAAGGGGCTGAATCTCTATGAGTACTGGTTGTTTTTTATTTCCAGCCTCTTCACCCTAAATTGGTGGGTGATCCTGTATCTACAGTGTTCAGTGTATTTCTTACCAGCCAGAAGGGAATAATAGGCTTACTTTAATAGTTAATAGGATATCTCCTCTGGAAGCCTTTTACATGCAGCTTTTCTTCTTCTCCATGTTCTCTGTAGGGCACCCTATTTTATTTTTTAAAATTTTTTTACAATAATCTTTATTTTACTGGTCCTGTCTTAGGTGTAGCTTGTAAAATGCATTTATCTCTAGCTTGGAGCCTGTACTTGCAATGCCTCTTTGGTTCAGTTCTGGAGATGAGATTTCTGATCTCAGCTTGTCAGGAGCCTCTCCCCTTGTAGAGGCTCTTTTATGTCTCTTCTCTTCTGCATTTTCTGGTTCCCACTCGAGCAATCTTATTTTATTTGCCAAATCCCATGTGGTATCCAGAGCTGTGAACCTCCCTGGGAATTTCTTTTGGGAAACAGCACTTTTAATTCCTCCCTTCCATGGAGTGTCTGTTTCATAACCAGAGGGCTACAGGTAGGGAGTGAACAGGGACTGAAATTTCTGGAAGATTTTGACTTCTCCCCCTTCAAACTCCAGCATCAAGCATTGGCAGTGTAGGCTCCTGGTCTCTTCCTTTTCCTTTTTATATTTTTAACAACTTAAGCAAAAAGGCAAATTCAGAAATTAAAAAACTACTTGGATGAAACTCACAGACGGTTGTAAAAGATGAATACGAGAGAGTGTGTGTCTTACAGACTTTAAAGTACCTGAACTTGCTTTTAAATTGCCAATCCATGCTGCCAGTGTTCCTTAATATCATAATATGTATCTTTATAAACCCCAAAGGAAATTGTAAAACTTATGCAGGTATTGATTTCTGCAAAGGAGAAAAATATAGTTTTAAGAATCCAAAATTTGTTCTTGTTATAAAGCACTGGTTTTAAGATTATAACTTGTAAAGTGTTTCCACTTTTTATATTTGTATATATACAATTTGTCTGGAAATTGTTGAGCTTTTCCTGTAATGAAAAGTCTTTTAATGAAAACTTTGCAGCAGTAGATCCTCTTCAGCTCCGTTTGTGGAAGAGCGAGGGAGGATAACAGAGAAATAATAAGAACAAAAGTGCGGAGAAAATAAAGTCTGTGAGCTTGGTGGCTTTGAGAAGGAGCAAAGGGCCACAAGAAGGAATAAAATCCAAGCTACAAAGCAAGGATCAAGAGGCAAGAACATGCACATGCTGTTTTTAGAGGTGACAATGGTGGGTGGAGGGGATGACTCCATACAGTGACAGCTGAGGTATCTTGGGACGAGGGGAAGGACATTTCCAGACCATCAGCCTAGGAAGGTAATTTTAACAGCAGAGGTGAGAATTTACTCAGGCAAACATTTCGCAGGTGGGAGAGTGAAATGGGAGAGAAATTGAACAAGTCCTCAGAGAGGAAGTGAAAGTTCACCAAAACTTATAATCACACTATCACCCCATGCCACAGCGGGAAATGAGGCTTTTTAGTCTCATCTAATACTATTTCTTCCAGCGGGTTTTGATTTTTTACTGAAATAAGTGTGTGCTGTGCTTCCAGCTGGAGGGGAGTGACATATGGTGTTGTTTAATAATTGAATTTATTTTAGAGCATCGTGTAACATAATTGCCCTGGAAGTGCTGTGCACATTGCAGAGCTGGCTCTGAGAATGAGGAGCAGTAGCTCTGTGCCTGTGCTGGGGTGGTGGTGCAGAGCTGTGAACATCGACAAGTCAGATAAGTGATCTTCCACGATGTGAGCCATTCTGGAACCACTGAAATCTGGGGAGGTGAGAGATTTTTCCTGGCTCTCTCTCTGCTTTTCTTGTCAGCTGGTTGTGACCATTTGCCAGTCACGATGAGACCAAGTAAAGGCACCTGATTGTCACTGGCTATGAATGCAGTAAATTAAAATACCCAAGAACTTGCTATTCTTGACTCTTTTTTGTCCATTCGTACTCTCATTGGTGAAAACAAATGTGGAAAAATTGGCATTTACTCCACTTGTCTTTCCTTCATCTACAAATTTTTCAGAGCAAGCTTTTGCTTAGGCTCCTTTTGCCCTGGCATTCTGCTTTTTAACAGGGTTGGTGTTACTTATTAATATATTTTTAAAAATTTTCATTCCGCCTCTTCATGAGACTGAATGTGAGCCAGAAGCAGCAGGATTGATATTCTGTCTTGGCTAGATGTAAATTTTTTATCATATTAGCAATTTTTTTTGGTCATATTGGTTTTCTCTTTCAGTACAAGGCGTTCAGATGTTTATTTTCCTTTTGCATTATCTGAAATAAATTATAATTTATTAAATGCAAATAGTTGCATAAAAACAACATTAGGGCTGATGGGAAAGAAAACTAAGAAATAATTAATATAGAGGTAAAAATTCTGGGTTATTTTTCCTCCTGTTCCCACAGGGCCCCAAAATAGACCTTTCCATTGCAGATTCTGCTTTGTTTTTTGCCATGCAAGAAATTTCCCTGTAAAAGTGACCACAATATGGTTCTTCCTCACATTGCTCTGAACCAAGCATGGATGTTACTCAGTTTGTCAAATGATTTCCCACCCTCTTGGATTTGTTCTTTATTTATTACAGGATAGTATATAATCTATTGTATTTTATTACCTATTATTAATGCTATTAACTGCAGCAAATAACTTCATTTGTAGCCTTCTACATCTTGCTCTTAGGTCCTTAAAAAGGTAAATCATCTCTTCTGGAGACCATAGTGGAGCAAGTTGTGTTGCTTCTGCAGTTCAGCTTTGGCTCTTTAGAACCTCAATTTGTCTTCCTGTTACTCCTGGTTGCTAGTTCTTCTTGTTTAGAGGAAAATTCCTAACTGTCTTTGAAATAGTTAAAGAATTATTTCTAGATAATCATTTGGCACCACAGCGTGTTTTTCCTGTTCTGAATTATATCTGGAATTGCATTTACTTTGGGGGAAAACAGTCCTTTTGCTGAGCTCTCTCAGGAAAATGTTTTTGCCAGCAGATATATCAGGAAGCAAAGCCAGAAAATCAAAGGCATCAGTCCATTTTGAGCCATTAACCCTGTGCCACAGAGGCTTATTTTAGCTTTTTGCTGATACAAGAGGCAAATAAGAGAATCAGAGTAGCTGGCTCCTGCTGAGGAATCAGCCCTTCCATCCCTGCCTTGCATTTTTTTCAGGAGAAAATGAGAAAGATGATATGAAAGATATGCCGTGGCTTGTCCATGAGACTTGCCATGGCTCTTACCTGCCTGGCCAGGCTTTATTTCTTTATACAAATTTAGTGTTTGAGGCCACTAGAGCTCCTTTAGAAAGCTGAATCTTCAGCATCTCTCAGGAGAGATTAATTTGGAAAGGGAAGACCATAAACTTAATCTCCAGGAAATCTGTGTGGGAGATTCATGTCCAAACACAAGGGATTGGAGTTTCAGTAGAAGAAAGAAATGGAATTATATGTCCTGGGAAGTACAAGAGGTCAGAGAAGAAGAAGATAAAACATTACCTGTTGGTGGTAATGTCTGTGAGTCAGGGACAAACTCCCCAAGGAAATATTCATAAATCTGAGCAACTTCCCTGCTGAATTTATTTTAAACCAAACTGCTGTGTTGGTGGTTGTCCTCTTTGCACCATGAACAGCAGCAAAGTCACTTCTCTTCACTTGGTGTGTAAGGACCTGAAATCTCAGATTATCTTTGCAGAAATGATAAATGCTCCTGCCTGATATTTTCCCACCAATCTGCACGGCTCCATGAAATCCATAAAAGAGGCAAGTCCATGCCTGGAATTTCTTACTTCTTGGCCTGTCTAGAGTTTACATGACAGGTTAACATCACATTGTACTGTTGGATGAAGGTATATTATGACACACTGCTATTTCCCTTCCCCTTAGCAAAAAACCACTAAAAACCCCCTCAAAACCAATCTACCCTTTGGCATTAGAGGTGCAGAGGATGGTTATTAGAAGAAAGGCTTCTATAGGCTGTGGAAATAAACAAATCAACAAATTTATTTCATTCAAAGCAGGGGCTGTGATTTGTGTAGTTAAGAAGAAAGTAAATAGCAACCTCTCATTCATTAGAGAGACTCTTCATTTGTTTATATAAACATCCAAGAAAAAATATAGATTTTTTAAAATTATCTCAGGTGATATTTGGTGGATGGAAGATGTATTCAAACAGAATCCTAAGGACAGGATTGATGTTCCCCTGTGTAGCTGTCTGTATCTAACGCTGTTGTATGAGGCTGCCTTTATTCTGAAAGGGCAGCAAGAAGCACCAGCAAGGTCTGAGTTGCTTGGCCTCTGTGGTTGTGTGGGTCAGGATGTCTGTGCCTCGAGGGGAGCACAGAGAGGTGGAAAACTGGTGAAACAGCTACATTTGCTCAGCTGAACTCTGCCTTAATTATTTCCTGTATTGAGGAACTATTTTTTTTTTTTTTCCCCCAGCTCTGTGAGTTACAGAATACAGCACTGGAACAACTCCAGCCATGCAGCAGCTTTAGGGTGGCATGGTGATGAAATCTTTATAGTTATTAAGAAGTCAAGCAAGGTTTGCACTAACTACCAATCCAAATGTTGCTTTACATCCTGCTAACAGCCATTGGCGTGTGTTCCCTCCCAGAGCAGTGCTGGTATATAAATATTTAAATGTTAGAGGGAATGTGGAGGCACTGTGCATATAAACTATAAATGAGATGAGACTGGTAATACCAAAAGGTGATATCATTTGAAGAACTCTACTTAAATAGTTGCTTTGTGCATTAAAGTAATTTAGGGAATGTTTATTGTCGCAGATAAAATTTCACAATGGAATTTGCTTCTGGGAAACCTGGAACGCTTTGTAATATTCCTAAATGTGTCTGAGGGTAGGATTTAAGGGGCACACAAACTGTTAAACACTGAAATATGAGCAAGCCCTTGATTCATTGAGTAGAAAGAGCAGAACACACATTGTATTCATAAAGTTATTGAAACTCCAGCATGCTGTATTTAAAGGATATTTGAAGGATGCAGGTTAGTTTTACTGGACCAGACCCAAACCAGATGGGATGTTTAATACACAAAATTGAGAGGAGAAACAGCTTTGGAGTGTGTCTTGAAATCTGACAGCACAACTAGTGTAGTTTGCCCCTGGAATATTAAAACACTAATTTGTTTTCTGAAAATGTGGAGATAGATGAAACTAGCTGCTAAACTGTTGATGTTTGTTTGCTATTCTTTGTTCCCTTGATCTTTGGAGGTATTGGAATCGAGTAACTTTCTTTATTATATTTTATTTTAAATTGTAGCCCAGAAATCAGATGCTACTCAGATATGGAGAGATCATTTCCAAAACAAATGAGATCTCCCAGGTTGAAGCCTCTGTTGATGGCCCTGTAGAGCTCTGTCTTGAGCATTGCAAAAGGCAGCTGTAATGCTTTATACTGAATTTCTGTAAATTCAGTAACAATTTTCCTTTGTTTCCCCTGTAATACCTACTTGCTATTGTTACAGCTTTGCTTTTCAGCAGTTTGTGCCATGAATTTTTATGTGTTGCAAAGGAATGTAATTAAGAGCCAAAGAAAAAGGAAAATTCTGTATGTTAGGCCTTCTTGTAAGAAAAGCTGTGGTTGTCCGATCACTGCAGGCCCTTTGTCACTATTTAGGAAAAAACCATGGGAAAATATCACCAATCCTTTTCTGTTTCCTAAGCTTGAACTCCTCAGTGGATTTCCTACCCCAAAATGAAATATTCAGCTGAAACTGCCTTGGCCTCATAACTTCATTCTCTTGCCTCCAGTTGATTGCTTAGCCTGGAATTCCTTCTCCTCTCACAAGGCTTGAATGTCTTACAGGACACATTTGGCCACCAGACAATTCAGGTAAAATATCACCTGAAATTATGGGTCCAGAAATTTAAAAGAAACCTTAAACATAAAATCAACAACCCTGATCTGCATTATTCTATATATTTGGAACTGATTGAGCTCACTAGCACCTTCTGAATGGGCAATATTCAAATTGCCCTTCCATGGATTCTCCACGTTCTTGTGGCTGTAGGAGGGATTCTTGCACATGTTGAGCAAGGACTCGTGTGATTTAGCAGAGCGTTTTTCTCCTTAATTCCCAAGATTTTTTTTTCCTCATGAGTTGGCATGTGTCTGAGTTTTAGAAGGCTTAAAATTGCTCTCTTTTAAAGGTTCATTTGGTCAACGGCCCCTGCAATGTACACCAACTGCAAAGTGTTCATAGTGACTGATGGCCTCCTTCCAGCAACCTAAAATAATGCTGCTTTTTCTGTCCATGTCTGTGAATCCTGGTGAGGATTTTGGAAAGCCAGCCACTAGGCAGAGATATAAATTGTTCCTGCTCGACAATGGAAATCCCATTGGTATCTTCAAGCTGGACTGTATTTCCATGTGTCTATGTCTAATATATAGAAATAGTTTTCTAATGTATATTATCTAGAAATAGTTTTAGTGTGAATATTAGGATTTTCTTTTTCTTTAAAAAAAGAGGAAAAATATGGAGAAACCTAAAATAAAGTATCGATTTTGAAAGAGCAGAGTTAATAAGTGCTAAAGTGGGAAAGAAAATTAGAAAATACCATCCATGAAAAATGGAAAAATCGCTTATTTATTTTCCCAAACTCCTAATCAGTTAATTATTATTTATTATTTGTACAAGCATGGAACTTATAAATCCTACTAATCCTGCTGAATAACTGGTGCACTGCAAGCAACGAGACAAAAAAAGGAGATTGTGTCCAGAAATAACCATCTGTGTGAAAGATGAAAGGAAATTCCTGAATGAGCTGGGGAGGACACAAGAAAACCAGGAGATGCTGTGGCTCACCACGATAGGCAGGGATCTCCAACATGTCAACAGCACCACCCTTGTGAAGCCTTCGTGGGCATCAGAGCAAGGAAATGCTTCAAGGAGGGGGGAAAGCAGCATAATTCTTCCAAGAGGCGATGGGCAGCATGAGCAACAGATTGAAAAAAAACTTGATTTCAACTCAAAACAGATGGGCGATGGATGTTCTTAGACGCCTGCTAGAGGTGAGCACAGCCTCCCAGTGCAGAATGAGAGAGGAAAAGACACAGGAGGACAGACTGCAGGAGAGGCTGAGAGCAACAAAATGTGGCAGGCATTACATTTCCATACTTCTTCTGTGGCGGCATGAAGTCAGAATTCATTAAAGCCTTTTTATAGGTACGGTAGCAACACCATATGGAGTATTTCTGTCTGGCTGTAGCCACATGATAGTCTCTGAAGAATACCATGTGCATTCAGGATGAAGTCTGTGACACTGGAACTCGAGATGTGTGTGGAAGGGATATACACACAGAATTAATTTATCCAGCACTCAAGCAGTTATTTCCAGAGGGAGTGTGCAGAGGGTTGACCTTGCCCAGCTGCCAGATGTCCCCCCGGCCACGGAATTGCTCCTCTACCCCAGCGGGCTGGGAGAGAGTGAGGGATAAACTCCCGGCGTGGAATAAGAGAGGATCTCTCAGCAGTTACAATCACAGCAGAGTTTATTAAGCAAGAGCAAGCAGGACACATTGCCATGTCTCATTAACAGATCTCTGCAACTCCAAAAAATACTCGTGTTTCATGTGCTACTCCTTAAAACGGCGTATGAAGCCCAAGCTGTGGGAAATAACTGCTTCCATCCCCATCCCCAGATGTCCTATTTCCAAATACCCATTCCAGGTATTTGGAACCCCAGGAAGGCTTTCTGTAGTGTCCTGACTCGGGCTGTGTTAGGCGTGGGAGATGCCATTGGTGAATTAATTTCTTCAGGCTGCACAGAACTGAACAGTGTGGAGGAGCAGCCTTGGGTGAAGGCAACGAGTCTGAATTTATTATCTGTAAATAGACAAAATCCCGCCTGCCTAAACATCTATAAACTCAGAAATGCAAATAACCCAAAACATCAGTAGTGGTTTTGTTGCTGCCATTGTTGATAAATAACCAAATCCTCCAGTTCTACCAACCCAGGGACTGTTTGCAGCTCTTCATCACGTGAATTCAAAGCATAAGATATAATAAGAACACTGATGCAAGTCTTGATGTAGATTGCAGATCTGGTGCTGAAACCATTTCCATTTTCAGTTCAGCTAATTAGTTTCCAATTGCCTCTTTCATTTCACTGCACCCAAATGCTCATTTTCAAATCTGGGAGCAACTAACTCTATAAAATAGAAATATTTTTACTTAGCTTGCTGATTACCTGAAGCATTTTTCTGGTACCAGTGAACTCAGAACTGTTTATGACACTGATAACCAGAGTTACTTAATTTACATGACTCCTGCAAAATGTAAACTTAAAAGGTTCCAATTGGTTCGTACTTGTACCTTTTTAATCGTGTTGTAAGTTCATCACTTGAAATTACCATTAAGGCAGGACAAATACTTTGATGTCAGAAATGTTTTAGATTTCAAAGAAATGTGTGTCAAGGAATGATGGAGGCTTTGCAGGCTGTCTGCACCCATATGGTGTGTCACACATGTACCTCAGTTGCACCTGTTTGATGTGTGTCCTTTAATCAGCTATCCCTTGCCAGCCCACAATAAGAATTATTTATAAATTTGTTATGATAGATTGTGGACATTTAAATTTTTCTTAGGTGTTTGCATGCAAAGGAAGACTTTTTATTTGTTATAAATTTACCGCACTGCCCATGTTTTCAGTTTGCCAGGCTGAGGTTGTCTATGCCCGTCCTCTTCTCTGAGCTGGCCATGTTCCTTACAAAGGAACCTTTGAGAAAATGTTAACCATCACGATTTCACTGTTAAAGGCAGCAAATATCATGTACAGTGCATTACAATCAGTCTTTTTCCAGTTATCTTATGTAAGAGCATTATGGAAATCTGGATAAAATCTGAATATGGTAATCCAAATATATATATCTATCTATATATACCCATTTTATATATACTCTTTGCACATTTTCAGTTGTAGGTTATTTTTGTGTTTCCTTTTCTGTCAAGTAATACTTTTATAATAAAGATTTTAAAGTGTTTTGCTAGAGCTATATAAGTTCCTAACACGTGAGCAGATGTTGATGTACTTATATCTTTAGACCATCATAGTCACATCTAGCTTGTTGATATAAAGGAAAATAGCAATATTTTTGAAAATTTGAATGAGATTCAGAAATGCTCAGATGACTAGAAAAATGTGTTAAAAGGACTGGGAGGGAGCTCAGTGTATTTCGTTGTAGGAAGACAAGGATCTGGGCTGTTGATTAAATCTGTGCATATCTTTTTTGAGGAACAGAAGATTGGTAATGGATAAAAAAACCTGGTGGTGACAAAGAAATGATCCACCAAAGTGGAGACTGAAGCTGGACTTCAGACTTGGATCAGACTGCTCTTCTGAGCAGGGAGAGAATAGCTCAGAAATCCCAGGAGCACTCCTAGGAAGGGTGTTGGATTTACTGGTGCTCAGCACCTGAGGCTTTTCTAGAAGTTGTTCCTGTGTGAACACAGATAAATTGGAGGATTCTGGTGGTGTGTGTTGGAGAGGTCACACTGCAAATTCTGAGAAAATCTGTTTTGTCCCTGAGTTAGGGCCAAGTGCTGGGTGTGTTAGAGGTGGTGCAGCCTGTGGAAGTGGCGGTGTCACCTCTGGATGAGATCAGCCAGAGATGGTGTCAGGTCTCCTCAGAGCTGTGATTGCCCTCTGAACATGAGGTTTTTGGTAATACTCTAATGCCCTGATTGCTTTATGTGTAATAGGCAGGAACAGTCACTGCTCCATCAGGAGAAGGAGGTAAAGTTCAGTTTTCTCCTCATTACTCAGTTATATTGTTGGTGGGAAATTACTGAAGCCAGCATACCTAGGTAATAATTTTTCAGAGTGACAAGCTTTTCTGCTCCACTCTCAGGCTCATGATTCATCCCATTGCATGACTTAGATTGAAAATAAGAATGCTACAGTTTGCATTTTTTTGCCAGCGCAAGCTTAATGCCACAGGCTGAGTTCTCCAGAGAAGGTTAAAAGAATCCATGGTTATTGATGGAAAGAATTGTGCCTATTATATGTCAAGACCTTTTGTGCAGATTTGGTTTATTCATTCTGTTTTATTTTCTTTCTAAATTGAGATCTCCTTCTATACAAGTCTGCAGCCATCAAAGGGAAGGTGTAGGATTCCTTTAAATTCATTCATCCCTCATTGGAGTTAGTACAATATTGGAAGAATGTTACAAAGAGTCAGAGTCTTGGTTGGTTATTGATTCCATGCTACCAGAGAACCTGCTCTCCTTAAAAAATCGTTGTTCCTCTGCATTTAATTGTTGCTGAAAACAATTCAGGGAATGGCATGAATGAAGCTGGAATATTAAATATTTTAAAGGAAGTGGCAGTGATTTAAGTCACAGGTTTCTTTTGTTGCAAGAGGATGACCTGTAAGAAGCAGAAATGTGCCTTTTGGATAGAAAAAGCTTGAGGACTCTTCTTGGTAGCCAGCACGTGCATGATTATTTTTGATGTGAAAAAAAGTGCCTTTACAGCCTTGAGGAGCAGTACCTCTGTTTCACATATGGCATCTCTCTTTTGCAGACAGAAACCTGTAGCAGTGGCACACACATGTAAATATATCCATATTTGTGAGTTCCTGTGAATGTAGTTTGAAATGTTTTGGTATATGGATGTAGTATGTAGATACTGCTACTTAAAATTATATTAAATGGGAAAATTACTACTGACCAATGAATTATAATAATAAAATACACATTTACTGATCTGAATTAATCAGTAGTACATGAAATACTGTGTTTTCTGTACATTGTGTCATTCATTCTAAGAATACCTCAGATACCACGGTGTTACAAACTCCAATATGGACTTTTAATAGACATACACTTCACAGAAATTTATAGCAGTATTTCTACCTTCAACTCCCACATCTGGGCTAGCCGTGATCAGTTTGTAACCATGGAGTTTTAAACAAGAAATACCAACTACACTCCAGGGACAAAAAGTTGACAAGTTACTGGAAAAGGGAAAATAATCTCTTTGTAGAGATACAGAGAAAAAAAAAGTAAAGTTTGATCTGGCTTTTAGCAGCTTCTCTTTTTCAATCCCTAGTTGATTTCAGCAGTTCTTACTCTCTTAAAAATCTTTTAATATATGTAATTATGTATTTCTCTTATATTCTGAGTAGAATGGTGAATCCAACAGTAGGAGCTAATAATCATGTATATTAGAAGATATACACTGAAATTGGAATTGATCTTTCTGGAGGAAAAATACTATAACTGGTTTTGTATTCTTAGATCTGTGCTTGGAAGTGCTAAGTCATACTGATCAGCATGGGCTTATTGCATTATTTCAACAGTGGAGATAATTAAATGAATGATGACTAAAAGAGGACATTTATATGACATTCAATTATTTAACGATGTAAACTGTCAAAGTTTTTTATTCCAAGACTCTAAAAGCTGAATTTGGAAGCCAACCTAGTGAAGTCATTGAAATTGAATTTTTCATTAGCTTTAATGACTTTTTTCAATGGTTATTGTATGGGTCTTCTGCAAAATGCAGTAATTAAAGTACTGGTGGTAATTAGAACTTACAGAAAATAAGTGAATCTGAGTTTGAGAAAAATGTGTGTCTTTCTGCCGCAGGACTAGAGCAAAGACAGGTCTGCAGGCTCTGTTTTCAGTTATCTTGCTTTCCTTTCTCTGGTGGAAGCCAGTGGGAAATAATTTCTCAGAAATTTTGTTTGCCTTCCACCACATTATATTTAGGGTTCTGTTGAGGGGTTTTTTTGCTAGTAAAATTTGAGTTTCTGTTACCAGAAATGTTTTCTGTGCCAGATAATACTCTTTCTCAGCCTTGGACATTCTGTATGAACACTTCCTGCACACAGTCCCAAACATTTTGACCATTAATAGTTGTGTGAAAAAAAGCAGATGCCCATTTCTCCCTTGAGCCTTCATATTCAATCATTCTTCAGCCTTGATTTTTAAGGGTGTAAATATCAGAACATGGCATAGAGCACCTCACCTCGAGGGTATTGGTGTGTATCCTTCGATTCCACAATCTTTGGTGATTCAGGTTAATTGATGAACCTCAGTGTCTGTTTGATTTTGACCCCCAGTGATTTATTGTGTTTGCAGTCCTTAGTATTGGAGGACAGTCCAGTGGATAGGGTGCTAGACTAAGAGTCAAGACGCCTTATTTTCCAAGTTATTCTCCCCTCTACAGAGTGAACACAAATTTCTGTGTTTGATGTGATAGGAATGTCTTTCCCTCTGAGGTACTTTGAATCTGGCAATAAGAGAGGAGGACAGAAAAAAAGGAAGGAAGGAAGGAAGGAAGGAAGGAAGGAAGGAAGGAAGGAAGGAAGGAAGGAAGGAAGGAAGGAAGGAAGGAAAGGAAAGGAAGAAAGAAAGGAAGAAAGAAAGGAAGAAAGAAAGGAAGAAAGAAAGAAAGAAAGAAAAAAGAAAGAAAGAAAGAAAGAAAAAGAAAAAGAGAAACAGCCCTTTTATTATTATCAGACTTTATTGAGAAGCAATACACCTGACTTAATCTCTTCATACACTTTTAGGCTGATTTTGGTCTCTGCCATTCATTTATTTTGAGTTGGAGCAGTCCCTTGATGGTATATTCCTTGCTTTTTTTCTGTAGGGATAAAATCTACAGGAAAGATAATCCTGTGCTGCTGTGCTTCACATATACCTCAGTGACTTAAAATCACCGAACAGTTTTAAGTAGGGATGGCCATAATTTGTTAGTGTTAAGGGCCCTTCAATGTAGTGTCAAGGTGCCCATTGAGAGGTTAAAATGGAGGATGGATTTTCTATTTCAAATACAGTGGCAGAAAGAAAAGAGGCTGTTCCTGGTATCTTGGGCTGCTGGCCTGTTGAAATTCTGCAACAGAGGCCCAGGAATGAGCTATCAATGGAGGTGATGAAGTAATCAGATTATCCAGTTTGAAGATGTTTTGAGGCCCTTGAATATTCAGTGTTCCCTTTCAAGGGTTAACTGTGAAGTGAAAGGGTATCTAACATGTTTGTTGGGTAGACTAGAGAAAGCTAAAGGCAGTGGAGAATTTCTGTTTGTTTTCTTTCTAACATCTTGAAAAATAGATGAGATTGTCTTGTTTGTTTCATTAATATGCAGAAATTATAAATGTCTTAACTTTGGGCGAGTTCCTCGGGAAATACAGTTATTGTTTTGTTTTGGTTTTTCCTGGGTTTAATAATCTGTTAAAGTCACAGGCCCTTGTTGACAAATCGAAATCCCAAAATGTGAAGCAGAATTGTAATTTTTTGGATATCACTCTTATTTTTGCTCATGTTCTTACAAAGCACTGTTGTTTCAGGGAAGGGTATACTAATAATTAATATTTCGGGTTTTAAACTTTTTTTAGTACTGTTTGCCTTCAATAATCAGTACAAACTCTTCCCTGGCTAAGCCTGTTTTGAGTTTATAGTAAAAAGGGATTTAAAGTTTGCAGATGTTCCAGTTTTGGAAGCAGGCCAGGCTAGAGCTACAAACTTGATTTTCTCCCCTATAAGGGTAAAGAAATTTCAGAGTTTTTACCAAGAACACTTTACTAACAGAGAAAGCTGCCAATTAAAAACCTCCCTGAGATATTTATTAATGCATTTTGGTTCTAAATGGCGGAAGTGATGGGCCCAAGCCATGGTCCTGTTGAAATTGAGGCGATCTGCCCTTCATCAGCGTGTGACATTGTGGCTGGGAGAAGCTTTTCCCTCTGCCAGTGTGTCACCAACACCCAGGAGCTCAGCTCTGAAGATGTGACTCAGAGTCTACCTCAGGCAAGAGTAAATGGAGACCTTGCCTGAGGAATGACTGGCTATTGCACACAGGAATTCCTGGGATATAATGTGATTTGCAGTAAATGAAGGGAATTTGATTCCTCCTGAAGTGCTGACATGCAATTCCCGTTGGCTCATCCAGGGAGAATTTATTTCTTCCTGTCTGATCTTGTCTGCAGAGCCATAAAAATCCTGTTTTGTGCCACTGGCATGCTGAGGGGGTGATTGCCAGCTTCTCTCTGCTGTTTGGGAAGGAATGCCTCGGTGCAGAGGAACCTTCATTAAAACACTTTATGCTGACCTGGGTGGCATTTCAGAAAACTGAGAAACTTTTGGGAAATACGTAAAATTACTTTTATTAAACAAAAAATGCTACTCACTTTATATTTCACTGGTGTTTTATGAAGAAACTTTCAAAAAGTTTAGTACCATTTTCCTGCCTCTGTTGGCAAATTCAAGTTTTTTTAAATGCCAGGTTTCTTGGGACCTGGGCAGAAGAATTAAAAGAGTGAATTGCTCAATTTCTGTCCTTTCCCCTTCCACTGCACCAGAGGATGAAGCTCTTCCCTTTCCTTCTGGACTATGGTGCAGAGGTAGTGCTGGTCTAGATGAGTCCTGTGTGCAATTCAGCATCTGATTTCCACAAAAATGAACTTCCATGAAATTACATTATTGATATATATCAGTACCTTCTCCATTTGGTGGTAATGTTGACAATAGCAGTCTCTATTCATGCACTGAAAGCACAGTTTCCTTCTGATAGAGGATGTAAAGATGAGTGAAATCTCAGGTTTCTGAGACATATTGGTGGGGAAATTGTTACACCTTCCCATCTTGACAGAAGAGATTTTGAAGAACCAGCTGAAAGCTCCATTTGAGGTGGTTTTATTTGGGTAATGACAGGTTCAAGTTCTACCTTGCAGCCTAGAGTCCTTAATTTTTTTTTACAATTAATTGCTGTCAGGAAGCAAAAAGAGAGAATAAGTGGCCTTGTGGTTGGTTTCCCCAGTGGAGAATGCCTTGAGCCTTTGTCTGAACTGTGAACTTAGTCCAAGACAGAGCTCAAGCAAGAGCAAAGAAAAGGACAAGAAGTGTGTCTCGGTGCTTTCCCAACTCCCCCCATGGAGTCACAGGCATCTGTACTCGAAAGGAAGGATAGCAAGACAGTTTTGTGAAAATCTGCTGGAAGTTATTTTGGGAAAAAATAAAAAGAATGTATCCTGAATCCCTTCTGTTACTGTGCCCGTAGTTGAAAGCATTTTTTGGCCACCAGATTCTCAGACAAGGAAGTCTGAGATTTAATTGGAACCTCAGTTCTCTGAGATGATTTTCTCCTGTGTAAGTACAAACTGTCAAAAGTAAATGTTTGAAGTGTTTCATTTCTGAAAACTCTGTTTTCACTTGATATTTGGAACTGCTTTTGAGGAAAGCTAGCATTGTGTACCATTTTAAATGTACAGATTTAGACATGTAGGTTCTTAATTTGCAAGGTAAATTCTCTCTGCAGTTATGATCGTGTTGAATCTGTCTGCTAAATTATTGTGCTTGCCTTTAGACTGTTCCTTAGAAAGACTGTTTTGGTTTTCCGAGAGAATGATGATCGAATTTATGACTGCGTTCTCTATAGCAACATCAATTATTCCAATAAAGGCCAAATAAAAAGAGCTATTTACTTGTTTTCTCAGACAAAGACTTGCTGGGACTTTCAAGTAGCTCAGACGTCTGGCTCACAGCGAGCCTCTGTAACACAATGAGTTCTCCTGCTGCCTTCACATATGTGCCCACACTCTTCATTAGAGAGGTCCATGAAAAGGCAGTTGTTGGTGCCCTGGAGAGCAGCTTGCTGTCGTGCTTTTTGTAGGCTGCTTCCCCAAATAATGCAGTTCGATGCAAGGCAGCTCAAAATAGGACTCAGCAGCGTTGAAAATGGGTTTGGTGTTTCATCGAGCGAGTGTCACTTCAGCAGGAATGTGTCTTTGGTCTGCTGGACTGAAATAAATTTGTTGCTGTTGAATGTGAAAAACTAGGAAGCTTCCTGCTGCTTTATTTTACAGGAGTAGAGATTGTTTTGTTGCTGTTGGAGTTTGTAGTGTCCTTACACAGGATAGAGACACACGATGGGAAGGGGTTTTAAAGGATGGAGAAATGTTCATTCCTGCCAATAGGAATGAATTCTGTTGTGTATGAAAAGATGGAATAATCATCCCATGCATGTGCCAAGTGACTGCTTAAGGCTGAAGGGTAAGACAAGATCACCTGACTGATTCACTTGGCCTCTGCTGAGTTATCATTTTTGATCTGTTTATTGCACAGCTGATGATTGCTTGGCATCAAAATTGCACAAGTAAAATTTCTCAGATGTCCTTTTTAAGAATGGCAAGGAGAATTAGAATTAACATGGGATTTGGTTAGATTTCTTTATTTTTCTAAGAAACTTCATGTTCATTAAGTCTGTCTCGCACTCTGACCATGATTTCCCTTGGCCTAAAACAAAGGAAATGATCTCCCCAATTTAATATTTTCCTTTGATTAAAATTGTGAGTAGGAACATGTTTTATATGTTTTTTTTCTTTACCTGCACTACTCAAAGGGCTCCATAAAGAGGCAGGTGGAGGCTGAGGTATCATTTTACCAATGGCTTCAGATCTGCTCTGGAGCCTGCTGAGGGTTGATGTTTATGGAACTAATTTTTCAGTCATGTGTTGCTTAATGCTGGTAAAAGATCTTAATCCACAGTATTTTTTAATAGCTTAAGATGAAATAGAATTTGAGTTTTTCTATCTTCACTGTTGTCTGGAAGTAGGAGGTGAAAAGTTGGAGAAAATTAGATATCTTTTTGATATCTAACGATATAAATGAGATAAAGTTTGTAAGAGGAGGCCATCTCTCTCCAAACCCTTCATTCTCATTAATATGCATTTCTGTTCCCTCTTCTATAGAAAACATAATCATGAACGAAAATGACTGTTCCCTTTGAGCTTTGTCACCTCAGGCTTTACAGTGGTATTTCGTTTTGGTTCTCATTTAAGAAACTGCTCAAGTACTGTTTCTGAAAGAGATTTGGAATGTTAATTAAGTCCAATAGGTCTTCACTGAGGCCATCAAATTAATTTTGCTTGTGTCCTATGTAGATATGAATCTCAGCTCCCTGCATTGAAAAGGTTTTTACATTACATGCAAACCCTCGTGCCCTGGAAGCTCTCGGTGTTTATAGTACTTATCTACCCCAAAGAAATACTTCTGCTCGTTCAGAGTGCTTTAAACACCTACATGACAGAGGAAGGCAGCCTTCTCTTTTTACTTCTGTCTTGTGGCAAAGGTCTAATTAAAGTTAAACTGAAATAGTAAATATGTTCTTATTTAAACCGTAGGACTTTCACAAGGGCTTCAGAATTCCTGGACATTGAAAACATAATGAGTAGAGCCCAGCAAACAAACTGCATCTAAAATACTTTGCAAAGTTAAATGTTAGCAGACAGGAGGAGAATTAATGTTCTGGGCTGGTTTGAAGGAGGAGGGGTCTTTTTACCACTGGAGTTAGAAGTGCATTTGGATCCTACCAGAGAGATGGGCGAGAGATTATTGCTACTAGGAGATCTTGTGACAGGTTTCATTTAGGGCCAGAAAGGATGACAGTCATGACCGAAAGCCGAAGGAAAGTATTATTCCTGCTAGGGGCAAAAGCACATAAGGACAACATAAGGACAACATAACCTATTGTGTAAATGAAGGAAATTATGAGTTCCAACCATTGTTGCAGCTTTCCTTGTAAAAGAACTTTGAACCTTGGGGCTGTTGTGCATTTTATGAGATAGGGAGGGTTAGATTTGTCTTGGGACTCCTTTGGTTCACTCTTCTGCAGTGCCTTTGGCTCTGAGGTGCCTCAGGTGTTCTATAATTTGTGTGCATCAGCTTCTGCCTCACATCTCTTTGTGCCTCACATACAACTCATCAGTAAATCTCAAATATCCACCTCAGAAACCTAATTCATTTATTAAAGTCATGTCAGTTGGGAAGGACAGGTTTAAAATCTTCCTGGAAATTAACTGTCCCTGTCCCTGATTTGGTATTTACTTAGGGGAGATAAGCAGTAATTGCTTGATGGCACTGGGGGCTCTTACAGTTTAATTAAGGAACGACTGTAGATTCACTGAGAACCTCTGATAAAAGATACCCAAGACATAGAAAATATAGCTGTTTTAATGTCTTATTGCCAGGACCCTTTCTTCAAATGAATATCTCTGGGGTAATATAATTGTCATGATAGTCAATTAAAAGTCCACATGCTTCCTTTGTAACTTTTTCTTCTTTTCCAGTTGTCACCTCAGGAAGAAATTATTCCAGTTACATTTTTCACAGCCATGCTGTAAACTGTGCATGTAAATGTAAATTCATCTTAAAGGAAACTAGTGAAGGAACACAGTAAGAAAATGCAGTCTTATGTGTGATGTTGGGAAATACAGCGTAATTGGGATTTCTCTCATAGACGAGAAATAAAAGTGCTGATCTGTAACAGAAAAAAAGAGCAAAGTTTCAGCTTCTGGTATTTTGAATGAGAAGGGGATTAAATAAAGCACTTTACTGAGCTGTGTACTAAGGAAGACAAGTTATCCAGTGATAGGAGATGTAAATAGGAGCTTCTCATTGAGGCCTTCTCAGGCCTTGAAAGAGCCATGGAACTGTGACTTGATTTCTTCCTTAGTAAAATTAAATTCAGGATTTTGGTTCAGAATGTTGTGATGAACACAGGTGAGTAAATTTGAATCGTTTTTCAAATATACTTGTCAGTGAGCTGAATTTCACCAACCCGGTAATTGCCGCTGTTATTAGTAGTACATCAAATCAATTTTATTTCATGTGTTTTCCTTTAATCAATCAAAACTAAAGCAATGATTTAATGTCTTTGAAGCTCTACTTGGGGACATACTGGGGTGTTTTTGACTGCTGTATGCCCTACAATAAATCACAGCTCCTTTCCCCTGGAAGTTTACAAGGTAAAACCTAAAGTCAGTGATACGTTCAGATTTTGATTTCATATGTGTCTGTTCCCCACAACCTTTGATGTTAATTCAGAAAACAAATTTGTACAGTTTCTTTTGGGGGATTCAGGTCTATGAGGCTTGGTTTTCCCAACAGCAGATGGATTTTCATTTGTCTGTTCCATTTAATTCGTGGTTCTTATAAACCTGATCCCTGAAGGTATGCAGCAGTCGAGAATGCATCGTTCCTTATTGCTTTCCTTTCCCAGTGGTAAAGTAGCCAAATACATCTTCACTAAAAGTTGTTTTTATTTAATAAAAACCCAAGGAAAAGTTAAACGTTGCTGCGGAGAGGCTTGACATAGGTGGAGGTGTGTGACCAGGGATGGAGAGATGTCTTCAGTTTTGTAAATGCTGTGGTGTTGGAAGTCTGAGATGAAAACCTCTGTGCCATGAGCCCAGTCAGCATTCGGGAGGGGAATGCATTCGTCATCGGCGCTGTGATTTAAAAGCATAAAGTGGCATAAATCCAATGAATTATTCCAGAAATTTGTGAGGTTTTTGCATCTTTTAAATACAAAAAACTTATGGTTTTCCTTGTGACAGGGATTAAGAAATATTTCAGTGAACTACAGAGTAATAGATTCTCTACTTAAAAATTACGACCCATATCATAATGAATATATGGCAAAAAGTCCCGTGGCAATAAAAGGAGATGGCCAAATCCATGGCAAAAAAAATAAAAAAGAAAAAGAAAAAAAAGAAAACAGACCCAATAATATATCAAAACCAGTATATGAATTATCAAAGCTAGAGCATAAAAATGGAGCTGGCTCTAATGTAAGTAAATGGGGTGTTTGAGGTAATAGCAAGGACTTGGGTAACTGAATGCTCCGAGGTAGAGCTGTGCTGTTCTGCACATCCCTCTGTGGCCACGCTGCCTCCAGGGATTTGTATTTCCACATTTTGCTGACGATACTCGGAAAGACTACAGTCAATATAAATTTTAGCATAATATTTTCTACGTGTTACTTTTGATTAGAAGGAGAAAAGAATACTCTTTGATCCCTGTATCTTCTGAGAGAAACCGACAGCCTGTGGATTCCTGCTGTAGGTATTAAAGTAACAGGAATGTGCAAAGGAAGGGCTTTGGAGCTGGCAGTGGGATGAAGCATTGTCCTGGCTCTCTAGAAAGGATGCCCAGAGTAGAAACAAGAGCAAATACAGCACAAATTATCCATCTGAAGGCTTTTAATCTCCAGGCAAATTGCTGTTTGGCAAATAAGAAATTTTCAGTGTAGATTGGACAGTCAAAATTAAGGCATTTGATTCTTACAAAAGAATGTCTTTGTTAAAATGGAAGGTCAAGAGATGCCTGAAACACATGTGGGGAGATTATGGGAACATCTCTGTGTCTTCAAGATTTTTAAGGAAGTACATGCTGAGGTAATAGCAGTGTTTGGGATTTAAGCAGTCTCACACATCCATTGCATGGTTCAGCCATGAAGGGAAAATTATGACACATTGGTGAATGAAGAATAATTGTTGATAAATCCACACTCTGTGGCTTAAAAACGCACGCCAATCTTTAGGAAATCATGTAGCTCTCTGCTAGTGAATCAATGGCAGACCATGATTCTAACTTGGATGTGTTTCATGTCCATTATCTCCTTATTTGAGCTGCGTATGTTGAAAATGCATAAAAACCTACTTGGCTTCAATTAAAAAGAAAAAAAAAAAGAAAAAAAAAAGAAAAATTAATAAACATACCCCAAGTCAACAACCCACTATGTTCGTGGCTATGAATCAATGCAATTAACAATAGTGCTCTTTTTTTCCTGTCTTGTTTTCATTGTCCTGGATACTCTCAAATATTCTTTCTGTGTTGAGTTCATGGCATCAAGTGGTAACTCTGCTGCAATGTGTTAAAAATGCAAGATGGAGTCAGGCTAAAAGCTTACTAGGACCATCTCCAGTGCAATTCTGACATCTTTCATTCTGAAATCTTGAAAAAATCACAGAAATAGCAGATTGTAGAAGAATGGTTTGGCTTTTTATGTTTCACTGTTCCTTTGGCAAATGAAGGAAGTTACCATCATCCCCCTGTGATTTTTCTACAGCATTTTATTTTTTAGGTGCAGAGAAGCAATATATGCTTGTCATTTGGGACAATGTGTAGTCTAATGCCTTGAAGACCTTGCATGGTTTGATTCTTTGAAATTTACTGCTCCAAAGTTAACTCCCTGCACATTCCCCTTTGCCCTGTCCTCCAGGGCTGCTTCGTGTGGCTTTCAGGTCTTGAATTTTGTGATGTTTAAGCCAATATCCTCAGAAAAATATCCTCAGCATTGCTGACAGACAGAGGAAATTTAAAAGCTGAAATAGAGGCCAACAAGGAGTTTACAGCTACAGGTGCTCACAGCTTTCAGCATTGCTGCCAGGACCTGGCTCATGCCCTTAGAGCATGAATTCTCGCTATAAAACCTTTGAGGAATCACACCTTCAGCATGTGTGGTTTTGTCCTCTCACAGGTATTGAAAATGTTTTCAGGGCTCAGCTTTACTTAAAAAAAAGAAGTGACACAATTGGTATAAATCCTGTCTGGAAAATATTTTTTTAAATTTTCCAACGGAACCAGTTCAGATCGTTCATGTGCTTCCTCTGCTACACAGGAGAAGCATTTGTTTAATACTTTTCTTGAATGACTTCGTTGAATTCCCCCCACAAATGCTCTTTTAGGGGGAGGGGGGTGAGTCCTTCAGGGAGCATGTAGCTTCTGAGGGATTTAGTTAAAAATTCTGTTGCTAGGAAGTCTGTAAAGAGAAATGTGGTATGAATAGCATGAATGCATACAGTACTCCTCAAATAGCCCTTGTATCCATCTGTCACGTGTCAACATTTGTTTATGGAAATATCCTTTCCCAGATGTCAGTCTACTTCATTCAAAACTTCACAAGTTTGCTGTGAAATTGTTTTTTCTTCAGCTATGCAGATGAGTCCAAGTAACTCTAGTGAAAATAATAAGCTTTGACCTCAAGCAAAGCACTTTTATTGTTGAGTTGCTGTACTTCTCATTTAGCTTTCTCTGCCTTTGTTCAGTTATATGTGTAATTTATTCTTCATTTAAATTTTTTTCTGCTACAGATTTCATAATTGCAATTAAATCATTACACTGGGACAGGGCAAAGATTAATTTGATTTTAATTCATTTTTTAATTGCAGTTTTCTCCAAAGCTTGAGTTACATTTCTTTGTGTATTTAGATTTGCTACACTAGTCTAACATAAATATTAACCCACTTAAAGCTACATATTACTTTTAATCTTAGAAAAATCCTCTCTTTAGTTTGGAAGACATTTCATCTCTGTTCACCGTGAAATTGCCACAAATGAGCAATGGAGTTGTGTTGTTAATTCCACATGCATGGCATTGAATCATTATTCTTGAAGGCATTTATGAATTATCCTTTGAATAAGAAATCCAGTTTTCAAATAAATTTGTGCATTTAATGTTATCTCATCTCAGAGACGCGTCTGAATTTTTCATGTTCTATATCTAGATTATGTTTGCCTGGGCGAGGGCTTTCTACTGTCCTTTTTGGTCACTGGAAAAGGTTAAACACTTGCACTAGAAGCAAAAATAGACTGGAGGATCTGGAATCACAGTTGTCACCAAGTTTTTTCCACTCACCAGGTGTCCTTTGAGACTCAAAATCCATTTTGGAATATAAGTTTACGGCAGGATCTCTATCTTTGTTGCCAGGCACCACATGTAAAATAAAAAGATCTTGTGCCCAGTGGATTAATCTGATTGTTGGCACATGGATAAATTGATAATATGTGCCCGTGTTGGTGCTGCTTCTCAAAAGGCTTCACAGTTTAATGTTCCACCGCCCATGTTCTTGTGGAAAAGATGTCCCCACTGTAAATTGCTTTCTTCCCTGGAAAGCTGTTTGGGTCAGGATTGGTAACAAGGCCAGGAGCAAAAAGGATTATACAAGTCTTAACAGAGCAGAACTTGTCTTCTAAATTTGTCTGAAGAATTAAAACAGCAAAATGATAGTCAGTTATGATAAAAGCCTTTTTAATTTCTATGATCTCATAGTTTTGTTACTGTGAATGTTTTGGGAAATGGTGGTTTTTGCCTCTCACACAAGTCTGAGGACCACCAGGAGCCTTTTCATTCTCATATTAGCAATCACGCTGCTCTTAGTGAGGATGAAAACTCCAGTTAATAGCTCTGAGTTCCAGGAGCAGGCACAGGGAGTGTTTTGTGTCACCTGCCGGGGTTTGCAGTGTCACTAAAATGAGATCACTTTGAGGGAGCAGACAACATCTGTCAGCCCTTAGTCATGGAGCAAGGCACCAACTGCTGTATCTCATCACAGTCCCTTCCCTGGGTTTGCTTTGCGTTCAGCAGCGATATTTCACAAAGATTTGTGAGGATTTCAGGTGCCTCTGGATGAGGAGTGAGGGCAGAAATGCTCCAAAGGTCAGCGGGTGCGGTGGTGGCCATCAGCTCCTCCTGGAGCAGGGAGCCCTGGGGATGGCAAAGCTCTGAGCCAGGATTGGCTCCAGAGGCTCTGCTGAGTGTCACACACAGCCTGGAAATCACAGCCTGGAAATCACAGCCTGGACACAGCTCCGGGGCCAAGCCAGGGAGCCCAAGTGTCAGCTCGGGATGGAGGAGACAGGAGATGCAGACACAGCTGCTCTGCAACTGCAGCTTGAGATCAGCTCCAGCATTTTTATTGATTTCACCCATTTCACCACCTTCCCTTTCTGCTAAGAGCAGCATCTCCCAGCTTCCCAGCAGTGCTGTGCCCCTGCCTATGTGCTGGGGTCTGCCAAGGATGGAGGGGACAGTGCAGCATCAAAGATCACAGCAGTAACCAGAAAGATTTACGGGATCTTTACAGAGACTTGCAGGAACTTCAGACAGGTCATTGTAATGGATTCACCACATTATTTAACAATTCTGAAGTATCTGAGAAATGCATGTATTCCCCAGCAATTCAAGAGCCATTAATTAAGATGCCACTCAAGTGGATTATTCGTGCTTGTACAGTGTCACCTAAACACTGGCCCTGCCTGTGATGTGTCCAGCTTGGTGACAGTGATGGAACTTTCTGATGTTGTTAGGAGTTTGACTGTGTACTAAGCTTTGCTGTAAGTACCAGTCTAATTCCCATAAGTTTCCTGGATTTTATGTGCTGTTCTGGGTACTGGCAGCTTAAGTGGTTTTATGGGTAGTTTGTGCTGCCACTATGACATTATAGCATTTGGAAAGATTTTGGTGAATCTCTGCCCGGTACTCTGCTCTTCCTTTACAGAAAAGCTTTTATTGGCGGAGATTAAGAAATAAGGAAGGAATCTACAATTTTTATGTTTTTTTAAAATAAGAATAAATTTATTTATTGATCAGGTAATCAATCAGAAGAAATATTAAGGTATCATCTCCATGAATTTTCCCTTTCTAGACGTTTCCTTCCACCACGTGGTCATAACATTGCAGAGCTGCCTCTCCAGCACATCTCATTGCAACCTTGTCAATGTTTTAATAAGGCAGCTGGGAATTACTGTGTTTTCACCCTGCATTTAGTGCCACTTTACACTTAGGCTTTGTAAAAGAGAAGTGAAATAGGTAAGGATTAAGTGTCAGTAAAACTGTAAGGCAGCACTTGTACAGCAAGTTCTGGTAACGTGCCCAGCTCTTGCTGCTGTAGATACCAGTGCTGAGCCTGTTGTAAATTTGCTCATGTTCATAGTATCTAGTCATGAACAATGAGTTGTTGTTTCATATTCCACATTAACAATAAAACCAGAGCTTTGCCTAAAGCTTCTGTGCGTGAGCTCCAGGGTCTGTTTTTCAGGTAGTTTAGCAAAGAGATCTAAACCAGCATCGTAAAGATGAATTTAAATTACTTTGGGAAGTGTAGTGTGGGTCTGCTTGTTCGATGCCTCATGCTGAAATGATTTTTTTACCTTTCTTTTTCTAGTGGTTTCTTTTCCATTCTGCTGGTTTTGGATTTGTCTCTCAATGAAGTGTTTAGGGTTTGATATATGCGTGAAAGGATGTCTCCTACAAAATCCATGTAGTACATATTATTTGCTCTATGCCTTGAGCCTTCTGTGCAGTCATCTGTATTCACTCTGGAAAGATGACAGAAAGATTCCTAGCAAGAATTGGGTGATAAATCAGTATTGCACTTCAACTAAGGTAATTGCAATCCTGAATTTGCTCAAGTGTTTAACTTTCCATACTACTTCATTCTAAACTTAGAGGTGATCTGAATGTTGGATTTTCAGCTACCAAGATGAATGGAAATACTTACTATGTAGGTGGCTGGCTATAGGGTTTTATCACATCTCTAAAATAGAAACAATATTCCTTTTCATTTTTCTGGAGACTTTTGCCTGAGGATGTTAATGCAGCTTTATAACATTCTTGGGCAGGAGAAGAACGTTATTAAATCTAGTCTGCCAGCAGAGTAGATTTAGTCACACTCTAGCAGAGAGCGTGTACCCCAGTGGGGAGCATATTTTCCCTGTCTCTGGAGTTTAGAGCTTATATTGGACACAGTCTTGGTGGCAAATGCATATTTATTTGCAGATAAATAAGTGCTTTGCAGCATTCATTCTGTCTCATCAATATGGTTCATCAAATCAGAGAAAACTGCTTGCAGATCACTGGGATCAGACAGGGGCTGATGTACGTAAGCCTGTGCCGTCCTAACAACATTCCTCCCCGTTTTATACAGTGATAAAATCTGACTTAAATCAGGGGTGGGATAAATAAGGTAAAACAGCACAGCATTTCCAGGACCCTTAGAAACTGAGAAAGCTGTAAGAGCTGTCTCGTTCAGGAATCAAAGTTCATGACAGAGGAATACACAGGCTCTGTTATGGTGTTTTAAAAGCCACAATATGGGTTCAACTTAGTAAATTATAAAATAGTGATTAGCATCCTCTTCTAATGTTAGCTGGCTGGTGCCATGGGTAGCTTCCTTCCAGAAATTTATTTCTTTTTCTCCCTTTGAAATCTATTTCCCCCCACTTCTTGCTCTTCCTCGCCTTATTTTTTTTCTTATTTGACACATAGATACAGACGGTGGTTTTTTGGTTAGAAACTGAGATGACACTGCCTCTTTGGTACCTGAGTCCTGTGAAACTCCTTTTCCCAGTGGCCTTGACCTCCTTCTTCCTTTGGAATATGCAGGTCAAATTTGGCAGAAGAACAGCATCTTGGCTTTTCCCTGTGACCTACTGTCACTGTAGCTATTTTCAGGTGAAGCACAAAACAGACAAAACCAATTTAAGGCATTTACTGAAGACATTATGGGGAAAGCACCTGGAATTGTATTCTGCCCATAATTCCCAGAACTTTTTCAGTTGACAGAGGATAAATGGAAAATTAAGTGATCTTCCATGAGACAAGGCCTCAGAAAGAGGGGATGGAGCACGTGGTGGGGGAAGGTGGTGCTGGAGGCAGGATGGGTTCAGCAGTGCTGGGAACCAAGTCCTGTTCTTCAAAGGGCTTGGCTGTGTGCTCGCTCCATAAGGCCAGCTAAAAAAAGCCTCCTTCAACTTTCTCTCTTTCTCTGCTTTCTAGAAAATTCCAACAAACTGTACCAGCTTAAGAAATGCCTCGTTGCTTGCAGGCAGAATTTTTAAATGGGTGTCTTTATGTGGCAGTTGATAGAAAAAGAATCTAAGTAACAAACATCTATGTGATGAATTCTACATGCTTGTCTGGGAAATCAGTGCCTTCTTTGATTTTCACAGTATGTTTTCAATTATTTCTGACTCATTCTGAGAAAGAGTTGGGGTTGTTCAACCTGGAAATGAGAAGGCTTTGGGGAGACCTTAGAGCCCTTTCCAGTGCCTAAAGAGGCTCCAGGAGAGCTGGAGAGGGACATTGGCCAAGGGCCTGGGGTGACAGGACGTGGGGAAATTGCTCCACAACGACAGAGGAGAGGTTTAGTTATTGGGATATTGGGAAGAAATTCTTTCCCCAGGGGTTGGTGAGGCCCTGGCACAGATTGCCCAGAGAAGCTGTGGCTGTGCCATCCCTGGAAGTGCTCAAGGCCAGGTTGGGCAGGGCTTGGAGCAGCCTGGGATAGTGGAAGGTGTCCCTGCCCATGGCAGGGGTTGGAATGAGATAATCTTGAAGGTCCCTTCCAACCCAAACCATTCTGTGATTCTATGACGTGCTGAGAGAAGCAGGAAAATGCTTTTCTAAAGGAAACAAAATGATTCTAGAAGTATTTTGTTTGCAGATGAAGAATATAATGTGTAAGTGCAATGGATCTGTCAGCTACAAGTGATTTCTATGTATATAAAGAGAGATCAAAGATATAACCTTCCTAAAATAGACCTCTTTATGTAATCATTATAAAGTGTTACCACAGGCAAGATAAATAGAGGCTCATCATGGTGATAGAAAGTTGAGTTCAAGCCTTATAAGAAAAGTATTTTGCTATTATTGCTGTTCATGTATTTTAATTATTTATAAGTATACTATCAAGAACGAGACTGGGTCTTTATATACAAAAATGTTAGAAAGCTGATATATTTTTCCTTTTTCTTTCTGTAAGGTTTTGACCAGCAAAATGTTTTATGTGGGCTATCTGATAGCAGTTCAAAGTGGGAAGAAAATGAGAATAATATAAGAGAGGTTTGAGATTTGACTCGAGTGAAAGGAACCAACAAGTTTATAGCATGAAGCATCATTTCAGTTGCCTTTGCTAGGGAAATAAGGTATGAACTTTCAGACTGTGTTTTATGAACAGCTTTATAAACCCCTCAAAGTTTCAGTAGAAGTGGAAAGAGCTGAGTTAGGATCTTGGAAACGTTTTTGTAGCAACCTCAACTTGGATGTATAGAAGCAAAGATCTAGTGTTGTTTATAAATATTTCTAGGGCTAGGGTCTATAAAGAGAAAATAGTGGAGGTTTTAATTCACCTTGTATCCAACAGAGAAAGGTTCAGAGGGAGAGCAGCAGTGAGAGGCACCTCTGCTGGGTCCTGCCCCCTTCCTCCAACCAAGGACTTGCACAGTGCAGTCATTCTGTCTTTTTTTTTTTCCTTTTTTCCTTCACGGTAGTCATTTAATTATTATTTGGCCAAGCTGCACTTACTGCAGTATCTTTCCTACTAATTTAGGCACTTCAGCTCTTGAATGATTAATGTTGACTGTGCTCAGAAATCTCAGTGAACCTTTGCAGCCCTGAGATGTGTTGAAGTGTATGAACTGGTTTTGATGAGAAGTCCTCTGTGACAAACAGGAATAACTAATTTGGGCTAATATATGTGTTCTATAAGCAGCCAGTGACCTTGCTGTCTTGGCCAGCTTAAGGCTGTGTCTGAGTTACTGTCTGTTGTTTCTCTGGGGGCTCTGGTGTTGCTGCTTTCAAGAATTTTCTCTCCTCCCAAATGTCTTTTTGATATGAATCCTCCTCTCTTGCAATGCTTGCTGTAACTCTAATTCTGATCACTCTATATTCAGACCTGTATTTTAACCTTTTCCATCTTGACAGTATTGGCAGTGCTCACTCCAGTGACATATATGAAACATTTCATTTTAACTAAGCCCAGGTGTCCAGCATTTGCCTCACAGCTCTAACATTTATTAATAAACCCACTGATATCTACCATTACCACTCCATATCTGCCCTTTGATCAATTCCTGTTTATAAATAAAAAACATAATTAATGTTTCATTTCAAGCCCAGTAACTCGCAGTGGGGAGAGTGCTTTCTCAGAGCTCAGGCAGTCAGATGCACCATGTCCTCTTCATTCACTAATTTGTGTAGGCTGATGAAAAATTACTTTCCACATGAAATTAAATATCCTAGGAGAGAAGATGTTTTGAAAGCTGTGTGGCAAGAAATGTTCATACAGCAATTAATATTCAGTGCAGAAGAGAAGTTGGCTGTTAATTTTCACAAGTGTTTTATGATGGCAGGAGTACTTTAATACAGAAAGCACTTCATAGGTAGAGAAAATAGATAACTATTATCTGTGAACAACAATAGGAGCTATACATCAAGCTGGTGATGTAGCCATCCCATTTTTAAGATTTAGTGAGGCTTGCTTTTAATTTTAGTCTCTACCAAGCCTTCCTGACATATCACTGCGATGTCTCTCAGTTATTGTAGTGTTAAACTGAGCACAGTCTGCCCTCCACAAATAAACACACCCCATTATTGTCTGTGAGTACAAAACTCAGAAGTAATATTTAGGCAATAAACTTCCATAAAATTTGGTTGTCGTCTCCTCCATTTTTTTTCTGCCATTAGCAGACCTATTGACAGTAGAGGTCAAATGAAATAGGAAGATAAAATTTATCTTACCAGCTTGCCAGTGGTTCCTGCCACACGCCTTTCCCAGGCCAGGCACCTCCAGGTCTTCTTAGCACATTTGAACACACCTGAGGTCAAGCATTGTTTGAAAATATTTGACAAGATATTTTGTTTTGAAAATATTTGACGAGATTTCGCTATTTGACTCCATAGCCCTCCCAGAGTCTCACCTGCTCCGCTGAAAGTAAAAATGTGCATCTCTGCCACATGATCTTTATTAATTTAAATAATAATGCATTACTTTGGTATGAAGTCTTACTGAGCCATTGTATTTACTTTGGAGAAGTAGGTTTAAAGGACTTATATGAAGTTGCCTTTTGATATTACTGCGTCTAAAATACTAATCAGCTAGTTGGTGTCAATGTGGGGTGTTTTCATGTGTATAAAATTTGCATTTGGGGTTTTAATTTTTTTTTTTTTAAGTCAGACACAATTAACAAATGGCTGCAGGAAAGTCCGAGAGCACTGTGAGCTGCTCTGTGTGCTTGGACTTGCTTTAATTGCAGTGGCCAGCAGGCAATTCTGGTCTTAATTTTTAGTGGAGGCTACTAATATTTGAGTTCTATTTAATGGCAAGTCAATTGTTGAGGGAAACAAAAATCCACCAACAAAATTATAAAATATTAAAAGAGAAACCAGGTTCCAAGGAATATTTGTGCTTCTCTCCCACACATGTGTGTGTTCTGCCCTGGGTCAGGACCTCTCCGTCAGAATTTGATTTAAGTGATGGTTCTGCTCTCCACAGGAGAGGTGAGGTCAAACCATCCTGTGCCTGCTGGGAGCCTTTATGTCATGCAGCATCCCAGAAATGAGCTGTGAGTGTGATGGGTTATGTTCTGCATCCCCATTAGACCAACATTCTCAGAATGGGGCAAAGAGCCTGGCAGAGTAAATGAAAGTGAGTTCATAGTGCAGGGAGGAAAATTTGTGGTTGGAAACATTTAGAAACCACTGCTGCAAACGGACATGACTTTGCATCTTTGTCTCCAGGCAGATGCTTGCAAGGGCCACAATTATAAAATAATCCAGTTCCTCTAACAACTTTATGCCTTCTGGATGCTGTGTTGGCTCATCACTCTTGTGTTGGTGAAATTGATCTCTCCTCAGCATTGGTGTTGGTGTTCTCTTCCATCTTCCTTTCTAAATGCCCTGGAGGAATCCTGGGATGGATTCCTGCTTGTTGGGCTGGTGTCCCAGGCATTAAACCTGGCAGCAGCGAAGGATGGACATCTCCACAGGTCCCCTGAGAAGACTGGGATGGGTTTTCTCCTCAGTCTCCTGTCAATTTGTCCTAAGCTCCCTGTGGGGTGCCTTATATGTGGGTCAGACTGCATCAGCCCAACACAAGTGGCCAGAAAAGACATTATTCCATTTGTGTTTTGATTTACTGCTGTGCTTTTCCTGAATCTCTGTTGGGGAAGAGAGAAAGGTGGGAAGAGCAACCCATACCAAACACTAAAGCTGGGGAGTTCTCTGGTGAAGAACTTATCTTACAAGAAGAAAAAAAGTCTATTTAAATCCCGTTAAAGATGATTTTTTAAAAGAGATCTAGTGATGGGGAAAGCAGAAAAAGACAAAAATCACTGATATGATTTGCATGTTCTACAGCAGAGCAATGAAAAGAAAGTTTGGTCTCTAAAACATTGTGGAGGTGAAAGCCAAATTTGCCTGTGTTAAAGAAACACTCAGTGGCACATGGGATTAAATGAGGATTTATTTTGCTGTGTGAGTGCCCTGCCCTGCTGCTGCTCCTATGAATATGCAAAGTGTGATGTGGTACCATCGGGGGGCCTGGAGAAGATGTGTTTGGGTTCACAAAAACATTATCACTGTCCTGAGAAGTGGAAGATCAAAGGACATCCAGCTCTGTCTGTCTGGAGAGTGGATATTAATGTAAGGAATTAAATTTGGAGTTCTGTCAGTTTTTGAGAGTTGAACTTTTGAGACACTGGAACAAAACCTGGCCTATTCCAGCAGCTCTGTGGAAAGCTGACTTCTTCCTTTGTATTTATTTTTATTCTGCTAGATCTTGAGATCTAGCAATGGCATTTCTACCATTTCCTCAGCTGGTGGTTTTGTTGCTCATCTATTATTTCCAAGATGTTTGCCAGGATCTGAAATAGTACTCAGAACTGTCCTGTTCTTCCACATCCTTACTTGAAGTTATAGCTACAAATTTCAAAGGTGATCATAAAGATTCTGGGGAAAAAAAAGGGAAAAAAAAAAAAAAAAAAAAAAAAAAAAAAGAAGTTAAAAAGAGTATTTTTAAAACAGCTGAGCTACAGCCTTTCTCTGAAAGAGGAGAATGAGGAAACATCCGTATTTTATTTGAAGTAATGGAGAGTATCCCTGTTAATGATGGATAAAATGTCATTTTTTTACTTGGTTAATGGCTGTTATTTTAGTATTCATAAAACATGGAAATATTTGCATTTTTCTCGTAATTTTTGGGCCAAACAGCATTTTACAATGGCTAAATTTTGGCAAAGGTTTTTTCCAGTCCTCTCTTGAGAGAAACAAAACCACGTTAGGAAAAGTTGCAGGTATTGGTGGTTCTTCCTAGCCAAGACCTAAAGCATTCAGCCTCGTACCTACAGGGATGAACAGAGCTGTAAAATGTACCTACAAACCTGTGCTGTAAAGCACTTTGAAATCAGCACAATTTCCTATTTTGCAAAGCAGTTTTTAGCCTTGTTCAAGCCTGGCCAGGGAAATCCCATCAGCACCTGGCAGGTGAGGGGCACATTTTGAAACGTGGCAACAGGAGAGGTGTGAATTCTGCTGTACAGGCCCTTCTAAAAGCACCGGCAGGATGCTCAGTGTGTATTAAGAAGGTCTGCTCATGTCTCTGCTCTGGGGAGGTGATATTTGATGAAATTGCATCTGTACTTCCTCATGTTATTTATAGCTGAAGATATTGCGTTCTATGCCTGATACAATCTCTGTATTATCTCTGGTACATACAGTCTCCCTCAGGCTTCTCGTGAAAATGAGGCATTTATGATTTCCCTGGAAAATTAGATTTTACCTAAATACATCCACACTGATTACAAAAAGCGCTGCAAAAATCTTCGCGTTTAGGGTTGTATGAATATTTCCATCCTAGTTCCTTGACTGCGACATTAAACCTTTCTGAATTTTTCCTCAGGAGAATTTCTTCCCATCCTGATATCTGCCTGAAGGGTAATATATGGCTTTTCAACTTTGAGTAAAGATTGTTCGTCTACTTTTGAACAGAATGGGAGACAGAAATAGTATTTTTCTTGTTATTTAATAAGCACAAGCAAATAGATCTTGCAGCTCAGGTCATATCTTTGGTTGCACAGAGCACCCTCAGCCTCTAAAGCTTGAATACCTTTAAAGTCTTTATTAATTCATAATTACTTTTAAGGGAGCTTTTAGGGATAATTTAACCTTTTAAGGGTTAAACTGAATTTGTCTGTGTTGAGTCTGGGCCAGATGACCCTGCTGTGGTCCCTTCCAACCTTACCCATTCTGCGATTCTCTAAGAGTTTTTTCTTTCTTTATACTTTGCAGTTCCTTGAAAGAAAGTTTGCTTATGACTGAAGAGAAAACACGTAAGGTTTTTAACTACTATTTCAAATGTGACTGCATTTGAAGAAAAAAAAAAAAAAGGCTTTTGGGTAGAAATTCAGCAGTTTAGCAACTGCTTTGTATCAAAAAATGGCATCATATGTCCTGTAGCCCACACCATGGTCTCAAAGACAGTGGTTTCTATAAAAGCAACCCAATATCTTATTTCTGTTGATACCATTCAGCCTCTTTTATCTGTATTAAAGCACCACCTTAGGGAACCACCGTGAGGGGCTCGGTCTAAGAATTTCTTTTGCTAAATGCCATAACAATAAATGCAACAGTTTTCTTGTGGAAAAGAACTGGGGCAGAACTTGGAAAAGAACTGAACTTAGCTCAGTGCAGGTGATATTTTTAGCAGGAAACCTTTTGGTTTTGATCACTGGCAGGATGCTCAACATTGACAAAATGCTTGGAAGTGACAGGATTCGTCTGGATTTGTATTGCTTTGCTCTGTAGGAAAGGGGCCAGCCAGGAGATCTCTTTGTCTCCACAAAAAGAGAAAAAAGCATATTTGGCCAGACAAGATGACTGCTACTGAAAAGAAGCATCTATGGCAATGTGCTGTTCCTCATGCATTATTTTATTTATCCCTGGAAATGCAAGGGAACGAATTCTTACTTCACTTGTAGTCACCAGCAGTGCATGAAGTCATAAAGAGGGGGGTATTTTGAGTTTTGGCAGCTATGAATGGAGAAGGAAATTGTTTTCCAGATTTATATTATCTGTCATGGTTCCACCTTTCCATTTTTTTCCTATTTAGCTCTTGTGAAGAAGGGCAGCCTTTAAAAATTAATAAGTGCAGTAATGATAAATGCAACAGTGGACGGGAAAGGAGGGGAAATTCGTTTAAAGGGAGAGTTGGCAATCATACAGAAACATCCTTAAGCAAAAATTTAGAATTTTTTATGAAAACCAGACCACTGCATCTAAAACCACTTGAAACAGAATATAGAGCCCAAGCAACTGAAAGTTAATTTTAATTTTTAATGATAACATTTCTGAAATTTACCGAGCAAACTTAAGCAAAGCACTTCCTTTTCATCAGCAGTATCAGCTTCATCCTCAGTGTGTATTTGAAAGCTTCCCTGTGCCTGCTAAGAGAGAGCTGCAGCAATGCTTGTGGTTTGCTTCCACCTGTCCCATTCAATGCCATCAGAGCATGTTTGAGCTTCATGAAGTTCTAATTTACTAAAAAAAAAATCAGCATCTTCCAATTTCACATGGTAAATTATTTAAAGAGCTAGGGGAAAAAAGAGCATTGGAGATGTATGTTGGTAAAGCAGAGGTATGGTACACCAGCTTCTGTGAAATTCAGTAAATTTGCATGCATAACTAGAAATATGTCTAGCAAAGTATCTTAGCACGAGTGTTTTCTAGCATTCTGCATATTTAAAGCAGAGCCTGGTTGCAAATTCTTGCATGAAAATGATCACCAGGCTAATTGGATAAAGGGGGAAAATGCATAATCGCAGACTTGGAGCATGGGTGAGGTTGGAAGGGACCACGGAGGTCACCTGGTCCAACCTCCCTGCTCAGGAGGTAATTCCAGGAGATCCTGGACAAAGTGAGTGAAAAGGGAGGAAAAGGAATGTTTTGCACAAATTCACACTGTTTAAAAGATGATGTGGAATAAAGGGGCTTAGGCCAAAGAGCACAGTTCCCATTTTGGACACCTCGGAAGGCAGGAGGGAGATGGGTGCAGTGGGTTTGAGGGCAGGGCTGGCGAATGGTTTTGATATTGAGATCACAGACAGAAAATGTTGCCATTATGTAGAGGTGGGGAAAGAGCTCCCTGCTGCTTCCACCCTCTGTGTTTTGGCGTGTGATGTGTTTGGGGAGTTTTCTCAGAAATCTATGCTAAGAATAAAGCAGGCAGAGAGGGAGCCTCTAAAGCACATGGCCGAGTGGAATAAAGGTGCCTTTAATCAGTGTTTGCTTTTCTGTATTGTCCAGTCTAGAGCAGGCATGGAAAAACAAATACAGTGTCAGATTTGTGAGCCAGTCCAAGGTAAAAACAGCGTGCTGGAGTTGTCACAGGTGCCTGACACAGAGAGGCTCTAAGGTATGTGCTTTCATTTGCAACAAGTTATTTTCACCCAGCAGAGGCTGGCTTTTTGTTCTCTCTCCAGTTGCTTCATGTAAGTGGATGTTAAGTAACAACAACTTTATCCTCCTGTCCAAATTAGGGGAAAATTCACACTATTGATGGTGGTTTGATGAGAAGTTCATACATAAGGTTGTTTTCAAGCCCCAGGGATGGCAGGGATTCATCAGGCTGTGGTCTGGGTGCAGCACTCAGCTCCTATTGCTCAGTTCTGTAATGGGGCAGCTCCAGTGGAAATTCAGGTGCTCAATTCCAGATCAAAACACATTATGTTCATCTCCCTGTATTACCAGTTTGGATTAGAGTGGTTTCTGTAATCATATTAGCTAAAACCTATTAATTGCTTTCTCCTCTTGAATGGTGTTTTGGAGAGAACTTCTACACACCTCATTTTTGTGAGTGGTACACTGAGGAACTCTGTGCAGCATCCTTGAGGGATCCAGGGGTTGTGAACACCTCAGAGTTATCTTTTCCATTTGCTCGAGGAATCCCCATGAACATAGGCGCATACCTATTCCTTCATGGGGTCCAAAATAATTCCTTAGTGAGAAGCAAGCTAAAATCTATTACTGTAAATCTATTGTTTCATACCATGGAAATGACTGAGCTGGGTGTGCTGATAGTTCACGCGCTCCTCTGTTGTGCTGCTTATACCAAATTAAATTTACTTTTTGCCATCAATTAACTTCTCTGAGGTAGTTTTGCCTACTTTGAGCACTTCAGTGGACACTGTACAGAGATAATGAACCAGCAGTGTTAGGGACTAAGAATTTGACACTGCTTTGGGAGCAGTACAGTTTATTATTTTACTGCAACACTGTCATCGGTGTGCCTGGGCAGAGATTTACTCTGTAGCATTTGTCACTCTGTAAGTAGGCAAAGGCTGCAGATTTCACTCCTTAGATTATTGCTTTAGTTATTGCAGAGCAAAGGGAAAAACTGCCTGAAGCCTGTAATGGAAGCCTTTGCTCCTCTGAAGTTCACCAGCTTGTATTACTTTTGAAACTTGTCCCATTATTGTTAATGGAACCTGCTCCTAAAATCTGTTTCTCCAAATGCTCACCAGAAACAAAGCATCGCACAACAAGATTTATAATCATAGAGAGATGTCTCTCCTCCTCTTTGTACTTTGTAGTTTATTTGTGCTTTCTCTGTTATACAGAAACATATGGAAGAGAATAAATAGAAAAAAAATCATGGCATGGGGGAAGGCAGAGAGATTAGGAGACCCAGCCAAAAGAGAAAAAGTGTGTTTCCACGTATGTTGTTTCCATCATTACAATACATCAAGTCAGTTTATAATCTGTCTTGTTGTTTGTGAGAGTGTCAGAGTCCTGGCCAGAAGGTGATGGACTGAAGCACAGACTCTGGAGCTGACAGCACTGACAGTGTCCCTGCTGCAGCCAGGATGGCCCAGGTGCCTTCTCGGGCCATGGCCCAAAGGGAGAGCAAAGCACAGAGAGAGGAGCACTTTGTGGGGAAAGGTAACAATATCCGGGAGGTTTTACTCTGCTTCCAGGGACAGGATATTCCACAGGTTTTCAGGCTTTCAGTTTGACTGTCAGACCAACTTTGCTTTCAGAGGCCTTTGCAGAGATTTATAATGAGGGCTGGAGACTGAAAAAAATGGGGGGAGAAGGAAGATGAGGTATTTTTGTAGCCAAGGACTGAAACACCTGCCCAGTACTGAGTTTTCCTGGCAAGCCAGCCCTGGTCAGTACAAGGCTTGGGGAAATTAAAATAGCTCCTCATGACTAGCATGAATTTATAGCTCTCCACCAGTTCTGGTTTCACTCATAAATATCCTTGAAATACTTTAAAGATACATACCTTGCATAAAATTGTGCAAATAATAAAATATTGCAAATATTTAGAAAAATCTGAGCTTTTTCACTTACTCTGTGTTGCTGAAGGAGAGTAAGAACAGAGAGAATTTAGATAGGAAGAGATGAAGCACAGAAGCAAGTTGAATTTTCCCAAATCTCTCTTGTGCAATACAGAAACCCTTGTAATATCGATCCCTTGCTTTGTGTTACTTTAAGTGGTAGAAATGCCCCTTATGAAAATTTATGAAACTGCTTGAGAAATATCAAGGTTTAGCTGTAGGATTATTGTTACCATTGATTATAATTTAAAGTGACTCATCTGCTTTCCTTTATGTTAAGGCATGAGATCTCTTAATTTTGTGTACAGATCCACTTCTCGGCTCGCAGCTGATGAGATGTGTACCCTTTGCCTTAAGAACAAAAAGGCAGCACGAAACATCGAGCATTAGCTGCCAAAATTGCTTCTGCACTGTTGTGTTTAGGACTTGCTTTGTAGAAAATTGTTTCTTTTCACTGTAATTTTGCTGTTACAAAGAGGAAAGATAGTGGCACATTGTGCCGGTGCGGGGCAGTCCATTAGAAATTTCTCTCTTTGATCAGAGGAAAAGCATAACTAATTGCACCTTGTCTTGTCACCCAGGGGATTGAGGCACTTCAGGTTGCAGTGGCCTCTGTCCTTTTGAGATGTGATGTGGCCTGATATTGATCCTTTCACTTTTAATTGAGCAAAACCCCTTCATTAGCAACCTGTAAAATGGAAGTGATAATTGTTACCTAGCCAGGAGGAGTGTTATGAAGTCTAATTAGTGAATGTTTTGGTGCTCATGGGGGCAAAGAAAAAAAGTACAAATGCTGCATTGATTTTTCTCTTTTAAGACTGTATTAATTCTGCTATTGTGGAATTGTTCTCAGGGCTTTCATGTAGGAGATGGGTGATCTAAGTGGGCTTGGCAATCCTAAAATAATGTGGGTCTCAACCAATCTTAAGTACAAAGGCTTTTTCTCACAAATGTAAGGAAAATAACACTCCGAGCCCTTCTCTGCCTTTCAATAGGATGTTCTAAAGGGAAATGATTTTAAATAGAGATGCAAAGCAAATTATAGCACTTCAATAACAGCCTCATCTTGTTGCTATTTAAGGATGTAAGTAACTTTGCACTTGTGAGTTTTCCTGTAAGTTTGCAAGGTCTGCTTGAGTAAAGTGTGTCCGAGGCAGACAATGTTTCCTGCCTTTCTGACAAGCTTAGATGATTCTGTCTCTGTTCTGTCTGTGTTCATTTTGGTTTTGGTTTTGTTTTATTTTTTAAAGTTTCTGTCTTTGTCAGTACTTCAGCACTGCTCGGTAAATTAGACTTAGCACAGCAAGCTTTCCAGGAGACTGCATGGACTCTTCTCCAAGTGGTTTTTGCCTTTTAGATATCATCATTAAAGTACTGTTACATAAAGTGTGGGTGAACTTCACAAAAAAACCCCAAACTACAAGTTGTCTGCTGGTAGTAAAACATCTCTGAGCTTGGTGTTCTTGGGGAAGTTGTCTGCTGCTCAGAGGTGCTGTAGTCCCATCTCTGCTGTGTTTCATGCTGAGCTCTGTTAAAAATATCCTCCTTAAGGAGTGCTTTTTCCAGATTGTCATGGAGTGGCAACAGTAAACATATATAAATAAATTTAAAAAATTATATATAATATAATATTATAGATAATATGTATTATTATAATATAATATTTATATTATCAGGGCTGTAATGTCATTGTCTGTACATATATATATATCTCTATACATACATACATACATATATATATATATATGTATGTGTATATGTATGTATGTATGGATGGATGGATGGATGGCTAGACAATGAAATTACAGCCCAGATAATATAAATATTTGAAATAGAAGCATCAGTGGAAATGCATTGCATTGCTGCCCAGTCTGAGTATCCGTGCCTATGCATTTATGGTTAAGAGCAGCTCCCCTGTACCTTCTCCTACTGAAATTAAAAACTTACAAGGACATCTTGAAGTTTAGTGAGGTGATTATGGTTTGAATTTAATTGTTAGACGGGCCGTAATATAGTTATTATTTAATTATATAATTACCTTGCATTAACTTCAGAAACCATTAAGGAAAAAGAAGCGTCTTTAAATATTTGACCATAATTTTGACAGACTAATCCTTGCCTGGAGCAAGGGCTTCTCTTGGCTGTTCTGTCATTCTAAGATTATGCAAACTCCTCCTTATTTTTAATTTTTCCCTTGATTAATTCTACTTTGTTTATGAATTTGTTATTTGCGGCTGACTCCCCAGGATGCTAATTGCTACTGTAAACTACAGATACTGCTGAGCTAATGTATTCTGAGAATATAGGAAAAGATGTACAATTAAAAAATGAACCACTGACTTGTAATTTTCACTTCTTTCCAAAGTATATCATAAAAATACCTTATTCTTTGCTCTTTTTCTCCTTTTTTTTTTTTTTTTCCCTGAGAAAATGTCCATCTCCTCTCTGTTTATGTCTATGAAAGACGAGAGTGGATCTGGTAAAATAAAAGGGTTTTTTAAAAAATATTTGGTCTTGCATTTTATATGTTTTATTCTATATTTATTAAGAAGACCTCACATATTGCAGTAAAACTTTTGAGAGTATTTAGAGTATAATATTTAGGAATTAGGTCCAGGACAAAATCATAATCTAAAAAGGAATAGAAAAAATTGGTGACATAAAACTTAAAAATTCTTCACATTTTCCTTTCATTGCTGACTTTTTCCTGCTGAATAAAAAATGAGATGATCAGGGGAGTGCAGATCAGCTTCAAAAAATACAAATCAAGGTACCAGTCCTTTCATCAGGAGAGTTATTCTGTTGGGTATGTGATGAGCTGGATGAAGATCAGAAACATTTTTGTTGCTACACTGATCTTGCAGCCCAAGTCTGACAGCCACAGAAGTTCCCCATGCAGAGGATGGATTTTGGTGGAGGTCTCTGGATGGACACTCAGGTGTTGTGAAACTTCCAAATGGCCTGAGGCAGATCAGTTTAATCACTTGGCCTTGAGTTTTCTATCTTAACAAATGTAGGCATGTTTGTGTTTCTTGACTGTTACGTCTTGGGGAGCTCTCCTTCTCTGCCAAATGTCAGACAAATTTTCAAAGTCACACTGAGGTTTTTTTTTACTGTTTCTAATAGGTTTTAGGAGGGATCTCCTCCTACTTCAGGATGGATTTTGTCTCCCTTCTCCACCTTTCCCTTGTCTTTTATCCCACCCTCAAACAGAGCTTTGGCTTCATCCTCTGGGCAATACTGAGATTTTATTTCCTTCTTTCTTGTGGCTGGACAGTGGATTGCTGTGTGGCAGTGAGAAGTGCTCTGTAGTAGCCTTTTCCCTTCAGTTTTCAGTAAATACTCGAATTAACACGTCCCTGCCTTCAGGCTGCCTTTTCTTATTTGAAAAAACTACTGAAGAAACTACTGGTAATGCTTTCTATGTCAGATTATCTCAAATATTTAGATGCACTTGTCTTCAATATTTGACTCTTCTCTTTATGTGAGCATTGGAGATCTCATTGCTCTTTAGTACTCCCTGGCAAGATGTAGCCAAGCTGGGATCAGCCTCTTCTCCCTGGACAGGAGGAAATGGCCTCAAGATGCACCAGAGGAGGTTCAGGTTGGACAATAGGAAGAATTTGTTCAGCGAAAGGGTGGCCGAGCATTGGAAGGTTCTGCCCAGGGAGGTGGTGGAGTCACTATCCCTGGAGGGGTTTAAGGAACAATTGGACTTGGCACTCTCTGCTGTGGTTGAGTTGTCACGGTGCTGTTTGGTCAAAGTTTGGATTCAATGATCTCGGAGGTCTTTTCCATTCTTAATGATTCTATTGATTAAAGAAAAAAAAGAAAAAGGTGCTCAGAGCAAGTGCAATGTCCTCTCCCACCAAGGCCCGTGGCTCATCCCAGGACTCCTCTGAGCTCCACACATTGAATGTGTGCTGAGATCAACAAGCGAGGGCTGCAGTTAAAAGTGTGGTGTTACTTCCCAGCAGGGAACACATAAATCAGCTGTAAAATAGGTGGTGATCCTTGTAGGAATTGCTTAGATGGTTGTGACTCTCCCCAGTGAGGATTAGAGACTTTAACAATCAGGGCAGAAAAATATTTGCCTGTGGGAGCAGACAGCCCTGTCCTGGTAGCATCTGTCAGCTGCAGGAATTTCATTTTCAGCCCCGAAGAGCTGTGCTGGGACACCTCTTATCAGTGAATTGCTGAAGCAAAGGTGCTAATAGCTCATTATTCTGCAAACAGGTGGTTGGGCTCTGGCTGCTGTAGCTGCAGAGGCTGCAGAAATGAGAGGATTCACCAGGCAGGCACTGCTGGCCACTCTGATTCTTTGTGGTTTCTGCAGGAGCTAGGGCTGTGCACTGTGTTTTTGTGCTGCGTTTTGGCTGAGACTTTGAATTTTCATTGGGAAATATTAGCATGCTGCAATATCCTGAGGATGAAGCAATTACCTTAATAGATGCTTCTGTCTTATTTCGTGGTCTAGAGTGAGCTACTTGCCATCCCTTTCACAGTGTTGCCTTCTGTAAAATGAAATCTTTGCCACCAGACTCCTGCAGAGTGTCCAAAATTGTGAAAAAGTATTACCCTGCTTATTAATGTAGCATAGTAATGATAGTATTCTGGTATTCAGAGACCAGAGGCCGACTTAGTTTGTGCAGAAGGAAAAAGGATAGTTATTTCATTATCTTTATTTAATCTTGCAGCTAGGAAGTCTGTGTGGCTTAATGTTCATCTCCTTATCTCTGGCTTTTTGTTTAACTTGGGTGCAAATGGGCTGATTTCTAAACCCTTGATTGCTGATACTTCATTTTCCTGATAACTGTGTTCTTACGGCCCTTGACCTTCTCTCTGACACCACCCAGTATTTTGAACTTCAGGCCCAATAAAGACATGTGAAGTTTGCTGGTCCTGAAATCAAAGCAAACGTTAAATCAGGATGTGCCCAGTAACTATTTAACTTGATTAGCAGTTTGCATTGGAAACCTGAAAAGTGCTTGATAGATGCAATATAAAGCTTTGCAGTGACAGCAAAAGATATTACTTGTTTAATGTCAGCACTAAATAATGTAATACTGCTGTCAAATGTCAATTTTCATTGCTGTTTTCAGTGCAGCTTGATTTCTGGAAAATTAACCCATCGCAGTTTCAGAAATTGTTTCAGATTTTCCTTGAAAAAGTAATCTTTAGAGGGAGTGTTCTGAAGAAGAAAGTCTTCACTCCAGACACCAAGTTTTGAAATTCTTAGATTTTATTTATTAAGGTCAACAGGGAGGGAATAAATCTCAGGCTTTCAGATTTTAGGTTATAATTTTGAAAATCTTGTGATCTGAGACTGTTCCATAGGAAAGAGCTGCAGCTCTCTGCTTTGCATCATTAATGAAGTATCAGATTTCTTGTATAAATAATATCCTGGCTTAATTAGAAAGTATTTAACAAAATATTTAAATCAGAGCAAATGTAGGGAAAAATAACATCCTGATTTAATTAGAAAGCAGTTAAGAAATCACTGCAAATCTGAGAGGTGAAGGAAAGTGTGGATGGACTCCTTAGGAACATCAGCTCCCTGAGAGTGGCTGTCACGAAAAAGATTCACAGAATGATTTGGGTTGGAAGGGACCATAGGGATCATCCAATTCCAACCTCCTGCCATGGGCAGGGACACCTTTCATTGTCCCATGTTGCTCCAAGCCCCATCCAGCCTGGCCTTGGACACTTCCAGGGATGGGGCAGCCACAGCTTCTCTGGGCACCTGTGCCAGGGCCTCACCACCCTAAAAAGAGCTTCCTCCTAATGTTTTGCCTTCTGTTCTCATTACCAAAAGCCTCTGTCTTTGTATGGATGCATCAAGCACCTACAATTGATTTTGTTTGAAATTCAATCCCAACACTGTCTCCTTGGGTGGCAGCCTTCCTTAAATATGTTTGTGTCAGTTGTTTGTGTACATACATTACAAATATTTCTTCAGCATATTTTATGCTGACATAATTTAATGGCTTTCTTGCAAAGTACAAGTGAGTATTAACCTACTAAATTGCATTACTCCTTGGGAATTCCCTTTGGTAGTTTTTCTTAGTCATTAAAAATACCACAGTAGTCTAAAGCTGCATTTTGCTTAAAAACCGCCTTTATTCTCTAAAGTGGGGCACAAGATCCTCAGCTGTAAAGTGACCGCATCAGGCTCAGCAGATGGAAGGAAAATTTCAGTTTCTTTTATCCAAGACACTTTCAAGGTGAGGCCATGATTTGTGTGGTTATAAATCTCAGCAATGAGGCTCTTGGTCGGCTTTTCTTTGATTCATCATCAAAACACTTTGGTGATGAGACACCCAAAGCCAGTTTGCTGATGTGGCTCTGTGGCTCTGGGATTTCTGAAAATGACTCTGGAAGAGTGTTAGGCCGGGAAAGCTAAGACTGAATGGCAAAGTCAAATCCCTAAGGAGTAAGGAAATGGAGAAATTAAGACTTCTTCTGTGACTTTGAATCTTGATGGACATCGAAGCTTTTCCTCGGCCCCAGTTAATGACCTGGCTCAAAATACAGATGTGGGACCTACCGTGGCTTCATGTGAATTCCTGGTATTTTATATGTGAACACATTTTGGTTGAGGAGTCCTTACTTTTCTTTCATTATCTTGGATGTGCAGTTTATGGGGAAAGCCACATTTATGTTGAGCTGACAGGACTCCTGGGCTTCTCGTGAGATTCACTGTGTGTGTGGGGAAGCACATGAGGGAGGTTTGGGCATGCCTGGCTTTATAATAAAGCCATCCTGCTTTTTTCCCACTCCTGCCATTGCTGGGACCTAGTGTCCTTTTTCTTTCTGGAATGGACACACAACAGATATGGTCCTTAAGAGAGCCTTAGACGATAAAGCTTTTTACAGCTTTTTGCTTCCTTGTGTATACATGAACAATTGTTCTATTTATTTGCTCTCTGAAAGCTTTTTGTGCCTCTGCCAATTGTTCTTATCCCTCCCAAAGTTTTCTTCACACACTTCCTTCTGCCTGAGCTTCTGGAAAAGAGGAGTAAAGCAAGCAAGCTCAGGATTCCTGCTGACTTGCATGGCAACAGCGATCTCTTTCCAGTTCAGAATTTATCAGTTGTGTGGCTCTGTGAATCAATTTATCTGCAGCATGCTGTCAACTTATTATTAAGAAAGTGAAAATGAGTGCTAGATAATCACTCAGAGCAGCTTGGAGCAGGCTTGGTAGTCACAGAAATAAAATTATGGAAGAAATGTTCTCTTGATAGAAAGCCTTGGGATGCACTAATGAGCCAATTGACCACACCACGAAGTTGCTTGCAATCATTGCTAGGATATTTTTCTCCAATTTTGAATTAAGGATTCTGTGGGCTTAAGTGAATTTTGGGGGAATATTTTGATTTACATCTCTGATCAGCTTAGGGTTGGGTGTTAGGCTACACATTTGAAGCAAAAAGTACAAACCCAAGAGCCACTGGGACCAGAAAGGGATCCAAGGCTCTCAACAACCTTTGCAATTTAAAAAATCTTAGAGGAAAAGAACTCCTTACTTTATACTTTAAATAGTTATGGTGTCCATCTATGTCCATAAGGAAGATAAACATAACGAAGAATGGTACATAGGCACTACAAAGATATAAACAACAGCTGAAGGAAGACTAGTAATTTTGGAGATTCATGTGGGAAAATGTTTTAGAGCTGCTGTTACCAGGACATTACCATTCTTGATTCAAAAAATGTATTTTTAGGGGGTGCCAGAACGTTTCCCACTTATCCCTAGATAGTACATTAAAATTCATTTTGTAACAGTCATTATCTCTGGAAAAACTTCTTTGAAAGCCTGTGGTTTAGGAATAGCAACTTGGTGGATCTGTACAAAATCTCTTGTAGGGATGCTAACTATTCTCATTCAGGTGATTCAGTCCTTTTGTTAATAAATGGGAGAACCTGGAAGGCAAATTAATGAGAATGACACAGCAGAGGAAAATCAGCCTTTTGCAGCATATAGAAAGCAACCAGAAAAGAACCTCAATGTTTTCTACAATGTGAAGTTATGCAGTGCATGGATTCTGTGCTTCTTTTAAAACATAATAGTAATTGTAATAAAGTGTCTGTGAGAACGTGGTCTGGTGGAAGGTGTCCCTGCCCATGGAAGGGTGGGTGGAACAGGAGGTTCTGGGAGGTCTCTTTCAACCCAAACTGTTCTATGATCTGAAATATTAATGGTACAGAGAAATTGTTCATTGTGTTGGTAATTCACCAGAAATCGACAGAAAACCTCTGAAGAGGTACCAATGACAATAAGTGAAATATCTTCAAAGTTTGGGTAATGAGAAATAAGAGGAGCTTGAAGTAAAATTGGAAACAGCAAAAACTTGTAAATACATCTTGACTAGGACTCTATTAGTTTTGCTTAAAAATGGTCTTTTTACCAGAAGAAAACTGCATTTTAGCCTTTTTCCCTATTTTGCATGTAGGTAAAGAAGGATGTTTAATATTTAAATACTAGAAATATGGGATTGTTCCATGTCCTGACCCTACAGGAGCTTGTTCAGCCAGTGCCAGCAATGCAGCATCATACCTGGGGACACAGAGGTGCCCTGTGACTTCATCAGTGGCTTGTACCAATGTCTTCAAGAGAACACCCCACTGACACTGGTGCAGACATCCTGTGTTTAAATCAGCATCTTTTCTGATCAATTAAAAAAATATTGTATTGTAGATGCAGTGTAAGGTGTTCTATGTCTCTGGTAGTAGGTGCTGTGTGCATGTGGGATATTGGGCACAGCTTATGCTGTGATAATCAGTTCAAAAATCTTCAGTTAAAAACCCTTCAGATTGAAGCCAGCCTATCAATTTGGTTAAGGCTTCTTTACTAGCTTAAAATACACGTGATTTTCCCTGTTTTGTTCATGTTTGATGCTGCAGAGAGCTTTAGAAAGCAGCTCTGCTAACCAAAACCAAAGTGTAACATTAAAAAGAATAAACCAACTTAAGATTATTGAGGCTACCAGACAAACAACCTGGCAGGGAATGTTTGCTGATATGTAGGAAACAGCCAAAAAGACCTCCAAAATACTGCTAAGATGAATCCAATCTCTGGTTGTTTGTTTTTTTTTTAAACTAGAGGAGGTTGAAAGTCCAACAGGCATATGATTAAAAAGTGATGGACATGAAGCTCTCTAATACCTTCATGGCTGGCATGTAGCATATGAGATTAAATTTCAGCAGTGAAGAGCAGATAGAAAAATATTTAACTGTCTCTCCATGTTGATACCTGGATGCAGAGGCTATTCTTCAACACCTGGAAAAAAACAGGTTGGTTATAATATAGTGATGGTTTGGAAAAGTTAGTTTTTTTCTGTTTTGTCTGAGTGAGTCACAGTAGCTGAGACTACGCTTGGTTTGCTTTAAGTATTAAATACTTAGAAATAATTAATACTTGGCAATGCTTGTAGCTTGCATTACACTGAGCTGGTAAATTGATTTATAGTTTAGAGAATTTTGGTACAAAATTGTATGAAATCAAAAGTTCTTTTTACCCCCTGGTAGGGTCTTGTTTCTGCTGTGCTTGCTATGCCAGACTAGTTTGGAAGTACAATTCTTGGACTCCTTTCAGCTAATTTTTCTTTTGACAATTTCAGGATTTTATATGCATCTTTAGGAATTAATGAACATGCTTTGACTATATTTGAGATGTTGTTTAGGACAGAGAATGAAAATGTGCTGAAACTGAAGTGCCCTTAAATTTTTTATTATTCCATAGTGGTTTAAATAAACCTGTATATTTAGCTTGTACTTTAACATTGTTTTGAATACAAGCCCTTTCCTGAATTTTTAATTTTAAGATCTGACTTTTTAGAGTATAGTTATGTCTGAGCACCCCCTGTTTGGTTTTCTTTGGCTGACAGCACTCTCCTAAATTAGGGAGGAACTTTTATCTCCGCTCTGCAGCTGAGAAGCAAGAGGAGGGAGTTCATGGCATGCCTCAAGGTATGCAAGAGCACTGTGGCAGAGCAGGGAAGGAAGCCTGACTCTCCCAAGTCCTTGACTACAGCAATGTGACTAAATCTTGCAGTTGTGAACTCTCTCCTTGATTTGTTTCTTTTCATGCAGCCTTTCAGTCCCACTTGGACTGAGGAGTGAGAACTCATTTTAGGTATGAACATTTCCTCCGACTCTGATTAGGACCAGAGAGAAAGTGTTCAGTGAGTATGAACAATTGCAGCCTGCACTTGCAACTACTTCTTGTCTCAATGCTGGGAAAAAAATGAGCCAGGGCTGACTAGTATTGCCTTTTATTAAGCTTTATAATCCCCATTGAACTCAATGTCTGAGTTCCCTGGGCTAGCATTTGTTATCCCAACTCTGGGCTAAACCATCCTTCTTCTCCAACTGTAGGCCTTGGCATCCGTGGTTTTCATAAATTTTCTTCTTCAAATTTTTTTTCCCCATGGATAAGATGGGGATATTGAATGACTACCTTTCTGTAAGCTAATCTAATAATGCAATGATTTTCAGACTCTTAGGTACAAAATGAGAGAAAAGCCTCTTTAGACTTCCTACCTAATAAGATTTACAGTGTTTTTTATTATCCACAAACTTAGTTTCATTCCTAGCTTGGAGTATGTTCGCTTCACAGTCAGGTTTCCTAAATTGATGCCTGGTTCTTTTTCCAGCAGTTTTTCATCTCTTTTAATTGGCCACTCTTGTCACATTTTGCTCCTCCACTTCAGCGCTGGCCATCCTCTGCTGCCGGAGCTCATCTGTTAACCTCCATTGATCCCCACTTTTGTCTCCTTCAGCCCTTCCTGTTCCATCCTACAGCTCTGCTCTCTGCTGCCAGCACAAAATCACAGGGCTCATCATAGTCTTCTTCATGAACCCAGGAATCTGAGAAAGAAATGGCTTATTTCATTCAGTTTACCTGGTTTAGGTGAAAACACCTTAAAAAAGGTGAGCAAGGTCCAGCAGTGTCTTCTTTCAAATAAAGCTCTGATCTTTTTGCAACTTTTAGGATGGCAGATGTTGAAATTATAGCTTTAAGGGCAACATTAAATTCTGTAATATTCATGTTCTGTGTTCTGTGAGATTTATCTACAGAAAAAATGTCACCTATGTAAGCTTAATTTTCAATTATATAACTAAAAGGACATAATTGCTGACACACATTTTTACTATGTAACTTCTCATATGTACAAACATACTTTTAAAAACCAGATCCTAATTATATCAATAATGGCCAACACACACCTACTCCACTTTTCCTCATGTAGGTGGTTGTTTGTGCTTTCTAGCAGAAAGGCTGTGGTCTGTTTACATCTGTTTTTTTGTATTTCCTCCTTTTTAAAATAATGCTGTAGACTTTAGTCCTGTTAATCTTACCTTAACTGCATTGACTTCAAGAGAGTTAACCATAATCTCCATTTACGTAGGAGGTAGATTGTGCACATTTAGCTAATTCTCTAGGTGTCTGGGCTCAAAATGTAGTGTAATGGATCTTAGTCACTGCTCTGTTTTCATGCAAACTGTTAAAACAACTCTTTATTTGCAGAATTTCTCAAAGCAATGAAAAATAAAGACATTTAAGAGCATGCTTTAGGCTACAGAGATGCAAATCTAAAATGTGACGATTTCACAGTGAATGGTCCTGGAAGAGAAGAAGGAAATTTAGTGGGGGTCAAGGACACTCCAAAATACTAATGGTTAACAAAAACAAACATTTCCAGCTGTGATTCCTTGCTGGGTATTTTAAAAATATTTTCTTTATGCAGCCTTTTCTAGTTTTATTTTCCATGTGAAGCTGATGTAGTTAGGAAGCAGCAGAGTTTCGGTAATAGGAAAGATAAACCAGAGCACTTTATCACTCTCTAATTTTAATACCAAACATAAAACAAACCTGTAAGTAGTGCAAAATCTTTAGACAGAAGGATGTAAACATAAACTGGGGATGAGACAGGTGGGAGCTGATGGGTTCAGAGGGCAGGTGCTCTGCTGGGTGTCCCTGTGCAGAGGAGATGAGATAATCTTCAGAGGGTGGGAAGAAGCCTCACCTGGACAGGCACTGGACCTCAGGGGGGACCTTAACCATCCCAAAAACTGCTGGAAGGACATCACAGCAGTTCAAAAGCAGTTCAGGAGGTTTCTGGAGTACATTGGTGGCAGCTTGCAGATACAGGTGATTGAGGAGCTGAAGGGTGGGCACAATGTGCCTGGGCCTGACCCTTTAAACAACCGAGAACTGGTCAGGGGTGGGAAAGTCAAGGGAAGTCTTGGCTGCAGTGACCATGGGATGGTGGAGTTCAGGATCCTGAGGGGATGAGAAAAATAGTAGTTTCACTACCCTGGATTTCAGAAGAGCAGTTTTTGACACAGTTTCCCATAATATTCGCACAGACAAACTGGACTACAGGACTGGGCAGTGAGGTGGACTGGGATGTAGAGCCTGATGGTCTCCAGTTCACACAACAAAGCTTCAGAAAGCCTAATGGTCCTGTCTTTCCCGTGTGTGTTCTTGGGTACTGCTCACTGTCCAAGAAGAAACTTGGAGAAAGACTTCCATGTTAAGTTGTTCACCCCTGCCCGCTGCTGAGTTGCTCCCAGAAATTCTTCAGAGTTGCATGGGGAGCTATGACTTCACACAATATAATTTTATTTGGAAAAGGAAAATGAAGGAAACAGCTGTTAGTGAAATCTCTTGGTCCACAGACCAGCCTGCACTGAGGTTTAGTTATCTAAAATGACATAAACCAATACAGGAAGCACAGCACAGAAATGGAATAAGAGGATGCACCTTCAGTCTCACTTAGCAGGGGCAGCAGCAGTGCCTTCAGGCCCATGCTGTGCTCACAGGAGCTGCAGACTGGTTTTGGCTTCTGCCTCCTGCATGACACGAAGATTAACATGGTGCTTTTTATATCTGAGGGATGACATCTTTGTGATGTAGCACCTGGTCAGACATTCCCATCCCTGATTCCACATCACCTCTGTCTTCAGACTGCTCTGCCTGGCTTGCTTTATCTCCCATTTGTTTTCTGGTGCTGCCTTCTTTCTTAGTTGGTAATGAATATTTTTATGCTCTTCCATTTGTTGTGAGGAGGTCTGGATGAGGCCCTTGCCATTCCATTCTTGCACTGCCATATGAGCAAACCATCCATCATTCCCTGTTTCCAGGTTTTGTCTCTGCTCCACAGGCATTGTTGAATTGAGATAGCTTTCTGGGGAAACCAGGCTGCCAAATGAGTAAATACGTGAGAGGGTGAGCAGTCTATCAGTTTTATGAAAAGCTCTGAGTCCAAGAAGATGGAAAAACTCCTAATTCTTGCAGGCCTCTGAACTGGATCTCTCCTCCCTTTTACATTCAATACAAGCTAATACGGACTTGATGTCTCTTTGTAAAGCATTATATACAAGAATATATTTTGAAATTATCTCCTTTTCTGTAGAGAATTATTTGTTAATGGCTACTTTGACCCAATAAAATTAGATCCCTCCCTGACACTTCCTGCTTTTCCAAAAACAACTCAGATATCATCTATTTTATATCTGTTATATCTAGAAAAGCTATAATTTGTCCTTGTGTTTTAGGCTTATAGCTTTGTCTTCTCTGTCTTCATGGACATCTTTGTGAATGTGCTACCCCAGGCTCCTGCTGTCCCCCATTGCTCATCTCCAGAAGGTGACTGAGGAGCAGGAACATATTCAACCATGAGGAATTGGATCTCTGTCTCAGGGGAGGGGCTCATTCCTCACTTTCCCTGATTCACCAACCCGCCCTGCTCTTGTCATTCCCTGCTTGGGTCCCTTCAGTAATTCCTTGAGCTGCAGTTATTTGCATTCACCCTTCACACCCTCCACTCCTGATCCTCCCCCCCAGACATTCCAGCCTTGCCCTTCACAGCTGCTGAGCGCCCTTTTTGTCAGACTCTCTCCCCACTTTTGACAAGACTTTCTCTCTTATATCCTATTTAAACCCCAGCTTATTGTTGCCTTTCCCTTCTTTCCCACCAGCCACTGCAAATGAATATCCTCAACTCCATGGGATTTATAAACACTCATGCTATTCAATTGGATCTCCTCCTCTTCTGGGAGCTTATCTGGCACTCCTGGCTAATCCATTGTGCTCAGCAGCTTGGGTTTGGTTGTAGAAAGGCACTGGTCTTCATATGAAGAGGTCAGGATAGGAGTAATCCTCCTGTTCCCTGCCTAATTTGAACTTCTCCTGCTCCAGCTTCCAGCCCTTACTTCTAGTAACAGGTTTCCCCACTAGAGAGTCCTTTATTCCTCTCGATTTTCTCTCCATACAGATATTTACACACTAATCAAGTAATTTTTTCAATCTTTCTGATAAACTAAAAAAATTTAAGCTTTTAAAGTCTATTGCTGAAAAATATTTTCTCCAACCTTCAGTTATCCTCCCCCTTTATTTTCTGCCTCCTTACTGTTCTACATTCTGCTCTGACTATCAGAACAGTGTTCTGGCTGTAGGGTTAGTATTGCCAATGGCAAATACAAAGGTAAATTATTTCTTTTTGCTTATTGCCTGTTCATGCATTTCACAATTTTTTAAATGCAGTGTGGCATTAGAAGCAAAAGTTACCTCTTTCACAGAATGATAAAATGGTGTGGATTGGGTGGGACCTTAAAGATCATCTCATTTCACCCCTCTGCCATGGGCAGGGACACCTTCCACTATCCCAGGCTGCTCAATGCCCCATCCAGCCTGGCCTTGAACACTTCCAGGGATGGGCCAATATAAACCCTCCTGTAATGTAAAGGATTACTATGCCTAATACTTATAAAAACTCTATGAGTTCTTCTCTTTTAGGGAGGCAGATTAGGAAGGCTTCAGTGTAACTCCATGACTTCAGGTGAACTTAACGCCCTGATCTGCTGTTGCTGTAATATTTTATTTTGCATACCTAAAATACATTCTTATCCATATAAAATATCAAGGGTTCACTTTAATGTGGAAAGATCAGCTCTGAAAATACTGGCCTATGTGGAGAGGATCAGTTAGGAAATTCTTGTTAGAAAATTAAAAGCAAATCCTGTCCCTTCTTGCCTGTGTCCCACACTGGCACAAAGTCACCTCCCAAATGTTCCATAATCTTGGTCTCCTAAAGCCACAGCCTTGCATAAAAGGGTTTCAGTGGTGGAGTGCCTTTAACATGATGCTGATGATAATTTGAAAGAAACCAACCTGCAAAGTATATCGTAGCCCTAAAAAGAATCTTAGAGTGAAAATCAAGTTATGTCAGTTCTGTATGCTACTATTACTACAAAAAAACCTAATTAAAATGGGAACACTACAAAGTAATGGGCAGCTGCTTGGCACTGGTCTGTTAAAAGTGTTGAGAGTGTAGTGCTGAATGCTCCTTCCCAAGGAATTACATAAAGAAAACAGAGAAAAGGCTGGGAGAGAAGCAGTTTTTGCAGTCTTGAAGAGGGAATAGCCTAACCTGGTTCACTCAGGGCTTCCTGGGACACCTCCAGGATTTGTATTATCCAGACGATGCACTTAAACAGTCTTTTGACTCCAGTACATGTGAGTAGGAGAAAGGGGCCATTTCCAGGCCATAATTCAGGTTCTGTGCTTTGTTTGCCTCTTATGATCCTGATAGAAATAGGGCTTGGTCCCTTCAACGAGAGCCTGTACAAACCTGGAATAATCTTATGTAGAAACTTGGAACAATCCCTGCAATACACTGAAAGTCGTGTCTAGACCCTGACCACAGCCCTCTGCCAGAATGAAATGAGTCTTTCACACTCTTGTAGCTGATATTTGGGGGAGGCAAAGGTTTGCCAGTTCTAGCAAGGGTGGCAAAATGGAAGCTTGGCTTGTGGAACTGTTGTGTGTGAAACCACAATGCACAGTGGTTCAATGGCCCCTCTCAGGTCTGTCAGCTTTGCAAGGCATCATTTAACCATCAGCTGCAGCAGCAGTGTCTCATGAACCTGCCCTGCCTTTTGTATTTGTTTTTTGATTTATGTGACTTCTCTTGATGAAGTAATTTTTGGTAATCCAGATGGATGGTGGGTCTCAATATCATTACTGTCCCGAGTAGTGACTTTGGGATTTTGAGAAGGTGATTTTTCTTCTTGGCACATCAAAATAACTTTAACTTTTCTTGTATTAAATCGAATTGTTGGAATAACCAATTACTCTGTTGATCCACAGTCATAAGCCAATTTGGGAGTGAGAATAGACTTGGGTGTTAATTTGTAGAAAAAGAATAGATGCTGTGAGAAAATCATAGTTAACTATAAAGTGTTTCCTACATAAGATCTCACTGGGACTGATTTAAACTTTCCTAGGTGCAACTAAATGAATATCAGAGCAGGAACAGAGACTGAGACTTGTTCTCCCATGTTCCTCTTCGTTTCCTAACTTCTATTTTACCAGGAGGAGAGGAAAAGTAGATTACTTGCTGTTTAAATTCTCTGTCAAAATTTTTATGAATTAGGGCTAAAAGTGAATAATGAATCTTTCTCCAGCTTTCCCCTCTCCTGTCTCATGCATATACATTCACACTCAGAAATAGCATACTCTTTATGCAAAGGTTCCTCTCTTTTCAAATAAAACCAATACATTTTTTTTAACATGTCATAAGCCATGGATAACTTGATTACCTCATGCTCCTAAATTCAGCTGTTAATTATTTATTTGGAAGTGTTGGGTGGGCTGCCACAATTAGCCTTGACATATTAAATAAATAGTTTTTTACGGTAATTGGGGGTTGATGCCATGCTGCTTAGAATAGGCTCCAGTATTTCGTTCCTGTCTTGGAGCTAACTGCAGTTTTTAATTTCGTGAAACACTTTAGGAGACCATAAGAAAAAATAATCACATTACAAGTGAGAAGTGTTGAGTAAATTTCTTTTACAGAAAATGCACCAGTTATAAATTTAGCCCTTAATTGATGGCATTACGGAGGGCTGAGATGGAAAACAAACAGTGGGAAGCCCAATAATCTGTAATGTCAGGAGTCTGCATGGTCTGCTTGCCAGCCTGTGCACAGGCTCTTGAAGATGTAGAATCTTCCAGTGGCAAGACAAAATAATCTTCCAATACTCTCTGCCTGTGGTGGAAAGGTATCCAGGTGAGGAAACAAGAGGCAGGCGATATTCTTTTGTTCTAATTTACTTTTACGGTCTTGCCCAAAGGGTTTTCCTGTGCTGCCACTTGCAAAGCAGCAGGGCAGGGCATTGGTTCTCCAGGTTTTCTTCTGTCCATGGACAATGTGGCCTCTCTGTTTTATCCTGTCTGTTGTTTGCATTCAGCTCTAGGCAGGTGACTGGGGCTTCTCACATCCCAGTCGAGTGGATGGAGAAAAAGCCCCAGATGTGGCTGCTCTGGGCTGGGCAGGGAAAAAGATCTGGCTCTGCAATGTCTCCTGGCTGAGTGGAAGATGTCCAAGCTGAAAGATTCCTTCACACCTCACTCTGGGTCTCCTGTCTGAGCAAGGGAGCAGCAGGACTTGGGTTTGTGTAGCAAATCTGCCCCTCCAGGAACTCATTTTAATTCCTTATGCTGTGCCTCTCCTTCCATTACCATGCCAGGAGTCTCTACCCTGAAGGATGCAAAAGAAGGATAAAAATGGCACTTGGAGAGCTTTACTGTACCTCAGGCTTTTGTCCCTCCAGTAGAGTAAGACATTATTGATATATTTTAGTTGATTTGTTTCTCCGGGAACTTCTGCCCTCCTGTTCTTCCCATTTTTCCCTGGGTTACATCAACTTCAGAGGCTGCTTCCTTTAAATTTAGATGTGAATTTGTAACATGAATGTTGTCCATCATGGTGGGCCCTTTCAGCAGCATGTTTGGGTCCAAGTTTCAGACATATGGTCCTGGATTACTCACCATTTTGAAGAACAGTTTTGTCTTTGGAGGTTTTCCAAACTCCCCATCTCTAGGAAGCTTCTGATTGTTCTGTGTGGACATTACTTGGGCAATTGGCCTCAAGCTTCTGAAAAGCACTGAGATCTAGTTAAAAGTCTCAGAACAATCCATTTTATACTGAAAGTCTGTAAGCTGTAGAGAGTTGATGATATTTCTGCTCTTTTCTGCTTGTAGGCAGATTCCCTTCAAAGGCAGCCTTGAGGGAAATGGTGCTCTCTGCCCCCCAGTGCTGGAGGTTTGATGGGGGCACATTTCCAGATGATGGACTTTGTGCAAGGAGATCTGTGTCTCAGCATGCCCAGAGACCTGTTCATTACCATCCCTCAGTAGCTGACATTAAAGAAGCATTTTTAGCTCTGTCTTCCTCTCCTTGCTAATCAGAATTCTGTTTCATTTTGCAAAATATGTAGTAATTTCTCTGTGCAGCTAAAGCCTCTGACCTTGCTGTCTTTAAATCCAGTATAGCTGTATTCTGAGAGGCTGAGACACAGATTTTTACCCTGATACCTCTACAATTCCTCTGCAATGCTGGCTATTAAACCTCTTGTCTTCACCAGGACCTTCTTCAAGTGACAGGAGCCATAATCATGTTTTATAAAGAGCAGCTAGATTTTGGGGTGGTGTTTTGTGAATGGGTGATGGGAACTACATGATAGAGTATCTAATATAATATAAAATAGAGAAACTGTGAAAATTCTTATTGAAGGACAAAATAACTTCTGGATTTCCAAAAGAATTACAGTTTTCTATTTATTTCATTGTCTTGAAGAGGTAAGAAGTTTTGAAGAAGTTATGGAAATGTGTGAGATGTGGGGAACTGTGATAGACTGCTGCTTTTTCTACCCTTTCTCAGGGATAGTGACTGCCCTGGAAGGATTCCTCCTCCTGTAAATCCCTGCTGCACCAGTGATTTGTGATGGCACTTCTGTTGCTTAGTCAGTGGAGGGAACAAGAAGAATCCTGCTTGTTTTTTTTTCTCTTTCGAACTTCCCAGTCAATTATTGTGGCTTCTTGCATTGAGTTGTTTCTCATTCTCTGCTCCCTTCACAGACTAAACTGCCCTTTTCAAGGGGATGAACTTCTTATGAGAGAAACTTGTGAACTGACTGACAGACTGTTGTTGTCTAACACTGAAGGAGATAAGGCTTTTTAGCCTTTATCTGTTCCTTTAGGCATCTCTATAAATTCAGACAGTGGTGTTTGATGTCATGATTGGTTGAATTTTAATAGAAGTTTGAATTGAATTTTAATAAGACTTCTATAGTGGCAAATAAAGACAATTACGTACTTCAGGAAGCTAAAGTCATCTCTCCATTCACCCAGGGGATGAGCTAACTTCTGCCCAATGCTCAGGGAATTTGTTCCCTTCCTAAATAAATCAGTTATCTACTTAATTGTTTCTCTCTTTGAATACTCTCCTATCTCTATCTGAACTTTGTTAAAATACATAGTGGAGAAGTATCTACCTAATAAACTTCACTTGTGTGGAGTCCTATGCTAGCAGTAATTATGGGCTGTAGTCCAATAATAATAATTATATTGTGCAAGTCTTACAGAACATATTTTGGGTGGTTTTTTTTGGTGTTGCTGTTACTGTAGAACTCCCAGACTCATTGCAGTAGACATGGCATGAGTGTGTAACAGAGGAGATACAGTGAATTTATCATCTAAACACCAAAAAAAGAGACTCCAGCTGTTGACAGTAAAGAATACAGGGAGATGACAAAGATGAGCATAATCTGCTTTTCTTCTGAGTACACATGGCCTGGCACAGGCACTTGGGTGAGACATCTATGAAACCACTGCTGTGAGCAGGGACAGCTGTCACAGCAAAGGTTTGCAAGATTGTTTAGTTTAAATGCAAGAAGGAACTGGAATATGAATGAATTTCATGAAAAGATGATATAATCTGTCTCCAGTGTCTCGCTTCTATTATCTTTCCACTTTTCTGTAAACACTTGGGAATGGATTTTCCAGTGGGCAAATTAAAACCCTGCTGTGACATCTTGTGCTCCTGACAAACTCCTGTCTCCCTGTGTGATGGTTTGGTGCTGTCACTGAGGGGATAAGTTTGGATTGTTTGGATTATATGGCATAAACGCAGACTGCTTTGATGTTGGTCTGCGTTTGCTGGAATGAGGCTGTTGGCTTTAAGAGCATGTCTGAGAGGAAAGTAATCAAAAACTGATAGCAGCAAAAATTAATGAAGGCAGAAGAAAATGCTGTGCCTGTGACTATCCGGAGGGAAAGACACAAACTAAAATGCAGCATGTTAATGAGGACTGCAGCAATCTTCCCTATTCATTTCTGAGCTGGGCTCTGCAAACTTTTGTGCATTCTGGCATTCTGAATATAACTCAAATAATTTAAATGAGTTTTTGGTTATTCCCAGGTAGAAAGAATGTTATGTTCTTTCTCATCATATTTTTTTTTTTTTAATTTTTAAATAGTGGGACCACTTTGGGGTAAGTAAAGCAACTTTTTTACTGTAAATGATGAGAGCCTATTTTGCATGTACAGCTAGATCCTCCATGTGTTGCATTTCCCTTGATAAACCAAATTTTCATCTGTAAGTCACAAATTATAAAAACAAGTGAGACTTTTTCTTTCTTCAGGTGTGCCCTAATATTAAGTCTCCTGTTTCTGATAGAGGACTGGTCCTTTGTGGGGAGGAGAGATCATTAATATGTTGGTGAGAGCTTTCTAAAAGCTCTGGTTTCACTTTCCTGGCCTCATGGCCTGGTGAGGTGTATTTGTGTGGCAGTCAGTGTTTGATGGGGGGGACTGCCAAAGTAAAGCTGACACTTAACAATTGGGTAGGGTCTGCCTGTGCTTCCAAAATCTGTGCAACAAACAGAAATGACGAAAAAAAATCACTTGAGGTTGCTCAATAGCATAGGCAATTTTTTCAGGATGGCATTGCACATACTGAAATACATCTTCTGTGATGAAAGCCTGATTTGCTGTAGGAACACATTGTTTTTCAGAGACTCAGCTCCATGGATCACTTTGATGGCTTTCCATTTCTGTCCTTCCTCTGTAGTCTAAACAATGAGTTGTTCTATCCACAGGCAGTTTGTGCTGCTTGCTCAGGGTCCCCATTCTGGGGATTGCTTTTTACAGGGTTTTATGCTGCACTAAAAATGAAGATGAAATAAACTGTCCAGATGGGACTTCAGAAGTACGGACTGTGGAGATGTTCAATCTGCACACGCCGGGAGTGCTTTCTGATAGTCCTGCAGCATTGTGAGGGAACAGCACTTTTTTGTGCTTCCCTTAACAGAATCACAGAATGGTTGGGTTGGAAAGCACCTTAAAGCTCATCTCATTCTGATCTGACATGGGCAGGGACATCTTCCACCAGACCAGGATGTTCAAAGCCCCATCCAGCCTTGAGCATCTGCTGAGGTGATGCTGGAGGGGTGTGTGTGAGAAGAGTTTCTATGGTGGTTCACACAGAACTGCGTGAAAACATCTCGACATTTTCATGCTGGGACCTGGAGTTGTTTGATAGTGATTTTAATTTCGTTATTTAAAGGTCCAAGTTCTTGTCCTTACAAACCTTCAAATGCCTGACTCTGCTCTGACAATCTCTGTGCACATCGAAGCTTTAAATCAAGTCTTCAAATGTCTTTTAAAATGCTTTCTGACTAACAAAAATTTAAAATCTCATGATTGTCATGAAGTTATATTCTATTTTTCTCAGCAGTCAGGTTGCAAAAAGCAAGGGAACCATGGGGCACTCCAAGAGGACCTTGGATTAGGTTTTGGGGGACCAGGACTTTGGAGCAGAGCACCTGTGTTCATCAGCCAGGACATAATTCAAGATGTACATCCAAACTCTATGCCTGTGGATAAGATAATTCACTTTTTGGGTTCAGGATAATATTCCCATCAAAATATAATACAGCAGTAAAATCTAGTGAAAGAGCTCTTCTGTCCCAGAGAGCAAACCTGAGCTTTATGTTTCCCTAGAAATCTAAACTCTCTAACTCTTCAAAAGTCATTTAATTTACATTAGATAATTTCTTAGTCCAAGCAAATGTCTCTTTGTACCAGTTGTATATTCTCCTGAGTGCTAGAAGTTTTTCTTTTACTTGCCAGTACATCAGTACAAGGATAATAGCAAAAAAAGGTAGATTTAATTAATTGTGTGTCAGAGCATACATTGAAAACCCTAAAATAAATCTGTAGCCGAAGTTCAGACTATTGAAAATTGTAATTTATACTATTGAAAGTATAAAATCATGTAGGTGGGGAGAGCTGTAATTTGAAAGCTGAAGATATTTTTATTTTCAAAGGGATATATGGGTTCAGTGACAATGCTAACATAAAGGTGTTAAGATATATAGAATGTGCATTTTTCTCAAGGGAATAATAGATCTCATGGGTTTCAATGTCTTTGGATGAACTCTCCTCAGCATTTATAAATACTTGAGCAGTAACTCAGAATAATATTAATTGTATAAGTTAATAAATGACTTTTTCAGTGATTATCACTGCATCTCTGTTCCATTACTTGACAAGCTGTCCTGGGCAGTTTCTTGTCAGAAGCTGCATTCTTCCACCTCTTAGTGCAATGCTGATTTAGAGGAGAGTGAAATAATCTTTTACAAGTTTATTTTACAGTCTGGTCAAAAGGTTGAGAGCTAAAGCTTAAATTGATAATGTCCAAGTGAATGAAGGCATTAGGTGGAATATAAAACTCTACTTGATAGACATATCTAAAAAAGGGAAATGAAACATCATTTTAAGCCCAAAAGCTTGCCAGTAAGATTTCTAGGGAGTGAAGGCTGAGCACTGAATGATCACCAATGTGCAGGAGAATGAGGAAGAGGAGAATGTGCTTTTTCTAAGAGCTCTGCCTCACCTCAGCCACCTCTCGGGAACTTTGCAGAGAAACACAGCTTTGTGTCAGAAATTGGCTGTGAGCTGCCCGGGGCACTGGGTTTAGGCTGAGCTGTGCCTTGGATTAGAGGAGCCCCATTGCCACACATGCCAGGCTGGAGGGGAATTGCAGAGGCCTTGGGGTTCATAATTCCAGTTTGCTTCATGAGCCTGGTGCCCCCAGACTGCAAAGCGGAGAAATTGGAGAAATTTACTGTCCTGCTGTTTCTAAGTATCCATTTTATGAGTGCGGAGGGTGGTAAATTCTCCCTCTTTGCTTTTCTGCTTCTCTTCCCTGGCTGCCCCAATGATTTGTAGGAAAGAATTATTTTTAAAGTTATATTTAAAAAAAAAAGTAATTTTTAACTTGTCAGCCTTCCTGTCAAGCACACTTGAGCGGAAGGGACCACACAAGGCAGTTGCTGCTGCTGAACAGATCAGAAAGGATGAAAGTGTGGAGGTAGAAATCTTTTCTGTTAAAGACCTTGGGGTTTTGCATTGTTGTTCTTCCCAATGATTTGATTTTTAAATAAACTTTCTGACTAGGGCAATGTTCTAATGTCAAAGCCTGAATTCTGTCCCCTTAAAATAGTAACTGGTGTTCTGCTTGCCTGTTAATCTTAGCCAGGGTTTTCTTCCAAAGAAAAGATACATATGAAATGCAGTCTATCTGAATACAGGTAATTTGGTGTCTTTTGCAGAAAATGTAGCACAAAATTTTTAGACAAAAGAGACTTTCAAGTTTTCTGTGTCCCACGGAAGGGGAGGAACTGGGGGAACCATTGTTAGGTGACAAAAGCTTAACCAAATTCTCACTGCAGGAAAAATGAGGGTAAGAAAGAAACTATCTTCTGTAAGTTTTTGAAAAAGTTGTTTTTCTGTTCATTATAGGTGAATGGGATCAGTGTATGATTTCATAGTGCTACTAAAAGATGTCCCCAGCCGAACATCTCATTTAATGCTTGATCAGGGAGCGTCTCCTCCTGCATTCTGGAATCCCTAATTAAATGTCAGGCTGTGTTCAAAGACTTTAGGGGATTGGCCACTATTGGTTTATTCTAAAATCGTGGGTTTAGTTGCATTAATAATGATATTCTCATTGACAGTATGTACAGCAGTCAATAAAACTCTCACTTGTTTAGCTTTCCTTTACTATATAGGAACCACTTTCCTGACACACTGATAAAAAGGACTCTATAAATATCTTTGGCCTTTGGAAATAAGAGACCCTTTTTTTGCACTTTATATATCCTCAAAGTATTTACTGAAGCAGAAGTGCCTCCATTTCAGAGTGTTTTGCTCGTTGCACGTTCCCCTTCCCGTTTAACAAGATATTAAAAAGATATCCTTCAGGGCAGGCAGTGAAATGTAACGGCAGAAAGGTCACCCAAAGAGCATGAAGATGGCCTTTGAAGAGCTATTTCTGCAGGAAATAGGGAAGAGAAAAAATTGCTTTCTAAAGTTTCATTTCAGGAATAAGAGGTTTTCTTCCCTTCGCCACTTTCCCCCTTTTTTTTGAACCCAGCATTTTTGACTTTTCCCCTTGCATGACTAGGAACCTCCCTGTTTAAAATTTTTAGGATATTTTTCTTAATATTTTGGATATGTTGCAGGGGGCCCAGAGTGCTATGGATTAAAGTTGTACCTAGTGCATCTAATTTTGGGTTGTGCTTCAAGGGCCTTTTTTAGCTTGTGGAAAAATTAATAGGCCTCTGTTTTCTTAAAATGTCGTTACTTTTTATAGCTTTGATATAAACTTTCCTGCCTGATCATAATAGCAAGAGGATGAATCTTTCTAACTCTGAAATAAAGGAGTACTGACAAGGTCTGTGTGTGTATAGGGTCAGCTAGAGTTGTAAGATTGATGGTGGCTGATTTGTCTTCAAAGATCCTTTCTCCTGAGTAACGAATACTTATTCCATGGCGTTGTTAATCCTTCAGGTTAAATGGAAGTCATCAGAGTTCTCTGTGTATGAGCACTGGAAGGAAAAGAGTGCACAAGAGAAGGGATTGCAATCCATGCTTTTGCCCTTTTTTCATTGCTTCAGTTCACCTGAACAATTTAAAAGACATTGTTGGTGCTACAGCGTCATTTGTTGAGAGCTGCATGTGTAATTCAAGTCTCAAAGTTTTAGAGGAAGAAAAGGTTCATGTTATCTTTCTCCCTAAATTTCCAGTTTGCTTTGATATTGCTGTTAGGGCAATGAGTTATCAGAAATGTCTTTCCACAGATGTAAAAACCAAAGAGTTTCTCTGGTTTGAGTATAGGCTAGATATTACAAAAAGGTTCTTGTTTTTCACCCAGAGGGTTTTTGGGCACTAAACAGGCTCCCCAGGGCAGTGGTCACAGCACCAAGCCTGGCAGAGCTAAAGGAGGTTTTGGACGACACTCTTGGGCACATGGTGGGATTTTTGGGGTGTCCTGTGCAAGGCCAGGAGTTGGACTCAATGATCCTTGTGGGTCACTTCACACTCAGAATAGTCTGGGATTCTGTGAATGGAGGTTTTGCATCCATGGATACCTTAATAAAATAATAAAGCATGAGGAAAAAAGAGGAATGCAATACCCCAACTAATTAATCACTTAACAAAGTAAATCAATAACAGAACCGAAGCTGTTTTGATGCTCCAAACAGATTAGTCAATAGAGTAATGACACTTCTCTGACTCACCAGTTAAAATTAGTAAAGAGGTTATGATAGATTAACCAGAAACTTTCAATTTCATTTATATACTTCCCTTTTCCCTTCAGTTTTCTGCTACCTATATAGAAATAGTTTTCCTTGGGGTGCTCTGTTATTGCAAAGAAGCTGTGTTTGTTTCCTTCCTACTGTTTTCAGAATGCCTCTTTAGGAGTTTTTAACTAGAGATCCTGTGTGGAAGGCCTGTACATATTGTGCTTTATAGAACACAGCAATTCCAGTTGCTACGTTTGGATCAAAACCTATAGACACTTGGGTTTGCCTCTTTGCTAAGGACATATCTTCCATAAAAATGAAACATGATCCATGATGCCAGCAGGAAAAGTTTTGCAAAGAAATGGCCAAATCTTAGTTCAGCTGCTGCTTTCTTGATTTCAAGTTTTGGGGATGGATGCTACAAGGCACTAAAACTGTAATTGTTTTGTTTTGCTTTGTTGGGTTTTGACTTTATTTATTTATTTATTTATTTTTTAAAAAATTCCCTCTAAGAATTTGTATTTCATACATCATCTTAATGCCTTGGAAGTGTCTTGAAAGCCCAGAACAAAATAAGTGTTGTTACACTGGTGTGTGAGTGACTTTATGATGTAAAAAAAGAAAAGTAATTTTACTTTGCCGCCCAATGACTGTTTCAATCAGTAGTCAGAGAAGAAGGGGCACAGATACTCAGAGCTTCTTTTCCTTTGTTCCTGTTCCGATCACCAGAGCTCAGTCCTTCCCCATGCTCTGTCAGTGACTATTTCTACAATGATTTTGCATTCCTCTTGAATATTTTAAAGGAATTAATCTAACTCCATATGGTCTAAATTCAGGAAAATTCTTTGTAATTTTGCTAGGTGTAAATTCTCTGCTAAACCTTTGTTGAGGTCAGTAAGACACAAGTATTACTGAGGTAAAATACTAAAAGTAAGATACTATCACGAGAACACTTTTTGTTTTCATGCTCTATTGCTCTTAGAGTAAATCTGTCTCTTTGTCAAAAGGTTGTTGACTTAGCAAAGCATGCAGGTGCTTAATTACTTACAATTAAAAGTAGAAGATAGGAAGTTTTCAGCACAGTTAGAGCTGTCGTTCCCCAGCCCAGCCTGTAGAGAAATTATTCTCTGGCCTAACCAGATAAAACCACCGTGCAGGTTTGTGTCCGTGTGCTGCTCTTCAGAAAGCTGTGGTTAACTGTGAGTTCTGGAATCTGACACCATGACCTAGAAAACAGCCTGTTCTTTGATCTCTAATTTTTAACTTGCCGAGCAGGAGTGATTTTCTGTCACGGTTGTGCTGCGGCACGAGGAGCTCCCGGCGTGCAGCAGGGTGCATAGCAGGGGTGCTGGTTTGGAAATGATCTCAGTGAAACAGAGACACAGCTGCTGTTGTGAAGAACATAATAATTCTCTCTGTGCTTGCTCTTGCCCTCTGTATTTTATTTCTTCGTTCCCCCACAGGGAGAACTGGGAACTGAGTCACAACAAATCGGCTTTTGGTCAGGCTGAGGTCCCCTGGTGGCCTGGAAGTTGAAGGTGCTCCTTCTCTTGAAATCAGAAGAAACAGGGAGGTCACCTCACCTCTAATGAGCAGAAAGTTTTGACTTTCCTTCTATCCTGTCATTTCTGGAGTGCTTAGAAGATGTGGATAAGTTGTGCCAAGTCTGAGTTGTACCCTTACCTCTCTCTTCTTGAAAAGCAGTGATGGAATCCTGACTCATTTGCCTGCCTTTTCCTGTACTAGACATCACCAAAAAATAGAAGTGCAAGAATGTAGACCTAGATATTGAGAATCATGTAATTTTTTTGTTTGGAAGGGACTTCTGGAAGCCACTGCTCAAAGGAATCCTAACCTCGAGGTTAGGTCTTATTTCTCAGATAGCACCACCAAGTTCAGCAGATCTCCATGGACAGGGACTCCACACTTTCTGCTGGTGTGTGTATTTATTTTCCATCTCTCTGGCCAAGATTCCCTTCATTACAACTTGTAACCATTGCTCCTTTCCTTCTCCTCTGCCCCTCTGAGAAAATCTTACCCTGTCTTCAGTAGCAGCTCCGGTACTGACCCCTGAGAAACATCCCTTGGAGCCCTGGCAAAGTTCATGCTCAGTAGCAGCACTCTGGCTATGCTCAGTTTCTTTCCACCCAAGGAAAAGGAAAATACCTATAGGAAACAGGGGCCCTTTTTTCCTTGAAATGAGAAAGTCCAATTCTTAATGTCAGATGGGGGTTTTTTGAATGAGAATTTGCTTTGCTGAGTATTATGGCAATGTAGTAGAGTGGAATTATTACATAAAAAAGCAGAAAAGGATTGTCTTGTAATTTTCTGTATGCAATGTGATAGTCAATTTTGTTCTAATAGGTTTGCTATTACTTCTCATCTATTTCAGCTCAGCTGCAAAAAGTCAAAAGTACTGCTGCAGTTATTCTTGACAAAATGCACAAAATGCCCTTTCAAAAACCAGCTTAAAGCTTCACAGAACCACTGGTATGGAACTGCCAGAGCTGGTCCTGGTCTGCATTGTATTGATGTGTCCTTATGCCTGTGGAAGATGAGCACCCTGAGCCTCAGATGAGTTTGATTGACAGAAGGTTGCGAGTGCTTGGCTGAAGGATTTGGGAAGAAAGAAGGAGGAGATTTTCAGAGCGTGGCTGTGGAGAGAACTACCTCATCCCAGCCTCGGTCCCCTGTGATTCTTTTCACTTAGATCAATTTAATAACCTGACAGATACAAATTTCTTTACTGTCAGCGTGGCACGGCCAATGTGAGAGTGAAGGATCAAGCAGAGCTCGGTTGTGTCTCTGGACTCCTCAGCTCGGGGATGAGGATGGAATACTGGTGGGAAAAGGTCACTGGCTGATCTTTCTGTGCACCAGGCTGGGCTTGCAGGCTGAACAACATGAAATATCTTGTTTTGATTTGTAAACCGAGCAAGCAGAGAATGAGACCCGTTGGGAGAATAGCTCTGAGACCACGTAATGCCACAGCTGTGCGTGGCTTTCATAAAGTCCGTGCTTCTCCCTGGCCTTTAGAAACCTCTTCAAACCCACCAAGATGATTTTTTACTCCTTCTTAATGACTCCCTGGGCAGCTGACTTTTGCTGTGTGGTGGGGATTACAGCTAGAGGAAATCCTCCTCCCCTTGCACATCCCCACGGGCAATATTTTCCTCTCCTGGGAAAGCACACGTGTGCCACGTCTGTCCTCTGACCCACGCGGGAGCAGCTCCAGGGCTGCCCTGAGCACCTGTGCTTCTGTGGCTGCTGCTGAGTGCTCACAGTGTGGCACACAAGCTCAGCATTTGGCTTTTTAATTGTTATTGTTTGAATGCAATCTCAGGTGCTGAATGACTGCTCCTGAGGAGTGCTGGAGGATCGTGTTAGCTTTAGCCTGGGCTGGTTAATCATTGATGGACAGGCGATAGCTCCTGGCTCATCTCCTCCTTCCCTCCCCTTGCTTTCACTCCCTCTCTTCCCCACATGAAACTCCATTAATATGCCACATTATTTCAGGACAAAACCTGATCTTAAAATATGCAAAATAAAGTTCTCAGTTTTATTTCTTCAATCACCTTGGCAGGGGGTATTTTTAGCCCAATTTCCACATGAATATTGTATCATAAAAGGACTGATTAAAATGAGGTAACATGACAGGGTTGGCTCGTAGTGAATGGATATGTTATTTATCCTGTTGAAAGGACATTACTGTAACCTTGCCTGCAATCCTACAGAATGGTTCCCAGTAAGTTATGTGTCATCTAACCTTCCCTGAAATTTATTTCTAACTATGGGCACGGAGATTATCAACGCAGAGGAAGTCTTTTATATTCTTTTCAGATCGGGGGTGGCAAGTAAGCCACCTTTGAAACAAAAATCGAAGGTGTCCATTGATAAAACTGGAAATACACAATTTAGAATTTTGTTTTAATTCCGGATTTCAGCAGAGGGGTAAAAGAAAAACACTGAAAGAATTTGGCAGTCAAAAAACCAGTTAGCTTTTTATTCTCTTTTCGAAGGGTTTTGCCTTCACTTTGAGTAAGGTGTTTAATTTCCAAAGCAGATGCCTACTATAGTGTGAGCCTATTATTTTAGAAAAAAACGACAGTCTTATCTTTTGTATTGAAGATTTACAGTTAACCACTGAAAAATTTTCCCAAGTTAACAGTAACATCACTTTACTGAAATATTGTTCAGCAATAGACATTGAAGCACTAAACAGATACCCCCAAGGGCATCCTTCACACTTGACAGGTAGTAAAAACAAAGCTCATAGTGAGCCACCAGTTTGCCCAGCACACCAGGGGCATGGCTCTGCCCCAAATGCAGGGTTTCAGAATTCTGCAGTGTCACTGGATTCTCAGCAGTGCCGTGACCATCATGTACTGAGGCACAGGGAGTTCATCTGTTCAAGAAGCGTCAAGGAAATATTGGAATTACAAACTGTGTGTGAGTCTCTTTGCCAAAACCTGGTACCAGAGTTCTTGACCAGCGTAGCTTTCTCCTTTAAGGCATCCTACTTCTCTCCTTCCTTCTCACAGATCTGGGGACTGAGTCTGAAGGAGAATTGTTGTGGTCATTCTGTTCCTAAATATCCCAGAGGCTGCTACTTAACTTCTTCATTTCTTTCTTCATTACTGGACCCAGTAAATTCTGGTTGATGTGCCCCAGGATTTTCTGACAGATGCCAGATTTTACTTTGAATTTTCCACGTCCTTTAAAAAGTCAACCACCTCTATGATTCATCTTTCATTTCCCATTCTAATTTCTCTAGATTTAACTTCTGCCAGTGGATGTCATGCTGCTTTTGCTAGAGTGGAGCACCTTTTCAATGTCAGCTAAATGAAAATAGACTCTAATATCAGTTCCCTGAGCAGATATGGTGACCCAGGTGATGGTTCATTTTTTTTCCATTCTGTGTTTCATTTTGTGCCCAACAGGTGAACACTAGTCAAGAAAAGGACAAAAACATTCTCTGTAATCAGAGGTAAAGGGCTTTGAGAAAGGCCCCAATGTAGTATTTCTTTCCTCAAAACTGTGCCTTTTTCCTCTGCTGGTTGAGAATTTTAAAAAAAGAGGCCAAAGGATATTTGCAGTTCTAATGATAAACAGATACATGGACATTGTGCACTTTTGTTATCAGCTGCTCTTGTGTTAATGATTGATGTAACTAAGGCTGTGCCTTGTTTCTTTAGCTTGGGTGTAAATTAGGATTGCTGTAGGTAGAGCTGGAGACACATGGGGTTAAGGAAAGGGATTTCTGTTTGGCAACAGAGGCAGGAAGCTGTTTTTAGCTTTATTTCCTAAGGAAATTAGTATCTGCAATGATGTCTGTATGCCCATCCCCAGTAATTTTTCAAGTTAGTGATTGATTTCAACAGTATTTGAAACAGGACAGAAATCTCAAAAAGTAATTATGTTCTACAAGTGGGCACAGGTGAAAATCTCAGTGGGACAGAGATGGTTTCTTGTACCCCTGATGGGGTCACAAGAGACTGGGTGGGAGCCAGGGACAGGGCATGGGACAGTAATCATAAGCTTTTGAGGGAAATTGGACATTTTTTGTTCTGCTGCTTGAAGGAAAACATATTCTCTGTGTGCACATGGGAGGGCATTGTGCAAGGGCAGAGCTGCTGCTGCAATGGGACACAATTTACTGCAAATTTCTCACTTTCTGTCCTTTCATTCTCTTTCTGCGAAGGAAAAAGTGTTTGTGGGAGAGGATTCATCTGACTCAAGGTCTGCAGCCAGAGCATCCTTGGGCTGATTGAGGCTGAGGCTCCTGGTCAGGCAGTAACGTGATGCTTCCTTTGGCACAATGACTTTTGCTCATTTGGTCCAACACACAGGGAAGGGAAGAAGGTGCCAAAGAGATGGTTAGGACAAGCTGTTTGTATCTGGTCTTAAATAGGAAACCGTTTCTCCATCTTTGATTTCTTTCTCAATTTATTTGAGCTATATTAAGTGAATGTTATGCACAAGCTATTTTCAGGAAGTGGTAATTATATTAAATTTTCTTCTTCTGGTATTCTTTCATTTGGTAATGTATTCAAATGCTGCTAAGATATTGTCCAGACAAGATGACGATAGAATCTGATCATCTGTTACTGTTTACTAATGAAAGCAAAATTGGAAGATTATGTAGCAACTTTGAAAAGGGTACTTTGACAGTTTTTATTTTATTGGAGTTGTTCTGGTCTATTATTTAACAAACCATTTCTTTATTGCTTAAAGAAGTGATTGCAATATTTCACAAGGCACTCATTTTTCTTCAATTTCTATTCACTCGTGCAGTGTTCTTCTGATAGCTTTGTGCTCTGCTTCTCATGCTAAATCCTTTTAAAGCAGTTGCTGGATGAAGTGAATTAATGAAATTTGGCATTCCAGCCTCTTTCATTGCCTGGAATTACAGTGCCCAACTGTATTGGGTGGAGCATGTGTGTTACCACTTTAGCACAGGCTGTTGGTAAAATTGGCCACTCCTGAGCCTGCAAAACTTTCACCAAACACCTTTTATTTATAAGCACAGCCTTTTAAAGACACTGCATAAACCAAATACTAGAACGTCTTTTCAGGACCAAATTGGTATTGCTTCAGCAATGGCAAAAGCTAAATAATCGTAGCAGAAGAAAAACATGTATCAATAGTTGTAAATACTGAAAAAGGTGGTAGAACATTGTTGCAGGTTTTCAATCAGAGACAACCATCACTTTGCTCTCTGGTGCTATAAACTATTCTGACATTTTAAATCTAGTGAGGGATATGGTGAAAACTGTATTAATACACATGAAAATCAGCCCTGGTTTGAAACTCTTGGCAGGGATTTCTGCAGGTTAATTGAATTAGAGTCTGTGTGTGCTGCTTCATCCTATCAATTTTTATCTTTTAGTTTTATTGATAGATCTTTTGCTTACGTGGTCAGGAGAAAATGAGAATCTAACCAGCTTTCTCATTCTTTTTCTGCTGTTCAGTGTTTTTTATTTCTTGTCTATCAGGAATTTGATGAAAATATTTTCTACATTCCTGTAAACACAACCAGGCATTTATTCTGCAGAGGTTTGTTTGGTCTGGCTTCAACCTTCCTAGTGTATATGTGGGTGAAAATAAAATATTCTTGTTTTCTTTAAACTTAAGGATATATATGAGAATATATATATGAATATGTATGTTTTGCAGAGATAAGAAATTTTGCAATTTTATAGTTGTGAATTCAAGGTGTAGCAAATGACTTCTATTTGCTACACAAACTGTCAAGGGAACTTTTCTAGAGGTTAGGAATGGAAGGTGCAGGGGTACACAGTGGCACAGTGTCCTGTCATTGTCTCTGCAGGGCAGCTCTTAACAAAGCATCCTCCTCCATATATCCCCAAGTCTACACTGAATGAAAAGCAGCCCTGAGCAGGAGTTGGCAGTCAGTGGAACACGGAGAAAGCCAGAGGGGTTCTTTCTTGAACACCTTCTTCATTTGGATTGTTTTTTCACCTCCCCAGTGAAGTGACAGAACTTGCTGCCTCTTGCTCCTCCTGGCACAAGGAGCCTTTCCTTGCCAGGAGGGACCTGCTGCAGGGACGGAGCAGGCTGGGGTGTGACAGGGGTGGGACAGCTGTCACAGCCATGGGTGTCCTGGGGGAGCTCAGCAGGACAAAAACCTCCCACGGAGCAGAAGCTCACTCCATGTCCATTTTCAATAGAAACACAGACCATGGAAGTGGTGCCTCACGATTCTTCTGTCTTTTTGTGTTTGAAGCAGGAGGTGTTGGGAAGGTTCCCGCAGGGATGAGTGGCTGTGGCAGCCAAGTGTTCATAGCAATGTCACTTTTTGATCCTTCAGTCTTGGCTCTTCCTATCACTGTGGAACAGAATTCACCAAGCATTGGATTGTTCCCCCACGGTAGGGGTTGTGAGCTGGGATTAGAGCACTGTGAATCAGGGTGGTTTTTCCTACTGGTGATGCATTGCTGCAATATCAATCCTGCTCAGAGCAAGGGGAGTCTCAGGTCCAGCCCACGGTCTGTACACCTGAGAATCAGCCCTTGGCACAAGCTTTTGGAATTTTTCACAGGTTGCCCAGGAGGTGGTGGATGCCCATCCCTGGAAACATTCATGATCGGGTTGGAGAGTACTCTGAGCAGCCTGATCTATAGTAGATGTCCCTGATCATTGCAGCAGGGTTTGACTGGATGACCTTTAATGGTCCTTTCCAACCCAAACAATTATAGGAGCCTTGAACTGGCTTGGAAGCCTTTGCCACCAAAGAGCCATTTTGCACTCAATGTCCTGCTTGACTTACCTGAAAGACAAACTCATTGCAGGTGTATTTAGTAGCCTGCCCTTGTCTCTGCTGTTGCTGTCTCAATGTTTCTCTTGGCTGTCCGTTCTCAGGCTCTGGCTTTTTAGAATTAAAAAAAAAAGTATATTCGGTTCTGTACTGCAATCTGGGGGTCTCATTACTTGGTGTATTTCACCAGACAGTGTATGTCCCCCCCCTCAGCTCCATGCTCATGGTCTGTCCATTTTGCACTCACAGGTTGATAAAAGTTGAATGATGAGATGATGCTGCCCTGCCCCGGTCTGAAGGTGAGCCTGGGAGGAGAGAGTCACGCTCCAGGTTGTCATCAGCTTCCCAGCCCTCCTTGAGGAGCACGGGGGATGTCTGCAAGCAGAGTGTGCAGTGTTGTGCTGTTGCTACAGTGCTCAGGAGCAATTCTTGTGGAATGGTGAAAGGCACTTTTAATAAAACCCCAACCATTTACCAAATGCTTTTTTTGAGGAGCTGAGCTGCCACTGGGGTAATCACTCTAATGGAACTGGAAAGGTGTCATGCTGCAGTTGTTTTCATATTTGCCTGGCCTCTCTTTATTATTTTACTTTTACTGCGTCCACTATTGTATTTCCCAGTTGGAGCTAAACACTCCTGAGCCCTGGGGATTTTTTGCAATTATTGCCACTGACAGAGCAAACAAGAGTGAGGAATCTGCTCCGTTGCTATAGAGGCTGTATATAACACAATGCCCGTGAAGCACTGGGCATAATAACCATAACATGAAAAATGAGCTATTGATTCTCTGCCCACTTCCAGGGAATGAAAAATTTCCTCCCAATCTGTAATCCAGAGCACTGAGAACATCGTCCTCCCGAGCGCCTGTCCGCAGAGGTCTGACTCCATTCTGTGGGCACCATTTAGTTCAGACTAATGGAAAAGTGAGTGTCTTGGAGGAAGAAGCTCGTCATAGGCTTATTTAGTGTCTGTGCAGTGCAATCTGTGCTATAATTTCATGGCACTTAGGCTGTTTTGGCTTTGGGTGGTTACCAGTTCCGCCTTGCATCTCAGGGAGCAGCCAGGGCTGAATCATGGAAAGCATCGAGGGACAGTTTGGCATCCTTACTCATTCTGAGCGTTGTTTCAACTCCTGCATAAATACCCTACTTGATGTGAGCAAAGATGTCACCGTTTAGGTGATTTTGGCCTAATCATGTTGGAAATGTTCAGGAAAGATCAGCCCCCAATCCTATGTCATATGCAGGGGCATTGTGAATAATGATCTGTCCATCCTCATGAGATAAAATGCAGCTTTTTTCCTTTCGTTTAGTCATTCTTGAAATTTTCATTTTGGTTCTCGTTGGGATTTTCAACACTGCATGTCATACACAGGGACATTGTGAATAGTGATCTCTCAATCCTCATGAGATAAAATGCAACTTTTTTCATTTAGTCAATCTTGAAATTTTCATTTGGGTTCTCGTTGGGATTTTCAACACTGCCCAGTGTGGGTTGGCTCTGACCTCCCCTGTGTGCGGTGGCCCGGGAGATCGTGCCCCTGCCACAAGGATTGACACCAGTTTTCCTTCCCATGACGTCCCTCTCATTGGCTTTAGATCCCAATTTACAGGGCAAATAGCCCACACGAAGCAATATTAATTCTTTGTGGGCAGCTGAAAGAGAAGCACCATGTGGATATCAGCAAAACTTGGCTGCTTGTCTTGCCGGCATCAGTGCCAGCATTTTCTTTGGTTTGCTCCGTGCAGATCTGGGACCTTGTGTTTCATTTGGAATTTTGCTCGGGACTCAACCCAAGGTTGGGAGATGACGCTGCCAAGTTTTCTCTGGTTTTGTGTCAAGAGCAACTTTGGATTGAAGCTGGAATTGAACCAGGCACGTGACCTGACTCCTCTACTGTCTCCTACATTGAGGAAAGGCAGTCCTGTCTAGCCAAAATGGAGTCAGACAGAGAGTGCTCTGGGTTCCTGGTGTAAGATGAAAGTAGCATCCCTGGAGGTTTTTACTCTCCCATTTACTCTCAGTCTCACCAAAGAAATTTTGTGGAACAAACCTTCAAGCGAAGGTCGTGAATCTTCTTTTTTCCCCTCTCCATTTCTGGAGCAGTGGGTTGGAAGATGACTCTGCCCTTTTTGAGTGTGTGGTTGAAAGAAAAGGATGCAAGAGCAGCGAGTGAAGCTCAGTGGTTGAATGCCAGGTGCCTGGAACTGCTTCATCTCCGCAGTCTTGGGGAGAGGTCCCCAAAAGCAGCAGCTTTGAAATCTTTGAAGTATTTTTCTGGGCACTGAGCAAAAGACTGTCACCTGAGGGTAATATATAAGAAGCCAAGTAAATTGTTTGATGTGTCAGCATTTCTGTTGATACAAATAATTAATGAGAAAATTGATTTTTGGACCAAATTCCTTCTCTCAAGGAGAAAGATTTTCTCACTAAAGGTATCTTGCTCTCTGTTTAGGTATTTCTGCACTATTTCTCACATACCAAAAAAAGGCATTGTGAAAGAGGATTGGGATGGCATTTTTAAGCCTGTTTTCAATAAAATCCGTAGCATGAAATTCTTGAATGTGAGCATGGCTCTGTGTAACCCCACAAACAGTTGGGAGGGACAGGCAAATGACTTCTCTGTGTCTGCAAACACTTCTTTTGTGCCTCCCTTGGGCATGGGCCATCAGGTTTGGTGTTCCCAGCTGGAGCTCCTGTTATTTTTGGTCACGCAAAATACCTCTGCTATTGACAGGAATTAATTTGCCCAAACTGAGGAGAGCTGAGAGAGATGTTTTAGGGTATATTTTTATTTTGGATGGAGATAGAACTTCCACCTATTCGTAACCAACAAGCTTTATTTTCAGCATTTGGATGCAGAATGGTAAACAGGCAGGGAAAAAAAGCCACCTCTCACTCCGTTTTCAAATGTATAGAGAAATCAGTGTGTTTCATGGAGTTTCAGCTCTCATTTCATAGCTGTGTGTTTCTGAGCCCTGTGCTGAATCAATCTGTTTGCTTTCCATCTTGAGCTGCCTTTCAAGCAATACCTGACCAATGCTGATCAGTCCGGAGAGAGTGATGTGTGACCTGCCCCCTCGACTTGCAGCAAATCAGGCTCCACACGGTCTATTTTTAGAAGTCTGGTTTCTGTGTTAGGCTCCTGGAATTCTGCGTTTGCTTCATCTGGAGTACAACAAAAATCTTCTGATTAATTTTAGAGGCAAAGCTCCTTGGAATAAAATTTGCTTTAATAATGGAAGTGCATTAAAAATTTATATGAGAAGCGGGAATTTATGTCTCTCTGGGAACTGAGATTTAAATTCAATCTTACCTGAAACAGGCTTTCAAGATGTAATAAACACCAGATTCTCGTTGGACATTTGAGCCCTGTTGAGGTCTCCATTCCCATCCTGTTTAAAAGCCTTTCTGGTAGGAGCTGGCTTCCCGTTCACAGCTTTTTCCTGCTCTCTGGCATTACTGAACACATTCCCTCTTGGTGCAGTGAAAGTCTCTCACCTTTCTTGTTCCCATCTTTCTGACCACTTCTCCTGCTGACCTCTGCTGAGTCTCAGTGTGGGCCAACCCCAAAGCTGTGTTGGTGCTGAGCTCCAGCAGAGCTGCCTGGGATGGAGCGATGTCCTCTCAGACTCTTGAATTCAGCACAGCCCAGAGGGACCTGTGGGTATTTTGCTTTACAAGCCTCTTGTGCCTGGTTACCCAATCTGGACCAGGGCTGCTGGTCCCCAAGCCAGGTTTTTGGGGAGGTTTCTTTTTTCAGCTGCTAGATATTTACATTTGCATTCTCTCGCTGAAGAGTTGTGTATTAGTATTTTGTCCTCGTCTTCAGTGAATTGCATTTCACTGATTTTTGGGCTGTTATCAAAATCCTATTGAATTTTATTCGGTCTGCTCCAAATCATCAGTAGCACCTTCTAAGTTGAATTAGTTTTCCTCTATTTTTTTACATTTTTTCTCCACCTCGTCCTCAAACTTAAATTCTCAATGGAAACATTGGCCAGATCTCAGGGCTCACCCTCCTGGGTTTCATCTCTTTGAAATATTTTTGGAAAAATCCATACCACATTTTCAGTGATCTCTCTCTGAAGCCACATTTTCCATTATCTTTAAATCACATGCATTACACACAGATTCAGATCACAAATGGAAAGACAGACAGTGAAGTGCCATGGCAAAGGCTGTCACTGTTGTTCTTCCATCCTATTTGAAAGCACGAACCTCTGATTATTAATAATTCTTGTCTGGGTCAGCTCAATTTTGTAGCCCTGACACAGCCAGCCTTTTGAGTTGAGAGTGAAGATTTGAAAGCGGGCAACCTATAAAAATATCCGTGACAATATGAAACAGGCACCCTGAGGTAGTAGGTATTTTTGAATTGGGGTTTAAGAAAATGAAAGAAGAGATGATATCATTTAATTCTGGAGTCTGAACACATGGCTGAGAATCCTGAGCCTTAAAACTTTGCACCTGGCTCTGTGACTCGGCATTGAAAAAGCAAAATTGTGTTTTATATCACTTTGTCTCTTTTTTTTTTTAAAGATATGTGTGGGCAAAATGCGCTAATTTACCACTGTGAAGGCATAACATTTTTTAAACTTACTTGTGCCCACACAAATTGAAATGGAAACTATTATTTTAACGTTAAGCATTGCCTCTTTTTTGTTACAACACAAGGTACTCTTTCTCAATGAGTGTGGCCCTAAATCAGTCTTACAAATCAATCTTATTTTTAATTCCAACTATCTTTTATTCTAGTTTGTTTCTTGCCTTTTACAACCCTTCCAAAAATCTATTTAGTTTTTACATTCTGCTTAATATACTCTCCCAATATTCAATTTGTTGGAGGTTAAGAGCATTCTGATTGAAGTTTCCGAGAGTTCAGAAATAGTATCAAAGGAGAAAATGATAAACTGGGGAAATCTAGGGTATTTTTAAATTTAAAAGGCTAATTCAGGCTAAATGCAAAATGGGTGTGAACAACTGCCCTAGCACTTTCACAATAGCCAACCAGATGCTGTCTGAAAAAGAAATAGCCTTAATATCCTCATTTCTTTTTATGCTAAAACATTGGCAGGTATTGATATAGGAGGCAAACTTACTTATTTGAACTAAATTGGGCAGTTCACACTGCACAAAAGACTTTCAGCTGCAGTTGCATAAAACATGGTACAGAGGGCCCTGGATCCTGGAAAGCAGTGTGTGAAATTGCCTCACAACCACAGGTTTGGCAAATTACTGTTTGTCTGTAAATATCAGCCACTTTTGAGTTGCTTTTTATTGAGATTTTTCTGTCCAACTCCTCTCCCTTCCAGGGGTCAGAGTGGAGTAATTGCATCTAAAATTTGAGAGCACTGGACTTGGAGTAAGGAGTGTGGTACTCTACTCTCAACAGCCTCTTAGGCAACTCAAATGAGGTACAGAGGAAAAGAAAATAACAAACCACCACCACCACAAAAAAACCCCAAAAAACCCCAAAAAACCAAATAAAAAACCCCCCACAAAAAACCACCAAAACAAAAAAAAACCCAAACAAACCTAAACCACCAAACCAAACCCCACAAACAACTCCCCAAAAAAACAGCACAGCAAAATAGTTTGAATATCTGCCCAGAGATTAATTTGGGTTTTGCCATGGCAGCAATGATTTGTGTGGGAGGAGAAAATTTAGTTTTGGTTAAGATTGTTCTCTTGAAAATGCTGGAGATTTAAATCCTCTGTAGAGATGGTTGTCATCACAGTGAAGAGGCTCCACTGAAAGATTTTTTAGGGAATTGAGAAACCTTTGGGTACCAAGACTGCCCTTTTTCTGATGTATTTTTAGCATTGATCATTATCTGTTAAGAACAGGAGTGAAACATTGGGTAGGATATGCCAATTTGTTTTTATTTTATACCTCATGAATATGTTCAGTGTGTAGCTAAAGCTTCCTGCTTAGCTCAGTCAAAGCCCTCTCCAAGGATCAGTCCTTCTTCCATCCCTGACTGTGCTGTAGTCAGTAGTCATCTCATTTAGGGTTTTTTTCCCCATAATATATCCATCCTGAAATACTCATCCTGTTGCTAAGAGCACAGTCTGTTATGAAATTCAGTCTCTAGTCAAGCAGACACAGTGAATGACTGGCCTGATTCAGCTCTGTTAATTCATTAACTACACAGATGTACAGCAGTTGCACAAATATATTATTATTGCAGGTAACACCAGAATTAAGCCTTAAAAAAAGCCATCCCACAGTACTTGGAAGGTTCAATCAATATGAACGAATAGATTCCGTCAGTAGATATTTGAGGTCACGTCCTGGAACTCTTAATATCAAGAAAATTCACTCTGGTGAACTTCTGGAAAGTTCAGTCACTTTCTGATATCGGGGCTTGATCCAATCCCATCTCACAAAGAAAATCATCCTAGATTTAGTTGGCTAGCACAAGTCACACTAAGGATGATGAGGATTAATTGTCTTTGTGCATGGGCTTTGCTGATCTGCCAAGCACCTTTGCGAGATGCAGCACATAAGACTATAAAAAAAAGCCAAAAAAAACCAACAAAAGAGGAAAGGCATTAGAAAATCAAAAGAGGAAGGAAAAAAGAGCCCACTATGTGATGTTTGAGTTTCTCTTTTGTAGCATGATTTATTGGTCTCTCAGTTTTGTTTCAGGTCCTTCTTGGATGACATTGGCTTACAGTGAGCTCACATAGGCTGCCTTGACAGAGATGCATGTGGGACCTGTGATGTGGAGCAAACTGCAGGGAAAGGTGGCTGAGGGTTCAGGGAAATCAGGCAGCCTTCTTTCTTTCTCTTTGTTTCTTTCTCTTTCTTTGTTTCTTTCTCTTCTTCCTTTTATTTTTACAGGAGTTTTTGCATAACATCACTCATTTCCTAAACTATGTGTTTTCCCTGGGCCATTGAAAGTTTGTATCTGCTTGTCCTCATTGTATTTTGGCTACTGACACAGAAATTAACTGCATGCCACTGATTTCCCTTTAATGACCAATATGCCATGAATCAGCAGCAAGATAAACAAGTTCCAAGAGTATTGCTGTGCATTGGTATTTATTGTTACAGTGGATGTGAAACAAGATGAATTACAGAAACCCCACCCACGCTTGTGACACCTACATATTTCTCCATCATTTTTATGCCTGTGCTATCTGAAAATGGATTTGGTGTTAGAAATGTGCCTTCAAAATATTGATAACAATAAAAAGGCAGCCCACTGAATTACTGTTAAGGTTGTGACTGTAGGAGTTTGTGTGTAATTAGCTCACTTGTGGACCATAGGTATAGATACAGATATTAATCTCCTTTAATTTGAAATGCCTGGAAGTCCAGGCTCTGTGAGATGTATAGTCCCAGGGCAATTCTTCCCATCCTACAAGAGCTGTCCAGGATAGATGGAGTGGAAATACCTTTGGGAGTGTGTTTATCTCCATTAATTTAGAGAGGATCTTGCTTTTGCACGGCTGCAGTTTGAGGAGATGAATCCTATTGATGGGAATGATTATATTAGTTTATATGCCTCTTATGTGGAAAACATTGTGATAGCCCTTGTTTGATGGGGCAGGTCTGAGGAAGAAGTGCGTTGTACCTGACTAAAGAACCCTCCTGTGAGGAAGTGCAGATTCAGAGATTCAGCAGAAATGAAGGACAGATCGTCAACTCTCTTTGTCACAGCCCACTAAGTGTCACTGAGCTACATTACCAGCCTGAAGACACTGGGGATATATGTTTCAGTCATCCAGAAATTCAAATGTGGGCTTCAGGCAGAAAAAGAAGCAAGAAAAGAAATACCCTGGTGCCCGTGCCCATGCCCATGGGCCAAGTAAATTACTGTGTAGGTGGAGTTCCTTCAGGGTATCCTATCCTCCCATCTTCCAGAGAAAGTTGAAAAATCCCAAAGGATGGGAGGCACAGTCTGTGCTCCAGCATCGCTGTACATTAAAAATAGCAACAGCTGTCTCACATGATGCTCTCCTGGACCTCATCTTCCTGGTTCTCATTAATTTGCAGAATTTGTTGTTGCCTTCCGAGCTGCTCGACGTGGCACCCCTGCGAGGAGAGGCCGGGGTTGCTCACTCTTCCTTCTTGATATTCCCATCGTGGCTTTCCGTGGGATGAATAAGTCGGGGGGTGGCAATTCAACAGGAATTGTTTGAAGCAAAGGGAAAATTATGATTTTCCACAGCGAATGAAAGTCTTGGCGTTGTCAGACAATAACTCATCCTGGGTTCTTCTGACAGATTGGCTCGATGATGGCTGATGAGGGCTCTGTAGCCACAGTGGCAGTGAATCTCTCAGAATCATTGCAAATGTGTTCAACTCCAAATAAAGCGATGGAGACTTTTTTTTTTCAGTGAAACCTCTGTGACTGATGCCACAGACCAGTTTGGCATGACTAAAAACCCGCTCTGTCCATTTTCATTCAATAGCTCCTATTCAGCCTCACAATGTCCCTTTAATGAAACCATTTAGGAAAATGATTCTATTTTGCAGTAATACTGGCAGGCCAGGGAGGTTCATGCTTGTAAAGCAAACTGGCTCATACACTGACCAAATCACTTCTGCAATACACTCTTTGAGAAGGCATTTATCACTAAGTGTTTGTTAGCACAGAGAGAACCCAAGCTGTTTCTAAACCTTTGCAAATCTAATACTGACAAGGCTTATCCTAGAATATCTTTTTAGGAGGTGAACTCAGGAGCTATTAAGAGGCCAGGGTATTGTTAGCAGGGAGAAGAAAATAAAATACATGCTGAAAAGAGAAAATAAGATTAAAGATAATAGTTCTGCTGTAAGGGCCCCTTTAGGCGATCTGGAGAAAGAGAATAAAGTTTGTAATATTCTGCTCTTTCTCCTATAGCCTAGAGAAGTCTTCATGTGCAAAATATTTTTAATCTCGTTTTCTATTCCGAGACTCTGTTTCACAAAGTCATTTTTATGCATCTCAGTATAAACACTGCAGCAGATTTAAGAGGGATTTTGTGTCTGTCAAAATTAAGTGCATCAGTCTGTGTGCAAGGCTGGGAAATGTTGGGAGGCAATCATAGTGGAAAACAAACATACGAAAAAAGGCAAACATCAAGTAAGGAGTTGTTTTATTTCTCAGATAAGTGATTTTATTCCCAAGGCTGACTAATGACGAAGAGAGAGGTTATTTAGTGGTTATCACAGACAATGGATGATTGGGGCTTTGGGGTTCTTTTTCTTTGCTGACTCATTTTCTGGCCTTTAATGAGTCAAACTCTGTGTCATTGTACTCTGCAAAAATGGGTGTAATAAGGATGTGTGTCCCAGAAGGATTCTGAGTCTTAATTGACGTGGGTAAAATATTCTGATATTTTTGTTTGAGGATACCGAAATGAAAATAGCATCACTGGGGAAGCACCAGTGCTTTCCATGTGAACGCTTCTGTGTGGAATCACACTCTAGTGGACCTAAGTCTTTTGGATTTTCTTTGCTTCCCCTTGGTTTTTATACTTCATGGATTATGCAGAAAGCTGAATGGTTCCACTACTGCATTCAGCAATTCCACTTGAATCAGGCATTTATCTCTTCCCATGTTTCTCTTTCATTCTCCAGCAGAAATGCTTTTGTATTGAAATTTAAGGTTTATCCTACCTGAGCTTTCTCCTTGACAGTTGCTGTAACTCTGCTTTTGTATATGTTGTTTGTTAAGTCCCTTTCACATAAAAGTCTGGGACAAAATTCCATTGATTTTCAGTAGGGCAGGATCAAATTCAATATTAAGAAAACTCCATTTCCTGCTAATAATCTATTTTGGTCTCCAGACAATTTGCAGAGTTGTCTTTAAAACAGATGTCTAAATCTGATCGTCTACTTGTTTTGTTCTCTCTAAATAACCTGCAAAAAATTGCATTTATAAGGTTCAGTCCTGCAGATTTTTATCAACACTGCTGCTGCTCATTCAAAGGTGACCTTTTTTATAAATCAGGATTTCTTCTTGGAATGAAGGCTGGCAGAATCAAGCACTAAAATTCTCACAGCCATTTGTATTTCAGACCAAATTTCACGTCAGTCACCTGACTGTGTTTGCTTTGACTGCAACGAAGCCTGGTAAATAGAAAGTGGATTGATTAATAGTGAACTCAGCTAAATCAGGAAAGTTTGAAGAGATGCTAAAGGAAAAAATGTCTTAGGCAAGTAGAGTTGAATGCTTGAATGAGAGAGCATTTCTGTCCTGTTGGAGGGCACTGGGATTACATGGTCAGTAATGCTTTGTGCAGCACCAGCCCCATTTCAGCAGTAGTCTATAAATTGTATTGAATAGGATATAAACAGAATCTACAAACTATTTCCAAATAGGGATTGGATAATTCAAATCAAGGGAAGCGTTAGGAAGGAGGGATAGACACTGTGAAGCAGAGACATGGTTATAGTGCAAGTTCCAGGAAAGAGACACCGAAGTGACAAGTGTTTCTTGCAGCATCTTTGATGAGATGTTGAGAGGTTCAGAGCTGGGCAAACACAAATCATGGGAGAAAACCTGGCAGAGATGTGGGGCCATATTCAGACTGTTTTTCTCCAGGAGCCTATCTTTAGCATCTGAATTTGGGAAAGTGATCAGTGATTCAGGCCACCTACAATCCAGCGCTGCCAGACCAGGCTGGCTGTGCTGTCAGTGCACAAGAGCAGTCATGATACCTAAATTAGCTACTGGGAGCAGATTATTCTGAATAGAGCCCTGAATTTAGGAGTGGAAGGAAGTTCTTGTAGGGTTTAACTAAAAAAGGTTGTTGAAACAGCTGGAGACCCAAAAGGATGGAAGTGTGCAGATTGCTTGGCTCTGATTTCCTAATTTAATAGCTATGGAGGAGCATGAAAATCTGGTTAACTTGAAGGTAAAATTTAGGGGAAAAAACATAAGGAGAAAATAGGAAAGAAAGTAATGGTACTTTCTCCAGTGGCTTTGCATATTTTGGGCAAGGATTGAGTCATGCACAATGGGAAAATCCTAGGTGTTGTCAGGAGCCTTAAAACAGAAGTGAAATGAACTGCAGAAAAGAAGGCCTTGGAGCTGCAACTAGGATTGTGTTTAGCTGATTATGGTGGTGCCAATGAACATATTTAGCAGAACTCATTTATTCACTGTTGCTCTTTATCTTTTTCATATGGTTGCTTGTTGTCAAGGTGGTTTTGCATTGTTTTGCTTTTTTAGTTGTATTTTGGCTTTAACTCATTGTCATGCTGTAAAATTTTAGCACTAATAATAATTACACATTTTAATTGTCCCTTGTGAGTCCCTTATGCTCACTCATCCCTGTTTGGGCTTTTCCCCCCCTTCTTTATTTGGTATGTTGAGCTTAGACTTGTGTACAGTAATGTCTAATGATTTTCATGGCTGAATAAAAAACTCGTGCAAATAGGAGACAAAGAATAGAGAAAATGGGGATGCTTGAGCTCAGAAGCGTAGGAAAAGCTAAGAAAACGCGAATAAAACATACATTACACAATTCTCTTGCATATCTCTGACAAAGATGATTTTAGCCTCTCGATTTAAAAAAAAAAAAAATTGGAAGTTCGTGGGTGGCTTTTCTAATGGCTCAGTGGGTTTTAGCTGACTAATACTCTGAGTCTTAAAGAATATGAGCAAAGTGTGCTGTTATCTGTGTTGCAGTTTAACTGTGTAGCACTCACTCCCCACTCTCTGGGGGGATGGGGAGGAGAGTAGGAAAAGGTAAGATCCATGGATTGAGATAAAAACAGTTTAGTAATTGAAATAAAGTAAAATATAACAATAGCAATACCACCAACAAAAACAGTAATAATAAAACCAGTGAAAAGCAGGGGGAGGAATAAAACCCAGGAAAGACAAGTGAGGCACAATACAGAGTCCTAAATCCAGGGGGAAAGCTCATCAGATGGTTTTTTCCTGTAGTGGGACCCCTGAGGTCAAGCAGATGAATGCTGTCAGTCTCTAGATCCCACAGGGGATCAGAGAGGCACAAAGAGATCTGCCTGGTGTTTAAGGGTTCAGTATAATGAGACTTCTGCATTTCCCCACTATAAATGGAAGGAGTGAGGTGGCTCAGAAAGCTCTGGACACGTTCAGCTGTAGGTGAGGAATTTGGGACAGTAGAGATCTGCCTCTGGAATGTGCCTGTGGGCAGATGGTGTCTGTACAAGCCTTGGCCATCGCTGTGAAATGGGACTGAACTTCTTTCAAAGGCAGAAATTAATGAATGGCATTCACAGTGCTGCTGCTCTCACTCACAGGCAGAAGCCAACCTTGTCAAACAGTGAAACAAGAGCAAACAGCTCTCTCTCATTTAGGGTTGTTATCAAGACAGAGGTTGCTGTCAAGAAACCCAAAGGACTTTTGGTATTTATTTTACATGGAAGATTTGAGGAGGTTTTGGTGAAAGGTGGTGGTAAATGAAAGACATTTTATGATGGAGTGAGAGCTCAAAAGGCTCACTGGAGTCCTGTATATCTTCTTTCCCATAGCAATTGGGCCAGCAGCTCTGCCTGGGAGTGGATGATGGGCAGCTAATCTCATCCAAGCAAGCCAAAATTATCTTTTCTCACCCCAGTTGAGCTAATAACTGGTATTTCAGACATCATTCATGCACTGTGTGGGTGCACACTGTGTTAATCATTAGGTGTGGAAATGACCTGTTAAATACATGAAGCATTAAGTGTTCCAGCCTCTCTCCTCAACAACTTCCCAACATGGGCAGCTCAGTTTTTCCCGCTGGACTCACTGCCTGACAGTGCTGCTCTTTGTGATGCATAGGAACATCTTTCACTTGACATTTTTATTTGCTAATTTTGATCTCAGCTTTAGCATCTTGGAGAGCCTGGCATTGTAACTTTTCCTCGACTTAGTCATTACATGAGGAGAAATACCACCAGGGGGTCATAACGTGCTGTGCCATCTCCTCTGTCCTGCCCTATATCCTCAACTGGATTTGCAAATCAGGTCATGGACAGAAATGCTACGTGGGAGCCAGAACACAGGAGTTACAATGGCAGGTCAGAGCAGTCGTCTGGCCTGTCTGGGATCCTGTCTGGCAGAGTTGGCGCCGTAGGGCTCAGAAAAAGGAGTGTGCAGAAGAGGACTGTGCATGTGTTGGGAAGATAAATGGTGGTTCTGTGCCTCCACACATCTGTGTTCAGGACATACTGAAAAGGACAGGAATTGCCACAGGCACGGGCCTGTGGAACCATTTTGTGGGAGAAAAACAAAAACTAAATGCATGGTCATTCCTGTCTGGAAAGAAAGAGAAAGTGTGTTTGCATTTCTGAGTTTCTTTTCTCCTTCAGTCTCCCCAAATGTCTTTTTAATTTGTACACCAATTTTTAATGCAATTTTATAGAGAGGTAGAGAACTCAGTAACAATGAAATTCCTGAAAATTTGTGAAATCTGGAGAGGAGACAGACTTGAAGGGATGAGGGAAAGGCAGTAATGAGCAGGTTGCAGTTTGGGCAAAAACCTTGGCAGGCAGCACCAAGCCCATGCCCTAGAAGGTAAAATGTCCCTTGGAAGGGGCTGCTGGAAGCCTCCAGGCCTGCCTCCTGCTCAAAGCACCAAAGTGTATCAGCTCTACCTGGAATGGGTTTCAAATACCTCTGAGGCTGGAGATTTGACCAGGGAGCAGAGATTTGGTCCCTGGATGACCATTTCCAGCACGTCGCTATTCTGCAACTGAAAAATCATTTTCTGATACCCAGTCTGAACCTCCAAATTGCGGTCTTTTGCCCATGATTGAGAAGCACTTGTCTCCATCATCTTTACAACACCCCTTGGAGCAGTGGGAGGCTGAGATTGTAGTTCCCCTTGGCCTCCTCTTCAAAAAGAAGCTGATGTTGAGTCAATCAACCACAAGAAAAAAAAAGTTGTGGGTAACCAGCACCCTTGGAATTACTTTTCCTTTTATAAATAGGAAGACACAGGGATGAGAATAAGACATTTCTTGACTTAATGTAAAAATGCATAAATACAGCACTGCAATGCTTTGATCTTTACTTTTTCTACTGTTTTTACTTTTTCTACTCTTCTAGTTCTAGAAAAGTGACAACCACTGCTATAAGGACAACTACAAACACTTTCTTTCTGGACAAGTGATGTCAGCATTATAGAACAGAAATTACTCATCTGTCTGCCAACATTATCTGTTCCATGGGAAGTTCAGATACTGTTCTCTCTAGTGCAGTTTCAAATCAGCAGCTCATTTGTAGAGTTTATGTAATGCCTCATTGATCTACCGTAGTGGCCCCTTAATGTTTGCAAGTTTGAGTTTCAGTAGATGGGTTTTAAATAATTGCAACATTGCAAACTTAATTGTTTTGCCATTTCCCCCATCACTTTTAAGAAATCATTAGAGTATTTCTATTTTATTTTTTACACAGAGATTTGTGACAGCTGTTGGTTACACAGGAAAATAAAGGCACCAAGAAAAATGGATAATGTCAAGGCAACGTAGAAATTTGCAGTATTTCTGATTAAATGTCAATTTGCACTGTTTGGGCCAGCGATGGGATAGGATTTAACAACCCTGTTCCACTGCAAGCTAAGAAGGTTCCACTTGATGGCTTTTGTATTGTTTATCTGTACAGTTGTGCTCTTCCCTCTATTTCCATAAAGGAAATGCTTTCAGCAGTAAATTCAGGGGGTGAGTGCAGCTGGAAGAGGCAGCCCACAGATGAGCAGCTCCTGTGCCTTCCTTTGAGGTCTCCTGGGAACTCTTCAAGGATTTTCAGGGTGCTGGGTTGGGATTTTCAGGGTTGGGAAAGGATAAATACAGGAGGACTCTCTTCCAGCAGGCTCTAGCAGCTTCTTCCAGCCATTCCTGATCAGAGTTTCTTCTAGTTTCTTTTCTTCCAGCTGACTCCTGGTTGGGGAAAATCAAGCACCCTTTCAGCCAAAATAGCTGCTGGCCTTAAAGCACAGCTCCCAGAGGCAGCAGCTGGTGCAGAAGTGGTCCAGAGAGTGACTGGTTCTTCTCCAAGACCCTGAAGATACAAAAATCTTGAACTAACTCCCAGCTGTACTGAAGGACGTGCTGGGAGTCTTTGCTAATCAGATTGGGAAATGAAGATTTCCATGATGGCAAATGCAGAAAATTGTGACTTCTGGCCCCTGGAGGAAGGCTCCTTCTCCACCTGCACATCTGCAGCTCCAGAACAGCTTCTGGCTGTGGATGAGGGGCTGGCAGCTCTGTCCAGCTGAGGAGGGTGGCTGATAGCAGCAGGTGGCTCCCTCTCAGCCTGACCAGCCTTGGGATGCTTCCTGCTGACCGGTGCCTCAGTTTGGGCTGTTGCAGCCTGGCTGCTTTGGCCTGGCCAGCCACTGGGCAATTGTCCACTTCCAAGTGGGCACCAGCGATCCAGTCAAGGAAACCTGGAGTGTATCAGGTGTTTCCAGGTGGTTCCACAGGTTGTGTGGCCCAGATGGTTTGCTCCTTAAGTGGGGAGGAGCAGAGAAGTGGACAGATCCTGTAGGTCAGCAGCTCTTGTCGGCAGTGAGGATCTGCCTTTCATGACTGTGGGATTTTCTTTGGGAATCAAAGATTCCAGGATCTGCCTGGCCAAGTGGGGCAAAAAGTAGGAACAGGAATGGCAGGGGAGGGCAGCAAGGATGCACAGCAGGGTTTGCACTTTACATGAGAATGGAGGGGGAACTGATGGAGCTCTGCCTGGAGATGGATGATGGATCGGCTGGGAGCTGCTGGGTCACTCTCAGAGCAGAGCAGTGCCGCTCGTGCAGGGCTGAGTATTTACCACAGACCGACAGGGAAGGAAGGAGATGAGGCCTTCTTTGGGCAGTGGGGAGAAGCCACCCCAGAGAAGAGGATTTTATTCATGTGTACAAATATCTGATGGGAGGGTGTAGAGACAGAGTCAGATTCTCAGTGGTGTACAGTGAAAGGACAAGAGGGGATGGGCACAAGTCGAAATTCAGGAAATGCCATTTAAACATAAGAAAATTTTTTTACAATAGGGGTGTGTGAAAGCCGACGCTGGCTGCCCAGAGAGGTTGTGGACTCTCCATGCTTGCAATTATTCAAACCTGGCTGCACACGGCCCTGGCAAACTGCTCCAGCTGAGCCTGCTTTGAGCACAGGTTGGGCTGGGTGATGCTCAGAGGTCCCTACCAGCCTCAGTGACTCTGCAGCTCCATGAGAAGCCACATTCCTTCTTTTCCTTTATACCACACAGCCATGAGGAGCAAACTACGTCATTTCTGGGGATGTGCTGGGAGTTTCCATGAAGAGACAACAAGTGGGAATGGTTTGCAGCACAACTTTCCCAGGGCATATTTTCTTAGAGCAAAATACAAATTTTCTTGAGTGAAACAATCTACCTTGAATCACTTAATTATTGGCAATAAAAGAAACCGCAAGACCGACCCGCAAATTACAGGGATAAAAAACTAAGTGCAGGTGTAGACTTCACTGAAGCTTTGTTGAAACTCTGTAGGTATTCCAAGTGTATGTTTAAGAATGTCAAATGAATAAATAACAGCTACTGGAGCTATGTACTCTTTTTAACTGCAATTACTGGTACACTGCAATCTGCTTTCTGAAAGTACTGGAAATCTTCCAGAGATGGAATAGGCCACAGCATTTTGATACAGTTGGTAGAGATGAAGTGATGTGATGTCCTTGCAAGGTGGAGGAAGGAAAGCAAGAAGAAAATGACCAGGCAGATGCTGGGTGGTAAATATCTGGATTTCAGCTGAACTGGACAAAGAAAAAGACTTCACAGGCTCATAGTCACACAATAGCTGGTGTTATTCTTAAAGCAATACTTTGAAAAGATCTTGAACATCTCTTCTGAAAAGAGCAGCATAAAATGAGTAAGAAATTAATGTACTTCAGTAGCAAATGATATTCAATATGGGTCATCTTCTAAGTGCTCAATTGCAGACATTCATTGTATTTGGTTAAACATATTTTAGGATAGGTAGGTTTCACACCTGTGGGAATGTTTTAAAGACCATTCAAGGAGTGTAGAAAAAAAACTGTTTGGTTAAATCAGAAATGGTAGCAAAGGGAAAGTTAGTGTCATGGTAAACTTGATTAACTGAAGAAATCCATGTTTTGGACTGAAGGCAGCCCTGGAAACAAAGTTTCTTTAGAAATTTAGAAATTGAGATATTTATCCAACTTAGCAGCAGTCAGTCAGAAGCATGTTGGGTGGTAGATGAGATGGCCGAGACTTGACCAGAGCAGCTGTAATAAAAGAAGTGTTTGCCAAGTGCTGCAGAGTGCCTTGCAGACAAATGGGATCAGTTCTTTTCTGCTGTGCCAGGGGAGGAGGTCTGGGATGTGCCTCTGGGGCCCAGGATCACCAGTGATGCAGTGATGGGAAATGGTGTTTGGTTTTGGCAGGTGCCATTGACGTTCTGGCAGTTCACAGCAAAGCCAGAGACACTGACACAGCACCAGGCCTGCTCTGATCCCTCCTCCTGCACAGAGAATGCCTGGAGTGTGAATGGGGGCTCATCCACAGCCTCTCCTACCTCTTGGATCTCCAATTGCACGATCTGGCCAATATTGATGTGATGATCATCAGGATTTCCTTCTTACCTTGCTTATTTTTTATTTTCTCATTTCTCTGTCGCTGACAGAGACTGACTACTTTCTCTTTCCCTCTGGAACCTGTCTCCTTGGCTTTGAGTTGGAAGATCACTTCAGAGTCTCCATTCTTGCACCCTCTCTGTTGCTTCTCTTCACCGTGACATCAAAATTTCGCCTTTCTCCTTTTCTTCTTCTCAGCCTCATTTCATGAAGTCTGCTTTGTGCAGGGATGTGTTCCCTTGCCTCCACTTTGATGATTCCTAGAAAATCCATTATTATTTATTATTGTGTTGCTTTGAAAGTTAGCTGTGAAAACAGATACACTTCAGTATTTACAGAGACATAGCAAATAATATTCTAAGTCTCTGTCAGGCAGCTCTACTACAGCTCACCCTTCGCTGTCGACGGGGAGAGAAGAATTGTCTACATAGCTAATGCCAGTGTGGGAAAAAGAAAGCAACTTCAAAGGAGTGATGAATCTGTTGGTTGCTATGCTGAAAGGGAGTAAACTACGAATGAAATGAAAACAAACCTCAAAAGGTGACATTCTTCTGCAGAAAACGGAATAAAATTGTTTTTGCCTATCTGCAAGTTCTTTGCTTTTGTGAGGTTTGGAGCAATTATTTCCTATGTGTGTTGAAAACGAATTTGTTGCTAGAGGCAGCATCACAGGGGACAGAGCTGAGGAGTTTGGGGGTCCTGTTCCCACCCATGGATTTGGTGATGGTGTGACTGTAAGCAAAATGTTTCACCCCTCTGAGCCTGTTTCTCATGATTAAGTAGGGCTAATGATGCCTTCTTCCTTCATAAAGCTCTTTCAGTCTGGTTGGAGATCCGAGGTATGAAATGTACATATCCTGCTGCTTTTACACAGCAAAATATTTTGAAGGCTTCTTTTAAAATTTAGGAGAGGACACATCTATGTATATCCAAAGTCAGCATGAAGCATTGCAGCTGTAATATTAAGACCTAAGAATCCAAATAAACAGGAGTTGGTGCCCAACCTACATTTTTATGTTTTATGTGGCTGGTTGTTCATATGTAAAGAGGATATTTCTTCTATTACCCACCATCCTCTTTTGACTGTGTAGATCTTTTTAAATTGCCAAGAATAGAAATGAGTACATAAATGGATGTATTTCTAAACCACCTTCCTCTCCTTACAGAATGTAAAATTAGGTTATTTCTGCTATGCTATAAAACGTGTGTAGTTGCAGTGGCTTTGAGAGGCTTCAGCACCATAAGCTTTACAGTTTAAGGGATGTGGTTCTGTTACTAGGACACCACAGGATCTACCAAAAAAGAATGAAAAATAGTCCTTTTCTTCCTTTATTTCTCCAAGGCATTGTATTTTTATTACAGTACAGAGTGATGTGATCTGATTACTTCAAAGGCAATCTAACTTTGAGCTCCTTGTGTCTATAACCATTTGGTCATCGCACGTTGGTCTCTCTGAAGGTCTTGGGTAATGATGTTGCCATCAGAACTTTTATCCATGGGTTAAGTATTTTAGGGAATTCATTCAGCTCTGCTGCAGAGACAGCATGGATAATCTGTTTTCCCTTTCTGCCTTGCTGTTTGCTTTCTGAGATAGCTGCATTTTGAGTGAAACTCTGTGTGTGTCTAAACAAAGAGCTCGGCCACTGTAAATATATGCAGGAAGAATGAGTTCTGCAAACAAGGCAGACTTTGCAATGCGACCTCTTTTTGAGATGATCCTTGGGGAGAGATATAGATGAGTAAAAGTAATAGACTTCTCAGTACATTGACTTTCTGGAGGAGCTGGAGGTCAGCCTGACTAAACCTGTGATCTCTTGAAAAAGATGACTAAGGAATAATATTTCAGGTGTGTTTTCTGCAAGGGCCAGCAGGACTCTCAGCATTGAAATCAGTGTGTTAATCTTAGCTTAAGCATTCTGTTGGTATTCAATGCAGATTTGCTAAGAGTTGTCTTCTGAAAAATGGTAGAATATCTCAGTCCTGGTTATCCACCTGACGTCTGCACCTACTTCATTTGCTGTTTTAGCAGAAAGAATAAGATTTCATTGCACATGAACACCCTCTTCTGAGAGCTGAGCTTCAAATCCAAATTCATGTCCTGCTACTAGGGCTAGTAGTGGTCACATTCCTTCCTGGGATATTGGGGGATTCAAAGCTAAAACTCATTTCTGGTTTGAAAAGCTACAAATCCTGTGCCTTGGAATACATTTTTATCTTTACACTGTACCTGTGAAAACAGAGAAGTCTTGTACGCAGTTGTTCAATGTGTGAGCTGTAGATTCAGGACAGAGAGCTGCAATCCCACATTGGGATGTTTCTTGGGCAGGATATGTAGAAATGTGGTTTGTATTTTTTTTTTTTGGTTGTTTGTTTGTTTGTGGTTTGTTTTTTTTTTTTTGATCCTTTATGTCTATTTATTATTCAGTTAAATAATTATGAAAAAATAAAGAGAATATTTCAAATGGCACCTGTAAACAAGTGAGACTTGATAGCGATCTCTCTTCAAAAGTTAAACTAAAAGTTTAAATTCTTAACTGAAACCATGGGTTAGACCATTATTATTAGTCAAATAATTTCTGAAAGGGAACAGAGCTTAGGAGATAGGTAATCTGGTCATGCCAATGAATTTCTTTCAGTTGTGCCATAAATCTGTCTGAAAGCAAAGAAGTTGTGGAGTTGGCTCTAAGTTGATTTACAGCTGTTAGAGATTAGGCTGGACACAGAGCTTGGGAGGGAAACCTGGGACTGGAAATGGGACTGCTCAGTAAAGGGGACATAGAGGGTATTTGGATAAAAATTCTTCATTACAAATACAGAGGACATTATTTTACAGAACGTGTTATTTATAGGAATTTAGGTTGAGCAGGAAAAGCCTTGCACTTAACATGAAGGCAGCTGTACCTCCCCAGCCGAGCTTCAGACCCTGCCTATAATGCTTGAAAATGATAGAGCTGCTGAGGAAAAAGAAATCTGTGCAAATTCTAAGATCAGATTAGAAACTTTTGAGTCATACTAGGAGCCATACTAAAAAAAACCCAACCCTGCTGTTATTGTGCCAAAATGAATTCATCTCAATGGTGAAAGACAGAACTGGCATCTTTGGTCAATATTTATCAAGGATTATTGAAAAGAAAAATCTCTCTGCTGTCACTCAGACCACTGTATTATCAGAAGAAATTTGTGGTAGCATTCAAAAAGCAAAAATTAACCAAAAGGCAAGTCTCCTTCTGGAGAAAAGCAGTTTAACATTTGATAAAAAAGTAACTTCACTTGAGGTGGTGAATCTGCAGCCTATCAAGCCTGCCATATAATTTTAAATTTTATAACTCTTATGATTAGAAAATGTCAAGATAATCAAAATATAGGGGAAAATACAGCTGCTACAGTAAATGAATGCTCTGGAAGTACTTAGATTGTGTCATGCTGTAACATCCACATAACAATCCTGACTTTTAAAACACTTGTCACACAGTGTTTTGCTTATTCATTGCTTGAAGATAGTGAGGGTTTGGGTATGATTTCATAGTTGATCTTAAGACTAAGTTATTAAATTTACATTTTATATTTGGTACACGGCTCTGATAATGAACCGGTGCTGCGGAGAAAGTGTCAAAAAGTTTAATTTCTTTTGTGCTCAAACCCTCCTCATAAATCTGCGTGGGTAATAAAAGTATAATCACATATTCATGCCTCTTTGCAAAATAAGTGTAATGATACTTTGTATTCCCTCAGCGCCAGCTCTCTCAGGTTCTTTAGGCACTTTATAAACATTAATTAAGATTCGCACCTCTGTGTTGCGTGAGCGCCGCGCTGATCACCTTCATTGTTTTGGAAAGTCTCTGCCATATTTTGAGTACTCCAGAGCCACTTGTAAATATTACACTCATCAGTAAACTGAGGCAAGGCAGGTAAAATTCTTGCAGCAGATCAGTAATTAAGGTTGGGGCTGCATTTAGGAGCATTTTGCTTTCCAGTTGCCTGTTGTAATCGCTGGGTTAACCCCTGTGGGGACTTCAAAGTATTTTCAATGATTCAAAAGGGTTTCTGAGCTGGAAGAGATTTATTTTACGCCATTAATGGGTGTGGGGTTGTCAATGCATTGTCACCTGGTGTCTCCTGAGGTAGGACAGCCATGAACTGAACCGTGGCACCATTAAAGGCCCTTTTCCTATATTAGGCTGTGATAGTCTGCAAGCATAACCTGTCTTTATTATGATGAGTCTGTGGCTCATTTATGACCAAATGGACTCTTTTTCTGTTGGTCCTTAGCTTGTGAAGTGCTACTTTTTCCTTGTTTTTCAGTAAAAAAAATTCTACCTTCTCATGGAATCGTCTCTTCTCTGCTCTCTTGCCCAAGGCTGTTTTATTAACTCCTGTCTGACTTCCATTTCCTGTCATTTTCTGCTGCTTTTCCAGCTGAAAGAAGACAGTGGTCATATCATGTCATAATTACTTTCTTTAGTAATTGCCTGGAAGATGCTGAGTGTTTCCTAATTAGATCAGGCAGCGTTCATGGTGAAACCTCAGAGATGCTGTCCAAGGACACGAGTTTCCTTCAGATCTCTGTAATTGAGTTGTACAGCCCATGCTTGTGCAACCCCAGTTTCTCCCTGCAACTCCTCAGGCACATCAGGGGATATTTTAAGAGAAAGAGTAAAAAAAGCTTAATATGAGAAGTAATGGGATTTTTTTCCTCCCTGTTCTTTACATATGCCACGGTGTGAAAATCTCCTTTGTACCTTTGTAGCTTTGTACCTCATCACAGTCTCATTTTGCAAGTAAAAAACTGGAGCTTGTTATAGTGCTGTATAGGTGAGGATCAGCTAAAAAAAATTGAAGACTTAGATTGGTTTTGGGGGCAGATGGATAAAACTTATCCAGGGATTGAAAAACCATTTGCAAATGTACCATTATTTTGATGTGAAATAACTCTACAGAATGTTCCAAATAGTGCCTTATTTTGCTGCTGGAAAGCTGTAAAATTGTAGATCATTGCACTGTAGATGAGATGTTAATACAAGGGAATTTGTGAGCAATATAGAATGGCTGGATACATTCAGTGTGCTGCTTGCTATCATTTTTATTAGTCAAAATGAGCAGGGTAGTCAGCATTTGAGAGCCCTAACAGCTAGGATGTTCCACCGACAGGATTAGTGTTCATGGCAAATGTTGGAAGCAATGGGAGAAATGGGAAAATTGCCCTTTATCTAACACTGTGGTGGGGGGAATATTGCCTTAGCCCTGCTATTCGTGTTAGGAGCACCTCCCTTCCACCTTTTTGTTTAATGGATAGGAACAGGACATTTATCTGGGCACAGGAATTTATCCAGGGATAAAGCCCCAGGCACTGTGGGGCTGGGATCTGATCCTCCCTTTGGCCACGGATGTGCATTTCCTGTGCCAGGCCAGCACAGTGGCTGCTGGGGCAGGATTAAATCATTCTCTGCACTGTGCAAGCATCATTGCAAAACAGATTAGGGGGGAGGGAAAGCTTGCTTTGTCCAGGTCAAAGCTGAGGTAGACCAAAGAGCTTCTACCACCCCTCAACTCTACTTTTCCCTCGAAAATTGTAATTTTAACTGTGGATTCCTGGTGGTTCCTGGGGCTGTCCTGTTCAGGGACAGGAGTTGGATTCTGTAATCCTTGTGGTCTCTTCCAACTCAGGATATTCTATGATTCTATGAAAGCAATCACAGTTTCTTGGCTTCATGTCTTCCATGTAAAACCTGCAGCAAAACTGCCCAGGTCTTTTGTGGGGAAAAGGGCGTATTTTTGCAGCACAATGTTCCCCTGAGTTCTCCCCATTGTGTGATGGCCAGACCCAATGGAACTTGGCTTATGACTTTTATTGAGCTTTCAGCTTTACATGGCTAAAAATTAACTTGGCCCTTGAAATAAAGTGTAAAAAATTGAAAGTATCAGTTAAAAAAATCATGGTCTTTTTGTGTTGGCAGGTAAAATGCTGGAGAAAAGGCAGCCATAGGTTAGTCAGGAAAAGGAGATAATTTACTTTAGTGTTAATAGCTGTGCTTAATAATAATAATTATAGCAGATGATAGTTTTCTGCTACAATGATAAAAAAAACCAAACAAAGTCTGGTCTTCCAAGTTGGGAGTGATACTTAGGTACCTTTTTCATACCAGTTATTAAACCCTTTATTTGATGAGCTACTTAGTGTAAGTGCCTTGATGCAGCACCTAAAGATTACTTGACTCCTGAGGCACAGGCAGAACACAGTTATTTTGCTGAAGAGGAGGATGAAAAGGGAACCATCCCCTGGAAAATTGGTAAAAAGAGAGGAGAAAGGCATGAGCCATCTCCTTCTCCCTCATCAGTCCTCGTGGTCTAACATTTAATGATAAAAATGCTACAGAAGGACACCAAGGCAAAGTCGCCTTTTCTTCATCCGGCAGGTGATGGAGAAGGTTGTTGTCCTTTCCAGGGCTCAGTGGTTTCACTCTGCTCACCAAAATCTCAGCCTGTGTTCAACATAAAAATGGAGGGAAGCTGCACATCAGCAGCACAGCTCTGCTTTGGGCTGCTGGCAGTGTGGTTCAGTCATCTTTCTCTCTTAAAAAATGTTAGGAAGAAATTCAAGGAACATGCTCATTCTCACAGACAGAAGCCACTGTGGTATATAGGATGGCAGAGCTGTGGGGGATTAGCATGGTTTTTGGGGTTTTTTTGTCCCTTCACCACACAGAATTAATACCAATCATTAATAAACCCCCAACCTGATTCAACCAGGCTTTCCAGCAGAAAAGAAGATAAATATTTGCAAGATTCTAAAATATATTTTCATAAAACAGACTTGTGGCCGGATTCTTCCCAGTGCTTTGTGGTCTCTTTGCCATTCTCATCTGGTTTGGCCACTTAAATTCTCCCCAAAGTCTGTAAAGTCATACAGATATTTGAGACTTTTAAGTTCTCACTTTGATATGAAATAGCAATCACTTAACTAGTAATTAATAACAAAAAATGTAGTATGTTTTCCTGCAGTGTGTGGCAACAGCGAGTGCAGCTTCTTAAACACAGCCCATGACTCAGGAGGCTATTTGAAAAATCAGAATCAAAAGAGTTGTAATTGATATCCAAATTATGCCAGTCAGACCTGGTTTAGGAGTTTGTTGCAAAAATAATTGGCCCTGGATTAAAATTCTGAAAATCTTAATTGATCCCTTTGACTTTCCAAAGATTGGTGAGCATCCAAAGTAGTGTTTGGGGCATATGGTTCCAGCTACAGCCTGCCAGACATATCTTGAGAAAAAAAGAACTTTTAAAAAAAGTATTTTCTGGACTCTGCAGGCTTTTATCAGCATGAATAAAAGCTTTTTTCATTTATTCATAATCTATCAGATCTCTTTCCTTGCATTTTTCAAGTAGAAGGTGTCGTAGTTGTTGCTGTATACACTACTTTTTCCTTAAAATCCAGGGTATTGTTATTCAAGTGCTTGCTGTTCATAGAGCCTGAAAACCAAAACAGCAAAGCAACGACCTCTTGAACCAGATGCCAGAGAGACACAAAGCAAAGCACAAAATCACAGAATGGTTTGGGTTGGAAGAGACCTTAAAGATCCTCTTGTTCCACCCCCATGCCATGGGCAGGGATACCTCCCAGTATCCCAGGTTGCTCCAAGCCCTGTCCAACCTGGCCTTGGACATTTCCAGGGATGGGGCCACAGCTTCTCTGGGCAGCCTGTGCCAGGGCCTCCCCACCCTCACAGGGAAGAATTTCTTCCTATCCAATCTAAACCTGCTGTCCTTCAGTTTGAAGCCATCCCCCTTGTGCTGTCACTCCATGCCCTTGGAAGAAGTCTCCATTTTTCTTGTGAGGTCTTTTCAGGTACTGGAAGGACACGATTAGCTCAACCCTAAGCCTCTTTTCCAGGCTGAACAACCCCAGTTCTCTCATTCTTTCCTCATTTCCTCTTTCCTCATTGCTGCTCCATCCCTCCATCAGTGGAGGCTCATCCCAACAGGTCCAGGTCCTTCCTGTGCTGGGGACCCCCGAGCTCAAGGTGGGGTCTCAGGAGAGCAAAGGACAGAGTCACCTCAGGAACCAAACAGAGAGACCTGAACCTGTTGTAGATGCTTAATAAAGAAGGCGATGACGAGACGAAGGGTGGTGGGAGGAAGACTCCTTCCCAAGCTCTCCTTTATTGAGGTTGAGGCTTGGTGGTGATCGGGAGGAAGAGCAGGGGAAGGAGAACCACTGTGACGGCGATGGAATGGCAGAGTGGCACCAACTGCCTGAGAGCAGCCGGTTAAATAGTGAGGGAATTAGCCAATGAGGAAAGAGGGAGAGGGCGGTGCAAGCATACGGGAACCAATGAGAACATAAGAGGGAGGGGGACAATTCAAATCAACCAATGATATGCATAACAGTAGAGAACAGTCTGGAGGGATGGGCGGAGCCAGGCCCTGAGCATGCCTTGATCCACACCCCCAGGGCCGGACACAGCTCCCAAGATGGACAGAGCTTCCCTGGGAGGCGGAGGCATACTCAGAGTCCCTTCCCACCCAGGCAAGGCTCTCATCCCTGAGGGATGGGAAGATAGGAAGCGTCAACCTGGGAGGCAGAGAACCCGCTCCACTCCCCGCCCAGGTGAGGCTCTCTTCTCTAAGGGATGAGAAGATGGGAAGCATTGGCCTGGGAGGAAAAGGGGCGATCCTCCACATGAACCCAGCCCGGCTTCCAGAATGAAAATATCCTTACTGAAGTCATTCCACATGTCAACAAATGTCTCTTGTACAACAGGCCTGAAGAGGCTGCTAATGAAATAAAGGAAGGTAATTTAGCAAAGAGATGAGACACTTTGGTTTTCCCTTGGTGGTTAGCAATGACTCTGGTTTTTCCTGCTTTGTTTAAGTTGCTAAGGAACCTTATTTGCTCTTGAATCTATTTTTAATTGACCCCAAAATGAAGAGTTTTGTTACAAGAAAATGCTTTCTTCAGTCTAGATTTGTGAATCAATGTCATTTGAAGGAATGGAGTTCATTCTGGACTGAGATGTCTGATGTTTTCAAAGCAATTTTTCGGTCAGTCAGAAAAAGTGTTGCAAAGTAAATACAGACTGTAATGCACTGAAGCCTATTAGATATTTTGGAAATTGACTGTGGTTTAAAAAGTTTAGGAACAACTTTACTGTTCTTCCCTGAGGGTCCTCTGTTTAAAAAAAAAAGTGAAATTCGTTGTATCTTGAGCTAATTCAGGTATAGCCACAAAGGAAACTAAAAAAAAAAAACTCACACCAAACTGAAATGAGACTGCTGGTGATCACAGTCATGCTACATGGTCTGACTTTGGGAATACGTATTTAAGTTTATATTCTCTTAAAAATAGCTTTCACAAGACTTACAGGTTTGAGATTTTGATGTATTGCTGTTTCATTTAGACCATTTGTCTTCTGATGCCCTGAAATGGTATTTCTTGTAGCACAGTTCCTATCAGAGTTGTGGAATTATTAAAAATCAAATTTTATCCTTTTTTTTTTTTTTGCCAGGCAGAGCTGCTTGGCATCAACACTGTTGGTAAACAAACACAATCAAATATGCTTCCAGTGCTGCATTCCCATGTGTGTTTGTTGAAACTGCAGCTCAAATGAGGTTGGATGCAGCAGTTGTACCTGACTGCAGACAGGCACAGCAATATTTCCCTTTGCTCTCAGCTTGGAGAAAGCACAGCCTTGACAGGGAACTTCAGTCCTGTCCAAGGTCTTCCCATTGGAGATAAGTTTGCTGTGAGCCAAAGTGCATCATTTTTAAAAAAGAAATTAAGTGGATTTCTGAGAAATAAATTAACACACCTTCGGGTGCTGTTGTATAGCATTTTGAGATGTTGTATAAAGGCCAGGAAATTCTAAATTAAAGAAGATGTGCAAGATTCTTCTTGACCTTTTGGCTTAGATCACATTTAATATCAGATGAGTTTAAGGTATCCTGCATTCAGGGATGCATTCATAGTAATCTAATAGTCCTCCTCCATTTTTAACTGCCCTAATTATATTTATCTTAAAATTGTCTGGCATTCATTGGCTTTTCTGACAATTGTAATTTATCCTATCATATTTTTCTAATGTCTTCCTTTGCCAGAGGGTAGTGGAGGATAGAAATATTCGGATACCAACACCATGCAAGAGTGGAATTACTCTGAGGCCAGAATATGGGCTATAACCAAGAGTAATGGGGTAAAATTAAGATGGGAACATCTAGACTGAGACTGAAGGAGCCTTGACAGTAAGATCTATTGAACTGTGGAGGTGTTTCCTACAGGATATGGTGAAACAATCATCATTCCTAAATTGAAACTAGACTGGATAATTTAGAAGAATTACTGTACATGGGGCAATCAGAGTCTTCTCACAGACGGAGATTACCTCTCTTTTCAGTCGCAGATTTGGCTACTTCTACTCCTTTGCTTTATCAAACTCCTTCAGTGAGACTGGAAAGAGTTTACAGAGAATGCAATTTGCTATGTTTGTGTAGAGGATTACCTGGGAAAGCTGTACTGTAAAACACATCTGTAGCTTTTTCCAATGGATGTGAGAAGCACCAGAGCTCTGATTTTTCTCCGTTTCTGTGTGCTGGGGAGAAGAGTGCTACGCCTGTTCTCTGCCTTGCTCCCCAAGGAACTAACAAGACTGGTTGTTTTCATTGTTAACAAATTTTTTTTGAGACCAAATATGCAGAATTCAGAATGAGAAATCTCTTCTTTGAATGGCTGTGACAGCATCAGTTATTATGATAATGTTGAATTTTAATTCTTCATTTGAGAAATGTGCCTTTCTAAAGTGCTGAGTTTGATAATGGGTATCTTAGGAGAAGCTGGAGAGGAAAGAGGACTGGACACCAACCTTGGTGGCAGGACAGAGTGTGAGGAAAAATGAGGCCATGGTCATGGAGGGAGACGGACCAACAGCATTGTGAACCAAAATGATTCGATGGTTCTGAGTAGCGACTGTGACTTTTTTTTTGCAGTGAAGCATAGGCAGTCAGGGACAGGATCCAAAGAAAGTGTCATAGGACCAGAACGATGGGCCAGGACATAAAGCCAGGCGATTTTGCCACTTTTGAGTCTTTTTCTTTGAGCCCAGTAACAATCTCATGTAGTGATGGCTGCTTTTGAGTGTGTTAGATATCTGATAGAGCTTTCAGTAGGGATTAATTCCCTCCTGAGGCATCCTTTGGGTGCTGCCAATTTAACAGACCTGTGACAGCAATGTAGTGAAGATAAAGGAGAGGAATGTAAGAGAAAGCAACCAGACAAGTAAACAAATTTTTAGTCTTTGGAGAAGAAAGGAATTTTTATCTCCCCCTAACTTGAGTGATCTTTCTGAATAATAACTGTTTCAGAAGTATTAGGACACACTTCATATAATCACTGTTACCTTCATTGCTCCAGGTCTCTTTCTTCAAGGCAGAAGAGAAGCTGGAAAAGCTGCAATCATAATGCTGGCTCTGCTTATTGGTGCAAATAACCTGCAGATAAACTTTGGCTCTTTTATTAATTAACAGCTGTATCTTTCTCTCCTGGAAATCTCAACAGAAAAGCCATTCCTACGACTGCCCAGGACAAATTGCTCAGCTGCCAGAGCCAAAGATGGCAGGTGGTTTTCCAGGGCTCACAGTACAGCTTGAGTCGTATTTTTATTCTGCCCAGGACTTGGTGAGTGGGCAGTCAGGGAAATGGTGTTTTTGCTGGCTTTGATGGCATTTCATGCCATGGCCAAGCAATAAAGAGCCACGCTTGCAAATGATCCAAGAGAACATTACAGCCCAAAGTTCCAGACAATGCATATTCTCATTTAGGGCCATTTTGATAAATCTAGGCAAGGTAGATAGCTGCTCAGTGTTATTAACAGGCAAATCGCATCACAGAATGAAGATTTGTGTAAATATTTCAGCAGACTGCAAGAAAATGAACGTCACGCTGTTCTCAGAAGGATTTTCCAAAGTGATTCTGCCACGGTTGCTTTCAAATATTTAGAAATATTGCTGGGGTTATTGTGAGTCCATGAATTCACAATGCATGAGTAAATATGTGCATGAAATACTCCTGCATTTGCAGGGGAAAGGCTGACTGAGCAAATGAAGCCCTTTTTTCATCTTGGTATCAAGTAGAAATATTCCAGATGTAACTAGACCTCGTACTTTTAGGCATAGAAAAGCTGTTACTAGCACAGGATGGAGTCCTTCTGGACAGGCAAAATTCAGAAGAAAATTCTGTATTTAGTGAGCTGTGGACAGGGATGGGCAAGGAGTGTGTGAGAACTCCCAAGATTTGAAATGCTACCACAACTCTCAAATGGGTGGGCAAAGGGCAAAGGAAGTTGCCATGGTAAAATGTGCATGATGTAGCTGTTATGTATAGATAGGTCCTAGCTATTAATCAATTATTAACCATTAATTAATAGTTAATCAGTTAGCTATCTTAAAAATGAATCTGATACCTGGAATGGGTGATTACATGTATTTCCCTATAAGCCTAGTGGATACATACATGGATAATTTTACCTATCATGAAATCATCAAGGTCCTAATACCAAATTTCAATGAATGCAAATGGCCCAAATTCCAAAGCCATACAGGGTATACAGTTGTTTTTAGTAATTACAGTATCTTATCATAAAGTTGGAAGACTCTTCCTTTCTAGACTATTAAACCATAGGCAGGACAGAAATTATCCCCGTGGACCCCTATCAGAAAGTATCATGTATTTTTGACCAAGTTAATAACTGTTTACTCACAGAAGACATAATTACAGCTTATATTTTGTTAACCAAACTGCAGCTTACATTTTATGAACCACAGACATGTTTCTAGGTTGAAAGGAGGTTTTCTTCTCTTCAATTTTGTTCCTCATTCCCACTTCTCTGAACTTTTTTAATCATGTTTTCTCATTAACAGAATATACTTGATTAACTCACTCGTTTAATGAGGTGCTTTGGGATGATAAAGACAGCAATCCATTCTGCTGAATGACTTTGAGATGTTAAAAATTAAATAAAACTTTTAAATACCTACAGACCTCCTGCTGGTCTTTACTGGTAGCTGTTCTTTGATGTGAGAGAATATTCAGTTCCAGTTAGTGCCCCACCTTCGTGAAAAGTTGATTTTCAGATTGCTGTTAATAACAAGTGTTGGTACACTGTGGCAGAAACTCGTTTCTTTTCTTAGAGAAATTCTTGGATTAGTTTAAGAGTAGCTCAATTTGCAAGAAATTAACAATTTTATTACTCTTTTGTAGAGAGAAGATAGTGATATTTATTTATATTAGACCTCAAAGAAAAGTGTCAGGGAAAATAAACCTTTTGCTCATACAAAACATTTTTTCCTTGAGGCTGCCATGCTCTGGAAGGTAAAAATGGAGCCCAGCTACAAAAAAAATTGGGAAAACAAGAGGGTAGATGCTACACATGAGTTTTACATCATTCAGGTCATTAAAGACTACTGTAATTGCTCTGTCCTGTCAATGACAATTCTCCTGTATTTTTCTGTAATTTTTCAGTGCTTTGTTTTGTGGGTTTGCTGCTTCTGTACTTGTGAAGGAAACCCAGGAGTAGTGTTACTTTATTGAATTTTGTGGAGATAAAGGTCTTGGCTCAGCATTTTTGAGACAGGGAATGAGTTCCCTTTTTACTGAAAGGTCGTGTGTCTGGAGCTCAGTGTGCACATCTGGATGTCGCTCCAACAGCTGGCAAACTTATTGGGGAGCATCTGCTTCTTACTGCAGCTACTTTTCATTGAGGTGGATTGAATGTGGCATCTGAAAGGGCTCATTGCATACATGGAGATTTCTCTGGTCATTACAGGACAAAATGATTATTTAAGGGCACAGATTTTGCCTGTTTTCATGTAGTGCCTGGTGCGCTATTGTTGCTGTCAGAGGCAAATGCAAAAGACATTAAAAAGTGGTCAGGAACAATGTGGATAAAGAGGAAAACAATGAAGAAAATTTAGAAAAATCCTACATTTGTAGGTATTTACTACTGAGCTTCTAAAATGCTTGAACTGAACTTTGTAGTTCTGAAAAAGATGTTTCATTTAACAGATTATCCTACTCTGATAGATGTTTAAGATTGGCACAATTTTTAGAACCCTTTCAAAGTCAAACCTCTCATGAAGGTGATTAATTCTTTACCTCTGGTTTTCCTTTCATTTGTTTTGATCAGGGATACTGTATTGATCAATTTGGTAAATAAATCTAATGAAATCTTGCAGTGTTTCTACAATATTAACATGTAACTATGTGCTCTTATCACAGCGATACCTTTATGGAAGAAGTAATAACTTGGATTTGGCCAGTGACCTTCCAAAATTACCGTTTTAAGCCATCGTTTCTCAAGAAAGGATTTTAAGAGATTGAGTGGGCTCAACCAAAAAATGCCTTCAGAGGAAATGTCTGTGAATAGCTCCCTAAAAAGAGATTGTGTAGCTGTGGACAGGAGGTTGACACCACCTGCGCTCTTCCTCCGTTCTGACAACAATGTTAAGACTATGGGCCAGGACATTTTGTTCACTCATAGTGACATCCTTGCCCGTCCTCATTTGATCTGGGAATTCCATTTTTATTTGGAGAGTGAAGTCAGAGCTCCCTGGATGTGCACAAAGGCACACCAGCAGGATGATCTGCTGAGCCTGGGGCCAGCACTTAGTCCCTTGGAGCTCGTAGGCTCATGCTGCCAGTGTTTGATCAGTGAACCTCCAGGGGATTAAGATCTCCTGTGGAGTTTGCTAAAACTCTCAGGTATCTGAATGTGAAGAACTTCCAGGAATTGACTGCAAGTTGTTTTCTTCCCTCTCCCATCCTGATGTTTGACATCCATCTTAAAACCTAAAGCCAGGAACCTCCGTTTGGGTTCTCTGGGTGAGCTCAGTTGTATCCCTGGTTGACAAGGGGGAGTGGAATATCTATTCAGGATCTCTGTTGAAAAATAATTCCGTTCTCCTGCCGATTTTTACTGCTTCCTTGTTGCTACTCATCCAGTTGTTCTGCTGTGGTCCTGCCACCAAGCATGCTAATGCCATTAATGGAAATGGATGAGAGAACTTCATTTGTTCCAGAGAGTTTTCCAGGAGAGGGCAGCCATAGTTAATTCTGGGTCAGTTCATGCAATACAATGTGAATATAGATTACTGGCAGCGTTTGTCTGCGGCGCTCTATTGCCCAGCATGGTTTCTGTGCTTAGTCCTCTTCATTTGTTCTTTTGTTTGGATTGCAAGTGCATAAAAGATGGACTTTTTCGCAAATTAATGCTGGAAAAGACAACCCACATAATAGAGTGGTTAACTCCCAGTGCTGTGTACTTGCCGAAATCGCAAATGCTCCTGGGAACAGTTTCCATTATATGTTACTGTTTGCTTTATATACTTTCCAAGCAACTCATGAGCTTCTCCCCACTCTCTTACTTCAAAGATATTTTTGGAAAAGCATAGCCTAAACTGTTGCTAGAGACCTGAAAAATTCTGGGGAAAAAAAATCCCTGGCACTGAAAACTTCTACTTCTTTTGTTTAGAAAGGATCAGGACAAAATGATCCTCTCTCCTCTCCTCTTTACATAATGAAGATGCACATAAAGCCTCTCTTGGTTTGGATGTAAGGATGATAAGTTAGCACTGAGGGGCATGTCCCACATGCACAGCTTGGAGCTGTGCTTGTGCAAACAGCAGTGCCATTGATGCAGATGGCATCGGGAGGTTTTATTTAATAGTGCCCTCCCAGGGCTATGGCTTTGGCACAACTTCTGGGACTGGGGTGGCAACCAGGATCCCTTGAAATACGCCCTCAGGCTTTTTATTAAGACTGCAAGGAAAATTCCTTTTTCATATGAAATGGATAACTTCCTTTCTTGGATCAGTTCAAACCATCAAAAGCTAATTTTCTTTTATTCTTCTTCTTTTTTTCTTTTTTTTTTTCTTTTTTTTTTTTTTTAATTTTTTTAATTTAAAACCCCCCAGTTCTATTTTCCTACATGGCTAACTAAAACCATTTGCCAGACCCCTAGATAGTGTAAATCCATGGATTTTCCTAAAGGTAAAAATTTGATCCCAGCAGGTGATAGGGCTTGGGAGGATTTTTTGTTCCTGTTTTGTAGGTGGAAACACGATGCAGTTCTTTACACTTCACATGTAAATTCACAGAATGATACGTGACTTCAGGGGTAAGCTAAGGCAGGCATAAAGTCTTTCCATACATTGAATTTTGAAGACTTTCAGCTTCAATTTTTTCAACTTTGTCACCTTCCTATGCTTTACAACCTCATTTATTTTCCTAGGCATTCTACTAATGTGTATAAAACGTACCCACAAAATCTCAAAATATATAAACCATTGAAAGATTGTACCAGAGAGACCTTGTCAGACAATGCAGGGCCCTTTGCCTGCCACAGAGGGTGAGAAAATAACAATTTCTCATCTCTGTTTCTATGTCCATGGGTCTCTAGAAGGTGGAGCAGCCACCATCCTGTGTCTGCAGATGAGCTGATAGCTCTGGCTGGCCTGTGCACAGAACCTTGTGAAAATAATTCTTAGAAAAGGGACTTAATCAGCCGCCACACTACGCTGATCAGCACGTAATTGTGTCTGTCTTTTAAAAACCAGAGATAAAAGGACAGAATTTGACACCTGCTCATTGCTCATTTTCCCAGCAGTTCTCCAGGCTGGAGCACAGTCGCAGGGTTTGAGCAAGGAAAAAGGTTTTGCCACCCGAGTTGTCAGGGAAAAGGAGAGAGGTTTGCAGGAATGCTGTGCAGCACTTGACAGATGAAGCCCAAGGCATGGCTCGCAGTCTTGGGTATGGAGAAGATTTAATTTTTTACTCTCTCTAGCTGAACTCAGTGTTTCTTTTCTTCTCTTCCCCAAAATGTCATATTTGCGGTTTTATTTAAACACAAAGTTTTTGTCCTCTGTGCACTCCGTTGTGCTAATATCTGAGGTCTCCATTCCCTCCAAATGCAGTGATGGGAAAGGAAGGATTTCTAGGCTCTTACTTTAAGTCTTTTCTCAGAGAATTTTCCTTTAAACAGCATTATTTTTATTTCAGTTTACTTTTCTTATGGCTGGGTTTCCTTTTATCCCCTCTACACCGTTCCTGCATGTCCTATAAATCCTCAGGCTTTACTTTTGGTTTAGTGTAAGACCTATTCTTGTAAGGAGCTGGTACCTCAATGAGCCAGCATGGGGATTTTGAAAACTTACAATTAAGGTATTTTTCTCTAACTTCTGGAAGTCCCCTTCCCATCTCAGTTCTTTTTCACAGCTTATTAATTAATTTCTGCCTAGCAAGAACTCCTTACTTCTCTTTCCAGGACAGGTTAACTCCTCCCTAAAATGTCTCAGGGTCCTCAGGTGGAAAACTGGTGCAGTGCTCACTTTCTTGCCCCACCAGATTTGAGATCTGAGATACTATTTGTTTTTTGTTTTTTTTTGTTTTTTTTTTTAATTGTTTCTGATTCTCTAGCAGTGCTGTCTCCACATCCCAGGAAAATAGGTCTGTGTAATTCCAGGTGCCATACAAATTGTTCTGCTAAGCTCTTAGGAACATGAGTATTGTGGTCTCTAAGAGCTTATAGTCTTTGTCCCTGAGTGCTTATAGTCTTTTATATATCTATATCTAGATCTAGATCTAAATCTAGATCTAAATATAAATATAAATATAAATGTATACATACATATATGTGTGTGTGTGTTGTATGCTATAGATATAGATATATAATATGTAAAAAAAGGGTTAGCAGGGAGGAGGAATAGGGAAAATAATACAACAGAATAATGAGAGAGAAGGAGTTTTGAGCCCAGGTTGCAGCCCATAGGCAGCAGTGAGCACAATTTGCCACCTCCGCAGCGTTCACCAGGTTTCTGTGGTTGTGACTGTATGACCTCACAACAGTTTTTAGCTGGCACAGGAAGAGGAAGAGATGGGTCAGTGTGGGGGATTTAGCCTGGGCTGGGCTCATTCTACAGCTGGAAAGTTGGGAATGAAATCCGTGCAAGGTGCCATGGGGACATAGGCAGGTCATGGACCTACAGGGTGATCTTTGGTGCGACGGCGTCAGGAGAATAGAAAGTTTGGAGGTGTCAAAAGATGAGAAGAAGAGACTTTAATTGTTAAGGTTTATAATCCAATTAGATCTCAGAGGAGGGCTTGGCAGTGTAGGCAGAGCAAAAAGGTCAGTTTTGGAGAAGTTTTCTAGGAAGTGGCATCAGGATTTAATCAGATGCTGGAGGTGTGAGTCATGGGAGGATATCAAGTCAAAGTCAAGATTGGCAGGAAAGAGTCTGATTTTATTTCTGAAATTAAGACAGGTATGGGGAGGAAAGGACTTAATGAAAAATTCAGGAGCTAGGTTTTGAGCATGTTCAGTTTTAGAAGTAGTAAATTATTAACAGAAATATCTCAGAGAAAGGCCAAAAGTAGTTTGGTTTGATGACTCCAGGCTTAAAGATTTCTTGTTTTCTGTAAGCTTGATTGTTATTTGAGTGTTCATATCCAATCTAGCAAGGAAAAATATGGATTTGTGTCACAGAGGACGACCGGAAACTTCCATCTACATATATCTATTACTGCAGTTCTTTTGGGGATTCAAATTGGATTTTGCGACAGGTCGTGATATAGAAGCAGGATGCAATCAGAGTAAAGAAGGCACAGTAGGGTTTGACAGTTTCCAGCTCACACCTGCCTGGATTATTGTCTCATGCCTTAATGCAAAAGTAGTAAAATGGACTAATCATACATAGGGAAAATGGGAAAAAAATCATCTCAATTCATTGTCAAGAGAAAGTCATTAGACAGAAGTAATCTGTGAGTGAAATTCAAAGAAACTCCATGAAGGTTATGTCCACTTTAATGAGCACCTCAGCTTTTGAGCACCCCCAGAGTGTGGACATTGGGTACCTGCTCATGACCCTGCCCTGCACAGAAAGCACTTGCACCTGGGCTGGTTTGATATCTCTCATTTAGCTCAGCTCACTGCATTTCAGTCGTGGCTGGGCTAAAGGAGGCCCGTGAGGCTCCCTGTCCTCCTGCTCATGTTTACGCAGGCACTGAAATGTGGTAAATCATCTACCTGCCTGTTAATAGGGGGCCAGACATTATCTCGTACCAGGCTTTGGCTGATCTACGAGCACACAAAAATTCTTATGATCTGGACATCTCTTGCAATGTTTCTTGGTTCTTTTTTAAGACAAGCATGGAAAATGAGTCACAGACACAATTTTTCTTTAAATAATCAGTATAACTTTTTTTTTTTGCTTACTTAAAGTGTCTTGCAGCGGTGTCTCTGTACATCTGGGCATGGAGAGCCTGCTGTCTCATCTCTCTTCTCACCTGCACTTGAGTTTCTTCTGCTTCAGACAGTACCTCAGAGATCTCGTCATACAGGCATCAAATAAGACAATTATACTGCACATAGGAGTAATTTAACTAGCAGTTAAAAAAAAACAAACAAAAAAACTCCCTCTTAAGTGTGATCTCTGTAAGAATCCAGAGCAGCGCTGTGTGCCTGTTGAATGGCTAATGCAGAAAATGCTGTTTCCATTTGAAATGGTAGAAAATCCAGAAGAATTTCCACTTCCATTTTGCCATGTTCTGTCAGAATTTGGGTCAGCAAACTGTGTGACTGAACCCACACATTTGACTTTGCATGCCCAGAACTGAGTACAGGAGCTCAGTTTTGTGTCTCTACTGTTAAATGGGAATTACTTCTCTTGTGAGCAGTTGTAGTTCACTGCCATCTCCATAGCAAATGTGCCACCATCATCACCTTTACCACTGATTTCTAGAGCAGACAACACTCCTTGGAGCTCTGCAATCCATCCAGTGTCTAGACTTAACCTGCTTTGAGGTTGAAACATGCTCCCAAAACAGCACAAAGTGCTCTAGGCACCTTTTTTACCATTAACGTTTGCATCCACAAGTCAGAAACTCTGACGAAGTTGGCATGAGGCTTTTCAAAATCTCTTCTGAAGAGGGAGAGGTTTGTCCCACATCCATTACTGCAGAATGGCAGTAAAAAAGAGAAAATTTGAAGTCTCCTTATGCAACCAGCGAGAAAAGAGGTGATTTGCTTTCAGTAAACTGTAGGTCAAGTCCTGTCATGGTGTGATTTTTAGGTTTGTCCTCTGCAGAGTCAGAAGTTGGACTCGATGATCCTTGTGGATTCCCTTACAATTCAGGATATTCTATGATTCAGTTCAGTTCCTGCTGTTGTTTTGCACAAAGCTGCCAGCATACCAAAACCAGCAATACATCCTAGTATTAGTTTTGTGTGAATGTAATATAGGGCTTTTTTGCCCCTCCTTTCTTTTTCCCCCCACAGGGCAGGCTAAGAATGCTCTGAAAGTAGTCCTGACACAGACAAGCTATAGAAATAAAGTTTTCAATAACCTAAAATAACATGCAAATCCCAGGCTTGTCAAATTTCAAACACAAGACACACACTGTGTGCCAGCCTGACCTCCTGGCTGTGTAGCAGATAATAAAAAGAAATCTTTGTCAAACCTGATTGTGATGAACAGATAAAAAAGGGTTGGCCCACATTCATAAATGAGACTCTTTAGGCAAGCTGAGGCCATGTCATGGAATATTTTTAAATAAGTCAAAAGGGGCTCAGGTTTACTGGAAAACAAAGAGCTTTGTGTATCTTAAAATTTTAGGGTTCTACCTCTGAGCATTTAGATTAGGACTGGACACAAGCAGTATAAACCCTGAAGTGATTTTCACTTGATAGCAAATTGGGCAAAGCACCAAATCTCAGGTTGTCTTGGCTGCCAGAAGAGAGATGAGACAAGCAGGTGCCATCCATGTGCCAGCAATTTCTTAGGGAAGGAGAAATGTCTGTCATAAAAGGCATGTGTGAAGTAAAATAACTCCCACCATAACCAGGGAGGTTAAACTGAACCGACACATTTCTGAAATAAATCTGTGGTTAATGTGCATTCAGGTTTTAAGATCTCAAGCTGGAAGCAGCCAAACCCCAGAGCTCGAGTCAGGCTCGAGCTTCCCTCCTCAGGCAGCGTGACCCTGGTGTTTGGAGTTAATGGAAGAAGGTTGTACCACATTTAGCTGCTCATAGCCGAGATCGAGGAGTGCTAAAACTGAGTGCTGATCATGTGTCCTGGAGATTAAAACTGGGCATAAATAGTGTACAGATTTGGAGGAAGAAATCCTACTCGGGGCAAATGACAAGACTGAGGAATCCTTTTACGAGTGAGTCCCACGGGGATGCTGCAGCGTCCTCAGCCCATTGCCATCACAGAGTTCAGAACAGACACAAACTGGGAACAATTTGGCAAGAACGATAATGGGACCAGTCGGGATCTGTCATCAGCATACTGGGCACTGCAAAAGAGTGATTAAATAGGAAGACACGGGCAATTATCAAAGACTAATTGCTTATTGTTGCTAGAACTATATTTTAAATGTGTTTTTCTTTTTAATTGCTTTTGGAGCGAATAGAGTGTCCTTAATTCAATTCTAAAATGTTTGGGAATGGGAAGTCTGCCAGATTTGGGCAGCTCAGAGGTCTTGTGAAAGCAATTGCCTCTTTCACCAGCCTATATTCATGTCCAGTTTTCCCATCCTGTGCCAACTTTTCTGTTTTCTGGTTCATGCCCCTGTGTTGGCTGAAGGTCTCTGGGTTGTTGGTACTTGCAGGAAGCTGCGATAGCTTGTTCATATCTTTTCCTGTATTTTTCATTCATCACTGTCCAAGGGCCTTGACCCAAAGAGGAGCTGAACTTTTCAGGTCCACAGGGGGTTGGGAGCAGCAGGCTCTGAGTGTAAGGGCAGTTTTTAGGACAGCACTAGCAGTGGCTGACAGGGTGAGATATCTGTGTAATCTGAGCCTGTTACAACACAAACATCTGTGTACCTCTGTGCTCTGGTACTCCTGATTGCAGGGAAATTAAGCAGGGGCTGGATTTGGCTCAGTATTGTGTCAGTGTAACAATGAATGAACGTGAAGATGCTACTCCAAATTCAGATGCTCAGGTTTGGTGCGAGGAGCAGGTCCAAATCACAGACAGAAGGTTTAATACAAGTATCGAGGAGAGTGTTGTGTTATTAAATAACAATTCAGTGTTCTCCTGATGAGAGTGACAGGGAACTCAGTTTTTATATTCATAGAAATATCTTTTGTATGGATTTATTCAGCTCTGAAAGGACTGCAGGACCTTGTCATGGACAAACAAATGCAACCAATGCTGCATCTCTGTGTGCAAATAATTTGCAGGAACAGTTTGGAAAATAAAAGGAAACTGGACTACATTAGGGAGAACAAGTGCAGGGAGGGGAAACAGAAACAGTGTTGAGGTTCATGTTTTAGAGGAAGCACACAGGAAAATCCAAGGATCCTGTTGTCTCAACAGATTGCCACGTGTCACCTGCTCCTCTAAGCAGCCCCAAAAGACAGGTTGAGAAAACTGCTGCTGACTTGACACAGAGCTTGAGGGGAGGGATGGGAAACTTGCTTGTTTGGAGACAGGCAGGATCAGCTTGCTCTGTAGTACAGGCTTTTTCCTCCTTTCTGATCTTTTCTTCCACCTGCATAAAATGTAAGATCACAAATGGACAGAACTGTTCAACCTATTTCTGAATAAATTATTTCAAAAAGAATTCCCTTTTCATTGTTAAGTTCCTTGCAAAATCCTAAACAGATACTCTTGCAAAAAAGGATGAGGAAAAGAAATGAAATATAAAGAAGTTGTTCCAGACACCATGGCTGGCCCTTTCTGTGCTCTTTTAGGACAATTAGAAGCAAAGCTGGCCGGGGCAAACATTTTAATCAGCACTTTAAAATTTTGAACACAGAAAAACTGAATCATTCTGTGAGACCTTCATTGCAGCAAGTCTGGCTTGGGCTCTGGGTTTTTGGCTTTCCTCCAGCAAAGTACCTGATGGACATTGTCTAGAGATGTCAGTGATGCTGTGCTGCTCCTCTCCCCTCCCCAGGCCATGGCTCTCCTGGTTCACAGACTGAGATGAGTAAAATTAGTATTTTGTAACAATTCTAACAGCATAGCAATTGTTGATTGACCAAGTACCCTAACTCTAACTGTAAAACTGGGCAAGACTTGCTTTTCTTGTTTTAAAGACCTCTTTTACCTTGTATTTGAGAGGTATTTAGTCATCTGGGCATCTCATGCCTTGAGTTTTGTTGGCCAACTTGCTTGTGCAAAGCCATTTTTCTTTGACGTGTTTGCTCAAAGTCTTGGCCCAAGGTGGCAGCTGCAGAGGATGGCAGAGGCCAGTGCATGTGCATCAGCTGGGGATTCAGCATCCAATTTGAAAGGAAATATCCAATGGGAATGTCTCCATCCCCTCCCTTGAAAGATGAGCAAAACCACCCTGCCTCTCTCTGCAGCCTGTTTTTAAAAATCAGCTCAAAAATGAGTGAGGAGAGAAAACATTGCTGGAATATGCATTTCCACAGAGATTAAATGTTTTTGTATGCAGCTTTCCAAAATTAAACTTTGGCAGTGGCAAAAACCAAAGACTTTGGGTGTGTGAATGCAATTAGCCATGGCTCAGGACTCTTGACATGCAGGGGAACCAATGAATTGTGAGTTCTTGTATGGAAACTTGACAAAGTAACAAGAACAACTTGCTATGTGTTATATGAGCAGAGTAAATAACACAAAATGTTATTAATGTTTGGGATTCATTTCCAAGAGGCTCCTTTGGGTGATGTAGACAGAAGTGCACCTGGCAGGTGATGGTAAATGATGTTTGTCTTGTGGAATAGTCATTGTCTTCCTGTTGGTAACATTCATTCCCTTTTCTTGAGAGTTCTGCGAACCTGAAAGAAAGACATTATAAGAATACTGATTTATTATTTTAGCATAATGGTCTCTCACAGACTTCCTGTGGTGTCAATAAGCATCACCCATCAGCTGAGCCATTAAGTAGTTTTTCCATCTTGAACATTAATTCACAGAGATCCTAAAAGGCTTGGCAAAGGCTCTCAATGGGAAAGCAAAGCTTTCCAATCACCCTTCTCAGTGGTTGTATCAGCCTCGTCCTCCACCTTCCAAAATGTGTTGGATAACATTTTCTCCCTTGATACAATAATCACTCAGGGAAGGTCCTAGAGAGAAAACAGAGTGGCCCTGTGCCTGTTCATTAATGCGTGTCACAGACAGTGTCTGTCCTTTTTTCATGGCTGTCAGGCATGGCAGGGTAATTTTGGCACCCAAGGATGCCAACACAGTGGGCATTGTAGGTAAATGGACAGGAAAGGGGGTGGGGAGGACAGCATTCTGTTGGCTTATTACATTACTTCAAAAATGATTTAACTTTTAATTAGAAGGAGATTGGGAAATTGCTAGGTCTTTATGCTTTTTTTCCCTCCTGTCAGCCAGATTTTATGCTCCCACTTCTAAAATGCAATTTATATATGCTGTTTGAATTAAACTTGGTCCTTCTAATTTTCTGAAGTGCTGTTTCTCTCTTATCCGAAGCTTTGTAGGATGGAGATTCAGCCACGACTGTCTTCTGTGCTAGTGACTGCATCTTCTGATTCAGAGCTCCTGTATTCCGAAGCCAATAATGATTCACTCTCACAGCAGTGGTGTGAGCAGTCTCAGCTTTTATATGCCATCTGTGTGAGGGAGCTGAATCTGCAGAAACGGGACCCTGTGCACATGGCTTTTCCTCTGCTCACGGATGAAAATATTAAAGCAAATCCGTATGGTCCGTGAGATGTTTTCTGTGTCAGGAAGGGAGTAAAGCTGCCTGTCAAACCAAGCTGTTCTCTCTGATGAAAGGGGGCTGTTTTTAAACACTCCTTTCCATAGTATTTTGCACGCCAGCCATGTGTGCTTTCTCATCTGACATCTCATTGAGATCCTTGGCTCCGGTACTGCAGGAGGGAAGTGTGTTCTGGGAAGGAAGGAAATTATCTCTCAATATGTACACAAACACGTGTGCACACACACACACACTCTTAAATCAATCTAAATGAATTGAAATTTTTTTTTTTTTTAGGGATGCGAAAGAAAATTAATCTGGTTGAGCCAGTCTTAATTGCTTCCCTTTTGTTTGGATTTTCTATTTTCTCATGAAGATATTAGAAAGAAATGCTCTGAGCTATTATTAGATACAAAGGTAGAGACAGAGGGCAAAGGGTTCATTTACAATTCCTACAGCAGACCATTGAAGCTAAAAGGAAAGCTGATATGAAGCTTGGAAATATAGATTCATCCACTAAGCTTAGAGAGCATTTCCAAAGGTTTGTGCTGGCCTGGGGATCTAACCCTTTGTGCAGCTGTAAAAGCCACTGGATGGAGGAAGCAGAAAAAAAAAGTGGGTTTGTTTTTTTTTTCCTTTTTAGTTAATGAAAGGAGTCACCTTGCAGGAGAGGCTGGAAAACATGAACTGATATAAAGTAATGAATTGATATAAATGCATTGGTTTCAAAGGAAGCAACTGGACTTCAGCTCTGTGTCAGGAGGCTGGGAAGCATAAAGGTTCTCCACAGACACACATTCTTTGTGTTTTGAAGGATTTGAGTCAGTTAATCCCTGATAATGGGATACCATTATAACCACTACTTCACCTCCATGATCCTAGGGCAATAGTGGAAGAAGCAATTTGATCATGTTGGGCAGGAGAGCCCAGGGCATTAGAGTGCTCTGTTGCAGAAGAAATCCAATGCTAAAAAGGTTTTCTAGCCCTTCCCTCAAATGCAATGGTGATTATCACTTCCTTTCAGAGAATCACAGAGATTGGCAGGGACCTCTGGAGATCATGGGATCCTACCCCTGTCCAAGCAGGGACACCTGAAGCCACTTGCCAAGGACCATGCCCAGAAGGCTTTTGAGCATCTCCAAGGCTGGAGGCTCCACAACACCCCTGGGCAACCTGTGCCAGCGCTGGGTCACCTTCACAGTGAAAAATGTATTTCCTGATGTCCAGAGGGAAGCTCCTGTGTTTCAGAGTGTGCACATTGCTTCTGCTCCTGCCACCAGGCACCACTGAAAATGGCTCTGTCCTCTTTGCACCCTCCCTCCAGGTGTTCATCTACATTGTTGAGATCCCCTGGAGTCTCCTTCAGGCTGAATAGTCCCAATTCTCACATCCTGTCCCATCCCTTAATCCTCTTCCTGACCCTGCTCTGGAATCTCTTCAGTCTCTTTTGTAATGAGGAGCACAGAACCGAACACAGCACTTCCACCACTGCTTGCCAGTTCTCCAATTGTAAAAAAAAAATTAAAAAAAAAAAAAAAAAAAAGGAAAGTTTTGGAAAAGGGGCTGATCCAACTGGGACACCAACACTGGTTTTGGATAGCTTCAGCTTGAACACAGAAGGGTTTTTTGTGCTCTTTTTGCCATACCTCTTGTATCTGACACTTGCTGCTGCCTTTGGGCAGCATTGGTCAAGGAGGGGTTTTCATTTGGGTACCTCAGCTTTGCTGGCCTGACCTCTGGAATAAATGTTCCTTTCTGAGCCTGTTTCTTCTTTGGCAATAGCTTTTGTTTATTTTTTTCCAGTGGCTGCATTGAGGCTTGTTCAGTTTGCCAGGCTAAAGGGCATCACAAGAACATGCATCATTTTATACTTTTTGTCTAAAGTAACAAAACAAAACTAAGTTAAAAAAAATCACTTTGGTGTAATTTTTTTTCTGTGAAAACTCCTGAAGCATAAAAATAGTGTCTTTCCTTGAAGAGGGGATATTACTAATGTAAATCCAATGCAGAGGAATGATATGATGTATGTCAAAAGGCAAGCAACCGAGGAGGAGCTGGAGTGATGGAAATGCCTCATGGGCATATGAGATTGTGGGGATAGGTATTCACACAAAGGATGCTTTTTTACATGTGCCCAGGGCTTTCTCTTATCTCTGAACATGAACCCATAGTGAAATAGAAATGTTCCTGTATTAATAGTGCATTGGAGATAACCCTCCTCTGAAAAATACCGTAATACTGCACAACTGGGAAGCCTTTCAGAGCAGGGAATTGGACTGGCAATTTCATAGCGTGTTGGTAATGAAACATTTTGGTTCTGTATAAGCAAATGGGCAAGGTTAATGGACACATTACTCCGGCTGTCATTGTCCCAGCAGTAACCAATTTAGAGGCTTTATATTTTCTGCTGTCCCAGTAAGGGAAAGAAAAGTAGAAAGTTAAAAATAGAAATCCCATAGAAATGATTTAAAGTGCAAAGAGTGAACAAGCTTGTTGTACTTTGGTATAATTTTAAAATTCCTTTTTTCCTTATAATCTGGACTTTAATATAGGTATTGCATTGAAAATTCTGCCAGCGTCTGTCCTGCTCCAAAAGCTTACCTCCATACCGAAGGATTTATTCTTGCTGTAACACATGAACATGAGCCTCCAGCCCTGCATCTCTCTGGCTGTTTGTATTGATGGCTCCTGTTTGCATTTCCCTTCACCTGATGCTGTTGATTTGCACAACCATGAGGAATTGTCTGTGGCTTTGGCCTTCAAGGGAGGAGGTTAAAAAATATATTCTGGTGCCTCTGTGCAGATCATAATTGGGTTTTCTTCATAGCTCTTTCAACAGCTATGGACAGATATCAGGCCTTCATGAGCTGTTTTTTTTTTTTTTTTCAAGTAGGTGCCCTACAAACAGCACAGCATTGGGTTTTCTTTCCCAAAATTAACCGTCCCGCAGTCTCAGTTTCGTTGAGGTTACTTTTTCTTGTTGAGTGTCCTGTCAAGATTGATGCAGCTTCTGAAACATTTGTCCATGCTCATGAGGACTTGTTTCCTTGATTTGCAGACATCCTGGTTGACGGCAAGGTCTGTGACTGCGACATCGTGGTGACCTGCCAGGTGGGGGACCCTGTCCCTCTGCAGGTGAAGCTGACCAACCGCAGCAAGCACAGCGTGGGGCCCTTTGCTCTCACCGTGATGCCCTACCAAGATTACCAGAACGGGGTGCACAACTACGACCTGCAGGATGCCATCACCTTTGTGGGCTCCAACACCTTCCACATCGATTCTGTGAGTTGTTCTGTCACGTGTGTCGGGATTTGGAATGATGTGCGTTTGAAAGGGGCTTCGTTACTTCGTTGTGCATTTTAAGGCAGATCAATTTTTGGAAAGCTCCATAATTATGGCAGCTATTGCTAACACTGCTGCTAGGTTCATCTAGAATCATCTCCCTGAATTGATTTAAGGCTGCAATTTCCTATCATGTAAGTGATCAGAGGCAGCAACTTCTGGTCACTCCAGATCTGACAGAATGTGAATGGGTAACCCCAGATTGAATGTTCAATACCATATTGCCAGTCCCTTGAGTCACCCAGTGCAGCCTGCAGTAATAGATTTTAAATAACTTTTCTTTTTTTCCTTAGTCCATAAGCAATACTCCCCAGGCTGAGCCAAGGAACTCAGCAAATCAGTTTTAGTCAGGTCCTGAGGAAACGCAACAGACTGAAAAAAGAAAATGCTCAACGTTAATGGCCAATCTGATGAGCCGGTTCATTTCCTGGATCCTTAGCATACTGTTATAAAACCATAAAGAAATGCTTAAAATGAGGCAAAAGAAAAAAAAAAGATCCCCTATTTAAAACAATTGAGATTATGATTTTTCTCTCAAATTCTTTTGAAAATTCAAGTGTAAGAGCTTTTTGCTTCTAAGGCAAGACACCAAAGTACAGATAATGCTACTCTCTCCCACATCCTTCCTTCCCAAAAATGCAGCAAGAAAATACCTGGAATGAAAACTTGCAGGGAATGCTGAAGAGTGGAATGAACAGCACTTCTGGTAACTCATGAAATAAACATGAAGAAGGGGGTGAATGTTTGGGATAGTGCTTAGGAACTTTGCTTAGGTCAGTTCTTTGGATTGGTAATAAAATGTACCTGTCAAAATTAAATATATAAGTGAACCTTAGTTAGGAAGAAATTAAAGGTTAACCACAGGGATAGTTACCATGAGTATTTTTCAATTACACATTATAGAAGAAAATATTTCTAAAAGCTAATGAGCATGAAATATACTATCAACTAGAATTTTAATGGGGGCTAACTGCATTCTTATGGCTGAATAATTGAAATATGTCAACAGAAATCATCCAGAGATGGTTAGATGGCTTTCTTTGACTCTGTTTCTGACAATGTGGAGTTTTTAATCAGAGTGGTGGTGTTTGGATGCCCAGCTGCCAAAGGGCCTGACCCTCCAGGCTAATGAGGGAAAAGGGAGATGTCAGTGTGATGTATTCTTACCTTCTGATTGAGTCTCCTACGGGGCAAAAAGTCAGGAGGTCACATCTCTGGTGCCTGCCCAGGCAGCCTTCTCATGCGTTACGGTCCCTGCTCTTGCCCCGTTGCTCAGTATTTTGACATTTCTCCTGTAAACACAATCCCCAAGAAGTTAAAAATAGAATTGTTTTCTGCTGCTTGTCCTCCTTTCCATATAAAAAGGTGAAATGCAGAAAATGTTGACTCTCAGACAGGAAATGTTGCATTTCACAGTGTGTAGTGTTGGTACTGCCCAGGCTCCCAGGGAAAATGCTCTGTCATGTTTCTCTGGGGCACAGAGCCCTGAGCATGGAAGGAAATCCTTCCGTGTGTCTCATGTCTGCCAGAGGCCCTTTCTTCCTTCATTATAACTAATTTAGGAACAGAAAATAGATTTCAGAAACTCCCACCTCTTTGGGGGACAAGGAGGAAGTCCTGGTTTGTGCATTTGATGCTTCAGGGAAGAACCACCATGCTCAGAACGGTGGCTATGCTCTGAGTTTGGCCAAAGGTCAGACAGACACTGGTTAAAAAACCAAAGAAGCTTATGGCTGGGTGAGATGAAAGGGAATGAGATTTTCTCTTTTTTAGAAACAAAAGTTGAGATTCTGGACCAGATTCCCTGTTGGTTTTCAACTCCGTGCTGCTGTGTGGGAGCTGTTAAAAATGTCCCTATCATTTTTTTAACCTGAGGTCATGGGCGCTCGATTATTTTTCTTGTTTAATGGAGGTGGCTTGAGGTGCTGCCCTTTCCCAGCTGCTTGTGAAAGATGCTCCCCTCTCCCCCAGCAGACCCAGAGATGCTGCGAGCACTTGTTTTTGTGCAAAGTTTAGCGGAAACTCCACTGGTCAGCAGTTTAAGTTAATTGGGCTGACTTCACAGTGACACTGGCACGGAGGTGCTGACGTGATTTATGGCAGGGCTGCGCTGGGTGGGAGGAAGGATGGAGAACCAAGGATGGTTTGGTGCATCACTGGTGCGTGGTCAAGAACGAGTGGGAGCATCAGGCATTACAACAAGAGCAGACACTTCTCACACCCTGAAAATTCTCTCTGCTGTCGTGCAGAAGCTTCATTATTGGTGCAAAAAAACCCAACAGATCCCTCTGCCTTCCCAAATGTTAGTTTCATATTAAGTTTCATGCTCAAAAATTCACAGTTATTTTTGATTCCAGACTAAAAAGCTTCAAAGCAGTTTCTGCTGTTATCTGGAAGACAGGGGATACATACAGGAATTTTCAGGATGCACATGCTTCTTCTCAGTGTGAATATAAATTGTTGAAAGGGTAAAAGTCAAGCAATTTTGTATTTCTCTTTTTTGTGGCTTGAAGTCCAGGTTAGAAGATCTATCTTGGAAATAATGTAAGGATGCTTATTCACCTCTTTGTGCTTTTACCTCAGTTCAATGCAGCAGCCTGGGTTTGTGTCACAAAATCTCTGCTGGGATATGCTACTTCAAAAAGCAAAGTCTTTTCTGGAAAATTTTAAAGGATATTGAGCTATTTCCATGCATTTTAAATTAGGTAAAATCTTTATTTTTAAGCACACCTTCTAATTTGGCTAGCCTTACTTTTCCCTGTCTGTATTTGACAGAAAAAGTGACTTTCTCCATTACGATTTAAATATTTGACATTTTTTGTTCAATGGGTGATTTTGAAATATGAGTTCACTTGGTGGAACCTACCCATTAAAATACAGTGCATTGATCTATTTTTTTTAATCTCACTTCACAACATAAAGTTTATCTTTAGCTGTATTATTAACGGGTTTTAGTTCTTACCAATGTTTTTTGTTGACTAATTAGTTGGTCAGGCAGAGTTGCTTTTTGCCAAGTTAAAAGCAAAAATATTGTCTTCTGTGGAGATTGCTGTAACTCGCAGCAATTCATCCTTCCTTGTTGTCCCTGCTTGGGCCATTCCTTATTCTCAAACAGGACTTTTTCCTGCGTGTGTTACCATGCACAAGCTCAAGCGATGGGCAGTGGGAGATGAGGAGAAATTCATTAGTGGATGGTCATTTTGAATCAGCTCAGAAGCCATGATGAACATTTGCTCACTTCTGGCAGGTCCTCTGTGGCCCATCTGGAACAAATTATTTTTCTTGGCACTGCTTTATTCACACTGTAAACTCTTTGGGGCAGTGAGCAGGAGCTGGCACCAGCCCTAATCTCCAACTGAGCTCCCTAAGTACTACAGCAGTATAAATAAGTAGTAATTAGTTCTAAGCAATCGCAGTCCCACATGGTAGCCTAAATCAGGGAAGGATTAGGATGCTGCTAGAAACTTAATTTTTCTTCTCTCTTGGTGGAACAAAGGAGTAATGTGGACATTTTTTCCTTGATTTTTGATCATTGTTTTCTGGGGTACAAGCCTCCTGTCTTTGGTTTCCACAGTTTGGTGGAATTTTAGTAAAATCTGTTCTGACTCTGCCTCGACTCAGGAACGTCAGCATCCTGATGAGTGATTCAACAGCATCCCAGGCTGGGACAGTGTACAAGGACATATCTGGGCAGTGACTCTACCAGGACAGCACAAATCCTGGGCATCTCCCCAGTCCTGTGCAGACATCTCCATGCCATAGGCCATCCCATTGACTGTGTTTAGGTGACTCTATTCTGGCTCCGTAGGCTGCCGAGAGAGATCATTCTGTGTTTGCTCCACTGCCTGCATTGACAAGGTATCTTCCTTCTCTGGTGGGAGCTTGGAAACCTTGTCTGCAAAGAGACACCCAAATGTAGGCAGTTTAACCTCAAAATTAGTCCTGTTCCTGGTGTACCAGCTGGGTGGGATGTGACCCTCTGCTGACCTGACTGCTGCTGCTCAATGTCTGCTCTTTTGGGAATGTTTGTAGGCAGCCCCACTGGAGAGGCAGCCTTGCTTTCCAAAGCTGGTTCCTGTTTTGAAGGAAACATCTTGTAACTTCAACAGAGCCACCTGCACCTCAGCAGGGCGAAGTTTTCAAGCTCCTTTTGCTTCTCTGCTTCTTCTCCAAACCTCAAGTGTTGATCCAGTGATGGCACAGCAGATGTGGGCAGAGCCCAAACCATGAATGTGATGTTTGGTGTTGATGCTGATGAGCCTTCCTGCTCGTCAGGGGCCCTGAGCTGTGCTGTTACAGATATTCCTTCAGGGTGCAGCGGGATTAGGAAAAATGGACTGGGAGCTTGAAAAAGCTCAGGGTCCTGAGGAGGCTCCGTTTGCTGTTTGCCTGCACCCACTGCTGGCATTCGTGCCTGTGTCCTCCTCTGGATGCAAGTCCAGTGAGGCAGAAATCAGGCAGGCAGCCCTGGGAGAAGGGGAAGGAAGCGAGGGGCCATGGTTTGATGATGTTCTGCATGTCCAGACGCAGTGCCAGAGGGAAAGAACTTGCACCAGTGAGGAGGGGAGATGCCAAGGACAGGGTCAGGGGAACAGCTGTGGCTGCTCTGATCATCCGCGTGGATGACACGGTGCTGATGTGAGTTTGCTGTAGGTCAGAAGTGCTCAGTGCCCAAACCCAAGGGAGCCTGGGCTCTCCAGCTCTGAGGATGTGGCTGCTTGTGGACAGCCAGGCCCCTGTGCAGGAGCTGCAATTTAGAATCACAGGAATGGTTTGTGTTGGAAGGGATTTTAAAGCTCATCTCATTCCAACCCCCCTGCCGTGGGCAGGGACACCTTACACTGTCCCAGGTTGCTCCAAGCCCCATCCAAGCTGGCCTTAAACACTTCAGGGATGGGCCACCCACAGCTTCTCTGGGCCGCCTGTGCCAGGGCCTCATCACCCTCACAGTGAAGAATTTTTTCCATATATGTAACCTATATTTCCCCTCTTTCAGTTTGTTCCCCATGCTCTTTGTCCTATCACCACAGATCCTGATGAAGAGTCTTCCCCAGCTTCCCTGCAGCCCCTTCAGGCACTGGAATGTGCTGTGAGGTCTCCACTCAACCTTCTCTTCTCCAGGCTGAACAGCCCCAACTTTCTCAGTCTATCTTCATAGGGGAGGTGCTCCAGAACCTTTAGCAACTTCATGCCCTCTCTCTGGGCTTGCTCCAATTTAGGGAGGTTCAGCAAAGCAGCCTTATAGCCCAGGGGACTATACAGGATATATGTCTGCTGGCTAAAGAACCCAGCAGCGAAAATCCAGGAAACATTTAGAACAGGAGAAAATGGAAATAAACAGCTCATTCTCTTCACTTCTGAAAGTTACAGAGAACCTGCCTCATGGAAGGTGGTGGCTGACAGTTTTCAGCTCTCTGGCATATTCTTGAGTTCCCTTCACCCCTGAAATCTTCTCTTAGTCATTTGCCTTTCCCCTCTTCCCCACCATGGCCTCCCCATCATCCTTGTTCTGGCCTTGCCATGCAGTGGCAAGTTGTCCTTCACCAAAGGGTGTCCATAGGCACTTCCCCAGTTCAGACCCCACTGTTCCTGTCCCACTTTACCATATAATAAATTTTTTTATGATGGGGAACTCTCCTGTCTCAGAGCCTCGTCCTCATCCCTTTGCTGTTCCTTGTCCTCACCCCTTTGCTGTCCCCTTGCAGAGGGGACATCACTCCCTCCTGAACCCAGTCAGGACAGGTCAGAGCTTCTGGGGACAGGACCAGAGTTTCTGCTGGGGCTGGGGTTGGCTCTCAGCCTGGCTGAGCAGTGGAGTGTCAGGCTGTCAGTTTGGAGTCCCTGCTGGACTCTGTCGCCTGGGGGACACTGAGGTGTTTGGAGAGGACCAAAGAAAGGCTCATTGCCAGGGAGTGTTCAAGTGAAAAGGAATTACAGGGCTTGATGGCTTCACAGTCCAGAGAGAAGAAAGGAACTGTCAGGTGGTCTTGGCTGAGGGAAGACCAATTCTGAAGAGATGAAGGATTCTTTATTGGGACTTTTCTGCTGGGATGAAGTTGCCTTTTCACAATTTTTGGAGAAATTCTGTCCAATGGAATGGCTTTGTGTTGATTTGCATTTGCTGTAACTTTAACTCAATTCTAAGCATCCTGAAACTGGATTTAACATCTTGTGGAAGCAGATACTAATTCAAACATTATCACATGCTGAACAGTTGTGGGAGTGTTAAAGTTAGAAATTACTGAAGTGTCTTGCTGATATGATGGACTGAGATATATTATTTGTTGTGAAGATATGGATTGTAGATGGATTTGTGATGAAGGAAGATACATAAATGTAGAAACACTGTGAACTCTGTATTTAATTTGGACAAGTTAAATCAGGATGGTTAGTGTTCCTGGGAAGTTTCTTGCTCAATTTTAATTATTACAATGATAGTGAATATTTAAGATTCCTGATTAGAATTTGCAGTCAAATTGTGTCTCAGTAATAAGTGAGAATGAACTTAGGTATTACTAAGCTGTTAAATGGTGTTTAACCGTGTATTTAACATTAATTCAGAGACATGACTTAGAACTTTAATAGAGATGTTGGTAAATGCAGTCCAAGGGGAGATTTAGGGTGATCTCTACCTTAAACAAACTCTGGTTTGGAATCTGTGACTCCTCAAGGTTCATATTCTGTTTTGAGCTGTGCCACAGATTTACTGCATGAGTGAATAACAGGATTTATTTTTTAATGCAGCAGTTTTACCAGAACAGGGACGAGATCTTTACTCCTTTTTGTATGAAAACATTATTAAGATGTGAATCTAGAGTACTCTGAGACCATTTGAAGGAGCTAATGAATTACAAACTGCAATTAATTTGCTTTGTTGATGGTTTATTTATACTGATTTTCACATTCTCTTTGCCAGGTAAAGCCAACCAAAGACTCTGTGTACTTTGGAGCACTTCTCTTCCTCTACACGGGCGATTTCTACCTGAATATCAAATTCCACGAAGACAACTGCAGCAGGGAGCTGCCTCTGTCCTGGCTCTGCCTTCCCAGTGTCCACATCCGTGCCACGGAGCCTGTGGCCCCAGCTCAGCTGTAAATGTGCTGTGTGCTCTTTGATTAACCACAGCACACAGCAGCGCTTGGCACATCCTCTGCCTGACCCCAGCTTGTTTCTGTCCAACCCCAGGCCACAGTCTCTACTTTGGAGGAACAGCTGAACACTTTCTGAATTGGCTGATAGTCATTTGGACAGCTGCTTTAGCTAATTTCAGAGGGAGAGAGATTATAACTATGCTGAAGTTTTCCTCTGTTTCCAGAAAGCCTTTGAAACTACTAATGTATGCATTACACTTCAATATACTCCATTGATATCAGTGGTTTGAAAGGCTCTTGAGGGTTGAATTTAACCATGTGTTTGAAGGTCTTAAATCCAATTTGAATAATCCTGTTTCATCATTTTTCAATAAGATTTGTGTATCTGTATGAAATTCCTGCTGGTTTATGCTGGACCCATGGCATGTTCCCTTGGGGTATAGATCTCTCTTAGACTTGTTCACTGGCTTGTTCTTTTTCATTTGTTTGCTGAATATTTGGTGTCTTTGGTAGTAAATGGCAGTAGTGGTGCTTTTTTAGTGTGTTACTGAAAGTAAGAATAGCAAATGTGCCTCCAGTTATTGTCTCCCTCCCCTGAGCCCAGTGCCACTTGCTCCTGGTAAAGTCACTACCTTTGGTTTGGCAGATCTATGAACTAGAAAGGAGAGAGGGTGAGGAAGAGCAAAAGAGTTTTGTCCTTGAGAGAATAAATAAGCCAACTTTTGGGCTGCCTAAGGCTTGCCTATGAATTTAGGATTTCACAGTTTGTTTTATACAGCCACAGTCACTTGAAACATTTGCAGACACTTAAAGATCCAGCAGAATTAATCAGATGATCATTAATACAACTTTTCATGAGTTTTTGCAAACTCTTCTCATCAGATTTTTCATACTAATATACTGTATTTTAAATGTGTCTGATTTTTTCCTTTTTTTGTTTTCTTTAAAGTTTTTTTTAGAAGTTTAATTTTAGGCAATTAAGGCCGTGGAATTCCTGACTGTAAGAGTAGTTGTTGAATGTACTGATAATTTAGCCTGTTTTTCAGAATAATGTTTTTGTATAGTGAGACATGTTTTTACCCCATGTAGAGCAGGGAGATGTCTTAGCTGTATGATTAATACATTATTTCATGGACCATATGTTTAAAACCTATCTCAGTCTTTTCCTAAATACATAGTTAAATTTGGTGGTGGAATGCTTTTGGGGGTGGATACACCAAGATGTGGCAGGGACACTCCAGTTAGCTCTACATGATTTAAATCTCCATGCACAACCTCTTTGCAGTTTCTTTGTTTCTTTGGAATTCATCCCAACGTGGGCCCCCACGGAATGCCTGTCCTGGCCCTTCCTGCTCAGTTCTGGCTCTCTGCACCACACCTAGGTGTACCTTTACATGTGACTGCTGTTTTCCATCGGAAAGACAGCGCTCAAAACTCCATTCACTGCATGCTTGCAAATGACTGCTCATCCTAAATATATTCCTGACCTGAGGGAACTGTAGCTCTAGCATGGCCGCTGTATTTCCAGTGTATGCAGGGAATTATCTCTAAAAACCTGTTTTGTGGCAGCGTTATCAGTGTTTGTGCTTGAGCTGTGGCTCTGTGCTCAGCCTTGAAAGTGGAAATTTTCAGTCGTGACCTGGTAAAAATCTGAACCCAGCTGAAGATTTCCTTGCAATGATTTACTGCTGTGTCAGGTGCCACTCATGTCCAGTAATAAAACTGTTCCTTGGACTGGCACGGTGACTCTGGGCCAGAGACACCTCTGGAAAGAGGGTCCAACAGCGGAGCTGGGCCTGTTTTTCTGTGCTGGTGGAGCTCTGCTGAACAGAGTGTGCCATGAGGCTGAATTCTCTGTCACTGGATAGGCAATACACAGAAAAATAAGATCCCAGGAGAGCAGGAACTTAACCTGTTCATCTCCATAAGAGCTTGGTTTTGACATGTGTGTCTGTACTATGTTGCACAACACTCTTGCAGCAAAATACAAATTGGGTTTTATTCAGTGTTCCCAGCAGATAATCTGCAAATTCTAGGAATAGAGCTAAGGCTTTGTAAGGACCACATTGCATTTGAAATAAAAATATTGTGAAGTACATGGTGTTGCAGTCAATTTACCCAGCTAAGGGATTATTCTCTAATTAACTTTTGATGTTCTCTGAGAAGATAGGGTCTTGTTCTGTGAAGCCTGTACTGGGATGCAATATTCCTGTGCCTTTTACTTAAAAAGGATCCTGATCCACAGCCTGCTGAAGCTGTTGGAATGGGAACAGGTTTTATTATAACAAAAGCAAGCTGCATATTTTCTAGGTATCCAATATGCCATTATAAATCTGCCAGATGTGCACATAAATTTAAGTTCTTATGTGTGAGCTGACCCTTAAAGGTCTATCTGTTCATTATATAGTAGACTACTCTGTCCCTTGTCAACTTGGATGCTTAGTTGCTTTTGGCATTTATGATATCTTCCCCAATTTTCTCAGACTTCTACTTGTCTTGGAGAGAGAGATAAAACACAAGAAGTTCTTCCATCTGGGGATCATTTTTAACCTGTCCAGAAGGAAGATATTTAAGTGTTAGTGTAATTTGGAGAAGGGTTGAGGGAAAGGTGCATAAAGTCATTGGGGTTGCTGTCAGGATTGGTCCTTGTAGTGCTTGGAAGAAGGATGGTACTTATCTGCTCTCCTTTCCTGGTACTGAAAACTTCTTTTTATTTCTCTGAAACACCCAGCAATTATTTTGAACATGATGAACTGAATGAATATGAATTGTAAATCTGATATGAGCCAGTGGTTGCAATAAATTATTCCTAATTTAAATGGCCATTGCTGAGAGCAGATGTTGATCCCAGATCTGAATGCACTGGAGAAGCATAAGTTCTGTAACTTTAACTGAATAAATACCTGTGTCTTGTTATTGACGCCTCTGCCAGTCTCTTCTGTCTCTAGTTCTTGATTGTGTCCTTGTGTGTTTTTACTGATAATAAGCCATATCTCTTGATGCTGTATTCTGTTTCTGAAAGAATGTGCTTGACCCTGGAAATGAAATTTCAGCTTCACTCAAACTTTCTCTTCGTAGATGAGCTCAGAGGTGGTGAACCATGTCTGCTCCACAGTGTGGCTGCTCTGTTCACTGCCAGCTGAGGGGAAAGGCACTCATGTGAAAGGCAACGAATGGCCTGAAGTTGTGTCAGGGGAGGTTTAGGTTGGATATCAGGAGAAGGTTCTTCCCCCAGAGGGTGTTTGGGCACTGGAACAGCTCCCCAGGGAAGTCGTCACAGCACCAAGCCTGGCAGAGCTCAAGGAGTGTTTGGACAACTCTCTCAGGTGCCTGGTGGGATTGTTGGGGTGGTGCTGTGCAGGGCTGGGAGTTGGACTCGAAGATCCTGGTGGGTCCCTTCCAGCTCAGCAGATTGTGTGACTCTGAAATGCCTCAGAGTCCCCATACTGGTGTTGAGGGTGGTGAGGCCCTGGCAGGGGTTGCCCAGAGAGGTGATGGCTGCCCCAGCTCTGGAAACATTCAAGGTTGGGTTGGACGGGGTTCTGAGCAACCTGATCCAGCTGAGGATGTCCCTGCACATTGCTGGGGGTGTGGAACCAGACCTGTAAATGTTCCTTGCAACCCAAACCATTCCATGATTCTTTCATCCTTTCCTTCCTCTAAGGAACAGCTCAAAGGCTGGAAGGAGGACTATCTTGGAAGGCTGACTGCAAGCACTTAAAAACCATCTGATGCCCAGCCATGTTTGAGCTCCTCCTGTCAAACAATCCTGGGGCTCCTGGGTTTGGATTTCCAATCTAGAAGCTCTTAAGCTTTCCTTAGAGAGAACCAGCTTCAGTCTCCCTTCCTTGAATCCCCTGGCTCTCTTCCTGGCTTTGGGCACTTTGTTTGTCCCTGGATTGGGGCTTTGCATGCATCCTGCTCACACTTCACACTCCAGAGCAGTGCTGGCCGCCAGCTCCCCAGGATGGAATCCTTCTGCAGCTCTGGGCTTGCAGCTCAGCTCTTTGGGCACAGGGGGATTTGAAGGCTTTCATGCAGGGAGCTGTGCAAACACTAGTGCTCTTTTCTTACTACAGAAGACACAAAGATCTGGACAAAATGTTAGTGTCAAGTGTTCCATGATAGGTGTTTCCTTCTGGGGTTAGGTCAGGGTTCTTGGGTTGTTCAGCATCTTCTTAGCCCTTAGTTTCTCATCTCGCTCTTTCCCACCTCATCCTTCCCACTGACTCTTCTACTCACTGCACTTTTCTGCTTTTCTTTCTTTGGTCCTAATGGAAAGGATCAACTTGTTCCTTTCTTCTTTTCCTTCCTCTGCATCTCTGTTAGAGCCCTCCAAACGCTTTCTTCATGTTGGGAAAAAAATTGCTTTGAACCCAATTTCAACTGCTAAACTGGAGTTTGACTCTCATATTCTCTCTTTACAGCATCTTGAGCTGTTTCAGTTGAACAGGATCTTGTCTATTTTGTTGCCATCTGATGCTGCTTTTTGGAAGGATACTTGGGCCACTGCATTCAGGATGCACCAAATCTGTGACACCAGTGGGACTTTGTGTGTGGGTGACATCATTTAATATACATTTCTTGTGCACTGTGCTCCTGATTCAGCAAGATATCCAAGCATGTGCCTAATGTTAAACTCATCAATAGAAACACATCAAGAGGCCTTCTTCTGACAGCTAATTCAGTCACACCTCTCCCTGGCAAATTTGCTAACCCTCTGCCCCAATGTGCAGTCTTCATCTGAACCTGCAATTCATCTGATCTGCAAATTTGACATTGAGGCCCAGGTGCCATTGTGTTGCAAGGGCCATCACCACTGGCTCCCTGGAACCCTGGTACGAGGAGAAGACATCTCACCAAAACCTGGCGCTGTATCTGTGTGAGTCTGGGAGTGCAGAAGATCCTTCCAGGCCAAGATGTGCTCAGTGTGTGTCTGCACCAACCACAGTGATGAGCCTTGGAGGTGTAAATCAGATGCACAGCCTTGCCTGGAAGCCACACTGTCCCCAGTGCTGTCCCCAGTCACTGTGCACCAGGCAAGCAGTGCTCAGCCACCTCCTGCCTGCAGTTGCTGTTCCAAGTGTTTCTCTCCCGAGGGCTGTGCCTGCACATCCTCTCAGCCTCGCCATCTCCACAGCCACAGGAACACTCCTCAGGAGCTGCTCGGAAATCACTTGGCATAAGGGAAGGCATATGTTAGCAATGAGGCAGCACAGCACCATTTCTGTGATGAGGGAGCACTGGATCCTCTGGAGAGAAGAATTTGTCATGGCCCAGCGTTCTCTGATGCCGTGGCTGGAGAAGGGCGATCTCAAACCCTCTTCAGCCTGGGTTCAGCTTGAGCAAAACAATGTAGACTCTGCCAGAGAGAAATCAGGCCAGCTTTTGAAACAGTTTAACAATGAGCATGTTGTTAATGACTGAGAGGATGTCAGCACTAATCTGTATCAGGAACGGGGTCCCTTCTGCTCTCCAGAGTCTGCCCGTGCTCTTACAAACTGGTCCGGGCTGGTGGCTGAAGTGATGCCGTGGTCTGATTCTGACATCTCCACCTCCTTTCCCAGCAGCTCAGATCCAGAGCAGAGATGCCATTCCCTCCCCGTTCCTTTGCCTGATTCACCACTTTGTGTGGCCACAGGAGGCTGAACCCATGCAGTGGGTTTGGGTTTAAAAGGGGAAAGAAAAGGCAGGGGAGTGTTTTCCTTTGGTGTGTTCACATGGGGGTGAGTTGCTGATGTGAAGCTGCATCGCCTCACAGAAAGCTGAGGCTGCAGCATCCCAGACACACCTGCAGAACTTTTGGGGCAGAAAAGGGGTAAATGAGCAGTGGGAGGAAGGGAGGGGAAAAAATGCAGAGGGAAATGGTCCAGGGCTACAGAGACACCTCCACAAGGTGCCCGAAGTTGACTGAGATGAATCAAGGTGAAATGGGTTATGTAACCGCCACAACATTAAAAATAGGTTACGCTGTATATTAAGATTTCATTTATGAATTGTTTATAAAGCATTCATAAATGTTGGATGTGGTAAGCACGTTATGCACACAAATACTTTGTGTCCCAGCATTATCGATGGCCGTGTCCACGGCAGCTGCAGGTATTACAGATGGTTAAATCACAGCTCTGGAGACCAGCAGTTCAATAGCAATACACAATAAATGATTCATCAATCACCTCAGCATGCATCAAGAAATTATGTGCTCTTTCTAAATGGAACCTTAGTATGAAGTGTGACCTTAGGAACTGCGAAACAGGGAACTTTTGCCCCTTTCATCTGTTTTTTTTGTTCCAAAAGAAAACCCCAAACAAAAAAAAAAAAAAAAACAAAAAAAAAAACAAACAAACAAAAAAAAAAACCACCAACACCTCCCCCCACCCTCCCCTCTCAATTCACCAGTTTAATAATGATTGTGCTTTTCCTCACCTCTGGCTTGAGAAAGGCCACAGGCTCCTGAGAATTAAAAAGGGTTTGTGGAGCACATACAGTATTTGGATGTGCTCCCCTCTGCTGAAAATGTGTTTGGTGTGTTTTGGGGTGTGGACTCCAGGAATGCAGAAGGACATCACCCCAGCAGGATGTCACCTTGCCAGCCAGGGTGTCTGCAGGTCCCTGGGGAGACCATGAGAGCACAGGTAATGTGAATGTAAATTAAGCAAAGAGAAGATCAGAAGAGCCAAGAAATAAGACTTGAAAAGGATAATTTAATTTATTAAAATGAACCCTACAGCCAGCTCTGGGCATTTGCTTACATGGAAGATGCCACCAGAGAAGATGCCACCATTGCAGACCCACAGCACGAGGCAGACCAGGTAAGAGTTTCTCCTTCCTTACCATGGCATCCTCTATAAACCTGGAGGAAGGTGTAAAGCCTGCCCATCCCATCCCATCCCATCCCATCCCATCCCATCCCATCCCATCCCATCCCATCCCACCCCATCCCACCCCATCCCACCCCATCCCTCATTCTTGTGCAGAGCTGAGTCCCCCAAGACTCTCTTTATAAGTGGAAGAGAAAGAAGATGCTCTTGTCTCTCCACTCTTGGCTGAAGTCCTGGCCAGGGCTGTGTCTTTGCAACTCTCCTGAGGAGGCCACGGCAAAGACCTGGCCCAGGTCTGTAGTATTTGAATTGTTTATCAACATAAGCCATTTGCATGTGGTGATAGATGGATAATGTGCAGTTAAATTTAGCAGAAAAATAAGACAAAATAGGTGCAAGTGCTTTGGGATATTATTTTCAACGCAAGCTTTGGGTAAATCTACCAAATTTCTCTTTTGTGTAGCTCTCCAAATGTTGCTGCTGTTGGTCTCAAGATAAAATCTTGAAACTAAGATTTTAAGCTTGTCACTGCTGAGGACTCAGGGTCACATAAGCTCTGCTGAGAAAAACAACAGGAGGGATCAGTGATGTTGTTAACACAAACCTCCTTATTTAAAAACACCAGATATGAACAGGAGCCACATGATGAGATGTTGTGGTCTACAGGGCTGACATCTGTGCTTCCCAAAACATCCACAGGGGGAAGGGGACTCTGTAAGGAAACACCCACCCTGTATCAGAAAAGTTTCCAACCTGAAATGCCTGGAGTTTGCCAGTGGCTGTAAAGAAAGGCCAAGGTGATGAGTTGAGATGGAGACATCCACTTACCAGACCAGATGAGAGAAATCAGAACCACAGAATGATCTGGGTTGGAAGGAACCTTAAGGATCTTGTTCCAGCCCTGCTGCCATGGGCAGGGACACCTTTCACCAGACCAGGTTGCTCAGAGCTCCATCCAGCCTGGCCTTCAACATTTCCAGGGATGGGGCAGCCACAGCTTCTCTGGGCATCCTGTTCCAGGGCCTCCCCACCCTCATAGTAAAGAATTTTTTCCTAATGAACAATCTAAACCTATTTTCTCTCAATTTAAAGCTGTGTCCCCTTGTCCTATAAATCCCTGTGTCCTGTCCCATCAAACATGGATGAAGTTAGCAAATGTGCTTAAAAGTTTCAAAGGACCCAGGGAGACAGCACCAACTCTGAGCGCAGGAGACTAATTTTTTTTGAGATCAGGCAGAGCAAACCCCTTTCCCTCTCCATCCAGGGAGCAGTTCCATGGGGTTCAGGTTTGTGCATGGGCTCTTCAGCCGCTGTGGTACAAACATGAGCACTGTGGCTCATTCCCAGTACTTTTCCTTTTCACTCCACACACCATGGCCAGGTGCACAGTGACCTTCCGGGTGAGCAGGGCACCAGGCAGTGTGTCAGCAAGGAGCCACATGATGGGGAAACACAGCTCTCCTGGGGACCACCGATGTGAAACGTCCAGGGGAAGAGGGAAACCTGCTGCAGCTTTATCTCGGCTGTGTGCAGACCTGCTCTGATGAGACCCTCGGCTGAGAGGCTTTTTGAGCTGTTCCCGACTGAGCACAGTCATATTTTCCCTCTCCCTGTTCCCTGCACCCCTGGCTGCGCTGTAGATAAGGCAGCAGTGTTTTGGCAGCTGGGAGGTGATGCTCTATCTGTTTGCACATGCAGGACACTGATGGAAACGTGCCACCCCTCCCATCACTGGGGTCAGTCTGCTCATCATCCCGGGGATATTGCGTGGTTATTTTGGTGGCAGTGCAAAGAGCAGTGATGCTGGGCATAGATCACAGGCCAGGCATGAAAGATGTCTGCCTTCAATACCCGAAAAGCCCCTGCATCAGTCTTGCTCACTGCTCTGTTGTAAGACTTAGTTCCAAACCTCCTTTTCCCCTTGCTTCTTTAAATTTTCAGTTTCAGGGAGGTTTTTTTCTGACATCAGATTTATTTATTTTGTAGTCCCTCATTGTTCTCAGCGCCACTTTTCTGCAAGTAAAAAGTACCATTTTTCCTGTTCAGTCTAACCCTGGGTTTCTGAGTTTGAGGTGCTCAGAGAGAGTCCTGAGTTCTGTGCCAGGATGAAGTCCCCCTCTCTGTCCAAGTGCCTCTCATGGCTTGTCCATCTCCTGCCCTGCTTTGCTGCCTGCCTGATTTCGAGGTTGGGCACTAGTGCACTGTGGGGCTCTTGCCTGTCTGGGCTCTCCCTTCACACCTGGCACATCTGGTTTGAACCTGGACAATACTCTTGCCCTCTCTTCCCTTATCTACCAGTCCTCCTGCTGGCTCCTCACCACCACACAGCTCAGACTGGTTCTGGTGGCCTTAGTGCATGGAGAGGAGGCAGGAGGAGAGGAGGTTTAGGATCACCTTACTATCTCCTGCAAAATCCGTGTTTTGTTGCTTAGTGACAACATCTTTATGCCCAGTCCCAGTGCCACATGTGAAATGCTGAATGTGAAGCTCTGCCATGCAGCAAAGTTAAGCTTTGCTGAATTCACATCTCACTCAGCGCTGGGAATGGGTTCCAAACAGCTCCACTTCCAAACACTTAGGGGCACATCAGGCCCTGGCACTGCAGAAGGGCATAGCCACCCTCCATGGCATCAGAGCAGTGGTGGCTCTCTGGATATGGATTCAGAACATCCCAAATGTTGCTTGTGTCCAGGGGGGTGGGATCTGGGGGCAGATTCCTGCTGCCTAGAAGGACAGAGTTCCTTAGAGCTCTGGAGTGCAAAACGACTTCCTCACACACGTGTAGCTACAGCTTTGCTTACTTTGACCCAAAGTTTATTTTTACTCCACAGTCTTTCCCCGGAGGAAACACTTCAGCAGCTCTTTTTCTCACCTCCACCTGAAGATTAAAAGGCAACTCCTGTTTTCAAACCTCTGTCTTGTGGCTACTATAATTCAGATTAAGAGAGGAGGCTGTGAAGCTGCAGACAATGACAGCCAGGGTGTGTAACAGCCCCAATGACATGAGCAAGGGAGAGCATTGGCCAGCCACCCTCAGCTTGTGCTCGTGGGTCCAACAAAAGGAAGAGAAGAGAAGAGAAGAGAAGAGAAGAGAAGAGAAGAGAAGAGAAGAGAAGAGAAGAGAAGAGAAGAGAAGAGAAGAGAAGAGAAGAGAAGAGAAGAGAAGAGGACTGTTTCAGTTGGAAGGGACCTACAATGCTCATCCAGTCCAACTGCCTGACCATTTCAGGGCTGATCAAAACTGAAAGCATGTCATTAAGGTCATTATCCAAATGACTCTTAAACACTGACAAGCTTGGGGCACTGACCAATTCTCTAGGAAGCTCTTCCAGGGTTTGACTGAACTCTCAGTGAAGAAATACGCCCCCACAAAAACCCCAGGCATTGTGAATTAGGAACAATCAATGACTCAGAATTGGACCAAAATTAAAAGAGGGGCAAAATTCCCTGCCTGTATCAGAGAGAAGGGCTCAGGGACGAGAGCCTGGTTCAATCAAAATGAGGTGACTGCTGTATGAAAATGTGTATTTCATGGGCTACCTGTGACTGACAATGCACCAAATACATTTTGGACAGTCTGCCTTGCTAGTAAACGCTGCCTAATCCATTCAGGGGACTGGAGTGTCTGCGGCAGCCCTGTCTACACCAAACCAATATTCCATTTCTATTTGTTTGATATTGTTTCATACAACGCAGCACAGTCTCAGCTGAAAACTGCATTGCTGTTCTTAGAACAAAAGACCTCTCCTTTTAGGTGAAATATCCATTTGCATTAGGAATGCCCAGGGGACGTGGATACAAGAACATGCTTTATCCACAGGCAAGGCTGAGCAGGGCTCCTGGTAAGCCCCAGCTCATCTGTCTCAGAAAAAAAAATCAAAAAACCAAGTCAGGGCTGTAGCAACACAGTTGGACAGTATTTTATCTGCCATGCTGGGCAGCAAACCTGCTCCTGCAATGGTGCACAGGAGGGCTGTAACAGCGAGAACATACCTCTGGAATGGATTTAGAGATAATAAGAAATCATCTTAATGTGACTGTTGAATGTACAAGGGATCTGGTAATAGTTATCACAGGTACACTTTCATTAACTCCCTTTAATTTAAAAGCTCAGTGTTTGCAGGAATCTTTTACTGGCAAGAAAAAGTGAAATCAAATGAAAAAGAATCCGTCTGAAAAGCAGTGCTGCTGTCTCCCCCAGGAGCTGCAGGGCACAGCCTGGAATCACCTGCACTGATCCCTCTGGCCAGACCCTGCAGCCCTTGGATGGGCCAGATGAGCTCTGCCAGTCCTGCAGGGCATCCCAGTGCCACCCATTCCCCCCGACCCCTTCAGCAGGGCCACCCCAAGCTCGCTGAGCACAAACAGGGCTTGGGTGGGACCTTTCCAGCGAGCAGAACACAAATGACAGTGCCCACCACGTCACCAGAGCTGTGCCTTTTCCCATGTTCCAGGTGAGACTGGGCACAGTCCAGGCTTGCAACAACAGTGCAACTCCACCCAGGAATAACCCATGTGCATACTCGTTGGAAAAAAAATTTAAAAGTTGGTTTAATACCCAAACATAGTATAGTTCTACAGCAAAATATCTAAATTATATAATCAGGATGCAATGTAACTCCCCTGAAAGTTAATAAGCTATTTGATCTACCCAGTGCTCAAATCGGTAAACACACCATGAAAATGAGGGATTTCCAAACAAAAGCCTGTGGCTGAAACTCGTGATGGCTGAGTTCAGGGGAGACAGAGCATTGCTTCAGCACAGGGATGCCCCACTCCCTCCTCCACTCCCCACCCTCACCCCGCAGAGGTTTACACCAAATGCTGGCAGGGAGCGAGGAGCAGAGCTGCCCCAGCTACCTGTTGGTTCACTTTTCAACATCTTGCTGAGCTCTTCTCCTAGTTTTTCTGCGAGCAATTCAGCTGTGTGAAAGCCTTCATACAGATTCAGGCATTTCAGAGAACAAATGTTGGGAAGGCTGTAGGAAATTCTGGTGCAGTGATGGAGAATTCCCACGGCTGCAATAGGAAATGCCTTTATTGGGGGAAGCAGGATGAGGGGTGGGAACACAGAAAGGAAAAAGAGTTGGGTTCAGGAAAGGTTTATTAAAGGAAAATAACCCAACCATTAGATGCTATCTGTGCTGTGAATCATATGCATTTCCAGCTGAGCTTCAGTGGAGTTCCATGCTGCACAGGGAGTATGGTGTAACAGCATTGTGACCTTCAGGTACAGCTGGGGGCTTTGGGGTTAAATGTGCCAAAATTGCTTTGCTTAACCATGCCCCCTGAGCTTGCCCTTGAGACTGCTGTCACAGGAGAATTATGTGAAGCCATAGCTATGGCGTAAACTTAAAGTTTTTATTAATGATCAAATGATCAGATGGAAATTAATCAGTGATTGTGTGAAAATCAGTTGGTGATTAAGCAATAACTGAATGTTAGTTAAGCAGTGATTTAACGAGTTGACAATGATTTGACAAACATTTAACAGTGATTTAGATGATGATTTGAATGATAATTTAGACAGTGATTTGACAATGGTTTTGAAAGTGATTTAAAAAATGGGCCAAAACTCCACTACTTGCTGCACTTTGAATAACTAAGCTGTAGCTGGATTTATATAAATGGTGCTAGCATACAATGTACTTTTAGGCACAATGTGAAATATTGCTTATCTCCTTCTAGATATCAGATGGTGGGTAAGGAGTCTCTCAGCCGTGAGAGGTAGCCCTGAGGAATATCTCTGCTCACCGGGTAGATCAGTGCTGTGCAGCCCACAGCCATGCAGGAGCTAGGGCAGCCCTGAGCTGGGGGATTTCTGCTTTTTGCTTTTAGATGAAGGCACAAGAATTGTGCTGGGTGTCCTATGTCTGTCTTTTTTGTCTTTTATTGACTTTCAGGATGCAATTCAAAATAACCTGCAAGAAGATTTGGCTACGCTGCAGGCTGTTCACAGAAGGATGTGTATGGCTCTTGATATCTTTCAACCTATTCATCCTTCCCCCTGCTGTCCCCACAGGCTGGAGGGACACACAGAAAGTTGGTGTCTTTCCCTGCCCCACCACAGAAGTTTGTAGATGCTTCCAGCTGGGCCCACCTGGAAAAAGCCAAGGGTCCAGGGCTGGGTTTTTTATGGGGTAAACCAGGAATGCAAAGGTTCTTGTAGTTATCATAGGGGAAGAAAATATGTATGTATGAGTGACTTTTGGTGTTTCCTCTGCTGTGCACCCAGGACATCTCCTTGTCCTTGGCTGACCTTCACGTCACCACAAGCTTGAGGAGAAGCCCACAAGTGCTGCAGAGTGGGAAATGAGACTTGAGGAGCTGCTTTTCATAAGAAAGAGTTGAGATCTCTTATTCCTGAAGTGGAGAAGTTGGAATGAAAAGGAATGACCACTATCCATTGTTGTATATCAGTTAGCAGGTAATATCCCAATAAGGGTAATGGTTTCACAACAATGAGGCTGATTGATTGATTGATTGATTGATTCACAGCTAAAACAATTTTTTAATGCTAAAAATGTTGCCTGGAGGAAGAACTTTGCAAGATAGACGGGTCACAAAGTGAACCTCACAATGAGGCATGAAAAAGTGTCCAACACAGTTAATTTGGTCTTCATGTGCTGGAGCCTTCCCAGGGCTGCTCCAGGCATGGTAGCCTGAAGAACACTGCTCTCTCCACTCCAGCACCTGTGTTGTTTTCTTTTCTCTCATTTCTGACTTGTTCACAATCCAGTTTAGCCCCTGGAGGGACAGTGTCCCCTTTGGTTGGGTACCAGGACCCTCTGGGTGCACAGGAGCAAAAGGGACACTGTGTGGAGAGCTGGCAGAGCCCAAGCTGCAGCAGAGCCCAGGCAGAGACCCCCAGCACCTGCAGAACGGGGAGACACCCACTGAGAGCCTCTGGCCTGCAGGCTGAGGATCAGAGCCCACATCCCAGTGGAGAGCAGCTCTGAGGATGCTCCTGTCTCTGTGAAACTCACCCCACCATGGACTGTGACTCCCACAGAGCATCTCAGCCTGGGAAATGGCTGCTCATCCAAACCCTTCTCCCACAACCTCTGATGCTCTGCCCCAGGCTCGGCAGGAACCTCAGAGCTGTGTGCAAATTAAGGTGGAATTAAATCCACCTTCTCTTGCAAGGGGCTCTGTAGGGAGCAGCCACCCCAAGGGTCAGGGTTTGATGCCCCTACACCAAACTCCCTGGCCTCAGATGTATCTGGAAACCCACCCTGTCCCTTGGCACAGCTGGCAGTTCTTTCTGCAGGCAAGGAGAGCTGACAGCCTGGGAAAAGGCTGCGCAGGACTGCATCTCTCTAAATCCTGATTTTTGCAGCAAAAGCATCAGCACTGCCAGAAACTCCTGCGGGATTCAGAGCCATTGAAGGATCACAGGCAATGCAAGTGTCACTGGGTCCTTCTGTGGAAGCTGGAGGGAGCCTGTCCCCGTTCAGGGGGCAGCTGGCACATGGAATTAGTCTGAGCAAGCTGTAAGGGATGTCTCAGCCCTGCAGGGTCTGTGCAGAGCGGCTGGCACGGCTGCCTCAGCCCTGAGTCACACCTGTACTCCACTTTCCAGCACAAGGCATTACATGCAAATGTTCTGAGGCGTTTTTGGCAAGCAGCTTCATATTGGTACCCCCTTTGCCTCTCCCCTTAGCTACAGCACCTTGTGTAACTGAGAAATATGGCATATTTATCCCATTCCTCAGGCTGTCTCTATGCTCTTTCACTGTACCTTGGAAACCAAATTTCTATTCTTGCCAACAAATCACTTTCAGACGAATGGGGGAGTGTGTGGTAGCTTGGATTTATTTTAAATTTTTTTAAAGAAATTTTTTTGCGATCTAAGTAAAGACTTTAGGATCTATTTTTAAAGATTATAACCCCCCCTCCACCCACTGCGCTGCAACAACTGAACACTTTGGCTTGATGAGAATATTAGTAAAGCAGTCACAATCTGTAGGGTGCACTTCTTAAAACTACATTGCATAATGGGAAAAGCATAACACAACAAAATGTGGTGGGGGCTGGGCTTTTCTGTAGTATAGGAACTGAAAAGTCGTGTCTTCAGCCAGGATTGATCACCAACTAATTCACAATAACCCACCCCTTGACCTTTCCTGCTTTTGTCTCCCAGTTATAAATCTATTGATTTTAGAGGTATGCTAGAGCATGGTTAATACAATGTTTTGTGGGAAATGTACCTGCTTACACAATCTCTTTCTCCTCCTTGATATATTTTGGTGTTTAAGGAAACCTATAAGTACAGTAATGGTAATGATACGCCTGTAAGACGATTTGAAAAGTGCGGTTTTACCATTAGAGTCTGGGGGAATTGCATTAGCTCTAATAAAATCCTATAGGACTTCAATGAGGGTAATAACTTTAAAATGTTTTTATTAGCAGCATTGCCAATATCTGTTCTGAGATCTGCAGTGTTAACAAATCAGACGTGAGTAAAAAATTCCGTTTGATTCGGTTGAAGGCTACTGCGCTCAAGGAAAAACACAGCACTTTCTAGATTTTATTGGAAGTCCTTGGGAATTAGCCACCCACCCGGGGTGTAATGAGTGATTAATGCTGGTCATGTGCTATTTATCCCTTAAAATGTAATCACAAGCTGATTATTTTGTGATTTGATTAAGAAGCTGCATGGACTTAGATTCAAAGGAGAACACGTGGAAGAGGAGTTGAAAGACAAAGGTTGCCGCTAGGTAAGGATGTTCTTGGGACCTTGGTATAACCAAATATGTCTGATTAAGATTCAGCTTTTGCAGTGCTTTAGGCTCCTGTGGGCTTGCATCTATCTTGGAAGAACTGGGCTAAGTCGATGAGGATAGATGAGTGAATTTGGCCTTATTCTGCAGATCTTAGTGCAGCTAAAAGCACTTCAGGCCTCGGGAACACCTCGGGGAGGAGGAGAAGAAGAGGTGAAGATTTGATATGATGCTTAAATTTTGAAAAAGAAAGGTGTTCATTGTGAACTGAGCTCCCCTCTTTGAACAACCACTCTGTGAATGCCTTAGGATACCACGAACAGGAAACTTTGGATAATAATTATCATAATCATAATAAATTAATAATGTCCTATGGCTCTGTGCTTTAGCATATAATGAAAGGCATTGAAAGACAGGTACATGTGACTGAGATGGGGCAACAGCCACAGCACCACCAAGTCCTGGGATGGGTGTTTTCCAGGCCACTTCTTGTTTCTGATTTCCTAAACTAATCTGTGCTGGCCTACAAGAGGGCTGAAGCTATCTGTTTGGGGCAAGGTGAAAAAAAGAATGATGTTTTATTTCTTAACAACTTTCTATCTTCTTTCTTGAGTGTTTTTTGTCTTTTTTTTTTTTTTTTTTTTTTTTTTTTGGGTTTTTTTTGGGTTTTCTTGTATATTTTTCTTTTGAGGGCCTGAGATATGACAATGACAACGGATATGCCTTCTCCAGGAGGTGTTGGATGTCAAAGTCTAGGAAGAGTCTTGTGAGAACCAGAAGGTGGTTTTGAATGAGCCACAGAAGAGCCATGAGGCGTAGGTCGGAAAATCTGCTGGCCTTCTGCTGGCAAGTGCAGGGAGAAGAAGAGGAGGCTGTGTCTGTGTACAAATGCAAAACAGTTGATGTGAGAATGGAAGCTTATCCTAATTAACTGAGTGAAAGCAAATCCAATTTGTCTGGCAGCACGTGCGTGTTGAATTCAGTTTGCCTTCTAATGGTTTGGGTTTAACCCTTTTAAAGGACTGTGATCCAGGACAGAATGCCTGGAAGGTGATGGGAGACCTCACCAATGAGGTGTGTGTCCCTATCTCAGGAAAAATTCGGGAAGAAACATAGAAAAAAAGATAGAGGCAAAGAATTCCCTACTTTTTCCTGCTGTGTTTCTTGACTGACTGCCAAGTTTAAAAGATGGTCAATGTTTAGAGGTCTACAGACAGAAAAGAGTTTAGCCCCTTTTAGCTTTGCTGAGATGACATCAAACATGTGCTTGTCCTGCAGGCTGGAGGACAGGAGACAGGGTTTGACAGGCCTTGCAAGTAGATGGTGTTTTAGCCTGAGAGCTTAAAAGGAGGGGAACTTACACAAAAATCAACCTTTTGTGGAGTCCTGCCATTCACAGTTTCTCTAAAAGCACTTTGATTCGGAGGATGTTATTTTGTTGTTTTCTAAGGTGTTTATTCTGAAAGTGGTTCCTCTTGGCTTCCAAAGCATTGTTGGAGATTTTCTTTCAGAACAAATGTCTCCATCTGTTTTTTCCATCTTGAATCCCTTCCCCATCACCACTCCCTTGTCCTCTCCTGTGGTTCCTCCTACCTTCCACTGCTTGCCACCTCTTGGATGCTTTTCCTGCTCTGACAGACACACGGCATCAGCCAAGGGCTTGGCAATGCTTCTCTCCTCGAGCTTTCTTTACGTGTCCCACACTCCCCAAAACATCACTCTCCCATTCTTCTTCTGCCTCACCCTGAGTTCTGTGTGCAGTTTTGGGCACCACAACATAAGAAAGACCCAAAGCCATTGGAGAGTGTCCAAAGGAAGGTAATGAAGATGGTGAAGGGCCTTGAGGGGAAGCTGAGGACACTTGGTCTGCTCACCCTGGAGAAGAGGAGACTGAGGGGAGACCTCATTGCCGTCTGCAAGTTCCTTGTGAGGGGAAGAGGAGGGGCAGGCACTGATTTCTCTCTGGTGACAGTGACAGGATCTGAGGGAACATCTGGAGCTGAGTCAGGGGAGGTTTAGGTTGGATATTAGGAAAAGTTTCTTCCCCCCAGAGGGTGGCTGGGCACTGAACAGGTTGCCCAGGGCAGTGGCCACAGCACCAAGCCTGACAGAGCTCAAGGAGTGTTTGAACAACAAACACAGGCACATGGAGTGATTCTTGGGGTTGTCCTTTGTAAAGTCAGCAGCTGGATGGGATGATTCTTTGGGGCCCTTCCAACTCAGACTATTTTATCATTCCAGGATTCCTGGCCATCCCATTGGCATGCATTTTTCCTCCACTTTCCATTTTTTTAACTCAAGCCATACAGAAATCCATTCTCTTCTCACAGTATGTCCAGTCTTCCCTGGATGCTATAGATGACAGTGACATCTCGAGCTGCACATTTTGCAGGTGCTCCACCCTCAGACCGCTCCTCCTGCGTCAGAGCTGCTTCTTGAATGGAACAGATGCTGCTGCACTGTTGGCTGAGAGGAACGATGCAGGACTTTTTCTCTGCTCCCTGCCAGGTCTAGAGCAGCCCTGTTTTTCCCTCCACCCAAACCCACAAGGGTGGTGATCAAACAAGTCCACGTTTGAGTTTGGCCACTCCTCCCCCCCAGACCCTGTCCTTGCCAAATGACCAGGCCACCACACTGATGCACAGCTTGCAGGTACAGCTTTACCCTAGAGGTTTTTTTACCGCCTCTCTGAAGCTTTTAAGGTAAGAGAGAGTCTGGCTCTCTCAATTTGTGGTGGGAAATGCCTAGAAGAGTTTTGCGTGTCATTGAAATAAATAGAAGGTTAGTTCTCCCTGAAGTGCAAAGGAACACCTTGAAAGAAATATCCCAGGAGATGGTCAGCACGACATCCAGAGGAGAAATGAATCAAATACCCCAAATCTGAGCTGCACTTGGTGTAGTGTGGATTGAGTCCACTTAAGTCTTAAAGGAAGAGCTCAGAATCAAACCAGCTGAGTCTCTCTCCCCCAAGAAATTTCATACAAGCTCTAGATGAGACTGGTTTTGCAATAAACAGGTCACCAGTTCATACCCAGGGTCTCTTTTTTTCCCCCAAAGAATAACATGGGATAAAAACTGCTAACAGTGGCACAGAGAACTCTCCTAACTGGGAAGGAACCCAGCACAGGCTCAGTTACAGCAGGGGCAGGGATTTTTAGGCAATTGTTGCATTTTCTGTGAGATCAAGAGGCTGGTGGAGCATTGCATGGCCCAGCGTGGGAGCTGGGGAAGGTTCTGCAGGGAGCAGGACGTGCTGCTGCTGTGCTGCCTTGGGCTCAGAGGGAGCAGACAGACGCAGGATTTTCAGCCTCTCGTCCCTTTGGCATTGCCCTGTGGGACAGGGTGCTGTGAGATGTGCATTAGTCAGCTGCAGTCAGGGATCCAGGAGAGTGCTGGGATCACTCAAATAAATCCAAAACTGTAACTGAGAACCAGAGAGGGTCTTGCTAGTACTGACTCCTAAATAATGAGGCAGGAGAGTGAAAAGTAAGAAAACAGAGACTCGTTTATTGTTGCTTAAGAGAGAGGAAGGCATGTTCAACATGGACAAATTTTGACTTTTTTTTCATTATTCTTTTTTTCTAAAGCTGGAGAAGCTGTTTCAAAACTATTTCCCTCAGAACTGCAAGATGCTGGAGCAGAGGAGAAGGCTGTAATTTCCAGCAAACCCAACTAAAGAATTATTATCGACAAGGCTCTTCTGGCAGACCATTAAAAAACCCAGCAGCCATTTATTCACTCCGGATATTGTGTGAGATAATGGAGTCAGTGGCTGCACAGACAACTCCTGCCTCATTACTCTGACACCATGCTTAACAGATTCAAAGGAGCAGCTGGTGGAAGTGGGACCAGAGGGTCTGCAGGGACTGGCTGAGGCACAGCCTGGCTGGAGATTCCTGCAGAGCTGTTTGGGCAGCCAGAGACCAAAACCATGGCAGGGGTGGGTGCAGTTAAGGGATAAAAGTGACCCTGGGTTTCTCACTGATGAGAGGATAGAGTTTCTTCTTTCTTCCTTTGAGAAACCAGTTTCTAAGCCATGAGTTGTCTGATCCCCTCCAAATGAAGGTTTAAATTATTTGTAGCATTTCTAGTTACTTTAGCGAACCAAATTCTGTGAAATTTCACGATGGCTTAATTTTATTTTATTTTATTTTATTTTTAAAGTGTGATTTGTTAAGAAAGCCAAGGCCTTTTTTAATTTTCTAGAGGGGAACTCCATTAGGAGATTTTGATGGAAGGTGCTCCTGTGTAAGGACAAGGTTCCTGAGTGATGATCAGGGGAAGAGAGCACACCACCTGTGATGCGTGACCCTAACCCATCTCTGAGCACACAGATTCGATACTGCGCCAACTGAAACTATGGAGAACTCCCATTACTTTCAGTATGGTTCGATTAAATCCCTAAGGAGAATGGTTTGGAGGTAGAAGCAAAGGTTCTTTCCCTTTGAAGCCATCGAAAGGAGTCTGACATGGGCATTTCTCTTCTAAGCCACAGTGCAGGGGACAGTTCAGAACAATAGTGGCTGGATCAGTTGCCCTCTCCTGCATGATCAGGGGGTTCAAGACATGGACAGATAGCCCCAGGGCATCTTCCTGCTCAGATGTCCACACCCTCCTCACCAGAGCCTTTGTTCTCGGCTCAGGGGTGCAATGGAGACATGGCAGGCCATGCATGCTGAATTATCCTCTCATCCTGTGGGTGATCCAATTAAGCCACATTTGAAGAGAACCAGAGAACTTCGTGCTCTGCCTTGCTCTGCATGAAGTCAGCAAGTTAATAATGGACATTGATCTCTAGGGCTGTCGGTCTGTCTGGGGCTGGATGGAAGAGTTTGCAGAGTTTTTTTTCATCACATCATTAGGTTTAATACTGCAAGCAATAAAATTTGTAGCCTGCAGCTGTGAAAACACTAGTTTGAAAGCTATTCTGTTTTATATTTTTGAGAAGTTGCTGCTCTATTTTTTAATATATATTATATGTGTGTTTTTCTCTTAAAAGTTCACTAGTTCTTTCAATTTACTTTTCTCTGATTTTCTGAACTTTTGTATCAATTAGACTATCTTTTCTGCCCCTTCCTTTCATTCCCCCTTCTCTTTTTTCTCCTTTCCCTCCCTTTTGTTGCTAGAGCAACAAAAACCTTCAGAGCAGAGGGAATTTACACAGCAAAGACTGTAAACATACGGTGACACTAAAGTTTTGCCTGTTATTTATGAATATAAAATGAACTCTTCTGGATGCCTACACAGGCATTTTGGGTGTGTCAATCTAATATCCTCTTCCCACTTTCTACGACTGTGATTTCCCAGATCTGTTGGCTTCATTCTACATCCTCAGCCTTGTAAGATCAAAAGAAGAGCCCTCAGCTAGGACTGAGTGACATTATCTAGGAAAGGAGCTGTCACCTTCTGTGGCATGTGCAAGAATATCTCTCTCCTCTTTCTGTTGTATTTCTTTCTTCACCCTGTGTTTACTCTCCAGAGGTCTCTCTGTTTCGTTGGTCCCTACAGCTCCTGAGTCCTGTGGTAGTCAGTAAACCAAATTTTTCCAGGGTTGTTCTTCACCTAAGGTATCAGAGGGACATCAGTGCAAAAGCTGGCCCTGGGCATAGATGTTTTGAAGGCAACAATCATGTAAAACCTTGAGACAATTTTATCAGCCTGTGTCTTTTGCATTAATGAAAGAAGATGCAACACCTGCCCTTCTGCTGTTGTGGGATGGTTATGGTTAAGCACACTGCCAATATTGCCCTGGGTGAGAAAAACCACATTTCTGTCTGAGTTAAGCACAGGCTTGGAAAATAATAACAGGCGTTAAAGTGTGACTAAGCACTTCCAAGGGCTGTTATGCTTGACACTGAATTCAGCTGGTCATGCCCTTAAAGTCCTTTTTAATGTGATTACTGTGTTGCTCATTATTCAGAGGTTTAGAAAAAGCAAAAGCTGTTGTGTACTTATAAAGATAAGTAGCTGCTCAGGTATGTCCTTATTCTTCCTGCACCAGGACCCCTGAAGAACCCTCTCTGTCATGGCCAGATAGGACCCATGGGGTTTAATTAAGGATTCTTTCTCAGAGATGCGTATTTTATAATGAACCACGGTTCATCCAAATCTCTAAGTTTGTGCCCAATTCCATGTGAAGTCAGAAGCTCGTGCTTTCTCTGCGTGACAAAAGACACTCTGGTGCCACAGGCGGGGCAGAGCAGCAGCTGGGGAATTCCAACACAGTCCTGAGTGGCATCGTGTGGTCACTGCTGCCCAGGACAGGACACAGTTGGCAGGAAGTGGCACTGGATCTGTCCCTGCTATTAATGAACAAAAAGAAATCTCTCTCCTGTCTGAGCCGGTGCTGGGCTGGAGAATGAGCCATACAGGAAACATGACTTTAATTTCCTTTTCAATCCCCATGTTCAAATCTCCATGCCTGTGATTCATTACTGCGAAATGACTCTGTTCTACCTTCGTGTGTTGTAAGTGGATTAATACAAGCATTTCACAGATATTGATGCTGACGGCCAGTGCTGAGCACACCTGGGATTCAATTAAAAGCCGAGAGCCTGAGTCACACAAACAGGCTGAGCTCGGAGCCAACCTGTGAGGCTGTGGCTGAGAAACAGCTCCTGAGCATGGAGGAGGTGTGAGCCCTCTGCCAGGGCTGGGGGTGACCTCTGCCAGGGCTGGGGGTGACCTCTGCCAGGGCTGGGGGTGACCTCAGCCTCACCCCATTTTTATCTTGCAAAGTGGAGTTACCACCTCAACACTGGAACATCCCTGGGACTGAGAGCCCAGGCATGTGGGGGGCTGGGGTTGGGAATACTCACTCCTCCCACCCTCTGCCAGGCTTTCCCAAAAGGATAAATGCATTTGGGATGAGCTGCATGGCAAGGTTTGAAGGCGTGTCTTTCGCAAGGGTTTGTCTCCACCTGAATTCACCTTCCAGTGCGAGTGCTGCTGTGGGAGGTGGTGAGAACCAGACCTGTGTGAAAATGCAGGGGCAAACCCATCACAGAATTAATTATAGGATAGGCTGAGTTAGAAGGGACCCACAAAGATCATCGAGTCCAACTCCTGACCCAGCAGAGGACAACCCCAAAAATCACACCATGATTTTAATGAATGGATTTCATTTGGAAGAGTAAAGGAGCTGGGAAACAGAGTTTGCAATGATTGTCTGAGATTATCTCAAGCAATTAAGAGAGGGTTATTTCATCTACCCTGGATAAAGCCAGAAGCACCCTCCTAAACTGGGGCTCCTGTGAGTTAAAGTGCTGGTGGTATTCATGATTTCTCTGCTCTGTGGCACAGGTCCAACATTATTCACAAACTGCAAGCAGCAGAAGTCACTGTGAATTTTTAAACGAATTATCTCCTTTTTTTTTTTTTTTAATGGATTAGGCTGCTTTTGTATACAATGAATTCAGGTTCATTTTCAGCTTGTAGAATGTGAGTTTAAGCTATCACTAACTTCTTTGAATCTGAAGAAATAAGAATAAAACATGACCCTCCATGTCCTCAATGGCTCTAACTGAAGTGAAGTAGATGATTATTTAAGGTTCAGAGTGGGTTAGATATCTCCTGTGTTTTACTGTCAAGTCTCTCTCTCCACCTCTTTTGTACTTTTTCTTCCTCTGCACTCTGGCCAAGCCCTGGGAAAAAAAGACATGCCAAAAATAAAACCAAAAACTTGGATTGTATAGGTTCCCAGCCAAAACAGGGTGAGAGCACTAGAAACCCAGCAGGAAAAGATATTCTCAGAGGCCAAGTGATCTGGATAGTCAACAAAGCTTAGGAATTACTTAGTGACTAATGTTTATTGTCACTATGGATTTTGTTTGTTTGTTTAAAGCTGAAGTGTTTGGTGCAGCCTGGACTGGGCTTATGTTTGTTAATAAGCAGATAAAATTTTCAACAGAGAAACACTGAAAAAAAAAAATCACTGTTGTGGTGTGGCCCTATCCATCTATGATGGATGCAGCCTACAGATCTGCACCTGCTGGGGAATGTTACCATTCCAGCACAATTATTAGTTTTATAACCATTTTTTTTTGCTGTCACTGGGAGCCTCTGGCATTTGTGATCAATCTGTAACAACTTCTAAAATCTGCTTTTTGCATACCCACTGTTTCTACTGGCTCTGTCTAGTTGCTCTGTGCAGAACTGGTGTTGAAAATATTTTAGTCCAGACTGAGCCACCCCAGACCAAGACACAGCCTTTTTTTTTGCAGTAAAAGGCTGGAGCACTTTCTACTGTTGCATTTAACTAGAAGTCACTCTCTCTGTTTTTTTTGTGGCAGAAAATCAATGCCATAATAGCTATTCCTTTTTGGCAAGAGACTGATAGCATTGGCCAGCACCCAGAATAATGCAAGCTGGAGATACAGAGCTCTGCCAATGTACCTTAAATCTCCTGACCTTCAGCATCTCAAGATTTCCAGCCCTGAGAGGAGAGCTTTCGGGAGAAGAGATTGATAATTCTGCCTGGCTGCGAGACAGTGTCCAAGACAGAACTCCAGTGGGAAACTGAAAACCTCCTCTGTGTTGCTGCTTCTTTCACAGTAAGGTAAATAATGGCTGATGCCACGGAAGCCAGGGGAGCTGATTACTGAAACCAGGGCTAAGGACAGCAAAATCAGTGTTCCCAAGCACGTCCTGGCTGCAGGAGCGGCTGCGCTGGCTTTGCTCACCAATGTCAAGGCGAGCACGTGTTTGGGGTGAGTGTTCTGCCCCGGAGATCAGCCTGGTTTTTGGGGAGAGGCTCCTTGTGGATGCTGCTGTGCTGTTCCCATGTGGGCTACCCACTCTGGGCCAGGCTGGCTCGCAGACATTCGGGGTGCTGGGCTCTGTGGCCCTTGCAGGCTGGCACAAGGCTCAGCTGCATTTCAGCTTCTCGTGGCTTCTGGTTGCGCCCCTGGTGCTGCTGTGGCCCTGATTCCCCTGCTGTGCCCAGGTAAACTCTTGCTGCTCCTCAGAATTAACATTTCCCTTCTTGCTGAGCGCCAGGCTTTGCTTCGCTACTCAAAGCACGGCTCTGGGAGCCAAAAGTGCTGACATCTCAGTCTGCCTTGAGCAATGACTTTACCGCATGACCTTGTCCCAGATGCTCTGCCTTTATTTTTCCCTCTGTAAAAATGGGTTTGTGAACTCTCAGGGCTCCACCTTTGCGGGACTGTTTACTAACATGCAGAGCAGTAATTTTTCCCCTTTACTGCTGACTTGACTTGCTTCATGATCTGGAGTGGGCTGCTGGATGTAATGATGCAAAAGAAACGTTGCCCCAAGCTGATCCCCGTAATATAATTCCACCATGAAATGCAGCTTCTGAAGAGATATCAAACACAAGGATTCTTATGCCTGGTTATATCTTTTCACTGCTTCCAGATTTACGCTTGCAGTCCTGTTGTCTACAACACGGCTGCTGCTCTAATCCTTCATGTATTACTTAATCTGAGAAAATTCCTTCCAGGGGATATTTTGTTGTTCATCTGTACGATTTTTTTCTTTGTAGTGAATAAAACCACCCTGGCCACATGCAAACGGGCAGATGAGGAGTGAAGAGATATTGTTATTTCACAGGTCTTAGATCAAGTGCATCCTTTATTACTGTTGAACATGATCTTCTGCATAGTCAAACTGTTGAATTTTGCCAAGAGATTTTTGCATGCTTGTGTATTTTTATATAAATAAAATGAATTTAACTTGATTTTATTTACTGAAAAAAAACCTCAGCATCAGGCAGCATCTCTTCAGACACAAATGTCAGGAAGAAAGGAGAAGCAAGAGTTAAACTAAACTGGAAAGTGACAGTGTACCAGATGCATTGACACTAATGTGCCTCTTTAGAGTTCATGCCTAAAGGCTTTGTGTGCGATGATAAATATATTTGTTTTGGTTGCTGGAGGTGCCCTTAAATTATTAAAAGACAAAACAGAAAAAGGACTTTTCATTTTCTAGCACCATTAACTTGTTTCACTGGCCATGAGAGACTCAAAAAAGGGTTCACTATTGAAGAATCAAGGCTCAGACAGCCCTAAATTCAGTTATAATTTTCAACCTTTTGTTGTATTTCATGTTCCTATCTGTCTAGGCCCTGTTAACAGTGTTGCTTAATCATAAACCCCACAACCTCTGGCTGCTGCAAAAGTCTTTTTATAATAAAAGAGGGAAAATAGGACATTTTCAATATTTCTTTCTATTGATTTTGTGTATGTGGGAGAAGAGAAAGGGAAAGAAAAAATACGCCATTGTGATAATATAATAATGCAGTACCAGTATAATTTTAGCCAAAAGGAAAATGTTAAAGGGGAAAAACTTCTGGCTCTGTGGAGTTCTTTGACATAGTCAAGGACATATTTAGGGCTAAACTTTTGAAAGTGGAGATTCACCTCCATCAAGAGCTACTTTTTATCTATTCAGGCTGCATTTTGGCTGCTGTTGCCTGCTCATTTAACCTGTTGCTCCCTCCGTAGCTTTCCAGATCACAGAGCTCTTTAACAAGGCGAGACCTCACCTCGAGCTTGTGGAGGTCCATAATTACATTGGGGTTTTTTTTCCCAAATTAAAGAGAAGCCATTTGGTTTCATGCTGCAGATCCTCTTGGCATTCCTCTGTGGTACTCAGGGCTCGTGGCTCAGCTCAGCCTGGCCGTGGTCAGTGTGAGGAATGACTCTGTCAGCCCCACATGTCCTGCACCCACAGGACTAATGTTGATGAGTAAATATCAAGCTTTAGGTCCCTCAATTCTGAAAAGAGTAGCTTTTTGGGAAAAAAAAAAAAAAAAAAAAAAAAAAGAAAGAAAAAGTTGTTCTATTCACTAATTACCATGGAAAACATGGTGAGGTACAACATTGTGAGACAGGTAACACCTGCCCAGGCTCAGTTAGTAACTGCCTCAGGGTCTGTTTCTTACAGTACCATCCTGACTGATGCCAAAAAAGGGACAATATTCCACACCAAGACATGCCCTTCTGGAGGAAAACCAAATAAATCAGATGCATCTGCTCTCATGACTTCTGTGCAATGAAGAAGGATGAATCTATACAACTGAATGCCACACAGAGTGACCCAGAGGACTCAGTATCCCTGCAGTCATACTTATTTTGATACCAGCCCCTGCCTACCCATCCTGAAATGAGAAGCTTTACCGGGGCTGAATAAAACTAAAGACAGCAGTTCCCTCAGTGGGTTCAACTCTAAGTAAAGTCTCCCACAAACTTTCAAGAAGCTGGCTTTTCCACAGTAAACTCTATTTATTTATTTTTAAAAACTATGCTCTTTCAGACTAAGGAAGATTCTTAATTGTGATAACCCATAGTGATCTTTATCCCATTAAGTACATAATAAAAACATCTTCCTTGTTAGTGGTTTGCTCAGCATACAATGTTTTTAAATATCAAGTCCCATTCATTTCACAGGCAGTGGAACAAGGCTTTAAAGGTGCTGCAAAAGAAAACCTGGGCAATCAAATGTAGATACACTTGGATGCAATTACAGCAGCAAGTGATTGTGTACAGTAAATCTTTGTTTAACCTAAGCCATGCAATCACCTTCTGTACCCTTTCCAGTATCTTATTATTAACCTCTTGTCTATGGAAAAGCCCCTCTGAAAATGAAGGAGCAAGCGAGAGCAGTTTTAATGCGGGGCTTTAAATCTTAGCTGGGTTTCTATTTGGGAGCAAGCGCAGTCAGAGCTCTCAGTGCAGCCCATGAGGCTTCCCAGCACTATCACTCCTACATGAGCCCTCTTTTTGAAAGTTTTTCCAGATTTTCATACAACCATGGAGTAATTTTAACTGCCTTGACGGAAATATTCTGTCTGCTTATTTATGAGATATTTCTTTCTGTTTTGTTGTTTGGTTTTGGTTCTTTTTACTATTATTTTGTTGGTTGGTTTGAGTTTGTTTGGTTGTTTTTTTTTTTAAATATTATTTCTTTCCCCAAAAACCTCTGCCTTAATTTCGGCAAAAATTATTTGTCTGTAAGGTGTAACAAGGAAATGGAAAAACTGCTTGCTTTGCCCCGTTTCCTGGGATTTGGTGGGAAGTGGAGCATCCAGATGTTCCACAGCAGACACGATGTCCCCCTTGTGCCAGGAATGTGCCTTCTGCTGCTCCTATTAAAATTCATCCCCATTAATTTTAATTATTAGCTGCTGAAATATCTGTTTGCACATCCTCAGGAGGGATGTGTTGGAGTCTGCCTGCTGCGATGCCACCCACCCTGAGCGCGCTCTGCTCCCACACTGGGTGTACAACTCCCTAAAACACACATGGCTAAACATCTTAATCTGCATTTCAGCCATCTGCATCCCCACCTGAGCAAGCCCCACGTCCCCTGAAGGTAGCCCAGAGCTGATCCATGGGGTCAATAGAGCTCAGGATATGATACATTTCACCATCTTTGGTAAAATGATCATATTTTGTTGGAGATATCCTGAGCCCTGAGCTCTCCACGGGAAGTCAAACATTTGGGTGCAAAATTCTGCACTGTGGACAGGAAAAGTTAGTGGAGATGAATTTTGTCTGAAGTAACTGATTAGTCCAGCACTGAAGGGATAGAGCAGAAATGTGTCCTGGGAATATGTCACGATGAAATGTTTAGAAGGAGAAATTTCTTGCCTGAACATTTGTTTAGCATCATTTCCAGGTGGAATTTTTGACACTATTCCTTCCCAAATTAACTCAAGCTACTAGGGACTTCAGGCCAATTCCAGCTTTGCTAATGGAATAAGCAAAAGAAGACAGAACCTGCAAACCTACGAGAGCATCAAGCTAGCCAGATGCAGTGAAGTGCCAGTGGAAAATTTCTATTGTGCAAGGATTAAGAGAAAAATATACAATACTATATAAACTGACACTTTTAAACAGAGACTCATATTTCTGTGATAGAACAAATTTCTCAAAAATAGAGAATGTATTTTTTAAAAGAAGGGCTAAGAGTTTAAATATTTGGAGAATACTCATGGAAATTGCTTCTAGGGGGAAATACAAGACTTAGACTCACATAAACTCAAATGGGATTGCTTACTGTTAAAATAAATGTCTAACAGGAACATGAAAACCAAATTCAAATATCAGTTTATGTTGTAACTCTGGACTTGTTAGATTCAAATTCTGCCGATGCTCTGACCTAATAGTCTTGTTAAATTAACTTGGATGTGCCTTATTAACAGCAGGAAAGCCTGCAGGTAGTCATTCTCTGCATATGCACTGAGCTTCCCCTCCCCATCTGCTCTCATGATGGACATTGCCCAGCGCTCAAAAAGCTGAAATGGCTCTCCAGAGGTAAATGGTGAAGAACCAATAGTGCCTCAAGACTCTACATTGTCCTTTCTCCCAAGCCTGGTAAGTTAAATTTAGTTCCTTCCCCAGTTTTTATCCCTCTGTGGGTTCCAGGAAGAGTTAAGCATGAGGATGGTCCACTCTTCTCCAACGGGCAGGAAAGCAAGAACTACTAAATGCTGTTTATTTAGAGGGGGACACACTTCTACCCCTCAGCACAAGAAATAGCTGTTATTGGATATTCCACTCCAAAATCCAATGAAAGAGCAAAGGACAGCCAATCCACAGAGATACTTCCTAAAAATCTGCCAAGGATGACAATAAAAAATGGGCAGTTCTGTGAATTTGTAAGAGACTGAGGATGCAGATGCACAACCAGAAAATTCTCTGGTCTCCTGATACGTGGCTTGTGCTCTCCTCTGCTCTTGGTTTTCATCTGTCTGCATTTCAGTGCTGGGGGAGCTGAGCTCTCCATGAGCAGTGAGAGCCCAGGAGAGATCTCTGCCACCAGACAGTGACCACAGTGGTGACTTCTGCTGCAGCCTCTGTGAGCTGCTGACCCAGAAACTTCTCAGCTGTTTGTGAGCTACTGCACCTGAGAAATGTCCATCCCTGGTGCTGCTGGAGTCTGTTTGCTGCTACAGCCCTTAGTGGGGTGCGGCATTGCTCTGCTGTGTGTTCCACCAGCCCCGACTGCCAAAGGAACCGAGGGCAAGGCTTTGCTCCTGCTCCTTCTTTCCTTTAGGCGGGCTGGGAGGGAAACAGTGCTCAGTTGTGAATGAATGCTGTGTGCAGATGCTGGGCTTTGCCAGTGCCTTCAAGATCTCCACAGTTTGCCCTAAAAAAACATTTGGAAAGGTTTGACTTAGGATTCAGTAGCACTGGCCAGTTCTAGGCATTTCCAGCAGCCTCAGCAGGGTCATCAGTAGCTGTATAACCTTTGTCATTTGAATATTGCTGCTCATAATGATGCAATCAATCATCGTGGCTATGAGAGCTTGTGTAGGGTGTCAAGGAAGGAAGGGAAAATATCTGCTCATGCACTTTATTTTGAGGTCCTTTCATCCATGGCAGCGTAAGCTTGGAAGCTTGAGGAAGTCAAGACTGAAATGAACTGCTGCAAATGCTGGAAGATCTCATTTGTTGGTCACCATGAGTGAAAGATGTCTCAGACTTCTGCTCTTTGCTGCACTTGCCTGCTCTCAGATTCACAGGTAGAGGTGAAGATTGTTTATTTGTAAAGCTGAAAAAAATATCCTGAGGAGTTTCAGGGAAAGAAAAGTATTAGTTTTGACATGGTTTCTAAGCTGGGAGACTTTGCAACCTGATTTAAATATGCTGCTCAGTGAGTGGAGTGAAGAATAGGAGGAGGGTTGAAGAAATCAGAATCCGTGGTGAGTTAGTCTGGTGTTTGTGTGTGTGTATCTGTGCTATGCCTTCTTTTCCATCCCTGAAAGAAGCTTTCAAATCTATTGAATTTGGCTAATCCAGGATGTATTGTTCCTGCCTTTTGAAAAGGGGAGACAGTGTTGTCCATGCCCAGAACAAGATATTTCATTTGAAATTAAAAATAATTGTTTCTTTTCCATTCACAAGGAAATTACCTTAAAATGTATCCTCTTCTCTCCCCTACCTGTCACTTGATCTTTCCTGTAGTTCTTTCTACAGTTTACTGCACTTCCACACTCCAAACTTTTCCTCATTACTTCAGTGTCCATCTGATTTCCCTATACCTCCTTTATCTTCCTTTTTCCCACCCCACTAGCAACATCCTTCCCTAGCTCCTCTCACACGTTTTTCACAGAGTTCACAAGTCTCCACAATCCTCACAACACTGTGTCCTCGCTGGTGTTTTCTGACAGGGATTTTTTACACGTCACTATGAAAACCATCAGGAGATGGCAACCACCCTACAGGTGTGAGCAGGTGTGTTTTCTTGGGAAATGTAATTCAGATCCAAACTGCCAGCATAGCAACAAAATAAAAAGCAACCCAAGCTGAATGTCTGACATCCACACAGTAAAATGTGTCTGTAGACTCACCTCATACATTGCCGTTTGTGGATCAAGTGCCCCAGGTGGTTCAGTTCTTTTGGTTCAGTTTCACCTAAAATGAAATGAATTTCAGGGGCAATTCCATCCTGTGTAGGGAAGTGCAACAAGTGTGACTGAGAAATTCCCTTCCAAGGCAAATCCTGATCTACACTACAACTCTAATGTGGACAAATCCAGTATGTCCATCTTGACTACTCTAGTAGAAAGGTGATAGTCTTCAGTTATTTTATTATAAAAGACATAGTAAAATGTGTTATAGGTCAGTCCTGAAGGTTTCAAGGAGCTGTAACTGCTGGATCATGTCTTTCAAAATGATAAGAGTTTCTCTTGGGAATATATTAGGAAGGTCTCTCTTCTGTTTTCAAATTCAGGTGTCTTGTGGCCTGATGTTTCCCCACTTAGATAATCTTGTGACCGCTCACATTTTTATGAGAATTGATACCTTCAGGTTCGTGAATCCCCAAACCTTTCAAACCTGGAGCCAGATAAGCTTCAGGATTCAGTCTGTTCATCCCAGTGTCTTGGTTTTTAGGACAGAAGCAGCCAAACAGAGCTGCTGAGGACATTTGCTGAGCTCTCAGCTTCCCTTTAGCTCCCTACCATCACTGATTTGGGACATGACAGTGATCGTCCTCTGTCTCTCATCTTGGTGAGCTCTGCCTTGTGAACAACCTAGAGGATCCAGAAGTGAACTGTGAGCTAAGTTATCTTCTGATGGCTCATCTACCCTCCCCAACCCATTTGTGAAAGGGAATTTTTGCAAAAATTTTGTAAAAATTTCTGAACGTAATTCTCTGCAGTCAAAAAGCTCTCTCAGAAGCTTTGCAGAGATGTTACCTTGAGAAGGAGGAAGAGCTTGACCTGACCAGCTTGGCTTTATCCTTGAATGTACCATACCAGTGAGGAGAAGGGGTTCTCTTGATGCCTAAAAGAGAAGCCAAAACAAATTAGGAGTATAAAATGCGGACAAATTTATTCGAGGCCTTCAAGGTACATTCGGGCAAGCGAACGTCTCCCTTGAGGGACTACACCCAAAATGGACGACCGGTCACAAGCTCTTCACCTTTTACAAGTTCTGTCCCATTAGCATATTGGCCCCTAATTCTCTAATCGTACCCTCCGGTGACGATGTTCACTACCCCAGGCCTGCCCCCCTCCATCTTACAGTTGTTTACATCTTTCAGGCCCCAAGGCAATGAATATGTCCTTGAATCTGTGTTCAGAGAGCCTTGTTTTGGCTAAAGGTGCTGGGAACAGAGCATGTTAGTACTTTGTAAGAAGCACTAAACTGCAGCAAGTTACAGGTGCATTAAGAGGAAAAAAAACTAGAAATATTCAAAGGCATCACTCTCCAGCTAGGTGGGAAATTGCAGCTCTGGAGAAAGTCACCACATCACTTTTTTCCCTGCCATTCAAGTGGGCAGAAAAGATCTGCATAACTACTAAGCCTTGCAGCTACCAATGTACTCATAGGGTTATTTTCCAACCTAGGAAGTCCAGTTAGGTGGAAAATATTCCTTTGATTTATGACCCTGAGGTAGTCAGCTCATAAATTAATGTTTGCATTGGCAGCTTCAGTATGTGCCTTTTGCATCTGAAGGCTGTGGGTAGCAGAGAGTGACAGGAAGGCATCAGACTAAGATGTGTAAAACATACAGAAATAGTGTTTATTTTCCGTGTCTCAAGTGAGAAGGCATTTCACTATGAGTGTTATACCGTGGCTCTTTAAATGCTTTATTATTTGCAGACATGACTGGGAAATTATCGAAAGCAAGATTTCTGGGTGACAGGAGTGGGCGAGGAGAGGTAAACAATGAAGAACAATGCAGTTAGACACAGAAGGTCTTAGATCGTTTAAGTAATTGGGCAAAAAGGTGACAAATCCTGTTCAGTACAGATAAATGTAGAATAATGACTCCTGGAGCAAAGAAAATAAAGACAGAAAATGTTAATCAGGAGACTGCAGCAACTTACTGACTAGCAAAGAGATCTGGGGAGCTAATGGAGAGAAATCTCCTTAATGATTGGGATATAACTGCTCCTGAATGGGTGGAGTCCAATGGAATGAGAAAAGGGTCAAGATTTTAATTTTTCATAGACATTGAACTCTCTTAGGTTATCTTGTCCATCCTCTTGCATCAGCTCAGAGACAATTCTTTCTGCAAAGAACCCTATTATGTTGAATTATGAGGACTGTCAAGGTGATTTATAAGATAAATTTAGTTAGTGTGAACATTTTTGCTAGCCAACACAAAAAAGAGAATGTTTTGGATGAGATTCTGACCTCACTGACACAGATGTAAATAAAACCACCTGTAAAATTTTCAGCAGAATCTCTCATGCTCTATAGGGGTAAATACACACTTTTTCTTCCAGCTGGAATTTTACTGCAGGCTTTGCAATACCGGGAAATGGGGAAGGGTTTCTAAGGATTTTAGCTACAGCTGAGACAATGCAGAATCTGGTGGAGATGGGTTTTCCTCCTGGGAAATTCATCAGGCCTGTGAAGCCCAGGCTGACTTAAGGCTGTTGATTGGAATCCCACTTCACCTCTTTGACGGCTGCTGCCTGGTGATTCTGATCAGATGTTGATGTGAATAAAAGGTTATCTGCTCTCTCAGCAGGCTCACTGACTTCAGAGGATACTGCTGGAGAGTGAAAAGAGTAGGAGTTGACTCTTGCAGTAAGTATATAAACATGAAAGGCAAGGATCCAAGCCCAAAATTATGAGCCCAAAACCTCGTGTTCAGCTCACCCTAGAAACATACACATCCATCAGTGCTTCTTTGACAGCAATGCTTTCTTCTGGAAAGGAGCAGGTTCTGCTCTGTTCTTGTTCTCTGCTGCTGGAATCGGCACCAAAGTCCATCTGGGATCCAGATCTGGTTGTGATCTTCCTCCAAGAGCTTATCACACACTTTACATTCACCAGGCCCTGAAGCAGTGAGAGGAACCCAGAGCTCCCTTTCGCATGAGCTCAGAGCAGAGCTGTCCTCTTGTGCTTTTCCACAACGGCTCAATGAAGATTGTGGACAAAGGGAAAAGACCTCTCCTTCTGAAGTTATAGTTTCGGACGTGGGCACGGAACCTCTTGCTTTGAGGAAAACACTGCTCCCAACACCTCTGTTAAAGAACATGACACCTGTGAGAGCTACAGCTTTGCTCTAAAGTGGAAAGAGCCCCTGCTCATGGCTTTTGGATGAGGGACTATGTAACTTCTTCAGGAAGGGTTTGCGGGCTTTGAGGAGCCCCCCACTACCCTGTGCTGGGTGAAAGGCCAGTGAAAACAGGGAATCAGTGCTGGTTGCTGGATCTGGGATCCTGCAAACCAGGCAAGTATTTTGTTGCCGAAATATTTCCATGAAAAATCCCAAGATCTACAAGTAACCTTAGTGCAGAATTAACAGGGCAATCTAATCAGAGCACTGTCATTTTGTTAATTCAGCCTTGGAGAAACTTACCTCTAGGTAAGAAATAGCTGCAATATCCTTTTTTCATGTCAGTGAGGTGCAAATTCATCTGCACCATTTGCCTCTGCCAGTTCTTATTTCCAAACCTTGCTGAGGCACCAGAAATTGCTTATGCTGTTAAACACCGGCAATTTAAGATGCTAGCACTCAATTGGAACTTGAGATGTTAATTAAAAGTTTGATTTTGTAATCTCCAGGGCTTTTTTGATCTTCTTTTTGCATCAGTTTGGACTGTACTTCTGAGGCAGTAAAGCTGAAGCTGGGTGAGGTAGAAATGAGCAATGCAGGGTGGGATGGAAGCAGGATGGCTGTGCCACACATGTCACGCTGTGATGGGCCCAAATCAGCTCCCTTTGTACAAAGAGGACCATTTTGGCAGTGATTTTTGAAGAGATGGACATGGAAAGTGGAGAAGAGATGTGGAAATTGGAGACAAACCTTTGATCCTCTGCAAGCTTTTTCCATTGCAAAGGTAATTCTGTTTTCATATCACTGTCTATGAAACATAGCCACACAGAAAGAACATGTATATGGAACCCTTGCCCATCTCCCAGGGGCAGGATACTGAAAAATGCATTAAAACTCTCTACTTTTGATAGCTCGGCCTTGGGAGCTGTTATGATCCACCCCTAAAGGTGAGAGTAACCCTTGTTCTCTCTTCTTAAAAGATTCCTTGAGGTGGATTAGAGTGAAACAACACTGAATGATTGGTGCTTGTAAATTTTATAAATATATATGTGTGTGGGGGGGGGTGGGTATTTTAGAACAATTTGGTTGCAATGAAAATCAGTTATGTAGCCATTTTGGTTATTATTATCCATAGTAATATTGCAATATAAAAGCACAAAAATATCACTTAGTATATATAAGGGAAAGAAAGAGAAGGAAAGGAAAAGAGAAGAAAGGTCTCACAACCCATGGACCTCACAAGGAGACTTGGTTGTTGCAGTTTCAATGCCTGTTGGTCAAAGTGATGATCACATTCCTGATCTGTCGGAGGTGGGGAAAACCCAGGGATCACCAGAGTTCTGTCTGTGGCCTGAGGTGAGGCTGTGTGCTCACCCTCTGCACCTCTGCACATCAGTGGCTTCCCCCTGATTTTTGAGCCCTCAACATTCCAGTCTCTCTCAGGAGCCTTCAAAGCACTTGGGAGAGATTTTTGAGACTTAATTCCTTTCTTTTAAGAGATGTGCTCTTTCTGTAAAATGTGTTGTTCAGGGGGAGACATTAGACTCAGCTGAAACTACATGCAACTCTGATGTTTTTTGAAAAATAATTTTCTGTCTGATGAGTTACTGACTTTCTGGAGCAGTGCCAACAAAATTCTATTTTATTTATTATTCTTATTTTCTTTCCGAGCTGGGGTTACTGTCAGTGTCTACAAAAGCTGCTAATAAGCCTCTGCAACAATTTTTTTCCTTCTGAGGCCTTATTCACAAGGCCTTTGAAAAATGTGACATCATATTGGCTTTTCAACATATAAATGAAATGTTTTTTGCTGCTCTTTGATCTGTTATAGTTTCCAAATGCCTTTATATTTTTATCAAATGGATGCCAGTGTTCAGCTACATGATTATCAGGTAGTCATTTAACCTTTCTGACACACCAAAATGTCAAATGCTTCACAATGCCTTTTTGAATACAAAAGGCTACAGAAGTTTCTTCTAAATTCTGACGTGTCTTAACAACTCTGAGTTTCTGTTGTTTTAAATACTAAATATGGCTTTAAAATGAAATCCTGCCCTGCATAGAACTTGTCAAAAAATCATATAATCATTGAATTGTTTGTGTTGGTAGGGACCTTAACGATCATCTATTTCCTACCCCCCTTGCCATGGGACACTTTCCACTATCCCAGTTTGCCCAGAGCCCCATCCAACCTGGCCTTGAACACTTCCAGGGGTGGGCACCCACAACTTTTCTGGGCAACCTGTACCACTTCATCACCATCCTCTGGATAAAGAACTTCCTGAAATCTAATTTAAACCTACTCTCTTTCAGTTTTAAGCCATTCCCCCTTGTCAGTCACTCCATGCCCTTGTAAAAGGTCCCTCTCCATCTTTTTTGTCAGCTTCCTTCAGGTACTGGAAGGCTGCCATTAGGTCCCCCCAAAGCCTTCTCTTTTCCAGGCTGAGCAATCCCAATTCTCTCAGCCTTTCCTCATGGCAGAGCTGCTCCATCCCTCTGATCATCCTGGTGGCCTCTGGACTCACTCCAACAGCTCCATGTCCTGACAGGGAGCATGAACACATTAGGAACCTTGGGTTTCTGTGAGTATGGGGGATAACCTGATCCGATGAAAGAAATTGAGAAATTCTGCACGAGACTGTTGTTATTTATCATCTTGTCCATCAATGAATCCTGTCTACAGTGCTGCAGGTAACATTCCTCCTTTCAGAGGTGAGGTCCTGACACAAACATAATTGCCAGTACATGGTGATATTCATATAGTCACATCAAGATCGTATCCCACCAGCTCAGACCCTGGATTAATGTCACTTGAGAAAGAAATTCCACATCTGAAGTGCACAATAAGATTCTTCCGAAAAAAAAAGGAAAAATAAAAGTCTGATACGTCTCTGTGGGATGATATACTGTGCTGAGGGAGCAGGACAAAAAGGGAATTGAATACACAGGGATACACACGATAGCAATTTCTGTAGGATCGATGTGTGCCATGGGGCGTATTTTACTGCAAACAAAAAATGAATTTCCAGCAAGTAACTACTGGGGCAGTTCTGTAGAGGAAGAATGGTGTCCTTTCACTTTAATTTTTTTCAGTCATGAGTGGCTATCTTTCCAAAAGTATTGCTTATTTCAAAGAGGAAGGAGAAACTCAGTGCAATGTTTGCTGGTTGGAAATGATGATCGTTGGTTACAGTAGTCCCCTCTCAACTTGAAACTCCTGAGTGAGGTCCTGGTTTCACTAGAACAGACGGGGATGGGATTTTACCACATCAACTGATGCCTTTTACATCCAGAATATTTATACATATATCTGTATTTTATATTGAACCAAAATTTGAAATGCAGTTAATTTGGTTTTTATGACTCAGTATGGGGAGAAGTCTAGAATCAGCTGCAAGAGGCGAGTACAACTAGTATTTGATGGAAAGTTGTCTGGTATAATCACAGATGAATAAAGATAGAAGTTGCTGAAATGCTGGAGTTGAGTCAGAGAGGCCAGAGGATCCCATCCAGAGACTTTGCTTCTGAACCTTGATAACAGGCTCAGAGCAGAACTCCGAGTAGGGCTGTTGTAGAGGAGGACCAATGTGGGCTGATTTTTGAAAAAAATGGACTGAGATCAGCTGCACCTCTGCGTTCAGTGTCAAAGCAAACCTTCTCACTTTGGGACTGCAGTAGGACATATTATCATGCACTGGCATATTTACAGTCATGGAAATTGCTGAAGGCTTGAGGGAGAGTGTATAAAATGTGCTATAAATGTAGTCTCTGTGTGTGTGTGTTTATACATATACATATAAAATTTGGTTTGCATTGACTATGTGCTGTTTTAAACACCTGAACATGAAATGTATATACATGGGGTGTTTTGGACTTTTGGCACCTGGAGTGCATGGTGCTGTAATCCAGTGAAAAGGGAAATAGACAGCAGCTGAATTCAGCAAAGGAGACCTGAATGCTCCTGCAAGTTTTGTTGAGATCACCTGACCTATGGAATCGTTTTGGACAAAGCAAGTGCAAGTCTGTGCATTCCCATCATCTTTATAGCCAATAAAATGGGGAGAGAACAGCACGCTCAGTGAACGTAGCGAACTCTACAGCGACCAAAACCTTGGTGTCAGAGTTAGGAGCTCACTAGGGATTTATGGTACATGGCCTTAAGGATGAGCAAAAGACACACTACTCACTCCAGAAGAGGATTGGAACCTTCTCGTGCCTTTTCCTGCTCCAGCAGGACATTGCTATTGGTGAAGCCTCTGATTAAGAAGCACTACTTGAGAGATAACAAATTTTCAGTGATTACCATGGGAACCACAAATGATTTCATAAGGGTGGAGAAATTATAAAAAGTTCTAATTGAGAGAGAGGATGAGGCTTAAAACAGTTTCTATGGAAACCAGAGGTGGCATCCAAAAAAAGTGTGTGTACTAATCTGATAGTCTGATTGGCAGGTAATTGGTGCAGTGCTGGAGTGGGGAAGCCTTGGGATGTGAGATGAAGTGTCCATCACACAAATATATAAAACACACAGCCTCCTGAAGAAGAGCTGGAGTTTCAAACTCTTTCCCTCCCAGTAGAATACACTCATCACTCAACAGTGATTCATTTTCATTCTTGTCTCTGTACTGAGTGTATCCTTTTTTTTTTTTTTTAATTACAGCACAAAAAACTTCAACAGAGCTGATGGATGGAGCAGCTCCCTCTCCTTACCCAAAGGGTAGAAGCCATGAAGGTGTGTTTATGGATGGGAGACACGAGCTCCTGTCTGCTTCTCATCTCAGGCGGAAAAGAGAAGTGAACAATTTTCAGCCTTCAGTAAGCTCTCTGAATAGTTGGATGAGTTACTTGCCTGTGTTTTTCAGGACTCTATTTTCTTCTGACTGACTGGCTAATATCCAGCTAAGCTCATTTCACAGAATTCAGAATTTCTGAAATTCTTTTATTTGTCAGATCCCAGTGGAAATTCCAAGGATACTATGTCTGATATCACCTATGAAGGAATTTACAGGCATACATCAAACTAGATAACTAAGTATTTGTATCTACCAGAACTATTTGTTTTTAGGGTGAGTGGAAAACTCTTGTCAAGAGTTTTGTGGAAGACATAGGATGAGCAAATCCAATCTTCACTCTCTTTCACAGGGCTGCAGCCCAAGAACATTATGATATCTTTCAGCTTGATGCCTGAAGAAGGAAAATATTACTGTTGTCAATAAATTAGATAAATAACAGGCCTTTGGCCAGCTGCAAGTTGCTGAAGTCCTCAGCAAATTCTTTGCCAGCTCAGTGGTTTGGCAGACACAGATTTTCCTCCAGTATTCTCTGAGCTCACCAAATTCATTTCTCCATTCATCAGATGTAGACAGAAAAGCCCAAATTTAAAAGTATTTTATGGATCTGAGGTGTTTTGAAAAAAGATAAGACTTTCTGTTGAAAGATCTAGAAGGCTGGTCTGCAATCTCTGTGACACTAGGGTTCATGGCTCCCCAGTGTTATCCATTATCATGATCTAAATGAAGTACTGAAAAAGTATTAGGAGGAAAATCATCCTTTAACTTAGAAAATGTGCATTTAGAGAATTTACTTTGCCCGTTTCCTGATAACGGAGCTACCAGGGCCAGCACAGCCTAGGTTGGAGCCACCCGCAGAGTGGTCACACTTCCCGTGGTAAGTGGCAGATTTTATCCAGAATGTCATAACCTCTGCATACTCCAGCATAAAATGGATTTGAAGAACAGTACACAGAGGTAATCAAGGAGATCAGAAAGAATTCTAGCTCTACTTTTGATCTGCCAGTTTAGATGAATTCTGGGTCACTGTTTTGTGTACAGGACTAAGGGTAGGTGAGTTTTATACATTAATACCCCTCTGCAAAACACTGAAATGCCTGCCTGGATAATAAGTTTAAGCTGTAACCTTTCAAGGATTCTGTCTTTATAGCGTGATAAAAAAAATTGTTTTCCATAGACTGAAGGACTCAGAGATGCTGTGAGGAGTGGGGAGACATGCACTTAAAGAAGGCTCAGAATAATATCACATCAATAGTTATCATGCAATTGAAGGCACTCTCAGGTCAACTGATTTGTGGTTCAGTGAATACATCACTGCTGATACCGCAACTTCTTTTTAACAATATTTCACAAAAAACAGGGCTGTGAACTAAACAGAGCAGCTGAAGAAAATGACAGAAGATGTAGCTCAGTTCAAGAGCATCCAGATCTCCATCCTGCTCACTCAGCTTGGGTATCCTTATTGTTGATTTTTTCCTCTCAGAAATTCCGCGTTTTTGAATTTTCACATACGATTTCATTCCCACTGCTGCCATTGGGCAGGGAGACAACCAGAGAAACAAACCTGACCTAGTCACACTTCTGGTTGGGTTCTTGCACATCTGCTTCACATTTGTTTTCCTGATGCATTCACGGATGGTGTTGGTCTGTGACCTCTCTATTATGTACCATGCAAAATTCTGGCAACTGAATAATTAATCCATACTTCATTTATTTAATTTAATTTCATTTAATTTCAGGTCTTGCAATTGCACTTCTCAGAAATGCATGTCGTTGTGGGGGAAGGTGTGCAATAACCTGATTTATACACATGTTCAGTAGAAAGAAATAATGTAAGTTTCTGGTTCACACAGATGAACATTTCTGTGCGTGTTTTGCAGGTGGTGCTTCATCCTTTCCTTTATAACATGCTGGTAAGTTTTAAGCCCCTCTGGAAACTCTCAAATTTCTTTCTACGTAAAGAAAATGTTCCACAAACTACGGCTTTATCAGAGTCCTGTAGATGCAAAAAAGGCAGCCAATCCTCCACCATCATGGACAGAAGACAGAATTTACCACCCTCAATAGCTAAAGGCAACCTACAGGAAAGCTGGAGAGGGATTTTTGACAAGGGTCTGCAGTGACAGGACAAGGGGGAATGGCTTTAATCTGAGAGAAGGCAGGTTTAGACTGGGAAGAAATTCTTTACTGTGAAGGTGGTCAGGCCCTGGCACAGGTTGCCCAGAGAAGCTGCGGCTGCCCCATTCCTGGAAATGTTCAAAGTCAGGTTGGATGGGGCTCTGAGCAGCCTGGTCTAGTGGAAAGTGTCCCTGCCCGTGGCAGGGAGGTGGAACTGGATAATCTTTAATGTCCCTTCTAACCCAAACCATTCAATGATTCTATGATTATGCGGGATCAACATGCAAGAAGAACCACTGGGTCAGGATTAGGCTAAGTGAAGGAATGTTTGCTTAGACAGAAGATGCTTAGCCTGTGGAGATACAGAAATGTTTGATCACCTGCAGCAGTTGTTTATCTCACTTAGAAGCAAAGTTTTGAGAGTAGAGCAATACTTTGCATGAAAACATAACTGTGCTGCTCCACAGGGGTCAAAAATACAAATCAGATGTTGGAAAAAGAAGTTGACATCATAAAAGAGAACTTCACTGTGCCTCTGTGACCCCACATTGCTCACATCCTGGTGACTGTATGGAGTTCTGTCCTGTCTGTCTCAAAAATGTACAGTAGGACTGAATTTCACAGAAAGGGTGACACAGCAAGGGTAGCTCTGTGAGGGATGATTAAAAGACTGAGAATCTTCTCCCTCAAAAGTGAATAGCAGAGGAGGAATTTTAAAGAGGCCTTTTAAAACCTGAGTGGTATGGAGAAAATTATAGTTTACTTCATGTCCTCTTTCAATACAAGAACTAGGGGATAATAATGAAACTACCATGCTGCAGATTGCTGGTTCAGAGCAAACAAGAGTGTACTGTCCCTTGTGTAATGTACAATTAGGCTGTGAAATTTCTTCCCATGGGATGCTGTAGATGTTGTAAGTTTGCGTGGGTTCAAGAAGTGATTAGGAAGATTCGTAGAAGAAAATACATGCTAAGGACTATTAAATACATGCACACAATGCCTGTCTCAGGAAATCCTAGATGACAATTCACAGAAGATGGGCAAACATCAGCACACACTCACTCAGTTCTTTCTCAGGAATCTTTTTCTGGCCAAGGTCTGAGATGGCATAATGTTCAGAAGAAAATTTTGGTCCCACCTGAAAAAGCTGGTGCTTCATGAAAAGAAGTGGACTTGTGCAGGGACCTAGTTGTGAGAAAGACAGGCTGAACATGTATCTAGGTTTGAAAGACAGGTGTCTGCCAAGGAAAGCAGGAACATCCCTTGGAATGGGGAATATGACCCCTTTTCCTTCTGAATTATTATAACTTTGAAATCAAGGGGCTCTCAAGCAAAAGATATGGGAAAAAAAGAAATAAGAGTTCTTTACTTATATTTAGAACAAGGCAATAATACAGAAACAGCAGTTTAAATAGACAAAGTCAGAATACAACCTGCACCCTGTTAGGGTGGTGCTAGCAGTGCAGTTAAATGGTGGCTGCAGTCCCGTTGGAGTGATGGATGTGGTCTTGTTGAAGTGGTGATCTTGTGGAAAGGTCTCGTCAGTCTCTGGAGGTCCAGTGGTGGCTCTTGAGCTCTTCTCCTCTGGGAATTCAGTGGAAAAGGTAGTCCAGTGTTCCAGAGTCTTGGCTTATATGCAGATAGGAATGTTCAGTTCCTCCCCTCTGGGTCGAGCATCTCACAATGGCTGATGGAATCTATGAGTCACTCCCAGAGACCTTGATGGCCATGAGCAGAGATAGCCCCGATGGTGTTAGCAGGGCTGGGTCACTCCTGGGGACATTGATGGCCATGAGCAGAGATAGTCCCAATGGTGTTATCAGGGATGGGTCACTCCTGGGGACATTGATGGCCATGAGCAGAGATAGCCCCAATGGTGTTATCAGGGCTGGGTCATGCTGAACACAAAGAACACAGCCCCACCTGTTTTAACAGCTTATGGAGATGGTAATAGAATGCAGACTTTTGGTTACACCTTCTGTTTAACCTAAGACAACGTGGAACGTGGAGCAGAAGGTGCTAACACAGGATATGATGATCCACTGATGAGAAGGGCAGTTCAGGAGTACCAGAGCAGTTCTCAGAGCACTGCTTATTTCTGCTTGAGCTGGAAATCATAAAAACTGCACTGTGAGCCCTTCAGAATTCTTGGCAGTGTTGTGAATACACAGTCCAATAGATTAATGCTTTGCTGCAATTTTTGGAGCTCTGCTAAAAGCATATTCAAAACTCTGATGTTCAGATCGTGAATAGTCTCATCCCTGTTCAATAATGCCATGAAGCCTAGAAATAACCAGGATCCTGTGAGGAAATTCACTTGAAAGGAGTTCACATCCAGATGTTTGTCTGATCCATATACGCAATGAAGAAATTTTATTGAGGTTCTTTTTTTTTTTTTTTTTAAATTCTGTTTTAGCTCTTTTTCAAATCACAGTGCAATGTGTGTGTCCCAGACTACAATTTCACAGGTCATTGCAGCATTAGCATCATAGAATCAAGTTTTGGGGGAGGGCAGAGTAAGACTTAAAGTCCTCATGTAACCATGGCTTAGATAGAACAGGTGCTTTTAAAATGCAAACCCAAATTTGTTTATGGTTTTGGTCTGAACTTAGTTGTTATTTAGGCCTTAATGACCTAATGATGCTATTAGAAATATTTGTGCAGACTTAAGCTAAAAGCAAAGAATTTAGCACTTTATTTAAAAAAAAAAAAGGGGAACATGAGTGTCCACCACCAAAGCAATGATAAATCAAAGTTTAAATCAAACCGTGCCAGTTCTATTTGCAGATATGCCAACAGTTACATGAGACCTAAGTCAAAGTGCATGGTCTTCAAGATTGCTTGCAGGGATTTGTTTGCAGAGTTTGCAAATACAATGATTTCCTCATTTGTTGAGTGACAGCTAATGCAATAGCCTGGCTAATATATCAGCCTTCCTTCCTCCGAGCTCTGAGACAGGGTAACTTTAATGGAGGATATAGAACAGGCAGTTTTGGGAGAGTAATTTGCCATCAATAATTTCTCTGATAAATGTTACTTTTCTCTTTTTTTCCTTTTCTTCACAAATTGTCCATGAATAGGTTATGGCTGAAATTATGAGCTGAGGCTGAACAATTTCTGCCAATGTGTCTCCACCTATCATGAACTTTTTTCTGTGAAAGTATGATTGACTAAGGTCAAGGAGCTTTGCCTACACACATGCTATGTGTATTGTTTCTTTTCCATCATTGGTTGGCAGGTAATCTAAGAGTAAAGTCTTCTGGAAAAACAGCTCTAAAACCAAATTCTGAGTCTGTCTGCTGATTGATCCAATTATATTTTGCTGTCTAAGCTTCTCGAAGTGCATTGCATGCTGCTTTCCAAAAGACATCATTCACAAGGAACCTGTAGCTCTTCATCTCAAAAGATGAAGAAAATCATGAGCTCAAGTATAGAAGCCTTCAGATCCATCTTCCATACCATTTAAAATGAGTAGTATCGCTCTTTGCTTAAACACTCTGGACAAGAAATTATTCTAATAAATATATTTTAGAATCAGGGATTTCTGTAGATTAGGAAGTACCTCTGGAGGCCTCTAGTTCAACCTCCTGTTCTAAGCAAGATTCATTTCATAGCAGGGTCAGTTTGCTTGAGGGTTCCCTCCAGCAGAGTTTAAGATATCTAAGAATGGAGAAATCACAGCCTCCCCGGACAACTTGTTCTAGTCCTTAGCTGGAACATTGTGAAAAATGCTTCCTTGCAAATAACAGAATTTTCCCTTGCTTCTACCTGTTTCTGATGCTTCTCATCTTTTCACTCTGCACCCCTGAAAATAATCCGTCTCCATCATTTCTATAAGCACACACCAGGAGTTAATGAAGTCTTTGGCCTTAATAAGGGCAAATATGAAATATTGGAAGCAATACCTGTCTGGGTAAGATTATGTCAGAAAGTGAGCTACTTATAAAATTAATAATTGGCATATTATCCTAGCTTCTAATGGCAAAATTAGTCATCACAGATGCCATTGTGATAGAACACATGAAAACATAAAAGTAAAGGGAGCAAACAGACATATTTCATGCATAGTATAGTTTCTATGTCTGTAAGCTTCTTGTTGCAGCAAAGATCTTCTTGTCCTCCAAAATACCCTCACCCCAATGCCACTACTGTGTGTGCATGCAGTGCTCACAGAACCTGTTTCAAATATCCTTGATTTTCAGCAATTTGCCAATATTTCCATGGCATTAAGAGACTCCCGTACGGAACATCACAGACAAGGGAGCAGAAACCCACCCTGTCCCACTGAAACTGCAGTGCCTTTGTTCTGTGGGAAGCAAATCTTTTCCATCGGCCATGGCATAGGCAATGAGAGAACGGGATAATTTCAGAGTGATTTACAGCAGTCCATGTAATGCTTGTAATTGCCAAGGAGGATTTTTCAGATGAGATTAGCACAGACATTGGGGATATCCAGTTACAGAGCTTTGGGCTTTAATGGTACCAGTGGTGCAGAGCACTGCCTGCTCGCTGGTGCTGGAGCCCTTGGGGACAGCGTTTGTTAATGCTGCTGTAGGACATGGGGGTGGGAGTTTTCCATCCTCCTGAAGGCAGCCTGAACACCAAGTTTAGCTGTCCAAGGGACTTCTCAGCCCTTCCCAGCTCCCCTTTCCCACACTGGGAACATCAAGACCTCAGAATGGTCATTAATATTCAGACTTGTTGGTGTAAAATTAGTTTTACCCTTTATGGGGCACACTTGGAAAAGGACACCAAATGCCTCAGAAGGCACACTCAGTTCAGTTATTACCATCAGTGCTGAGATGTTAATTTCTGAAAAAACAAGGATACACCAGTATCAAGTGATTCATTTTTGCATAGGCAAAGATTAAAAATACTCTGTTAAATGCCAAAGCCTTTATTCTCCTGTGTGTGCTAACCTAGCCCTTCAAGGAAATTTTTGGCACATGTGTGTCACTAATCAGACCCATTCTCATTACAGTACAGCTGTTTTAGTGCCTTTCTGTAACCCTCATGGATCTCTCCTAGGCACTGAGTCAATAAGTGGTTTTAAATGAACTGCTCTCTCCAGATCATGCATTAGGGGTCTGTAATGGTCTCACAGGGGAAGGAGGCCATGGGCAGAGCAGTGCTGGGTGCTGGCCATTCGTGGGCGGTGGGATTGCCATTCATGGGTGTCGTGGGTTAGACCTTGGCTAAATGCCAGGCACTTACGACGTCTGTTTTTTATGCTCTCTCCTGCTGCAGCTACGCAGAGGAGAGGGAAAAAACCTAACACACTGGAATCATGAGTTGAGATAAGGTACTGATAAGGAAGACGCACAGACAGGCAAAGCAGGCAGGAGACTTAAAGTTGCAAAGTGATTTATTAACCTAACAGAATGGGCGGTGGGATCTCCGTTAATGACCCTGAATCCCTTTTAACCAACACTGTGAGCAGACAAACGGCAACCACTAGGACCAGGGGAGCATGAAGGTGGCTTTAAAGCAATCTTGGTTTGTACCAGACAGCTGTTGTGATGAACTCAGGCATCTGGAACAGGACAAATTGTGTGGTATTGGTAAATGGAGGCACTGGAATACTTGGCCTCAGATACTTAAACCGCAGCAAACATTGTAAGACGTTCTTTGCTGGCTCAATAGTGACAAATTATTTCGGTTAGGTTCAGAGCTAACTGGTATCTATTCCAGCTGGCATATGCTAAGTGCTAGGCACCTTCATTGCATCGTATGCTGATGTTAAATTATACTAAAAGAGGGGCTCTGTTAGTAGTCTGGCCATTGACTTTAATGAAATAGCTAATTTGATCATTTTAATTATGAGTTGAGGCAAAGCAAGAGCATAAATGTTAAAATATCATTTCATTCCAGTAGAGAGAAAAGTTGACATTTACCTTAACTAAGGACTAGATTGCTGAGAATGAAGGAGAGAGATAATGAGCAAATGCAAAGGAAAATAGGAATGAAAAGGTGAGACAATCTGAAAGCTGACAAGACACTAGAAGGACATGACCTGGAGCTAGAGAGGGCTGGAAAAAACCTTCAAGTTGGGAGAACATGAGAAGGTTAGTGAAAAGGTTCCATGTTCTTCTTCAGTCAGGAAGAATCTCGGTGCTGAAAAATGGAGCCTCTGTTTCCTGCAGTTCTGAAACAAAGCATTGGATATCATACAGACAACAATATCTCTGGATTCTCTTCTGAATGGAATTATTTCTGCATTTGTAAAGCTAAATTTGATCAAATTCCTACAGGAAGAGAAGCAGGCACACAGACTGTCTTTTTTTCTTCTCTCTTTTTTTCTTCTTGTTTTGTTTTGTTTTGTTTTGTTTAAATAAATAAAGCTATGCTTTCACTGCGACAGGCTAACAGTTACAATAGGCTTCCAACAATGTTAGCAGAAAACAGGTTTCTGAGAGAGAAAGAAAAGCAGGATTACACAATCCCTTCAACACCAGAAGCAGAGCAGAATTACCAAAGCACTGCAATTGCAAACCATTGTGGCACCAAAGTACCTCCTCCTCCACAGGCTGAGTTCTTCTTTTGCTGTAGCCCTTTATGAGGTGTGTGGATGTTATATGAATCATCTAAATTCCCTAAGTGAACTTGTGACACAGAAATTTTGACATTGGTCTCACCGAGGGCCAAAATGTTGGCACACAGACTTGGCAGGGGTTTCAGTCTCTTCCTGTTTGGTGCTCATTTAGCACCTGGGTGGACATGGGACTGTGAGAAACCTGGCTGTTTGTGAAGGTGGGTGAACTTCTGCTTTATGTACCTTATAGCAGAGCCAGATTTTCCATTTTTTTTTTCTTTTAAATAATTTTTTTTGTATTTATCAAGAAGGAAATTGGCTGCAGTGAGCTATGTCAACACCTTTGCCCAAAAGCTGAGAGGTGCAAGTCACCACAAGAGCTGGGGCCTGGTGCTGCTGTTCCCTAGCAAGACCTAACATGAGTCTGGGAAAGTTGCTGTTAATCAGCATCCTCACCAGGAGGTTCTGAATGGCATCTGATGGGAATTCAGAGCTGGAGGAAAGTTTCTGCATCAGAAATTTCTCATGAGAACGTGTTTCCTTACAAAAGAAATTCCCTGTTTCTAGTAAATTCAATAACAATACTGCAAAAACAGAATACTTGCCTCACATTAAAAATTTTTGTTCTTCCCAATCCAGCAGAGAGAAATTCCCCAAGATCTTACAGTCTAGAGGACTGCTTTGATCTTCCATTAAAGGTGTATAATATCTGACAATTTCAGTGGTTTATTGTCTCCGTAATTGGATGCAGTGAACGGATTGGGTCAAATTCTCAACAGGTGTAAATGACATTGCTGGCAGCTTTGAAGCTGCATTTCCTCTGGTTACTGTCAGCTCAAGATTTTGGGTTGGCTTTGAGTTTATCACTTGGTGGTTTGAAATCTTGTTTGTGTAGGCCTGGCTGGGGAGCAGCCTCAGGGAGATCTGGTCCCAGTAAATGCTGGACAGGTACTTGGGAAAGCAGATTTGGCCTTTGCGTTGCTTTCGACAGAAGTTTCTGATCTGCACAGATTTCCTGTGAGCACCCGGTCAATGCTGTAATTTCTCCAAGATGCAGTTTCCTGTCTGTAAGATGAGGGTAGTAATTCAGCACTGAATTTCTCCTTAGTCAAGTGATGCAAGGAGAAATCCATTAATTCAAGGCAATTGGGTAATAGGGTAATGGTGACTATGAGCATCATGGATACCTGGATCTAGTCCTGCAGAGATGCACTCTTTATATGGAGATAAGAGCCATGCTTTTCTATCTGTTACTGAACCATTTGACATTCTGTGTTGAAAAAGCACAGGACAGGGAAATAAATATCCTAATTGCAGTTCCAGAAAAGAATCATGTGGAAATAAAGAATAGAAAATTGAAAAGTGCTGTTTTAACTTCTGTTGTCATTTGTTCTGCCAAGCTATGTGAAGGTTTTGAAAAATAAAAATGCTATTTTGTGGCTCCTGCTCTCCCTCTGTAATCATCCCCTCTCTCTTCTCTAAAGCATCATGACAGTGTGTCAGTTAATAGGGATCTCACAGAGAATTAAATTCTTCCTCTCTCCTCAGATCCCCCAGATTCAGCTGCAGGTCAAGCCTGGAGCTCCTATCCTATTCCTTAACTGCAGAAGATGTGCAAGGATGGATTTAATGACATATTCATAGTAGATGCTTTGGGCTAAATCCTAAAAATCTTTTCATTCATTCTCAGTCTCTGCTCGTACAAACTGCCAGTGAAACCAGTCATTTCCACCAAACCCAGACTCTGATTTTCTAGACCTCAAGACAGGCAGAGAATCAAGCCCTGGGCAAGGCTATAAGGTTCTTCTTCCCATACTGAGGCCCAGAGGAGTGCAAAGAGCTGCCCCGTGCAATACCAGCCCCTTGTACAGAGCCAGGAACACAGACCTCTGCTGGCATCCTACAAAGGTCATCCCGAGCTTTTGTCTTGTGCCATGACAGAAGTGATTTTTCCTGAGGATTTGCGTGAGCTGGAGGCATCAGGGGTCAGCAGGCAAACTGAATCCAGGAAAGTGAGAAGCACGGAAAGAGGCATGAAGTCAGGAGAGGAAGAGCAAGATAAACAGAGTACGAGGGCCAGAGTAACTGCGAGGTGGGAGTAGAAGTTGAACGATGGCGGAGGATGTGATAACAGATGAGGCTGCTATAAGAAGCCTCAACTATTAGTAGTATATCAGTCTTCTGTTTTACTTAGCAGTGTGCTGGAAAGTGTGATGAATTCAATATTGTGTAGCTCGTGGAGGGACGGAGCCGCGTATGTTTGAGATGCAGAAGGTGCCGCGGTCTGGAGTGCACCTCAGCTCCTGTTTTATCCTGCACACCTGACATTTGCTGCAGTAGGAAGTGGAGTGCAGTTTATTTCACAATGTATGAAAAACATTCAATCATGTGCCCCGCTGTTCATACAGTTGCTAAGAGGATGAGATTGATAGTAAGTGGTCTCATGAAGCTATCAAGCAGCTTCATATTCAGAGCTCAGATTTCTGCCTTTTCAGTCTGCTCAAAAAAGGCCTTTTCAAGACTTTCCAATCTGCCCAATAGGTCTTTTCAATCTGCCAGAAATTATTAACCCTGCCAAGGTACGATCTTCAGAGAAAACCAAAAAGTCCCAAGCCCCTCCTTCCCCATCTCCTTTGCCTGACTCAGCAGGCCAGAAATATCATTTGTCATTTTCTCACAGACTTTTGACCTGCAACTCTTGGGGGTTATTTCATGTGACTTTAGAGCAGGTTCAGTGAGGAAGAGCCCGGCAGTGCCCCGAGCACACACTGGAGCACCAGGGCCAGCGCCAGTCTTGCTACTTGGCCACCACTAACCACAAGCTTTTCGCTGGCCAAGCAACATTGCCTGGGGGTGTGAGGAGGTGTGAACAGTCACTGTCTGGCTAAGCTGGCACCAAGTCCTAAAAGCAGCGTGGTTATCCAGCAGAAGCTGCGTGCTGCAGTCAGACAGCTTGCTTTGCTTTTGGGGAAAAGCTACTAAGCTTATGCAAAGCTCTGCTTTGCAGGCAGGCATCTGCAGACACTTGCAAAGATGCTTTTCCACTATAGTTTAGCAGCAGAGAAATGAATCCACTGCAGACGTAAAATTAATCTCAGGGAATGTCTATTTAAAGAGCAGGTTTCCCTCCTGTACTGTCTTTCCAGGAGAATGGTGGGAAGGGTTGGCTGGGAGGAGTGTTAGGGTTACTGCCCCTCAGCTATTGCCACACACAAGGAGTCTCCAGCTGCACCAAGGGAGACTGAGAGCAGAAAACTGAGGAGCTGGTGGAGATCTGGCTCTTTTTTTCTCTTCTCACACATCTCCTCGTGACACGCAAGCACAGGAAAAAGTCTCTGCAGTGTTGTGTCCATGCAAGAAAAAAGCCTTAGCAAGAGATGTGCTCAGAAATCTTCAAGGCACACAGTTCAGAGCAGAGTTTCTGAGGGCCCACTCCATTACGTCAGTATCATGCCAGTGATAACTTCACTGGACATAATGCAATGCCTCTCCCAAGAATCCCCTGGGTTTGGAACATTGCATGACAGCCTATCTGTCCCCCTGGGGAAAATAAAATGCGGGTGCTCTCTGTTCCCTCCTCTACTTTGTTGCCTTCAAGAAAAAATGCCAAGAGGATTCATCCAGAGTCTCCAGACAGCTGGAAAAGCTGCAGACACAGCTGAAGTGGACATTGATAAACATTTTCTGAGTTCTGACTGCAATTTTTTTCTGTCCGGTGTCAAATGACTGATTGCACCATCTCCATCCTAGCCCCACATCCTCAGCATCCAATTTCTCTGTCCACTTCCCTCCTCAGTCTTCTACCCCTGCTTTCCAGTCTGCTTTTTCCCTCATCTAGGTTAGATCCCCTGCATGACGACCTTTGCTGCCATACTCTTCATTCTCTTTGTGCATTCTGCCCTTACCACTGATCTTTCCTGTCTTGCACATGGATATTGTGAGCCATCAGTGGCAGCCATCCCTTTTCTTGGCTGCTCACTCAAGATGGGCTTACTGAGCCTGGCTGTCAGTCAAGTATCTCTAAATCTCCTAATAAGCACGATTGTTCAACTTCTACCTCAGTGGCTTAAACGCATTACACAAAATCACAGAATGGGTCAGGTTGGAAGGGACCACAGTGGGGTCATCTGGTCCAAGCTCCCTGCTCAAGCAGGGCCATCCCAGAGCACAGGGCACAGGATTGTGTCCAGACAGTTCTGGAACACCCACTGAGGTAGACCCCACACGCTCTCTGGACAATCTGTTCAGTACTTGGTCACTGCACAGTAAAGAAATTATTCCTCATGTTCAGGTGGAACTTTCTGGGCATTAGTTTCTGCTTATTCCTCTTGTGCCAGTGTTGGGCACCAGGAGCAGAGCCTGGTCCATCTCTGAGCCCTCCCTGCAGGCACAGGCAGGGATGAGGTTCCCTCTCAGTCATCTCTTCTTGAGGAACAGGCCCAGCTCTCTCAGCCTTGCTTTGTAAGAGAGATCCTGCAGTCCTTTAATCATATTTTATTGTCCTCAGCTGGCCTGGTTTCACGAGCTCCATGTCTCTCTTGTCCTGAGGAGCCAAGAATTGGACACAGCACTCCAGATGTGCCTCACCAGGGCTGAGCAGAGGGGCAGAATCACCTCCCTCGACCTGCTGGGGATGCTCTTCCCAATGCACCCAGGATCCCTCTGGCCTTCTTGGCCCCAAGGGCACTGCTGGCTCAGGGACATCCTGCTGTCCACCAGGACCCCCAGCTCCTTCTCTGCAGGGCTGCTTTCAGCAGATCAGACCCCAGCCTGTGCTGGTGCCTGGGGTTATTCCTCCCCAGCTGCAGGATCCATTTCCCTCTGCTGAATTTCAGACACCTCTTCCCTGCCCAAATCTCCCACCTAATGAGGTCCTTCTGCAGGACCCTGCAGCTCTCTGGGGTATTGGCCACTGCTCCCAGCTTTGTGCCGTCAGCAAACTTGCTGAGGAGGCATCTGCCCTTATGCAACTCATTTATGTCAATGTTAAACAATGCCAGGCCCAGTACTGAGCCCTGGGTGTACTGTGGATTGTCAAACAAGTCCATGGGTGTCAGGATGATGAGAGGTGACACTGTGCAAGTATAAAGGCAGCAGTACCATGCTCAGTTGTCAACTTTGGTAGCCAAGAGAGACAAAACCACAGAGATTCTCACTGTGTTGTGAGCAACCACAAGAAAAAAAAATGTTGTCCCAAAGCACTGTTCTATAATAATCAGGATATGGCAATCTGCATTTGGTTCATGCTCTGCCACTAATTCATTTGTTGGGCTTATAACCATATAACTGTGCTTCAGAGTAACCATCTGCAAACTGAGTGTAGTACTTACTGAATCACAGGCATGTTGTGAGGCTTCATCAATCAATTGTGGTTTTAAAAGGAATCTCAACTCCTGGCCCAAAAGTGTAAATCATCGTAATTTATACCCTTGTTAGAATTTTTTTATACAAGACTTCTTTTTTTCTATTCTTTTTTCATAACAAAAGTACACCAGGTCAATTCTCAGTGGGTTGCTCCTGATTTAAATGTGTGTAAGAGAGCTGAGAAGCAAATTTCTCATCTTCAGACAGAGGAAGGCTCTTAGTAACCTAGCCATTTATGCACCCTTGAAAATGGAAGCTGTTTAAGAGCTTTGTTTGACTTTAACAGCAGGAAAATGTGCACCTCACTTTGCGCAGCATCAGTCTTTTTTAAAGCATATTGTATGTTTACAAGCTGTCTTGAGCACTGAAATTGATTTTAGATCTGGGCAGTTATTAAAGGTTCATTTTCCTTCCCTCCTCCAGTTTCAAACTGAATGATAATATGAGGTGGTGGGAAATTCTCTCCATGAGCTGGTACTGCCTTTGCCCTGACTCTGAGTTTCTCAGGAAAGGTTTTCACTGCAGTAAATATCCTGCCTGATCTCTACGAGTAACACTATAATCTTCCTTTCAAAGAAACAGTTTAGCTTTGTGTGTACATACAGGTTGGAATTTATTTTGGAAAATATCTGCAAGACACCCTGGCACAGCTAAATGTAATCGAATTAGCTGAGGTTTAAGCTGCTGCTATGGTCTTACTTCCATTTCAACACAGTCAGATACAGTAATAAGAACATTTAGCCCCAGCTTTTTAATTGCTAGTCAGTCCAACCACTGTCTGAATTTGCTGAGATAAAGCTGGCCCTTCCAGCACGTCTGTGGAGATGAGGGAAGAAGCTTTTCTTCCACTTGCTCTGCAATAGATTGGCTTGCTTGGCCCTAAGGGGTCCTAGGTAGAGTTCAAAGTAGCACCCACAATTGCAGAATTCAGGTTAATTCAGATTTAAGCTAATGCTGCAGCTGGGTACCCCAACTTCTACAGGCTTTCTCTGCAGCATTGGTAAAACTCTCTGCTGCCTACCTGAAAAATGGTATATGCAGGAGGAAGAGGTTGGTTGGGAAAAGTGTTTCCTTTACTGGGAGACAGTCAGGTCATAAATGATGGGAATAGAGGCCAGAAAAAATACGTTAAAACAAAATGCACTGTGAAAATAATGGAGGTATCTGAAGGGTGAATTTATTCACATGTCTTCAAATAGGGAAAAAAATAGAGGGAGATGTGGAAGACCCCACTCAATCTCTTCCAAATAAAAATGATGAGTATACATCAACCATTTATTCCAAGGAGATAAAAGCTAGATCCTGCTGCTCAAGCAATCAACAGAGAAAAGTAAGATAAACCAGCACATTTCATTCACATTTTTTCTACATTTTATTCACTGTTATTCTAAATATTCTAAGCAATTTTTTTCTGGGCAGAACAGGACAATTCCACCGCAAATATACACGATAGGTCCTATTTTGCCTTTACTGTGGCATTCCATTAGTAACAGTTGCAGCCTATTGCACTGGCCAGCAAGCCCCCTCAGCAATTGCTTTCCTTCTTCAGTGGTGATTTTAATGAAATGCACATTTCCACCAATTCATTCAGAAATTGTTGCACCAAAATACAGTACCCATTGCTGCAGGAAGATGTCTCTCCCAGAGCTCTGCATCTTTGCAGTTCAGTTACCTCTGATGATGATGGTGAAGGCTGTACCCATTCAGGGATCTTCTTTTCTGCCTTGCCAGGGTTTTCCTCAAAGACTAAAGCTGGGGCAGGTTTGGTACGTGAGGTATTCACCTAAAATATGCGTTCAGTATCACATTGAGGCATCAGCTGCAGTAAATGCAAAAGTGACAGTCACACTGTGAGCATTTGGTAATCTACAAATAGACCTGTAAACCACAGTGGCTCAGGAAACTCAGACAGAGTAAATTCAGTAACAAATGCATCCCTACCCAACACCTTTGCTGCATTAATTCCTCCAAACAGCTCTCTCCTCTATAGTGTGCCTACAAGACGTGCATACATTACCGTCAGTGACTGATGCTGTCCCCGTGGCTGCTCATGTTTAATGAAAGCTTTGTGCCTATATATAAATTCTGTGCTTGAGTGAAATATCTTCCAAATCCTTCACAGCAGTTCTGGAAGAGACCTTTGGCTTGTACACCGAGAAGTGAACTCACCCTTTCTGCCATGCACAGGCTCTGCAGAATAAAAATGATACACGAGGATAAAAATAGAACAGAAGAGACTATTTAGGTTGGACCAGATGCTCACATTCCTGCCACCTAGGTGGATTTAATATTAGTGAATTCCCTGTAAAAAGAAACGAGTGTGGGAAAAATACGAAGCGTAGGTCTGATCCTGTTCTTTATTTTCTCCCACGTGTGAAGTTGCTTCACACAGGCACCCTCTCCCTAAGTCAATGAGACTCTTCGTGCATGTTTTCTGTCACTGCTGATTACTTTCAAGAGGACTGTCATGTTGCAGGCACAGGGGGGGATGGAGGCAAGAATTAAAGCACCAGTCCCCTGCTCCACCTGCTCCTGCACAAACACTGCCTGACAAAAGGAACGCTGTCGAATCATGTGAGTCCTGCCCGAGCGTATCCAACAGAGGTTGCACTCCTTTGAACATCAATGGGAAAAAGGTACAAAGGATAAAATGAGAGCTGCACAGGGAAGGTTCCCTCCTCCATCATTTTCCAGAGCTTCTGCTCTAAGGACACAGGTGCACTCACCCAGTAACCTGAGCTCGGCTTCCTCTCGTTCTCAGTCGACTGAGTCCATGGTCCACAAACACTTCAGTGGCTGTGCAAATGCACACAGCTGGCGGAAGCAAAGGACGAGAAGAGAGCCTGTGAAACTAAGGGGAAGTCTGACTCCTTGCAACCCAGTCGCTAACACTTGTCATCATAATCTTTGTGTTCCTGATAACACCCTGATCCAAAGGCCACCAGAGCTGATAGATGTGGCTATGACAGGCTTTGAGTCAGGCACTGCATTTTTAACTGAGCCGCTTCCCCGTTCTTAAAATTGCATTTACTTTGCTGCTGCAGCTGCGTTGTAAAGGACAGACTTCATTCATGGCCAGATCATTTAATGAATGAATTTTGTAGACTTGCAGGGAAGAATTTTTATGGGGGACCTCTGGTGATTCTTAATGACTGAAATTGCAGTGTCTTTCTTATGTATTGCCAGTCTCACTAGGTCCTGGAATTGCTACAGATTTTCAGCCCTCCTCTCATGTGAGCCTCCCATGAATTGTCACTTAAAAGAATATCCACAGCAAAATTCAACACTGTGACTCTTTTATAGTAGTAATTCAAATAAATCTCCCAAAGGCCCGGAGACACTTTATAGGGCAACACGAGCCAGGGCTCCACCTCTGCCTTGCTCACCTGCTCACACACTGAGCCTCTTACTCTTCTGTAGTAGAGATGGGAGAGCCACATGGAGATGTTGTTTTATGGCCCTGCATGGGGGGCAGTGGCTAAAAATGTGGCTACCTTCTTCAACTTCAAAGTCTCCACCAAACCCTGATGGCATGGGGACATTGCACAGTGTGTTCTCTGTGCCAGACCAGGGACTGGGGACCACTGAAGGAAACTTGGTCTGAGCAGATAAAAGGGAGTGCTTTTCCTGCTCTGAATAGCAGATCCATTGGTCCATTCTTCTCCTGAGAGGATGAGAATTTTTGATAGAATCATAGAATCGTAGAATGGTTTGGGTTGGAAGGGGACTTTGAAGATTATCTCATTCCAAGCCCCTTGCCATGGGCAGGGACATCATCAACCAGACCAGGTTTCTCAGAGCCCCATCCAACCTGACCTTGGCTTGAATTTTTGCTCAGGATGCAAAAAATTTCAGCTGGGTTCAGGAAGAGGAGGACAACTGCTTGGGAGAAAGATTTGTCATGAGTCACTAGACAGACCAACTAACTGAGAACTCAGAAAATCCACTAATTTAAAATAGTCTGAGGTTGGCAGAGTGTTTAAGGAGACAATAAAGAACCACACATACTTGTTCCATTTGCATTTCTCCCTTGTGCCTGTACAGCCTGTGCAGATGAGGGACTTCTGGGCTCAATGAACCTTGGCCCGAATCAGAACTGCTGTTCTGGTCATCTTTGTGCCACCATTTTCAGAGAAAGAAAATGATTTCTTGATAATCTGTGTTGAAAAATAAACAGGTTATGTCTTCTTTATAGTTTCGATCATATTTTTCAGTAATTTTTCTTGTTTTGGGGGCTTTTTTCCTTTCCTGGTTTGCTGTGACTCCTATGGTTTTCCTGGAAGATGGCTCATGGATTGACAGCTCTCAGCCCCTTCTTGCACAGAGAGAGGCATTAGATTTCTCTTGAGGAGAACCTCTGTCAGGTCCACAGGAGGGACTGGAGAGCAACTCAGAATCCAGGTGCCTTTGTTGCTGGATCTTGTCTTAGTTGGGGAGCGAACTCAAGGTAAAACAGGAGAGCTGCTGTGACACAACAGCAACCACAAGCTCTTACCTTAAATGTGGGAGATTTCAAATTCCCCTTAGCTTTTTGTGGAGAGAGTAGGTGCAACTTTGGGTTAGCAGAGCTGTCAGCAGCCACGGCACAGCTCAGAGCTGTCTTCCTGCCTGTGTTCTCTCCCTCAAGTTAGACTTAACCCGAGAGTAACTAAGTTATGTGTTGTGCCTTTGAGTTAACTTTCCTTTTGTGATTAAACATGGTTTGCTCCTTGGTGGCTCCATCTGTAACAGAATAAAAGATTTTTTTTTTAATCTTGTGGAGAAAACTTTTGTCCAGTAATTTTTAGCCATCTCTGTCTATATTAAAGAAGAGCTCTTCACTCACCACTTACCCATCCAATTCTTTCCTGCCAGAGATATTTTCTAGCTTCTTCATCTTCACAGTTTCCTTTTCTCTAGTCATGCTGTACAGCCCAGGTCCAAATCCTGCACTCAGTCTGAAAATTACCTTTCTCTTCCTGGGTGTGTCTCTGCCTCTCACTTGGGTGAAGTCAGCTCAGCCCGGCTTCAGCAGAGCCTGCAAACTGAGCCATAGCCCACCCTGCCCAACGTCAATCCTTCTCCCTGGAGTTTGCCTGACAGCTCTGCTGGAGATGGAAGGACTGAAGGACACTTCTCTTTGTAAGTCATTTGCTCTGTGGCTCAAATATATATATGGTGTTGAGTCTGGCTGAGTGAAGACTGAAGTGCTGGGTACTTCCTCAGCAACGGGGTCAGCAAAAAAGAAGAAAATGCCAGATTTGTATGGATGTAAATAGGTGTTTTAAAAAATGACAGTTGCTTTTCTCTAAGCAATGTTGAAACCTGTGTGAGTACACAGAACTGCAAGTATTTCCTGTTCTACAACCCCAGTAAAATGTTAATATTCCAATATTTCTCCAGGAAGCCCCACACCAATCAGCATCTTGTCACTGTCACCTGATCAGGGGAAGGCTCTGAGCCCATGGCCATGCCTGTACCTGCACAATGTCACACTGCTCTGTGCCCTAAGTCCCATGGAGACCTCATCCCTTCCCAGCTGCCCACAAGCCCCACTTTGAGCCCACAATAACCATCACTTTCAGCTAAAGGTTAATTACTCCAGGGGACATTTCCACCCAAGCTGTTGCCCGCAGGTTGCAGTCCCTGCCTGAGTCCTATTTTTAGACCATCTCCTTCCTTGCTATTGATCCCAGTCACCCTCTGTTAATTAGATACACACAACACACACAGCATTTGCAACTCATTTATCAATTCTGTTCAGCACCTCCCTCCCCTGAGATGTAATTTGGAGCCCTCCTTGAATCATGCTATTGATCTTTCCCAGCAACTTTGCTATAGGATTCTCTGTGTTGCAAACTATTTATAGATTCCTCTTTTCCTGCTCAGAAATGGGCAAAGGTAATCAGACTTCTATTTTTAAGGAGTTGATCGAAACCAGATATTTCCTCTCTTCTCCACCTTTCCCTTCCTTCTCCTTGTTGCTGATCTGTACAGGCTTCTTTTAGCAGGTGAGACCTTCTTGCTCCAAGTGGTGCTGTAACAATCCTGGTAACAGTCAGGTGATGTGATTCAGAATTTGTCCTGGGTGAACTCTTGTTTGCTGAATTGATGAAATGAATTCTTCCTCCTCCCTGCATCCAAGAGTTTCCCAAAGGACCTCGTGACCCGTTTCATCCACTCGGCTTGGGGTGCACTTTTCAGAGAGCTTCAGTCTTGGAGACTGACTTCTGACCTGATCCACCTGCAAGGCACTGGGCTCCCATTGCCCCCTCACATCTCAGGAAGGGTATCCAAAGGCTTTAGTGGATGTATAGCCAGGAGTGAGACAGACAGTTGCCTTCACGGACGGAGAGTTTCAGTAATGAGCCCTGTCTGTGGTCCTAGGATTTGAGAAAGACCTAAAACAAGGGAATGTAACCTGAGGCTCAGAGAAGACAGGACCAGCTCAGCCTTCGCCGAGTAAGGATGAAAACCCCAGCTCTGATGCAGGAGGATGTCTACAGTTATGGGCAAGGCAACACCAGGAGGGCCAGCCTTGTCTTGGGGAGCACATAAAAGCAGCCCCAGGCTCCTGTGGTAACACCTGGTGATGGAAACAGGATGGTGAAGTGAGAGGCAGGATGTGGCTAGAGGACCTGAGGGACTGCAGCCTCCGCAGGATGGTGGCTGGGGAGCTGTGGGGCTGGGGATGGACTCTGGGGAGCCAGGCTGGCTCATCTGAGCCATTGGGAACATTTTGTTGGGTGTATGTAAGTTGTATGTAATGAGCACAGAAACACAGAGTGGTTTCAGTTGGAAGGAACGTTTAAGATTGTCCAGTTCCACCCCTGTGTCCTGTCAGTGCATGCCTGTGCTTGGGGGGACATGCTGAGGTTGGGGACAGTGCTGTGCTGCGTTGGGGTGGTGCGTGGAGAGCTGTGGCATGGCCAGGTTTTGGAGTGAATGATGCTGTGGTGCACCTGCCTGGGGACCTGAGGGAGTTTTGATGTGTGGGGCTTTGGTATGTGTGGCTGGGGTGTGTGGAGGTCAGTGTGTTTGGGGCTCCTGAGTCGAACTGCGATGTGTGGATCTCTGTGTGCGTGGAGTGTCAGCACAAGATGTGAAGATGCGCTGAGTGACTGTGGTGTGTGTGGCTGCGGGGTGTGTAGGGCTGCCCAGGGGTGTGCATGGGGCCACGGTGTGTGATGCTCAGGGTGTGCAGGGCTGTGTGTGTGCTCGGTGCTGTGTGCAGGGCGATGGTGTGTGAAGCTCGGGGTGTGCAGGGCTCTGCCTGTGTGTGTCGGTGGCGTGCGGGGCTGTGAGCGGCAGTGTGTGGAGGGGCGGCGGTGCGCGGAGCTGCGGTGCGGTACCGCTCTGCGTGCGGCCGCGGAGCCGCTGTCCCCCGGGGCCGCGGGGGTGGCACAAACCTGTCCCGGCCGCTCCGTGCGGCTCGGCTCCGGGCTGGGACCGGCTCCGGGCTGGCCCTGGGGGCACGGCACGATCCCGCCCCGCCGCCGCCCGGCCCCGCTCGGCGGCCGGGGCGTGGCCGAGCCCGGGGGAGGCGGGCGGGAGCCGCAGCCGCGCCGGGAGAGCTCCGCGGCCGCTCCCTGCCGGGGCGGCGCCGAGAGGGTTAAGGCGCTCCCCGCGGCGGCCCGGGGCGGGCTCCGCATCCCGCCTCCCGTATCCCGTATCCCGCCTCCCGCGCCGGAGCGGGCACGGGCACGGGCACGGGCACGGGCACGGGCACACACACACGCCCGCACACACACACACGCTCTCACACACACACGCGCAGGCGATGGCTGCGGGGCGCGGGCTCGCTTCTCCCCGAGATGATGTCAAGAGCCCGGGAGAAGGAGGAGGAGGAGGACGGTTGCTCTTTTTCTTAACGGCTTTGTTCTAAAACCATCCTAAATAAAGCAGCCCCCGCCCCGACCGCCGGGGCAGCAGCCGTGAAAGTACCCTTTCGTTTTTCCCTCCTTTTCGCCTCTTTTTCTCCTTTTGTTTTTTTTTTTTTTAAATTTTTTTTTGGTCTTATTTTTCAATTTTTCTTCTCGCCTCCGTCTTTGTGTCCGCCTGGGGCCGAGCTGCCCTCACGCGCTCCCCGGGGAAGCCGCCGGCGATTCTCCGCTCCTCCCGGCAGCCCGCGGCCGGAGCCAGCGCCCGCCGCCGTCCCGCCCCGCCGCTGCCCCGGGCAGGTGCTCGCTCGGCGGCCGCCGCCGCCACCTCCCCGCCCGCCGGCCGGGGCGGCTCCGCGCCGCTCCTCCCGCTCGCGGGGCGCCGGCTCCTCGCCGCCAGGGCCACGCCGCCGGCCCGGCGCCCCCGCCTCCCGCCGGAGCGGCGGCGCGGCCCGGCGCGCCCGGGGATGCTGCCCCCGGCCCCGCGCCCGCCGCCGCACACCGCCGCCGCCGCCCTCGCCGCGCCGGACGCCGCTCCGCTGCCCACGCCGCGGCCACCTGCAGCAGCAGCAGCAGCAGCAGCAGCAGAGGCAGCAGAGGCAGCAGCTGCCCGGCTCCCCGCCGCCCTCCGCGCACCGCGGCGGAAGGAATAGAGCGCCCAGCCCGTCCCGACCCGCCCGGCCGGCGCTCCCGCAGGCAGCCGGGGCCGGGGCGGGTCGGGTCCCCGACGGCCGGAGCCCGGGCGCCCTCCGCCCCTCGCCCCGCTCCTCCTCCGCGGATGGGCGCGCTGCCGCCGCCCGGCTCTCCCCGGCCCCGCCGCTCCGCCTGAAGAAACTTGGGACGGCGGCGGCCTCCGCCTCCCCGCCGCGCCCCGCCCGGGCTGCGGGCGACCCTTCCCCGCGCCGCCGCGCCAACTTCGCGGGGGGACCCGCCCGCCGCAGGACTCCGTGCCGGGGCCGCCGGCCCCTCGGCGGGGACCCCCTGCCCCTGGCCTCGGTGCTGGGGAGGAGCGGGGGGTGCCCTGGATGGCCCTGCGCACTGGGACGGCTTGGTTTGGGCAGGTCCTGCGCAGAGTTTCCCGGCTTCAGGGCACCTGGTCCCGGCGCTCCAGCAGCCTCCTGTGCCTCTCTTCTTCCCAGGAGCCCGAGCAGGCGGGCGGGGAGCGACCGCCGCCGCAGCACAAGCTGCCCCGGAGCAGCGGCAGCGGCGGCGGCGGGCGCCGCCGGCCCCCCCGGCAGCTGCTCCCCTGCTGTGGCTGCTGCGGCCTGTCGGAACCCCGGGCGGCCAGGGGGGGACATGGTCCCCTCACTCGCCCCTTGCTGGCGGCCATGAAGAGGCAGAACGTGCGGACCCTGTCCCTCATCATCTGCACGTTCACCTACCTGCTGGTCGGGGCTGCCGTCTTTGATGCCCTGGAGTCCGACAACGAGATGCGGGAGGAGGAGAAACTCAAAGCCGAGGAGATCCGGCTCAAAGGAAAGTACAACATCACCAGCGAGGACTACCGGCAGCTGGAGTTGGTGATCATGCAGTCCGAGCCGCACCGCGCCGGGGTCCAGTGGAAATTCGCCGGCTCCTTCTACTTTGCCATCACGGTCATCACGACCATTGGTGAGTGACTCCCATCGGGGAGGCCCTGTGGGGCCAGGGCCAGGGCTGGGGCAAAAGCTTCCCGGGATGGAAGAAAGGGAGAAGGGCAGGGAGGCTGTGGCATGCACAGGTGTCTGTGCTGGATGGTTTCCTTTTGCTTCGCTCCTGTGTTATGTAATTTAATGCTCTTCTTGGGCACTTGTTGGACTTGACGGTGTCCCGCACCTCTTCTCCTGGAGATGGATCCTTTGTCTCCTGGGTGGGACTGGAGTAGAGTGGGGCTGGTCTAGCTAGGGGTATTGGCACTGGCAAGGTGGCTACCATGGTGCTGTGGCTTGGATGGCGAGGAAGAAGGGGGAAGAGGCAGGGTGACACTCCTGGCATTCCCCTCAGGAAGAAGGCCCTGTTGTCACACTCCTTCTTCCACCTTAAGAGACACAGGAAAACTTAGGCAAGAGGCAGCTGGAGGAGAATGAAAATAATGAAGGCATGGGAACTGGATCACCTGGGAAAACCCTTAGCGTAGCCAAGCATGGACAGACCTGCTTTTGCAAACTTTGTTTCGGTGCTGGCAAGGGCTGTGGTGGTGGTTCCCCTGGCTGTGGTCAAACCCGGGGCATTGCCAATATGTTCCTGGAGTTTTTATTGCAGCTGGAGTGTCTGATGTGACAACAGGTCACAGTTTGCATCTCCCCTTTGTGGGCACATGGTCTGACAGGCAAAATGATGCCTGCTGTCACATCCATGCTGCCCAGCTTCCCAGATGTGCCATTTCCCAGGACAATTAAGGGACAGTCAGTGGACACAGCCACGGGCTGTCATTTTGTACTCCCCTGCTCCCCGCAGCTAAAGCCGAGCATTTGTCACAAAGTTTGCTTCTCTGCCATAAAAATAAATACCGCGATGATTAGAGGCTGCGGAGTGCATGCGGAACTGTGCTACAACTCCAGCTTTGGCTGGATGAGCAGGTTTGCTCGTGCTGGTTTTGTGTTCTTTAAGGTGGGTTTACTAAGGCAGTTGATAACGTTCTCGTAGAAGTTCTGGATGTTCCCCCCTAACATCTGTGGAGATTTGAAGAGATCCCTCTAGCTCAGTGGCTGTTTGATAGTGCGTTATACTGAACAGGACACGAAAGCAGCTCTCTTATTAATACAGAAGGACTTGGTCTTTTTGCCATTTAGGGATTGTTACAAGAAATTTTCACACTGCCACCTGAAGATACTGAGTTTTTAGCAGAACATGCTGTCCACTGCCCTTTGAAAAGTGTCTGCTTATGTTTGTATTTGACTATATTGTACGTGGAGCAGTAAAAAATTTCCTTTGAAAGACCATCTGACAATATAAAGCCTATTTGCCCTTACAAAGATAAGATTTTTAAGGTTTAATTTCCTCTTCCTCTCTGTTATTAAATACATTAATACAAATGCATATATTAACAGGTTATTGAATATAAAGTAGAATGTAACTTTGGCTGATGATTTGTATTTCCCGCTGTTCAGTACGATGTGAGAACTCTCTTTCCTCCTTTGACCACTGAGTCTCTCCTCCTCAACATTCTCTTGCCACTTATTTGTGCTAACTGAATACTGCTCCGTCGTGCTCCTCTGTGTTACAACAAGCCTTCCACACACCCGCCTGTGTACTCATGGTGCCCTGTACTCCTGCCTAGGAGCTGCCTGCAATACTTGCCTGCTTTCTTAAGCTCAGTTTGTGACAGGTAGAGAGGGCTGTTTGAACAGTAGTTTGCTGTTTTGATGGCATTTTACCCAGAAACAACTTGCTTGGGAAGTTGTAGCATTTTCTCCTGCAAAGGGCTGGGATTTGTTTAGGAAGCTTGGAGTACCTCAGCATGCAGAGGATAGAATGCATTTCTGTAGGCAGGAGCGCTTTGGGATCTCTGAATTGTTTAAATTTAAAAATGTGTATAGCAACAGCGCTGAGAGGAAGAGCTATAATAAAGAATGGTGCAGAAAGACAGACATTCTGTAACGATTGTTCATTTGGGAAGCTCTGCTCTAGGAGGATATCTGATCTGTCTTTCAAAAGTTTATTAATAGTTGCTCTCTGCATCTTGCCAAATGCACTTCTATTTTTTGTACCATCTCTTCAGTATTAAAGTGGCTTCATAGTGTTATCTGATCTACTGCTAGTCTGTAAAAGTAAGCATGGAAGATTTTTCTTTAATTTCTTATTTATCCTAACCTAATTAGTCTCATGGAGGGGGAAAATTACTTTCTTTGTTTAAGTTCTTAGGAATATAAGAGTTCTTATCTATGTTTTTTGTACAGGGACATGATCTGAAATATTCATATTAATCTTTTGTGCTGATTCTTTTTTTTTTTTTTTTCCCAAATCTGTGTGTATGCTCTCATATGCATCTTTATCCCTATAAAACCTCCTGGCCAGACTTCCAGAAGCACATGCAATGGGGTATGCGTTGGTGAACATACTGTACTCAGTAGGTACTCCTGAAAAAGTGTGTTTTAAAAACCCTCACAGACTGACTTTTAAAGAGAAGGAACAAAGACCTTGCTTAATCTGGAAGGGTACCTCTGTCTTCACAAAACTTCCCTTCAGACAAAACAGTGATAGGAATCGGCGGACCACTAAGTCGAGCAATATGCATATGGCTGCAGACTAATTTATGTCTAACTTAATTGTACTCCGTGATATTGCCGTGCTAGCAACATGTCTGGAGTGATTACCTCTTCGCTGTGCTGATTTCAACTACTGTGGCTTTAACTTAATCAAAGGCGTTTATGGTTGGCCATCGCCCATCAGTAGCCAGGAAGAGGCTGGTGCTTCTCTGACAGTGCTGGGGGACAGGTCCAACAGTGTCCCCAGACCGTGGGACAGGTGTCCCATTGCCCCTGAGACGTGGGGCTGAAGGGACAACTTCAGCAGTGCCCCCACTCCGCGGTGCTGAAGGGACACCCCTGGTAGTGTCCCCAGTCTGTGGTGCTGAAAGGACATCTACGGCAGTGTCCATGGTACTCAAGGTACGAGTCCGGTGGTGTCCCTAGTCCGTGTTGCTGGAGGGACAGCTCCGGCAGTGTCCCAGTTCATGGCACTGAAGGCACAACTCCGGCGGTGTCCCCACTCCGTGTCAGTGACGGGACAGCCCCGGCAGTGTCCCTGTTCATGGTACTGAAGGGACAGCTCTGGCAGTGTCCCCACTCCATGGCACTGAAGGGACAGCCCCGGCAGTGTCCCAGGTCGTGGTACTGAAGGGACAGCTCCGGCAGTGTCCCAGTTCGTGGTACTGAAGGGACAGCTCTGGCAGTGTCCCAGGTCGTGGTACTGAAGGGACAGCTCCGGCACTGTCCCCAGTTCACGGTACTGAAGGGACAGCTCCGGCAGCGTCCCAGGTCGTGGTACTGAAGGGACAGCTCTGGCAGTGTCCCAGTTCACGGTACTGAAGGGACAGCTCTGGCAGCGTCCCCACTCCATGGCACTGAAGGGACAGCCCCGGCAGTGTCCCCAGTTCGTGGTACTGAAGGGACAGCTCCGGCAGTGTCCCCACTCCATAGCACTGAGGGGACAGCTCCGGCAGAGCCCTCGGGCTGTGGTGCTGAAGGTTCGGCTCCCGTCCGTCGCCGCAGCTCCGGGCTCCCTTCCTCGGGCAAGCTCTGCAGCTTGTTGCTTCCCGTGGAAACACATCCTTAAAGACCTCTTTGGAAGGGACCATGAAAACCTGAGACTCCGCTGTGTGAGGTGAAGCACTGACATTTGGTCAAGTCTCTCATTTCCTCTAATCTATGGTGTTTGGCTTTTATTGGCAGATGGTTGGTTGTCATCGATCACTTGTCAAGCTGAGTACTAAACAAAAAGGTGAGGGCTAATCACGTATATGGAAACAGGGTTTTTTTAACCTGGGGCACAACATATTTTTTTACTCCCCAGGTGCAACGTTCTTTCTTTCTTTCTTTCTTTCCTTTTTCTTTTTTCTTTTTTTTTTTTTTTTTTTTTTTTTTTTTTTACTGACACAACAATGGAAAGGTTGACAATAGCAGGTGCTACAACATTCAGCGAGTCTGCTCTTACAATCAATTAGCAGAAAATCCTGTCTCACTCCCCTTCTTCCCCCCCATAGCTTCTACAAAGTTTTGGTTATGTTTGAATTCTGTGAAAGTTTTTAGGTGATCAAAAAGAACTAATAAGCTTTTCTTGGCTCTCACCAGGTGCTGAGTTTATTTTGGGTTTGTTCTTGTTTCGGAGTCAGCTAGCTTGAATTCCTATCCATTTCCAGTTACACAGTCAAAATGATGAAAAAGACTGGTTTAATGAAGTTCTTCATCCAACTATTTGTCTTCTATGAGATGCACTGTAGAATATGCCACAGAGTTCATCTAAAGGCCTTGATACTATGAATGAAAACATGAACTTCCAAAAATAAAGAGTTATTTCTGGGATTCCTAGTAAGTTTTAATGCCCTTTTCTACAGGTCTATAAGAGTCATTAAACTGCTTCTGTGTAAGCAGGTGTCAACACTGTCAAAATGTGTTATTGGTATGGATATCGCTCTATCATTTAGGCCTTAAAGGGTGATAGTCATACTTGATTTAACACCACCGAGCTCTAGTAAACACTGAATATTTCTGGAGGCTTGTGCAGAATGTAAAGAACTGAAAGCTGTTTGTGTCACCCTAAATTGAACCGAAACAACAAACAGATTGAAGATTGTTATTTATTTATTTTTTTTCCTGAGAAGTGACTGTAAGGGGAGCAAAATTAAGGCACTTTGTGCTGTGAATTACTAGCGTCTTTTTCTAGCTTTTAGGCCTTTGTTTTCAGTTCTGAACCTACTATAAGCAGGGACGGAACTACTCAGAGAAAATACTTATTTTAAGAATGTCGTGCAATACCTGTAATGGTGAATGGAACATCCACCTATTGACAGCTGTTTGGCTACTGAGTAGCCAAACACTCAGGAACTGTCTGCATCCAGATGAGGACATTGCATACTTCTGGCAGATGGTGTCCTGACAGGGAGCTTGAACCTGCATTAATGAACTAAACAAACACATGCTTAAATCCATTTTGGGATAGCGGTTGAGTCTCCGTGTTCTTTCTCTACATCATTTTAGCCTTCTGTAAAATGGGTATAAAAACACCAACTTGGTAGTACATTGATGTCTCTGATTTGGGTTAGAAAAATATTGAAGTGTTTTCACAGGTGAATTATTTCCTCTGGGTTGCTCCTACTTTAAGAGCAGCCTCTGGTGTTTTGAGTCTGCTCTTGGTTTTTGATAGATGGTAATATTTCGAGCCAGTCCATTGGAAAGGTCTGAGTAGGGAATCATGGCAGATGGACAACTTGCAATGGAAAAAAAGAAAAGAAATTAAGAAAACAAGATATGTAACAGAAGAGACTGAGAATAAAGACACAAATGTTTTGGTCAGTTAACTGCTGCATTCATGACTTGCCAGAACCATGAAGGTCATATCTTGTACAAAAACCTGAACAAGCACAGAGTAGATTAAGCCAATCAATTATTAATAAACTCAGGTGAAAATAGAGAGCAGGATTTTCTCATGAGACGAATGCTTGCAGCTACACTGAAGTACCAAATCTCTTCATTCATGCCATCTGAAATGTTAGTGGAGAATACTGGATGATCAGAACCTGAATATCTGCTGGTGGTATCTCCCAAGCAAGAAAGAGGTGAGCTACAGTAAACCCCATAAGATGGACTGTGTGTAGAATTTTGCTCCCCTGCATAACTAAAATAGTCTGCAAGATTGTTTCACACTATATTCTTTGTCTCACGAAAATAGAAGAAAAAAACAATCCAAAATAGTGTTTTGCTAACACAAGGAAGACTTTGAGGCTACTTTGCTCACATGTTTATGGAAACAGTCCTTGAGTTCTTGAAAACTGGTTTTGCAATGATACCTCAGATTCCTGCCAGAGGCACTTTAGCAAAAGCTTTTTAAAAATCACTGATAAGCAAGTAAAAATTACAGCTCTGAATGGTTCTTACCTGCAACTTCCCACTGTATGGCGTATTGGCAGTGCAAATGTAATAGTAAGAGATGGAAAACAGTTTGGGGAAATATCGAGAAATCTCTGGCTGCTGAGCTAGGTGGAGGTGTCAGCAGATTTCCTTACCGTAACTACACTTGAGAAATTAATGTCTTGTAGTATTTTAGGATTTGGGGCTCTTTCACTTCCTCCCAACTTATTTCTTTACCTGAAGCAAGTGAGATTTAGATTAAATGAAGAAAACTCTTCCCTGCCATCAGGGTGCTTGTGTGGAGGTAGAGACTGCCTAAGGAGTCTTCTTTAAAAAGAGATTAGACAAAAATCTCCCAGGAATGGTTAAGCTGTAGCTGCTTTTGCCTTTGGGAAGGAAGATGGACTGGCTGACCTCTTGAAGTCTTTATCAGCCATGTGTTATATGATTTTCTGAATCATCCTTTTTTTCCTACTTCTTGAGCCTTAATAGTTCTTGGGTTAACTTGTATTTCTTGAGAAAAAAACCAAAGATCTTTGAAATTCTATTTTCTCCACTTTATGGTCTTAGCTTATTGATTCTTCTTCTAGCCAATAAACTGATTTATGTGCCTTTGCAAGTGGCAGAATAGAAGCATCTGTGTTTACCCACAGGCAGGGTTACGAGCTAGAGGTGTTGGTGAGTGTTTCGGGAAAGAAGTTAGATGAAGGAGATGATCCTGCTGATACCAAGATGGCAAGCAGTTCACAGGGCAGAACTGGGAGGAAAAGAAGGTATTTTTGACTAAGAATAAGGAAAGAAATTTAGTTGTTAGCAATGGGCTTATTCCTGCTTCAAACAAAAAGAATAAAAATATTTTTGCTTTCTCTTGGGACAGCTTCACAACTATGAGGCTTGACCAAAGGAAAACTGATTAATGGAGAGCTTCCCTGTTGGACACCATGAGTTTTGGGACAGATGCTGCTGGTCTGGCATGAAGGACAGCCAAGAATGCTGTTGTGTTTCCTCGAATGCCATCTGAGCTGAGGTCCTTGGTTCCTTCAGTGCCGGAGCACATTCCCCCATAGATGTGAAATCCGTTCTCATGGCTTTGAGCTGGAGTTGCACAGCACTTTATATTCAGAATGCTGTACTGACATTAGGTGATTCATCTTCACAACACCTCTGTGTAAAAATTATTCTCAATTTAGAGACAAGAAGAGAAAACGACTTTCTGAAGATTCAGGTTGGGAGCTATTTCTAATTGCCAAACTGCTCACTTCTTTCTCTTTCGGACAACATGACACGAGCTTACAGCCAGACTAAACAGTGGAGATGAAGGCAGAGATCCATAAGGAGTTCAAGGTGATACTGGCAGACTCCTGCAGCTTAGGTCTTCTGACATTCAATAATAGCAGAACCTGGAGCTTCATTTCATGAGGGTTCATATATGATTCTGCCTAATTATCTCTGTTATTGCTATGTCTCTTCTGTCAAAGGCCCTTTAGGCTATCAGGTATCCACTTGCTATGGATTTCACTGAAGGTCCTTGGTTGGATATCGTTAAAGGCCACATGAAATTTCCCCTTCCCCTCAACAGATGCTAGCAAGGACACTTACTGGTGATGCAGAACTAATGAGTCCTTGCTGCCTGTAAATCAAACTAAGAGGTTACTGTGGACTTGCCACAGATGTTTGCTGTGTGTAGCAGGCCTATTCCCCTCTTTTTGGATATTTTTGAATGAAGATGTGGACTACGTCAGAAATTTCACACCTGGACATTTCTGCAATGCAAATTAATTATGATTTGCTACTTTCTCAGGATTATAGTCCATGGAATCTTCTGGCTTTAGGTAAATTACCAGGTTTCCTATAACCCCCCAGGTATCTGTGACTTGATTAGCCACAACTAACATTGGTATTGCTGTTACAGTAGCTACAGCACTTCCTTTGATTAAAGTGAGAGTGTCCATGGATAAAAGAATGTTTGGCCAAAAAAAAAAAACAACCCACCAACCAAAAAAACCCAATCATAGAAATTTGACAAGAATTCTATAATGCAAGGAGCTATATTCTATAGCAAACCAACTAATGGAAAATACCTTTAAAAACAGTTTCTAGATTTATTTTTTTTTAATAATGAAGCGAATAGAGTTTTGAAGTTAAAGTGTATGCTGGCTTTGACATTTATACTGATTTGTATCTTTTTAAATGAAAGTGAAAGGCTAAACTGCATACCTTAGACTTGAGCAAAAAGAAATCTTGAGGAAGAATCTTGAAGTTTTTATTCTGTTTTTTTTTTTTTTTTTGGTGGTGTGTGGTTCTTTTCTTGCTGTTTGTTTGCTTTTCTTACTTTCATAACTGCCAGACAGTTAACAACATCTTCTGATCTATCATCTTCTGATCCACTGAGATGCTTTTTTTTCTTCTTAAGTGTAATGTGCACTTACGTTTTTCCTGTTTTAGGGGAAGAATCCCTGAAGATTCTCGGCAGGTTTTTCCTTTTTGAAGGGTTAAATGACTTTTTTTTTTAATAGCTGGCCAATTACCGCAAGAGGCTCATGCAGTCATCAGTTGGTTAAAGAGTTCAGTATCCTCTTTAACTGCTTTCATTATGGAGGTGATTAGGGCGTGCCAGTGAAAGGAATCTCTCTATTAAGGACCTGTATTTGTTACTTATTAGGATGATTAGGAGGGAGCAGACTGCATTGTCCTTTCAATTCCCTGCACCAGCAGGGAAAAGGAGCTTCAGAGAAAAGCAGGCAAGTAGTGAGGTTAAAAGGTATCTGATGGGAAGCTGATTGTCTTCTTGCTCTTCCATCAGAGAAGAGGACCTTCTCAGGCAGAAAAATTTCACAGAGAGCTTGAGGGCACAGGTTGATGAATGAAACCTGCTGCAGCTCTCTCTAATTGTGTAGCGCAGGAGATTAGCTCTAAGGAAATGTTCATAGGCTCCCAATTTAGGGATATTCTTGACATATTGAAGGGAAGATAGAAATAGGAGATCTACTCCCAAGGCAATTAACAATGTCAGCAATTTCCAATGTGTTCTACCATTAACTCACTACAGAGGTGTTTTGGGTGCAGGTAGAATATTTTGTTTCTTCCACCCTCTTTTCTTTTGTTGTCCTCTGGAGACAATGTCCTCCTCCTATGTTTAATCCAACACAGGCTCTGGGAGCTGTGTCAGAAATTAAATGTTGTAACAAACCTATAACCACTCGAGTTTCGATTTGTCACTTTACTGCCTTTCACATCCCGATGGAACTTCTCAGGACTAGACACAGTAGGAAAAGGTGTCAAATATTCTTGTTTCAAAGTTCTGTATCTCTGTTACTTGAACTAATGAACAGTTGCTCTTAGTTGTTAATAGTTTGAATGTTATGGTGAAACAAGCCTGACTTCACTCGGTGAAAATAATGTTTGCAGCAGGAATAAATTTTTAAAAATCCGCAGTTTGGTGCTTGATTTAACTTTGCTCTGGATACGTATAAAATTTTGTTCGACAATAAAATTAATTTCTGCAGCAGGAAGGACGTGGAGCCCTGACCATAAGGCTCTGCATGCAGGCTGTGTCATGTAAGATACTGCATCAGGAATATTTGAAAACAGTTCATGAAATAAAGATGATTGAACTCAGCATTACAATCTTGCATCAGAAAACCACCTCATACTTACAGAGGTGATTTGAAGTCTCAATGCTTGCCCACATTTTTTCTGGCCTTTGGGGACTTCTTGGGCTTACAGAGTAGACCATGAATTTTAGAAGAGTTCCTTACAGGATAAAGCATATTTTCTGCTGAGGACTAGAGACAGTAGAAGGATGCTCTTTCAGCATTATTCAGGATCATCACATTTACTAGGCTGTCAAATAACTGGATTGCCCCAGACTGCCAAAGAGGAAAAAACCCTGTATTTTGGGATGTGGAAGTCTGGAGACCAATATTTGGAGAGTGAAAGTCTCTTCCAGCATTTAAAGTTATCTACCTACCATTACTTTGGCATGTCCTGTATAAAAGTTCCTAATCTGCTTTTTTTTTTTTTTTTCCTGTATTACTTAGGTGTGTTAGAAATGAGATAAGGCTGGTTCTGTGTGGTTGACAATTAAACAGCAACACTGGATCTGTGCCATCGGAAGCACCTGGAAATCCCAGTGATTTGACCTGAACTCTTCAGTTGACTTTTCAACTGATATATTGAGAATTCAGTGATCTTCCCAACCTCTCTAGTTTCTCCCCTCTTTTGCTGTTTCATGTGGGAATGAAGATCCCAAGAGGAGGAAGGAGGTGATTGCTTTTCAGTCTGTACTGATACCCTATCAGCTTCTTCGTTCATTTCTGGTATTTTTCTCTGACAAACGAATAAATGATCCTCCAGTCTTTTGGCAACAAAGGCGTAAGCTCCTAAAACACATCCTGCCTAGTAGTAAAAGGCCTGTTATTTAAAGGGCACTTTTCAAAACAATTAGTACTTTAGTATCAATGTGTTTGCCTTAATGAGTGCACTCTGGCAGTCAGACGAAAGAGCATAAGCTGATACCTAGAGATGTAGGCTAACAAAGGCAAATTAGCAGTGCTCCAAGTCAGTTACTGAATGTACTGCACATCCAAGAGGTTTATTTTAATGAGTGAAAAGCACTAGGTATGATTCAGAATGGCTTGATTTTTGTTTTCCCCCCAAATGTCCACCCCCTTTTATTCTGAATTTTCATTCAGAAGCCCTCATACCACTCCTATAGTGTTAGTTTATGCTGTATGGGTTGCATTCAGGTCTGGTTTGACTTTCTGGACTGGCACCAGAGACGATTTTTCATAGAGCCTCAGACTTGCTTCGTTGCTGTTGCTGTCTGATGTTTGAAGTCAGTGTCCTTATGATGCAGGTAGGTCAGCTGCTGGCATTTTGGTATGATATAGATTTCTTTAAAAAGCTTCAGGAGGTTTTCCTTTTCTCAAGATGGATCACAGTAAAGGCTGGTGTATTGCAGAGGTAGAGGCGTGGGCTGCAAGCTCTGCTGAGTATTCAGCAAGTGGTATCACAATGGAAAGTGCTGTGTGATCCTGATTTGGGTGACTAGCTGGAACCTGACTGCAGGCTGGGTGACGAGGAGTTAAAAAACCATTTCCATGGTCTCTTTGACAAGAACCCAGCCTGTGGAGCATTTCAAATCTGATCAAAACCACAGGTCTGTTCCTGAAGACCTTGAGCATGGCACAGAGAATAAGGAAAGGTGTCAAACAACAGCGAGGAAGCATTAGAGTGACCGCAGAGAAAAAAACCTTTCTAGCAATGACACTTGTGAAATACATTGCCTGGGGGAGGCGTGGGCTCTTCTTTGCTAGGTCTTGCAGAACAGGATGGACAAGCATCTGCCAGGAATGACCTATGCATTCTGTCCTGCCTTGCGGCAAGGTATGGACTGGCCTCCTCATCCTGTATTTTTAATGGTTCCCTACCCACACAGGCTGTTTGAAGTTTGTCTTGGATCTTGCTTGGGATCTATGTAAGTTTATCTTGTCCTTTTTTTTTTTTTTTCTGAAGGTTCGTGTTTCCCTGAGGGATTATCAGTCCATCCTACAATTCTGTCTCCAGCTGAATATCTGGATAAGAATCAAACCTCTTCTCTAAGCAGCAACTGTTCCATGTTAGCAGTGTCCCCAGCTTTTTATGGCTGCTGTTTGAACAGTTCTACCAGTGGCTGTTGCAGGGAAAAACAAACATGCTGCCTATCTTTAAAAAAGGGACAGGAGAGAACATGGGCAGTTAATGCTCAGTCAACCTAAATTTGATCTTCAGGAAGATATTTGACCAAGCTGTTAATCAGCGTGAAAGTACCTAGGGGATAACAAGGGACAAGCTGGAACAAACCCAAATTTTTCTTGAGTATCTCATGCTGGATTTCTCTTGGTTGTTTTTATTCCAGCAGATAGCTGAGAGAGGGGGAAGCAGTTGGTTGTGACATTTATTACATACGTGGCATGATAAGAGCATTGAGTTCTCATAATTACAATAGAAAATCCTAGACTAGATTGAACTGCAAGATGGGTGCAAAATCTGGATGGACACACGCTCTGGACCAGAGGCTGGACATGAGTGAAAAATACATGTGCAGTGCAGGTGTAAAGGGGCAGAAAATACAAACCCACAGATCTGCTAAATCTGCCACCAGATAATTTCACAACAGGATAAAAAGTATGTAGAAATATTTATCACTGGTTTTCTGTCAAATTAGATGGACATAACATAGACAGTCATACAGGGCTCTGTCCTGTGGCTGGTACTGTTCAATTTCCCATTAATGGCTTGTCTGATAGAACAGAGAGTACACACATTAATTGTGAGAGGGGTGGCCAACATTGCGAGGGGAGGAGCAGAATACAAAACGATTTTGTTAAACTGGAGAAATGGTCTGGAATCAATATGGTGAAATTCAATAAAGTCAAGTGCAAAGAATTACACTGAAGAAGAAAACATCAAATACACATATAGAAGAATGATATGAACTGACTAGATGCAAGTACTACCACATCATGCTGATAAAGTGGTAAAGCTTCAGCTTGGAAACTGGGTGCAGTTTTGGGCACACAGTGCTTTGAGAAAAATCAAAATGCTGAAAGAAAACTTAACCTGTATTCAGTGTAAAGTGGACGGAGATTGTGTAGCCTATATGAAATATATGAAGGGGGGAACAGTAACAGCTTCAAACATGTGAAAGGTTGCTGTAAAGAGGACGTTGATAAGTTTTTTCTGCAGATATACCCAAGGTTTTCTCTTCAGCACGGCAGATGTAGGTTGATCATCAGCTGTGGAAACAGCTGTAACATGATCTGTAAGAAACCCCAAGAGTGTCAGCAGCGGGATTTTTGTCTGAAGCGGTTAAACAGTTGTCCAAAACACATGGGTTTGGTGTACTTCAGCCTGCCTCAGGTCTGAATGGGCATGGTTTCCTGTTGAGGGCCCTCCAAGTCATGTGTTCCTAGGAATGGGTGGCTGAGAGCTGCTCGACAGGAGCTGCCTGGTGAGTTGGGTGATCCCTAAGTGATGGACTGAGGATCTGAGTATCCTATAACAGGTTAAATGGTTTATTGAGGTTTCTCCCAGCCCTCAGCTTCTGCGATTATGCACTCAATGGATGTTTCTAAATGCTGTGCTAAATGTACAGCAACATTTGCTGTCTGACAGTGGAGTTTGTGATGGTCAAGGCTGAGCTTGCCTTTAGGAGAGCTGTTTTGCTAAAACAGACATCAATATGCAACCCCTGCTCACTTGGCATTTTGGGTTGCACATTCTGTCATGCTGAAACAAAGAGGTTCCTCCTCTTTCCCTAAATCCCATGCATACAAACCAGCAATTTCCATAGCACAGACAATCGTCCAATCTGTTATCTTGGCAGACACCAATGCCTTTCTACTTTGGAGGAAGGAAATCTATCCCATAATACACCTGTGCAATATATGGCAATGGTGATTTTGTTGCTAACCCCTGCAGCAATCAGTTTATGCCCTCAAGCATGAGATTTGATTATCCTTGTCATTATCTAAGCTACAAATGTTATTAGCAACCATAAAATTGTCCATTAAAGTGAGAGGAATTACTTGCCTGCACCAGGGGGAGAACAGATAATTTACCACACAGATTTAAGCCCAAATGCACTTTTTTTTTTTCCCAAAAGAACCCTCTAAGCCTTTGTACAGCCTCCATTTTTGGATTTCAGAACCTGCTTTCCCCTCCATGGCCTTCAAGTGTGGGTCTTTTATGGGTCTTTTACCATAACAGCGACATAGACATCTGCTGTTGAGATAACCTCAGAGATCATGACCACGTATTTCTTCAATGTTCCACAGCTTGAATGAATGCTCCCCTAATTCTGGAAGTGCAGATGCCCAGACTTTGGTTGGGTTCCATATTTTCTAGACTTCAGCATTGGTATGACCTTCATTTACACAAAAGCAGTTCTGGATGCCTTGGGCTGACGGGACCCATGGACTGACTGTGCATCACTGGTTGAGCGTAGGATCGGTAGATTTGCTCCTAGCAGGGCCATTTTCATAGGTTTTCTTGATCCTGCAATACTCGGTTTTTATGAGAGGAAGAAGTGATGTATCACAGGGGCCAAGAAAAGATGCTGTGTCTGAGTGGGTGAGATCCAGGGTAGTGTCTGAAAAATTTCTTTGTCTTCCCTGGGACTGGCTGATTCATCCCCTTCCCACCACCCTGCTAATTCCTGTTCATATATCAGTTCACCGTAAAGCTGCTTTTTTATTCCCATGCAGTATTGTGTTCCCACCCCCTTCCAACAACAGGGAGTGGGAGAGAACACCTACGGCTTTCCCAACAGACAAAAATGGTGGATCCTGACAGACTGGAACAGATTCTGATCACAGTTGTTCTCTGTAAATCCTGTGGAACTTGGTTGTTTTGGTGCAATTGTTGACTTTAAACTGAGATAAATGTGTGCAGAATGTGGTCTGGAGAGTCTGTATTTTGAAGGAAGCATCTCCTCCTACTCACCCAACAAATCTACACACACACGGTGTAGCATTGGTATTAGCTCCTGTAGCAAATGCAAAATATGTCAGTAGCCCGAAAGGAACAGAAAACGTTCTCAAACAGGGCTTAAAAAAGTAAACAAACATCATATAACCAACAAAATCAATACAGTTCCATATTAGCCATTACAGATATCTCTGTCTTTGTCTACATCCTACTGTGCACATTTCAGTGCTGTGGAAAATGTAGAACCCAGGGGAACTAATTTCATAACTTGGACATGGTGTATTGAATTCGAGGCCTGGGCTAGAAGGCCTGGAAGAGATTTATGTTAAATAACAGAAGAGGTTTTCTCCTTGAACCCCCCAAAAGAGCATTAACTGAGTCAAAGGAATGTAAATACATATACAAAGCAAATATATATTAATGGATGTTACAACATTGATAGAAAAAACTCCTCAAAACCTTTTTTTTTTTCTGTCATCTCCACTAACTTAAGAAAAGACTTTTTGAGAACTAACGTTAGGTTCAGGATGTCCAAGAGGGGAAAGTCTTTCAGCTTCCTGCATTCTGAAAGCTTTGTCTTCCTTAGCTGCTCTTTTGCTTGAAAGGAATCTGAGATGAAGAAATGTCCTTATTCTTTCCAGCCTTTGCCTCATGACCTTCCTTTACTCTTCATGTCTTCCAACACAGTCAGTAGTACTCAAGCTATTCTTGTGGGCTTCTTTATTGAATTCCTTCAAGCCAAGATTCTCTTGGCTGTGTAAGCATTCCCTCTTCTCCTGTTCCTTTGAGGTCTTGATATCCATATTTATTCAGGAAGCAAGACCCTAGGCTGCAGACTAAGCACATGGTTGATACTCTTCCTAACCAGAAGAGCACATCTCAGTGGAAGCTGTGTGAGGTTTAACAGGAGGAAACGCTCCTGTGACGGAGTGTCATTCTTTGGTTCCTTGTCTAATACACTTAAAATGGGGGGAACATCCTGTGTCTTTTGGATGGTGACTTTTGCTGCCATTTACAGTGCAGAGCTCTTTGCCAAGGAGAGGCTGGCACGATTTCCTTCACAGCACATTGGTAGAGATTTGAAGAAGAGGAAGAAGCTGGAAACAACTATTAGGACAAAATGGACCATTGCTTGGAATCCTACATTCAGGTGATTTCCTGAAAGAGAAATGCTGGGGTTTGGTGGTCTTTGGTCTTCTGGCATTTTAGTTCCATGGATCAGCAAAGATGTGCATGCTCACTGAGTCTGCTGGAGAGCCACAAGATCTGTGCCTCTTGCTTTTCCATTAAAAAGATAGTATTGCCTGAAGTACAGATTGATTGATTGATAGATGGATAGATAATTAATTTTCTTTTAACGTGACGTGCTCCAACCCTTTTACAAGTGTCTGTAGACCCTCTGGGAGGTCCACAGCCTTTCATCTTGAAGGGGAGACAGAAGGTTCTTCACTCTCCTCTGCCTTCTATTCCACCTCCCTGCAGTGCTTGATGTTGATCTCAGTGCTCAGAGTGCCTGCAGCACTCACGAGACCCAGGGGCCTGGGTTTCTTGTCTCTTTAATGGCATTCTGTGAGCTTGTGTTCAGAGACAGAGACAGAAAGATCAAAGGCTGTGCAAGTGCACTGTGCTTGATTTTGCTTACACCAATACAAATCGATTGACTTCACCGAGTTATGAGGGATTTACAGCTAGGGGAGAACAGATTCTGACCTAATGGCTCCAAAAGAGGCTTTTCTTGGATGAGCAATGTAATTAGAGCACTGGAACAGACAGATTTCGTGACTCATCTGTGGGTCTGCAGTCTTTTCTTTGCTTCTAGTAGGGTGTTCACTAATGTCACCACACTTTCGTTTCACCCGTGGGCTGATCTAATGACGGACCAACCTTTGCTTGAACAGAGATCTCTGTTCAGCTGCAAAGCATCCTCCGATCTTCATGTCACTGTGAAAACTTCAAGCTCAGGACCAGGCACCAGGGTAGTGGAAAATTTCCACTCTTTCTTTGTTGTACTGAAGCAGAGGATTAAAATAACTACAAGAAACAAAGCAGGGGCCAGGGAGAATGGGCTGATGACTGAGTCCACTTACCAATCTCAAATATGTGTCCCAGCAAGGGGCAAAGTGATGTAGCACATGTGCCAACATCACTCTGCTCCATATATGCAGCTGGAAAACAACAAATGCTTTTTGAAATCAATAAAGCTTTTCACAGCTGGTTGGAGGTCTGGGGATGAAGCATTTTTGTTAGAAGATGCCGCCTCACTGAGACTGAAAGACATTCATTTGGGAAACTTCGTTGAGAACATTTCCTAAATGTGGGGATGAGGAGGTAGTATTGATTTGTGTAAGAGACGCTTGGCATATATTTGGGAAGACTGGAGCTGAGCGCAGTCACAAGGCTCAGGTTTGTATCCTCCAGGTGTCTGGGGGCTATGCTGGGCACGAGGGCGTGGCAGAGGAGTGACAGCACTCAGGACATGGAGGTGGTGCAGTTTTGGCTGCTGTCTCTCCTTTGGTCCCAGTGCAACAGGAATTGGAGTGTCGGGCCAGCTGATGCAGTTTGGCTGTGGCCATGACAACAATCATGGTAGGGTGTGTCAGGGCAGAAGCTGTCACCCTTCTATGTGTACTGTGCCACCTCTTTCTCACCCATCTCTTGTTTCAGCTGAGCTTGAGCTGTGAGACCCCTTCAACCCAGCAGTTCCAGGAAGGGTAGGGAAGGAATGATGCAATGGACAGGAGTTTACATGGGATGGGAGATGTGAGCCAGTGGCACCGGATCTGGCATCACTGATGGTCCCTTCAGGCAGACTGGGGGCACTGACATGGGGAACTCAGAGGAGGTGCCTACCTTAAGCTTGTCCTTCGTGTCTTGTGTGCTCTCTTCTGAAGCCTTCCAGGTGCCAGAGTGCATCTGCACTCCAAAATCACAACCCACTGCAGCCATTCCTCTGCTGGATTTAGCCCTCTGAAGTGGGTTGCTGCTGGTGTGGTTCACTTTCAGCACAGACTGTAAGACCCACCGGGGAAGAAGGTGAACTGTGTGCTGAATCATGTGCCTCACCACTTGGCAGTGACAATAGCACAGCTATATGTGCAATTGGGTTTGATGTTGGTTTTCTTCTGATCTGCCACTCATTGAAACTGAGAGCCAGTCATGATGATTGGTCCAGTCCTTGGATTCAAGCCCTGCTGCACTGGGCTCTGTACCAGCATGAAATTCAGAGTAATTTCAAAAAAGTGTCTAGAAGACCACAGAATTAAAGCTCCATTTTCAAAAGTAGCTTTTGCACTTAGGAGGCTGCTTTCCAAGCCAAAGAGCCTTGTACCTGCCAAATATGGGTTTAGAAAAACAGGTTGGTTGGAGTGTGAAGTCATTGAAGAACATGAGAAAAATATGCCTTTCAGGACATTTAGATAAAAGGAGTACAGGTGCCAGGTAACTCCAAGTCCTTTGGTAATCCACTTCTTCAGCTATCTGTCACATAAATATACCTTGGAAGATTTTTTCTCTTCTCTTACACCTGAGGAAGTAAATAACCATGTGGAGTTTTAATGAAAGCTACAGTCTGCTGGTGCACAGACATTAAAGCTTCTCTTTCTGCCTGCTGACTCATGAGGTACCGACTCATGTTGGTTTTCACTTGATGAGCACCTGTAAAACACAGGAGTAAGTCTATGCCTTAGAGAAATTTCTGTTGCTTTGAGACAGGTCACAAACGAGTGCAACAAGTAGTAGGGTGGAAGGAGAGGAAAATAATAACAGTTATATTCTGCTAATTGCTCTTAATTACCACCATCACTGATCAGATGAAGAGTTTATCCCAAGAAAGATACTGGGCTTGTGGGTTAGTTCAGGGACATCTTTTGCTTCCAAGATGCCGTGACGAACAATGCCTGGAGACGTGTTTTGAAGAAGCCAAAAATTGTAGTCACAGCTGGCACAAATCATGTTGCAGATGGGGGAGTGGGTGATGAGAAAAGGGAACCGGGAAAGATGGAATAGGGCCGTGCGGTCACAGAAAGCTTGAAGATGTGGGAAAAGGAGAAATTAGTAGAGAAAAAAGGGCGAAGTTCTTGAGGTGTTGTGCTGCTCAGAATAGAAGTGTTGACCTTGGTTTCCTTTAATGTTTCTTCCAAGGTAGGTGAGGATATCCCACCTGAACAGGATAGCTTGTGGGTATAGAACATTCCAGCTCATGCAAGTGCAGTTTAGAACAGTCACGACTTGATTGACCTTCCCTGGGATGCTGGTGGTAATTGGACTTGGCTGAGGGGTTTTTTTTATGCCTCGTGTGATTGTAAGGATCTGGATGCAGGATGCACTGTCCTTTCTGAGAGACTCTGAAGCTGTGTAGTGTATTTTTTAAGCCTCCAGAGATAAGCACTACCATATGTCCCCAGGCTATTTGCACTGCACAGCTATCTGTAATATGGTCTAATACGACATAAGAGGTTCACACAGCTCACAAAGCTCCAATACAGGCAGGATTGAAGCATCCCAGCACTGTTTTGCCTAAACCTACAGGTTCTCTGCACTGGTTTTAGCATCAGCCTCATTAGTAGCACAGTTCTTTTTAATGGTTACCAACACTTTAGCAAACTTTGGGGTTAAAACTCTGATGAGAGAGTCATAAAACTCTTTGTGCTGTTCTGACCTGTGGAGGTATTTGGCTGTGGGAACGGTTATACCTCAGCAGGATTAGATAATGTAGAAATGCTAGACCTATGTCATTAAAACCATCGATCAATAATCTGCAATCCTAATTTTCCAACCTCAGAGGTTTCTTAATGACTTCAGCTGAATTTGTGGATACTTTCCAGCTTTGGGTGTTTCGAAACAGACCTCTAAGGAGGGAAGCTGCTCCAGCAATATGTGGCAGACATGCTTATGCTTCTGTTTTCAGCCTGGGGCAGGGCCATGCAAACCTTTCTGGAGCTGTTCTCTAGGTTAAACCATGCTCAGGGAGCACTAAATATTGTCACTATTTCTTGTGTGACTGGAGAGAGCTGAATTACCTTGGGGAAGAAGGAACCGGCCAAATCCACTCTCGCGGCTGCACCGCCCCGGAGAAGAATTTTGATTGTGAGCAGGGCAACTCTGAACTGCCTGTGATGTTCAGCTGCCGTCATTGCAATGCTGAGGCAGACGTGCCTCTTCCTTCCCGGATTGTGTATTTTGAGCACGTTTCAGTAGTGCTCTAAGTTAACATTTTTTTTTTCTCTTCCTCTACAGTGCCAGTCATTGCCTTTTCTTCATTTTAGTGATTAATTGCTCTAGATACTCCTGCTCCTGGACTGCAGGAGTACAATTTCTCTGCTGTGTTTCATCTGAACTTGCTATGCAAGTACAAGCGAACTTGGAGGAGTGCACACACCCACGTATTGCTAGGTAGAGATGGTTGCCAAAAGGACACCAAGTAAAAGAACAGTTAGTTCTTAAACAAGGGTATAATCTAATAAGAGGAAAAAAAAGAAAATTACATACTGGAATCTTCAGTGCCTTTCCCCTCCCCCCAGTTTCAAAATTTACAGCTAGTACAACCCCTGACTAGAGCAGTGATTAAAATATATATAGGCATCTGTGCTTCTAAGAAAAGGAAGTGTGTCTGTTTGGGGAGCTGTGTGGAATGAGTTGGTGGATCTCAGTCCAACTTCTGGCAGACAGGTTTTCGCATCGCTCAAAGTCACCCTCTCACCCAGCCCCCCTCCAGGGCTCGTGCCAAGGGCTCTTTATCTATTCCTCATATGATCCCACCTGCCTTAGCATCTTCTGCAGGGCTGGAGTTTTCCTCATGTTCCATTGTGTGCCTCCTGGGCCGGCACCGTCAGCCCTGCACGTGGAGGGGAGGTTTGTCTGTGTTCTTGATTCTCCCCAGTGTGGCTGCTCCTTTGCATCTCACTCCACGTGATCCCCATGTGTTAGACACTTTTAGCCATCCACATGACTGGTTTTGCCTGGCATGTGGCATCATCTTTTCATCGTGCTGAAAAGAGGCCAGCTAGAAGGCACAGCGGTGTTTCGTGCCAGGACCATGGCATGGCTGCTGACACACACCTCTCCTGGGGCCGCTCTGCCAAATGTATCAGGACCCTGGAATTTGTCTGGGATGCTGTAGCACAGTGCTTCTTCACCTTTTCTGTACCTGGCTCTGTTTTGTTACAGGCAAAAAGCTCCAGGGCCTGCAACAAATTTAGCAGCTCAGAAATAGATGGTTAATTTGTGCTGCCTGGACTTTGCAATTTCCTTTTCAGCTCCTGGGTGGAAAATCCATGGCTTGCTGCTGGCCTCCTTCACCTGTTTTTAGGATGTCCATTGCCAGGATCCTCAATCTGGTCCTGTTTATGCTCTGCCTTCCAAATCTCACTGTGTGAGTTACTTGCAAAGCTGTTGCTATGCCTGGGTGCATTCAGCTGCTTTAAGGACCCTCTTGTGCCCCTTGAAAAGCACAACAGCCCTTTCTGATGGCAGTGGCACTCTTCAGGCTGAGTGCTTTTACCTTGACTCAAAAACTTTAAAAGGAAATGTTAATTGCTTTAGTGGTATTGTTGAAAAAGGCACACCAGGCTGACTAGCTGGGAAAGATGAGTCCTGTTGCTGAAAAGGGAGAGAACAATCTGTGTGAGTCCGTGAAAAGTCTGCAGTGCCCAGGGCAAACTCAAAAGTGGAATGGAAATATCTGTGATTGTTGTCCTCGTTGCTTTTGTCTGGAGACGGCAGAGCTGACTGGCATCTCAGGGCTGCGTTGCTTCTGCAGTGATTTGTCACAGGCTCTGGGCTGTGCTGCTGCCTGTGCTGCTTTTCCCCGTGGTGGCAAGTGGCCAGCTGCACTGGAAATGCAAAGGGAAGAGGGAAAGGAGACTTTAGGGAACACATTGGCTACAGGAGTCATCAAGGACATGGACACGGTGTGTGCTTGCTGTTCTCCTAGGCTTGGAGATGCTGAGGGTGGAACAGCACAAGCAAATTCAATATTCATTCAGCCCTGGGGGTTGAGTAGCTCTGGAACAGGTGGCACAACTCTCTGGGAGCCTGGGTCCAGGACCAGGACATACTACTGCAGGGAAATGAGGGTGTCCCAACCAGTTCCCTTTCCGAGCTCCCATCTGCATAAAGCCAAATCAAGGTGTCCTTGCAGTTGCTGGTTTGAATTGTAGGAGGTGTCTCCATGTTTGGGGCTGGCTCTCTTTGGTGCTCAAGTGACCCTACCCACACTCTTCTGGTGCCTCTGCTGTTTTATTTTTGTTGCTTGATTTTTTGAGCTCTTCCAGTCACAACAGCTGCAGTTTGGCATGCGTGCAGAACCACCACTCTTTTATCAACTCAACACCTAACACACATTAGGCATCTCCAGGATCATAAAGAGAGGTTACTTGGAGCAGAAGGTGGGGAATGAGTGCTTCCTCTGTACACTGTTCAAAATGAGCCATTCTATAGAAAAGTATCCAGCAAGGGAGAGAAGGGAGGGAACATGTATTGCTGTAGAATGGTGATCAGATGAGGAGAGAGCCTTTGACTGTTTTTTGTTCCCTGAACTGTTCTGGATTTTTTAATTAGAATAAAGTACTGTAAGAGTCATGGCAACCACATCTTCCAAGCCCCTGAGACTTGAGTTTTACTCTAAAAACTTGACGCACAAAGTATGCACATTGCTATACCTCTGTTCCAGCTGCCCCAGGACCATTCTGATTCTATCCTTAATTTGACTGGGTCCAGTTTCTTACAAATGAAATAGTTATTAGTGCCTCCCTCTTCCCCTGCATGTGCAGCCTGCCCTGAGAATGAATCCTTCCCTTGTCTTTTGCTGCATTTGTGGAGTACATAATATATAGATGCTTGGCTGGGGATTTAAAAGCCCAGCTCAAATCCAGTGAACTAATGTGTTATTTCAATTTCCTTGTGCACCTGTTATTGTTCTCCAAATTCCTGGATTTTTTTTTCTTTTACAAATTCATGCTCATTCTCCCCAAAGAGGTTTTAATGGGCAAGAGAGAATTAAGGTAGACAGCCTGTAAAAATCCAGACACTTAAGAAAGAGCAGCAACCTAAATTATCATCTCAAGTTATTGCTCTACTGTGTTAGTGCTTACACTACAAAGTGCTTTGAGCTGTGAGGAAGCAGCTGGTCTGGAATAGTGCAGCTGATTGGTATCAGGTAGAATCAGAAATGCCCCATTACGAACCAGGTAGTAATGGTGGTCTTCTGCATGGTGGAAGCTCCTTTGCATCAGAGAAATGCCTGGTGTCTCATGTGGCCACAAACAGGCTGTAAATGGCATTTATTTAACAATATCTCCAGCTCATACAACAGAATAATCAAAAAGATAGCTTGTAATCAGTTATTCTTAATGCTGGCATGTGGGTCAGGAATAAAACAGCATAAAAATCATCCTACTTAACAAAGGGTAAAGGAAAGAATCTGTAGTTTGTAGAGTAGGAAATGGAGTGGTCTGGGCCAGTCTTGGAAAAAAACATACCCACGGCTATTGAAGTAGGAACTTCATTACAAAAAACTTCAGGGAGCCAAGTACTGTGTTTCAGCCAGTGTGAAGTCATTTAATACATTTTCCAATATTCTGTGAGCAGGAATAATGTAACTGTAGTGCTTTTTCTTTTATCCCTAGTATTCATCACGAAGATGAAAGCAATGATGTTGTGACTCAGCCAACCTGAGCGAGCCTGACAGTTCGTCTCTCTGATGGGTTGGGACCGGAGTATGATATGGAGTCATTTACTCTTAGCTGGCTTTCAAGCCATAAGGACTCCAGAAATGTCCCTGGTGAGGTAGGGATGAGGGCACTTAGCAAAAGCTGGTTCTTCTCTAACTGACCAAAAAAAAAGCTGTGAGAAGCTTCTTATTCCTGGTAGAAGCATAACAGCGACACAAAGAAGATGGAGTGGGAAAAATGCCTCATTTCAAAGTGTGTTTATCCATGATAAAGTGCTTCTATAAAAGGCATCTTGGGACTCCAGGTTCATTCCCCCTCAATGATTTCTACACTGGGTTTGCTAGGTTTTCAAGTCGACTGCGGTGATACTTTTTTTTCCCTACTGCCAACCCTACAAACTTAGCCGGGTTCTAGAAATCAAACAGTGCTTTCTTCCTCAGAACTGTTTCCTCCAGTAATATCCTGTAATCAGCATATGGGAAGCATTTTTATTGGTGGTACGTGAGCCAGTTTAGATACAGGTTCATTCCCCACCACAGTGACCTTACTGAGCTAAGTATAGTCAAAACCAGTCCCTCAAAACAAAACCAGAAGAACTAATTGGGGCACATGCCACCTTGAGAAAGAAGAGATTGTTTTTTACTTCGACACGGTGGTAACTATTGACTTACCTGTTTTTTCCCTCGTATTTAAAGATCACAGTGGTGGAAAGCTGATGCATCTGTGGATATTTTCTGTGCCTTCCTTTTCGAAGAGGAAGGAAAGCCCCTGTATGTATGTAGGTATTATTCCTTTTCTGGAGGGTTGTGTGGAATTCCCGCTTGTACTATACAGAATCTGTAGGTTGGGAAGTGCAGTGTCCTGAAGGCAGCAGCTCAGAGAGTGATTCTCAAAGGTGAGCATGCAAAGGTGGCATTAGATTTCCATTTGTCTCTGAGATTTTGGGTGGGTGTTTGGGTCTTTAACAGTCTCATGGGGAGGGGAAGGAGAATGATTTCTTAGGGTTGTTTCTGATGCAGCTCTAAATCCATTTTGTGCTTCTGAGGGCACTTGCTCCTGATTTCCCTCTCAGTTTTGGTTCAAGTGAGTTCTTTACATGGAACCACAGAAGGAGTTAGGATGGAAGGCTCCTCTCCTGGACATCAGTCCAAGCCTCTCCTCCAAGCAGACCTAGTCCTGAGTTAGGTTAGAGCCTTATGCACTTGCTGTTTTGATCATCTCCAAGGCAGATTTTTCCCAGCTGAGATGGCACAGCTTCTCTGCCCCGTCTCGTGTTTGTTGTAAATATTTTGACCCTTATGCTGAGCTTGAGTTTCTCTGTGTGCCGTTTGTCACCACCATTGCCTCCGTTTTGCAGTGCACCTCTGGGCACACAGCTCTCCCTTCCCTCGACCTGCCCCTTTTGCTCTCATTAATGCAACCCAGTGAGATTGACCCTGGTTGCTGCAAGGGCACACTGCTGGCTCCTCTTCAACTTGCTGTCCACCAGGACCCCAGATCCTTTCCTGCAAAGCTGCCTCCTAACCAGCCATGATAGTTTTCAGACCCCTAATGACTGTCTCCAGCCCTTTTCCTTCCAGAGGATCATAGGGGCAAGACAAAGGGACTGTGAATCCATCCTGATGAATATTAGAAAAAAGGAATGAAAAGCCTTCAGCGAGGGATCTGTCACCGATGCTTCCTTTTGTAGCTGGAGCGATGTTCTTTTTCCTCCCTTAGTGTAGAGCTGCTAAAAAAATTGCACAGTATCAGTTGTAACAGCAGCATTACAATTTGCAAACATGCTATGTTAAGCAGTTAGTGTGAAGCTGCACGCCGGAGTCTGAAGGTTTCTCCGCTGATTCTGGCTGAATCCTCGCAGATGTCAGGCTGTTCTTAGAGACTACGTTTTCATTAAATTAAATCTTTGCTTTTCTGGGAAAGATCACTTTCCTCGACAGACTGTTCCACTGATGCGTAAACCCAGAGTTGGGAGGGAGCTCCTAATTTTTAGCTGGCTTTTTGTATTTCATAAATTCCATCCGTTCTTGGTAGTTTTACTGTCTCTAGTAAAGTGTTTGCATCTTTCCAATATTTAGAGGCTGCTATAAAGTCCTCAGCATAGGTTATATTTCGTCCAAGTATATGTGTAATTGGCTGATTTAATCTCCCCTTGTTAGCCAGTTCTTTCCGACACTGAAATAATTTCTCGTGCCTTTCTTTGGAGTTCCTTATCTCGTACAATTCGTTATCCTCCCTTTCTGGGCCAGGGAGTACTCTGGAGAAGCAATCACAAGTGAGCACTTTGCCTCTCATTTTTTCACCAGGACATTCATGCTGGTTATATTTCATCAGTGATTTAAGTTTTTAATTTTGCCTTTCCTGGTGAAAGTGTGAGCGCAAGAGTGGTGCAACTGCATCAGAAAGTGCCATAATGAACGGGGGACTTCTGGAGCCAGAAGTCTGTAGCTGAGGCTGAAGTGGAGGAGCAGCATGCTGGCCAACTACTTCCTATTTTCCTCTGCTTTTTGGAAGCATGGCTTTTCCCAAACTCAGCTTAACTAGCATCAGGGACCATCAGAGTTAAATCCCACAGACTGGCAGGGGAGGTGGGGATAGGAGAGTCACAGATTTGCCTCCCCATGCAGTGAGGGAATGCTTAATGCATATTCCCTGTAGGCTTTTCTGAGCAAGAGGTGTTCAAGGAGCTTTGTTTCACCGAAGCAAAGGAACACACTCCTCTAACCCTCGGTGATGGAATTAGATGGGATGGGTGCCGGGTGATGAGGGTAGAAGATCTTGAGATGGATTAATTCAGAAGCTGTTCAGAATTCCTGAGGCTCTGAGAGATGACACAGGGGCTGGTGGATGGTGTGCCACCAACTTCAGTGTCACTGCTGATGCTCACGGCAGGGCTTGGGATGCCTTGGGGTGCCTTGGGATGCCTTAGTCCTCGTGTGCATGATCTCAGTCACAGGCACAGACCCAAAAGAGACCCTGTTCTTGAGAGCAACATTGGGCACGGATCGGCTCTGTTCAGCCCTCCTTTTTCCATTTATTTCAGTGAGCTGACAAAACGCTGTGAGCCACATACCTGCATTTCCAAACTCAGTTTTCAGGGGAAGAGGATGCTTTTTTTTTTATCGAGCAAGAGACGAAGGGGAGAGAAGGCTGCTTTCCCCTCATTTCCAAATTTCACGGCGGAGACGGGAGATGGAGATGGCCCTTGGGGGGGAACTGCGGTTCCCGAGCTCCCCCCAGAGGCACTCGGGCATCCTCTCCCTGCCTCCCAAAGCCTCTTCTGCTCATTTCCCCACCTCTTTCCCCTTTATTTCTCTCCCCAATAAAGCCATAGGTAAGTAAAGATTTTCTGTTCTTCAGCACAAATGTGCCCCCTCTTCCATTTCCCCTCTCTGGGTGCTTTGTAGAATTTTTTTTGGTAGATTATTTTGGGTTTTATTTGCAGAATAAGGTGTCCATTACCATCTGCAATGCAAAAAAAACCTGCAGCCCCAGGTACTCTCTGGTACACCAGTTGTTAAACCTGTTGTGGACTTTGGCATAACAGGAAAAAAACCCCAACCAAACAAAAACCCAAACACAAAACAGGAAAGGAAATAAACCCCTTCAATCTGTATCTTAAACAATTTTATGTGCTTTATTTTTGGTGTCAGCTTTTGTAGGAGAAGCTTCAGGTTAAAAGAGATTTGCCAGTGGCTGAGAGTGTACAGACACTTGTCATTTAGGCTGCCTGGTTTGTCACTGGAGGGAGGATAGAGAAGGCAGGAGGTTCACTTTGTGCTTTGTCCTTCTGTGCATCCTCATGCTGGATGTTCCTATTAACTCTGGATCCCTGGCCAAACCAAACTCCCACTTTTTGAGAGTGCATTCTCATGTTTCTAGGTAACGCTTATTTCTGGCTGACTTGTTAGGATTTCTGCAGGTTTGAGGGATGTGATTGATTAAGCCTGTGTTTTTCTTCTGGTTTTGCTGGGGAATTTTGGATCAATTCCTCCTACCATCCCACTCCTCTTCTCTTCTTCCCCAAAAGGGTGAGTTATTTTGACAAAGTGAGCTGCAGAGAATAGCAACATCAGTTACACTGCAGTGTGGGGACTGTAGGGTCAGCCTTGGGGCTTTTTTGAGAACCCAGTGGGTGCTGTGAAGGAGAGGGATGATACAGCCACTGAACCTGTGTTTTGTAGGGGCTTTTCAAATTACATGGGTTTCATGCAAGGGGTTACAGGTGTCAGAACTCATCTCCCAGGCCTGTGTTACTGTGTTTGGGTAACATTACAGTGACATTTGGGTGGTGTCATTGGCCTTGCTGAGATGAAGGAGGAGAAGACAGAAATCTTTATGTTGTCAGCAAAGCCTTGGCCCAGTCCTGGTACGTCAGTGAACAGAAAGCAAAGTGCAGCTGGGGAGCTGTGGGGGAGCCAATTTATTTATAAAGAGCTCCCATTTCAGAATGGTGGCATTTTCCTTTCTCAGCTTCTGTTTGCTTTGCCGTAGACTCAGACTTTCCTTCTTTTTAATGTATTATGTATTCAGCTGGGACGTGCACAGACTGATGGATGCTCTATTGGATTTGTTTTTGGCACCTGGGCTAGATTTTTACAATGGACTGTGTACTTAACAAGGTTTATTTTCTGGTATTTCCCTCTCCATTTTATGCAGTCTGACTGTACCTGTCCTGCTTGAGCACAGGCTTGAAATCTCTCCCTCAGTGTGATTCAAGTCCCTTAAATGCTTTTAATGGGCAGGGAGGAGCATTTGGGGTGGTTTCTTCTTGTCCAGTAAGGAGTTTCTTCACTTGATAGTAAACTTATTTATTCTAGATTTGAGGCAGAGTGGGAGTCAGTGTGAGACAATTTGGGAAGTCTGAGCCCAGGCTCTGGTGAGTAACCCTGTCAGTGAAAATGTTCTCAGGACACTCGCACGTTCCATGTGGCAAGCAGATGTTTTCTGGTGAGAACTGCTCCACGCTGTGCGTGTCACCCAAGGCAAATCTCCAAGATGCTCTCAGGAGCTTCTCTATCAGCATGAGAGGAAAGAGTAGGCACATTATGTTTTTGTAATCAATGGGAGTTATGTGGGAATTTTGAGTGCTGGGGCATGTTCTTCAGCCACTACATTTGATATCAGATCAGCCCCCCTGAAGGCTGTGCCCTGGGGCCACTGCAGCTGCTGGACAGCAGAATAACGCTGGAGGACATCAGAGAGGCTTTGACATCTGTTACAGTAAAACATCTACTGGAGCAGAACTGATCTGAAATTGGCTGGTCTGGCATTTCTTGCCAACAAGCCCACCTCCTTCTCTGTAACCATGGAGCTCAGTGGGGATGGAATTTGAGTGCCTCTCTTTTTCTTCTTTAAAGTATATTTTCTAAATTTTTAGTAAATGATAAAAAATTAACAGACTTTCAGGCAGTGATGTGTAAATGAGAAATAAATAAGTTGTGGTGAAGACATCCAAATACCATAACCAACGATGTTGTGTTAGATTAAAAGGACAGTGATACCATGTAAAATCTTTCCAGTATGTATGGATCTCATTCGTGATAATATATTAACTTCAAAAAATGCTGTTTGTTAGCCAGTATCTAGTTAAAATTGGTCTGTTTAATGACTATGAAAAAATAAAAACTCCCGTACCTCATTGAATGTGTAAGTACAAATCATATTTTATTCTGGTTAAAAGATGCTTAATAAAACAGGGTAAGAAAATTATGCTTTTATACTTTTTATTTTGAAGATTATAAAAAGCATAAAATACTGCGAAAAATACGTGTTTTAGATAGATACATTGCTTTTAACTCAAGGAGGTTTTAGTACAAGAATCATGAGAAAATATATGTTGAAGTACTTCTTTTAAGTATGTAGTAAAAAATATGTTCAAGATGACCAAAGAATTGCACAGGAATGATGCAGAATTGGGTCTCTATTGATATTTTCTTAAGATAACGATTTTTTTTTTACTTTGCAGACAATAAGGTTTCAATAAAAGAAAGCAAAATTGAAGAACAACAGTGACATTCACATTCTGATGGAATTGACTTAAATAATCAATTCCCTTGTCTGAATCATTCAACTTTTCATCAACAGATTCATTTCACTTCTTTTCTCCTTTGCTTTGACTATTCAGAAGTGCCACTACTTTATCATAATCATAAGAGACCATTTTTAGTATCTTCAGCAAAACAATGTTTGGTGAGAAGAGGAAATTAAATAGTGAATCCTAGCAAAGACAAACAAAGAGGTTTGATTTTTTTTCTGGTTGGTTTTTTTCCCCCCCTTCTGGTAAGGATGCTACTACATTAGGTGAAAATTATGAGACGTTTGAAGTTGAAACCAACCTTGCAGTTTGCTCTTTCAATTAGGAGTATTGGTCAGTCGTGTTCTAACTTCCACCCCAAGTTCTCAGTAGGAACCAGCCCCACACATGGGATCAGTAGTCCTAGAAGTACCTGCACTGACACAGAATCTTGGAATAAACTCGTAGAATATCCCAATTATGAAAGGACTCATAAGGGCCATTGAGTCCAACTCCTTGCTCCTCTCAGGACTATCTAAAACCGAACCATGTGAGAAAGATCATTGTCCACACACTCTTTGAACTCAGGCAGTTTGGTGCCATGGCCACTTCCCTGGGAATCCTGTTCCATGACTGACCACCCTGTCCATGAAGAACCTTTTGGCTGCCAGGACACACTGCTGACTCACATTCAATTTGCCATCAGCCCAAATCTCTTTCTGCAGAGCTGCTCCCCAGCCTCTCATCCCTCAATTTATACATACAATAATAATTGCTTCTTACACAAATGTGTGATTGATGCATTGTTGCCTCATCATCTTCATTTTTTTGCACTACCTGCTGAGCTCAGGAAGCCTTTCAGGCCTTACAACTGCATGCCATGGAGACCTCTCTTGAGACTGTAGGACTAGGAAAGGAGACTGGGGGCAGCCAGAGCTGCTTTGTGTTCCAGTAAATCTGCCCCTCCCTATAAAAAGAACCTTCTGTATCTGCAGCAAAATTAAACTTGTGCTGAAAATCTGAAAGGAGAAGGTTTCTCCTGGAAGCCACGTGAGAAGTCAGAACTGCCAGAGTAGCCACACTGGTGCTGTCCTGCCCTTTATCGTTCTCTCTAAGAACATTTAGAGGGACAGACAAACCTCCCTGAAAGATCAGCCTCTGACCTGACAATCTGGTTCAGTAGGTAGACCTGGGATGGGAATCCTCTTAGTTTTTCTCCCTCTCTCTCTTTTTTTTTTTTTTTTTTTTTTTTTTTTTTTTTTTTTTTTTTTTTTTGGGTAATTCTAGCCAACTGGTGTAAAACTGCTGCCTCGGTTTCCTTCTCTATCTGTGACACTACCCACTGCTTGCCTTCCTGATTCCTTCCTGAGGATTGTTAATGGTGGCAGTGAAGAAATACCTCCAAAAGCGCTAATTGTTAACTCAAGTTATGAAATGCTGTCGTGTGCAATAACTGTGTGCAATAATTTTGCATTTGGACGAATCGGCCAGGATCAAAATTAGCTGATGTTCAGTACAATTCACTCCAAGGCCCTGCTCAGCTGGGTTTGTCAGCCATTGAATTGTGAGCCTGGTATATTGTTATTTGTTGCCCACTGAAGGCATCATATCTGCAGCAGCAAAGCCTCTGTGAGCAAGGCAGGCTGGGTGTGATGCTGTGAGCTGCAGCCAAGCCCAATTACCACGCGAGAACGCCTCCCCTGTTCGGAGCCTGCCAACCATTTCCTTTGCATATTAACCGCGTTTATTCTATTTAAGTGGCTTTGCCATCGTGTCCCCGGCTCCCGTTCCTCTGGCTGCATGGCCCTAAGCAGTGGCAGGCACGGGCAGAGGTTGTTCCAGCTTGAAGGTGGGATTGATTGTCCTTTGGAGACAGGGCAGAGGGTTGGGATTTGGGGTTTTGACCACATTCAGGGGTTTGGCTGCACTCAGCAGCACCAACCACCTCTGCCATTTGCCTAGGATAGGAGTAGCAAGCTTGGTCTGGAGCCATCTCCCCCACAATTTTCCTTCTTACTCCCCTATTCCCACAGCTTTCTGGAAGAGCTCCAGCTTGGCTCCTGACCAGAGGAACCTGCTCAGTTGGGTTTCTCTGCACCAACCTTTCCAAGGCAATGTGAGGTGACCCCTGTGGTGGGGCTGCCGCAGCCTCAGCCCTCTGGCTGCTGCTGCAAAAAAGGGATTAGGCACACATCTGATCCCCCCTGCTACTCCGAGGCCAGACATGGTCTGTTCTTTCAAGAACAGTTGCTGCAAAGATTTTTAGGATGTTGTCACAGCCACACTCGCAGGCAAATGGAACAGTTCGTCTGCTTCAGGCTGTGAAGATTTAATTGAGCACCAAGGGAAGGCTCGAAGCTGAATTAAATCTTTTGCTGATGGAGAGCAAGGTCTGCCATGAAGAAATTCTCCTGATCCTTGTCTTCACTGAGTGCTGCCACACCGAGCCAGGGCCAGCTCTGACACAGTCCAGAGCAGAGTTGATGCTGAGAAAGGTGCTGTTTACCCTCATGGAGTTAATTACTTCCCACGGCAAATCAATTATTTTATTCTCCATTCAGCATATGTAGAAGACTTTCAGAGCAATTGCTGATACTCTGTAACTAGAGATTGTGAGATTTGCAGGCTCTCAGTCTAAATGTCATAATAAGATTGTTCCTTGTAATCGTGTAAGAAGAAACAGCATATGTGGGAGAGACAGACCAGGAGAGAATAGTTTATCTGTTTTCCTTAATAATGTAAGTATGACACATGTATTAATTTTGGAGCACACTGTGGAGATCTGTAGTAGGTCCCTACAGGTTTTACTCCTGGATTTCACTCTTGAATAAATAAATAAATACTCAAACTCTAGCATGTTTTGGGTCTCAGGCCATTTTCTCAGCCTCCTTATTGCCAGAGGTACCTGGTTAGTCCATCTCTGTAAAGATTACGCTTGGAGATCCTAAGGCACAAATTTTGTGCTGGTTGCTTGGAATCAATTCCCCTGGATTTCTGCACAGTAAACACCTCTTAAAATGACTTTTAAAAAATGCCTTCAGCCCTGTGGTTCTGTTGGTATTTTTGACAAAGACATCCTCAGCAGCCAAGAGTCCCCTGTGGAACGTGGGTTTGTGGGATCCTCTGGAGATAGACAGATTTAGTCCTGAGCCTCAGAGACCCCATGACATCTTTAGGAATATGTCAAAAAGTGCTTCCATGGAAGGAAAAATCTATGCTGACTTGGGTTTGTCTGTTCTTTGTGGACAGGAGAATTTGGGTTGTTCTGCGAAATAGTATGCTTTTGTTTAGGATCTGTATTTTTTTCCACATGAAAAAAGAAATACTGAAAATCTCTTAAAACCCAAGTGGTAAGGGGTAAGGGGTAGAATGACCGGATAGTGGCGTACCTCAAACTTCTGAGAATGTGTAAAGTGTCATATTTTGTTACTTATAATCGAGAGGTGCTTGCTGAGAAGGTATTTCTCCAACAACACAGTTATTTTCATGGATTTCAGAAGACTCCAGAGGCATCTCCTGCTATCAGATCAGTTCATTAGCATACCCCCAAACTTTATTGTTCTAGAGTTCATGTTTTTTTCACAGATCCTTCCTTTTTTGCAATATGCCTGAATACATTTTTAGTCAGGAGTAACCGACCTGGGACCAACACTAAGGTGTCAGAAGTGTTGAAAATAGAGAAGAGTTATTACAGAATTCAACCTTGAACTGCCTGAGGTTACAGGAAAGCACAGAACGAGCCATGAATTATGGGGAAATAGGTGTGAGGTGAGTGACAGGTAATATTCTTGGAGGCTTTAGGATTCCAGGAAAAAGGGAAATGTGAAATGCATGGTGAGACATAATTAGAGACCCTTCAGAGACACTAATAAATCTGATGGGTGTTGATTAGTGCCAGGCTTGTGAACAGCTTCCCATCTTTTGTGTAATTGAGGGAGTGCTCTTTCTGAGTCAGTGCATGGTAACCTGGTTCTCACCTCATACCGTGATTTTCACAGGCACAAAAGGTGGTATAAGTCATAGAGCTGATGTGTTTTAATAACGTTTTACCAATGTTCTGGACCAAAAAAGTGAAAGCAGCCATCATGACAGCTACACTGGTTTTTGCCCTGGGACTGGGATTTGATTGCGCAGTTCTAGGTAAAATCATTTTGCATTTCTCTGATATGACAAAATGAAAGGAGTCTAAAGCAGACATAACTTCATCCATACCAAAACTTGAACCAAATCCAGTGCAAAAATGAACAGAGTGGTGCCTGTGACTGAAGCTTGTGTATGCCTCACCCCTTCTGATGCTGAAATGGCTCTGGGAAGGGTTTGCCTCTCTTGTGGGAGATCCAGTGTCCTGTTGTGCTGTAATTCCTCCTGGTGCTTTAGGTATCACGTCAAATAACTCTGCATGGAGATTATTGCTGGAGATGAGGCTCTCTGTGACCTTGGAGAGGTTAATCCTCATGTGTGCTAACGTGAGAACAGCATCCAGTCCATATGTTCATCCTTGCGTGTGGCTCCGGGAAGTGCCATGGGTGGGTTCGGTTTTAAAGTCAAATCTCTGCCTCCTTGGGTAGAGGGAAGCTTGCCAGGACTGGAGGGGGAATTATTAACTGATGTTCCTGACAGCAAGGACAGTCATGATTTTTCTCCTCCCACCTAGGTTAGGCACTTGGAGAACCTTAGGACTTTTCTGTTTATTTTTGTTTAATGAGCAAAGAGAAAGATTGATTTTGATTTAAATGTCAGATGACAGAATTATAGGCTTGCCAACATCTTGGGTGCCCTTTTGTTTAAAAGAAGCATCTGTGCAAGAATTGGTACCCACAACAAAGCCAAGGTCTCAGACAGCAAAATTAAAGTGTCTCTAAGAAAATGGTAAATGCAAAGCACAAGGATGCCTGAATCTGCCTCAGAAACTTCAACTTCTCTTGAAGCTGCAGGATGGGGGAAACTGAATTTTCTAATCCTCTGACTCACACACAAATTGTTCTGCAAAGCCTGTGAGCCACGGGATGTATCATTGTCTTGAAGAGATGAGGGGATGAGAAGATTTAGGAATAGTTTACAGTGGGAGATGATGGTGGTTTCTAAGGGGTCAGTTGCTCATTTAGCCCTGCTGGGTAATCTAATGGGACTGATCTTGAGTTCTGGGTAGTTTCAGGGGTCCTGTGTCCATTTTTGGTCTTCCCAGTACAAGAGAGACACAGACATGTTGGAGACAGTCCAGAGAAGGACCACAATGGTGATTAAGGGACTGGGGCATCTCTCCTATGAGGAAAGGCTGAAAAGCTCGGGGAGAATCTCATCAATGTGTATAAATATCTGAAGGGAGGACACAGAAAGGACAGAGCCAGACTCTTTTCAGTGGTGCCCAGTGACAGGACTGTAGGAGGGTCTATTAGAACATCAGGAAATACTTTTCTCACTGTGAGGGTGACTAAGTGCTGGCAGGGTGATTGTGGAGTCTCCATCCTTGGAGATGTTCAAAAGCCATCTGGACTTGGTCCTTGGCAGCTGGCTCTGGGTGGTCCTCTGAGGGGGGGAGGCAGGATGACCTGCAGAGGTCCTTTCCCACTTCAACCATTCTATAACCCTTTGTAAAACTAAGGGTTCCATTTACCAGAAGGAATTCCATCCATCTAACCACAGGTGCATGGCCACACCAATATTTTTCTGTTCAAGAAATTTCCAGTAGAGGATATCTCAGGTTCTAGATCTCCAGTGGAAATGTGAAGCTCATTCAGACTGCAAGATAAGGATGTGCAGACTGGAGATGAGCTGCAGGCTCTGTGAAGTGCCTTTAGTTTCACTGTGCTTGAAGTTTCATTGTGCTTTGCTCCCATAAATGGGCTTTGACAGAGGAAGATCCCTGCAGTGAGGGAACCTGGCAGCACCTCAGGTTGGGTAGTGGAAATGTCCTCATCAGAGGGGTGAAGCAGCAGACTCTCAACCTCCATCCCATGTGGACTTGCTTGGAGCTTTGCAGTGTACCCAAAATAGCAGCACAACACGTCTGACTCATTTTATGCACCACTGGAACACCGTGCAACGTTGCAGTTGACCCAGCAGTGGCTTAATAATATCTGCAATTCCAGTGATGTCTCCTGGAGAGATCTGAACTACTGACACCGTGTAGTGCAGTGGGATAATGGGAAATGAGTTTTGATGGGAGGGAGGGTAACAGAAAAGACAAAAAGTCCGTTCTAGACCAAGAGGTTAACACAGGCCAGGCCAGTGAAGTGTTGCTGGTGGAGCATTCTCTTCATTGATGCTTTTCCTCCTTTATAAAATTGATGAGTTTGCTTCTTTTTGTCTGAAGGAAGGGAATATTCTGGCTCTTCTCAATTAGGTAAGTACTAATCTACAGTGTTCAGAAATTCTTGTGAGGATACAGGTTTTACACCTCATGTCTTGTCTAAGCCCTGGGTGATGTGCCCAATGGAAAACTGAGAGTCTCCCAACATCTCAGTTCCAAAGAGGAAGGACTGGTTGTGGCACCAGGCAAAAAATGAGCTCAGCTGTGTCTTCCTGACTTGCCCTGATGGCTGTAGAGGTGTTTTTCTCCCCCTCCACAGCAGCTCACTCTCTCCCTGGTGTCAGAAGGTCTGGTCGTGTGGTATTTATAGAAATTAGAAATCCTTTAGTGAAAGGCTGAGTGCTATTTCACTCCTTTAACAGCCCACCCTCTTCTGTGAGCTGGAACCCCTGTTACAACTTTATGCCAGTCTTATTTTACACCTCATCTGAGTTAAATTTGCTTATACAAAAGCAGAGAGAGAGAGAAATGAGGAGAGCTGACCCCCCCACATACCTACTTAGATTCCAGTTTGAGGACAGTGTAAGGAAAACCTGAGCAGTGTCTTTGGAGCTTGCCCCCTGGGGATCCCTTTTCTCCCCCACAGAATGACAGCAGCAGCAATGGGAGTTCCTTGTCTCACCTCTCTGGGCACTGCTCCTCCTCTGCTCTTGGAGACACAGGTTGTTTCCACCTCTCTAAGATCCAGCCCTCTCCACCGGGTACTGTTTCACCTGTGCACTGCCGAGCTGGGACACAAAAACTCAAATCCAGACAATGCTTCGGGGCCAAAGCTGGCATCTGGAACTTGTCAACACTGAGAATGTGGTGGTCTTCAACTGTGTGCAAGGCTCTAGCACTGGAGACTGGGGCCATGTGGCCTGGCAGAAGGGTCAATGGGTGCAAAGGATAAAACCCAAGCCAGATGGGGTGTGATTAGTGGTCTCCAGGCCTGGCAGTGGTCAAGCAGCTGTTTGTCTTGTGGAAAGATGGAGTATCTGCTTGCAGGGTAAATCAGACAGCTGCTTGTGAGGTATCCAGCTGAAAATCTCCTAGCACATGCTGATTGAGTACTGGCAAATAAAAGCATGGATTGTATGGCTCCCAGTGAACTGTGCGACCAGAAACCTCAAAGATTTTACTGCTGGAAGTCAGGGGAAAACTTGGGTAAGTAAAATGGCACTAAATCAGAGCCTGAAAGGTTTTTAGATTTAATGGGGCAGTGAACAGCATGAAAACAGGACCAAATATTTCCCCTTCTTCCATATTTCTTTCTCTCCCCCTCTGCCTTCAGCTTTTGTGCTTTGCCATAAGGGAGTGCTCAGGGAGGCCACACAACATCACTTTTCCTAAGATGAAGTCCCTAACTGTTGTGTTTTGTTCCATTCCGCAGCCGCAAAATTTACGATAACAATAAATCGAAGGTGGTAATATGCTCCCCAATTTATCGGTGAATTCATGTATAAAAATGAATGTGAAATACAGCCTTCCTGCTGCTGACTCGGAGGGTTGTTGCAAGGCAGCCAGAAACTATAGATCCCTTTTCCACTGCAGTGGGGACCCCTCCAGCTGGCTTCATTCATGAGGAGGTGATCAGGCTTCTCATAAAGCATTGTGGGCTTCCAAGAGATGGATCATTTTCAAATCCATTTCCTGCTTGGGTTAATAAACAGTTGATTCATCTCCTCGTTCCCAGTTACAGGCTGGTTGGGGTGACTCTAAATACTCGACTGTCAAGGTGAAAGGGAGGCAGTCATGGGCAGCACACAGACTGCAGCGGAGTTCAATTACTTGTTTGCATCAATCTTCACTCCAAATCTGTGCTCATATCAGAAAGGGTTTGGGTGACAGGGTGAGAAGAGATGTGTGGGAGGGAATCCCTTTCCTCTTCTGAGTTTTAATTTCTGAGTGTCATTGAACTTTTCCCACGAGCAAAGCTCTGTGAGCCAGAGTGTTTCTGACACAGTGTCTCCCCTGTGTGTGCATCACATCAGAGGAGCGAAAAGACTTCCTTGACACTGGGGCTGCAGGTAATCCAGGATCCCATTTTGGAGAACTTTTCCTTCTTTGCTCATGCTTTGCCAATAGGGTAATTAGAGGGGAAGGGCAACAGAGAGACTGAGGAAGGGAGCCAAAATCAATATGTCACTGGAACAAATGGGAATTCTAAGGCTGCTGCATGGTAGGGAACACATCATGGGCACTTTTTTCTTGTACCCTGATGAAGTTGGCTGGGTGCAACTTTGGTTCCTAAGGACCAGGTCCCAGAGGAGAGGCACAGATCAGAGCAGTGGGGAAACTTGGGGTGTTCTGAAAGAGCTGATCAGTTCAGTATTACATGGGAAATGCACTGCCATGCATCAAAAGCAGCTGGAGAAACAGATAATGCTGCAGTTAGAATACTGGGTTTGGGTTTTTGTGGCTGAGCTCCTGACTTCACTGAGCTTTGCTTAGTTCATGTTGTTTCCAAAGGATTTGGGAAGCCATCATCCAGTCTCCAAATTACAGTGACGATAAATCTATTTATCATTGATCAATGATTTTCTGCTGTAGTTTGTGGCTTCTCTAATAAAACAGTTACAAAATATTGTGGGCACTGGGAACCGACTAGGAACCAACCATTAAAAGTGAAGAGTCAAAGGAAATTATTTGCAAATATCTTTAGGTCTATTTGCCAAGTGCTCATAAAAAAATCAATACATTTAAAGAAAATCAGGATGGTTCCCAAACATTCTGCTAACCAAAATGGGGCTTTATTCATAATAAATACTATTTATGATGAATAATTTGACTAGGGAGAACTGGAGAGAGGCCAATGTATCCATCTATTTAATACAAACTATGGATGATCCAAAGAATTATAGACTTCTCAGTCTTATTTCAGTTGCTGAAAGAATAACTGAAAATTAATTAAAGAACAGGCAGTAAAACACCAGGGCAAATATAAGCTGAAAGCTGCAAAACTCCATGGTTTTTAGGGGTAAAATCATGCGTGCTCTCATTCACATTTTCTAGTCAAGGTAGGAATTACTCCTTTCACGGGCATTTCTGTATCTAATAAGATCATGAACAGAGATATGGGCTCTCACTTGGTGTAAGCAGAGCTTAGCATGTTGCCACCTAATCTTTGGTGATGTTTTCGAAGGCTTCAGCACCTGAATGCAAATGATGTTATGTGTCTGATGTTAATAACCCCTCAATTTCTTTGGGAAGATTAAGAGCAGAGCAGATAATGGATGACTGACAAATACAGTTAATTTAGATTTTCAAGATGTTTTTGAAAAAATGCATTATAAGAAGCTATTAATGGGATTTGTGAGTATAGAGGAAGAAGGAAGGCAGAGGCATAGCTTCAGCAGTGGTGAAGAGGAGGGACAGAAAGACAAGGGCCAAGAGTTCAATTCTCAGCATGGGAAGAGGTTAATAACAAGTTCCACCCAGACTCGGGTTCGTGAAGATTTGTGAGGAATAAAAGCAACTCCATAAAGGCCTAATAAACTATAAAAATAAAATTGCCAACATGAATTTCAGTATAACCAAGCACAAGGCAGTGCTGCTCAAAAGGACTGACTTAAATGTTTCATACACGCTGATGATTTCTGCATTCAATTTAACCCTCTAGACATAGGGACATAATTGCCAGTGATTGAGAGAAGGGATTCAGGCAGCACACAGCAGGGCTTGCAGCAGTGAAAAGCCTGCTCGGCTGAGTTAAGGAATGGGTGGAAGGAGCTGTGTCCAATAATAATGATGTGTCTAATAATAATCTGATGAACTAATGCTTCATCGGTGCCACCTGCTGTCTCGAGTCTGATCACCCTTTTGTTGAGAAGAGGAATGGTAGAATCAAAGAATCATGAAATTGTTAAGGTTGGAAAAGACCTTTGAGAGCACTGAGTCCAACCATTAACCCTGCACTGCCAAGTCCCAACACGAAACCATGTCCCCAAGTGCCACATCTACACATCTTTTAAATATCTCCAGGGGTGTTGACTCAGTCACTGCCCTGGGCTTTCTCTTGCAATGCCTGACCACCCTTTCAGTAAGAAATGTTTCCTAAAACCCAACCTAAACCCACCACGGTGCAGCTTGATGCCCCTTCTCATAAATGGGCATCACATTTGCTGACCTCCACCAAACTGGGATCTCTCCAGTTAGCCCAGATTGCTGGTAAATGATTAAAAGTGATTGGTAGTGCAAATAGGAAAAAAAAAAAAAAAGAGAGTGATTAGCAACATGTGGTTTTTCTGTACAGTGTAAAGGGAAAATGTTGCAATTTAATCCATAGGGAAAGAAGATAAGTTAGAACCGATGTATTTTACTCAAAGGGAAGGTTTATATTCAAAGATTTATACTCAAAGGGAAGAGCTTGTCTGCCACTGTTCATTTCTGCTTTTTGAATTTTAATCCTTTTTATGAAGTAATGAGTACAGAGAACTACAAAGACAGCTAAAGGCAGTTTATTTCAGAGAGAAGTGTTCAGAGGCTGCATGACAGAGGCTACATTTTCAGTGTGTGGACCTCAGTGGCAGAAGTATTTCTTGGAGGCAGCTGTATACTTTTGCAATGTATGTTTATATATATGTGTATGTATTTTTTTAAATTAAGGATTTAATACTTTCAGGATCTAATATTTTAGTACTCCGAAGAAAAGGAAATGTCTTGGGCTGTGAACATACAAGGTGCATACTGATCTCAAAGTGGGAATGGAAAGGGACATCGCGCTGTGGAAATACCACCCCTGCTCTACACAAAACCCCTTTCACACTGCACTGATTGTAACATGGGTTGTCTCCTTCCAAACTGCACAGGGTTCAGATTTGTTGCAGTTTGGGGCTCTATCTCAGGCTATCTTGAAGTTGCCCAGTGTTGCATCCCAGACCAATCTGAAATGCTTGGGCAGGGGTGTGAGGCTTTGCTGGCAGAGACACAGAAGTTGTCATTCAGTCTCAAGCACAGTTTTTGGGCTGATTTGATCCCAGGGATGAAACATGGGCAGGTTTGTTCCTCCCAGCTCTTGGGCAGCAAAGATCCAGATCTGTTTTTTCTGAAGAAGTGCAAAGAGAAATCCCTGCAAAGCTGAAGAGTGCCACGAGGAATGGCCTGTGACCTGACACTCCTGGGTGTGGTGACAGGCTGGGATGTCGCTGGGCACACACACGTGCTGGCCTGGGAGGCACAGCAAGCTCCAGGCAGCTGTGAGGTGCTTGCTGAGGGGCAGGGCTGCTGCTGTGAGCTGTGAGATGTCCCTGCCCTTGTGCCATCAGTGGGGATCAGCTGCTGGAGAGCTGAACGGGTGCTCTCTATTCTCTTTTTTCCTGAAGTCACTCCATGTGGTGTTAAGATGTGACCACCTGAGGCACCTGATCTGTCTGTTTGGCCCATGGTGCTGCTTGCTGGCCCAGCCTTACGCTCGGTGGAGTTCTCCAGCTGGTGCTGAGAAGTCACCTGCTGTCCTCCTGCCTCACCTCTTTTTCCACAGCACTCTTAATGGCAGAGGTGGCAAACGGAACAAGGAAGGCCTGTCTGGATGTTAAATAGCCACTTAAGACACTGATCAAAAGTGGCACAGGGATCACATCTCCCCTTTGCTTGGGAAGGCAGGGAAGTGCTGCAGCCTTCAATTATCACTGGGGAGCTGAGTCACAGAAAATATCCTGGTCACACCAGGAGGAAATCCAATGGCAGCAACAGACTCCAGCTTTCCTGGAGCCCAGCCCTGGCTGTAAAGCAGAAGCCTAACCCTTCAAAGAGGCTGTTTTTTCCCCTCCTGCCTGTTTGTGGCTGTGTTTCACTGCATCGTGCTTAGCATTAGCATCCACATGTGCTGTGGACAGGTCAGGTGTTTCTGGGGTGCTCTGTGGGGAATAAGCCTCCCTTCAGGGCTTTTATGCAAATTTATATCAGCAACGATCCAAAAATAGTAATCCTTAATCATGGGTAATTTCTAAAATGAATCAAGCACATTCTTTTCCAGTGAATGATTCTCTTAGTAATGATAAGGACTTTCTAATGCGCCTACCATATGTTTTTAAAAAGCATCAATCTCTCCTTTTAATAAATCCCCTTTGGAAATATTGCGTGTAATTTGAAAACCTTAGGAAAAAAGGAGGGTTTGGTCGAAAGCAGCCACTGCTTCTCAGCCTTAATCGCATCAAGATGGTTTTTGTCTGCAGATTTAAGTGGTGTGCGTGGATGTGCGGCTCAGACCTTTCCTTAGGCGTGCACTGCCTTGATAAGCCATAATGACCGTGTCAGTGACCCATGGATGATGGGTCACCGGGAGATGAGGCATTTTGAAACTGCACCTCTCTGTCCACTCTGCTGAGCCTTCGGGGATTTTCTGGGGCAGCCACAGGAAGCAGAGATTTTGTATCCACCGCAGAGCGCCCTGGAAACACCTTGGGCAGTGACTTTCAGCATACCCCTGGCCTCTGAACGGCTCTGAAGGACAGCTCTAAAGTGCAGTAATTTGTGCAAAATCAGAAAGCCAGGGGAGTTAGTATTGGACCACAGTGCCTTGTAGTGGTATTTCTCTGCTAATTGGGGATAAAGCTGCTGTGGGCCTACTGAATAAGCCTAGAAGTAAATGGAGGAGCACAGTCTGTCCTAGAGACACTGTGTGGAGTCAGTGGAGGGATGCCAGGAAACATCTGGCTGGAGATGTTTGGCTTAAAGTCCTTGGACTCTGAGAGGGGACATCACTGAGCCACACCAGAGAGACATGGGCAATGTCACATGTGCCACGTGTGCATGTGCCCTCACCGTCAGGAACGGAATGTTTTCAACTAATATCGATCTTTCCTTACTGTGTCCTATTCTTTCATTCTGCCAGTCACAAGCAAAACAAAGCCTAGATTGTTTCCTTAGAGTGCTGACACTGTGAATGCTCAGTTCTATTTCAGGGAGACACAGTTACACTCAGGAGTTCCTGGTGCTTTGATTCATACCTCTCCCATAGGATACCCTGACCACCTGTGCAGTGGTTATTTTACCAGCTTATTTTTGGTAAGTCAGGAGTAGGAAGGTGTGGAATTACCAACAGAAAACCTTTATTCCTTTCAGGAATGTGTTTCACCACGAATTGAAAGCTTTGTGCAGAGCTCGAGATGCAGGGCCAAGGATGCAAAATTTCCTGCTCCTGCAGCGTGGTTGCACTAAATATCCAGCATGAGCAGCTGATTTTGGCTTTTCCTTCAGTTTTCAAGGTTGTCCCACAGACAGAAGCAAGATCCCTGCATGGCAATGCAGCATTAGTGTTGAACTCTTGCTTTGTGATAATATACAGTTCTCTCTTGCATTTACAAGTGTGTTGGTAGGGGGACATGGCCTCGTGTTGCAGACCCATTACTGTGAGTTAGAGCTTCCCTTTGTGCTCCTACTGAAAGAAAAGCACATTTCGTGGTGATATGAAGAGAAAGCTCTGATGATCCAGATAGACACCATTCAAGAGCAAGGGGAGTGAGGCTAGTGAACATCCAAACCAAGAGCTAAATTTGGGAATTTACTGCTCTTCTAGCCTTTCCAGTGTTGGTTGGATGTGGTCTCAGTGCTTGGATCACTGGAACTGGTAGTTTTTAATAAATAAACTATAGAAAGGCTTACATAGCTTTAGCTTTTCCCATAAAGCTTTGGTTTTTTTATAGCTTTAGCTTGTAGCTTTTAGCTAAAGCTGGCTTAAAAAATACATATGCCTGTGTTTAAAGGTGAAGAAAAGGTAAGTAGGTTATGGTGAAGTCTTGTGGTGTGATTGACTTGTTTTTATAAACATGTTTGTTTACTTCTCCTAAAAGCGTGGGTGCTAGAACAGAGGAGCTGTGGTGTATCTTGCAGCAGAAAAATGGATGGATGAAAGCAGGCAGGCAGGAATATGTGGTGGAGGCATAGAAATCTTTTAACTGGATTTCTCTGGAGATATGACATGAAAGTGCCTCCTTCAACCCTGGTGTTGGTGATGGTCATCCTCCTTCCCCATATCCCTTGGGTCAACCCAACTGATGTTGCAGTGGTTTTCTGCAGCTAAGCAGCAGCTGCTCCTTGGCTTTCCACTTGCACAGAGTGTGTAGATCATTCCTGGGCAGTGCCATGTTCCTCTCTCGGTCCTCCTGTGGCTCTGCTCCCCTTGCCTGATGTCACTCTCCCTGGGGCTCATGTCTGGGTCTGCTCTCTACTTGTTCTCTCCCTGCCTATGATGAAGAGAACCTTTAACTATGCAGAGTTAGTGGGGTAATTTGACTAAAAATTATTGTTTACCCGATTTGGCTGTCATGCAAGATCCAAGGTGCTCCTACAGAATGCAAGACAGCGACAGTGTTTGTGGGAGCCGTGTGTTAGGAACTGCATGGGGCTTAGAGTTGCAGAAGGCAAATGTCTACTGATGAATTCTTCCTATCCCGTCATTTAAATTTCATTCTGTACATGCTCTCTTACAGAGAAACTGTTCTGCAAACATTGTGGAGAGCTGTAAGGTATTAAAATTGGGTTTAGATTAGCATCCTCCCACCTGGAAATCCAGGTGCTTTACTTATCATGTCTTGAGCTCTCCAGAGCTTGGAGACAACCATAAAGCTCCTGTGAACATCCTTAAATAGCTGTTCTGCATGTATAAATGCTGCTCCCAATTTCCAGAGCAAGTGATACATGTTGCTGTGCATAGTTCTCTCTTTCCCTGGATATTAATTAGTCCACTCTTTTGCTGAGGAGCATGGCAGCAAGAGTTGTGTGTTTTGTGTTGCGTACTTCTGTCTGGTCAAATTCTTCTCCATTTAGTAGAAGGTACAACTAGGCAAGAGAGAAGAAATATTGTGTGGGAGAGAGAAAAAAAGGGAGGAAACAGTGTGTGGAAGATTTATAAAAACAATAATCAGTGGTAGTCGTTGGAGGTGTCCAGATAAGGTGGTGGAGGGGTAACATCACAATGTATCTGTGTTCTTGTAATCCTGAGTGTTATCCTGATGACTCTCCAGCTCCTCACAGGGAAATCGTTTCCCCAGTGTGGAGTCGAGCAATTATTTTTAAGGCCACACTAAAATCTAAGCTCTGTCTTCAGCTGGTGTGGGTTGGCACAAGTGCATGACCTCAGCAGAGCTCGGAGGATTCAGTGCAGCTGAAGTCCTGATTTATTGTTTGATTGCCATGAAATGCCCCTCAGGTTGGTTCTGGGTGCTGACTACAGGGTGCTGCATCCAAGGGACATTTTAAGGGAAGCATGGATAACACAAATCTCGCTCACCCTGCCAGGGTGCTGGGACTGAGCCAGCAGATGCTTATAAACAGTGTGGCTGGCCCTGGTTTGTAGCTTCCCCCTCCACATGGCAAAATTCCTCCCAGGAGCCTCCTGAGCCTTGGGGTCAATGCTGCTTCTGAGGAAGAAAAGCTGCCAATTCAGGGGCTGGTTGTCTGATGTCCTTTTCTGGTTTATCTGTTGGCAGCTAATTGCAAAGTTGTCATCTTGGGGGAGAAAGAGGTGGAAAAGGCAAATGGGGAAAGGCTGATTGGATTTTGCTGGCAGCCTGAGGAGGTGCATCGGCAGAGTGTGGAGTTTATTGGGAAATGGAGGCCTAACCCAGTGGCCTTGGAATTCAATAAGAAGCTTCCAACTGGTTTCAATGTCTCTTTATACAAAGCAAAGGGAAGACCGTGGAAATAGGAAAACAAAATGATAACAAAGCTGCAGAATGCACATTTATCCTGGGCTCTGCAGAGATGCAATTACCTGTCTAGGCTTGTGGAGAGACAAAACAGTGATGTTTTTCTTAAGGGAAATGGCTTAAACAAACAGACAAACAAACCAACCCCAGTAATGTATTCAGGGGAATTGGATGGAGGTGTCTGCAAAGGATGAGGATTAAAGGCTTGGTTCTGCCTGCGGCAGTCCTACCCAAACCTGAGTTTAGAAGCAATGTAAAATAGCACAAGGAGCAGAGGAGGCAGTCCCAGTTCTACAATCAGATGGTAAGATTCATTAGCCAAAAGGTAAATATGAATAAATAAAAAACCAACCAAAAATTTTCTAATGTCAAGTCAAAGAACTGAGATCTGTTAGAGCTGTACAGGAGGGAGCAAACCCAAGCCGGCAATAAACTGAAAACAAACAGGTTGTTTTGGGAGTCTTGAATCTCCCTGGTTTTCTGTGAACACATCTGATAGCTGGTGCCTTCTCTAACTGCAGCAGAAAATCAGAATAGTCCATGATGTACAGTGAGGGTGCTGCTTTGCAAATGTATTCCTGAACAATGCCTGGTTACTATGGTGATAGGCACTATAGAAAGTGTTCATATGGAATCCTTGACAGTTTGTAATCCAGTGGGGAGATGATGGTCTGAGAGGGTGTCTGTGCCAGATGGAGAGCCTCCAGAGAGCACCCCTGCGGGACTAATGGGTCCTTACTGGAAACCTTTGATTCGTATGTTGAATTAATATATTTTAAGAGAAATAAAATGAGCTCTAAACACCCAACCTTTGTATCTTTGGTGGCCAGACATTGACTCAGAAGCTTGTGGACACCTGAGTAAATACACTGGATTTTTTTTAGTGAGGCCTGTCAGGTATTTAAACTCGAATCTGCTTTTAGGCAGTTAATTCCATATGTAGGTGATATTAATAATCTTGAACAGCCCATGAACTGGGTGGGACTCATGAAATCGGAGTCATTGAGGTTTGAAGGGACCTCAGGAGATCACTTAGTTCCCATGTCAAGCAGAGCTAGCTGGAGAAAGGTTGCTGAGGGCCACATCCAGACAGAGGTAGAATATCTCCAAGGAAGGAGAGTCTCTGAGCAACTTGTTCCAGTGGTGACCACTCTCACAGTGAATAAATTCTTTATGTTTCAAGGGCATTTCCTATATGCCACTTTGTGCCCATTGCCCTCCGATTGGGCACCACTGAGAAGAGTCTGTCTCTGTCTTCTTTACATTCTCCTGTCAGATATTTCTATACATGGATAAGATTCCCCCTGACCCTTCCTGTTTGAATGCTGAATAGTCCCAGCTCTCCCAGCCTCTCCTTCTATGACAGATACTCCCATCCTTTATGGCCCTTTGCTGGACTCACTCCAGAATTTCCATGTCTCTCTCGGGCTGTGGAGCCCAGCCCTGGATAGCTTGGCCACAAGCATTGTCCTTTGGACACCATCCACATTGTCCATCAGAAAATGATCAAAGGAGGCAGGATCTGGACCTGTGTGTCCCAGCTCTGTGCTCTGACAGCCAGACCGTGCTTTCTAGCCAGGCTCGGAGATGGTTCCCTTCTCTGGCCTCTCTTCCTTGCTGCAGTGGAAGCCTGGTTGGAATGATTATCACAAGTGGAGAAGTTGATGAGTCACTGTCTTGTAGAGCAGTGCAATTTTGTGTGGAGCGTTGTGCGGATCTGCCCACCCATCTTGGGTGAAGATTTATTTCTGGTGCTCACCGAAGTGATACTGTAATATCCTTTCCTAGCCCACATTCCCGCTGGTGCCTGCTCACTACGAGATTTTTTTTTTTCCCCTCCCCGCAATGTGTTAAATAAGATTATAGCGTATTGAGGTTGAAGGGAGCAGGATATTATTGGGATTTTTATTATCAAATTACTACTTTAAGCAATTTGAAAGTCTCTGATCAGTCATGTAGAGCACAGTGTACTGTACCTGGCCTCGACATTCTCTCTCAGCACCAAGGCAAGATTCAGTGTTCACCCAGAGGTTACCCAGGGTGAAGGTGGAAAACATATTGGTGTGAACAGCTGTCCCTGGTGCTGGCTCCTTCACTCCCAGGGAGGGTTCAGGGACATTGCATTTGTCTCAGTGAAACGTTTCCCCTGCTTGCTAAGTTGTGCTTCACTAATGTACTCATCTACCAGGAGGCTTTTTTCAGTTTATGTCCATCCCAAAAAGGGACGTAAACACACACATCTCCCCACTCCTCTCAACCTCCTTACTCTGCCCAGGGAAGGCTCCAGGGCCTGGAGGAGGCATCTGATGCCAGCAGGGAAATGTGAGTGCTTTACTGTCATCTTCTTTGATGCACTGTGAGATAAGTGATCTGCTGAAGGGATCTGGGGAAGGCAGAGCTGCTTGTCCACCACTTTCTCTTCATCAGTTGCAGGCACAGAAGTGGTCAAGTCATATTTAATTTTGGTATAAAATTAGATTGTGTTTAGAGGCAAATTCAGTGGGCTGCCTGGCAGGGAACCTGGATTACTCTCAGCACTGATGAGTTTAAGTTGCTAAGTGCGAGTGATAAAATGGTACCTTCCCTGTTTCAGAAGTTAAATATCTCTATTTTAGATCATTTAACAATTTCATTCTATACTTTTATTATAATAAAATGATCATATTTGATAAAATAAAGGTGATAAAAATGCAACAGTGAGTTTTGGATTCCCAAATGCTGATAGGTTTGTGTCCTGAAAGCTGCTCTGAGGTGGCAAAGAAAAAGGCTGTTTCTTTTGCCTGTTCAAAACCATCAACAGTTCTCCTTGTGCAGTGCTTAGAACAGCTGCTTCTGGTTTTCATGTTGGTGACATCCCTGGAAGTGTTCAAGGCCAGGCTGGATGGGGCTGTGAGCAGCCTGGGATAGTGGAAGGTGTCCCTGCCCAGGGCAGGTGAGTTGGAATTATGTGATGCTTAAGGACCCTTCCAACTCCAAGCCATTCTCTAGTTCTGCATTGGGCTGTTGAATGTGTGGTGGTGATGCTCCATTCACCTGCCGAAATACTAAATTTTGACTTTTTATTTCTACTCATGCCACCCTTCAATCAGTTTAGAGAGGCTATTCAGTCTAACACTCAAAAATTAACTCCGAGGGCGGCAGTGAAGTGGTTAACAACAAGGGCAGGGGAGCAGTGATGGAGATGAAAGCGAGATGAGACAGGATTATCCAGGACAAGTTTGGGTTTGCCGCAGGGGGATGAGTCAGTGGTGACGGTGCCTAATGTAGATTTCGAGATGTGAGGGATTTTTTCCCAGTGAGATTTTCAATGGAAAATATGGTTTAAATGTGGACTAATGTGAAATGATACAACAGGGACAATAAAATGCATATGTTAAACTGGACAGCTCTGAGGCGGCCACCCGGCGAATGGATTGATGAGTTATTTATTGCAGATTATATGACAGGGAAAGAAATCCCTCATCAGAGGTCAGGGAAATTAAATGTTGTCCTCTTGTCATGGTAGGTGCCGAAATGGATCTGTTAGCTCCTGTTGCACCTTTTGATGAGCATGCAGAACAGCCTGTTGCTCCATGGATGAGGTCAGGTTTTAGAGTTGTAGCTGACTAATTTTGAGGGCATCAATAACATTTCTGGTTATGAATCTATCATAGAACCATAGAATGATTTGGGGTGGAAAGGACCTTAAAGATCATCTTGTTCCATCTCCCTGCCATGGGCAGGGACACCTTCTACTAGACCAGGTAGCTCAGAGCCCCATCCAGCCTGGCCTTGAGCACTTCAAGACATGGGGCATCCACAACTCAATTTCAGAACATAAAATGCTTTCTCCATAGATAAACAGCTTACCAGACAGAATATTGATTGCCTATTATGGAAGTGTTTTTACATAAAAAGAGCTTCTTTGAGCTATCAGATAACAGTGCTATTAGAACCATGATAATAAAGCAAACCTGCCTTTTTTTTCCTGTTTTGTGCAAGATTTTGACTTCCATACGTTTCAGGAGAGGTCATCCAGTTTACAGCCCAATGGGGCTTGACGCTGTTTACATGTCATTTAATTCTGTGCCAATATGTGAATACTGGGTCTCTACTTCCCTGTGACCATGGGACAACACTTATCAGAGTCCAAAAACTTGTGATGAGAATGAGTTAGCCCAGGCAGGTTAATTCCTGTGCTTAACATTCAGTCAGCAATTCTGCCCCCCAAACCCTTCTTAGATCTTTAATGATGGATGTGTTCAAGACCAGGCTGATGGGGAGTGGATCACCTTGGTCTAGTGGAAGGTGTCCCTGCCCTGGCAGGGGAATTGGAGCAAGATGATCTTTAAGGCCCCTTCCCACCCTCATCATTCTGTGAATCTACAATTCTGCAATAAAAGTTCACACACAGTCAGTGCTGTTAGTGACTGATTTAGTTGGCCCAAGTTTTCTAAAAGCAGGAAAATGTATTTCCTGCTCTGAAAACAGAAGTAATTTCTTTGCTCATCTGCTAACATCTGTCAGTGTGTGCCAGTCACAATTTATGTGTTTTAATCCAAAGTATACCATGATCTAGCACCCACCAAGCCCTAGGCCTAAAGGGCCTTGGCTTATGCCTGTGACCTTTGGAGACCATTGGTATTCAAATGACTAAAAGTGATGGCATGTATGCTGTGACCCTCCATGGCTTTTAATAACAATATTTGGCAGATTTTGGCAAGAATGCCGAGCATTGAGGGTTCTCTTACGGTCACCCTTGATGTGATAGTGCTAACAAGTACCTAAGCAGGTAGAGCTGGAGAGAGGTGACTACTGATTTTCCCATGTAGAGGCAGAGCAGAAATCCAAATCTACCTTATGGTAATATGCAGCTCAGTTTTTGGGGGACTTTATGTGCAAACTGATTGCTTTTCACTGCAATAATTTCTTCTATTATAAAGAATCTGGTGCCTAGTACCTGACAATGGGGTTCATTGCACCGGGCTTAGAAAAATATTGCTCATATATCAGCAAAGGTTAAGGACCTGAATCTGTCCCCACCAAGACAGCTGTGAGGTTACCAAGCAAAGAGCACTCAGCATTATGAAATGATTCAGTAAATCTGAGCGAGATCAGCAGTCACACAGAGCAGCCTGAAGAACACCACAGACGAGGCAGGCTGAGTGCAAGCTGGACAGATGCTGTTGCTATGTGCAAGAGACAGTCATCTGGAGTCAAGACATGGGCAAAAAGCAAGGCTAACCAGCTTAGTAGACAATTAGGCTGTGGCTGAGTGGAAGGAAATGGTTGTGTGATTTAAATGGCAGCAGAATTGTCGGAGTTCTGCTCCTGACTCTGCCACAGGCTCTCAGACTCCTTCCTTTACTATCGATGCTCCCCCCTGCACAGCCTTGTACCTGCTTCAGAGCTGCTGAGGGACAGGGGTGGCTGTATGGGCAGCAAAATGTTTTCCTGAAGGCTTTGAGCTCATTGCAAAACCACTCATGTCTTTGTTGAGAGAGGGATGCTGGTGGCAAGGCTGGTTCCTGCAGTATCTATAGCTATTTATGCATATATATGGATATATATGTATAAATATGTATATATATGTATTTATATAGCTAGGTATGCATGTGTAGCTGTAAGGGTGTCATTTTTGTCTCTGCTTACCACAGACGTGGAAGTGCTTTTTGGAGGTGGTAGAGGAGGTATGAATAGGAATGTAGCTGTAGCCTCATCTTCACCCTGATCTCTCCTGGTGTCTTTGGCTGGCGTGGAGAGAGCAGGGGGGAGCTGCACCAGGGTGTCCATCACGCTAAATCAAAAGCTGAGACTGTCCACTTTGTAGAAAAGAAATGTTGTAAACAAGGAGTTGCTGATCTTTCGGATAGAGGAATCAGCCCATTGTGGTCATCTAGCGGAATGATGGTCCTTTTAAAATCCCCTGGTATGTGACACACCCCTATTGGGGAAATAGATCAATCACCTACTCAAAAGGCAGTATTTGCCTCAAGGTTTTATGCCAAAGTGTCTGTCAGTGTTCTGCATGTGGGGAGATTCACAATTTCCCCGTATAAGCCCAGTCAGGGGCACAGGGGCTAGCACTGATCTTTGGAAGTGGCTGTTTTCCTGCTGCTGCTCACCAGCACTTTGGAGGGGCTGAAACCTTTTGGACAATGACCTCAAAGCTCAAAGTCACTTGTGCTTGTCTTGTGCACATGGAAAGCTCCCTAGGAGCACAGAGCTTGCTGTGAAAAGGGGAAGGGAGAGCGAGGGACAGATGGGAAAGAAAGAGGCAGGCAGGAGAAAATGGATGGGGCAAATGCAGGCCAGACTTGGAATCAGTGGTGGCCAAACCTTCTAGTCAGAACATGCCAGGAGGAAGCAGAGATCATGATCAGCCATCAAAACATCCTTGGCTTGCCAGACATTTCTCCCTGGAAAGACAAAGAAAATAGGAAGCTGACTGATTTAATGTCATCCCAGGAGCCTCTAGCCCAGCGTCATCAGCATGGCATGACATGGGCTGACCTTCCCTACCCTGAGTCAGACTTTGTCCTTGCTTGGTTTGGAGCTCCTCTCTGAGATAGGCCAGAGAAGATCAGACTGCCAGGAGCCAGAGAGTGAAGGGCTCGACAGGCTGTGACGGCCGTGTCCTGCATGGCCAGGAGCAACAAGGAATGTGACACGGCTCTCCAGCCAAAACACAAGAAAATGCGGGAGCACTGTCCCTCGTTTGTCTGTTAGGAAGAGCTCTGGTGACGTGAGGAATGGGAGTGACACCCTGTGGCACAGCCACCCTCAGGGGCCCAGTCCTGATCTGCATCAGCAGGGTGGTTATTTCCTATCGGTCCCCTTGCCCACAGATGTACTTGAAAAGATCTGCTAAATGTGCTGAATTATCTGTTTGCCTATAACAGCCAGTGAAATAGTCATTTTGGCAAAGAACAGGTTTTCAGGAAATCAATTACCTAAATTTCAACCTCCAGCTGGGTAAAGTCCTGCAGATTCCAGTATAGTGTTTATGTTGCCTAATGTATTTCTTGTGTTGGGGATTGCTCTCTCCTCATTTTAATTATGGCCACTTTCAACAAATGCAGCAAGGAACGCCCTTTAAAACCCAGTCAGTCAGCTCTTCCCCATGCACCTTTCAAATATGGGCAATGAGGCTGCTGATCTCCACCTTGTTACATCCAGAGAACATAAATTAAGTGGATTATGTGGTTTTGCTCAGTGGCTTCATGTGGAGAGCGGAGACTGTGAGCCAGGATTTCTGTTCCCTGCACTGCCTGTTGGCAACGGCTGGGCTCTTCCACAGTGTGTGGCGTGGCCACCTGTTTCATTATTTGGTAGAAAACTGAGGCTTCCTTTGAATGCACCTTCCATGGGGACTGTCCTGGATCCCTCCCACAGAGCTGGATTTTTTCCTGTTTATTCCTTTTCTGCTTTCATTACATGCTTCAGTCTTTAATTCTGCAGAATGCAAGTGGAAAGATGATACATGGAGGAATTTAGAGATTCCAGCTTGTGGGTGGGTGCCTCTGGACTCTTGGCATGACCTCTAGCAATGCTGTAGGCACTGGGAAAGTAGATAGCTTCACATCACGATATAAAATGTGCAGCACTCCCTGCAGGCACAAGCAGAGTGGGGAGAAGAAATCACCAGTACAGGCACCAGGAAGAAAAACGATGAGACTGAAAGGGTTGTACCGTATTAATAAAGGGAGTTCCTCACTTATAGCTTCAGTAAGGGCAGATATTTGTACTTTCTTTTGTCATTACCATAAAAAACCCCTGGATTACCAGGAAATGCACAAAAAAACCCAGTGGAAAGGCATTGTAAAGTACTAGAGGAGAGCTAAATCTGGAGAGTTTGTCCAAGGGATGAGTAAAAGGGCTTGTGCTATCTAGGTACAAAAAGTAAATGGTTGTAAAAAGCAAAGGAGGGAATGATTTGGCTTAGCTGTAAAAGGGGGGAAATTACGGAAGGTTGAAAACCAGGCTGAATACAGGACAAATTTGCAGGCAGATGTGTTACTTTAGAGAATAAGCTCCCATGGAGATGTGAGGCACTTGCTTGGCAGTTTGTGGCTAGGTAATTGCATAGAAGGAAAAGGGCAAATGGACATCTGGAGAACGAAATCTGTGTGAGCGAGTCTGTTGGGATGTCAATGCATGTGAAGCTGTGTTGTGAGGATCCCTCATAGTATTTGTGGTATTTTGTCCATAAATAATATGGACAGAAGAGCTGGGAGAATCCAGTGGGATGGCTTTCCAAGCAGCTATCACAAGGAAGACTCTTATGAGAAAAATCAAAAATCAGCAGGGTTTATCGGAACATTTTTATATCCAGTGCTTGCTGTTCAGAGATCCCACAACTATTTTCACTTACTGATGGACAGACACCACTCTTAATTTATTGAGACAGTAAAGAGAAGACTTGGAAGGCCAAGATTCTCTGTAGTCACTCGGTTAGTGACTGACCTGAAATAAATTATTCTTATCATTTAGGATTTTCTCTGAAGTTTACCATCTCTGAAGCTCAAATATATACATACATTTTTTATCCTTTTCCTTTTTATCCTTTTCCAATCAGTACTAGAACCTCCTGTACCCAAAGTGTTGCTGGGAAGCTGTCTCCCAGTTGGGGATCTTCATCTCCATCTGAATCATGAGAAAGATTGTACCTGTCAAACTTACTCTACAACTTTGGAGTTTCTTTCGAGCACTTTTCCAAAAATATTTGACATTGTAATGGTTCTCCAGACCCAAAGGGAGAAATGCCGGAGGTCTCTTCAGCAATCACTTCGGCAACTTCAACCAAACAGCAGCTTTTGGTACCTGTTGTTATACTCAGTAGGAAGGAGCTGCTGTATTCTAAATTTACAGGAAGCCACAAGTTCATGTGCTCATTCATTTATTTTTCATTCATGAGCCGAGCAGGAGTCAGCCAACAGCTCTTGCACCAGGATTCAGGGAGTGAGAGAGCAAATCAGGGATTACAGCTAAGCCTGTTGTGAATAAGAAGCAAAATTTCCAGGTGAACAAGTCAGAGAGAGCAATATCTGTAATTGTTAAGGAAATCGTCCCTAACTAAGAAGTTGGTTTAGTGGAGAGTCAGGCTGAAGCTCCAGAGAAATTTCCTGAGAAACAAAACCATTTTAAATCTGCAAATCTTGGAGTAGCTGTGAATTTGTCCTGAGATGGATAGGTCCAGTGGTGACAAGAGACATTACATTTTCTTTTCTTTCCTTGCTCATTTGATGTGCCTGTTTATTCTTAGCCACAGTCATTTTCCCAATCTCTTTAACGCCCCAGGATCCACTTCTGCTCATTCTTCATTCTGTATTTATTTAATATGTGCAAGAAGAAGCTGGTTGATGAAACATACTACTGAACTGAATGAGGCCATCAGAGGAGAAAATGGGTTTATTTTTCTCCTTAATGACAATTCAGATAAGTAGGCAATGACTCTTGGGGGATTTTGCATTGAGATCATGGAGTTACAGGCAGTTCTCCTTCTATAGTTGCACTCAAACCGCATCCTTGGCCCTAAACACAGAATTGCAGAGTGATTGAGGTTGAAAGGGACCACCAGTGGTGTCATCTGGTCCAACCTCCCAGCTCAAGTGGGGTCTTTTTGGAGCACTTTACACGGGAATGTGTCCAGAGGGTTCATGAACACTTCCAGTGAGGGACACTCGTGTGATGTTCATGTGCTTTGTATTTTTGGTACTGATGGTGTTGTCAGTGAGATGCATTTGAGATTTGGAACAAAGAAGGCAGCACGGACTTGATGTTCGAAGATCCCACGTTGATTCCCAGACCCACAAGTGTTAGTAGTGAGGTACCACCCAAGCACCACACCCAAACCTGACCTAAACCACAGAGCCAAGCCCTTCCTCTCCATCTGAGTGGAGATAATCGATGCCATCAAAGGAGGCAATATCTCTCTTCCCTAAGGCCCATGTTTGAGCACAATGGTCTCCAAATTAGTACCTGGAGGGACAGTGCCCCAAATCCATGAGGACACAAAGGTGCTGGTGTGATGCTGGGGTGAAGACAGGCTTTCCATGTGCCATGCTGCAGAGGGGTCGTTGGTGGTTGGTGTCATGGCCACCAGACCAGGGCTTAGCCAGCTACACAAAATAAAACTAAAGAAAAGCTACGTAGTGTTGAGACTCTCACAACTGGCCATTGAAGAGGATCTGTAGCACACATCTGTAAGTGCCCAGATGTGTGTGTGGCTGTATCTGACATCCTTCACTGCACAACTTAACCTACAGACTTCGCAGGAGCAAATATCTTGGGCAGGCAAGGAGCAAGATCTCCTTCCTGTCTGAGATGGGATTCTTTTCCTAATTTGGTTAATGCCAATTGCCCGTGCTTCCTGATAAGCTGAATAACTGCGGTTGAGATCACATTCATGGAAATTTCCATATGCCCCTTGCAGGGAAGCCAATAACCAGCTGTCAGGCAATGAACCTCAGCCCAAACACCCGCCCAGGATGGCGCTCAGTGGCTGTGCAGGGAATGATGACTCCACAGCCACATCCGACTCCTGCCTCTGTGTGCTGACAGGGCTGCAGGGCCGCATGAGTGCTTGCCCAGTGGGCTGGGGCTGCTGTGGGCTGGCTGTCCCAGCCGTGCAAGAAGCTTCTGAGTGGAGAAATGGGAACTGCTGCTGTCAGATTGTCCATAAATTCAGCCCAATTAGGGAATGTCTACCCAAAGGATGCCTGCTTCCTTTGGTCCTCATCTCTTTCAGTGCAGAGGTGGAATGAAATGCTGTGATCAGTTCTGGGATATTATAGTATTGTAGCTCCATTTTTTTTTTTTTTTTGGCCAACAGTCTCTAAAGGTGGTCATTCCTTCTTCAGCCCCCACAGAGTCCCCAGGCATGACAGCAGGGTGAGCTTTGCTTTCGTTACCAGCTCCTCAGCAATGCAATGTTTTTTAGAGCTTTGTTCTTTCATTCCTTGAAACATGGGCTGGTGTCTCCTATTTCCTTTTTGCCACTCAAGGAGTAGCAGAGGTGGTGGACTTTGAGTATTTAGAGCAGAAGTTTACAGTTATTTAATCCGTAGCTTGGCAGAAGTGATATATGTCATTCAGGAATATATAGAGTTGTTTTGTTATTATTTTATTAAAAGTGCATTTTTTGGTACAGGGGATCCTTAGCCAATAATCAAGTAAGAAGCTGCACATCATTAGAAAAACAATAAAGGATCAGACTAATGACTCTTAGGGCCTCATTTGCTCTCCAGTTAATTAAACAGACAACACAGATGCTACTGCTGTTAATAATATCATTCAATTACACTGCTGCTAAGTATTATGGTCCCTGGGAAACCATTACCCAGTGCTGATTGAGAAGAGGAACTGTGAAGGGCTACTTAGGGGACAATAAACCATGCCTCTGTTGAAAAGGGGGCTGAGAGCAGTGTTTTCTGGAGACATGAGGTGCTTGAGTACAAGTAGGTGCAAGGTTGTTTGAGGTGATGGAGGAGAGGAGGAGGAATCTGAGAAGTTACGTTCCTTTGCTGATGAAACTTGGAGCAGCCAGCTGGGGGTCACTGGAAGGCATTTTGTGAAGAAATGGCTGGGGAGGAAGGCTTTTTGTTTGCAGAAAGAAGAGAGTGTGTGCTTATAGCAGCCAGGAGATGGATGCAAAATAAAAGGGAATTGGAAATGGAAATGAATGTATCTCAACACCCCAGAGTGTACTAAGCATCTCTCCAAGGGGAGCAGGGAATATCATAAAAGCCTCATTGAGCAGTGCAGGTAATAGATTCACTTCTCTGATATTTCCACTCTCCTACTTTGAGGATGAGTGAAAAATCCAAGGCTGGCACTTGAAGACCTCATCTCAGCCCCTGGGGCTTTATCAAACTCAGCTTTCCCATCCAGGCATTGCAGTGACAGGGCCTATTAAGCTGAAGGAGCCCAGCCCAGCCTGGTCCCAGGTGGCTCCTGTTCATGGCACACACCTGCTTCCCCCAGCATCCTGGGAGGGTGATGCACAAAGGTGTGAGAGGGCAGAGGATGGGCATTGAAAAAAACCCTGGACCTTCCTCAGAGTCCTGATATTTCTTTGCACCATTTCCCCTGTCCCAGTCCATTCTTTATCCCTCAATTTCCCCACAAGCGCTAGAGGGTGCTCATTTGTTTTCTTTTTTCTTCTTTTCCCCCCGCTATTTCTTTTTTCTTATGTGTTTGCTCATGGAAAAGGAGCTTTTGTAGTATTTATATATACTGTGGTAGCAGCTGGAGACACTGACCAGGGATGTAGGGAGCCTTGTATGCTGTGATGCTCAAACTAACCATTATCAGTCTGGGATTAATGGTCTGTGTGCTCAGTACTTTCAGCTGTTCTCTGGTCCCCAGGAAATGCCTTGGGTCATGGCCATAATAGTTTAAGTAATATGAAAATATGTGTTAGAAAATGCTTGGCAGTAGCTCTGTGTAAGAAAACCTCTCCTGCATGTCTGCACTGATATTTTGAGGGCAATGCCGAGGAGTTTAGGTCTGTGAGAGGCTTCTTTGTGCGCTCTCAGGGTAAGAGGGTGGATATGGTGTTTGGGGTGCTCCGTCTGTAAGGAGGTGTCGCAGCGACAGAGCTGCACTGCCACGTGGTGACACCGAGCTGCATTCATTATAACTGGGTTTGCAGAGGGATCCTTTAGTGAACTCTGCTGGAGTGCTGTGCCAAGATCGGAGTTTCAGTTTGCAAATTAAATGCTAAAAAAAGAAGTATATTTGTGTGTGGATTCTCCCATGATACAAAATGATTCAACCCCAAACCAGTAAGAAGAGAGTCATGCTTGATTCTGAGAGATGCTCTGGGGAAAGTGGTTCATTTTCTTTAAAGTTCAATTTAAAAAAAACCTACTTACATAATTTTTAACCAAATGTGCATTTATTCATTCAGGTTCTTCTTTATCACTGGATTAATAGAATCATAGAGTCATTTAAGTTGAAAAAGACTTCTCAAGTCATCAAGTCCTACCATTAACCCTGCACTGCCAAGTCCCAACACTAAACCATGTCCCCAAATGCCACATCTACACCTCTTTTAAACACCCCCAGGGATGGTGACTCAGCCACTTCCCTGGGCAGCCTCTTCCAACGCCTGACCACCCTTTCAGTGAAGAAATGTTTCCTAATACCCAACCTAAACCCACCATGGTGCAGCTTGAAGCCACTTCCTCTCATCTGGTCACTTGTTAGACACTGACCCCCACCTGGCCTCCTCCTCGGCCACCACCCCCAGGGCCTTTCTCTCTGGACCTTTCCAGCCTCTCTGCCCCAGCCTGGAGCACTGCAGGACCTTGTTGTAACTGGAATGAAGGACCTTGTTGAACCTTGCTGTGGTTCAATCCCATCTAGTGACTCAGTACCACACAGCCACGCATTACCCCCTGCCACCCTGATAGGGAGGAGAATTGAGGAAAAAAAGGTAAACTTCATGGGCTGAGATAAAAACACTTCAGTAACTGAAACAAAATAAAATATAATAATAGCACTAATCATAAGAACAACTGCAATAATAATAAAAATTGTAATGAAGTTGCAATTATTACAATTGTAATTGTAATGAAATGGAGAGGAAGAGAGAAATTGCACTCAATATAAATAAATGATGCACAACAACATTGCTCACCACCCACTGACTGAGCATCAACCAGTGCCTCACAGCCAAACTCCCCAGTTTAGATCCTGAGCTTGATGTTCTGTGGTGCGGAATATCCCTTTGGCCAGTTCAGGTCACCTGTCCTGGCCGTGCTCCTTCCCAGCTTCGCGTGCACCTGCCCATGGGCAGAGCATGAAACTCTGAACAGTCCTTGACTTAGGGCAAATGCTGTTTAGCAACAACTGAAATCATCATGTTATCAACATTATTCTGATGCTAAATCCAAAACACAGCATGGCCCCAGCCACTAGATAGAAAATTAGCTCCATCACAGCTGAAACAAGGACAGAACCTCATTCTGTTGGCCTTGACACATCAACCCAAGCTGTCCAGATCTCTCTGCAGACCCTTCCCACCCTCCAGCAGATCAACACTCCTGCCCAGTGGGGTTTCATCTGCTAAATTGCTGAGGGTACACTTGATCCCCTTGTCCAGATTATTGATAAAGGTATTAAATAGGACTGGCCCCAGTTCTGGGCCTCCAGGACCCCCACTGGTGACCCGACGCCAACTGGATGTGATTCCATTCACCACCACTCTCTGGGCCCAGCCATCTGGTCAATTTTTCACTCAGAAGAGAGCACAGTCCAAGCTGTGATATACTCTGCCTAAATATATATCATCTCTTATAGATAATTGATGTGATATACTATATATTATATTATTATTATATATTATATTATATTATATTATATTATATTATATTATATTATATTATATTATATTATATTAATTACATTACATTACATTGCATTACATTATATATCTGTTATACTATAATGTAATATTCCCAAAAATTTCAGGTGGCTTTAGTCCCACAGATACTTGCACGCCCCCCTCAAATTCAGAATGCAGAGACTGTTCTGCTCCCAGGGGCTTTCAGCATGACAAGACACTTGGCATCTCTGCACCTCTGCCACAAGGAAGATATGGAATTGGGAGCACACCAGGATCTGAGACCTGGACATGCCCCAGCCCTTGGGGTGTAACAGGGCCACAAAGACTGAGGCTAACCCAAGTCTGGTGGTGCTGCCAGGGGGTGGACCTGCTACTTTGTCCTCAGAACGGCACCCCCCAGATGTTCTCAGCAGCTCCAACTCTGTGTAGCACCTCTTTCTGGAGAGTTGGAAAGTGTCTTGGTGGCCAAGGCCCTGCACGTTCCTTGGCCCAAGGCAATGGCCAAGGTCAGTGCAGTGCAAGAGTGAATCTCTCAGGATGTGTCCTAGCACTGGTCGAACTCAGGCAGAGACAAGTTCAAACAGGAGGAGACCGCAGTAGTTTCAAAGGAAATTTGAACTCAGCTCTTTGCTTATGACATGGTAAAATGGGACTTAGGGCAATCAGGGGAATTAAAGACAAAGAGCAGCCTAGGCCCTTGCAATTACCACTGCAGAGAAAGGAGACTTATTGTGAAGGAAATCCTTCTCTGGGATGCTTTGATGTAAGCGAAGCATCTCCTTGTTTCCACACAATTTGTCTCTGTGTCAGCAGGAAGAGAATTCCCTGGAAAGGGGCTGGCAGCCCCCCCAAGACACCTCCTGTATGGTCAGGGGTGCTCGCTGCCCGGGCAAACCTTCCCAGTGCTCCACCGACACCTCCTTCACTGTGCTTGTGTTCCTGACTTGTTATCTGGCTCATCTCATCCCTGGCATCCTGCTTCTGTCCCAGTAATGGAAATATTAATTAAAATCAGCCCCACTGTGAGTAACTCCACATGTGCTTGCAGGGATGGGACCTCTCTCCTTCAAGGCTTTGGCACTTCTGCCAGTTGCCCAACCACTGTTCCTTGTCTGCAGCCTGCTGAGATCTCAGATTCCTCATTTTCGCAAGGGATTCCCTGTGGAGCATATTAATTAATCTCACTGAAGTACAATAAGAAACACACCTGCAATTCTTTCTTCCTTTCCTTTCCTTTCCTTTCCTTTCCTTTCCTTCCCTTTCCTTTCCTTTCCTTTCCTTTCCTTTCCTTTCCTTTCCTTTCCTTTCCTTTCCTTTCCTTTCCTTTCCTTTCCTTTCCTTTCCTTTCCTTTCCTTTCCTTCCTTTCCTTTCCTTTCCTTTCCTTTCTTTCCTTTCCTTTCCTTTCCTTTCCTTTCCTTTCCTTTCCTTTCCTTTCCTTTCCTTTCCTTTCCTTTCCCTTTTCTTTGTTACACATTTGAGGACATGGGGAGTTTTTCAGGACTACCAGCATTAATTAAATGACTTTTTGCTGGAAACAAAAGCAACATATTCTAATGGATAGCTCATCCCCATTCTACCCTTGTTACCCAGGTGCTTTCTTTCCTTACAAATCTAAAGAGCCCTCTTTTGTTGTTTTAATGTTTATTGGACCATTCTCATGTTATTCCTACATATAAAAACTTGGCCATGGATTTTTTGATTTATCCTTTTCCCACTCCTCTTGAATGTCCCTGATAATTCTTCCCTTGCAATAAGTATTACTGTAATCTTCCAATAAGTTGCAAGATGTTTTGCAAGAAGCATTATTCTACTCTAATCTTGGTATTCTTTGTGCATTTGTAGTGGAGAAATCTCAAGATGCTTTTTTACCATCTCTGCATTCTTAATACCAAGTGACTCAGTTACTAATCCCTTTAATTCTTCACCCCTGTGCTTCAAAAATTAAGGACTTTGATACCTGTTTTTGCTTATCCTTCTTTTAATTTCAACAATAGTAGTGAACATCTGATCAAACACTTTTTCATAGCGTCCTCACCGTTGATCTAAACCAAGTCTAAAATAAAATTGCTTTTTGCTGGTTGTGATGCCATTTCAGGGGGAAAAAATCGATTGTGTATTACATGCAGGAAGGGCTGAGCTAAAATATCACTTGTAACAGTAATTCTCCACTTGCCATCTAGAAAATCGCAAAATGACACATTTCACAGAATTTATCTTTCTGATATGTTTCAAGAGATCTCATGTCATGTCTGGATCCAGTGGCAGAGATCTGCAATGAATTCCTAGAGAATGAATTATATTCAGATGGATCCCGTTATGTTCATGGTCTCATCTTTTAAACCCGTATGAGGTACTGTGTTATTCAGCTGCTCTGCAGCTTTGTGGTTACTGCCTTTATTTCCCTCTCAAATCCTATCCCTCAGCCCTGCGTACTGACAATAACATGTTCCTGTTGTTACAAAAATACTGTTTCACATTTGTGCCAGGTATTCTTGTTCTTCCAAGCATCCACATTGCATATCTGCCATTTTCTGTGGGCAAGTTTTCCTCACCTATTTATTTCCTTTTTACTTGCCCTTTTTTTCTCTTTCATCCTTTTCCACCTCTTTTCTCCACCCATTTAATCTCTTTTTCATTTAATCTTTTTCCTATTTCATCTTATTTTGCTCTTTTCCCACCCCTCCTTTCCCTTTTTCCTCTCTCACTGTGAAACAACTTCCATGTTTTCATAACTCCATTCGTGCTTCTCTCACTACTTTATGTTATTCCTGCAAAAGAATAGCAGAGAATCATGCTTTAAAGGCATTTAAGATGTGCTTGATCTATAAAATATGGAGCACTCTTGAACACAGGGATTCTGTCTCTGCCCATGTCCTGGTACCTCAGCAAGAGATGATGTGCACAGCCTGGGAAATGGAGCACAACGTCTAAGAGCTGAGAATTGATGAGGAATGGGACACAAAAAAAGGCTGGAAGGTATTGAGAGTGGAAAGCGGTAACGAGCAAAGAAAGTTAAGGAAGTTTGGGGGAAACCATGATGGTCAGGATGGGGTAAGAAGAGCCATTTGGGCACCCAGAGGTGCTGGGGATAGTGCCGTGGCCAAGACAGTCCTGTGCTGCATTGCATTCCAGATGGGAGTCCCAGAGAAGCCATGATAGGACAAGGAGAAACAGCCTCAAGCTGCACCAGGAGATGTTCAAGTCGGATATTTGGACAAATTTCTTCACTGAAAGAGTGGTTAAGCACTGGAACAGGCTGCCCAGGGAAGTGGTGAAGTCATCGTTCCTGGAAGTGTTAGAAAAATGAGTAGATGTGTCATTTTGTGATATGGTTTACTGGGCACGGTGGTATTTAGTTGAAGGTTGGACTCGCTCTTTTCCAAGATCAATGATGCTATGATTCTGCATGCAAGGAGAGGGAAGGAAAGTGGGGAGAAAGCAACAAGGAGCCAGTGCCTGAAGATAAAGGAATGGGAAAGGACCAAGAGTTATAAAATGCCCCCCTGATTCCCCTGCAGGTCTCTCTCATCGTGGGAAGCGTCTGCTCTCCCCCAGGTTCCACTCGGGCGCTCGCTCCCTCCAACAGCAGCAAAGTGCCGGAGTCAGCTGCTGGCAAACTGCTTTGGTTAAATAACAAAACAACAACAACAACAAAAATTTATATACATAAGAAAAGGAAAATGAAGCAATGATGGGTCAGGCAATTGAACTAAAAGCATTTTAGAGTGTAATCCAGCTCTCTCTATCAATAATTCAGGAGGCCAAGATCAGTCTAATTGATTGAACACCTTCCACAGTAGTCAGTCACTAATAAGACAAATGAAATGTCTTTTTTATTGTCAAATCTCCATCTCACATTTGCTCAGGCAAAATCCTGCAGGGCTTTTCATTTGAGGAGCTTGGCTATTTTTTTCTCTTGATGGAGATAAATTGAAGGCCAGCGTCTGTTTTTAAAGAGCAGTAAATTAAGCCTGTCTTCTCCTTTGGCTGTGGGTGGGTGGAGAAACAGAGCTGTGCTGAGCAGGATTCACTCATAAAACCTTGTGTGGGTTGTCAGAAGTTGAACCTGGTTCCCACAGGATGTGTTTTCACTTTGTAATGATTTGAGTGCCTGGGACACTTGGCCTTGACAGACTCCAGAGGACTGCAGACCTTACCCTAAAGCTGGTGTCTCTCATCTCCTTTCCTCTAAAGAAGAACAGCATTAGGATCTCTGGTTTCCCAATGGTGACCCTGATGCTTACCTTTTGATGTGGCACAAGTGTTTACAAGGGGCTGAGCAATTGTTCAACTTTTCTAAAGTACTGTCGCAGGCTGTGGGGGAAAAATGTGTGGGTAGAAATTGGTTTATGTTTTAGAGCTTTCTTCCAAAATCATGCCAAATGCAGTGATTTGGGGCACTTCTGTGAAGATGAAGAAGGGCATTCCCATCAAATTTGCTTGGTTTTGTTTCCTTTGGATTTTGTCCCTGGGCGAGGGGGTGATTGCCCCAGCAGGATGGAGCTTGTGGACACCAGCTTCAGAGCATTTTCTGTCTCTAATCAAAAGCTCATTTGAAGAAGAGGTAAAACTTGAGCTACCACTGATGCACATACAAGTGCCTATCTGCAAGGTGTAAATCTGTGTGTGAGAAGGTTCTTTAAGCTCAAACACTCACCAGTTAGGCTAAAATATCCTCTTGTATGCACAGAGGTTCTGGGACTGGATTTTTAGCCAACATAATTCAAAGTAGCTCCTCAGGGCATTCTGCTGACTTATGTGAGCCAAAGATCCAGCCCTGGGGTGAGGAGAGAGCTCTGATTACGACCTGTGTGTGTATTTAATTAGGAAGGACTTCAAGCTGTGTGTGTGTGCTCTGGAGTCCCCACTGAGTTAATCTGGTGTGGCACAAGTAACCTTGTGAGGAAAAACCCAAATTCTGGAGATCTGGTAATGACTTTCCTCATTTGCTATTATGATATGTGCTTGCCCACAGCCTTGATAAGGAGGGAGGGAAGGAGGCAAAGGGCCTGAGAGGTTTTGTTTTGCCTGTATGGCCTTTGAAATATTATATAATGTGTTTGAATGCTTGATCTAACCAAGGAGTAGTTGTTTTACTTCCTAATCTAATAACTGCCTGATGTCTGTCTCCTGTTAGCTTTGCTCTAGCTTGACTGCACAAATACCATTTAATTGTGTTCTTGTGGAAACAAAAGGCCAGCAGCCTTGCCAAGAAGGGCTAATTTTATAATGCCCCATGCCAGAATTAATCTTGATGGCCAAGATAAGGCTGATGGTTTATAGTTGACAATTATCACCACAAGGGAACTGTTGCATAGGGTGGTTACAAGTTATGAAGTTCTCTTAAAAATTATGCATTGGCTATGGAGGCAGGTGTTTGCTGTGGTTAGGCAGAGGGGAATGAAAAAGAGGCAGATGGGAATGAAAGAAAGTGGGTGAGAGAGAGGAGGAAAATAGAACTAAAAAAGGGTGAGAGCAGCAAATGAAAACAAATAGTGTGAAGGCACGAGAATGGCATGGGAGTGATGTATATGTGGAGCAGGCAAAGAAGAGGAATAGATATAGCCAACAAAAAGGGAGAGGTGTGGAAATGAAATAAAACTAACTGATGGGAGAATTAGGCCAGTGAGTACAAAAGTCTGTCATAGCCAAAAATGGGGTTTTTTGTTATTTAGAAGGAAATTTTCAGCTTCTGTCTTTAGGCTGTGTCCCACCTCTCTGCCTGGTAAGAAAAGCAGCTTGGTTACCCAGTGGATGTGCTGGTGCTTCCTGGAGTCTTCTCCCTGGGACAGGCTCTTGAGGCTGAGAGCTGCTCCTGTGCAGAGATAAAGGAAACCTTGTCAGGTTTAAAATGCTGTTGCTGCTGCACAGCTGGGGAGTCAGAGGTCTTGAGGATTCAGGAATGCCTTCAGCCTCAGTGTGAGCACTTGAAGCTGCTGACAACAGCTCTATCAAACTGCTGAAGGTTTTGCAAGGCAAATGAGACCCATCAACCAAGGAACAGCAAGTCTGGAAGTGAAGTTGCTTCTTCCAAGAGTTGTAAGCAAGCAAGCAAATATGAAATAGATGTTGATCTGTATTTGGTTTATGGGGAAAGGTTTTGGTATCCATGGGCTGCAGGAGTGGCTTCTGTGAGAAAACACAGGTAACTGTCCTCATGTTGGACAGAGTCAGCTCCAGCCAGCTCCAGCAGGGAACACACCGTGGTCAAAGCTGAGCCCATCAGCAATGCTGGTGACACCTCTCTGATATATTTAGGAAAAGAGAAAAAGAAGGAGTGTCAGGGACAAAGTGTTATGGACTGACCACAGCCCCCATTCCCCATCCCTTGTGACAAACTGGGAGAGGAGGAGGAGGAGAGAGGAGTTGAGAATGAAGGACTGAAGTTGAGAATGGGAAGAAGGGAGAGGTAGGGATAAAGGGTTTTTAGTTTTGCCTTTGTTTCTCACTGTCCTAGTCTGATAGTAATTGGCAATAAATACAAGAAATAAAATTACTCTTCCCCAAGTTGAGCATGTTTTGCCCCGGATGGTAACTGTTGATCAGTCAACTTGTCCTCATCACAAGCCACAGATTTTTCAATCCTACTTTTCCCCCATATTCTATTAATGGAGGCGAAGTGAGGAAGGAACTTTGTGGCAAGCCAAGGTCAACCCACCACACGACAATATATATTGATTCCCAGAAATGTGCAGTTGAGGAAACTTGACTTCCACAAAACTGTTCTAATAAACTTACTGATAGTCCAAAATCGAGCATGTGTTTGCAACTCCAACCCCAGAGTGATGAGTGAGATGATAAATAATTCCCACTGTTAATACAGACTGCTTGGAAATGCATGGGACAAGCAGTGCAGTGAAGGGTCATTGTGACTTTTAGGCAGGGTCTCCAGTAGAGCCTCAGCAGTGCTGCTCCTTATATAAGCTTCAAAGCCTGCAGGTGAAGCTGAAATAGAGACTTAAATCACAACAGGAATAGTGCTGGGGCATGTTTTGTTCAAAGAAGTTTTAAGTAGGACAAGAGGGAATGGTTTTACACTGAAAGAAGGTAGATTAGATTAGATTAGATAATAGGAAGAAATTTTTCACTGTGAGGGTGGTGAGGCGCTGGAAGAGGTTGCCCAGAGAAGGTGTGGATGCCCCATCCCTGAAAGTGTTGACAGCTGGGTTTTCCAGCTTTCCTGAGCAACCTGGTCTAGTGGAAGATCTCCTGCCCATGGCAGGGGATTGGAACGAGATGATCTTTAAGGTCCCTTCCCACCCAAACCAGTCTGTGATTTTATGAAATAACCCTTCTACTGGTTTTCCTCTTGTGTTGAATAAACTAAAAACTTCTCTCATTTCAAGCCTGTTTTGGGGGGGATATTAAACTCTTAGTCTGATCTGTGTTCTTCATGACTAGGCACTCTCCCTCTTTGGTATCCATGCTTGGAAAGTGCAGATGGTAATTCCCTGTCAGAGCAGAATTGTGAATAGTCAGAGACGATCTCATGTGTCATTTATATAGCCCCTGCCACTGCAGGGTCTTGGATCACAATGGAGGTTCTCAGGTATAAAAACTGTGCAAATGATGTTTATGACTGCTCAGAAATGTTCCATGAAGTATTTTGTCAGTCTGATTTACTGAGCTGCCTTGTATGGAGGAGTTCAATGATGAAATAAAATGAAAAACACTGGTTATGATATTAAAATAATATAGTAGGTCATTGTTTTCCACCCAGCAGAAGATAAATGGTGAAGGGTCTGAAGAAGTTTTTCTAAGTGACTTCCCATTTCTTCCCACTCAGTTTGACTATTCCTGTTGTCTTGGAATAGAAAACTGAAGTGATGGATGACTCTGATTATGCCTAGTCAGGTGCATTAAATGGTGTCTCACTCTACTGCCTCCTGCAATCTCGCCCCTCGCTGTGCTTATCAGGGCTGGGAAAAGGTAGATGTCTGTAAACAATAAAGAAATAAAAGGGGAGGTGAAAGAGCTCAGACTGGTCTTGGCAAAAGGATTTGCTGAGCACTGGAAGTGTGTTGAGTTTGAACAGATCCACTTTTAGAATACCTAATTGGGATATGTCTGTCAGCTTCAAGGCTCGGTAGCGCACATGAACCCCATCCTGCTTTTCATGGGTCATTTCATGGGAGGGATGCTTGCAGTATATGGAAAGTTTCTTTTTAGCATCCATCTGTTTAATGCTAGCATGGAGCTTAGCTCACATGCTTGTCTCTGGTTAAATCATGAACTCATGTGTGCTTGAGTTACAGTCCTGTGAGCTCACAGACACCAAGAAAAATTACTCTATTTTCATCAGTGTGAGACAAAATAAGATCCCATGGATTTTTAGCTACAGACCAAGGACAGGTAGGTTTGACATGCAGTACTTCATTTCAGGTTTTGTGTCAGTGCTGCATACAAGAGCTGTCTGAAATTGTATGAAATACGATTGGAAGCCTGTACAAATGCAGCATTGAATTTCTGTGGCTCTGTATTGAAATTTGGCTTGTTGATGTACAAGTAAATTGAATTTAAGCTGGAAAGGTGCAAAATGCTATCAAAGTGACCCTGTGTAATGCGACACATTAGCCGTGGCTTGTTTATTCCTCCTAGGAAACAAACAGACAAACAAAGCAGGCTGGTGAGATATGGCTCATCTTTATTAATCTGTAGGGAAGGTGAACTGGGTGGGTTGCTGTGCGAGCTAAGAACTTTCATGAGAAGAATCAGACCTTGAACAAATTGGGATTGAAAACAGGAAAACTTTTAGCTGTAAGAGCATTGAGTTTAGGGACAGCCTTACAGCTTGATTACTGGAGATGGAAGCCCTAACTGAGGTGTACCTCCATCTTTTCAGGCAGGAGATTTTCAATGCTCATGAGCTCAGGTTCTGGGCTTAATATCTCTCTGACTTTCCTTGGGCAGTTTCTGACAGCTGGAACAGCATCCCATGAGAAATGTCTTTGCCTTTGTCTTGCTGGGGAAAGGTACCAAGGTCTCTATGCTCCTTGGTGTGCCCTTGCTTCGGTGAGACCAAAGTTGCTATCAGAAAAATGTACGAGGTGGCTTCATTTGAAAGTGCCAGCCCAGTGAGTTAGGCTGGTGTAATTACCCTGATACTGCAATTCCAGCAAATCTTCCCATAGCCGAGCCTGAACAACGTTGCAAAACTTTGACCTTCATGTTTTAGCTCAGCTCTTCTGCCTTCAAAGTGCAAGGACAGATGTGCCTCAGAGTTTGTACTGGCTCAGTGGAAAGCTGGACAGGACTGCACCATTGGGCAATATATTTCCATTAATTTTCTTGGTCCCAGCTTCAAAAAATGCTTTCTCAATCAGAACTGAACTTCTTCCTTCACAGAAGTTTTGATTGAATGATTTCAGTTTTTCAAAGGCAATTGAGAGAACACACTATAAAATTTGTAAACGGTAATAGAGACATCTTTCTTTGCTTGTATTTTCAAGTGTAAGGGGGTTTTGGGGGGAATAAGAGCAAGAGAAATAAAAAAACATGTATGCTGGTAAAATAAACTCAACTCAAAGAATTTGAGCATTATTTTTTCTTTATTTTTGCTGAAATCCATGTACCCCATTCAATGAAATCCATCTATAAATCCAATTGAATCACTGCTCAGCCTATATGTGATGTAATAGGGGAAATGACAGATTCCACTTCCTTTTGCTGTTAGATCATTGAAGCCAGGTTTTAATTAATAAAACTACTTCAAAATTACAGTGTCTGCAGGGAAAAAAGCCTTGGCTAAAAACTGCACCTAGCCAGATTCAGAAGGCATGTTTGGGGATGCTTTTCTTCAGAGAAGGGGACAGTACAATAAATACTGTAACTGATGTAAAGAAGCCTATGATTACAAAGTTCTAGAAGCAGGAAAACTTATGTAATTCTGGCTAATTTCTTTTTTGTGGTCATTAAGGGACAGAGAATCACAAGCAAATGAGAGGGAAGAGGAATTTTTGGTTCTTCCACACTTGATTGTTCACCTGCCGAGACATGGACTTCCCTGGAAGAATTGATTTTGTATCTGTATTACTTTGTCTAGATCAGAGCTTTATCTGTTTTAGTCAAAGTTGTGTCTCTGAATTGATTTGCTGGCATGTTTTTCTAGCAGGGACTGAACCTAAGCACTGTGGGAATAACTAACCCTTCCTTTAGCTGTCCTTTTGAATGGGGAAAGTCCTGCTTTCTCAACAGCAGAAAGAAGAATCTGCTCAAAATACCATGGACCTATTAGTATTTTTAAAAATGTTTGAGAAATACCCTTTTTATCTCCTGCATGGGAAAAATCTGCAATAGAAGCAGCACAAAATTGAAACAGATATGTGAACAAACTCATGGCAAGTTGTCTGGCCTCTTGTGTGTCTCTCAGTTGCATAGAAGGGAGAGTTGTAGGAGGGAAAATGCGATGGCTTCAGTGCAAACACATCTGAACCACTTCCCTAAGTGTCACCCTGTGTCTCTTGCTGGGTGTGCTGTGTTTTACCAGACCAGCCCTGGCAGCATTTGATGTCGCAAGGATTTATGAGCGTTGCTCTGTGAACTGCACTGGGCAGTGACTTCACAGCTTCAGAGGACGTGGATGCTGTGTCACTGATGATCTCAGTCCCTCTGCTCTGTGCTGGCCTTTGGTAATATTTGTTTAACAGGGTTTTTGTTGAGATACAGCTTCTCGAGCCCTGACAGCATCAGACTGAGAGCAGGATCCTCTTAACACAGTGAAGACTCAGACCTGGTGGCTTGAAAAGAACTAACTCTTTGAATAAAGTGGAATCACAAGTTTCTCCTGCCCCTTTTCATCATCACAGTGTAGAAGAAACCCATTAATTTTTGGTCTTTTGTTAAGATGTGAGCCCCTGTGCTTCTTCCTGATGTATTTTCCCTTGGTCCCTCAGAGTGTTGTTTGGATCATGTTGCCAACTCTGCAGGTGGTGAGTCCTTCACCTTCCCCCCTCATGGAGGGGACTCAGATCATTGCCAATAATTGGTGAGAAACAAAAATCAGTTACAGAAGACTATTAAAATTGCCCAAAAAGTCCATTTATAGAGGTGAATAAGGAAAAAATACTTATTGCAATCACATCAATGGAGTAGAAAGAGCCTTTGTGATGTATAGAAATGACAGCATGAGGAAAAGTTTGCTATGCAGCGAGGACATAATGTTATCGTGATGGTCAGTCAGACCTACATACATGAAAAGGAAAATATTTTGCAGTCCAGGGAGCTGATGACCCTGATACCACAGTTCTGCAGCTAAAAGGGCTGTGCACATCTCTAGCAAAGATCCTGAAAGTTTCTGAAATGCAAGAGTGATCTCAGACAACTACATTGAAAGTGATCATATAAGGAGCTGCTTCTAAAGAGACAAAATCGGAATCTAGGTATATGTTGTAAAACACCTCTTGGTCTTCCTTGCTGCAGGACTGTGCCTCCAAGAGCTCTGTTTCTAGCTAATATTGACTAAGGGATGAAGCTGTGATATCTCCAAGAAGTGTGAAGGAGTAATGATGGAGAGAAATGGGGGGTGTTGGATTTAGGGCTACAGAAGAACAGTGGGATAAAAGGCAGCATACAACAAGAAAAATACAGGCTGTGTATCAAAAAAGAACTTCCTAATAGCTGGATCTACCGGACAGGGCAAAAATTTCCTAAGGGAGAGAGCAGAAACCCTGTTATTTCAATCATTTAAACAAAACTGGACAAAGCCCTGGAGAATATATTGTAAGGAACAATCATATGCCATCCCCTGGGAATGGATAACATGACCTGATAAAGTCTTTTCCTAGTGGTTGCTACGATTCTCTTCAGATTGAGAACTTGTTCTGGGCATGATTTGTCTTGGGACTAGATATGATGTGAGCCTCAGGTCAGTCTTCTGATTGATTCAGAGAACCAAGCAGAGAGGAGGAAGGAGAGGAAAATAGTGCAGGGACAGTCAAAAATAGACCTCATGGGAAAATATTGACTCAGAAGTCAACTGTCAACAGCTGCCCAGCTGGAAATCCAGCACAGAGCTGCTGATGGTTTTGGGAGTCAGGAATGGTGCACCAGACACAAATCTGGTATAGCAGAATCACTGCTGTTTGAATGATTGTCTCCTCACAGAGTTGGAGAAGAACCTCTTCTCTTTCCAGCCTCTTTCCTGGAGCAGAAGAATTTGTAGGGATGAGCTGGGATGCTGTTCTATCTGTACAAAGTGAATTGGTGAGTGTTGGAATTGTTAATTTCTCAGGACGTGGTAAACCAGGTGGAAATTACCTTAGATGCTCTGTGATCTTATTCAAAAGAGTTGTCAGTGACTGCAGATAGCTCCTGTCTGAGCAGTAAAAGTGGAGGCTAAGTTCAACAAGAGGAGGTCTGAGATAATCAGGTCTTCTGTGTCAGATAGATGAGCAGGAAAATTGTGATTTCATGTGACCATTTGAAGTTTTCCACTTCCCCTCATTTACTCTTTTAGTAAAACTCTTTATAGTGTAAATTTTACACAGAAAAAATGGGAAAGATTCAAATTCAAAACAAAAACAATAACAAGCACAAGCAAACACAGAAGTCTCAAATATTTTGTGGTTTTTTTAAAGCAACATTTTTCAAATTTTGTCTTTTTCTAGAAACTATTTGTTCCTTGAGCAGCAACAACAGTCAAGCCTGTTTTCCTGTGAACTCAAAAACATCCCCAGTTCCCTTGAACCCTGATCTGCATCTCCGTCCTTGCAGGCAGATTGCTATTCCATCACACGCTGTTTTATGAGGTGATGGAGGTGTCTTATTCCTGCAGTCCTCTCCCATGCCTCTACATCTCACCCCACCTTGCAGGAGCTCCAGCTTCTTTTTCTTTCCAGTAACTGGCCAGAGAAGGAGCTGATCCCAACTGCAGCTGAGCCTGCACAATGTGTGTGTTGATTTTTAGGCCCTTTTATGTGTATTCACAGATTGGCCAGATGGCAGGCCCAGCAGAATAGATCACTATCAAGTTCACATTACAGTTTCTTCTAAGTGGTGGAAATTGGTGAGCAGCTTCAAAGTTATTGTGGAGGAAAAACAGATGGGCAGGGATACGGATATAGACAGCTCATCCTCACCAAGAAATGAGAAAAAACCCAGAACTAATTAGAAAAAGGAAACTTTTTTATGCCTTGGTTTTAACTGTTAAAGCTATTCCTTTCTGCCATAACCCAGTGGGTATTTGAAAGGGCCAAATGTGACCAAATCTATGTTTTTGCTTTATGCAGAAGCTATAGGTCTCAAAACAGAGGAGCTGTGTCCTGTTGGAGTCTAAGTCCAGGAGGAATACAAGACCTTTTCCAGGGGAAGCAAAGAAGCCCTCAGGTCTCCCCAGCTGGGGGAGTGTGGAACTGCCTGGGCACAAGCCTCTGGCAGGAGTGTGACTGAATAAACAGCACCTCCAGCTACTCTGCCCCAATGAACTGAATAGATTTGTGTCCTCACCTCCTCAGGGAGGCATCCAACAGGGAAGAGGAGAGGCCATGTGCTAGTGGTAGAATCTAGGCAGGGAAGGAAGAGGAAAGTCCAGTCTAAGCAGTCTGAGAACCTCTGAAAAACAGTTTTCCAACATGGCCCATGTACGTGACATTACTGAGAGCCTTACAGGGACTGGGACACGTTTGATCCTCTGAGAATCCTAAGGAAATCTCCTCAAGAGGGTCAACTTCTTGCAGGGAACACCTGCCTGTATTGCATGTGATCCCCAGCCGAAACCAGCCAAACCTGAAGTCCTGTCCCGAATCAGAAATGAGCATGGCTGTGTTTAACTAAATTTCTACCTTTGGATCCCTGTAATTTAAGGTAGTGTGAGAAACATACTGCCTTCCCAAGCACACCCACGAGAGGACTACCCAGAACTCTGTCACAGCTGATGGCCTCAGTTCTTGCTCCATCAGGGCTGTAAGACTTCAGGGCTGTGTTCTTAACCAGATGCCCAAGGACTCTTGGTACTTTTTCTGTGATTGAATCTTCCAATGAGACATGGTTTAGCCACATCTGATAATGGTCAGGGCTGGGAATTGATGCCAACAGGCATTTTGGGCGATGCAGAACATTCACCATGCCAGTATTTACTGAAACTTGATGTGGCTGGAGGAAAAGCTATGGGAAAAAATTGCTCTCAGTAGTGCTCCAGAGAGAGCAGGTTCCATGAGGAAGGAGATAATGTGGGATGGCTGCAGACCAGACAAGTAGAGGGGGTGAGGAAATGTGGCAGAGGAATGAGTGGCAGCAGTAGTTATCAGTCATATCAGCTGTTTTGGATGAGTCCTTCAGGTCTGCTGCTGGCTGTGCTGACAGGCAGCAGATTCAGCATCCCTGGTGAGCTCTCAGGAACCACTGCTGCAGAGGGAATTCCTGAGGCCAAACACTGTCCCACCTCACCATGTGCATGGGTGGCCTTCTACATGCAAGATCGGCTTTGGCTGTGTCTTCACCTGCTGCCCAGCAGATCACAGAGAGAAGGCACTTCTCCTCATTTCCTTGCTGCACATCTGTGCCTGTGTGTGTGCCTGCCTCTCCCAGCAGAGCTGCTCTTGACGCTGCTTTCCCTGAACATCTTGGAAGTTTGGTTTCAAGATCAAGAAGAATAGAAGTCTGTTTTTTGTGGTGGGGAGAAGAAATCAATGGAAGCCTGCTGCATCCCTGCTACCCAGAATAGGAGATCTTCTGCAGGTCTTGATACAAAGCAAAGCAGTGAGTGCAATTTCCAAGGTGGCATGACCTTACCTCTGCAGCCAGGACACAGAAACAGCTGTAACAGACCAGGAATGGGCCAGGATGAGAGGCCATGCGGATCTTGTTGAGGAATTTAGGATTTGAGGTTGCATCTGGGCATGCCAGATTCTTTTTCCTCTCCTATGATGTCCCTGTCTTCACAACAGGAGATGATATTTTCAGGTATTGCTATGTGTTCCTGCAGGGAGACACGTGCCATGCTTTATCACGGCATTAGAGACTGTCTTTTGAGCGTGGAAGGGGAGGATATCTTCGAGGAGGGAAGGGCATGTGCAAAAAACCAAGAGAGATTGTTCAGCTGAAGTGCTACAGGGAGATCAACTGATGAGGGAATAAAAGAAAAAAGAGGTCCTGGAGATGTTTGAGGAGAAAGGCAGCAGGATTCAGGGAGAGACCAGACATGTGGGAGAGAGAAGAGGGAGCAGTCAGCAGTGCCCATGTGCCAGGAAGGGCGGTAGTCTTTGTCCTGGTAAATGAGTTACTACCAGTGAGTTAGTTAAAGAATCTCCCTGATCCGTCCTGAAAACCTCTTTCATCTGCACCACAAAGGCCACGTTGTTTCTCCTCCCTGCTGAAAGCTGAAAGCACAAGCAGCAAATCCAGCGGAGAGACAGCCTGATCCTTGTGGCGGTTTCTGTGACGTAGATGAACCTCTGAAGTGAAGTGAGTGACATCAGGAAGATGTTTTAATCTGAATTACGCTTGCCCATCTGAAGATGAGGTGCCATTATCCTCTCTTCGTTATCTCCTGGCCTGGGCTGCTGCCAGCATGAGTAAGAAGGGTTTGAGTCACAGGGATGGGGAAGTTAATTCCCTTCCGGAGACTGTTGTCAGAGACAGCCTGGCCCAAATGCCCATCACGGGGATGAATGATGTGGAGACCAATGAGGGGAGAAACCTCCTCCTAAGAGGAATAAAGCATCCCTCATGAATAATGTAGAGCATTGCTTGGAGATTCAAGACATCTAAGACTTGTTGTCCATTGAATGCGAATGTGAATGAGGCTTGGCTGCTCGGCAGATACACTCTGGCCTGAGCATGACCTATTACTAACTCACCACTGCCACAGTTAGTATTTATTTGTTGACACTGGCCATGTACTTGGCCTGGTATCAATGCACATCTAGACATAAACCTCTCTCAATCTCTGACAGAGCCCAGTGTAGAAAAACACTCAGAATACCCATCCAGGCTCTATCTGTGCAACTAAGTAAAGCAGGACCTGTGTTTTGTAGGACACGGAGGCCAACAGAGATGACACACTGAGTGCCAGAAACAGATAAACACATGTACTGCCCCAGAAGTGTATTCATTTGCAGTGCTAACCTCCATGTGTGGACCAGGCACGGATTTTGCTAGGACAGTGCTGGCTATTCCGGGGGAAGCCATAATGGGAACTGTGCTGATGATTTAAGAGTGTGGGCACCATGGGCTGGTGGTGAAATTCATCCTCAGAATCACAGAATCATTAAGGTTGGAAAAAGGCACTTAAGATCATCAAGTCCAATAGTCAACCCAGCACCAGCACTGTGTTCACCATTAAACCATGTCTTCAAGTGCCAAATTCCCATTTTTTTGAACACTCCACGGCTTCCCTGGGCAATCTCTTCCAATGCTTTGAATCTCTTTCCGTTAAAAAAATATTCCTAATATATAACCTAAAGCTCCCCTGGCAGAACTTGAGCCCAGTTTTGTTTGCAGGTGTAGATATTGCCTTGCAGGGTTGGAGATGGTTACTATGTAGATGCAACACACTGAAAGTAGACAGGATTTTTTCCCATAATGTTTTCTTTTTGTTATGGATTTACTTCTTCTGGGCAGTCTATGTCATTGCAATAGCATAAATTTGTTTAAGACTCTTTTTGCCCCAGAAACAAAGTGTTATTCCAGGGAATTTGTGTTGGAGGACAAGGCAGATGTTATGGACCTGTCTGTACCCTGCAGCTGAGTGTGGTGCAAAAATCACTGATGTAGATCTAAGCAAGCTGCTCTGTCCACATGAAGCTGCAGAGTGCCAGAGATACTTGCTTAGGGCCTGAATGAAACATGGCATTTTTGTTGATAAAATGTCTATAAAATCATGAGTGGCATGAAGAAGGGGAATTGGGAACGATTGTTCCTGGTGTCTTCCAAAGAGGAGGAGATACCATTGCCATCAGATGATAATAATGAAAGGGAAGTAAAGGAGTAATTTTAATTTTTTTAAAGAACATATTGCCATTTATGAACCTTCTTGTCACAGGATGTTGCAGGTGCAGAACATTCAAACACACTGAAGTTACAATGCCCAAGCTCACAAAAGAGAAATCCATTGTATGTTACTAAAACCAGCAAAACCTGGCTTAGGAAATCCCCGAGCATCAAATAATGAAGCTGGGTATATGAATTCTTGGGGAAAATCTCAAATGTAATTACAACATTCCTATGCTCTTCCTGAGCCATCTGCTTGTGGTCACTGCTGGATTTGGAGTAGCTGTGCACCCTGTTCTTCTGCACATCTTGATTGTGGGCTGGCACCCCAGCACGATGTGTCTTTACAATCCAGAGAAAAATATTTGGGTTGTCCCCCTGACTAACCCTCACAGAAATTCTAATGAGTAATTTCTCTCTGTGTCTCATCTGAAAGGCACCATAGGAAAATAAGCTTTGATGAAGGCTCTAAGTGGGTTTTCCTCAGACCTACATAGCTACACTCTGGCAAACAAGAATAGAGCATTCCTTTTTTCTTCTAGAATTACATTTAGGTGCAGATGGTCTTTGAGAGCTTTCCATCAGAGAGTGGACAAGGCCTGGAAAAAGCAGGGAAGGCCCCAACAGAGTACTCATTTGGTGCCAAACCTTACAGTGTGATTCTTTTCTTCCCTTGCCTACCCCTTCCTGCAGTTCTGCTTGGTGTCTGTATCCAGCTGTTCCATGACTGGGAGGACACAGCTTTTGTGGTGTGCTGGTGCTCCACAGTCCATGAACTGAAACATGACATTTCTTTGTGCCAGGTTATTCTTCTTGGTGCCAACCCAGATGAGCTCTGTCTTGAAAGCCAAGCAGTTGGGAAGGGTTATGAAAGTGAGGAAAAGTACTAATGGCATTGCTTCCAATCAGGGTGAGAGTAATTTAGACTTTCCTTGATCATTCCAATGATATCTCATTAAACATCAGGCAAAACTCCTCCTGGGTTCACATTGCTGAATTGTGGAACCGCAGCAAACCAGTTACTGTACTAGAGTAGGATAGGCAGTGTTTGCATAGGTGTGGTCCAGTGTAAAGCTCCATCTATACCTTTCTTGCTGTTATCTCAGCTCTGTGGCCTGTTGAGAGATGTATTTCCTGTAAGTTGTAAGGTCTTCTGTTCGATCTTTCTTCTTCAGCACAGAAGACAGAGACACCCTGATGTCATACTTAACCTTTCTATTCCTCTTTAAGCCTTGTGTTTCTTATGGATGACAAAAAGTCATCTCTTTATACTCTGTTAAAGGGCAGTGATATTCGTCTAGAGGCAATCAGGAAGAATTTTGGTAGCTGGAATCTGCTACCAAGGCAGTTGTTTCTGCTTCCACCTTTATTTGATGCAATTAAACCCAACTACTTGGAAACTGTTCCTGTGACCTGTGTCCTTTCCCAGCATTAATGATCCTTTGTGCCCCTCTTTCTCTGTTAATTATCGACCTTCCCCTTTTTTTCCAGAGGCAGTGTCTATGTTAAGAAGACGGTGGTTTGTTTTAGATTTGAAAAACACAGAATTTCAGAGAATGTGCCCTGCTGCTGTTTGCTTTCCATGCATTACTCTTCATTTTTCTGGATACATTCTGTAGGGCTGCAGTAATGGAGAGTTAAGCCTGTCTTTGGTGTATTTTGACACCCCTCATTTCAGAGTGTTGAAGGCAATGGCTAAGGTGTCTATTCCTTAAAGCCATGCTGTACAGGATAAATATGGGACTGATCCCCTACACATTAATCTATTTGTAAAGTCTTATTCCAACTTCATCAATAAAGTCCTTTCTTTACCCCAGATTCATGGTGAAAATACAGCAAGAGACATTTGCCTGATATTGTGGAATGTGAACATGACTTGGGGCAGAACAGAAGTCAGAATTTCTGGATATTCCATCTACCTATGTGAATTTGGGGAAAGTTAAAGCCTGCTGGTGTCTGTGCTTGTTTGTCTGTAAAACAGGGATGTGGAATTCTTCCTATCTTATGCGATATATAATTACAAAGTCTGTGACAAATCTTAGAAATTCAACTGTGAGATAGTGTGTAAGCACATAATATTAATGTTTTATGATCTCCCTAAACTGTTTCTGGGGATATCTTTAAGGAGAAGGATATAGTGAGATCAAAAGAAACCTTTCTTCACCCCAAACATTTTTTTTTTAGAACCAAAAGTAAAAGTTGTTTCCGCCAACTGCCATCTCTGCAACCATCTGGAAAATCACATTTTCTGAAGCTTTCCTTCTCTTTATCATCTGTAACTAAAGCTATAAAATGGGAAGACGTCCCTGGTTTAATTAACACCCCTGTAGTTCAAAAGCTGATCTTAGTAATGAGAGGCAATTACAGCCTTTATTGAGGGACAGTCAGGTGGAACTAACCCAGCATCAATCTGGTGAAGACACTTCCCTTTTCAGGTAATTTGGAATCTGCTTTTTATGATGAACAGACTACCTGGCTCAATATAACAGGTGAAACTCTTTCCTTTATAACCTGGAAAAGAACCTCCTGTTTTGAGTTTCGTGCTTCCTTTTAAACTAGTTTTTGCGTCCCATCCACCAACAACTACCAACTGACCTAAGAATGGACCTGTTGCTTTTTGAATGGGATGCATGCTGGTTTTCTTGTTTTATTTCCCTTGTCCCCTTTTGTTTTATATTTTGAAGGTTGCCTGGTGTTCATATTTTAGTTCTAGTAAAAGTTCAGACTCTGAGGTGCACTCCCATCCTGAGGGGAAGACAGTCTGGTTTCTGCACCTCAACAGTGGTGTGGCAGAGCTACAGAAGGTCCAGAGAAGGACAAGATCAAGGACATGTGACTTCTGCTATATGAGTTTAAAAGGCTGTGGTTTCAGTTTAGACAGGAAAAAACTGAGAGCAGAGATAAAGCTGAGTTTAGCGGAAAACGTGAAGGTGGTAGATAAGGAAGATTTAGAACTTCAGTATCGTAGCTAAAGTGTTCTAGCTGAAACAAGGAGATATCCTTGAAATTAAAATGTACTTTTTTACATAGCAGACAGTGAACTTCTGGAATTTGTTGCCGCAGGAGATTGAGGAGATGCGCAGTGTCAACAGTTTCAAAAGAAGATTTGACAAATTAAGAGCAGCAGGTCTATGGCCTGATTCTAAAGGTGATGGGCAGGGCTCCTCAGTGGTTTTGCCTCAGGGATATCTCAGGTCAGTTCTGTCGTCCAGCTTCAGATCTGTAGGAGTGTGGGTGTGCTGAATGCCCTGTGCTTTATCTGCCAACCATCTGAGGGTATGCTGATATCTCAGGGCTCTTGTGTACAGCTAGGTGACTCTTTCTGGAAAACTGATCTAAACCCTCAATAGCAGTGCAGGCACCTACACTGAAGACAGTCACTGAAGGTCATTATCATGATTAGGATATCCTCATTTGGCTGTTTACAGGTAGTTGTCTGCCAGTGCTGTAGGTGTTTAAATTCTTCTGCAGTCAACAGATGTCTAGTCAGTCTAATGGGGAGCTAATGAACATGATCAATGAACAGTCAGAACTGCGGTTTCATCTTGCCAGACTTGGGATGGTCAGTTAAATAACTCACTACTGCCCGTTTTCATAGAATTTTTGTTGACTGTCATGTGAGTTTGGACATATAGAACACATGCAGATACATAAATGTAGGTATCTTAATTTTAAATGGAGTTCTGTCCCAAGACTTCTATTATAATGATTGTAGAGAAACAGTTGTCTCCTGAGAATAACTCATTGACTTGTTTTAGACACCTGTGTACATGACAGGAACTGCTCCTGTGAAGTGCATCTTTCTACTCACTGACTTTAAAGGGACTCTGGGTAGTGGTACCTGCATGGTGAATGCACACCATGGCCAGGTGGGTCCCAACCATCCCATTTTAGAGACTTTGGCACAGTCTCTTAAAATCTTAGCTGTAAGTAATGTAGATTTTTAAAGCAGTGTAATTTGAAAAAGTAAAATTACAATTTCAAAACAGCCCTCCACTTATGGTTTGATTTAGAAAAAAGGCTTAGCCATAATTTTACCATCTGAAAACTGCTGTGAAATGTGGTACATCCTCTGTCCTGGATTAGTTTAACATCCGGATGAAATTGCTTTTGCCATATTAACTGTTAAAGCTGTAAAACTATGGCCCAAGCTGGTAAGTTGTTTATTCTTCAGTAAGTAAAGATAAAGCAGGCATTAAACCCCTAAATTCCATTGCTGGTGTTCCAGCAACAGGTGACTTCCATTAGGTGTCTAGGAGAAAAGCTTATTCAGTATGGAAGAGTTTGAAAAGGAATTTCTTTGGCTGGTGCGTCCGCATGTTGTTAACTCCATGCTGTCAGCAGACACAGAATTTGTAGGCCATCACTATACTCTGGTTTTGGGACAGGGCACCACCAACTACTCCCAAAAATACTCCGGAGAAGTCCATCTATTTCCAAAACTTTCGCTATTTCATGTCACACTGGACAGACATGAAATTTCTTCAGTTAATTAATGCAATATAATCTTGTTTAGGAGACTGAACATTGAGGTAGAACGGATTGCCCATTCTTTCATCTTTCCCACTCCTGTGTGAACAGCTTTGTTGTTCTGTGCCTTATTCAGACACGCTGCATGGGTGAGGAGATATGGGAAGATGGTGTGACTGCAGTGCTCCTGCAGCTTTGGATCTCAGTGGTTTGCATGACGGGGGAACCGTGGCCATCACCTGCCTGGCTGACTGTGCTCTGTTTCCATTCCCCCCCAGGTTACGGACACGCTGCCCCGGGGACGGACGCGGGGAAGGCCTTCTGCATGTTCTACGCGGTCCTGGGGATCCCACTGACACTCGTCATGTTCCAGAGCCTGGGCGAGCGCATGAACACCTTCGTCAAGTACCTCTTGAAACGCATCAAAAAGTGCTGTGGCATGAGGAGCACCGAGGTCTCCATGGAAAACATGGTCACTGTGGGTTTCTTCTCCTGCATGGGGACACTCTGCATTGGAGCAGCAGCCTTTTCCCAGTACGAGGAATGGAGCTTTTTCCATGCTTACTATTACTGCTTTATAACATTGACTACGATAGGGTTTGGAGACTATGTGGCCCTGCAGACCAAAGGGGCCCTTCAAAAGAAGCCTCTCTACGTGGCTTTTAGCTTTATGTACATTCTAGTGGGGTTGACAGTCATTGGGGCATTTCTAAATCTGGTTGTTCTCAGGTTCTTGACCATGAACAGCGAGGACGAGAGGCGGGATGCCGAGGAACGGGCGTCCCTGGCAGGGAACCGCAACAGCATGATTATCCACATCCAAGAGGACTCCCAGCATGGGCGGCCGCGGTACAAGGCCGAAGTAACAGACCTTCAGTCAGTTTGTTCCTGCATGTGTTACAGGTCCCACGAGTACACCAGCCGGGTGGTGTCCCACCAAAATTCGTTCAGCTCGAAGCTGAACCCCCAGTACTTTCACTCCATCTCTTACAAGATAGAGGAGATCTCGCCAAGCACATTAAAAAACAGCCTTTTCCCATCTCCTGTCAGCTCCATCTCACCTGGGTTGCACAGCTTTACAGATAACCACAGGCTGATGAAACGGCGAAAGTCCATTTAAAGGGATTTGTCTTATTTTGCTTTCCTTGTTTTTTCCCAGTTCTTTGTTGTTTCGGGTTTTTTGTTCCTTGAGTGAGACGGAGCGAGGCCAAAGGGAGCAGAGCAAGCCAGTCCTCCTCTGAGACTCAGCTCTTGAGCATGAAGCATGGATTATTACTGTTCCAGCAAAGTATGCCTTACATTACCCCCTTGGTGGATGTCAGAGGATTCAAGGTGACGTGAAGTGGGTACCAAATCCAAAGTTGCACACACAGCTGGGAGCCTTCATGTGCCGCTGGCACTCCTGACCTAACAAACTTTATTCCTCACGAGCAGGTTGCAGTGTGTGTGCGTGTGCCTGTGTGTGTGCCGGGTGCGTGTGCGTGTGCGTGCGCGTGCAATTCCACAACCAGTGCCATGTGACAAAAATTAAAAGCATCAGGTATTATTTTTTTCTTTTGCCCTTGAAGCAGTTGTGTTCCAGCCTGCTTTTTTTAGATTGCTTCCAAAAAGAGCGGGGAGGGTGGGAGGGGAGCCGATTTGGTTTGGTTTTTTTTGTTTTTTTTTGCCAAGACAAGCATGCGCCATAGGCAGTCAATATACCAGGTGTATCATGGTAAATTTTTTAATGCTAGATTTTAGATTGTATTAACATTAAAAAAAAAAAAAAAGGCAGGAAAAGATGGATCATTTTAGCTTGCCAGTTCAAAATTTAAAAAAAAAATAAAGCATGCACTTTGTAAAACTGGTATGCATAATAAAAACACAAGAAAAACTAGCAATGGAATTAATAATCAAAAGCAAATAATCATATTAATTTAACTATATTTATTTTTATTATTTTCAACTGTTCCAACAACTTGAAAACTGAATTTCTAAGATAAATTGGGAGAATTGTTGGAACAAGAGAGTGTATTTTGTTATTTTTGTTTTCTTTATAAATTATTATTATTATTATTATTATTATTATTATTATTATTATTATTATTAATTTGTGCAGCAATTACCTGCATGAATAGGAATTATATTTTTTGGAATGCTTGGTTAAGATGGGTATAAATAGGAGGATGTATATTTTTTCTTATATAATAGTGACAGGGCATTCCTTGTTTTAAATAAGAAAATAAAGATGATTGTCTCTAAATGCTTTTGATTTGTAAATAATGGAAAGCCTTTGTTGGTCTCAGGAAGAATTCAAGGGACAGTATCTTGTGTTTGGCTCACTGGGAACTTGTGAGATTAGATGTGATATTACTTTTTCTGCTAGGCAAAGGCAAAATACATTTAGCAGTACTGGGCAAAAATAGCTTTACTCCAGTGTTTGGAGGGTAACAGTGGGAGCAGTTGTGCTGGCAAGTTGTAGAGGAGGATGTTGAGACCATGTCATAGAGTTGTTCCTTGGACATTGTCCATCTCTCAGTTGTTCATCTGGACCAAATAGACTTTACAGAACTGAATTAGAGGCCTAATCCAGCTCCCTTGTAAGAGAATAGGAATTTTCAGTGATTACGTGGGATTTAGTGCTTTTGGAGATTTATCTTTGATTTTACAAGGGTAGGACTGGGAATTTTATGAACCTGCACCTTTGTCTCTGATTTAATTCTATCTTTTAAATCTCTTTCCGTGTTAATTGCCATACAAAACCCATTTCTTTTTGGCATTAATCACCTCCTGCTGATTCTACCATTTTGTGCTCAGTGTAAAAGCAATAATCCTTTTTTTTACCCTTAAAACTAGATGGGATGTGCCCAGCTCTGAGCTCTGTGTGCTGATGGATGTTGATATCCTCTCAAAGAGGCATCTATAAAGAACATTAATAGGGAGAAATAAGGAATGTCATTCCTCCTCTGTTGTCCTCTCCTTGGCTTTAAATTATTAACCATCAAATATGCTCATGTTCTCCACATCTGCCTTTCAATAAGTAAATGAAAAGCAAGTTATCCATGACTTTGACTCTCTTACACAGCTTCCTTTGGGTTTAGAAATTGCTGTGGCATGAAATCCTTCATTAAGATTAGTGAAGAACTAACAGGATTCTTAATGAGGATGGATGAGGATGGACTTTTTCAGAGTAGTGTGTGGGGTGCATCGATGCTGTGCTGCCAGGACCATGTCCTAGGGCAAACGCTGATGGCAGCAGGATTGAAACAAGAACACCTGAAAAAGCAGTTTCAGGATGTGTTAAACCACCTCAGTGTCTGACCCCCAGAAGCTGCTTCCCCTGGCCGTAGCCCATAGGGTTCACGGTGCTCTCCAAATTCACTTTTTTTCGTCCTTGCTTGTGTTATCCAAGCAGTGCAAATAAATGTAGGTCTCTTTTCCTGCTATGGTGATAAGAAAAATTATGCCTGGAAATGCACATCTATATAATGTACAGCTGCTGGGTGTATTTGACACTGGAGAGAAGCAACAAAAGTTTGGGGTTTTGCAGAATTCGAGTGGAATTCTGTGCCTGGCAAAGGAGAATTTTGGTAACAGGACTTCTAGCAAAAACCTTAGAAAGAAAAAAGCATTTACATCTTATAAAACATTGCTTAAACTTTTTTTTCTCTTTTCCCTTAAGAAAAGAAGAATATGGCTGCATGTACCAATAATCTTTAAATGTCCTATAAAACATATCGAACTAGAGAAGTTGAAAACTTTACATACTCTAGCTGATTTGTCACTAAAACTTCCCTCTGGAACCATAAATGAAGAGTAAGTTTTAATACACGGGGTATTTAACCAGGGGAGAAACTTACCTCAGCATGTCATGGGTTATCTGCCACTTAGAGTTTTTGCATTAAAACTCGATGGCTTTGTAATAACTCTGCTTTAGCTTAGTTGAACTTTGTAGATGTAGTTGAAGAAATCTGTGTATGTTAAAATGAAGGAGCCAGAGTAGATGTCCGTAGCCATACTTTAAAAGCTATAATGAGTGTGTATGTGGGAAAGTGTTTTGCTTGAATGTATTTTCATTCCTTGGGATTTTCAAATATGTTTATTTGTTTTATTTTCTGGCTGAAGGGGCCACAATTCTGTCCAACCTGTATTTTTGCCACACATGGGATTTTGACGTGGCAGGATGTTTCCTTTGCAGGGAAACTCTTGAAGGACTTTGCTTTGTGAGTAGCCAGACATGAGAACTCTCATGTGGGCACATCAGTACAACAGGCAAAATCTGCCTCTCTCTTTAGTCGTTTTCATGGTTCTTGACTGATGTGTGCATAATGGCTTGGGCTGTCTGGAACTGGAACACACAATATCATGAAAGGAGAGCTTTTGTCCAAGGCTAATCCCAGCTTTTCAGTGAAACATGAAAAGTCAGTCAGTGAAAGGTGAGCTGACTTTTGTCAGTTCTGTCTCTGGCTTCTTATTGCTCTACATGTTTTCTTTTCACAACACTGCTTTTCACAGAGTATTTTCACTGGTACATTTTTGGTTTATTCCTCTTAAGACATTAATTCTCTCAGAACAACTTCTCTTGCTCGCTTCTCGCTCTTTTGAAATTCAGCTGCAAGCAGGTAGTAGTGGTGCTGCTTATGACTAGACATCCTAATGTCTTTCACTTTGTGATGCACTCTCATTCCCCAGAGTCTCATTTCCCCTACCCTTCCCTATTATTAAGCATTAGAAATAATAGTAATAAATCAGATTAGTCTATTTATGTCACACTAATGTGCTCTTCATCAAAACAACACAAATTTAGCTCCCTGCTGTCGACTTTGATTATATAACAACCCTATTATCCTATAATATTTCATATTATCATCAAAGGGAAAAATCAGTTTGATCAGTGAAGCGCCGAAATAGCTTTGACTGAGCATGCTGTGATATGGAAACAAGAGGAAACGTAAGAGAATAATGCAGGCACAAGTCTCCATTTGGTCTTCATTACTGTGTAAGAGAGATCCTGACTGATCTAATTGGCACTGCTTTGCCAGAATTTTGTACATGCACCTGCTTTACAGGGATGTCTGTAATGGGGCAGCCCTAGAAAGAGTTTTTCGATGCTCCTTCAAGAGTCCACAATAGTTTCTTGGTTGTTAATGAATGGAGAAGATGTGCAGTGACCTTCAGCAAGAGACTTCTATTTGAACTCTCTGTAACAGCTCATTAGGGTGAAATAGACATTATTAAAAAAAAGAAAAAAAAAACCAGAAAAAAGGAAAAGAGGGAAGTGACCAAGTTAATCTACTGTATTGTGCATTTTCTCATTAGTTCCCCAGTGCTTCGATCAATGAAATGCCAGGGCAGTAATCAAGATTATTGTGAACCTAAGCAAGGTAATTCCTTGTTTTCTCTGACACATTTGAAAGGTTTTGTTAAGGGAAAAAAAAACCTTGATTTGTTGCTAAAAGCTTAAGAAGGAACAGTCAGTGGAACCAAGATGAAGCATGAAAATGTTCCAAAACTATTTGGTGTGTACTGACCAGAGGGCAGGGGTTTGGGTAGAAGTAGCTTTCAGCTGAAGTTTATGTTCTCATTTAGCTTTATGTAATATTCCCGTTAATATTAAGATCTAATTAAGACAGTAATTTAAAATCTTTATGAGGAAGCCAGATGAGAGAGATGTGTTGGACTGTGTCCATTACATTAATGTTATGGACTTTTTCATGCATATTTCAACAAGACACTATTACTGACTGGAATATTGCACAAATTACAATGAGAATTGCACCACTGCTACTTTCATCAACCAGAGATGTGTAACACTCACAGAACTGAGAAGGAAAATAATGTCTTTCTGACCAGCCTTATGCCATCTAACTTTTATATCAAACTTTATTTTGGGAACTTCAGCTAGATAAATTGTAGAAAAAGGATTAGCTATCATAGCAATTCAACAAAACTGAAACAAATGGAATAATGGTATTGGACACAGAGAAATTGATTACAGATGGAATGTGCCCTGGGACTCTTACGCCAGTTAGTCTGAGCTCAGAGGCTGAATAAAAACCATGAAAAACTGATGAAAGCCTTTGCCAAAATGCAGTTTTCAGTTCTTTAAGATGCATATAATGAATATGGCAAAGGAACTTTCACCCAAAAAAAAGTGAAGGCAAAAAGGAAGTTGGGGAAAAAAATTATTCTCAGCAGCAGGAGTAGTTCAGTTATTTCTGGTTGAAACCCCTGTGAGGTGATGCTGAAGGACTGTTGTGCTTTCAACTGCATAGAATCAGTCTGGTACTGTCCTCTGCTCAGCCAAGGCCCACCCACTGTTCCACTGCTGATGAGGAGATTTGTGGAGTTCCTGACTCTCCAGTCAGGTTTTTGCTGCGGTCTCTGTTGCATCCAAGATTTTATTCAGCCAGCCCACCCTAAGCAGTGCTGGTCTCTGGGATATAGTATATGTTAGTGATGCTATTTCCTCCTCCTGGTGCTTCCAAGTGCAAGAGGTCATGAGCAGATTCGGTCCTTGTCTAAGGCCACGATAGGCAGGGCCTTCCTCTGAAGCCAACTCATTTGGGTGCCATGCAATTAGTCCTGATTTGTACCCTTTTCCTGAGACTGGAATGTGAACCTTTTTTCTATTTACTGCTAGATACTCTTTTAGTGCCTCCAGCTACTGCTTACCATGAACAGTATTTCCTAAACCTAATGGAAAGCAGTAAGACCTAAAACCAACAGTCAACCTGTACAATTTATGCAGCTGTATTTTGCTTGATGGAACTCAGTCATTCAAAGCTGCCTGCTAATTTTAGGCTGGAAATACTATCCCTGGAGCCTTCAGCCTTCATTTGTCTCTCCTTCTGTGAATATTGTAATTAATAAATATCCCAAAGCCCTCCTTCACCTTGCTTTCTGACAGGGTAAGGAGTGCTGCCATGCATTAACCCACAACAGATTGGGAAAAAAAAAAAGGGGGGAGGGTGGTGGGGATAAGATTAATGCTGCAATTTTATTGGAAATTAATATTCACAGTTCCAAGCTGCGTTGTCTTTTAGTTCACTTTGAGAAATGCAGAGCAAACAACAGGCTGATAACATTTATCATAGCTGGCGCATTCACAAGTGGAGCTGGCAAATATAATAATTGAAACTACGCTCCATAATGCATCTTCCTCGTGCATGAGTTCTGATACCACTATCCTGGTTTTGATTCATTGTTTATCTGGCCCGTAGAACAGCTTGCAGTAATTGCTGTATCCAGAGCACTACACTTGAGGCTAGAATAGAGATCCATTTCACAGACAGCCACCCTCTGGCTTTCTCCATCCTTGCTCCCCCCTTTCCCACCCAGACATTAACTCATTAACTTGCCATTTCATGGACGTATGTTCAGGCCCAAGATCGCCACACTCTGTACTCTGCCCCCTCATCTATTAATGAAAAGCATTATGCTACACAACTACACCCTGGGGAGGGAAATGTTCCTCTCTAATTACGACTGACAAAAGAAATCTACAGATTGATTAAAAGCAATATGTAGGGAATTAAATAGGAAATGCAACGTGCATAACCCTGAACGGTGCGATCTGTTTATTCCCTGGCTGGGATGCAATACTTTAGCCTACGAGGAGAACTTTGGAGTGTTTTTGTTTGGGAGGAGGCCATCAGGAGAATGGCCAGCACAAATTCTATAAGCAGGTAAAGAGCCACAGTGGTTTGGATCATTGTCTGTAGATCATTGGTAAGGTCTACGGCATGGTTTCAGACTAAGAAAGAGTCTTGGCCTTCTGGCTTTGGTCTATTTTCTAAGTCATCTGCCAGCATCCTCCCATGCACGAGGCAGGAGGTGTGGGAAGGAGGGACCATGGCTGGTTCATAGTGGAGTGGATTGTTGTTGGTGAGACCACCTTTCCAACAGTGGTGTAGAGGGGAAAGTAGGGAAAATTGTGACTTCTAGAGCGTCTTCCCTCTCCTATTCCGTGGAAGGGATCAGTTACAGCAACCCTCCTACTGCCTGCAGCAGATCCAAAAGACCTGAACTGTGGTATCCTTGTCCATCTTCGACAGCATCTCCCCAGAGCCATACGAATGTGTGGGAAATGCTAAGCTTGTCCAGCTGGGTTCAGGAGGTCACAATACAGCAAAGAAACCTCTTCACATTGATTGTGTTTGGACAGTTTCTACATGTCAAAATACCATCAAAACTGACCTTTAGAGAAATAAGATTAATTCATTATTGCTGGCTCTCCCTACAGAGTGGGTATGCAGCTCCTTAATCATAATTATTGTTCAGAGGATAATTAATCTGATAACAGTGTTTAATTAGATTATCTGAAGTAGACTATGTAAGTGATTTTGGCCTCCCAGACTCTGAAACTTCAACTCTACAAAATGATTTCTAAAAGGCCTATTTGATAATATCACTTCTGACATGGGGGTCGTGCCTCAGGTGCCCTATTGACAAGCATCATCCTGGCATGTTGACTGGAGCTGGTGTTGGACGTATCAGGGGAAGGGATTTTAGCTCAGCACCAATGCAGTGAGGCTCTCAATTCCCACTGAAGTCAGGGCTGATATCTGACTTGCACACTGGGCAGGAGCTCAGGGCAGCATTCTCCTTAGAAACCAAGACATGGAACTTAGGTGGCAGTGCCTTCAGATAGATCTACAGCTGTTTCTTTTAATGCTTCCTTTGAAGTATCCACCACATTTATCTCACCTCTCTGATTTGAGGCTCTTCCTCTCAGAACCCCTTCTGAATGGTGAGGTGGGTGGTTTGAAGTTTCTTGTTCAGCAGGCAGCAGTGAGCACATCTCATTGTCTTCATTATTCCAGTCATCCAAATGGATTTGGGGGCCAGGTCACAGAAATTCATCGTGGTTGTGACCACCAAAACTTCGTCAAATTCTTCTGATTGCTCTAGCAGCTACTGTCTTCCCAAAAGGTTGGCCAAGGGGGGCAAAAGACATGTATATGAGATTCTTTTAGCAATGCAATTAGTTGGGGTTCTTATCTTCACTGTACATTCCTTTCAATTTCTTCAGCATTGAAGCTCCACTTGCTCTTTGGTGACTGATATTTCCATGTGACTTCTCTTTTCTTTGAAGAATTCCTTACTGCCCTGTATGTTTTCTGGAAAAGACCTTTTAAAGCATATCCTCTCAATTACCAACATGGAGAGACACAGCAGTCAGAGGCAGCGCTAGGAAAGTCTTTTTGGTCATTAATACTGTGCCCATTTTATTCTCTTGGGAAGAGCAGAGTCTGGTGTTGTCACCACTGACCAACACAACTGGTTTAGTCAACATGACTTGATCATCTCACAGCAATTTCCCTCCTTTTCAACTTTTCAGCTGCATTTATGTCGTGGCAGATACTTTCTGTATAAATTCTTAGTGCAGGAATATTATTCAGATATTGGAGGACAAATCTAACACCTACATAACAGAAGAGGGATCCCAGTGTCCAGGTTACAAGAGGCTTAAGACAGTTAACCTAGCAGTTGGTTAAGTAATTTCTTGGGTACCACTCTGAACACTGCTTTTTTGGACTTTGACAAATGTGGTTAATCTACAAAAAGCTAGTTTGGGTGTAAGTACTGTTGGATTGATCTTGCCTGGAAAAAAAGCTAATATGTATTTCAGAAGGAATCCTGTCTACTACAAATCTTTTGACAACTAAGAAATAAGCAGAAATTATGAGGCAATGGCTTGTTCTTTAGAATGCAAACCTAATCTGTCTTTCTTTTACAGAATGTAAATTTCCTATAATATGCTATACAACCAATAATCCATCTGTCCTTTTTTTTTCTTTTTTTTTTTAAATTTTTTGCAAGGTCAGGAGTGAACTGTGGAAGAAAACAAAAAAAAGCTTTCTTTTTCCTCTTCCCTTGACTTGTTAAGATTTGTGTGGCTGTTTGTTGCCATTGAGGAGTATCAAGTAAAACTTTTGATCCTAGTGACATGATGGCAAAGGAAATGAATTGGAGCTGGATAGGTCAACGGGGAAGGGGAGGGGGGCTTAACAGTTGTTTCCAGTAGGCCAAAAGAATGTGGATACTGTCTCTTCAAGGTGCAATTTCTTACTTCAACAAACTGTTCATCTATGAGAAACAGGGATAAAAGTGTTCAATTTGGGACCTAAGGAGTTTATATGGAAATTCTTGGATTTCTTCCAAACACACATACATGTTGAAATTAAATTGTGAATCCTACTTTGGAGACTGAGCCTTCCTGCTCAGACAAGAAGCGTGCGTGTATGTGTGTGTTTGTGAGTGTGTGTTGATGCTATGTCTCTTTTGGATCTCTTGACACTTTTTGGTGCATTTTTGTACTTCTTTGAATGTGCATATGCGGACTTACCGACGGTGTATTGACGGCATTCTAAAGGCCCTCAGCAGCCTGAGATAGAGCAAAACTCTCTAAATTTCTACCCTGGTTGATACATTTTCTGTGCAGCACACAGAGCATTAAGGGCATGGTCATCTAGAAAGAAGTGCTGCTTGGCTGTGGAGACTGCACTGGGAATTTACCTCCTGGAAGCTGTTATCTCTGCTCATTTCAGACCTCTAAACTTCAACATAGTTGTTGAGCTGGTCCTAGCAAAGGAGAACGATCAGGTCATAAGCATCAAGATGTGATTTGTTAAACCAGTGATAACTTGATTACAAAGAACCAAATTAAAGACTCTTTTGTGTTTTCATTTCTTTTCCTGGCCTTCTCCGTCATGGGAGAGGATGCCTTCACACATGGCCTTAGAATGCCGTACTGGAGTCAGAATGCAACAACAGTCAAATGAAAATAAGATGTATTGCAGCTTACTTAAAGAATGAAAACTGTATCACACAAATGTTTACAAGTCCAAGTAGACAGCGAACCCCTGTACAATATGTAATTTATGCAAGGGATTGCATCTTTTTTTTGTAATGAATGCACTACGCAACCCTGTATATATTTTACAATGTCTTTACAGAGAAAAAAAAAAGAATCATTTACTGTAGTGTTGTAAAATAATGCACTTTTCTAATTTTTTCATTAAAAATCCTATGGCACGTTTTCAAATGTATATTGTTTCTTTTATATTGAATGTGGAAATGTTAACTTCCTGTAAAATTGCACTACAGAAGTAAAATCCACTGATGGAACTTATTTTGTTAAAGAAAAGTCCCTTGACAACCAACAGATGTTTATGATTATACGATATGTATGTGTGTGCATATATGTGTATATAGTGTATATGTAATGTATGTATATGTATATGCACACACACACATATATCCAGTGATATGTGTATATATAAAATGATATAGGTCCAGATTTATATATGATTGTATTAATATAATATCTATAGATTGATAGATATATAGATATGTATATATATTCATACATACACACAAGAATCACAATGTACAAACCCAGAAAGGATTACTCATTAAATTTAAGGGGGTTGGGGGGCAGAAAGATGTCATATACAGAAGATATTTTGCATTGCAATAAAAGCTTTTTTGACAAAAGTACGTGCAGAGTGAAGTATGAACCTTCATCAAATACCCAACGGTGCTGGTCCCAAATGACTGCAGTTCAGAATAAGCAAAACTAAACTGCTTAGGGGAGGCATAAGAGCAGAGTCAGTGCATGGTGGGCTGGAGTCAGCTGTTGAGGCTCCCCCCCCCTTAACTTTGTGGAGCTAGAGGGCAGGATCTTAGGACACTAAATTGAACAGTATGACTTCTCCTGACTGGAGATCAGTGTTTTGCTCACAAAACTATTAATCTGGTGCTGCCTAATAAAAGAGGGGAAGTGGGTCTCAGTGCTAATTTTAGCTGGCAGACATTGCCTTGAAGCACAAGCACAATTCCTGGTTTGGGATGGAGCGTTGGGCAGTTTGTACTGCTGTTGTCATCCAGGTAAGTCAGAAGACAAGCCAGGGACAGGACCTCACTTTGTCCTTATGATGTGATTTTGTCACAAACGAGTGTTTTAAGATCACTTAAAGAATCGCCATCACAGCTATCAGTAAAGACAGGTTTAATATAAAAGTGACCGCGTGACAAAGTTCTTTGCAAGGTTCACTCTACCATTTATTAGATGATTAAGGCACACCGAGGAAAAGCAAACAAAAAAATCCAGAGTTAATCAATCCAAACAAAAGTAAACCCAGAACCATCCATGTGGAGGCAGGGCTGGGGGAGACACAAAAGGATAGAAGGGATAAGGATGAAAAGAGATATGCCTAAAGGCCCAACAGCACTTAACAGCATTTAAGCTTAACAGTACTTAACTTAAACTTAACAGCACCTTAGCAGCATTTAACTTAATTTATAATTTAACTTAAACAGTTCAGCAAAAGATTCACATAGGATTTACTGTGCCACAACAGTAACTTACTTACAGGCCTCATGTACAAATCTAAAGTGTTTAAGAATCCGAGAGAGCAGCAGCTCTCCCACATTTGCTATGGCATATGCACACATGCATCCACACAGAAAAGGAGTCTGTACAAGGTAGCTGTGAAAAATTCCCCTCGAAGGCAGTGAAATACTCACTTCAGGTGCTTTTGCATCTTCTCAGTGGGTGAAGGGTGGAGGTATGGGGGTATCTGTCATTGTTCAGTGATCCCCCAAGTGCAGTAAACTTGAGAGTTCTGTTTCAGAGAGGTGTCCACTCAGAGGGCAATGCTGGTCACAGCCCTCTGTGGTCCAGGAAAACCAAAGGGTCTCACTCTGGGCCACTGTTTATTGGAACACAAGAGAGTCTTGGGCTTTGGTCATAAAAAGGTTTCATCCTGGCTGCAGTTCAGGTCAGTGGCTTTCTTGAAAATCTCAGAACAAAAATATCATCCCACTTGTGTTGTTACTCAGGGAAAAAAAAAAAAAAGCAGGAGCTCATTGGAGAGCACAAGTTCCTGGGAGCAAACAGTGTTTCTGATAAAATCAAGAGAGGCTCAGCCCAAGTGCTGTTCATCAATGCTGAGGCCTAATGAGCATTTCTCTGATTATAACGTGGTCTGGGGAGGAGGCACCACCACAGCTGCTCCTACACAGGATACTCTCACCATACCCTGCTACTCATGGAAGGATTGTGAAAGCTTACAGAGTTAATATTTCACGTTTGAGAAACATCTCACTAATGGGAAGAATCCCCTCTTTTTCCACCTTTTTCTTGGTGATGCTGTGGCCAGAAGCTGATCCCAGCTGCACACTAACAGAGAGTGAGAGATTTTATATTTCCTTCCAGCAGCCTTGATGGAAGGAAACATCTACACAAACAGTGAGAATAGTCAACAATTAGAATAAAAAGCTGGTTGCAGTAAATTTACTACAACATGCAGTGATAAAACACAGACCAACTCCATGTTACCAGATAATCATGGAGTCGTTTGGATTGGAAAGGATCTTAAAGATCATCCAGTTCCAATCCCCTGCCATGGGCACACCTTCCACCAGACCAGGTTGCTCAGGTTCCATCCAGCCTGGCCTTGAACTCTTCCAGGGATGGGGCAGCCACAGCTTCTCTGGACATCCTGTGCCAGGGCCTCACCACTAATTATAAGGAGAAATTACAGCAACAGTGAGATAAGTTTGTTGTCATAGCCTTCATCTGCTTTTGCTGTGTGTGAGTCTCACAAATGAGTGAAGAGCCAAAATGTCCTCTGTGTTGGTACAGTCACTGTTCTACACACCTTTATTTAGTCCCTGGCCCACATTAAAACAACAAAAAATGCATGTGAAATCTTCATTTTCTGATGAAGACAGGAGAACTTACAGCATAGAAAGGAAAAAAACAGCAGTAACCATAGAGAAAAAGATACCCAAGCAATCTCACAAATGTTTTCTGGACCACATCAGATAACATTCTTTACTGAGAGGTTAGTGAGTGGCACAGGTTACCCTGAGAGGCTGTGGATGCCCCATCCCTGGAAGTATTCAAGGTCAGTTTGGATGCGGCTCTGAGTAAACTGGGATAGTGGAAAGTGTCCCTATCTGTGGCAGGGGGTTGGAATTAGATGATCTTTAAGATCCCTTCCAACCCAAACCATTCTATGATTTCTGTTGCTCTGATTTTCTGATATTCGTGGAGATTCACGGAAGCTCGTAGGGAAGTCAGGCAGGCAGCACACAAGATGGCAAAAAGAGAAACTTTATTTACAAAAACTTCTTTATATATTCATTAATAATCTAATAATTATTGGTCGACAGTTTTCCACCCCTTATAATTATTGGTCACAACTCTAGAGCATCCAGTACCAAAACAAGGAGATGGAAAGCACAAGAATGCAACTTATCTCTATTCTCCATGAGAAAGAAGACAAAGATTTTAAAACAGTGCAACTACAGATTTCTATGAACGTCTTTGTTAGCAGTTAAGATCAACTATTTCTTTCTTTTTGGAGTGGTATTTGAAAGCACAAATTTGAAAGCATCAGGCACAGAAAAGCCAAAGTGTTGTTGAATCCTGTTTGCTCCTTTTCCAAAAACCTTTTAGAGTAATTAATTAAGCAATCAATAATATAGACAAGAAGACAACATTTTAAAGGGCTCCAGTTAGTGCAGGGGAATTTGAAGAAGACTTTGCATGTTGAGCTTTTCTTAACAACCACAGGAATGTCAGACTTCAGGGGATGGGAGTAGAAATGAAGGGAAAAACCTTCAATCTTTCATCTATAGGCCTGTAAATATCTTTATAAATTTGAATCAATGTCACAGATGCCTGATCTTTCAGGGTTTGGCTGCTGTCATGTGCCTGGGTCCTGTCTCAGAGGAGGAAAGGAATTAAGCATCCTGCAGCAAAATGCAAGAGCCTGCTCAGTACATATCAACTGCTTGGTTGACAGCAAACCAAATATTTCAGTCACAGAGAACAGGTTTGTGTCTGTAATCATGCTGTGACCAAATCTCTGCATCTTTCTCACCTAAGGCAATGTCTTTAGTTCAGCTTGTCTGTTGTAAAAACAGTGACTTTTGAGAGGGAACAAATGAGGGAATTGTACTGGAAGTGTACAAAATAATGAGCAGTACAGAAGAAGTAAATGAACTCTTCCCTGTTGTGCTCTCTCACTCACCCAGGTCAAAGCAATACCCAATTAAACAGAAACTAAAAAATTTAGAATTGAAAGAAAAAAATATTTTTATTCCTGTTATTAAAAAAAATAATTTAGGAATTAAAAAAAAACATATTTCTATGATCTTCAGAGCCAGGAAGAAACCTGTTGTTTGAATAAAAGGCATAAAACAAAAGCCCTGGAAGACCTGGAATTAGTATGTGAGTACAAATTCAGCCACTGAAGGAGGTATCAAAGACTAGTTTGCTGCTGGGACATGATTCTGCCCCTCTACTGGGGCAGAATCCCCTCTCATGGGCCCCACCTGGAGCACTGTGTCCAGCTCTGGAGCCCCCAGCATAAGAAGGACATGGACCTGCTGGAGTGAGTCCAGAGGAGGCCACAAAGATGATCAAAGGGTTCGAGCCCCTCTGCTGTGAATTCACGTTAAGAGGGATTTGGGGTTGCTCAGCCTGGTGAATAAAAGGCTCTCAGGAGACTTTAGAGCCTCTTCCAGTACCTAAAGGGGCTCCAGGAGAGCTGGAGGTACAGGAGAGCTGGAGAGGAACATTTGACAAGGTCATGGAGTGATAGGAGAAGGTATTAAGATATTAGGAAGAATTTGTTTTTATTCTGAGGGTGGTAAGGCCCTGACAGAGGCTTCCCAGAGAAGCTGTGGATGCCCCATCCCTGGAAGTGTTCAAGGCTGGGGTTGATGGAACTTTGAGCAACCTGGGATAGTGGAAGGTGTCCCTGGCCACGTCAAGGGGGATTGAATTAGATGACCTTTAGGGTCCCTTCAAGCCCAACCATTTTATAATTTTATGATTATATTCACACTATCCTTGGCTCCAGCATTTTATTGCTGGGAAATGCTTACTGTTGAAGAAAAGGAAGAAAATGTCCTTGTAGACAAAGCCAATGCACTGTGCCACTTCCATAGTGGCTGTTGACGAAAACTCTTGGCTTTAACACTTGTCATGGATTCGGATGACCTGTCCTGTCTTAGCTCTGTGGTTATTTCTTCCAGGTCTGGCTGAGGTGGGGATGCATCACTTGGTTTCTAAGAAGGGGGAAATGCTAGAGATAGAAATTACTGACCTACACCACCCCAGTCTACACTGAGTCAATCTTTCCCTTCTACCTTCTAGTCAAGGTTGAGAGGAAGGAAAAAATCTCTACTTTAATATCCATAAGGTCCTACATATCTCCTACACTAATGGTCTTGTGTCACAATATACTCCAGTTTCACTCTGGAAGTTCAGGTCTTATGAATGAACTTGGTGTTTCCAAAGGGAAAAACTAACAGCTGTGACATTCAAACCTAAGTTTGAATTAAAGGAGAACATATGGTATGTCCTGGTCCTTCTCTCCAAAAAATCCAGCAGCTGACGTTTCAAGGAAGAAGAGTTTACTCCATCCTCTGGTGTCCTGTGCTGCCCAGTGGATGGTGAGCAGCAGATTTTATCTTGTTTCACTGTTGTAGTGACTGATGAGTGTTACCAGCTGCATTTTGAGTAGTAGGATGCAGAGGCAAACTGCAAGAAGTTGACATCTGTGGAGTTTTAGGGCAGAGGTTTGCTGTGTTAAACACAGGAATGAGAGGGGAAAAGTCCAGCTCGCACCCTGAGTGATCTTGATCTCAAACTGCAAGTGGTGACTTTTGATGGTGGCTCACATTTGGTGAACACAACTATTGCTGTGCTTTTCTGTTGTTATTCCTACTTCATCAAATGTGGGAAATTCCATATATAGAAAGGGAGCTGTTAGGACAGTTGAAATAATTTTATCAAGAGATAAAAGGAGACAAGGAGCAGGGATGAAAGAGGAAGACAACCTCCCTCCATTCTAGATTCACATTGCCATTTTGAAATGCTGCACAGTAGAAGTGATCCCAGTTTGTATTCCTGTGTTAGTCTGTCTCTCCCTATGGTGTGCGTGGGCTCTGACTAACATGGCATTTCACAGTAAATCTGACATAAACTCATGGAATTTATATGACTGTAAACAAGGGGAATATTTGGACTGATGGGAAATGAATACAGATGTGGTGAAAATGAAAGGGGAGGGTACAGCAGCAATTAATAGAGTCTGATTCTCTTCTCCTTGGCTCTGATTCATGCTCACGATACACTTCTCCTCATAAGGTTAGTACAATTTTCCCTATTCTTTTTTCCTTCCAGAAATATCTTCAGAAAAGTCTTTTCTACTCATGTTGTAAATTTACCTGCCCAGAAGTTGTGGTCATCAAGGAAGAACCCTCCTGCAACTATAAAACTTGTAGATGGGGGATGTGGATGCTAATAGCTTCTGGCTCATTAGCACAAGAGCAAGTATCTGTGGGAGGTAATTGCTGTGAGGGTAATAATGTAGGAAACAGCCAAAACATCGATCTCTGTGTGAAGGTTAATCCCCAGGTGCTAAATCATTTAAATTAATCACCCAGTGCTGCAGGCAATGATTAGTGTCTGCTCCCCCGAGGGAGAGGGAAGGGGAGAGAGAGGGAGGAATCTAGAACGCATATCACGCTGTGTTTGTTGTCCTTTGGACTTTCTCCACCTCCTTGCAGCAGCCTGGAGGCCAAAAGGGCTTTGCAAGACGTGGTCTTGTCAGGAGTCTTAATGCAAACAAGTCAATCAAGTCTGTCAGATCCGCTAACGAGAAGAACAAGAGGTGACCAGATGCTCTTTAAGGGAAAGGGAGAGTTCTGGGAGCCCCCTTGGTAAGTGGAATCCCAAACACAATCTGTGGTGCGCTTGGATAATTTCAAGATGATTTTGGCTAGCCTTTGGTCATTTAAATCCATCTCATGACAGTGGGAGCAAGGGTCTCACCACTGAGTGACCGTGTAATTTCTTTAAGCTTTTAGCAGATGGATTTTCAAATTTTCCATTTCTTCCCTATGCTTCATTAGATCATCTGATGTGGTTCAGGGCTGAATGAATTGTGGAAACAGAAGGATTCAGTTATCTTGAGCTTCATTAAAAACATGCATTATATTTTGTGTATCTTGGCCTTTGGTGGAGCAGCTGAAGGAAGTGATGATCTGGAGGTGTTCCTGAGCTCCCTCCAGACTTCCCACAGCCAGAGAGAGCACAAGGGTTCTCATCCCTCATGAGGTCAAGGTCTTACTGAGCTCCTGCATATCAGGCGAGCTGTAAAACCTGAACTCAGGTCTCTCCTCAGCTCATGGCCATGCTGTGTGGAGTTTCCAGTCGGTTGTGATGGAGTGTATAAATACACAGAGGCATTTATTCTACCTCCGATTTACTGGGAAGCTATCTGGCCTGCTCTACTCTACTCTAATCCTCTGTAGGAAATCGGTATATAGGAAATTATACCCCTTCAAAGACTTTTACAGAGATTCAAAACCCAAAAACAGTTAACCAACCCAGCAGGCTCCTAGCAGGGAGACATGAGGAGTGAAGGGTGGCTCAGAGGGGCTGTGATGGACTGACCACAGCACCATTCCCATTCCTCTCCTCAGGAGCTGGGAATGAAGAGGTGGAGGCAGGGCTGGAAAAGGTATGGGGGGACAGTGCTGTTGCAGTTTTTTCCTCATGATTCAAATTTACTTAAACTTGCAATAAATTAATTACCCTGGTTTGAGTCTACTTTGCCCATGACAGTAACTGATAAGTGATCTGCCTGTCTGCATCTCAACCCACAAAATTTCTGGTCTTGGGTTTTGTTGGTTTTTTGCCCCATCATGTCCTGTTGAGAAGTGGGAGCGACAGAGCAGCTGAGGGGGACTTTGTCTCTTAGCCAAGGTTAACTCACCATGGCACCCATGTGGAAACAGCTGTAAACAGCTTGGTCTGCCTTCAGTGTTGGTCCAACTTTAAGCAGGAGGTTGGGCTGGAGACATCCTGAGGTGCCTCCCAGCCTGAACAAGACTGTGACTGTGTTTAAATCAGTGCAATGTGAGGGAGACACCTGCAGTCAAGGCTTGTCCCGTGGATAAAACAGCAGGGATACAACGGATACTTAAATATATTAAAATATATTAACTATAGTGTCTCAATATCAACAATTCTCCAGACACAACAGATCTGTCTCTCCAGATGGACACAGTGGAAGACTTAACCTGATGTCTGTGAATGAGGAGGAAGCTTGAATGAAACATAATCTAAACACGCTTAAAATAAATCTTGTGCAAATCTTGGTCTCTCACAGACATTTTCATAGCACCTTGGACTTACCTAGTAACGATCAGACATTCATACCCATCTTCCAGTGGGCCCAAAACATTGCACATGCAGCAGCTTCAGTGCCTCCCAGGGAGGCTGTGCAGGCTCAGGCAGGGAGACATTAATCACTCAGGACGGCGAAGTGACGGATGGCTGAGTGAGCAGGGCACAGCAGGCTCTCCTTCCCAGACAAGCCTGTGATAAGCAGGAGCCAGGGCTGTAAGGACATGATTATTAGTGTAGCTGTCTGATTAGCAGAGAAACAGCAGCAGAAAACACAATCTGGTTGCAGCTGCTACCTGAGCACCTTTTCTCCGCGCCAGCTCCGGGAGAGGCGAAGGCAGACAGGAGATGGATGGCCCTGCAGAGGCTGCAGCCCCGGGAGCTGCTTGTGAAGCAGAGTTATGTGCAGAGTGCAAGACCCAGGAAGCTCTGCTGCTCCCTCTGCTTCTAGAGGAAGTGGTGACCCTGTACTTAAAGAAAAGTTGTAAGTCAGCCTCTCCTGGCCAACCTGAGTCCGTGGAAATTCACAGAGATATAAACTCTTTAACCACGGGCTGGGGAAAGGGCTGTTGAGATCAGGGGCAAAGAAACAACTGCACTTGTCAGCATTGCCACAGCTCTTCACTCCCCTGGAAAGCTGTCAGAGGTTCAGTGGTGTGTCTGGACTCTCTCCTCAAGTCATGGGGAATTTCCTTGTGTAGCACCACACTAATGCCAGTGCAGAGAGCAAAATCCCACCTCAGACTGACAGGTTGTTGACAAGCAAGTGTCTGGGCCATAAAACCAATATTCAAAATTATGACAGACATTCTCTTCAGCAGAAATCTCAATACGAGAGAGATCAAGGATGTGAAAAGAGATGATCTTCCTCCTAGCCACCTCCTAAGAGGGACTTAGGTCCCTGCTGTGGCATGTAACATGAAGGGAATGTGAGATCCTGTACAGATCTCAGCAGAAAGAAGTAGTGCCTTAGACAGACACTTTACCTTCTCCAGCTAGCTGAGTTAGATGTTATTGCTCCTTATCTCCACTGACTTTATCAAAAACTCTGCTCTGGTGCCCCTTATTAGAAGGCAGTGTGAATAAATCACAGCTGCATCAGCTGAGAGCCTCATGCTGCTGCAAACAGAGGACTCAGTGGTGCTTGACTCGATTCATGGGGAAAGTGACCACAGAGGAAAAAAATGTTACTGGTGTGTTTGTGAAGACTCTACCACACCTATCCTATGTAAGAAATTATCTTTCCCCAAAATAGCTGGGAGGCTGTGTGACTTACGCAGCCTAAATCCTGTTCCAGCAGCTGGTTGCATGGCTCTGCTTGTCCCCAGTACATGTTGCCTTCCATTTGGGTTCAGTCTGTTCTTTATCTGTGCCATCCCTGGCTGAAGGACAAGGATGTTTCTTATCACCTTAACTTCTGCACAGAAAGCTGCATGAAAACTCATGCACCCCCTCTAAGGATGCTTCAGAGGGGGTACGCCGTGGCGGTGATTTATGGCTCCAGAAGAAATAAAAGAAACATTTGCATTCAATTTTCAATAAGCAGATGGCACACGGATTGTTTTATACTGCAGTAAATTTTGAAGTCCCTACAGAAAAATAAGAAAAGCGAGTGTATTCACTTTTATTTCAAACTTCCCCTGTTTCCATGGCAATATCCCAGTGAGGTACCAAGAGTAGATGCTGGGATATGAGGTATTAAATAGTTCTTTCTCTCTGCATCATGAAAGGCAGTGCTGAGATCCATGCGTAAAGAAAAACGAGTCGGGAATCACAAGGGGACACTGAAGAATTATTACAGAGAGGAGGAGAAAATTTCCACACCCTGTGAATCCGCGGAAGGAAAAGGTAGTTTTGTCCCTTTGTTTTAGCCCAGGGCAATTCAATTGATTTTCAGTAGAGCTGCACCAGCACTAAAAGATGGGACCATTCCCACGTGATCTGAGTGGTTGGATGGAGCCAGACTCCAGCTGGAGCTGGGCAGCCAAAGGATGAGCAGCAACAGACAGGAACAGCAGAAAGTGAAATCCAGGGGAAAAGGCACCACAATGAGAGTGGTCAAATCCTGGAACAGGTTGCCCCAGTACCAACCTTGAAATAATCAAAATCTGAGTGGAAAAGCCCTTTAGCAGCTTGGTCTAATTTTGAAGTTAGCTCTGCTTTATTAGATGATCAAGTTCCACTTCCACTCTAAATTTTTTCATGATTTTATGTTTCCCTGTCATGGGCACTTCAAGAAGCTTCCTTTCTCCTTTCACACTGTCTATTTAGCCTAATCTCTAGGAAAGGTAAATTAAATGATCCTGCTTATATTGCATCTTTTTGCAGATCATTCTATTTAATAAATTTTGGTTATAATGAGTAGGAAAGTCAAATTTCTCCACTGCTTCATTCTCCTCGGATTTAGTGTTGCCCTTGGCTGACATATCAGAATGCACCTGACTGAGCTCTGTATTTACTGTTTACTTCAGTAATTGGAGGCCTTTTATGCCACAGCAACCAGAAATGTGTCACCTCTTCAGATAAAATGTGTCACCCAAGCGTCATTAGGCAGCTGAGCAATACAACAGGATCATATGATAATTCCCTTTGGAAGAGACCTTAGGAGATCATCTAGTCCAGCCTTGTGCCTGAAACAGGACACAATGAATGTTGATTTATCAGACTCACTGATTCAGGGAAGGGTGGGGAGTAGAATCAATGAATCAGAGGACCTGAATCAGAATAGGCATTGCATTGTTTTCTCTAATAACAATGAAAACATACATAGTGATCTGGTGGTGGTGGAAGTAGTAGTAGTACGCATTGAAGTCCTAAGCCTTTAGATAGAAAAATATTTCCTTATTGTAATCTAGATGGACAGTTCAAAAAATGGACATTAAAAGAAGTATACTAGAATAATAGTTTTACAAAATCACAAATTACATGACATTTCTGAAAGATGCATCCTGATCACACAGCTGGAAAACATTCACACTGCCCTCAATCCCAGGTAGTTCCTTACAGCTAAGATGACTTTTCTCTCTAATGATAGTTTTTGTTCTCTGAGGGACAGATTTGCCCCAGCAGCATTCACAAAAGCTTAGGATCCTTCAGTGGGGAAGATGATAAGAAGAGGATTATTGCCTATGGCTTGGGAAAGAAATTGAGATCTCTTTTTAACCTGTTTGCATGTGGGAAACCTGAAGATTATTCTTTCAGTGGGCCAAATCCATGAATATGTATTTTTTTTTCCAACTTCCAAGTTGGGCAAAGATTTCAAGTGGCCAAGATCTCAGTATCACTGTCTCTGCTGTACCTGTGGGGGCAAATGAATGAATGAAAATCTCCACAGCACATTGTGAAGCCATTACAAATTCACCTATAGTGATAGGCCACCTTCTTTAATAACTCTGAACTGGCTACCAAGAGGAAGAGCAGCTGATTTTCTGAGTTCTACAAGTCAAAGTCTGTCCTGCAGTGGGTCTCAAGATGTCTGGTGCATTCGCTTTGTTCTTGTTCTTACTTGTTCTTACTTCGTTCTTGTTCTTACAGTTCTTACTGTTCTTACAGTTCTAACTGTACTCAGTTAATTACTTTCATGTTTTCGTTATTGTATTCCCATCAGTCCCTCATGGAACAGTGCTGTTCACAGTGACTCTGATCACTGAGCTCGTTTCCTTCTGTACTTACTCCTGGAAGAAATGTTGGGATGCTCTCACCTTCCCAGTGCTTCTATCTAAGCGTTGGCACAGGCTGGGAATGCTTCTTTCTGGAAGGGGATCCTAAAAAAAATGATGACATTGATTATCTTGAGTAGGTCAGTATTATCTGAACCTACTTTGCCAGGGAAGGAGGCACTAGCTGGGGTCTGACGTCCTGCTAAGCCTTTTAACCCATCACAGGAAGCACTAAATGATCTCCATGGGTCTAAAGCTCAGGGTGGACAAAATATATTCTTGGCCTGAAGAATGACCCATCAGGAAAGTGAGAGTGAAACCCACTTGGCACAGCTCCGTCTCCTAACAAAGGAACAGTGTTTTCACCTGTAATGCAAAAGAAAATAACAGCTTTTGAAGTGGGCAGCGATCCATGTCTCTGGGAATATCTGAGTTCTGCAAACGATTTGGTTGAGACCACTTTAGTTGTTGGGAAGAAATTTAGAAAGGGCACAAGTCCTGTTCTGATTTCAGGAAAGGCATTTGTAGATTCACACTCTCTGTGATCCATCCAGATCCTGGGGCTGGGTGTGTTTTAGCAAAAAGACTGAAAGTATCTGGCTAGACAGGTCCTGTTTGAACACTGACCACCCTCCAGGAGTACCCCAAACACCAGACAGCACCAACTGTTCTGTAACTATTTGGGAAAAGAAATGCTTGCAGCAAACACTCTCTTCTGTAGCAACAGATGGCTTGAAGCTGCCATGAGTAAGAATTCCTAATGAGGTCCTTCCAGAGGAGCTCCTGCAAAGGGCAGTGGAGGAAGAGAAATGTGTCCTAGATTCAAGTAAGTGCTCATCTGCCCTCATGCTGTCCTCCAGCTGTAAAGGGAGAAGCAGAATCTCACTTCCTCCTTGCAAAGATTAATCTCATTCAGTGAGCCAACCCAATCAGACAATTACAAAAGCAAAGAGAGAGTTCTTTTAAAAGAGGTTAGCTGCAAGGTGGCTTGTTTTCAAGGTTCATTGTTGTATTTTTGTGGCATGTGGAGGACTGGGATGGAACTTTCGTATTTGCAGAAGCAATGACGTGTGGGTGGAGGGCTGTGCAGAGAGCGTGAGGCAGAGAGACACCTTTGCCATCTCTGCTGAAATCTCAATGCTAATAATATTAATGCACACAGAGGCTGAAATAAAATGTAGGCACCAGGGCTTTGATATTTAAATATGGTCTTTTCAGTGAGCAGTGGAGGATAATGTGATAGGACAGGGAGAGCAGTTCTCAGAACCACAACTAATAAGGAATTTAGACCCCTGAAGTTACTTTGTGGGATATCTAATTTTCACTCTTCTGGCTCTAAGAGTAGAACTGAGATGCCCTGCTTGAGATATACAGGTGTTTTAGGTTATATACACGAATTTGTGATTTGTATTTAACAGATCAGAGGGTTCTGCTGCCTTTTAGAGTGACCTGAGCAGGCTGGAGAAATGGGCTGACAGAGCTTCATGAAATTCAACAAAGGGGACGAATAACCTCAGGCACCACTAAAGGCTGGGGAGCAAGTGGCTGGAAAGCAACTTTGCAGAAAAAAGCACAGAGGTGCTGGAGCACAGGTTACACGTGAGTTGGAAATGTGACTTTGTAGGAAAAAGGCCAAAGTAAAGAAGATGGAGCCACCTTGCAGTGTCCAAGATGTCCTCAGTGGTGTCTAGTGAAAGGGCAAAGGTAAATGACAGAAACCAAAATAGAGGAAATTCCATTTAAATGTAAGAGAAAACATTTCTTTTGGAAGGAGGGAAAATGAGGGAGCACAGACTCTGGAACAGGTCACCCAGTGAGTTTTTGGTGTCTCCATCCTTGGAGGTATTCAAAATATGAAGGGACATGGCCCCAAGCAAATTCCTCGAGCTGATGCACAGTCTTATGGACTTAAAGAAAGGAGCTTTTGAAAATGCAAATGGACAGTAAGGTCTAAGACTTTAGATGATAAATTCACTTTAAAAGAGGTGAGATATAAGGTGTCCATTTGCAAATTATGTGCTAAAGAGGGAGTAATGCCCACAGAGACAGAATGGGCTACTCTGCACTCAGTGTTCAAAGGATTGAATGTCTCTGTCCAGTGAGACTCTCGGTCAGAGTTTCTCTTCAGACACAATCTTTTTCTAATGGCATTCTCATATTTGCCATGAAGAACCTCCCCAGCTGGGCTGCCATGTGATTAGGGGTAGAGCAGGACCAGCATGGTTTTGCTGATTTCCCTCAAACCCAGAATTCATGGATCATTTAATCACAAATTCCCTAACAGCTCAGTGCAGTCTTGATCAAAATCCAACCATAGGCCACACGCATCAGTACCATTTATTTAGCAGGATAAAATGTGTTGTCGATTTGCATGGCCCTGTGGGATCGGGAGATGAATGATGAGGCTTCACTCTGAAATTTGACTATAGCTGCTGTGGGGAGGGAGACCATTTTCTTTCACAGTGACTTAATACTTTATCCCTTGACCACAGGAATATTAATTAAATAACTTTACTGTCCATCTGGGCAAACAGAAGTCACAGTAGGCTATATCCAAAAGAGACTTTACTGTGTCAAATGTTAGTGGGGCCAGGCCATGGTGTGGGGACAGGTGTGATGCTGCAACACTCTTCTCCATTGAGTAGGAAATCTTTGAATCTGAAGAAACTGCAAACTTAAATTATGAACGAGCAAAGGGATCTGTGCATGGGTCGCCTTTTGTGAGGCAGCCAGATGGTGAATGGGTTGTGCAAGTCCTTGAATAAGAAGCCTGAGAAGCATCTTTCAGCTTATTAGCTGAATCACAGAGTGTGAAAGAAACTTTGAAACCTGCTAGACTAGAAAGTAGCATATTTATAGAAACGTCTCCGTGAACTGCATTATCTATTCCTGCACTGCACACTATGTCTGGCATTACTACTATTTGTTCTTACCTTAGCCCAGCTTGAAATGAAGTGATTTAGAGATAATGTGCTAATACTAAATCTTTTCATCCTTTTGCCATGCCAGGCCTTAAAATGAAGGTACTAAGATGCTCTAACAGTATTGAATTCACGGAAAATCCCAAGAAAATGGGAATGTACCCCCCCCCTCACCTGCCACAGGCTGCCTGGCAGCATCATACCTGGGAGAAAGGAGAATATCCTCATGGCCACCATGAAGCCAGAAGGTCTTTGACATGCAGCAAACCCCAGGAGCTTTGTGTTTTGACCCCTGAGTCTGCTGCAAGGACTCTGAGGTAACATTGCAGAGACACAGAGAACAGGCTGATAGAGCAGGAAGAGATTCATTCCACTCAGACTGTGTCCTGAGAAGATGGTCCTCTCCTGGGAAGAGAATCTTGGCCCAGAGCCCAGCTGCTTGGGTTACAGGAGCAGCTCCTGGATAGTCTGGGTTTAGGGAGGTTGCAGTTCATTTATTTCAATTTGCCTGAGAAAAAAGTCAGTCTGCCACAGAGACAGTCCTGCTTTCCCATAGTGCAGTTTTGGGGCTGATTCTGTTACCACTAATACAGGAGTAGTTGGGTATATCAGGTCTGATTATGGATGCATATGCTGGGAGGCTTTTAGCTCTTTCCCTGAGTGTCTCTGTACATTTCTTGGTGCCAAGGGTAAGAAGGCTGAGGATAACGTGAGAAACAGTTACATCCTTAATCAATCAAAGCCAATTCAGTGAGAATCAGATCAGTGCAATGCAGAGGATTAGTCCTAGCAAAGGTCCACAGCACTGCAGAATAGGAAAACCAAGTCCCATGGTCTTCAGGAGACAGGCAGATAACTATCCCCGGAGTGAACCAAATGTCCTGGCACAGAGGATAACTCCCTGAGCAGCATTCCCCAGGGAAATGGAGCACTGGAGAAGGTGTGAACTGGATAAGGCTCTCTGTCTGTCTGTCCTTGCACAGGGAGGGGTGGGTGTGACCCAGCACAGAGGATGATGAGTGGAGATGGTGGTGGTGGAACAAGGGAGGGGTGTACCAGACCCAGAGCATCCCCTCTGTGATGGGGAGCAGCTCAGTGCCAGTGCAGCTGGGCAGGCTCTTCCCATGGGGAGACACTGCCAGGAGCTCCTTGGTGGATAATTCAGCCTTGCTGGGATGGAAGAAGGAGCAAGGAAAGAGAGCCCTTTGTGCAAGAGCACCATTCATCACTAAAAAGCCTTTATCTCAAGCCTTTTTTAGTGTGTGGTACCAATTAACACTTACCTGTGCCTTCTGGAAAATGGTTCCTACTCTTCTCTCCACACCCACCAGCTGCTTTCAGAGTCTCTGCTTTTCCTACCAAATTGCTGCCACGTGGAGCAGAGGAATCAGCATAACACATGAAACCTTTGCAGATGTTTTAAATCAGGTCTATCTTGTGGCCATATCTTTTTATGGGGGGATTTGGGAAGATTATTGTGTTTCAGAACACCAGTATGTCATAATGACACAGTATAATGAGTGGCTGCTTGGGGTGGTGCTCTGCTGCTGTGTTCTGTCACCACTCAGGGCTGGAGAAGGAGTTTTATAAAGAATTAAGATCTGCGATGGAAGTGGGAAGTATCTGGCCTCTGTAGGGAACTATTCCTCCATGGGTTTTTTTTGAGATTTGTTCCTTTAAAAGCCATTGTGGTGTTTAAAATCAAGACAAAAGCTACTGCTTTGTGGGATAAAAGGCCAGAAAAAAATAAACCAGTTTAAAACTCAGAACTGAGGCGATAAATCTCTACCTTACAGGCTTCCCCTGATACAACATGGGACCCTGGTCTTTTGGTTTAGAATGTCTGTGCTCTGCTGAAGACAAAAGGCAGAGCCAGATCTCCTGGGGCAGAGGCAATGTTTGTGTTCCCTCACATCATCCAACAGTGCCGAGCACAGTCTCCATCCACTCAAACACCAGCGGCAGATTCAATGCAAAGAGCCTTTCCCTGATGTCAGGAACCTTCCAGACCACAAATTCTAGGTCTGACATGATTTTTGTAGGTCTCTACAGGGACTAACACCTCCTGATCTGTCCTTTTGCTTCACCTGCTCCCATGCAAATAGCAGAGGAGCTCCCTGGAGCTGGGTCTGGCACCAGACTGTTGAACGTCAGGGTTGGCAGCACTGGATGTGATCCCTCCTCAGTTTCCCCACTTTATTATGTGGTCTCAAGGGGTTTAGAGTTGTGTTTTACCTTCAGTGCTTGCCTTGTCAAACTACTGAAGGAGCTGCGGTTTAACTGGCTGAAAGGAGTAAAATGCAACACTCAAAATCATTAAAGCACTTTAATTTAATAATTCAAGCAGCACTGTAAGTAGAGGGGAGCTCAAAAAAGCATCAAGTTCTCAAAGCCAAAGCTAGATTTTGGGTGTCAGGGCATGCAGAATTCTGGACTATGTTGGATTTTGCTCCCTCAGTGAGTATTTTCCAGGCAGGACTGGGCTTTCTGCCTCAAAATTATTTTTTTACCCAACCAGGATTTGGTCTAGTTCTTTAAATGCAATTAACAGGTTGTCCAAGAAGTCATCAGTATCATGCGTCTCACTCAGACTTGTGCTTTTGTACCTTGTTTATCTCCCTTTTGCAAGATAAATATTCAGCTTTTCACTAGTAGGTGGATAAATTTTCCCCAAGGAGCCAAACTCAGCTCTGGGAAATGGACTTCCAGCAACATCCCTGCATAGGGCTGGGGAAGATGGGACATTTCTCGTTCAGTAAGTGTTTGAGTTATTGGGAAATTTGATTTTTTTCCCCCTGAGCAGTCCCTTCCTTTCTGTGTAAGTTGTTTTTTCACTTGCCCTCAGTCTGATATTTAAACTGATCCAAAGTGCCCAACACAGATATCAGTATCCAAGCCTGCTGCAAGTATTAATGGATAATTGAAGCAGCAATGCAAGCGAATGGGAGCACCCTCCAGCTTGTAATTGACTGATGTCCTCAGTTCTACAGAAACTCACAGATCATCAGCTGATCCAACGTCTACTGGGGAGGAGGAAAAACCCACCTACACACACAGACGTAGATTCTGCCTTGTTTTAGGGCTTCCTGAAGCTTACGGTGACATTTGAATGAAAAATATTATTTCTGAAAATCATAACTTCAGTAGTTAAAAAGAAATATAGGAAGGCAATGCAATATCCCTGCAGGTGCAGATAACCTTCTGAGGCTTACACCTGGAACAGAGAAGGTAAAGCATAACTCACAGACAACGCAGGAAGGATGAAAAAAAAAAATTCTCTGAAGAGCTTTCATCAAAGAAAATTGAATTTAGGGGATGAATTTGCCCCATAAATCTAGGAGTAAAAATAGCTGAGGCTGGCTGATAGTGGTCTGAAAAATGAGTTCAGTTAGAATGGTCACAGCTGTGATGGATAGGGGGGCTGCTTCTTATCAGGTCAGGCCAGTAATGGAAAGGCAATGGGATAATCATCAAATAATTCTTTTTACTACCTATCAGTTACACATAAGTGGTTGCCTTACAGAACCAGTTAACTGGTGACAGTAAATTTGAGCAGAGCATGCACGATTCAAACGAGGATCTCCTTGTGCTCCTCCATTGCTTGTTGGAGTGCATTTTGTTTTTCCAGCTCTGATGTTGCTGGGTTAGCTCTGACTAAGTGCTGCTGCTGTTTGACAATGTCCTGGCACCTGTGGGAAATGTGCCAGGATTGCCACAGAGGTTTCAAGCAGACACACATCACCAGCGGGCCCCCTCCCCACACTGAACTGGCTTTGCCAGTGCAACTAAACTGAGATCCCTTTAGAGATCTATTTTTTCAGATAAAAGCTGAAGTCATGACTGTGGCTCCAAAGAATAATGTTATTTTTACTATTGTTACTACTGCTACCAATACTACTACTGCTACAGGTGATGTAACACAACCAGCAGTGCTAGTGGTAAAAGCAACAAGGAATAATCATAGTAAAGACATTTCCTTCATTCTTCCTGAGCGCTAAAACTCCCCTGACAAGAATACAAAGAATGACTGTGACTGCTCAACGCCATCTGGCCTCGGATGGCTGTGGTTTACCCACGCAGGGATTTCTTGGGGTTTCACTTTGGAGCTATTGTCCTTCACATTTGCTGTGGGGCTGCCTTTAAAATGAGGCTGAAGAGGGTGGAGAGGGCGTGTGTGTGTGAAGATTGATCACCTGGTTAGAGAGGCTGTCCTGAGGCTGTAAGCAATTGGATACAAAGCACTAGAGCTCAAGATAAAATTGTGACCATGGCCACACTCACAAATACGTGCGTTCTGTCTCTGAAGATCACTTAAAATTTTCAGAGCAGAAACAATGTCCATATAGGCGATTACCTGGTAGCTCCCTGCGTTTCCAAGTCGAAATATACTCCTGTTTTGTAAAGCATTGGCTTTTGCAGTTCCAACAGCACCTGTTGTGCTGAGGCATGGTACGTACATAGGGTCAGGGTCTGGTCTGAGCCCTGACCATTAATGTTTTCACTTTAGAGGGGATGACACCAGAACTGGGCAGAAAAGGGGGCTGCTGATATGGCACAGTCCCAGTTGTTTCTGTTACTTAGGAAGGTCTTTAGGAAATAAACTATCTTTTAGCCTAATGAGGTATTCTTGGTCATGATAGCATTTCATCCACCAGTAAAGTTACCAAATATCTGTGAAACAAATGGAAACCTGCAGCCATGCTCTCCTCAGCTGACAAAGTAGGAAACATTGATCTTTCTTACTGAAAGGGGCTAGTTTTCTTCAGTGGAGTCCTAATTTTATTTAGTTGTTGTTTTTTTTTCCATAAAAGGGAAATGTTTACTTCTTTGTGTCTCCTCCTTTTAACACTACAAAAAAATTGCTGAAAGACAAATACTCAAGATTTTTCTTACTAGGGATGTTGTCTTTCCACTCTTCATCAGTCAATCCTCACCTTCAGAGTGTCAGCTATCCACAAAGCTTTGCAGAGTTCCTTCCAAAGCACCACACTGCTCACTGAATCCTGAGCCATCTCATGAGTTTACTTACTTATGTGACTTAAAGGAAAACACAATTGCAGTTTCCCACATGCCATATCACACTGTGCATCTGTCAAATCGGCAGTAGGATTCTTCCAAGGAATGCTTGCCCTATTATTCAGAAAGCCAAGGCTTTTTGTTCCCTTCAATGGCAGCTTGACTTAATAATTAATGCTTCGCACTATGCAAACATGAGTTAATGAGCCCTCACACTATCCTAAGGCTAAAGATTAGTGTTTCCCTCACACGAAGGGGGAGACTGGGCCATGACATACCCTGTTGTGTCTTCTTTTCTGCTGATGATGGCCCAGGAAACTTCAGGACTGTGATGACCCTGTAGAAGAAACTGGCTTTAGGCAATGAACTGAAAGAGGAGTTTTTTCATTCGAGAGCAATATGAAGAAACACTAAGTCCAGTGGATCTGTGCTTCTGGAGCCTGTGCTTGCTGGGGCACCAGAAGGCCAGGATTCCCCTCTGTTCCAGAAACAGGCAGGAATTCATGCTGCTCTGAGTGGGGCTGGCTAATATAAATTCAGTTTCTGTGTCAAAATCATTCTTACGGGACCATGACTCTCATGGCCTCCTGGACCTTTTTGAAAGTTTGATGTCATAGACTGAGATACACAGTGATTAGTCAGGCTTGTCACTGTCTCTCATCTAATAAATACAGAGAAATGGTGGATCCTTGAAAAATTCAACAGTTAAGTGCAGGTGTCAAAGTGAAATAGGACTTGGATCAAGGAAAAGAATCCTGGGTCAAATAATAAAAATAACCACAGTAGATAATAAGCCATTGAGCATTTCCTTTTAGGAATACAAGACACCAGAATACCAGAAGCAGGAGTCTCCTGCTCCACAGGATAACTCCAGGAGTTTAAAAAGATGCAGATAAAGCCAACAATGTGATCCTCCTCTCTTCCCTTTTCTACATTTCAAAAGCACTAAACATTCATCAGTGTTCCTGTGCCATAAGACTTTCAAAAAGAAAATACCACACCCAGAATTCAGACCCACTGCAAAGATGAGCAGGATGAGTCTGGTCTCAGACACCTGATCCGTAGCCCTGCTTTGGCCTAGCTCTGTGGATGGCTCATCAGCTGAAGCTGATGGACAAACACTGGGTTTTTTGAGCATGTCTCTGGAGGAAATTTATGTTCCCAAGGCACATAGGTTAGGTGAGGCCTGATCAGTGGTTTTCAGTATGTTGACGATGTCTGAATAATAACTAAAAGTGCCTGCAAGGATAGGGGAAATATCTCCTGTCTTCTACAGCTTGATTGCTGTGCCTGATCCCAGGAGGTTTATTTCCCTGGTTCACAGAGCATCACAGCTGCAGTCTTCATCATCAAATCATTGCTGACATCGACATCTCAGAGTTCAAAGCTTTATCCACCTCTGGTGTCTCTGCAAACAAAATTTGGCCAAGGGGGGCTTTGAATAGTAAGGATATTGTCACAGTCATAAAAACAGGATGCTTCTCTATTACAGGGGTTTTTTCAGTATTTTCTGCAAAGTGGTTTTCTCATCCATTAGTGGGAGTCATGCAGACCTCTGCACACACATTCAACAGCCTGGAGAAAAGGAAACTCAGGGGACACCTCATCACTTTCTACAGCCACCTGAAAGGTGGGGTTCAGCCTCTTCTCCCAATTAGTGACAGAAAAACAGGAAATGGCCTCAAGCTGTACCAGGAGAGCTTCATGTTGGACATCAGGAAGAATGTCTTAATGGAAAGAGTTGTCAAGCATTGGAACGGGAAGTTGTTAAGCCCAGGGAGGTGGTGGAGTCATCATCCCTGAAGGTGTTCAAGAAATGACTGAATGTGTTTCTTAGTGCCATGGTGTAGTTGAAAGGTGGTGATCAGTCAAAGGTGAGACATGATGATCTTGGAGGTCTTTTCCAGCCTTAATGATTCAGTGATTCTGATTCTAAGAAGAAATGAGTGCCATTGGTTTAACCAAGTCAATCAAAGCTTGAGCAGGGCCAATAACTGGATCCAAATCTTGCAATATCTTCCTGTGTCTGCACAGAAAACAGAACCAGGGTTGTGAGTCTGTGCTCATCCTTCTTTTTCAATGGCATCAGGGGCTTGAATGCCACAGCAAAGCTCTCCTTTCTTATCAGGCTGTGGATGCAAAGCTTGCCAAGGAAGGGACTACAGGGGAAGGGGAAACCTCTTCTTCAAAGCAGCTTAATCCTACCAGGGAATTGCTTCTGAGCCCACAGCTGAATGTCATCCTGCCCTGCCCGCCTCAGTGCTCTGGTGAGGAGCATCTCCATGGCTTAAGCCTCTCCCTGTGACTCGGGATTGTCCCCAGTGATTACAGGGATGACGCAGTAGCGGCAGCTCATCACTGACTCATTCATCGACGTCTCTGAGAGAAGCAGGGGCAGGAGGGAGACCTGCATTTCTTTCATAAATATTCCAGAATTTCTTTGAAGCTGGCAAGGAATGCCTGAGACTGTCTGCCTGTTGTGCTAGAGAAAGCTTCACCCTCAGTTCCTCTGGGAGGTGCCTGTGGCATCCCCCACCCCTCTGACTCAGAGCTGGCAGCTCTTCTCTTTATTTTTCCGCTGGACATAGGCAAATGCTTCATGTGGGAAAATGGGAAATGAAAATATATTCCAAGGAAGGTCACTGGCACAGTGGTGGATGCCATAGCTTTCCACACAACACAAGGGAGAATAAGACTTAACAATAGCAACATTAATAATATATATATGTGGCAAAGCACCACGAGCAACCACGAAGAGCTGCACGTTGTATAGCCTTCCCCAGTTCTCTGTGGCAATTGCCTTGGGACGTCTGATAGCTCAGTTTTGTCCCAAGCTGAATTAAAAAGGGCCTCTTTTGTCAGTTCATGTGCTACTACAATGTTCCCAATACCCCGGTTCCTCGTCTGCAAAGCCACCATGCAGCAGAGCCTCCTGGAATACTTATCTTGGTGTCTGACATGGTTTTGCCCTGAACATGTTGTGCCTCTGCAAATTATAATCCGATTTGAAAGTGATGCTTATCTAAAGTGGCTTAAGTGACTTACAGTTCATAATCCTGGACTTCAATAAAAGACAAGGCATCACATGCACAATATCTCCCTGTCCAGAATGTAGTGTTACAGTCTGCCAAGGGCCCTTATTTGGGAGAAGGGTTTGAATTCCTTGTGTGTAGCACAGACATCATCACTTGCATGATCCCCAGGCTTTCAAGTCATTACACTACTGACTGCTCTGCTTCTCAAGCAACTTCTCAGCTTCATTTCTATGCCTGATGCTAGGAGGTTTATTTCCCTGGTTCACAGAGCATCACAGCTGCAGTCGTCGTCATCAAACCACTGCTGACATCGACATCTCAGAGCTCAAAGCTTTACCCAGCTCTGGTGTCTCTGCAAACAAAATTCAGCCAAGATTTTTCTGAATAGAAAGGATAGTGTCACAGTCATTAAAACAGGAAGATTCTTGACCACAGGGCTTTTTTTTTCAGTATTTTCTTCAAAGTGGTTTTCTCATCCATTAATGGGAGTTGTTCAGACCTCCATACACACGCTTTTGTTAGTACGGTGGTCAAACCTCTGGAAGGCAACCTTGGTGTGCAGGTGATGATCTGCACTGTCTCTTGCTGTCACCAGTGGATGATGCAGTGCCTGGGATGGAGAACATTGCTGGTGGGGTGTTTTTGGTAACTGAGCAGGAAGTGCAGGCTGCGTGACGGTCCAGACAACCTGGTCTAGTGGAAGATGTCACTGCCCATGGCAGGGGGGGTGGAACAAGATGATGTTTATTGTCCCTTGCAACCCAAATAATTTTATGGTTCCATGAGTCTGTGGCCCTTGCTACTCTACAGGCTCCTGTGGTAACAGTGACTCTGGGAAGGACCTGGAAGGGGAACAGGTAAATTATGGCTAAGTCTGTCTACACAGCCATGACCTGGCACTGCACACTTTTTGCAGTTCTCAAGGGAATTTTCTCCAGGGCAAGGAAATGTAAAATCTGTATTGTGAACAAAAAGCAATGCTTAGCACAGGAAGGTAGCACCAAATGTGTTTGGCCATAAAGACCCCGTGAATATAAAACAGGGGAAGAGCAATAGGAGACAGGAACAGATCTGAAGGTGACTGAGTCAGTTCTGGAGGTTTGGGTTGAATATGAGTTTCGCTGCATCCACACATCCTCAGACTGTATGAGGCCCTGCTTGGCAGGAGTTCAGGGTCCCCTGCATTACTGAGTGCAGTCACCTGCAAACACCACTCAGCTGAGTTCAGTGAGTGCCCAGGTTTCAGATAGACACTGGATTAACTTCTGAGGACATTGCAATGTTTTGTTATAAAACAACCCCCTTCTCCAAAGCTGGACAACCTTGAATAACCTTTCCCAGGCTGCTGTCTGCCTGCTTTTGAGTCTTTTCATTTTGCAATCTGAAAAGAAGAAAAATGTTTCGAGTTCTAGGCTGACACTGTCCAGATGCATAATGGAAACAATGTGCTTTGTTTCTGCTCCTCTGGTTGTGGCACATAAGACATATTGAAACAGGTCTCAAGAAAGCTTCATCAAAGAGGAGAAGAACAGAATGAAGATTTTTTTTTGCCTCAAATGGGCTCCTGACATGAATTTGTCTTCCTTTGCTTTGGGCACTGCCCTTGTGGCATTAGCGGGGTGTTTATACTCCACTGCTTCAGGACATGGGAATGACATATTCTGCTTGTGACACCCAATTCATTCATATTATCCACAACTGTATGAATCCCTGCAAGGGTGACTTCCCTACCTCCTGCAGATCCCACCTCTGTTTTCTAGTGTTAGTGCTGTGCAAGACATCAGACTTTACCTCTCGCAGAAAGTCTTGTCCAATAATGAGGTAACAGTGGGCTCTAATTTTTATGGCAAGCAGATTTGATTCCTCCAAAGATACTTGCTTGACAATGAAAAAATAGAATTTTGGAAATAAATTAGCTGGAGATTAACTCATTGTTTGGAGGCAGAATGAGGTGCCATTACCAAAACTGAGGTAAGGCTGTCTCCAGTGATGGGAGAAGTGAGGTCTGTATCTGCAGGGAGATTTGGAGATTACGTTTAACCCATTAAATGTTTCATGGAGAAGCTCAGGACTTCATGAGTATTAGTCATGAATGGCTCTTATCCTCCTGGTTTGTTTATGCTACAGATTCTTACGGAAATATTATGAGTTAGTGAGTTATAAAAGACTCTATGGTCTGCACATTCCACTATAAATCCAGGTTGCCTTAGTTACCATCTGGCTAACTGCACAGGTGAGGGGAAAGAGAGAGAGACTGAAAGGGAAAGAGAGAGATTAGTACTGATACATTTTTAAAATCTAGAAAGATCTTATGAATTCTAAAGCTGTGATACGACAGAAAGCTTTCAAGACCTGCATAATACAAGAGGACTGTGAAAGCAGGGATTCAGACTGGCAGCTCTTTGACAAGAACACACTGATGGGTCTTTTTGCTAAGAACATCATGAATTGCCTTATCAAAAGCTTTGGCAAAGCTAATACTCACTCTCTTCTCGAATACTTTCTGTGTTTGGGCTGAAGAGATTTGTCTTCCTTGATAATTAAATGTGTTTGAAATGTGGGGCAAGCTGGTGACTGGATTGTAAAGACTGGATGCAGAATAGCATGATCTGGTCCTTGTCTGCTCTGATTTAGGGTAAATGGAGACACAGGAAAAAAATGCATCTTCCAAATGTCTTCAAAAAAGGTATGTCTGCTTGAACAAAGAAGGTTGGAAGGGCGGCACTGGTGTTTCTGTGGAGCTTTGTCACACTGTTTTGAGTCATGTTAGTTGACTTTTCTTAGAGCAAGTCCTAGCTGACAGAATCAACAGCAAAGACTTGACATCCTCAGCCTTCATTTGAAAAGGCAAAAGAGAAGATGAAATCAAATTCTTCTAGCAGATGCTGTTGTGAAGGGAAGTTTACATGAATGGAGGTCTCCTCCTGTGGGAAGGGTGGCCAGCACTTCATAAAAGCTGTTATTAAAAACCAAGGTCATAATCTTGTGAGAACAGACTCATTTCTTTGTGAGCAGAAATGTTAGGAGGGTAGATGCTTCTGAGTCCTAGTGCTTTCCTCATTCCACTGCCCTATGCATACACAGTAAACCAAATTTGCTCTTTTTCGGTTTTGTTTTGTTTGTTTGTTTGTTGTTTTTGTTTTGTTTTGTATAAGGCAAAACACACCTAAGCTGGAAGAAGTTTACAAACAAAACCAGACGTGTCTGTCCCATGGCTGTTCTTTCCACACAATCTGGAACTGTAGTCGTAGAACATTAGGCCCACGGCTTGGATTTTTGGTTAACTTCTGCTGAGTAATACGGTCTCATAGGTTGAGAGCTGGGTATTGACTTTTGCAGGAATCTAAGCCTCCAGGGATGCCAAACGCAGATGTTTGCAGTCACTTTCTCTAAAAGATACCCTGGGGATCTTGGATATTAGTGATGATAGCTCCTAACTGTGTCCTGATAAAAATAGTTTCTCTAAATTAGAATGAAGAAAACGGGTAAAAATCGTGATGCCTTTTTAAAAATTTTAGTCTGAATCTTTACTGAAATGAGCAGGAAAAGTGGTTGCATGGGCACACTGACTGTTCAGTCAGTCTGGCAGTATTCCCTCACCCCTGTAATTCATAACTTGATGGCCAAATTCCCTTCCTTCTGCACTGGTGTGGCCTCACCTTGAGTCCTGTGTGCAGTTTTGGGCACCACAATATAAAAAAGGAATTAAGCTATTAGAGAGTGTCCAAAGGAGAGCAAGAAGGATGGTGCAGGCTCTGGAGGAGAAGCCACATGAGGAGTGGCTGAGGTCACTTGGTCTGTTCATGCTGGAGAAGAGGAGATGGAGGGGAGATCCCATTAAGGTCTTCAACATTCTCATGAGGGGCAGTAGAGGGACAGGGACTAATTTCTTCTCTCTCATGACCAGTGACAGGAGTGGAGGGAGCAGCATGAGGCTGAGTTGGAGGAGCTTAGGTTGGATAGCAGGAAAGTTTTCACCCAGAGGATTGGGCACTGGAACAGGCTCCCCAGAGAAGAGCCAGCCCCAAGCCTAACAGAATTTGAGAAGATTTTGGACAATGCCCATGAGGGCTCCTGGCAAATCACAAATGAAGTTTTCAGATTGCCCATGGTATGACTCTTGGGCTGTCCTGCAGTTGGGCCAGAATAGGGCCAGGAGTTGGACTTGATGATCCTGATGGATTCCTTCCAGCTCAGATATTCTGTGATTCTATGGCTCAAAGATTCTTCTCCCCTCTGTTGCTGCTTGCTGAGCAGGATGCCATGTGGTGTGGGACACCCCTTTGGTCAGCTGCTGTCCAGTGTCCTGGCTGTGTCCCATCCCAGCTTCCTGTGCACCCCAGCGCTGACAGGACAACAGGAGAAGCAGAAAAAGCCTGGATGTTGTGTAATCACTACTCAGCAATAGCTAAAATACCCCTGCGTTGTCAACACCATTTTCATCACAAATTGAAAATGTATCACCACATGAGCTACTGCGAAGAAAATTAACTCTATCCTAGCCTGGATCAGCATACTCATTAAGGAACTTGAATATTGAGTGTTGACTAAAAAATGCCCCAGATCTCTTTTTCTTCACTGGTAGTCATGGTAATGATCCATAATAAGTAAGAAAATCAGGAATGCCAAGTTGCTGTTTCTTGGAAGGAAGCAGGAGCCTCCATTCAGATCACAGAAGAAGGAGAAAGGAGGATTTGGCAGACACTTGCTCTTCCTGCAGTAGCTCTGGCTGCTTGGTGATATTAGTTTTCAACATAACACAGTGACCCTCTTCCACAAAACCTGCACTTGGTCAGGCATGTGCTTCCTGGGATAATGAGAGTAAACCAGCTCTTCTGGCTCCTTGAAGTGCATATTGAAGGCAGAGTTATTGAGGTTCATCCACAGGCAGAACACTTGGACATCAATCTTTATTCTCAATTCTCTCATTGGCAATGTGGCTCCTCAGGGCTTCTTTTTACCCTTTTCCATCATGAATGGAGTCATAATTTACCTGTCTCATCACTTGAGCTTTCAAAGTGTAACTAAGAAATCATTATTCTCACTGGTCACTGAACTAGGTGGGATTAAATATTAGATTGAAATACAGAGCTGAGTACAAAATAGCACTCAGTACTTTCTCCATGGTGCTGTTTCCTTTTTTGACTTGATGTCTGAATTATACTGGACAGATAATTTTTCTAGCAGTGCTAACTATAGATGAGTAATTCTGATGGTCTTTAAAAATAGCTCAGGCAAAAAACTACCCATCTACACAACTAATGCATTTACAACCACTACATCTTAAAATTCTCTTGTTTCTTTTAAAAGGGCTCCCTATTCCAGCATTTGAAGCTTACTGAAACAATAAATATGGCAACAGTGCCATTTCTGATGGGGTGAGGAGCTCAGGACCAGTTAGTGTTAGTTTACTCCTTGAGGTAGTTTGAATCTGGACAAAAAATGTGGTGTTTTGTTGTTGCTGTTTCAGTTTGCTGGCTGAGCATTTTTTTTTTAAATGCTTACTGTCTCTGCTCAGCAGTATAAAAGCACGATTGCTTTTTATTGCCATTCTCTCCCAGCACAAGATTGTGTCTGTGTCTCTTACAGACTTGTCAATCTGAAAACTTCATTTGTAATTTGCCAGGAGCCCTCAGGGCATATTTCTTGCAGTCTAGCCCTCTGTCTCGCAGGAGAAGAGAGAGATTCACCCCTGGCTGTGTGGGATGGCAGAGGAGCAGCCTGCATCACCCTGGGAGGGTTCTGCGGGGGCTGGTGATGATGTGCTAGGTGGGCTGCGTGTTTTCCCCCATGGCCCATTTTCAGTGGGACTGTGACAGCAAGCTGCAGGATCCCAGGGCAGCCCTAAAGCTCAGGGAATTGTATTTGATGTTCTGGGAACTGAGGCATTGCCTGAATCCAGTGCTCTGCTCATCCCAGTGCTTTTCCCTTCTCCTTCTTTACAGTCCTCTGGCTCCTCATGACATTTTCACTCCTAGATGGGTTCTGGCCCTTCTGCTCCTCTTGGCTGCCTAGGTCCCAACCTATTTTCAGTCCCATAATTGTCCTTACCAGCCAAAAAAAGCAACCTCAGGAAAAATTTGGCTCAAAACCTGTGATGGAGTGTGCTTGCTAGACTGAAAGTTTTAGAAGGACCAAGAGGTTCTGTGCAACATATTCTGCTGAAACTGCAGCTCACCAGGAGCAAGGAGAATGGACAGGACAGTGCTGGTAAGTGAAGCGTGGAGGTGAGCATGAGGGTGCTAGAGAATTGCCATGAAAACAGTGAAATAACTTAAATCTATGGAAGATTTACTTCCCCAGATTTACTTTAAATTACTTCATATCTGCGTCTTCGCTTTGTGTTATTCCTTCAAACAGCAGAAATGATTTTGCTGAAATTTCCTAAGGACCCTGCTTTTCCACAATCAGAGCATACATTTAAGGGAAAATGTTTAAGCCTTCCAAGCTTGCTGCTTGCAAATAACAGGGTGTGATAAGAAACTTTGTGTTGATCTCAGTGGAAGCTGAGGAAAAAGAGAGAAGGCTGAGGCAGAAACACAAGGGGAAAAGAGGAGACGTCAGTCAAAATGTGTCAGATCAGTGAACATGTGCAGTCCTGCCTTGGTGGCTCACATTTGCCTTCTTCCAGAAAAAAAGGTGCCTTTTTCTGCTCTGCAAGTGCAGCCTGTGTCTCACTGAAGATGCTCAGATGGGGGAAGGGAAGGTTTGGAGAGGAGCTGAAAAGTGAAGGGAAAATTCCACTCATGATTCATTTCTGCGCTTGAAACTTGAAATCCAAGGTTCAAACGTCATTTAAAGGATTGTGATTAAAGCTTGGGGTGTTTCTTAAGGGATTTCTGCATACAGAGATGAGTAAGGGTGCCACAAAGCCCTTGCAAAAGGGCTAAAGAAGGATGGGTGCCTCATCCTTTACAATTCTCTTTTTAGGCTCTTTTGTAAATCATACTGAGTACCTATCTTACATTTAATATGCCTTTGTAGACCTTACGCAATCCTGTATTCACCAAATTCCTTTGCTTGGTTACAAAGCAGTTATTTTCAGCAAAACCCAATGAGAACAGCAGATGCTTTTGATCAATATTTCCCCAGAAGAATTTTCATTCTATAAACTGCTTTATCATCCCACCAATGCCAGCAGACCTTTAGGGAAAGCAGAGCACCAGGACATTGTTGACACCGAGCATTCCCCGTGCATGTTCCGCTCCGGGGTCAGTGTGGGATGAGCTGTCTCTCACTTTATCCAACACAACTCCGAGCTGGTGCTCATTCACCAGCCACTGCTGCCCCTTCCTGTGACATCTCATCATGCCACTTCTATTTCTCACTTCCCTTAAAAAGTGAGCACTTCAGAACTCAGCTGTTCTCTGCTTTTGCTAAGCCTGAATCCAGAAATCATGTAGGTGCATCCTTTTTTTTTTCCCTCCCAGACGCATTATTTGAAATGACAGGATAATTTTTTTGTCTGAAACTTTAGATATATCTATGCATCTATATATCTATATATTTATATCTTTCCCCTTTCTGTGGGCTATTTTTGGATGCTACTGCTGGGTACCATGAGCTACTGCATGTGAACAGGTTGATGTATATTGCCTTTCCTTTGTTTCTCATCTTCTACTGCAGCTGTAAAGAAGAATGTGGCTTGAAATAAATCTGAGTTACTCACATTATGATTACTTGGAAGAGTCAATCAGTATTCCAAAAAAGTTTTGATTGATTTTGTACAAGAAAGTAACTCCCTAGAGAGAGGACTAAGTAGAGGGAAGTCAGATTTATTAGAGCATTTTATTTGTCTGTATCTCTTCATAGAGCTGCCTGAGTCTCAAACACTGAAAAAACCCCAAACAAACACAAGCAAAATAATTGAAAACAATGCCAAAAAGGTCTTGAGAAGCAACCTAATTACCCTTTTAAAGAAAATAATGACTAGTAGATGTTTCTTTAGCCTAATGATTCTCAAGAATTAGCAAAGAACCTGGTTCCTCCTGTTCTCTATGAAATGTGTAGAGGCCTTTGGTGATGAAATTCCATGGGGGTTTTGCATTTTTGCCATTTTTTTTTTTTTTTCTGTTTACCTCCCCCAAAGCTTCTTCCTCTTCCACATCCATGAAACAGCTGTGATACTTAACTGGGAAGATAGGCTGAAACCTCATTATTCTGCTCTTTGCTGCTTTGGAGTTAGTTTTCTTCACAGGAGCTGGTTTGGTGTCATGTTTTTGATTTGTGATAGAAACAGCGTTGGTTACACACCAATTTTTAACTCCAAAACAGATGAACCCAATTATCACTTTTTACAACCACCTGGAAGGAGGTTGTAGCAAGGTGGGGGTGGGCTCTTCTCCCAGGCAGCAAGTGATAGAATGAGAAGAAATGGCCTCAAACTGCACCAGGAGAGGTTCAGCTTGGACTTCAGGAAGAGTTTTTTCTCTGAAAGGGAAGCTGAGCTGAGACGAGCACAGCTGGCCAGAGCCTGGTGCTCGTAACACCAAGGTCATGGGTTTGATCCCTGTATGGGCCACTCACAAGAGTTGGACTTGATGGTCCTTGTAGGTCCTGTTGAACTCAGAATATTCTGTGACTCTGTAATTCAAAAATCTGCCTGCTGATGGGAATTAGTGAACAAATTCCTTATTTTGGTGTGCACAAAGTTTTTGTCTGTTTGTCTGTTAAGCTGTCTCTATCTCAGCCCACGATTTTTCTCACTTTCGCCCTTCCGATTCTCTCCCCCATCCCACTGCAAGAGAGTGGCTGAGTGCCTGTGTGGTGCTCAGATACCTACTGCAGTTAATCCAAGATATTTTTCCCATTTCCATATGCTTTTACCCCTGTGCAGCTGAGCAAGCTCAGCTTGGCAAAAGTGCTCTGATGGCTCTGAAGCTGGGAAGTGAAGAAAGGTTGGACAGCTGTAAGAGAAGTGAAGGGCCATGGGAATCCTTGCTGGATGTTGTACTGGAACTTCAGTGTGGCTCTGAGTGTGTTACCAGAGGCTATTTCGTAAGAAGCTGGGCTGGAAAGTATTTTTTGGGGAGGAAACAAACGAATTACATGGCCACAAGAAGATAAATGACTGAAGGACAGAAGGTCTGGAGCAACCAGAGGGTGCAAATTATTTGTGTGGAAGGAGGTGGAACTGGATGTTCCCAAGTTACTAGAAAAAGGAGGTGGGAGATGTTGATGGGAAGCAGAAGTAAAAAAAGGGAGGATGGGTCTTTATGTAACCTGCTCAGAAGCCTCTCCTAGCATCCAAGCCAACTCTAGATGTTCTCTTGTGTTTCTCCGTGTCATATCTGTCAGCCCCTGTTCTAGTTACCCTGGAATGCAGACAAGAAAACTGCACACAGCGCTGCAGTATTGGTTCCTCCAGTGTTAGCAAAAAACAGGCAATTCTTTACTTCTACTGCTATTCATGCTATTTATGTTCTCATAAAAATACATCTTATACCTGAGTGGGAAAAGAAAACAGAGACACTGACCACACCATTGCAATCTCTCAGCCAAGTTCTTAATGAGTGTTCCTTGCAAAGAAACAAAGAAATGAAAATCACTATGTTTTCTTCCTTTGATTCCTTCTGCAATTTGCCAAGAAGCATTGCTCTACACATTATCAGTGCTATAAATCTAATACTCCTTAGAATCACTTGTTTAAGAGATAAGAGGCAGAGACAGAAATATATAAAAACTTGATGCTGGGTCTGCAGCCACTGCTTTACAACAAATCATACGAGGGATTTGTTTTTCTGTATTTCTCCACTCAGGGAATTCATAGCTTTTGCTATGACAGATAAAAATATTTTTAATAATCTTGCAACAAGGAATTTGGTGTGTGATCCTTAAAACTAAGGCAAGACAAAATCTCCTCTGCTTCAGGAGCATGAGTGATCAAAGAATGCATCTGAAACAGCTCCGGTGCTGCCTGGTACAATTCCACTCGTTGGTGGCTCACTCTTTTCATAGGAGTGCAGAAAAACAAGCAACGTTTAATGCATTCATATCCCGTCCCTTTTTTACACTTCGTTTCCTGTTCTTATTATGAAGCATTGTCGGACAACTGGATCTCTGTACTTCATGGTTCATTAGCCCTCTTGCCAAAGCACTCACACGACTACCAAGAGCCAAGGCAGACTCACTATTTGCACAAACACACACACACACCCTCACACAGCCTATTTAGATGGAATTATTATTCATAAATTACTCTTAATTAGACTGTTCATCAGTCTGAGTGACTGTGCTCCCCTGTTATAAGTATGACTAAATTACTTCTTGAAATTCATTACCATTGCTTGGTTTTCCATGTGTGTTCCCCCTCCCCACCAGTTTCAGAATAACATCCTCTTGTTTCTGGAACAGTTGATAGGGTTTTGATATTGCTCAGCTTAGTGTTAGCTCCATAATCCTGACTGTGGCCCCAGTCAGGGCTCCTCACCTTTCACAAGAGGGGAACAGCATGGGACAAGATCTTACCGAGCAAAAATGGCTCACAGGGAAATGAAATTATCAGGATCTGGCTTGGCTTGCATTCCCAGAGGTTCCATCCATGTGGTCCCACATCTGCATTCCTGGCTGACCCTTGCACTTCCAGCAGTCTCTTTGAAAGGTAGCTCCTATTTTAAGGAGGGTGGTTCGGTCAGTATTGCACTTACACACTCAGATCCTGAAGAGGAGAGGGATTAACCCTCCTTTGGCATTTCCCATCCCCTAGCAGGTGTGCTCTTGGCTTTCATGCGTGGCTTTTATAGATCCCTTTCAGAAAAATCCTTTCCCAGTGCCAAGACCCTGAGCACTTCCCCAAATGCAAAGTTTGTACTATAAAACCACCCACCAAAATAGGATTTGCCATCCTGAATCTCACAGGGGCTGAATGAACCTTTGGGAGGTCTTGGCTGGAGACAGAGGGTCAAAGCAGAGGGTTGGGGGAAGTAATTTGTTTTTCCTTTGGGCTGCCTCATAGAATTTAATGCCTTCTCTTCACAATGCAGTCTGTGCAAGCAGTCCAGGCTCCTGTGTCTGGAAATGCCTCTTTAGATCTGGCACCTGCAGAGGCAGCTGGATCTTTCCCACCTTTTTCACTAGAAAGTGCCTACCTGTGATCCCTTCACCTGGACAGTCAGTTTGCCCTCTTCTCCATCTTCCTTAACAGCCTGCACCATCAAATATTCTATTGTTTTTTGCTTGTGACACGGTAAGGAAAGACGAAGAAATCTCAGGGAGAAAAAGATACTCACAAGCAGCCAAGAAAAAGAAAAGGCAAAACAAATCCTCCCACCGAGGTAGAGATCTCAGAGCTCATTTATTTCAACTTTCAACTTACACTGAGATTTTCCAATTTGCTGACGTTGAAAAGTACATTGAATCTTGGCTGAAGTACAAGTTCTAAAACACTTTTTTTTTTTAAAGCAGAATTTATATCCACAGTTGCACGGGAGACAGATAAAAGAGCAGGCAGATGAAGCCTGCCCTATCCAGGGTTTGGGAATTTGCAAGCACTGTGATAAATTTCAGAGCAGAGTAGTTTTCTTTGTGTTTCAGTCTTATTGTGGTATTGAAAACCTTCAAAGTTAATTTCCTTGTTGTCAGAGCTGTGAGGGAGGAAAGAGACATTGCTGGGCTATTTACTTCACTGCTACCTTTTCCTTCCTTGTGCTTTCAACATCTGGAAACTTCCTCGATGACATCCAGCTTGTCTAACTTTGATATTAAAGAGTTCTGCCAATCTCTTACCTCTCTTCAAATAGGGCTGCCAGGTCCAAAGAGGACCACAGATCTACTGTCAGAAGTGTGTTCTCTCTGCTGTGTTTTAAACTTGCTTTTTCTCCACTTGAGAGCTACTTCAGCCACTTGCCATGCATCCAACTCAGCTGAGCCCCAGCAACACAGCAGGAACCAAACCCTGGGCAAACCAAATTAGGGTCTGACTCACAGCTGCTCCGAGGAGCAAATGGAGAGGTTTTGACTGATCCTTGTGGCTTGGCTCGAGCAGTCTTTGTCCACACGAGGGAAGGACTTGCTGTGCAGTGGTTGCCTACCTTGCCTCACTGCCATGCCCTAGTGCTGGGCTTCACGGGGCACTGAAGGGCAGCAGGCTCATTTCCCAGTGAAGAAAACTCATTTGTGTTAGCTCAAGGCTCGTCTGGATTTTTCCTGACCTTCAGCCACTGAAGAGGATGAGAGCTCTGCCACTGCCCCACCTACTCAACAAGGCACCTCTGGAGCTCATCTCTGTGGGCCACAGTTTGAAGAGATGAAGCTGAACCTACCCCACAGTCATGTCTTCAAACATCCAAGTTATGAATGTCATGTGACACCCACAAAATGTAAATTTCCTCTAATTACATAATTTTCCTTTAATTTGTTCTGCCACCATCACATTCTTGTAATAGATTTTTAAGCTAAACCAGGTACATAGTGCTCCTTAAACATGAAACCCCCTAGCACTATGGTAAGACTGTTCTTCTCATGTGTACCAGGTTCTGGCACTGGGGGTGCTGAGGGATCTCTGTGTAGGACACAGACAGTCCCAGGCAGCTCCAGTGGTCCTACCTCAGCCAGCCTGGGGGTGCTGTGGGCAAAACAGGTTCCAGAAATGGCCAAAGGCAGCAGTGCAGAGCAGGAGGGAGCAGCAGGGCAGAATTTCAGCCCTTAGCCAGGGCTAATCTGACACATCATGACGAATTGATCACGTAATTAAAAGCATCCATTAATTTTCTTTGCTTCTTAGACAATATCTTTCCTTATGATTGCATGTGCAAAACTCCAGCAGAACTGCTCAGTGTTGGCTCTGCTGTTGGCAGCAAAACCCCAACTCCTCAGTGCTGTAAGATGGAATGACTGAAGATCATTGTTGTATTAATGTAAAAGCACCAGGAAAAGTGAAAGTTTGCTGGTAAAGCAGCTCGTGCAGGAACACTCAGACCTCCTGAGAACTGTCTAACATCATGAATGCTTTTGAGAGCATGAAGGACTGACACAGCCCTGAGGACCTGACTGGTCTAATTGTCTCTGGGAAGTCTTACAAACTCTGTGTGATGTCTTCAGAGTGTCCTTTCATGGCAATATTCCCAATAGGAGAGCATATTTAGAATTACTGTGACCCTCTAAGGACTGGAACAGGTTAACTGCTGCAGCTATCTCTGTTTTTTCTGCTAATGCAGTTTCTTTGCCTGGCTGCTCATGCTTTCAAGATCAAGGGACCACATCCTTAAAGTGGCCATTTATCTTACTAATTTTTCCTTACATGCCAGAAAAGGATCTGTGATGGCCAGAATTTCTCCTGAAAAGCCCCGAAAACATTCTGTCAAAATACATATTTTTCTTGCTCAGATCTCTACCCCAGCTGGATGTACAGATCAGAGAAGATGTTTTAAGATGCTGAGTTATTGCTCCTCTTCAGCAGCAGAAGTTCAGGGCAACTGAGGATCTAAGGGGCAGAGGGGTCTCAGTGATGCCAGTTTGTTCCTTGCCAGCTATACAGGAGATAACAGCCTGGGAAATGAGATAAGCTAAGCTTGAAATTGTGCCCTGATACACTCCTGTTTTGGGCTCAGCAGGAAAGGGCCACCATGCCTGATGAAAGGTACCTTGGACCACTTCGGAGTCCCTAATACATCTTGTCTGTCCTGTAGCTCCTGGGGCATACCTGTCTGGAAATCCTGGATGTCAGTAGCATCTTAAAATCACTATGCACTTATTTTTGGGGAACTGAATTGAGCCCGAAAAATTAAAATGTAAAAAAAGAAGCATATATCTTCCACTCAGGTTTTCCCCAGAGCTAATGTTTCCACTTCCAAATTTTAGTGTAAAAGAAATAATGGTCTAAGCTTTTGCCAGCAGAGGCAGAGGAGTTTAGTATTGTTGAATACACAGATTCATAGCAATCTCAATAATTGAAATATCTTCATGACATTGCCCTGAATCTGATTTGAGAGGAGCCTGACTGGAGTTGCACATTTCAAGGAAAGAGGATTGTATCAATAGATGGCAAAGATCTAGTGCTGAGCGATGTACTATAGTCCCCCAAAGGAATGACTGGACAATCTATTTAAAACCAAGATAAACAGAGAATGGGAGCAAATATTGTGGAAAGGCTCACGCACTGACAGTGGAGTGACTGTGTTATGCTGTCTGTCTGGAATTTTGCCACTCTCATCCTGATGGCTCTTTCCTTGGTTGTGCTCTGGATAAACATGGTCAAGAGCAACTTGAGACATGCAAACCCTAAAGAAAATGGGAGGAAGTGAAATCCACAGTGTTATTGCCAATGGGGTCCAGTAGCAGGAAAACACTTCAGCGAAGCAGAGAACAGGGTAGAAGAGCACAATGTCCAGCAAATTCCCCTTAGAGTGAGAGAAAGGCCCAGGTAAAAGGGGAATAGTGTGCATGAGAATACAGGAGGAATGAATATGGAAGACAGGCCAGGTCAGGGAGAAAAAGACTAAGTGGCAGATTAATGGACATGGAACTAAGTTTTATGTCAGGACACCTAAGATCTGTCACCTGTTCAGCCATAATTTACTCTCAAGAAGATTGATTGCTTTCTCTGGACATCGAATTCCCTTTCTGCCCTTTATTTAAGGGCCTTTAGGCATGAGATTCACTAGAGCAAGGGATTCACTAGAGCAAGGTTCTTGTGCAGCTGTCTGAGGACTAGCACAGCAGAGTCCTGATCAGTGATACAGATAGCAAGGACAGGGTAGAGCTGAAGGGAATCCTGTTTTTTGGGGTGATCTGGGATCCAAAGCAAGCAGAAGGATGGTGGCAGTGAACAAGCACAGCTTGTTATAAAGAGTCTCTGCCTTGTTCAGTGCACCGAGATCCCTCATGAATTCATGGATCAGGAGTTGTCTAGAGCTGGCAAACCCAGAAGGGTTCAGTTCTGCAGAGTGCCTTCAGAAGGTCAGGAGGAAGACAGCTCACTTTCCATTTTCCCAGGGTTACTCCAACATGATTACTGTCCAAGAAGCTGCAGTAAAGACATCAGAAAGTCATTGGAAAAGGAGCAGCACCTCTACCAGAAGGAGTGGTAGAACTTACCTGTGGAGATGTGTGACTAGATGTGATCACAGACTTCTCTCCCATCTCTACTTGTTCCCTTTTCTGAGTCATTCATGCTGAAACTTGCTGCCCACCTGTATTCTAGGCATGCTCTGCCTGCCTGGATCATATGGGTTTAGAAACTTCCCAAAGCAAAATAATAATAATAATCAAATGAAAGGGGTTATTGAAAACATTACAGGCCATAATTTTAATAAATGTTGGCTCCTGTCACTATGTTCTCTAGTATTTATAGTTTTATATACTGCCAACAGATCCAAGTGTTTTGTCTTTTTGACAAACATTTCATGCAATCATAAATTAACTCATTTCTCAGCAACATCTGACATCAGCAGTTAAGCTGTCAGTATATAGAAGCACTAGGGCTGGCAAATCCTCATCTCGTAAAGAAAACAAAGAGCTTAAATGCATCCCAGACAGTGAGCTAAGTGTGCCTGAGCTGAGTCTGCTATCGGGGGCCACATTGGTCATGGAGCTGACAGGTGGTGATTCTGCAGCTCAGGCATCAGCCGAAATGGCTCTCAAAATGTTTGCCTTATTAATAACTCCGCACAGATATGCAGGAGCAGCTCCTGGGCTTTCAATGGACTCAGGGATCTAAAAACCTTTTTGTTGTTTTCTTTCTGGCTTGTGTTGAGCTCCATGCATTACTGGTTTAGATCTTAAGAGAAGTTCTGCACCTGGTGGGGTTTTCTTTCAAATAAAGTGCTGATAAAAACAAAATATAGACCAATAGAAGCTTAATTTATCCTGTTGATGCTGGGATTTGCCTCCTTTCTAATTGAGTAGGAAACTTTGGGCAGATAGATCTCATCCTTCCTCTCTTTGGAAGGAACTGCAGAGGAGGAATCAGATCTGCCCTGAGCTCTATAGAAGCTCATGAAGAGCTCTGTTTATAGCTATAATCTATCTGTATCTTTCATTCTGAGCAGAGATCCATGCTTAAAAACTCTGTAGTTTAGTCTCATTAACTTTTCCATTTCTCAGACTTCCTTGGGGGGGATATCCTTCCTATGGAAACCTGTCTAAGCATAGTGCACTTAAGGCACTCCTCAAAAAAGAGGGAACGTTTCACCCTTCTGGAAAACACAGGTCTTATCTGCAGAAAGAGGGAAGATGAAATTATGGCAATGAGTGGATTCCTGGAGGAGCTGGGGTGGAAGGCAAGAGCAAGGAAATGTACCCAGGCCACTTCCAGAACTGTTGTGGTTGACATGAAGGCTGCTGAAAGAGCACTCAGCAAAACTGAGACATTTGTGTGCCTACAGGTCCACCTAAGTTCTTCCAGAAGCCTTGATGTGAACAGGTTTCACCCAAGCTCAGGCTCGAAGGTCTGAGATTAAAGGTGAGCAGGAACTTATTCCCCACTGCAGGCAGGCAGCTCTTCCAGGAAATGTCTGCTGTCAATAGCAGGAAGTGATGCACAGGAAGAGTCCAGCTGACACTGGCTGGACATCAAACTGGCCACAGGAGTCAAATCCAGGGTCTATGAGCATGCAAATGGGTTTATTGGGTGACTGATTTTCCTGCTGTAGCACTGCACCAGCACAGCTGCACATCTTCACCTGACAGCAGATTTGTACCAAGATAACTGGGAGCAGGACAGAGCAAATTTTGTTTACTGCTCTATGATGAAAGGCACTGACTTTTATTTGGACTGGGCAGTGTGAAGGGATCGTGACAAAACTCTGCTCATGATTCACTCGGTGCTCACTGTGTAAATTTTAGTACTTAGCACCACTTTAGACTTTTTGGCACATCCTACCTGGTCTCTGTTGTGTCGTGAGTCTCCCCCAGGACCCATGTCACCTCTGGATGTCAAGGATGTGGTAGGGAATTTCACAATGTTTGCAGAACTGAACAAAACCTGAAGTTCTATGGAAACGTCACCAAAAACTTTGCTGTGCTTTGGAGCTGAGCTTCAAATGACTAGAGGATTTGTGACCCAGGAAAATTCTCTAATGAGGAAAACGTTTCCATAACCCTCTACTGACTGCAGATTTCAGCGTGCGTGGGGAAGAAGAAAATGTTGGATTCCTGCTCTGGGAGCCAATATGGAGCAGCTCCCTTGTGCATCTCAGGAACAAACCCACAACAGCCCCTGTGTCTTTTGTGGTTTCCAGCCTGTTTGTTTGGGGATTGGTTTGACGGAGATAGACATTTAATTAAAAATAGCCAACATTCAGTCTATACAGAGTTAAGTATTAAATTGAAAAAAAAAAAAAAAGAAGTGCTTATCCTTTAACAAGTGTCAGCCATCAGATTCTCTAGTGGCAATAAAAGCAGTATCATGCCGATGCCTGGCATTTTTTGTTCAGTGTTCCTGCTTCAGCTAATGTCTACACTCATTCATCATATCTTTTCAACATTTTGGCTTTCCTCCCAGGCAGGATATGTTTGAATATTTTTTTTTTCTGAAAGGAATAGAATATAATAGGAACCATTTTTGTTTAGTTGCAGGGAAATATACATGGAGATAAATAGCACCCGAATCAATAAAAGATGAGACCACAGGTCTTACTGTTTAAAGCTTTAAACATCACTTATTTATCCATTCTTCCAAAGTGAAAAAATCGTGATTCTTTAATGATTTGACAGTGGTTATAGACATATGTTCAGATAAGACCTTTGTTTGTTTTTCAGTGTCTCTAGTGTGATGCGTTCCTCTTGTCTTCACTTATTTAATACAAAGCCTTTCTAGATCTTTTCTCTCAACTACTTTGTTGAGGAGTGCATGGACTTCTTAATACAGTATAATTCTCAAAGTGCCATTGACATCTTGCTTATATGATTGTAAATGAAGAACTTTGATCTTTTTTTTGTTTAGGGAACCAAAGGGAAGCCAGATGGAAAGCAGGGTGTAAGGGCAGGTACTAATTTCCTGTAGCAGAGCTGGGCTAAGCACAGATTTGGCAGGTCTTTGTGGCTTTGGCTCCAGTGATTCTGGATCTTTTTTGACTTCAGATCCTGCTGAAAAATCTTCTTATCACCTGACTTGCACTTTGGGCTCCTGCTGTTGACCACCCAAGAGGAAATAAAGAAGAGCATGAGAAAGATGTTATCAAGAACAGCTAAAGGAATATAAAAAGGTTAGTCTGGCTTGTGCCCTGTCTGCTCCTTAATAATTTCTGTTTTCTGCTAAAGTGAACTGCAGCTCATTTTAACAACGCTTTGGATTAAAACCGCTCCCTGGAGACTCCAGATATTGCCCAGGTATTAACCCAGTATCTTAAAGGGTTAAAACAAGTGTAAAAATCTTAGCAGGAACCAAGAAAAAAATCCGGTATATTCATTTCCATTTCCCCTCCACAATATATAAAGTGTGGGAGTATTTAGAAACAGAAGTGACTTTTACTCTGACAAACTGCTTTGTTTTTACCACAGCTTGGTGGTGGGTAGAGTTTTGTGCTATTTCATAGTGTAGAAAAATAGAACTAAAAGAAACTAAGACACTTGCCATGGTCTCACACAGTGGGGAAAAGTAAGACCATCCTCCGAACCACTGGACCTTTAACATTATGGAACTCACAGAAATTCAAAGATCTTTAGGAATGAGTCTGAAAAACCCCAACACAGCTGGAAGTGACCACCAGGTGAGGCCAGATGCATCTGTGCTGTACATTCAGCAACTCAGATGATCAGCTAGGGTTACACCACAACCAGGAGTAGGGAAGCTTTCTAGGGCAGTGATTTCCTTTTCCACCCAGTCAATCCATGCCTGGTTGCTTAATGAGCTCCCTACATTCTGATGTGTCTGAGAGAAGCGTTGGTCACACAGTTCCTTGGTGCTCCATTAACTGTAAACATGGGAGGCCTTGACTGCATTATCCCAGTGTCCTGTTTGTCTTGGAAATCCTTGCAAATCCATCATAATCCCAGTCATCTCAAGCAATTATTCAGTCTGTTTAAATGCTTCCCTGAAATGGGATTTTTTCCACGACTGGGCTCAAGTGGCTTAGCCAAGTGCAGACTGTACTGTGAGCTCACCACATCAACACGTGGTTACAACTTGGACTTGTCCAGATTGCTGTATTTACACACAAATCAGTTGCAGAAAGAGAGCTGAAAAATCCATTGAAAGCATTTGGCTGATTAAATAACTGGTCACACCATAGTGAGCATGCAAACGCTGGACTGGATTAGTTGGTCCAATAAGTTCAATTCCTTACAATTATTAACAAGTGTGTAATAAATGGGTAGTACAGAAACGTCTATAAAAATTTATTCCACATGCCTCCACAGGCCAATAAAGCATTTATAACAGTCTGTGGTAAGACTTATAACAAAAAAAATCTATTGCCAGTGCTATAGTATGGCACGCAAAGAAGACCAAAGGCTTTGCCATGACATCCTCCAGTACTCATAGGAGGCTGGAAGTGCAAAATTCTATGGACAAAAGCAAAAATCCCACTCTGGCACTCTGCACCACTGCAATCCAAGGGGCATCCTGAACATGAGCCGGTGTGAGCCCAGGTGGGCAAGGCCGGGGGCAACCTGGCCTTGTGTGTCAGCAACAGTGTGGCCAGCAGGGCCAGGGCCAGCAGGACCAGTGATTGTCCCTCTGTGCTGGGCACTGGGGACGCCACACCTCAAATCCTGTGACCAGTTCTGGGCCTCTCAATCCAGGAAGCTCCTTGAGGGGCTGGAGCAGGTCCAGAGAAGGGCAACAGAGCTGGGGAAGGGTCTGGGGCACAAACCCCACGAGGAGCAGCTGAGGGAGTGGGGGTGGGCTAAGCCTGGAGAAGAGGAGGCTCAGGGGAGACATTCTCACTGTCTACAGCTCCCGGACAGGAGCCAGGCTGGGCTCAATCTCTTCTCCCAGGCAACCAATAACAGGATGAGAGGAAACGGCTTCAAGGTGTGTCTGGGGAGGTTCAGGTTGGACATCAGGAGGAGTTTTTTCACAGAAAGGGTTGTCAAACACTGGAATGGGCTGCTCAGGGAGGTGGTGGAGTTTCCATCGCTGGATGTGGCACTCAGTGCCATGGTCTAGTGACATGGTGGTGTTCAGATGAAGTTTGGATTTGTTGATCTCAGAAATCTTTTCCAACCTAATTGAATCTGTGATTCTGAGATCACTTATCACCAATGCCTGTCTGTAGCAATCTGCAGCTATTCAGAGAGAGGTAAAATCTTCCTCTAAAACATCCCAGGGGACAAAATATTCCTAAGAAGGAAACAGTTCTTTCATCATTTCCCTAGGCAGCTAGCAGAAACCCTGAAGAATAATAATGATATTATACTTAACTATTTAGTCTTCATTCTCAAACTAGTGATATCACCTGAAAGCATCAGGTATTTCAGAGGAAGTTAAAAGGAATGAAGTTGACATCTAAACAGAAATGAGAGGATAAGAGGAGTGGGGAAAGCTACATTTGACATGCAGGTCCAGATCATCTCCAGTCCTCCTATAATATGAAAATACTATGGTCAGATGATCCATGAAATAGGGAGGAAATAAAAGAAAGAAAAAGACAACATATTCTGTTTTATGAGGAGATAAAATTACTCCATGGTTCTGCAGAAGTAAGAGCATGGCATGGACATTTGAAATGTTTGTATATATGTATGTATGCTTGCAATTGCAAATATGCACCAAAGACATTTAATCAGAGCAGAGGCAGCCTCAGAAAGTTCCCGTTAGTGAAGCATCTTCTGATTGCAGAGGCTTATAATGAAGTTAATGAGAATAACACTTTAATCATAGATAGCTGCTGCTGCGGAGAGTATAATAGCCACATTATTTAGGCTGGATTTTTCCTCTGACAAACACAAATTTAGATCATAATGGTCAGATGTTTGGTTCCCAATTCTCAATTGAGTCAATTAAAAGTAGAGAGAGTAGGAGAGTACTTGCTGAGAGATGAATGGACACAAACTCCTTTGAAAGACAAATCTTTTTTGTTCACATCTCTACATATTGATTTAGGAACTTAACATTGGCTACTGAATTTAAATTAGGAGCCAAAAGATACTGTTCTGCTTTATGAACACAGTTAATGAATTAATCTTCCCACTATGCCCTCAAGGTAAGTAACAATCATTATCTGAATTTTAGAAATGCAGATAGCAAAGGCCAAGTAATCTCTGAGGTATCCATCAATGTGCCTACCTCAGAATACCTGCTTTTTGGTTTTCCAGAGGCTTGTTCAGTGTTCTTTTGACAGAAGGTGCACTAATTAAGCCAAAGAAAAATATCTGGAAAAACACCATAAACATTTCCAATTTGGGTGTCAAGGGATGAAAATCTGTGTATCTGTGCCCCCTGCCCTTGCATGACGAGTCAAAGGAAGCAGGAAGCATCATTCTGACCTGTTTTTAAGATCAAAATGTGTTGAGAGGAAGGTTCTTTATCAGTCAGAAGGCCATTCAATGTGGAATAACTGGTGTACCCCAGACCTGAGGTTGGCGTTGGTCTTACTGACATTTGTGAATCCAACCCGAAGTTGCAATGTCTTCCACCAGAAATCCCCAGAAAGAAATGCAATGAAGATGTTGAGCTGGTGGAAGAGGGTCACCTTGCAACAGCAAACTTATTGTCTGAAAACTATAAATATATATTCTGTTTGTGATGCACAGCATTCAGATTTCTAGGAGTGTTGCAGCAATGGAAATTGAAGCTGTAAAAGGAAAATCTGAGGAAATATTTTTAAAAATTGGAAGCACTCTACTGACTGTTTTCCTCTTGGATGAGTCAGCAGCTGCCATCAACCCAGCCCAGAACTCACCTGAATGATGTCCAGGGAATTTGGGTTAACATTAAAAAAAAAACAACACTGGAAGGAAACATTATCTTGCTATTCTCAAGGTAGACAGAAGATAAAAAAATGCTCATTCCTTGACTTGTTTCAACAGCAGCAGCTGGTGGTTTTCCTTTGCCTCAGTGATGAGGATACTGCAGTGGAAAGAGTTATCTTTCCAGGGCCCCTAATTCCCTGCTAAGGTTAACAGCACGCCTTTGGTACCACAGACCATCCTAAGGACAGAAAATTTCATCACTGTCAGATTCCATTACTTACATTTTCTAAATTATCTTTTAATAATGCACATTACAGCTGCCTGCCTACTCCACACAATACTGCAACAAAAAACATTGACGAGATTTCAAAATCTTCTTCCAGAAATATGTCACTACTTGGATGAAAGAGCCAAGCAATATGAAGGACTCAGTGGTCCTCCTCACATGTCTGGTTTTTGACATCAATTTTTGAGATGACATCCAAACGTGAAGACCTTAATCTTGAAATTCAAGGTGAAAGAAAAACAGACATAAATTATTTCATCAGTAACTGCTTTAGGAATGAAGCTTGAGCTTAGATAGCCTAGTTCAAGAAATTTATTTTCTCTACATTTGAAAAAAAAAAGTCAAAGAAGAAATAAACTTTCCTAAGATGATGCACTCAGAGTATTTGAAAAATGTTAAGGAGAATTTTAAGATGTCACTTTCTATCTTCAGCTACAACACACCTCTTTGCTGGTTTTGTGGTTGCTATACTTATATGCAGAATTTCTAATCAGATTCGAAGTGTCTTGAAGATAAATGTCAGTGAACTGGAATGGAAATCATAACCTTGCAAACAGATGTGCAATTAAATGCGCAGCCACGTCAACCATATTTTTAGCCATTACTGGAAAAACCTTAGCTTTCTCTTTCTGAGCAGAGATCCTTTTTGATTAAGTGCCTCTTTCAGGTCAATACATCTGAGTGAAGCTTAAATTTCCATGATGAAAATATTGAAGCCCAAGTTCAGGTCTGTCTTGTCAGATGACCTCCTTAATGACTGCAGACAAGTAGCAGTGACACATTACAAACGCTGAAAGTTGGCTGAGAATATTCAATGCTGGAGTTCTCATTATTGCTTCTCTGAGAGCCATTTTTATTGACACTGATGGCAATGATATACTTTTAGGTCTATGACTGCACTATATTTTTTAATACAATGATATGAGGCATTTAAAATTATGAGAAGATGAGTTAATTATTAGCCACATATTATTTTAACCTCCCATTTTCGTGCAAGGTGCAGGTCTTACTGAAAAATCTCACCCCGGTGCGGGCGCTGAAGAACAGCACAGAGAAAGCACAACCCAGTCACACAACACAAGTCACAGAAGAAAATTAAATGTGACCACAGATACTAGTGTTGAAATAGATTTATTGGTGATGGACCTGAATTCATTTCCCCAAGCCCACTGGGGCTTGTGAACTTAACTGGTTTGCTCGGGGAACCTTTTTTCTGCAATACCCTGTACGCTGTGTTTGCACTCAGGTCTGACCCAGGTGTCACTTGGTCATTAAATTTGTTTATTAGTCCGGTTCTGTGGTTGGATGCAGTCAAGGGGGTGGTGGGGGGAACCCCTAAAACCTGTGGTGTGGAGAGTCAGTCAAGTGAGCAGTGCTGCCTTCCTGGAGCAAGCTGAGCTGGCCATCAAGTGGTCAGGGGGCACATTCTGTGAGCATCCTTGGAAAGGTGGGATGGATCTGGAGGACACAGAAGTGGTGACTGAACTCTTCAAAATTATCTCTTTAGTAGAAAAATGTGATTTAGGAGGAGAAACAGGTATGACTTGGTCAGAGGATTGATGTGTACAGCACAAATACCCGTGCCTTGATCACAGTGGATTTTTTTGCCTCTTTACATTTTTCCATGGCCTGGATGTGCAGCTCTCTCCGCTCTTCAGGACTTGGTTGAGGTGCACTGATGCCATCTGTTCTCCTGACAGGTTTGAGGAGCCAGTGGCATCTATGGAGGTGAGAAACCATACCTGGGTTTCCCTACCTGGCTCTCCCTGCCTGGGAGAGATGTTATTCAAGGTCACAGGAGAACAACAAAAACTTAAACCCCTCATGGCCCTCTTTATCCAGGGGAGTGATTAGAAAAACTATTTTTTATCTGTAAACAGGCATTTATATCTGTATCAATGTCACCAGAACAAAAGCAAATGAACTGAACTTGAAACAACTCTCATTTGGTGTCCTGAATGCAGAGGCTCTGCAGTCTGTTGACAATGGCCTTCCAGTTTGACAGCAACTATTGTTCTCATGTAAGTATTTCATTAACTCAAATTTCTACCAAGCTGGTGAGTCACTCCTGGCTTCTGCTTTATGATTTGTACCAGATTAAAAATTCCTCCGTATTAAACACCTGATTTTAATCTCAGTGCTGCAATAACATATTGTGAACATATATTAGAAGTTACTGCATCATGTATTTACAACACCAAGCAACTTTATAATAAATTATGGAACAGCCCTGTCATAAAACATAAAAATAATCATTCTTCAGATGAATATGCCATTGATACTTTGTCATTGTTCATTATGCTTCATAACACAATGCATGGTCATAAATATTGCTCAAAAGACTAGCACAGCACGTGACAGAACAGGTTGTACAGTAATCTCATTGATATAATTATTTTTCTGCACATGGATTAGAAAATATTATTTAGAAGCTCTTGAGCTTGCAGAAGGTCAGTCCAAATAGGGAAGTCACTCTTATGTGAGCAGGGCTTTGGGTAGATGCCTGCTGAATGGGAAATTCCTGTGGGACAAAAAAACCTTTGAAAGATGTGATGTGACTGCCTGCTTTTCCCAAGCCAGATCTAATGCGGTGTTCCAATTATGTGGTAATGGTGAATGTATATCACTGAGCTGTACACATTGTATATGTTGTGTGCAACGGGCAAAGCGAAGTTCAAGGCAGCAAAATCCCTTGGGCTTTCTGCAGGAACAGCTCTTGGCTGTTCTGTGCTGATGAAATTCCAAAGTTTTGCTACAAACAAGCAAGCGGAATGGAAAGTAGTTTCCCCAGCTTCCTAGCATTAAACCATGCCTGTCCCCAGTATGACTCTCCCTAGGTACTGGCATGTTTTCCTTCTGGTACGGCGTGCTCTGCATTATGAAAAGGCTTCTTGTTTGACTTCATCATTAGGGTTTTGTTTTACTTTTTGATTGTAGTGACTAAATATAACAATAAATGATTTAAAGAGGAGACAGAAATAAGTGTTAGAGAAAACAAACAGCCTCCCCCCTGCCAAAATGCTGAGTGGCATAGCAGCGAATGGTTGAAAGAATCAGATTTAATTAGGGTTCCTTTCAGCACTGAAAATTCCATTTATGCACACTATTAAAATAATCTTCTGCATTAATACTAATTTACATCATCAAAATAGCACTTCATCCATTATTCATGTGGCATTGTAATTTCTCCCGACTGAGAGGCTGAAGCGTGGTAAGTCTCTTCTGATAAATACTGAGCAGATATTAAGATATCAGTAATGGCCTCTGTTTTCTTTCCACCACATTAGATATCCCACAGTTTCCTCTATTCTCTTCTATATGTGTAATGACAACTGAAAAGACCTGAACAATTATTATGCTCTTTTTATGCCACTCATGGCCAAAGGGTCTCCCTGTCACAGGCATCATGTAAAAATCAGTCTCCCCAAGTGCAGCCTCGTTCAGGGGAGGTGTAAGAGCTGCTTAATCAAGAGAATGGCTCTTGAAGGAGAACAAACAAAAATCTCCTTTTTCTCAAGTCTGAAGGGCGATGGGAAGAATTGACGTGCAGAGCGCAACACAGCTGGCATTTCAGGCATTCTTGTCTTGGAGACGGCAAACTCTTGCTTTCTGTGCAAAAACAAGTGTTGGATGCTAGTCTGCAGCTTTTTTTCTCTGTGCCATGTTGTCTGTGTCTCTCTGTGTGTAGGATGTTGGTGCAGATCCCTGTTCCAAATGGGCACCACGGTCCCAGTACAGGCCAGGCTGGGGCCTCTGGCTTTTTGAGTACCTTATGGACATCGTGGTGGTTTTAGATTTCTGAGCCTGACTCTTACTATGATAAAGACAGACCAAAGTTGTCTTTTAGACTACTCTGGCAATATGGAAGAGTCTTTCATCAGTGTAGTTTTCACCTCCTTAAATCACGATTCTCCAAAATGTCTACTGGGCAGACTCTTTTTTCATTTCTCCACTTCTAGAAGTGAAAATGAGAGCTTCTAAATCACCAGTTAAGGAGAAAATTCCCTGATAACTCGCCTATTAGGCTGAAAAAAGAGTAGATTTGAGCATCAAGAATTGAGCCAGCTGAGCATGGGCTTATACCTCTGCTCCAGTGGAGGGAAGGGCAGGTGACCTAGCAGAACTTTCATATTCATTGGTGGAGTGAGTCACTCTGCTCCTACTGATTAATACAAATGAAGGAATAATTGGCTACAAAGACTGCTGTTAATCACTGAATATCAAGATGGAGGGAGGAAGGGAGGTAGGTGGGATGTAATTTTAACTTTGATAAAGAAAAGGGGTCTAAACAGGAGTTTCGTGTGTCAGCTGAAGATGGAAAGAAGACCTCACACGGAATGTTGTGGTTTTGGGACTCCAGTGGCCTTTCAGCTCCTTGTTGGTTTAGACTCTGCAGCAAAGTATGACTCTGCAATGTTTAAAGAATGATAATCATGAAGGCTTGGAAATCAATAACTAAGACAAAGTAATTCCAGCCACATAATAACCGTAAATATCAGAAATTTTATAAAAGGGATTATTATTTTCCCATGAGTTGAAAGGTTTTGCTTTATTACCCTTGTAGTTTTATTAATCTCTATAAAGATTTTTTTTTTACACCTAGGATGGTGGTATTTAATATTTCCTGTTTGTCATATTCTTGGCTATTTAGAGTATTTTAAGCACTGTAGAGCAGATGTACAGCAAAGTTTGACTAAGCTTGACTGGTCACCATGGAACTGCATTTGGGAAGGATACTTTGATATGGATTTAAAAGTTGAGGCACTGTAAACCTCTGGAAGCAGACTAAGTTTTCAATACACTTAGAAAACCATTAACTAACATGGGTTATGTACAGACTTACATCACTGAGTTCATGCTGCTACATGTGATCATAATAACATAATAAAAGACCTCTGACAGAGTCAGAATTAGGCTTTAGAGTGGATTTATTTGATTTAAATGAACATATGAGGGAAAAAAGATATGTTAATACGCTCTGCATTATTTCTCACAGTGTGAGTTCCGTGAACTTCCCGAGATCTTTGTTAAGTTACTGATGCTTGGCAATACAACAACAGCGTGCACTTGCAGCCCAGAAAGCCAACAGAATCCTGGGCTGCAGCAGGAGAAGGGTGACCAGCAGGTCGTGGGAGGTGATTGTCCTCCATGCTCCCTGGTGAGACTCCAGCTGGGTCCTCAGCACAGGAATGACATTGGCCTGTTGGACTGAGTCCAGAGGAGACCATGAAGATGATCAGAGGGTTGGAGAACTTCTGCAAAGACAGGCTGAGAGAGATGGGGTTATTCAGTCTGGAGAAAATAAGGCTCCAGGGAGACCTTTTCACAGCCTGCCAGTACTTAAAGGGGGCCTACAGTATTTCTGGAGAGACTTTTGACAAAAGGGAATGGCTTTAAATTGAGAGAGGATGGATTTAGATTGGATATAAGGAATAAATTCTTCCCAGTCAGGGTGAGGTACTGGCTTGGGGTGCCCGAAGCTGTGGCTGCCCCATCCCTGGAAAAGTTCAAGGCCAGGCTGGATGGGGCTTAAAGCAACCTGGTCTAGTGGAAGGTGTCCCTGCCCATGGTAGAGGGCTTGGAATGAGACAAACTTTAACGTCCCTTCCGACCCAAACTATGCTATGATTCTATGAATTAAATCAGGGTCTTCACAGTAAGATATCCTGCATTGGTTGATTGATTAATTTGTCTTTACAGCCAAGACCTTACCATTCCAATAGTAACAATAAGCAGGTAGAAGATGTGTGAAATGAGTTTAGATAAACAGCTGGGTATTTGTAGCAGAGGATATACAATTACCTTTTTTTTTTTTTTTCCCAGGGTCTCAGAGGATATTTGTGGAAACCAGAAGGGGCTACTCAGGAAAGAGATCCAAATTGTATGGAAAGGTGAGTTAAGCTATTGGGTTTCACAAGGTTTGGTTGGCTCGGAGCTGTAATGACTGGACAGCAGGGAGTTATTTGGGAAAAGCAGAGCTGCCTTTAGCAAACATCAGTGTCTGTAACACAAAAAAGCTTGAGCAGATGGTTAAACTTCCCCTAGACCATTTTCAGAACTTTCAACGAGAACCTGAAGGACCATGACTTCACGTCATACTCAAGATTCCCTGTGAAACTAAGGATTCTAGTTTCCAGCCTTCCAAAAATATTCAGCATCAGGTTACTAATGTAAAATAAGCCTGAACAGTGATAGGTCTCCCTATATACACGTACTGCAAACAGTAACTATGACGGAATTCACAAGCCACTGTCTCATCATGGAGTCTGACCACTACATGGATACCCAAGCCATGCACTCAAGTGTTAAACAGGAAAATATTGTACTCTAGTCCTCAAATCCTAGTTACAACTCTCGAATGTCTTGCTCTTTTTCTACTGTAGCAGCTTCCAAAGCCAGAAGAAACTATAGTAATTATCCAGTGTAAAATGCATAAACCAAGCCACAGGACATGCCTTAACTGATTCCTTTTTCAAGACCATTAAGTCTCCTAGAGTTGCGGTGAAGCTTTCTGAAAAACATTCAATATTTATTTAAATTTTTCCAGGGACAGAAAATCCATCATAGCTGTTGATAAGTTGTTCTGATGGTTAAGTACCTTGCCTGTTGACAGTTCATGACTTATTTCTTGTCTGAGCTTCTTAGTCTAGGTTAGATCTTTTTGTGTGATTGCCTGAAAGACAGAGGAATCTTTAATTTGCTTTTCAGATCTGTATGTGATAACTGGTGGGCAGTGTAAGTTACCCATGTGACTTTTTTCTAATATTTTGATATCCATCTCGAAATGGATGAGTAGAGACCTGAGCTAGAAGGAACAATCCTACCACTGTGATACTTTATCAAATTGAGAGGCTGTGTATTTTCTGTTCATGCACTCAAAAATCCTCAGATTTATGTATCCAGGAGTCATATTATAATTTCTGACTATGTTACACTCAGAAGTCATGATTTTTTCCAAAGTCACTAATTTCCAAGAGGAAAGGGGCTAATATATTATTCTTTATTCTTTCATAAATAACCTGACAGTTGATAAAAGCACACTTTTTGTGTGTCTCAGTAACCTCTCTTTTCAGGATTTTCTGCTTAGAAACCCAACTAAATATACACTCTGTTTGCAATTTCATGTCAAAAACTATCAGTCAACGGGTTGTAAAAAGTTCAACATCTACATATTCGTTTCATATCCTCCAAGTTCTTGTACAAGTTGTTTCTGGTGTAAAGTCAAATACCATAGTGATTTCTACTGTTTTGACATTATTGTCTTTCATCCAAGCCTGCTGTCTTCAGAAAAAAATACACTCTATTCTTTTAGAAAGATCTGTTCTTACACTTAGAAAAAGGTTCTTCCACCAGAGGGTGGATGGGCCCTGAACAGTTCCCCAGGGAAGTTATCACAGCACCAAGCCTGACAGAGTTCAAGGAGAGTTTGGACAACTCTCTCAGGCACATGGTGTGATTCTTGGGGTGTCCTGTGTGGAGCCAGGGGCTGGACTTGAGGGCCCTTGTGGGTCCCTTCCAACTCAGATTATACTATGATTCTATGACTGAACTCTGATTTACATATTGCCATTTAATTTTCTTATCAATCAATTCACATATTGTTCAGTTTTTTTTTTTCCTTTTTTGCCCAGGATAGATATCAGACTAAAATTTAGTGCTGCAATTGCTGTTACTTGCATTTTTCTTTTAAAATACCAGGTCATGAAAATTTTACCCCTGTTCATTGGAACTTTCCCTGAGTTCTAAAATATTTTTGAAAATAAAAAGAACAATGCTTGGCCAAAACATGTCTTTTAAGAAGATTGAAGGAAACAAATATGAACTAACAGATTGAAAATCTATTAATTTTATAGCTCACATTCCAAAAATCCACCCAAACCAAAAATGCTTCTACTTATATGAATAACTTGACCATTCACCTCTTTTAAGTATAATGACTTTGGAGAGATGAATTCACATACATATCACTCTTTGATGCCAAGGAAGATGGTTCATTATGGCATTTATAGTTCTTAATGAGCATGGTTTAATGATCAGGTGTTCTGCTATATTTCTCTTGTATTCCTAGCACTTTGTTCGTTAGGAATAGGCTGCAGATTGATGTACCTTCTTACAGCAGTGATGGTAAAAAAGAACTGTGGGTTCAGGAAATTAACAGGAAATTAATAGACATATATGTATTTTTTAATTGTTACTGTACTTTTTATTTTATTGATCAAGTATAAATTAGAATAAAGTAATAGGGTTTTAAATGATAGGGGATGAATGTCTAGTTTGCAGGATGTGCACTTTAATTGCTGAGAGAACAAGGGGAACAGAGATCAGCTGGGCTAGGCACTAGCCTGAGTTTAAATAGTTTGTGTGTTCTAACTGCTAGGAGAGGGAGGGTCAGATGCTCCTCCATGTAATATTTCTTTTTTTACTTCAGCAGATCCATTTAATCATTTGTTTTCTCTTTGGTTGCTTAGTATCTTCAAGACAGTCTGTGCCTGGTATAAGCAAAGAGAGATATATCCTTGATCAGAACAGGAGAAATGTGGAACTGTGTGGGAGCTCCCACATGACATGACAGGGAATGTGTTTGCTGAAGAGAAAATAAATACGTGCTATTAGACAAGTTCCTCAGACTAATTTAGACCAACTGAGCATTTGCCCTTGATTGTGTCTTTACAAATTAGCCTTTCTTTTCCTTCCTTCCTTCCTCTTTTTTTCCGTCTTTTTCCTTTCTCTCTTTTCTCATAGAATCACTGATGTTGCAAGTGATTTGGAGGTAAAGTGATCCAATTCCACTGCTGGAACAGGGCTCCCAAGGTCCGGTTGCTCAAAATGGGAAATGTCCAATCAACTTTTGAAGATCTCCAAGGATGGAGATCCACAGCCTGCCTGGGCTTCTTGTGCCAGTGCTCAGTCACCCTCACAGTAAAAGCCACATATTCTTATGTTCAGAGAGAAGTTCCTGTGTTTCAATTTGTGCCCATTGCCCCTAGGTCAGACACCGGGCACCACTGCAAAGAACCTGGCTAAATCCTTTTTTACACCTTTCCTTCAGGTATTTGTATACATTAATACGAAACCTTCTCTTCTCCAGGTTAAACAAGTCACAGCTCTCTCCTCCTGTCCCCCTTCCCTTTTCTCTTTTTTTTGGATACAAGTATCGAAAGGACTTAAGCACAATGAATCATCTCTTGTTAGGGAAGAGGTCATGTACAGAGACTGGAGTTACAGCTGTCATGACGAAATTACAAAATAATATTTACAGAGCCGTTAGAGCCTTGTGCACTCAAGATACAACACTGCTATCTCAGGTGAAAAGGGATGCATTTTCCCATCTGTTCTTTCGGTCCCAGTAGTTAAACAGATTAATTACTGACATAATTCCAGCACATTAGGGATTGATTTGCCTTATTTGTGTGTGTGTGCTATTGAAGTGTTGCAATGAAGCATATAGTACTTTTAAAATAAAAAGCCCTAACCTATGAGTTCTAGAGAACGTTTCAAACCTGCCTTAAATTATTATACATTCACTGTCTGAAGCATGTCCTTGATCACCATTTCCCAGTATTAAAAAAATCCCCAGAATATAATCTGTTGCAATAATCAGAAACTCCTGAGGTCTGTAACAAGGCAGAGGGCTGTCAGCTTAAAATGCAGATATTTTTCTTTCTCTCTATCACTGTCTTCGAGTATCAAAACTTAACTGAGGCATACACAAACGACAAGCAGCATCTCCAGGTTGTGCTGAAGACTTTACAAAGATACATTTGAATGATACCTGTTCAAACAAAAGGACTGTCACAACATTCAGACGGATGCAGTTGCCCCAAGCCCTGGCTAATAATGTCTCATCGGGAGCCAGCCTACACACCCAGATGAGGAGTGAACCCCTGACACCTCTTGATCTGATATGGGGTGAATGATTCATCCCCGTTTCTATTTTTGCAGATCTCTTTGGAAAACTTTCTCTGCTTAGCTTGGTTCTTGCAAGCCCTCAAACCCAGACATCTATTACAGTAAAATTAGAGGATGTATGTACTGATGGAATTCATAATTTACACAGTAACAACGTAGGAGATGAAGGTGTCCTTCTATGACTGTGCATATATTTATTCACCTCGAAGGGATTCACTCTGTTTCAGCACACTTGCTCAGCTCTCTCAGCTGTGATGAAAACCCTCAGTGAGGCTTCAGTATTCCAAATTGCTTTCATTGATTGAGGTCTTGATCTTCCTTGTCTTTGGAGACAAACATTTCCTTAGAAACTCATTTGGTGCTTGGGATTCTGCTCAAGTTCAAACCTTGCCCCTTGAGCACTTTCTGTCATTCATAAAAATAGTATATAATAACGATATTATATATTTACTTGTCTTCTGGTGTGTCTTTCCTGCACATGGCTCTCTTCAGAGATGCTGATGGCTTTTGGGTATGGATAACCGGGTAGATGGATCTCCTGAAGAATAAATGAAATTGGCTAATTACAGCTAACAGTAATATAGTTTGTGAAGGAAACTCTGAATATGCAGTGAGGTTCACACACACTAGTGGTGTCTATAAAATACTGAAAAGTGTCATCCGTGGAAACATTGACTGAGAAATACGCTTATAAAAGCATGCATAAGAAAACAATGTCTGCAAGAGTTATTTTTATTGTGGCTTTTTACTACAGAAGATAAGTATAATTTTGCAGAGGGGCAGACACTCACTGGCCTGAAGTTTTGTCAGAAGAGGTTTACGTTGAATATTAGAAAAGGATTTTTCACTCAGAGGGTGGTTGGGCCCTGAACAGGCTCCCCAGGGAATGGTCAGAGCACCAAACCTGACATAGCTCAAAGAGCATTTGTACAACACTGTCAGGCACAGGGTGGGATTCCTGGGGTGTCCTGTGCGGGGGCAGGAGTTGGACTCGATGATTCTTGTGGGTCGCTTCTAACTCAGATTATACCATATAATACTATGGTATTTTAAACATATTGAAAGTTATGATATTTGACATATTTTTAACCATCAGGTGGCTGAGACACTGGCAGAGGTTACCCAGAGAAGTTGTGGATGTCCCATCCCCGCTAGTGGTCAAGGCCAGATTGGATGGAGCTCTAAGCATCTTGATCTAATGCAAGATGTCTCTCTGCCCATGTCAGGGTAGTTGGAATGAGATGATTTTTACAGGTCCTTCCAATCCAAACCATTCTGTATTTCCATGAAATACAGTTTAGGTAAATTATATAGGTTTCTTCTAATACAACAGAACAGTTGCTTTTTCTTCGTCCTTGTGCCCTTGCCTGACTACACTTTATATTTGCAAGTAATCAGTATTTGATCTTTTTTCCCCTTCATATCCATTACTGGAAAATACTTAATATTTAAGCTTGCCACATTGGTAGAAGCAGCCAGTTACAGAAAATCAAAAGGCTTAAGGAAAAAGAGTATATCAAACACGTACAGTAACATCACTGCCTAACAGTTTGGCAGCTCTCTAAACTAAGCAAGATTGAGCTAAACTAGTATAAGATGAGAGACCACCAAAAAATGCCTGACACTGAGCAGCACTTCATCTTTTCAAGTAATTTAGTTCAGCTCTTCCAACACAATGTCATTAGATGTTATGCTTTTTTGAGTGAATAACTATTGGAAAATAATCATGCTCAATTCCTTGTTGCCTTTCTTCCATGTTCATTTTCATACAAGGAAGACTTTTAGGTTCAGGAAAATTATGAGCTGCTTCAATATCCCCAGTTCAATGAGTAGCTGTTAATGTCACTATGATGCTGAGGAAGAGTTTTATGTCTAGAGTGATTTTTATGCACTACCTCTTATTTAATCCTCATTAATAACTCCCTTCTTAGAGAAATGGAATTCACAGGCAGAGAGTTGACTTAAAGATGAACACAAATGAAAACCTGGTTTAGAGCCATATCTTTTCTGGAGCTGAAGAACTGAACTGGTCAGTATGAAATCTTTTTTAAAATGGATCACTTTTGTTTTCTTTCTTTTTTTTTTTTTTTTTTTTTCCTAGTGATGGAGCTAAAGCCAAACCAATCCTTTAAAAATTGTTAAATTTTTTTTGTACTAAAACAGAACAGCTCAGGTCATGGTTGAAAAAAGTTAAGAACTGAATGAAGAGTTTCCTTGTGTGATTCCTTGTTTGTAACTAAAAGGGCATCCAAAACACAAAAAATGCAGACATATGTCAATTCTGCAAAAACAATCATAAATAAGAAGGGATTTTCTTTGCTCACATACCAACACAAGAAACATAATTCTCTGTGCAATGAGAGCCTCCCTCTACCTGGTGTTCCTATTTCAGGGACTTACCACCTCTCAGTAGGTTAAATAATGAGGGAACTCAAGCGTGGAGAAGCCTTGTTGAAAGCCTGTCAGGTGGCACTGTTCATTGACATCTCTGGTGTTTGGATCCAGCTCTGTGACCACAAGAGCATCCAAACTCTGCCAAAGGCCCCGAGGGTGGTACAGTTTGTCTTCCCACTGATTTTATCAAAAAAAGTTAAAGCATTGTCCTCATACAAAATGTTTGGATATTTAAACACCATGGCAATTGAGAGTGCCACATTCCTCAATTATTGTAGCTACTCCTGGGGAAACCTTACTAATAGGATTTAACAGTCTGTTGCACGAGGAAGCCGGTAGCATTTTAAAAAAGCCTAAAAACTTTGTTCTTCTCCTCTCCTTCCTTTGTTCAAGGCTGCCAGATTGTAGTTTAGTCAGTGAATATGCACAGACTTGAAATTACCTTTCGGTTAGCATGTACTGGAATGGGAAAAATCTAATTTGCTGCCAGTATCAAGAGTGTCAATAGAAAAGAGTCATCAATATGACGTGCACATGGACAATAATTCATTTTGCTCTGTTCCCAGGTGGCTGTGGTGCAGATGCAGAGGTTGCTTGCATCCCATAATTAAGCCCAACAGCTTTGCAATTGTATTATCTATTACATGCATTATCCCCAAATCATCTCCTTTCCTGTGATATATCTGATTGGTATGCTGTGCTGCTAAACAGCCGTGAGGATGATGGTGCAGCACTCCCAAAATGAACCTTTCATGCAGCCCCTGGGATTATATATAGCCCTATAATGGCTCTGTTTAAGCCGGGGAGAAAGAATTCAAGTGGGATGGGATGACACAGGTGGAGCCTTTTGTACAGCTGGGAACAATCTCCCCTTTAGGCTCTCTCTCCAGCACCATTTCTGCTGGTTTTATAACAGTGGGTTTCTAAACCTGTCTGACTTCCCTCCCTCCCTCTGTGTTTAGATAACAATATTTAGCTTTTTACAGCACTGCAGTGGCAGGGATGAACCATGACAATCGTTGCTGAAAAAGAAGAGAAAGTACAATACAAACCTATTAAACAGAGGATGGCTGTCAGCTCCTGAATCAGCAGTCCAGCATGTTAAATCTTCTTGTAATTCTCTTCAAAGCACTGCAGAACTTCTTGCTCCCTACAAGTCCCCAGTTTCTGGACTCCAAGTCTTTCTCACCCCCATGACCACTCTCTCTCTGCCAATGCTTCTGGTTTTGTCAGGTGGTTGACCAACAACTCCCACTGTCGCCCATGAGCCCTACTGTCTCGGATTAGAGAAAATTTTCCTAGGTGGAAAGTTTTCTGAATAAAACACCTCCGCCACAGCAAAAACTTCCGGCACCCCTTCCCCCACAACAACAGAATATCTCAGCTGAAAGTGGGATAAGAACTGTTTAATTAACAAACCACACTGTGGAAGGGGAAAGGAAAAAAAAGGTCATTAAACCTGAATAAACAGCTGATGAACTTTAGTGTCCTTTTCCTCAGGCGTAGCTTCCCTTTTCCGGGGTCCCCGAGGGGCCGGGTGGAGTTCCTCTGGTGGCTCCCTGGACGATTCTCGTCCGCTGTCCTCCGGGGCTCCTCAGGTTCTCAGATGAGAAAGCAAGTCGAAGAAAAAGGGTCCAAAAATGACGAAAAACAATCCCAGGAAAAAAACAAAAAAAAACCCCAAACCAAGCAGCAGCCACACCAGTAGCAGCAGCAACCAGCAGGAGCAACTGACTGAGGGGAAAAAAAAAAACAAAAAAAAAAACCAGTGTCCCTTCCTTCTCACTCCCCTGTAGAACAGTCCAGGGAAACAGTTTTCAAAACATCCCGCGCTGGCAGAGCTTCTCTCGGCTGCAGGACACAGTTAAAGCTACAGGACCATATTTCTGGTCAAACATACAAATGATAGGGAACACAAGATATCACTTATGCCACCCCAGGACACCTACTCATACAAATATAGGCCCTCTGTACAAATGGCTAACTTCCACCTGCATCTTAAAAACTCCTTTATGCTGTGTTACTTACAGTCAAATTATTTGGATATACTCTGCTCAGGCAGAGGCTAAAGTAGCTGATTTTTAACTGAGACATTAGGTGAAGCAAGTATTTATTATTTGGAAACAAATGCACCTCATTAAAATTTGCTAGGCTGAAAAGTCTGATCCTGTTTGTATTTAGTCCAAAAACTTGGCATGAAAGTACTGGTGTCTGCTCTTAAAAGTAGGCTAAAATTGGCTGTGTGCCTGGCTCTCTTTCTCTCTTTAAAACCAAATCCATCCTCAAATCATGAGCTCCTGAGCATAAAACACCCCCATCCTAAAACAAGCAAATATTGGGCATAATTTTAAAGAAACTTCTGTGTTTTATAGAAATTATATTCCATAATATTTACTGCTTTAAGGGAAGACATCTGGTATTGAAAAAGAAAAAAGTAAAAAATAGGGAAATTTAGAGTAGTGGTGGAAAGTATTTGTAGTTAAGATTTGAGATGAGAAGTCACAGGGGACACATGGCCATCTATATGGAATGGGAGCGTTATGAACAAGTGTTTGAGATCGCTTAAAAAATCATTGGCAAGGCTATGAGCAAAGCCCAGATTTAATATCAAGTGACAGCATGACAAAGTTCATTGGCAAGATTCACTCTGCAACAGGTAAGGCACACTAAGGAAAAACAAGCAACAACAAAGCCAAATAAAATCCAGACAATCAAAACAGAAATGAACCGAGAACTATCTAAGGGTATGTGTGTGTGTGTGACAAAAGGACAATGAGAACAAGGACAAAAAGGAATGCAGCCTAAAAGCTTTAACTTAAACCTAAAAATTCCACAAAGAAACAACACTTAACTTACACCTGACTTAACCTATAACTTAACAATTTAACAAATGAGTAACACTTAACATCACTCCACCTAACTTATGACTTCACAGTCAAACATAGAAAATTAACAAAGGAACAACACTTAGCAACATTTAGCTTATAACTTATGTTGAAATTAGCAACACAGTAAGAGAACAACACTTAGTAGCATTTATGTAAAGTCCTAAGTCACAAGCTTACTTACAGGCCTAACTTACTTCAATATCCAAGGTACTTAGACACCTAAGAACGGAGTATTTCTCCCAGATTTGCTCTAGCATATGTGCATGTGTATGCACACAGACATAAAGAGTCAATGCAAGCAAGGTACCTGTGAAAAATTCCCCTCGGACGTCAGTGAAATATTCACTTCAGATGTTTTTCATCTCCCGACAGGCAAAGGGTCTGGTCTCGAGGAGTGAGGGTATCTGTTGCGGTGGCTAAAACCATCTCGGAGAAGCCAAGAGGTTCCCACAGCAGCAGCAAACTGGTGGGACAACTCTGAGGTGTGAAATTCTCTCTGAGTGTTGCCTAAATAGTCCCTCCTTAAGGTTATGTTAATCTTCCTATGTTGATTGGTTGCTGTTGTATCCCTGACTCCACCCTTCCCTTCCCTCATTGGTTCTCATTGTATCACACACTCCACCCCTCCCTTCCTCCCATTGGTTGTCATTGTATTTCCCCACCTCCTCCCTAACCCTATTGGACCTTGACCCCTATATCAGTAGTCACACAGAGTGCCTCGGCCTCTTACGCTGCTGGACCCCTTCGGAAGTAAACAGCTTTTGGAATATCCACATGTCTGGGCCCTCTGAGTTCTGTGTCTCTGATAAACGCGTTGAACCTATTAGAAGCTCTGGGGTGTGTGAGTGTCTCAGTGCTACCCACCAGCACGAGTGATAGAATAGATCTGCCTGCACACTGTGGAATGCAGCGGCTGGGAGGGTCTGTCTGGGAATTGGGACACTCTCGGATCATGCAGGAGACCACATCTCACTCCACCACTGCCCCCGCATCAGCCCAGAACTCATCATTGCTTGGTGGTCCTCCAAGGACAGCAAACCTGAGGGTTTGCTGGCTCGGAGAGGTGTCCCTCCAGAGGGAGAGGCTGATCACAGCCTGCTTTGATTCCAGGACAGCTCAAAAGGGTCTCATTTGGAACCACTGTTTAGGGGGCCGCAAGAGAGTGGGCTTTAGTCATAACAACATTTCATCCTGGCCACAGTTTGGGTCGGCAGGTTCTTTGAAAGTGTGATAACAGGAATGTCGTGGTGGTCAGGCAAGAAAAGTATTTTCCAAGGCTGTTCATAAGGAAAACAGTGCTCGTTAGAGAGCAGCAGTTTCTGGGTGTTTCTGATATGCTTGGGAAGAGCTGAACTCAGGTGCTGTTTTTTGAAGCTGAGGTCTAACAAGCATTTCTCAGATCACAGTGCGGTCTGGAAAGGAGAAGAGGGGAAGACACCACCACAGTGAGTTCAGGTTGCTGCCATCGAAGAGCTGCTGTGTTCCAGAAGGAATGGTGGTAGTGAGGAGGAAAGGGTCTGAGTGAAAGAGCTGCTGAGGCAAGCAGATGATTGATTTGGAATTCTAAAAAGAAATGATTGAGATGGAAATGCCCAGTTGCAGGGAAGGTTTTAATGATATGATATGATATGATATGATATGACATGATATGGAGAGGTGCAATGAAATAAAAACCAAAACAACTGCAACAAAAAGCCAACCAACCAACCAAAACGAACAAAGAAAAACCCCAAACAAACAAAAAAATCAAACCAAACAAAAAAACCAAACCAAACAAAAAAAGACCCACAAAAAAAGAAGCTTAGTATAATTGTATTTTTTGAGGAAAATGCATCAAATCTGATTATACATTTCCAGACTTAAAAAATGTGAAAAAGAAAACAGGATTAAAAAATTACACAATATGAATAGACAATGCCCATACCATAGCAATTCTGGGTTATTTGGAATTAGTCTGTCTACAGGCTTTTTGTGCATATGGTTCAAACCAATTCAACACTGTTGACAATTGCCAAAAAAAATCATCTATGTGACAGTCACAAGGAAACATGGGCTGTTCCAAGGTGGGCTGTTCCCAGGTGCCTGATTCCATGTTTTTCTCATGACAACACTAGTGAAGAGTAAAGAAGCCATATGAGGAGTACCTGAGGTCACTTAGTCTGTTCAGCCTGAAAAACAGAAGATTGAGAGGAGACCTCATTGCAGGGACAGCTTCCTCACCAGGGAAGCAGAGGGGCAGCATTGACCTCTTCTCTCTGGTGACAGTGACAGCACCTGAAGGAATGGTCTGAAGCAGCATCAAGGAAGGTTTAGGTTGGTTATTAGGAAGAGATTTTTCACCCTGAGGGTGGCTGGGCACTTGAACGGGCTGCCCAGGGAAGTGGTCACAGCACCAAGCCTGACAGAGTTCAAGAAGCTTTTTGATCAAGGTTCTCAGGAACAGGGTGGGATTCTTGGGGTGTCCTGTGCAGGAGCTGGACTTGACAATTTTTGTAGGTCCTTTACAACTCAGGCTATAAAAAAGCCACAAACAAACAAACTAAAAACATCCCCAAAAGACCAACACTATAAAACCCTGACAGATTTGAGACCTCCGTGGGAATTATTCTGGAACTGTGTTACCATCTTTGGGATTTTTTTTGTGCTTGATCTTCATCTGGTTGTTGCATGATGCCTTTGGGCGCAATCCAAGACGATGAAAAGTGAAATTGTATGAATTCAACAGATTTTTAGATCATACCTTCAATGTCATTTAAAAGGGATTTGGGATCACCCTCACTGTTGGGTGAAGGCTGAGAGAGTGGCAAATTTCTTACTGTGTTCCCAAGGTCAGACTACAACACACTTGCTCAAATTGAGCCCTAAACTTCAGTGCCAGTACTTTGGTTTCCATGCTTTTTTGTTTGTTGGTTTATTTTTCTCTCTGGATTAGAAGGATCTGCAGGAAACTTAGGACAAGTCACTAAAAAATGAAATGACTCATCCAATAAGTCAGTAAGAGATTTAATTAGATTCCAAAATGAGTGAATCTGGTTGGTTCATGGCAGTACGGAGCAGGTGCCAAGCATGACAATCATCTTTGTGGGGGTGGAAAGCCCTTTCTGTTGGTACAGAGCAAGGAGGCTGGGGGATGGAGAGTGCCAAATATCTGTCGATAATTCTGTAGAGGGAACACATAAGGGGAGGCAGCGACATGCCATCAATAAATACAGCTCACTGTGTCTGCCATGATCCCTGGAGCAGAAACTTACTGTGAAAGTCCCAGCATGCAGTGTACCATGGGATCCTCCTCCAGGGCTAGTAATTTATCTTTCTCTGTGGCAACCAGGCGAAAAAGAAATGAAAATTTTTAAACAATGACAAGTGGAAAATTCAGGAAATTGGAATGTTTGACAAATGTCAGTTCAAAGACATGTAATGAACTGTGATTAAATATGTAACGTTTCAATTAGGACCTGAATGAAATGGAATTCAGGTCACACAAAAGCTACCAGCATCTTCAGTCCTGGTCCTTACCTTAACTTTTAAGTTTAATTTGTACTGTCTGTTGTGTAGGAAGGCTTCACACTGGGCTCTGACCTGGAGGTTTGCTAACTTTGTTTTGCACATTGGTGTCAGAGGAAGTGGAAGAACGATGGTTACGTGGTGCCCTTCAGGCTCTGACTCTTGGTGGGAGTAACAGGTTTCCCAAAGTTCACTCACACCAGGTCCTTCCTGATCCCTGAAACAAGTAATGTATAAATAAGGCAGAAACTGCAGGTAATGTCCTAATAAAAATTAGAGTGATTAGATGCAGGCCAGCACAATGTGGATCCTGAAAAATTCTGTAAGCTTAAACACACTTTGGTCCACTTAATTCTTGCTTTGGTGAGAGGAGTGAATAGCTCCTCATTTCATACAGCTTGGTTAAATCTGTGTTTACAACAGAGGCCACTTGAGGCTCCTCTGACTCAGAGGCTTTTGCTTTGTTCCTACAGCACTGAGGTGCATTCCATGGCTGCTCTATTTCCATTACAGACTTGATTAGCTTTTCACTTCCTGAAACAGCTGCCACCAGTTAAAATGAAATATCTGCACGTATCATGCCTTTTAAAATTTAGTCCTGTTCAGTTTGAATTCTCTTCTTTCCTATAAAGCTGTACTTTCAAAAATTACATATTGGATTGTATAAGATACAAATTTATTGTAAAAGGAAAGTGATTTAAAGATTTCAGTATAATTTAATGTAATTCCAAACAATATTATGTATCATTTTACCTATAATAACTTCTTTTTTATGATGGAAGGTTTTCTGCAATTCTGTCCTACTCTCTGGCAATTATTCATATCCTGGTTGAAAGGATTTACATACCTACTACTGTAATCCTTTATATTAATAATTTTCACATCAGCTACCCAGTAATATTTTATAGAGATATCTTTCTCATTCTAAAAAATTCCTTCCTGCTTTTTATAACTATTCAGAAACCAAAGAGCATAAAATGTGCCATTTGGAAAGGAACTTGTTGATAACTCTTACTGACTGGAGAGATTGTCGTCTGGATGTTCCCCAAAACTGACAACAACCCTCATTTCATAACACATCATTAGCCTCAGCTACAAAAGTACTGAAATCAGGATGCAGACAATTTTTTCACAGAGTCAAAGATTTCAAAAATAGACTCTGGAATACTTGTTCACAAATATTTTGCAAACAGTTGGAAGCTGTTTGGGGCACCTATGCCTACAAGGACAAAAGGCCAAGAAGAGGTCACTTGTCCTGCTTTGGTTGTCACTAATGAGGTTTTTTTTCCTCGTTGTAAATTATTTTGCACTTGTTAAAAACAGAGTTAAAGAGGACTAATAGGTGAGCTTCTAATGAGTCACTGTCTCTACGTGACCCAGAAACTGTCAGGCTCAGTGCACAATGTGTCTGCATGTTGTTTGGTGCTGCCTTTGTTTCCACTGTTGGAGAGGAGAGCAGTGAACACTGTTTAGGGATGTTCCATCCATGGTGGTTTCAAAGCAGTTTTTAGAGGAACCATTTATTTCTCCTTCCTGAAGGGATTTCAGTCTGATTGTGGAGATCACTTTGGCATTGGTTTAATAGAATTTTATTTTTTTGAGAGACTGAGTACTTGGGGTGAAGGTGAACCTTTCTTCAATATGAAATTTTGTGTCCTTTATGGGACCATGTTGGTAAGTACTGCCTAGAAATGCTTGGAGCGTAGCACAGATGAACAGTTCCTCTAAACATGGTACATCAGAGTTCTTAATTGGATGAGTCTGTGTCCTAGAATTTGTTCTTCCAACAGATTAATCAGATGGATGATAAAAGGAATTTTAACACTTCAGAGGATTGTTGTCAAAGTAATAACATCATAGTCTAACCAGTTATAATCACTTGTATTCTAAATAAAGTAACACCCTTCCTATAAATGGCAGCTCATTTTTAAGTCTCTCATACCCAATGGAAGAGAAATTCATGCCATTCTTGTATCAATTCTGTTAAGGCATAATTCAGATTGGCTTTATCCTTCAGGATAGAAAGGGATTTCAAATATACAAGTGCAAAATGGAGTCAGACTCATTTACCAAGGAAGGGGAACAGGACAATATGACACTTCCAGAGGAATCCTAACTTTCCCCATTCATATTTGTGTTCTTAGAAAGTGATTCAAGTTATGTAGTAATCAATGAAGGATTCAGAGTAAATTCCAGTTATTGATTTTCCTTGTAGCTGAGAACATCTCCTCTTTCTTTTACCGCGCTTCCAATCTCACAGGCTGAGTTTTCTTCCCTTCCAGTACCTCAGCTGCATGCAGCAAATCTGACATTTCTGATTTTATCATGCACTGTAGAGCACAAGGAGCTAAATATATGCATTTATACCTTCTTATGAGGAAGAGTATCAAGTGCAGGTTCACAGATCCCAGGATAAAAACATCCGAAGGAACCATTGACCCGTGGTGCAGTACACACCTATGGACCTCCTTGAATTTATCTGTGTTAGAAGAAGATAATATAGTCTCCAGGTCATTGTGATTTCTCTTTAAGTGCTGTAGACTCCTCTGCAATTGCTGTTCCAATCTTTCTGTACTAAAATTGTGGGTCTCAGCCTAGCTTGGTTGTCCAAATGCAGACTTTATAACATTTGTCTGCTCGATGAAAGATCTTATTATCCATGAATATGTTCAATTCCTACCCAACACTAGAGGTGAGAAAGATTAGTACTCAGCTGGAGAAGAGGAATATTTGAAATATTAGACACAATATTTATCCCAACATTGGAATGAAAGCAGTCACAAATACGAATTTTGCTAGGTGTCCACAAACTTCTTCATTCTCAATTTTTCAGCCTAGAAAGGACAATTATGCTTTTGTAATTTGCCTATTTCCCTAAATACAGGGAATTGTAATTAAGTGATTTGTACATACAATAATTTTCTGTTGAAGACATCCTCTCTTGAGTGAAGAAAGTGTAGAAGAGAGCCATTGGGATGCTGGAAAATGCAAAAAGCAAAGCAGAAGTTCAGTGGAAGGTGCTCCTGCCCTTGGCAGGGCAAGGGAATGAAATGGGCCTTAAGGTCACTTTCAACCCAAACCATTCTGTGATTCTATGATTCCCCATAGAAATTCTGTTTAAGATTTACAACAAATTCGTGATCTAATGCAAAATAAGAAGATAATGTTCAGGTGTTGATCTGGGCTCTGCTTCTCTTTGATTTTGTGGCATCTTGGTTCTCAGCAGTTTTCTTCTGTCAGTAGAGCACCTAAGAATTTCCAAAGGACAAGAGATCCAAGACCATGAAAGCAGTAAGTGGGTGCAATATTCTCCTTCTACTTTTGTGTGAATCAGTCCTTCACTAGGGTTTGAAACTGGTGAGGATGACAGAATAGGAAAAACTGACACCCATTTATTGCCATTAGGATGATAGCAAGTGAATGTGCCTGTTCTGGAGGTTGCCACCAGACATCCAAAGCTGTGCCTCAATTGCCAGGTTGTGCTTTCCAAACAGAGCAAACATGAAGTGAGCCACAAACATATTTTATGTCAGGAAAGCAAAATTGTTGGGTCTCTGTATTGCCCAGTTGCACATCAAAACTCGTATTTAATCTTGCCAATGAAAATAAAAAATTTAAAGGGGAATAAAGATTTTTAGCACCCAGGGAAAAAAAGAGAATCTCTGAAGACTAGTGCTGGAAAGTGTTTGGCTTTTATCCTGTGCCAGTTAGCAAACAGAGGATGTTATTTTAATTTACATTGAGCTTATCATTTTAAACTGCAATAACAACAGTATCAAAAGTTCATACAGTACTAGCTCTTGCTTTAAGGACTTGACTGTATCTCATAATGCTCAAAAGCACCTAACTTGGAAAACTATCGTCTTCAGGCACAGGGGTTTTCAAAGTTTCTAAAAGACCATGAAAGTATCTATTTGAATTCCCCATAAACCACGTGAAGCTTGAGATGAATCTTTCATGCTTCATGTTAGATGTTAGTCTCTGTCTCTTGTGAGCCTGTGATACACATTCTTTTTTTGTTTTCATTCCAGCAAAAACTGACCCACTGCATGCAGGATGGTTCTGTGGATCTGGGTTAAATACTACTGAAACATCATGGCTAGACCTCCTTTTGCTATTAGCTATACAAATGCTAAATGTATATTATACCTTATAAAAGGTATTATAAAGGCAGGAGGAACATTACAGAAGTTTCTTTCTGCCTCTGGAGCCACACATGAGTCTTGACCTTTACATTTTCAGGTCACTATTAGGATTCCACATGGTCATGAGCTTTCTGCAGAAAGCTCTGATATCTAATTTTTGGCATCAGCCAAATGTATTTATGGAATAAGCATAGGTTCCAGAATTTCAAAGACATATGGAAACAAAACCAGCACAAACAGGAAAAAACCCTAGGAAATGTTTATTCCAAACTTCTCACAGTTGAGAAGTATGCTGTTGAAGGGAATGTGTTTGTTTAGGAGCTGTGCATTGAAGGAAAGTTCTTTTAATTGATTTTTGGGACATTTCTCTGAGAAATACACAGGGCTGCTGCATCTCAAAGATTTCAGCTGTATTGCCGTCTAAGCAGTTTTTGGTGGGACAGATTCTCTCTGCCCAGTTCCTCTCTGAAATAGCTCATGAGCCACACTGCTGGGGGCTGTGGTGCTGTACTAATTAATTTTTTTGCAAATAGGATGAGTATCTACACTCTCTCCATGAGTTTAAGGTGATGAACAAGTAAAATACAAACAAGCAACACTTTTGCAGTGGCATTTTTATTTTCTTAATCCAAGCACCTGTGGTAAAGCTGGGTGGAACTCTCCTCACTAATTGCCTTTCATTCCAAACCAAACTTAACCTCCAGCTGGGAGTGAGCAGGGGTCAGCAAATCCTTAGGCACCTCACTAGAGTGAGGCTGATAGAGCACACACCAGTCATAGTATTGAGCAGGAAATTGGATAAACAAAGAGTACCTGGGATCAATGAAAAGGTCTTTCAAACAATCAAGTTACACAAGAGCTTTTACTGAAGTAAAACACATGGATATATTCCCAGGTGGAGCTGCTGGGAAATCTAAGATAAGAAAGAAAGGGAAGATCTCTGGAGATGCCATGGAAATACTGGATCTGCTCTGAAATGCTTAGGGATGTTTCTACCAGAAAGCAATTTTAACTACAAGTAGGAAGGGACAGGGAGAAAAACAGGGACAGCATCAGTCATAAGGTTGTTGTGGTTGTTCGATGAATATGTGAAATACTTAGCACTGGAGCACACAGATAATCTACTTTTGACATGAGAAGGAGCCTTTTGAGTCCATGAATGGCAAACCTGTTTATCTCCAATCTCATGAATATAAACCTGGAGTTTAGTGGTTGTTATCATATCTGTTCTTCTCTTGTCCCCAAGACTCCTTTGAAACCCATGCGCTGTGATGTGGGAAGGGTAGGAGGAAAACGAACGCCTGGCTGCAAAATAAAAGTCATTCTTCATAATGTGTCAAGGATCTCATGGCTTTCTTTTTGCTAGTCTTTTGAAATCCAGTCTTTCATAAATTTTTCTCAAAGGAGCTAATGAAAGAGATGCATCTTGGAATATCAGCTTGGCTACAGCAATAAATTGCAGCTTCATACACATTCACAGTGAATTTCCTACCCACCAAGCAATTAGTTATCTGGTAATGTTTCCCCTTTGTCTCACTTGTTCCCTGATATGATACCTTTGTGTTTACTCATTGACTCACAACTGAGACCTGGAAAACATTATTGAAGAGTAACTGTACAAAGCAGACCATTAAGACAATCCTGACCAGTTCTTGCACATTCATTTATAAGTGCAAAGCATTCCTTTCATTCTCCTCTGTACTTTGTTGCTTAGAAGGTCTCCAAAGATTCCCTCTTTTGAAGACTAAGGAGGTAATTTATTTGTCTCTCTTTGGCCTGATAGAAAAGAATTAGTTATGATAGTGAGGCATAGAAATTGTGTGCTGAAATAGCAATACAGGCAGGAATAAATGGAGTAGCAGCAGTATTTTCCAGGTAGGTTTTCATTCCAAGGGAAGATTGGTTGTATTTCCAGGTGATATGCGAAATATATTATACTCAGTTCTTCTCTGTTCTCCTGTTTGTGGCATCTGCTTCTCTGTAAGGTCCATGTGAAAAGCTACAAACAGGTGTGATAAAATTTACATCTGGTTTAAAATGTTACAAATGGGTTCATTATTGGTGAAACAAAGATGAGCTCCAAAACCTTTGCTTTCAACTTGTCTTTCCATTCTGGTTTGAACCTTTTTTTTTTTTTCTTTTTCTTTTTTTTTTTTTTTTTTTTTTTTTTTATGTATAGACCTTATCTCTCCATGCATCTGCATAAAAGATGGAGTAAAATGAGACCACACTGCACCAATTTGCATTTTAACCTTTTAACCTCCCTCCAGGAGAGGTTAGCTGGTTACATGGAGTATCATGCCATTGGCTCCACAGTTCTCAAAAAAACCTCATAATGGATGCAGATTAGAGTTTAGGATTATAAATATTTTATTTCAGGATAAAATATAAAGTCTGACCTATGCCTAACAAGGTATTTTTGATTTGGAAAATAAAGCTAAGAAATAAAGAAGACAGAAAAGGTTACAAAAGAGTTAAAAAGGGATATTTTTCATGAAGAGAAATAATTTCTTTGTTCTCCTTAGCATTTAATTCTCCTTCTCCCCTGGGTGTGACCTCTTCCATTCTAGTATCAACAATCCACTGCATTAATGTGATGTTTGCTCCCTTTTCTAGATGATTAATGAAAGTACTCAATCTTCAGTTCACTAATTAAAATTGACCTTGATAAGGACAGCCTAGATGGACATTAGAGAATGGAAAGCAAGTAGGAGGAAAACTTACTTGGTGAGGATTTCTGGGTAGGAGATGTTTGCATGACAAAAAATGAATATCTGAAGTAAGAGAAAGTGCTGAAGTTCCTGAAAATTTGGTGATGTGTCACAACCCACCAGAAACCAAACAGCTTAACCTGTGTCTAGCAAAGAAAATGGGGACACACATTGTGCAGTGTTCACCAGACAGGAATATCTGGGATTCCATACCTGAATCTACCAGCAGAAGTGATTGCAAGTTTTCCAGAAAATCTCAATTTACCTAAAAACGTGGTCTTATAATACACAATGCTTGTAAAAAGTAATTAAAAGGGTCTTCATTTAGATGACCATGTTCATAAAGGCAAAATAGGATTTGTGAGTAAAGTCAGACAAATGTATTGGATTTGTCATTTGACATTTTTTCATGGGAAACCTTCATTACATAAACATGAAAAGATACAATTTATAATCAGAGTAAGGGTAAACAGAGTAATGCTGAAATAAAATAAATTATTTGAAGGATGCCATGAGGAAAAAAAGGAATCATATTTACCTGGGCACACACTAGTGAGGAAGGATATGAGCCCTTTAGCCCATACATTCAAGGAGAAGAGGAAATATTCTCAAGTTGTGTCAGGAGAAGTTTAGAGATGAGAAAAAACTCCTTCCCTGAAAGATTTGTCCAGCATTGGAAGCAACTGTCCCAGTCACCATTCCTGTAGGTCTTTAAAAGATGTGTACTTGTGGCACTTGGGGACATGATTTAGTGGTGGGATTGGCAGAGCTGGCATAATGGTTGGACTAAATGTTCTTAGAGTTTTTTCCCAACTTAAAGCATTCTATGATTCTGTAATCTTATGATTGGTATTTTTAGTCTGCTATCTGTCTCCCATAATTTGCAAATATTGCCTGCTGTTCTCAAAAGTAAAAAATAGGTAATAAAGCTTAACATCTTTCATCAAGTTATTAGAAGACTTGAAGTCCAAAAGATGATACATCAGCACCACATGAGAAAGTGAACAAAGTATGTCTGGATTTAGTGATAATAATTTAAAAAAATATTAAAAATTAACCAGATGATTTTGTGGCAATGAAAGAGTACAATCAATCTCCAGTAAAACCTCTGCAGTGTGCTGACACAGGTTCTGTAGCCTCAGGTCAGCCTTGGTTTTCTCAGTTGCAGATCCATCTGGCTAGCAAGTCTCCCAGCTCGAATCATAAATCATTAAAAAGATATTCTGTTATTCCAAGCACTGATGTTCCAGTTTGTTGGTGCTCTTCTCATGTAGGGGCACAGCACAGCTAAACAGGTCATTGTTTGACTTATGCAGCACTTCTGTGAGAGGCTGGTAAAATGTTCAGAATCACTAATGCCCATTTTCTGTCCACTGGCAATGACCTCTCTGTGAGAGGCACAGAAAAGCACAGCTTGTGCTGAGATTTACCACTAGGAGAAGCTGGAATCTCTGCTGTTGCTAGGCAGATGTTATGGATGAATGTAATGTTATCTGTTAGTTAAGCAAGAAATGTTCATCATGACCTTATCTCTGCTATTTTATCTTTTCCACCCATTCCCAACAGGCATTGCAGACGTGTGCTGGAATTTCCTGGAGACATCCCGTGTCCTTGCAGCCCTCCTTTTCTGGCAACCACTTGCTATGGCCTCCATTGTAATGGTTCCTGTGCAGCAGTGACATCTCCCTCATCGAAATTCCCAGATGTATCTGTAGGAATACAAGGGCAGCAAGGGCATCAGCAGCAATGACATTGTCTGTAAGAGCACCATGAAAAGTTGTCTTGAATGAATGCACTGGACATTTGACCAGGGTTCCTTCCCAGAGAACCTGGCCACCGAGTCCTAATGTTGTGCTGAAGTTTCATCAGGACAGCTTTGGTGCTGGGGTGGAAGGTGAGGGAGATGAGCACCTAAGTTTTCATGTACATCAACCTTCACAATGTTCTTAACTAATTTGCTAGACCTTTGTTTCCAGTTGCTGGTGTTAATTGATGCAGTTGCTGCAGATGATTCAATGGGCTGTTGTTCTGCCCATGTGGGGGACATGGAAGGATGAGAAGGAAATCCCGGGGTTGTACATATGTCAGAGAGTCAGAAGGGTCTCATGTCTTAAAAATGAGTCCAACCACATAAGGACCTCTACCCTCACTGACCTGCCTAAGAAATAGGGCAAATAGAATTGTTTAGAATGGTTGAGATGTAGAAGGCAGCAGAAAAGCCTTGAACATGCATCAGTAGTGCACAGTTTCCAGGCGAATGGAGGGACTTTCAGCCATGATATATTTGGAGAAGCCAGTGAGTGACTAATGGATGAGTAACTGCACGCTGACTTAATTGCAGTGCCTGGATTTGTGCGTGTTGAGGCTTTGTGGAGACCTTAAATATGTACCTTCAGCTTTCACCCTGCTTCTGAGCCTCCCCTTTGACTGTTCAGATCCTCCCTCCATCTTTGTCCCTCTAAAGTACATGCAAATAGCGCACAGGAAATACCCTGGGCCATGGCAGGGGCAAGCTTGGCTAAATCTGTAATATGTCCCTCAATAAAATTCAGAGTAAGTGACTTCATCAATCTCCCTTCTCTTTCTGCTTTGTTCCAAACACACCTACATCAACTGCATTTTGCATCTCTGGGTCAAGCTGCATCCTTAAGTTACTGCCTGGAGATAAAGAATGAGCAATGCCACAAAGAGAGTTGGACTGCAGAAGAAATATGAAAGTAAATGGAAAAAGGTAATGGATGACTGGAAATCTGCAGTACCTGCTTCAAGTGTGTGACATCAGCACGGAAAAGCCCCAGCTCAGAGTTTTTGTCAGCTCTTGCACTTCAGAAGACCAGTTTTGTCTTGGATCATAATTTTTAACAATAAATTAAAAATTTACTGTTAGAGTCAGTGTATAAAGCTGACTCTGCCATTAAATCTAGAGTCAGGTAATCCAGCTATTCACTTAGAAGGAAACTTCCTTGATAATTAACACAAATAAAGCCTTTGAGGCTTGTAGGTGTCAGAGCCAAGGCACAAGGGAGAAAATGATAAAGGCAGGAAACTGTGGATGGCAAAACAGAAGGATCATTAAAGGAGTTGGAAACGGACCTGTCATATTTAGTTTTGTTGGCAATTTGGTTACTAAAGGAATTAAAGTTTGAGGATCTTACAGAATAAATGGCTTGTTTTACAGCGCTGTGAAGGGAACTGCAGACTCCGGCATGTCATACTCATCTCTTTTCAGAAAACTGGAGGAAAGGCTGTCCTGTTGGTGACTACAGTATGCTCACTAGGCTTCATCTCTGGAAACCAAAAATTATCTTACCAATGACTCAGATTTTTTTTATTCTTCTTCCATCACACTACTCTATCATAAAAATAACACCTGGGATGAGTTCGAGCGCCAGTGAAATTCGCTGTTGAGGGATATGATCAGTGATGTTTTCCTGGGGAAAACGATTATAGAGCAGGTTATAGAGACTGATTCCACAGTGGCAGAGGGTGGAGGGGCAGTGCAGGTTTAGTGCACCTGAAGCAGTGAGAGGAAATGGGGAGCTGCCACTCACTCAGACCTGCTGGTCTCTCCTGTCCACTTGGAAAGTGATAATAGTGTACACAGACAGGATCTGGGTGAGGTACCTGTGCTCCACTTTGGGCAGCCCAGTTTGGATGACACTAACTTGCCAGAGCAGCTCTGATCCAGAAGGACGTTTTTAAATTTCTCTTGTAGGGAAATTACATGTGAGGAACTCAAGTCAAAATTGACATTCTTGTGCTTTTAAATATTGCCTAAAGAGCTGTAAGCCCTAACTGGTAGACCAGGAGATATTTCCCCTCTTCCTGAAATTGTAAAGCATCACCCAAGTGTGCTGAAGGGTGTAAAAAAACCCAAAAACATCACCCAAGGGATATACTGCAGAAACAAACCAGGCAGAGGAGTTAATGCAGCCGGAAAGAAAACCCTTGAAGAAGGGCTCCAGCTCAGAGGTGTCTGACAAATTCCAGGCTCTGTCTCATCTGGCTTTGGAAGCAATTCCAGTTCAAGGGCAAACCTGGCACCCTGAGCTTGGGAAGGCACCCAGAAGCAAACAGGCTGGTGCCAGAGCCATCACCAAGGCATGGCAGGGAGGTATCAGGCTAAGCTGAGGCATGAGTGCAGGAGTGAGGATCAGACAAGATTTTTCATGGCTTCTCTTCTACTATTTTTCCCTTTCACTCCTTTCTTTTCAAAGAAATCCTAGGAATCATTAAAAAAAAAAATCTCTTGACCTAAAATCCCAGAGAGGAATTGATTTTTTTTCCTGCTTTGAGAGAGATTGCTGGTGCTGGCAAGTGACTCATTAAACAATAGACTTCTCTCTGAAGCATTGCTGTGCCTGTGAGAGGAGTAAAAGAGAGCTTTCCTAGAAAAAATTAATTTAATTTTTTCAGTCAATGTATTTTAAATTTCTTTTCTTTCATTTTTTTCTTGGCGTACTTCAACTGTTTCCAGGGATTGCTGCACAACAGCTGCTATGGGAGAAACTAGGTTTTTTTATAAGCCATCAGTTAATTATTTAATATTTTTGCAGTGGAAAAAACCCCTTATCTTTTAGAGAGAAAATTATGCCCTTTTATGTGAAGTTTTTTTCTATTAAGCCTCTGAAAATGGACAGAAGATGGAAAACCTGGAACCAAAAGCTTACCTATGAAACAAGGAAAATTTTGCAGTTTATTTCTGTATTAAATTGTCTCTGTTTTCTCCTCCATGATGCACATCTTGGTGTGATTTTGCTCGAGACAATTTGGTTAATTCAGAGCGACAGCATCCCAGAACTTTAATTTCAATTCATTCCTTAGAAGACTCTAGGTGACCTCTCCTTTTATAAACCTGAACTTACCTGGAGTGAAGGTCTATCAAACTGTCCTTCATCCAGAACGAGGCCTTCAAAAGGATTTATTGCTGCTCTCCATAGTGGAGGAACTGACACCTTCATTACAAGGTGCCTGCAACCATTAGGTAACCTTGTCAGAAAAGCCAATTAATAAATGCCCTGATAATGGTGACAAATGTTAATCTTCCTCTTTTTTTCTGAATGCTCTGAACGGGGAAAGATCTGAAGATCGTTTTCTAAGATTCCACTCTACCAGGGAAGCCTTTTCCAGGACAAGACAGATTTTTTTGCAATCCTGAAACTATAAGTACAAAAAAAGGGGACTGTAACATGAGCAGAATATAAGGGGAATATCTTTTGATGGACTGAAGTGTTTATTTAATTGCTGCTTGGAAAATCCCATATCTTTTTGAGTGTGTGTCCCGTTTGAAGCATGACTTATGCTCCAAGTTTCTCAGTTTAGGAAGTTCCTGGTGTGCTCCCAAAAGAGAGAAAATCTGGGTGTTAAGGTCCTCCCCAGGTACTGGGTCAGGAAATAATAAATACCATCCTCTCAAAATCTGCCTGTAAAGGCATTGGTCTGATTTAGGTGGCTTTGGTCTCACCTAAATTTTTTTGCTTAGTGTTTTCTACCAGCTTGATGTGTCTGAAACCTGGACCAGCCCATGAGAAGCATTAAACCCAAACTGACAGGTGGTGCTCGGGCACACGAATCGGGGCTGTGAGACAGCATTGTGCAAATGTTGGTGGAGAAAGTGACTGGAGGCTCAGTCCCCAAAGTCCATGACCCATGTGGGACAGAGCTGCTCTTCTAACTCGATGGAAAACCGTCACAGATGGAATTTCACTGTGGACTCCAAAATGAGTGGCAATGATGTGAAAAATTAAGAAAATCACTAAACTGCAAGATGCCATTCAGGGTTATGTTCATCATCATAAATGCATGGACTCAGCATGAAACAATAGCAGCAAATGCAAGATCTGATTGCAGTTGCATCAATGCAACCTTCTCACCTTGAAGGATGAGAAACACATAAATGTAGAGGTGGAGGCGTCCAGACTTCAGGCAGGTGAGGAGGGGAGGGGGCAGGACCTGGCAAAAGCTTTCACACACACAAGAAATGATTGTGGTATGAAGTGTGCGACTTCAGAGGGAGAAGTTCACGTATTCATACAGTGAGGAAATTGAAGACGCAATTCCTCATGGATGCTTTGACACCACAAATGAAGATTTAATTTATTGCAGCCACTCTGCGTGAGTTAAATTGATTTTACTAGAAGGTCTCCAACAGATATTTCACTGACTTTCCTCTAAGCGATGAAGGGCAGTGACATGAAAACCTTTGAAGGCAGAAGCAGGAAAGAGATTCTCATTTGAGGTGGGAGTTTGGTTCAGAGTCATCTTTGAAATGAAAAAAGACTTTTAAAAGTCTTTTAGTCAGAGAAGGTGGGGTAGAGAGAGAAAATAAATATTGATGAAGAATGAAACTCAGCATATAACACCACATTCATTAGGCTGCTCTCTCCTGAGCTTCTGTGATGTTTTATGCATTTTAAATTAACCAGTTTAGCAGAGGCCAGGTTAATTCCTACCACCTGGAAATGCACACATATCTACTGAAGGTCTCTCTGGAAGCAGGAGCTATTCGTCAAGTGTATAATTTGCTCTGTAAATTTTCATTTTAAATTGAAAAATGTCTCATAAATAATGATTTGAAGCCTCAAGAACATGAGGCCAGCAGTGATATAAAAAACATGAGGAAAATAAACGTACTCACATGCAGAGAGAAACGACCACAACGAGGTCTATGGAATGCATTAAGGCAACTTTATGGCAACCTTGTTTTACCATTTATGTCCCAGTCTGCAGAGAAAGTAATCCATTCAAAGTTTCCTGTTGTGTTCTCTTACAATTTTTATGGAAAATTTGTGTTGAAAGAAGTTTTAAGCATTTTTTCCACAGATATGCTTCCGTGCTTTTATCCCAGCTTTGACACTGACTCCTTCTGTTGCCTTAGGCAAATTCCACCCATTGATTAAAACTCTGAGCTTTTCTAGAGTTGGTTTGCTGCCTTTGTGAAGGCTGTCATATTTATGGGATAAAGTGTCTGGGTTGTACTCAGACAGTGTACAATGGAAAACTATCCATGAGACTCCTTGTACCCAGAGCTGTTTTTGTTCCTTGATAAATGAGGGCTGCAAATCACCTGCTATTCGTGTGTTAATCTCATGATCAGCGCTCCAAGCTCATAAGCACTGATGCTCTCTGGGTCACTCTGTTCCTTTGTGGGTTTCCTGGAGTTATTTGCCTCGTTGTGCCTCAGGCTTTGCCTCCTTTGGAGCCTGTACCAAACTACCTTTTTTAGTTTAGGGGGTCGAGTGCATCCCTCTGAGGTCTGCACAACTGATAGGACACATTTACAGTCTGTTTTGATATCATCCAAACCTAATTAAAAACCAGAGGATTTTCTGATCAGCTTTTCAGTAAGAAGTAATTTGGCCTCTAGATGCAAACTGTGACAATGTTAGAAGTCCTTGAATGCTTTACCACTTTTACTGCTGGCATTCCCATTGGCACATCAGTCCCCACATCGTTGTGAGACCAAACTGAAGTCAGTTCTGACAGAGCCCAGCTCGCTGCTTTCACCTTGAAATGAAAGTCAAGCTGGAAAACTGCTGAAACCAGCTGTTTGTTGCAGCTTTTTCACAGTGCCTGATTGCTTCCTGGCACGTCCATGATGCTAGAGTTGGCTCATTGGCCTGATCCTGCCTCCTCAGCAGCGGGTCTGGGGGAGACCACAACAAAATTTAACAGGAAAGAGATACCACCACTAATGTCCTGTGATATCTCAGGCTGCTGCTTGCCTTCATCTGTTTTCCAACCTCAGTGCTCTGTTTCAACCAAATGGAGCAACCCCTAAAGCTAAAGGGGACTTGCACGTGCCCAGAATTGCTGCCTGCAGCAGTGTTATCCTGGTGGCTCCTGGCACTGCTTTCAGGTTCACTGTCCTGGGTTGACTTCTCAAACTGAGACATTCATGCAGCCTTGTCACTCTCTACAACCCCCTGGCAGGAGGCTGCAGCCAGGTGGGGGTTGGCCTCATCTCCCAGACAATCAGAGACAGGACAAGAGGAAATGTCCTCAGGCTGTGCCAGGGGAGGTTCAGGTTGGACATCAGGAAAAATTTCTTCACTGAGAGGGTTATCAAGCGTTGGAATGAATTGTCCAGGGAAGCTGTGTGGCCACCGTAAAAATGACTTGTCATGACACTTAGTGCCATGGTTTTGTCTTGAAGATTCTGGAGATCTTTTCCATCCTTATGTGGTCTGTGATTCTAAGATTCTCTGAAAAGCCAGGCTGTACAAACTTGTAATGCACACTGGTCATTGCTCTGACTTACTTCCTTCTGCTGGCATTTATAAAGTCCACGTGCTTTCCATTAGAAAAGGAGGTGTTAGATATCAGAATGTGGGGATATCCTTCACTGTACAATCATTCTCACTTTCCCTATATTATACGCAGAAAGAAATTATCCCTTTGGCATGAAACTATAATATTTAGTCACCACAATGAGCACAGAGATCCAGAAATGTTAAAGGTACAACCAATTAAGGATGAGATTCCGGCTGAAAGCTTCATGTGTTGAAAAGCCATTTTAATTCAGAAATGTCTCCTGACTTTCATGAATATCTGTGTTATTTATAAGCTTTTGCTAAATGCCATTGATGAAAACTTTTCAATCTGTGCACTGTTTGCAAACTGTTCCTTTCAAATCATCGCAATTCATCATATGTGTGAGCTCACGTGATCTGGTTCTTTGCAACCTGCTTGGATGCCTGAGATACTTTCATGGGAAAATAATGAGCACTATTTCTTCCGTGCAATCTGTTTAACATTCAGAAATGTTTTCAGACTGGGAAACAGTTCTCCAATTCACAACTAAGCAGGAGAAGAGTGAGACCTGTTGAATAGAAAAGCTCTAAGTTAGAATCTAAATTAGATTCGATTATTCTGAAATACATTCATGAATATTTTACTTAGTCAAAAGTACGCAGTAAAATATTTAAAAAGGTAGGCCTGACCCAAGATAGAAATAACTTCAACGTTCAGTATGAATCATGGCAGAGACTTTATGTGGTTGGATTTCTCTCTGCATTCATAATATGCCCTTGGACAATACCAACATTTTTCATTATTGCAATACCTGGCACCACAGAGATGCATTATCTTTACAAGTGAACGTACTTGAACAACCATGGTACAACAGCAACAAAACGTGTGGGTGTCTTTATTCACTTAGGTCAGGTTTAACATAAAGTAAAGATTAACCTGACCAGATCCAAATTTTCCACAACTACTCTTCCACAGAATACCTGAACTGGAACCAGGTTCCTCAATTCCCATCACCGTGCTTTGAATTTGTTTTAAATGGTACCTTCTCAAAGTTATTAATTCCAAACAAACTGAATCTAAATTATGGGGTATTTTAATATTTGAAATTATAATTTTCTTAAGACTTATGATGATGTAATTGAGTTTTGTTAATTTTTATTATCTTTCATTCATTTAATTTCATTCATAAATTGCCCAAATGCTTTTGACATAACAATTTTGTAATGGCAATAATGTGGACCATCAAACATATGTTTGTTTGAAGAAATGGAAATTTACTCAATTATCAAAAGGACTGCATTTATGCAGTGCTTTTGCAATTTTTTTTACCAAAAGCAGTTTGTGTAAAAATTCTATAAGAAAAAAAAATGGAAGAGGCTTTCAGAAGGAAAGAATTATGTTTTGACATTTGCTTGGAAAGAAGAAAGAGATAATAGTGCCAGAAAATGGGAGTTGTGAAGTGCTGAGCTTTCAAAAATGATGTGGAGATTGCATTGAAGAGGATGATACAGAGTACAGAAGACACAGAGCTGAAGAGTGGAAGCTGGACAGAAAACGTGCTTTGGTATGGTAATCTGTTGAAATCCTCAAGAAGTGAATCAGAGCTCTATTTTAATACAATATGAATGATTTATACATATCTCACAACCTACTCTCAAAAACACAAGCAAAAAACCCCGAAACATTTTTAACCTTCTGACACGATCAACTCCACATCACCCCTCCGCTGTGAAACTTTAATGTTCTTTCAGGCTTATCCCCATCTGCAAAATGATTATGGCAAGCACCTGAACCTCTTTAGCAAGTCTTACAACAGCTCTTTTTATTTGTTCCGCTTTGTGGTTTCTGCAAGTAAAGTACACAGTCAGCACCATTTCAGGGCCCGTTTGAAGTGAGATGCTTTGCGCTTTTTTTTGGTGGCAATAGCTGTATATACTCTAGTAAACAGAAGATATAAAAGTAGAAGTGTAAGTGGAAAACCTTGATCTATGCAGGCTTCTGAGAAGCATTTAGGCATTAAGTCAGGAAGGAATAGTGTGGAAATCTTGCGTATTCTTTCGCTGTTCATTTCCTTGGTACCTAAAAATATTCCTCCGCTTCACCATTAAACCAGGCGTGATGAGGGCAAGGTAAGCCAGCATGAAAGCAGAGGTTGCTCTTCTCTTTCAGAATGAAAATATCCAAATAAATCAATGTGTACTGACATACATACCCAAGGATCTGGGTTGTGTTCAAGGAAGCTGTGAGCTGGGGGTGGTTTCTTGGAAATGGAAGAGGATTTGTGTGACTTTGGGGAAGAAGTGCTATTTTGGGAAGTGGCTCTTTCAACTGCAAAGAGCAGAGAATTTGGAGACTCCCATTGCTCCCATAAACCTCAGTACCAAACAATTAGCAAATCCTTGTTAGGAGCTTTTTCTCTGAATGTATTCTGCGTATTTGTGTCTTCTGTTTTATTCACATACAAATGAATACTACAAAGATTATTCCTTTTTTCTATCTTTTTTTTTTTTAACGAAACAAGTTAATGAGAACTATTTTTGAAATTTATTTTTTCCCCTTCTCTGTTCCCTCTAAACTTCAGTTGATAGGTTTCCAAGCCTGCTTTCTCATGTCCTGTTAAAAAAACAAAGGGATCTGAGCTGGAATATTTCTGAGGCACTTATATAAGATGCATGGGGAACAAATTCCAAAGGAGACAATCACAGATGTCCTCAGTATGGAAGACTACATTTGGCTTAAGTTCCAGAATTAATGACTGTGCAGTTAATTATTGTTAAAGTTGGATTTACTGCCAAGTTTGTTAAAAAGCACTAGTAATTAATATTGAAAATATTTTCTTCCTATATAAGCTAATGTGGTCATATCTTGGGAGTCAACTTGAATCATAATTTGATTGCTACAGCCCAGATTTTATTGGCATCTTTGGTTATTCTTTTCAAATAATTGAAATATCTTAGTGTTTTCATTTGATGAGTTAAATTTTTAGTTACTGAAAAAAAAAGTTATTCTGATGCCAAGTAGAAGTAGCTCATGTATAACAGAAACTGATAATTTAGTGGAATGACTGTTCTGGATGATGAACAGAGCTTGGAGAGAAAATCTAAGGACCACGACAGTCAAAGCTGCTCTTTGGAGTACAAATGAGGCTCCTGCACCACAGTATAATGAAAGAAATAGGACTTGAAGTTACTCAAAGAAACCCTTCCTATTAAGAGAGAGAAATTTATTACACTTGAATCAGATGCTAACAAAGAAAAAAATGTCTCCTTTTCAAACCAGTTTCTTGGAAAATTATAGAAATTATAGAACTAGAGAATCATAGAATATTCTGAGTTGGAAGGGACCCACAATGATCCTCCAAGTCCAACTCCTGGCCCTGCACAGGACAGTCCCCAAGAGTCACGCCATGTGCCTGAGAGTGTTGTCTAAAAGCTTCTTGAGCTCTGTCAGCCTTGGTGGTGTCACCACTTCCCTGGGGAGCCTGTTCAGTGCCCAAACACCTTCTGGGTAAAGAACCTTTCCCTAATGCCCAACCTAAACCTTCACTGCCAGGATTGGACTCCTTGGATTCCTATCTATGGTCACTAGAGAAGAGAGATGGTGCTGTCCCTCCTCTTCTGCTTGTGAGAGCTCTCAACTGCTACAAGGACTCAGTGTCCTCTGCTCCAGGCTGAACAGACCAAGTGACCTCAGCTGCTCCTCATGTGGCTTCCCTCAAGGCCCTTCACCATATTTTTAGCCCTCCTTTGGATGCTAAAGGAGATAAATGTGGTCTGCAGGGCTGTTAACAAATGTTTATGCTGGGATACGCAGAGAGAGCCACAGCAGGCTTTGTTAGCCACAGGAGGACTCAACTCAACCTCAGTCAATATTATAATGATGGCAGAAATGGGAGATCCCCTCCTCCTTTCTCTGTCTGCTCACATGAGGAAGACAAGACACTTGTTTAAAAGGCACCTTTGCTACATCCTGAGCAGGGGTACATGGGGTCATCAGCATTAAACTAAGACAGATTTTGTAGCTGGATTTCAGTGTTTGGGTTTTTTTATTCCATTATTGTTGTTGTTCCAAAACTGGGTGATTTTTTGACTGTCTGAAATAAGTGTAAGACTTGAGTCCCAAGTCCATTGCTCAGAGACATTGTGGTCTAATAATTACCAAGAGTCAGCCAAAACTCTTTATTGAATCTCATCTTCTGATTTAAATTGAATAACTGTGTTTCTCTTCCTGCTAAAACTTTGATGAACTTCCCCTCAACAGCTGCATGGAAGAAATAGATGATAGAAGGCTCGATTTCAAACTGATGCAATAGACTCCAAACTATCTTTCCAGAACCAAGGTCTTGCTAATTGCCCTATAGCTTCTTAATGTCTGCAAATAAAACATTTAAACAGGTTTCAAATTGCTTCTCTTGAAAGCTGGATATTAATTAAGTTTGTTCCTATGAAAGCACCTTAAGAATCTTTGCCCACTCACTTTCTTGTTTGTTTATGCACTTGCACTATAAAAATAGTTCATTAAAAGAAAAATGGAAATCATGTTCAGATGCAGAATAAAGTCTCCTCAGTTACTAAGCTTGAAATGCTGCCATAAAAAGCAATGCTTTCTGATGAGACACATTTTGTAATGTTTAATGAAAGGTAAAATGAAGACTTAAAAAAAAAGATAGATCATAAAAAATCCCATAGTTAATGCAGCACAAGGGAGAGAGATTCATGGTTCTGGTGCATGCACATTTAGGAAGGGTTTTCTGTGGCATATCTGCTTTAACTCAATGGACTTTGCAAAATCTGTTTTAGATGCAGAGTAGCAATGACTCAATTTTTTTTTCTCCCTCATGTTACCACTCAATTATTTCCCTTTTGTAATTTTTATATACATATATACACCATGAGTGTGATATGTATTTGTCACATTCAAGTAGACAGCTAGACCGAGACTTCTCTGTTCTACCATCCTCTAAATTTCTACAAATGCAGGTATTTTTTTCTTGGATTTTGGGTTTTCTTTTGATTCTTTGTTTATTTAGCCAATGACTGTGCTTTTATTTGAGATCCTCTGAATAGGGCATCTCACAGATCCCATGGCCACAATAGGTAAAAGATGCTTGAAGACATTCAAAACTTGACTTGACATGAACAATTTGGTCTAGACTAACCATCTTTGAGTAGGAGGTTGGATTAGGGACCTTCAGAGGTCCTTTGCAACCCAAATTATCCTGTGATTCTGTGATACTTTATTTTCTGCAGGCAAACTGGGACAATGTTAGTATAAAGTTGTTAACAAGATTACCTGTATGATTTAGTTAGGAAGGGAAGAACTTAGCAGCCTTTGCCCCAAATGCAAAGGAAGGCAAATCAGCTCTTCTGTTGAAAAGACATGAATGGATTGTCTCAATCCTTATAATTTAAAATTAATAAGAGAATGATGAGATTTAAATTGTTCAAGAAATATTAAAAATGAGTGGACTTCAGAGGCAACTGATTAATGATAGAAGGAGGCAATAATAAGATTATGAATAGTGAAGTAGCTCTTTTTGCTCAGAAAGTCTTTTGTTGAAACTGAATGAAGTGCAAGGGTAAGATTCTGGACCTAGGTTAGTAGACTTATTATTTGGCTGCAAAAGATACATATCCAATCTTGTTTTGGATGACTAGTGAAAAATTTATTCCTTCTCTCACATTCCAGTCACCAGAAGAGAAAAACCTGTCAACAAAAAAACATCTGCTCAATTAAATTAATTGAGATGTGTCACACACTGGAAAGGTCAGAGTTTCTATGTTGTATATATGAACTTTTCCCTCTAGTATTGCATGTAAAAAACCCAGGTACCTTTTCTAAGTCGCTATAGGCTCCATATTAAAGTTCATCTCCTAAAAACTCAGTGCATAATTAATTTAGAATTTTGCAAAAGCATTTCTACGAATTTATCTATTAAGTAAACATGGTCTAGTGGCCTCAAAGGCCAGATTCTTTCCAGAAGAGAACCTCTTCAGCCCTCAGGGAGACATTTGAGAAGTCTGGATACAAAACTATGAAGGTGAGGTAAAGATTTTTAAAGGAACTAATAGGTTTAGGAAATTAATGCAATGGAATTTGAGAACTTTAATAATTAAAAGTTATAATTTATAATTAAAATACAATCATCAGATTAAGATTATTTTTGTAGCTATTCGAAGCTAATTTTTGCAGCTGGTTACATCTGTTGTTTCCACTAGAGATGAAAAAAATAAGATCATAGCACCAGAAGTAAGTAACAACAAAAAAAAATGAGGTTCATTATAAAGGTAGAGGAGTATTGGATTAAAATACAAAAGGATTTTCTGCTCATGAAGACTAGAAAAACTGCCATAGGATGAAATTGGGAGGAAGGTTTAGAAGTTTTGAAGGTCTGTTGTAAAACCAAGTCTTCTCAGTAGAAAACAAAAGGGAGAGAAGAGGCACACCTTTAATTGGCTTCCAATGAGTGTGACCCACCAGAGCCAGGCTGTCAGCAGAAAATATACTGAGGGTGTTTTAGGTGGGACTTCTCCATATCCGGAGGGGAATTTTAGTGCCATTGTAACTGACCTGGAATACAATTTATATCTCTCACAAGAGTTATTCAAGAGGGCAATTAAATTTAGAATATGGTTACTAGAATGGAAGAATAGAGATACTGTGTTTAAAAAAAATATCTAAGAGCATCCTTTCTTCTGACTAGCAAAATGAAAGCTAGCAGGGGATGTAATTATTGCTTATAAATATCTTCAAGCAGGTAAATTCCAGGAAGAGACAGAAGCCAAAGGACAAATGGAGTATAAATTGATCATAAATATGGTTAGGCAGGGAATTAGAAGCAGCCTTGGAGGAAGGAGATTAATGCAGATCAGGTGTTCTCTTGGAGTAGTAGGTACAGATCACATAACTAATTTTAAGAGGGAGTTTGATAAATGCATGACTACTGTGATATGGGATGATTTCCTGTGATGATGGAGGGCTGGAACTGATTACCCAGGAGATCAGTTCCTAAGTGGATAGATAATTGGTGGAGAGAAGACGGAATAAACCAAGCAGCACACAGAATTGGGACCTGGACAGAGAGAAAGCCAGAGACTGGAATTCATTTACCCATTTAGGAGGCAGATATACAGTTTAAGAGAGTCTTTTATGTTCACCCTGTAGACAACACAGAGGAATCAGCACTTTCAAAGGGCAATTCATCCCACCAAAACAGCAGCGTATAAAACCAGGGTATTTATCCTGTGCAACCTGCTCTAGGTGAACCTACTTAGCAAGGCGGTTGGACTCGATGATCTCTGAGCTCTTTTTCAACCCCAGCTGTACTGTGATTCTATGATTCTGTGAGTTATCTTGAGAAGAGAATTACCTTTTTCTAATTCCTTCTTTGTTGAAAATAGCAAGAACATAAAAGGTAATCTTACAAGCCTAGATTTTCAATGGCTGTAGTTAGTTGAAATGAATCTTGCCATATCTAAAGGAAAATGTGTGAATAAATGGGGAGATATAGAGGGAGATGTGAGAAATTCTTCTGCAGAGAGGAAAATGAGGGCAGTGATTTAGCCTCATTTCTGTAGTTTTATAATAACCTTGATATTTATTCAACATATAAATTACATTTGCAAGTGATTTCCTTGGCAATAGTAGTGAATTGATAATGACAGTGTGTGCCTCAGAGAAGTCCTGTTAAAGATGTGTGTTGGAAGAGTTGAAAGGTGAACACTTCATATAAGTTTACGAAAATAATTCTTTTCTAATTTTCTGTCAATGTTTCTTAAAGTTACAAAGCTGTTGCTACCTAATTTTCAATGCATTTGGTCTGAGAAGAAATGGAATCTTAAACATATATTTTAAGAAATTAAGTTTTGAATCAACTAACTGTCCTCTACCACATTTAGTATAAACCCACACTTGTTTCTTATGTTAGTGTGGGTGCAGAGTATGTTCTGCAAAATTCTGCAATTTGTCCTCTGGTGTATCCACAGAATTATGGGTTGTGTTGGAAGGGACCTTAAGGATCATCTAGTTCCAGCTTCTCTGGGATGCTTGAAGGGGATCTGCAAGAGGCATAGAAAAGGACTTTTGCCATGGGTATACAGGGGTAGAACAAGACGTGATGGCTTTAAACTGAAAGAGAATAGGTTTAGATTGGACATTAGGAAAAAATTCTTACTGTGAGCATGGTGAGATGTAGGAAAATTTTGCTCAGAGAAGCTGAGGATGCCTCATCCCTGGAAGTGCCCAAGGTCAGGCTGGACAGAGCTTGAAGCAGCCTGATCTAATGGAAGGGGTCCCTCCCCATGGCAGGGGGATTTGAACTGCATGGCTTTTAAGATTCTTTCCAATCCAAACCATTTTGCAATGATTCTATTATTCTTATTGTGCTTAACATCTCTGGCCAGAATTATTTCTCTAAGGACATTACTGTTTCTAACCTAACCCCTGCCTGCTTGGAGAATTTCTCTGTGTTCTTTTCAGATTATCTGCACTTACTTCAACCCTCTGTAGGCTGCCTGTTTGTATTTAAGTTTGTCCAGGAGCACCTTGTTCATCCGTGCGGGAGTCCTGGGATTTTTGCCCAACTTCTTCATGTATTTCTCCCAAGGCTGGACAAGGTGATCCTTAAATGCTCATGGGTTTTCTTTGGCCCTTCTTCCCTCCAGGTCTTTATCCCACGGAACTCTACTAAGCAAATTCCTGGAGAGGCCAAAATCTGCTCCGCAGAGGTCCATGGCAGTGAGCTTGTTCTCCCTCCACGGTGCCCTAAGGATCTTGAACGCCACAATTTCATAGTCACTGCAGCCAAGGCTGCCCTTGACCTTCACATTCTCCACCAGCCCCTCCAACGCATTCCAGGGACCTCCTCCATTGCTTATATTGTCCCTGCTGTGTTGTCCCTCCTACAGACAGTGGGCTGTTTGAAGTCCCCCATGAGGACCAGGACTTGTGAATGTGAGGCTACTCCTACATCTGCTTGATCTTCCTGGTCAGGTGGCCTGTAGCAGACCCCACTATAAAGTCACCTGTCCCTCCTTTAATCCTGACCCCTAGGCTCTTGTCCGACCCCTCATCCATTCCCAGGTGAGCTCCATGCACTCCAGCAGGTCATTGGCACAGAGGGCAACACTGTCTGTTCTTCCTAAAGAGCCTGTATCCTTTCATCCTAACAGTCCACTGCCATAGAAACCATCCCATCACCTCTCTGTGATGCTGGTGATTTTTGTATTTTCTTTTTATACCCTTTTTATATATTTTTATACCCTTTCCCTTCCCTGTTACCCTCTATACACACTCCTTGTACCCTGCACAAACACTCCTTGTACTTTAGCCCTACATGTTTACAGCCCTTGTAGTCTGATATTTAGCTTAGTTTGGGGTCCTGCAAAGCAAGGAAGACCAAACATTCATATTATCTCAGAACTAGAGGCTCCAACCTGCTCTCTCTTGGAACATGTTTTTATAAAGTAGGCTGTAGTCTCATTTGGGGGGGGGTTCATTAGAATAGGGGGCAATTATTCATTTATTAAGTTTCTTATTGGGGGATTTTAAGTAGATATGCTAATTTTGTGAAGTCCATAAAAATCCAGTATGCGTTGTACAGGGGGTTGGGGCTCATTGTTCGCTCCATGGCGTGTTTTCCACCTTTGATGAGTCTGGGCACCCAAGATCCTATTAAACCGAGGTAAATTCCCTTTGCCCTGTACTGCTGCGTCTGCTTCATATTTTTACTAGCCTGTTTAAGGCATCATCTGTAGTGCCAATAAGATCACAGCCCTACACAGGTATGCTTTGTTCACGTCTCCAACCCCTCTTGCTTATTCCCTGTGCCAACTCACTATCTGGAGTGGCTGGAATTCCTTCCTGCTGCTCTTCAGGGCCCTTCTGTTGACCTCTCCAGTCTCTGGGCATCTCCTGCTGGCACTGGCATCCGACTTGTGGGATGGATTGAGGTCCCGTTCCCCTGCCCTATTAGAGGCAATCACTACAATACAGAAAGTGCACTTAGAACAGCGATTTGCAATTTCCTCCAAACCACACAGACATCAAAGCTTGTGAGACACATGAATGAACAGTTTCAAATGCATGCCAAATTGGGCAAAAAGACAAGGGGCAAGATCAATAGCAAATACCAAAGAAAAGGAAAATGTTCCTTTCTTATGTAAAGAAACAGTGATTCTTAGCAAAGATCATTAAAGGTTGTATTGTTCCTGCCATGCCATGTGGATGAAAGAATTCTATTTAATTTCTGCAGGGAGTTGTTTGTCTGGGAGCATTCTTTTCCTTGCTTTGACCAAAAGCCAGTTCAAAGTTACTTTGAAAATACCTGTCACACAGCACAAACATGCATGTCCTTTGTCTTTTCATTTCTTCTAGAGGTCACACGCTTCATCTGCATCTTCCTACCTCCCACGCTGGTATTATGTACACCATTAAAATGGAAGAACTACTGATACCTCCAGGCTGATATCAGATGTTATGCTCTCCCAAGGCAGATGTTCATAGCAGTGGCTGTCTCTTGCATCAGGTGGCAGAAGCCAACAAATAAAACTTCTATCATTGCCTTCTACAATTGTCCTCACCTTGTCACAAACTCTGTGTAATCCCAGCTGAAGCGATACAATCCCTGATGGTAGAGTGAGTTCTGCTCACCAAGAAGGTTAAAAATCACAAACTTCATGTTGACTATCACAAGTGACGTCCCAGCTATATCACTGTTCCTTACAGTGAAGAAAATTTTGGGATTTTGTCATTGTAGAGATAAAGGAATTGAATAGATGTGTATGAGGTACCGTTGCTGCATCCCCTCATGCCACTATTTCCATTTCCCATCCAAGCAATAATTGATGGATGGAATCAATATAAAACTCCTTCTTATGCCCCATGTTTCAAGCACTCGAGCTACAGCAGGTAGCACACAGGGCTATCTCAGCCAGAGTTACTTATCCTTAAAAGCAGTGGATGTCCAGCTGGCTTCCCAGCAATCGGCCATTACAAGGGAATATTCACTGCACTGAATTTACTGAGCCTGGGCAAAGTTGGCTTGGTTGGGTTAGTTTGTTGGCACATTTGCATTCTGCAGCAGACAGAGGTTTGCTTTAATTACTTAGAAGTGTTGCATGCACACAAATCATTACCAACCATTTGCTTGTAATGCAGACAACACTAGGGGAAGAGCTTCTGCCAAGCCAGTATGATTGGGCCAGTATTTTACTGTGATTGATACCTTGCAACTGAAAAATCAGAGGGTTTTATTACTTCTTTGATTGTTTTTGGCCTCCCAACTGCCCCTAGCATTCTGGCTTATATACTTGACCTGAACATCTGCAACAGAATGAGAAAATGAGAGAACTCCCTTCACACAAGTCACCCTTCCCTCCAGCACTGGAGCTGCCTTGTATTTTATATGTTTAGAGCAAAGGAAGACAGATTAGGTGGAGTTACTATGAAAAAAATACAGCCGGTGTTTAAAGTGCTTTTTCTGGTCCTAAGACTTTGTCCAGTGTTCATTAATACCTAGAGTCATAGAATGTCTTAGGTTGGAAAGACCTTTAGGAACATCAAGTCCAGCTGCTAACCCAGCATTGCCAAACCCACCACCAAACTATGTCCATAAATGCCACATTTACATGCCTTCTAAATAGCTCTAGGGATGGTCATTCAGCCACCTCCCTCGCAGTCTCCTGCAATGTTTCACAACATTTCAGGGATGAAATTTTTCCCAGTATTCAATCTATAGCTCCTCTGCCATAACTTGATCTCAACTCCTCTTGCTCTATCCCTTGTTACTTGGAAGAAGAGGCCAACACCACCTCACCACCTCAGTGGCTACAACCTCATTTCAGGGAGCTGTAGAGAGCAATAATGTGCCCCCTGAGCATCCTTTTCTCCAGGCTAAACACTCCCAGCTCTCTCAGCCTCTCTCTAGACCCTTCCCCATCTCTGTTGCCCTTCTTTGGACATGCTCCAGCCACTCAAAGTCTTTCTTGTACTGAGGGACCCAGAAGTGTACTCAGGATTAAAGATGTGGCCTCACCATTTCCAAGTCCAGGGGGCTGATGGTTGGTCCTGCTGGTCCCAGTGCAGCTGGTACAAACCAGGATTCCATTGCCCTTCTTGGCCACATGGGAACCCTGCAGGCTGGAGATACCTTTGGTTGAACACCGAACACACCAGTAACAGCTGGTGCATAGAGAGAGTCAGTGGTCAGACATCTCATCTGCAGTCTTATCAGTTGTACAAATACAAAGTAAATGGTTGTGCCTACTCAGAGCCATGTAGGTGGTTCTGACTTCTTTCTCGATGGATGAGACATAAAAGTTGGCTGACACAAACAAGAGGACTAGATGGAAGGGAAAAGGAAAAGCTTTTGGCTGTCAAAAGCTACAATAATACACCCCAGCTGTGTACTCATTTTCAGTCCGATGGTAGCAGAAACCAACACCAGCTCCAGTTCACTGCATGGAAAATCTCTGATGTGATAGCCATGAATTTCACAGCCTCATACAGTTTTTTCTCACAGCCTGCCTCTTTGTAGGATTTGTGCCACTTTGGGGAGTGTTTGAGGCCAGGCTCCGTGCAGAGGCTGGGGAGATGGAAACATTTGGGCTGCGCCACCTCATTGTTTTCAGGGAGATGGAAGTGGTCAGACTTTGCACTGCATAATGGATTGCTGCAAATCCTTGGAACTGTGGTAGCTGGCTGTGAGCATCCTCTTGATCCATTGCATTTTTTCTTTTGTGGAATTCAGGTTTGGTTAAATCACTGCGGGGTAAGAGCATGAACAGACTGTTGCTGCAGGCAGGAATTGTGTTGCACCAGATCTGACTGGCAGAGGAGCTGCTCTGTTCTGGAGCAGCAGCAGGATGATCCACAGCACCCAAAGTGACTCAGGGGGTTGTGTTTGGGCAACTGAATTTTAATCTCAATGTAACTGAGTCACGGGAAAATTCCTTGGCTTGCTTGGAGCACCCCACAGCACATAAGACATCAGGGTTGGAAGAAGACTTTTGATTGCCTGGTGGTGGTTAGAGAGCAGCCAGAACATGGTGAAGCACGTGAATCTGGAAATGTCCTGTATGTTATGATGTTAAATGTGATGTACAATATGTTTCAAAATGTAAAACCTCAGACGGAGCCCTGATGTGTCTGACTATTTCAGATCTTAAATTTTTAGAAGACTCATCTTTGCCCTCTCACCATATTTTAGCACTTAAGCTTTCTTTTCTTCCTTGTCCCAGCAACTTTCAATGATGTGATAGGCATGAAAACTCCCAATTAATTTTAGGTAAGTCCTTCCAATAATTCCAATAAAAATGTAAATCACAGTTAGCAATTTCTTTACATGGTTATATGTGAAAAAGGAGCAGAATGGCACTGCTGTTTTAATAGCCTAGAATGAAAATAAGGATGTACTATGCTGATCAGAGGTTTAAAATAAATGTACCTGCTCTGAAATCTAGGCAGCAGTTCACTGTACAAGTATGATATTTAATCACAGCAGGGTGGTCAGGCTTCTGGGGATGTGATAGCTGTGTTAAGACTAAAAATAGAGATGAGTTCGTACCAAAGTACCAACCTGCTTTTTCAATAATGTGTACTCAAATGTTAAGCACCTTAACCTAGTGCCTTAGAGACATGGGGCTTGAATATTTATTATATGCAAAGTGGTAACAACATTTCATGTGGTGAATGCCTCTGATAGAGCATTAGCTGGTGGTAGAGCTCTTGTTCACCTGGGGGAACAAACGCTTTAGATCAGTCTGAGCTGGGTTTTGCACTCATGCGATCTCCCTGTCCTTGGGTGGCCTCCAGCTGTGTGCAGAGCTTGAGGGGAGTTTGAGCACTGAGCCGCGGTCAGGAGAATGGATGGGAAGCTTGGAAGAGGGAGGGCTGAGGCTGTCTGAGATCATTCCCCAACTTGCTTTTCATCAAGCAGGGACAGGATAGCTGCGATGTGCTCCTGCACAGGGACAGCCATGCCTTTAGGCTCTCTGATGTGCCTCGTGCAGCCACGAGCTCTGTGTGCAGCTTTTGGCAGGACCACAGGCTGCAGGAAGTGTGAAGAAGATATCCTTAAGGGCTGGAGCTGCTGCAATAATCTTCTTCCTCCAGGGAAGATGGAAGTCCCTTTGCCCCCTCTTTCAGTCTTTAAACCTTCATGTGCTCCTCTCCCCACCATGGCAGCAGAAGGTTTGGGCTGCCTGACTGTAATTAGCACTTCGCTGCCAATACAAAGTGAGGAGCAGCACTTTGTTGATGGCTCATGAAATTATGTGGGATAGAGCAGAGCCATGTAGGTGGTTCTGACTGGAGCTGCCAGGACCAACTAGCAAAATGACTCTTTCTGCAGGAAATGAGGAAAGGGGGGGTTATTCCATGTTAAAAAGGCAAATTACAAAACCTAAATTGCTCTTTTTTGGAGCTTTCATCTGGTATGTTCTGGTGAAAACAGAATTATACGTGTTCTGTCTGGCAAGAAATAATTTCATTTTACCACTCTACTTTTTATGAGAGCTGGAGATAGGACCTGATTTGGGAATATTTTGAGGAAACTTCCAGGCCTTGGACATATAATATGAGTCCTCATGTTTATGCAATGCAAAGCCCAAGGAGTGTGCTTTAACAGCAGTTTCTTACATCTTTCCAGAGGCACTACTGGAGCTTCAGAAGGATTATTAAGACTAACTGTTTTTAAGACCTGACTTCAACACATTTACTGGGGAAAGAAAGTGCTGAATTCACTTCTGCTGTGATCTTCCCCTTTTGTGTTTGCTTTGGCAGACCTTGCAGTGAATGAGCACATCACCATGTTGGTACATGGTGACATTTCTCTCATAAGTTTCTTTTAACTCAATATTGGCACTTAGAAGGGGCACTTTAGCATTTCCAAAGAGCCACAAACATGTTTAACTTGGGCCTGAATGTCAGTTTCTGTGCCTGGTCTTTAAATGGACCTGGGTCTGTTTGTTGATTACTACCTAAACTTTTTAATTTCTGTGCTATGTCTTGTTGAGGAAAGGGAGGTTTTGTCTTTAATTGCTTTTCAAAGTGAAGGTTCATGATCTCCAGTTACATCTTTTTTGTGCCTGTTTCTTTGTCCCATCTCTTGGTTAGGACCACCCTACGGTACCTGCAGGTTGATTGTGTTTTGGTGTTGGGCTTGCTCCATTCTGTCCAAAATTTCCTATAGATCCTAATAAATCCCTACCCTTTCCCCCACAGCTTCTTTCAGCTTGGAATTGGCACTTTGCTTCCAGTCATGTGTGTGACTGACACTGGGAATGGTTCAGAGGATGTTCCTGTGGAGTCCTGCTCTTTAATTCTTGCCAACTACTTAGAGTTTGCTTCCAAAACCACATTTTTCTCACCTCCCATAATTTGTGAGCCTTCACAGATTAAAATAGAATAGAACAGACTATTTCACTTGCAACTAAGGGACCTGCAAAGATCATCTAGTCCAAGTACAAATATTATCGCTTACCCAGCGATCCTGCTAATGTAGTGAAATCTGCAAGAATGCACACAGGAAAATAAAGCTTCCTATTGGATTTCCACCTTTATTCTGGTTCTCTATGTGGTTTTCCTGTGATGGTTTTTCAGTTTATTTTTTCCCCCACCTCACCCCTCTTAATTCTGTGGATTGAGGCAGAAAGGAAGGGAGTATTTTTCAGAGAGTATTTTTCATAAGGAGGGAGTATTTTTCAGAGGGTATTTTTCATGAAAGTATCAATACTTTCAGAGAATTTTTTCATGAAGACAGTATTTTTCATGAGGCAGAGAGGAAAGGAGTATTTTTCAGAGAGTGTTTTTCATGAGGGATAAGCAGTCCTGAAATCTCATCCCTTGGGAAATGGTACACCAACAGCATGTGATGTCCCAAAAACATCTTTGGAGAGACATGATTGTCATAGCTGACTCTGAACTCCTTTTCTGAGATGTTTCATCATCTCTGTTGACCTGCACTGACTTGATTATTACCTAACTTAGATGGTTGAAAACATTCTGCTCTTATTAAGCATTACAGTGGATGCCCAAAGTAATCATTTTATACATGGCCCTTTCTTCCACAGCAAAAAGTAGGTTTTTTTAGAATTCCTGTGTCTAATGGATGTTATTAGGATACCATGAGGTGCTTTGCCGCCTGTCTTAGAGGAGCTGTAGAATAGCTGAGATTGATGTGTGTTGACAAAAGAGATCATACCCTGAATTATTATTCATATTACAGTGAGGTGTAGAGTGCTCAACTCCATTGTGTTAAATCATGCATGAAGTTAAAACAAGAGAAGATTTCTGCTTTTTGCAGTCTTGGAATAAAACAAGCAAAGGATACAACAAAGACAGGAGGAATGTTACCTGGTGATCATGAGATAATCGTGGTCACTGTGATCACTGGACTGTTGAAAGAACGTCCTCATTTTTCATGTCAGAAACTATTTGCAGAAATTATGCAGCAGAATCTTTAACATAACGAATTAAAATTGAGTTCTTCTGTACTCACAGGGAACAATTCACAAAAGGGACGTATCTAAATTTGTTGAATAAATTATTCACTTGGAAGTAATTGGCAGCCTGACTTTTTCTGATGTCCTTCACAGCACGGAGGTATGAACTCATAGCTCAAAGACAATCAGGAATAAATTTAAACTTAGCTGAAGAACAGGATTCTCCACTTAAATTGAGTGTTTCAGTGTATCTTCCAGCCTGACCTCACTCACAGCAATGTGATGGCACTGCAACTTCATTACTTCTCAGAATAACGAGTTTCATGAGCAGATGAACAATAAAGACTAATTTCTTCTGGATTAGTAAGGGAAAGTGGATATTCCTTAGTTTTTGGATAGAGTGAGGCCAGATTGCAGTGACTGGTAGGGTCTCATTCAAAGGCTTTCTAGACAGGTGATCGAGGCACAGATTTGTGCTTGCATTCACTTACACAGCACAATGGTTTTAGCCTTGCTTTCTTGAGAAATCAGACAGAAAATGTCAAAATCTCCCTGCTATTTCTTCCAGTCCTCACAATTTTATTCCTCTCCTGTGTACTGTACCTGTTAGTAATTTGAGTGAGTGAATTTTCTACCTTCTTACAATAAGAAGTACAGATTTCATGTCTTGGACTCACATTTGTCCTGTGTTTTTGCAACATGCTTCTTCTTGAATTAAGTGTCTGAAGAGCAGCAATAAAAAAGAAAAAAAATAAGAGGAACATGATCTAATCTCAAGTTCTAAATAGATTTCAAAGGAAAGGGTGAATGAAGGATGAATAAAGGGGGAGAAATGGTGAAGAAAGCAATCTGGATTTGAGGTTAGGATTGAGTCAAGTTACCCAGTAGTTTTCTTATGGGAAAACTGGGCATCAACAGTGTAATGTATTTCATAAAGTTTAAAAATGTAAATTAGCACTATAACTGGAGAAATTGAGATGGCTGTAGTATTTAAAGAGCTTGCAGAGAACTAAATGGTTGCAAAGACAACGGATTATCAGAACCAGTTGGTGTTATTAACAGAGTTCCTCGAAGACACATTCTGAGACTAATCATGCTTGGTACTTTCTCAGATGGGAGAGAAGATAAGCAAGGCATGATTCAGCCACTGTTTTTGTGACAGGTCCCACTTGTGTTGCTGCTTCTGATCAGCACAAGGCCAGTGGTGAAGGACTTCAGCTTTTTTCAGGGAGGAAGAAATGGGCACAAGGGCTGCGTGTCACAGGTTATTCTATATCAGTGTCAAACATGCATTGCAAAGCTCCTGCTTGCTTTGGCCACCACTCAGCACAGGTATTCAGTAACTGTAGGGGCATATGTACAAACAGAACTAGGAAGTGGTAGTTATTCCTGCAAAAGAACTCCACTTAGAAGTTTAGAGAACATTTCACCATGTCTGTCACTCTGAATTAATTATCTATAGCCCTTCTTTTTCAGTTCTGTCCCAATTGAGGGAGTCATACAGCCCAGAGGAGAGACGTGCATAGAAGAAGAATAAGCCTCTCATTTATGTGAGAATAATACAAGAAAGTTATTTAATGTGAATTTAAATCGTGTATGAAAATGGCTTGTTGCCACCGGTGCTTGCATTCAAAATGGTTTGTGACAACGCTGGATTTTACCTCTCACTGATGTCTATGCTCTAATCTGATAGTTTCTTTTACCTTGCTGTTAAAGATCAGGAGGTCTGGATTTTGGACTCAAATATTCCCTATTACAGAAAAATCTATTTAATGCTGTTGTGTTTTCTCTGTTCATGTGAACCATTGTATAACCGCTTCCTCAGTCCACATTAAGTGTGGATATGTTGTGTAAGTTGCACTAACGCAGGAGCCCTGGCATAAGCTGTCACTTCCACTAGACATTCTCTGCCTTCCCCTTGTGTAATGTTCGTGTAGTGCTTGAAGTTTAGAACCGAATAGCTGAAATAAAAGGTCTATTATAGCATTTCGGGAATCATCGCTGCTTTCTGCATCTTCAGTTCCTCCCTCTGGGCTCCTTTCCTTTTGTGCTGTTTTCCCTTTGTTGTTTGAAAGCGCTGGTGTTTACGTACGCGGTTGAGTCTTCTCAAGTGTGCTTGGGGAAGGAACTTCCACCAGCTCCCCTGAGGTCTGTAAGAGGAGTCCTTCTCTCCAAGCAGTGACTTTCAGAAAGTTATTGGACGTTTATCTAAGGTCACCTTGTTCATCCTTGCCCACAAGAGTTTTAATGCTGTAAAATCTACCTCTGAAATATGACAATCCAAGGCTGTCTTTCCTTTTTGCAGATTACCTTTTCTATAAATATTGCTTCTCTCATCCCAGACCTCCCCCCATTAACAGCTATTAATGTCTTAATAACGCTGGCATTCACTAGGGAAATGCACTTCACCTTCTATCACATTGTCACATTCAGATCAGAATGGATCTTTTCTTTTTAACTTCAGAGAAAAGTTTTTTTTTCCAGGAGATGCTTGCTATTCAGAGATTGTATTTCACATTGCAATTGAAAGGGATTTAATGATCCATTTATAATAATTAGAGCTGTCGTGTTTCTGTTCTTAATACATTTTGTGAATGACTAACTGCAGCACCTCCCATCTGGCCCCAGTAATGCTTGATAGGGGTCTTGGCTCTGCCAGGTCTGGAAAGTTTCATAAAAAGAGTAATTTCAAATAATGAAAGCTAAAAGGGTGATGTGTAAGTTTTCATATGTTGCACCTATTCAAATCATTTGTCATGCTAGGGAATTTCTGGAATAGAACTATCAGAATGAAAAGTGTTATGCTATCTTCCACAGTTCAGTGTTTTATTTACTCTATGACCTTATTTTTCAATAACATTTTAGGCCTACCAGACCTAACACAACTAGAAATTGTAGCCTAGGGCTGCATTTGCCAGTTAAATAGCATGACTGTGTTATACCAGGGGAGTCTATAATGGTATAATAGCTTCATAGCCAGACTAAAATGTAATTAATCATCTATTAAGAACTGGAAAATAACTGTAATTGGTCACCCTGTATAGCAGGAGCTGGTTAGGCAGATAATTAATGAGTTTAATGTTAAGTAATTTCTCTCACCACTTTACCTAAACATCTTACTGCAGTCATTTACTCATGCATTTATTCATCTTTTCATTCATTCATTTATGCTCTCAGTATCAGCTAAGCATCAGTCTCTTGATCTTGAAATTTTTGCTTTCTTTTATTTCTGGAAATTTTCAACATGTTACATGGGCTCGTACTTAGGTACTTTGATGAATGGAATATGAAAGTGCTAATGGAAGAATAACTCTTTACCTGATTAATTGCACTCTAAAATTCAAAGGAAAGAATAATTAGATGAGGATGCCAGTGGAAAATATGAATGTCAAATGGCTTTATCAGCACCTAAGGCATGTCAAACCCTGCTGGTTGCCTTCTTTATAAAATAAACAGTCTATTTCCTTCTGGATTTCAGTAGTGATTGCATTGATACAGTGTCAAACTTCTCTAATGATGCAAGAAACATGCATTGTAAAATGTGCGAGGAATTGAATAAACTGGGCATGAATGTGGGTTGTGTGAAAAGGGGAAATAACTTGTTTCAAAAGGGAGAATCCAAAAATTCAAAATCCAGAACAGATTGGATGATGTGTATTGTACTGCAGGAGGTTTGTGGATCTGGAGACCGAAGAGATCATTCCAAGGTGTGTCTTACTGAGGAGGGAGGGAAAGAGGTGACATCTTTGGTCACAAAGGGGGAGGAAAACTTCGGCAATAGCATCTTGAGCACAACTGTGGAGCTGAGGCTTTAGCAGACAAAGACACAGAAAACTTTTCTGAGATGAGGGACACGTGCACTTGGACATCTGCTAGTGGTGTGGGCTCTGAAGAAAGGTGAGCCCCTGAGGGATCTCCAGAGCAGATGCAAAGGTTTTCAAGAATTCAGCACAGAGGTAATGAAAAGTGCAACACTGAGATGTTTTCATGTTGCAGCAAGTGCTCAACATGCATATTAACATGGGGTGTCACTGGATCCTTCAGATACTGCTGGGACAAAAAGAATAGCAACAATGCAAACAATGGGAGGCACCAGCAGATTTTATTAGAATAAGGGGCAGAATTTATTAGAATTACATTGTCTTATACTCTGCCAGGCTTAAGCAGACGAGCATAAATTGAATTTCATGCTAACTTGCTTTGGGCAATGAGCACCCAAGTTTTTAATTAACTTTTAGTGAATTAAGGTAAATCAATTAATTTTTTTCTCAACAAAAATGTTTTGATAGCATTATTAATCTGCTCCACGGTCTGCATATATGACAGGCAATGTTGATGGTGTCATTAATGACACTGATGAAATAACTGCATATTGGCCGTGAAGGTTGGCAAAACCACTAATAGCTAAATAGCTTGGTGTAGAAAAAATCGGTAAAACCCCCAGAATTCAAGGATTAAAAAACAACTAGGTGGGGACGGGAGGAAAACAACTGAACTGGAAAGAAGAATGAAACTTTTTACTTTGAGGGTGGTTGAGTACAGGAAGAGTTTTCCCAAAGAGGTCGTTGAGATTGAGGTATTCAGCCCCCAAGTGGACATGTCCTGGAGTGAACTGATTTACCTGTCCCCACCCTGGGCAGATTCATTGGACTAGATGATCACCAGAGGTTTCTTCCACCTTCCAAAATCAACTAATCTGTGTGATTTTGTGTGAAATTATGGTTGCGTAGAAACTTTTACTTCTGATGTTTGCTCATTTTTCAGTGCTTTATTTTGTGGCACTCTGGAGGTTTTACTATCATGGGTATGTGTAGGGATGGGGAGTGTGGACATGAGCACATATATACAAAAAAATTTAAATAATGCATGCTAGCTTTCATATATAACATCTGACATATAAGTTGCACATCAGGTTTGACTGCCAGCCCTGTGAAGGTTAATTCTTTTCCCTTAGGACAGACAGTGGGGAAAGCTCTGACTTAGGAGGAAGAAAAACAAGAACTTTTTTCCAGGATCTGATTTCTGTCCTACAGCACAGCCATGCAAAATCCTCTGAGTTTATCCTGTCTATTGATAACATGAGAAAATCAACATGTGTGCATGGACTAAGATATCCATACCAGCAGGAAATTCCAAAAGACCTGGTATTAACTCGATCCTGTGCTCTGTGGATGAGAGGAGCAAGGACTCATTCTAAAATCAGAGCCATGTCAGGATATGCTTGAGGAGCGGTTTTGTTTTTGACAGATGTCATGAGGTAAGGGCTGAGGCAAGAAGGTAAATACAGCCCCATATATTTGTGTGTTGGGTGTTTGGGTTGCTCTGGACTGTCCCTGTGTCCTCACCCAGATCCACAGGGAATTGAGCAAACAGCAGGATCAGAAAGGGAAATAATTAGTCAAATAACTTTCCAAAAGTAGACAGCTGAGAGGATGTCTCGTAAGCTCCATCACCTTTTCTAGAGAACCTGCTCAAATCTAGAGTGGATCAGTGTTGACCAAATTGTCTTCATCTGGGGAGGAAAGGAATGCATGACTAGGTCCTGTTTTAGTGGAGACTCTGTGTCTCCATGCAGGGATTGCTGCTCTCATCTATCATTCCTACCAATTTTTATCTGACCACAGGGAAAGATTGGGGTGCAGAGCATGGACTCTGGGGCTGCAGTCCAGTCTATGCATTTTGTTCTTTGGCATATAGGAAAAAAAAAAAAAAAAAAAAAAAAAAAAAAGGTGAGAAATGAATTTCTTGGAAGCAGTCAAATGGCATAATAAGGGGAAAAAAAAGACATGAAGGTTTATACCTTCTGATATTTTTTCTGTATTTTTCTGGTGAACTTTGAAAAAATGGCTGAATATTTTTCATCTTTAGAGACACAAAAAGTATTAAAAGGGTTGATAAGCAGGTCCATCAGTAAAATAATAATAATAAAAAATCTTAAACAAAGCTAAAAAACATGAACAAAATGAACAAAATGAACAAAACGAACAAAAATCTTGAGAATTTCAAGACAGACTTTTAGCATTAGTTTTTTTTTAAATTGCAGCCAAGGGGAACAAATATTTTTCAAGGATGGAAAAGAAATAGAACTTTTAGCTCACATAGATGAGAATGCTGCATGAATAAGGGGCACAGAACTGCCGGAACATGGGATCTGAATGCCAAAGTCACAAAAGAGATAAGGAATAAACGGCAGCATCTGCAGACAGGCTCAGTGCCACGGAAAGAGAGACAATCCTGAATTTGAATGGGGAACCAGACTGCAGAAAGAGCCTCATCTGGTCTTCTGCAAACATTCAACTCCCAAAAACCAACAGAGCTGTGAGTTTCCATTTGGTTTTATTGTCATTCCCAGTGAATAGGGGGAGAGAAAATGGCAGGAGAGGGAAAGAGGATGGTACAGAAAGCTTTTAGAAAGTACTTGGACAGTCCTGAGGGCTTCAGAGTCAGATGAGAAAAGAGTCTGAAAAGAAATAGAGAAAAGTATATCTTGTCAATTTGCAGTAGCTTTCACAGAATCATAGAAGAGAGAAATGCAGAGAGGAAGGATGTGCAGCTTGTTCTGGTGAGGATGTGGAGCCCACGCTGGCTGCCTGGGAAAGCAGTGCTACCTGTTCACTGTATTACAGCATTTTAGGCAGGAACAAAAATAGAAGGAATAATATTTTCCAACTTCAAAGAAGGCTGGATGTCCAAAGAGAGATCTAAGGAGCATTGTGACCTATTATGTTGAACTAGTCATCATTAACGACCAGACTGATTTAAAGCTGTTAGCAAGGATGTGCCCAGGAGCTAGGACAGTGTGAAATGTGAGTCAAAAATACAGTTTTCACAAAGAAAAAAGGAGAATAAAACCTGATGGGACACGAATCAAGGGCTGTGGAAGAGAAGCCATGGAGTTAGGATAGGGAGAGAGGACCCTGAAGCAGGAGAGGTGTCTGAAAAGCCCTTGAAAGGGAGAATAGTAAAAATAGAGTAGACGGGGTGATTATATCAAAGGAAGTTTACAATCATATTTGCAGAAATGGAAAAAAAAATAATCTTAATTCTGTCCTTGTACAGCAATCTTCCAAAATACAATAAATGGAAAATACAATAGCATTAGAAGCAAAGAAAATGAGAAAGTGTAAAGCATGGAGTGAATATTCATTAAAGAAAAAAAAAATCTTGTGCCATTAGGGATTTGTCTAGAGTTGGGCTGTTGTCCTCCTGCTGTAGTTGTTACGGTTCTTGGACTGAAGTCCAAAACAAAAGCATAAAAGTGAGATCCAGCCAAACTACAGCTGGCAGATTATTGCAGATTCCTGGCAAACTGCTGTGAATGTGCCTTGCTTGCATTTTCTTTACAACCTTCACCAGCAGCTACTTCAGCCTCTCCAGTAATGAAGATGTGACTCTCTCATTTACACATATTGAAGCTGTTCCATTTTAACAAAAATAATTAATTATTCATTGGAACAGGAATTAGGAAAAAGTGTCCAGCATCCCAGGTGAATGTCCAAAGTACTGTATTATGGAGAAATTCCCATTTTCTCTTGCTCATTAGGTCTTAATTCGGCTATGCAAAGCAGAGCAGTGTCAACAGAAGTAAATGAAATGGCTCCGTCCCAAACAACCACACAAAGCACTGAGGAGGGCATCTCCAGGGAAGATGAAAAGCCTACGTTCATTTGAAGAAGAGCTTTAGCACTTAAGAAGATGTAGCCACATGAGTACAGAGTTTTATTGAGCCAAGTTTCTTCCTTTACACCTGGGGCACAAATTGGTTAAACAACAAATTTACTCATCCATAGAAAATAAAAATGTCTGTGTGAAGGGCTGCCTTCTGTTGCAAAACTTGTCTTTCATTCTTAAAGAAGAATTTCTAAGAAAAAGAGAGAGAAAGCATAATTCATGGAGACTTTCCAGCCACCTGCAGAAATATCAGCAACTTCTGTCTGCTGACTCTTTTTCACAAATGAAGAACAGGGGTTTAAAAAAGAAACAAAATAGCAGCATACAAGTTAGTCAGAGTCATATTGCTTTAAATATCAGTGTTTCATGTGCCAATTGAACCTCCCAGTGCCTTGCTACACTGCTTAGAGACCTGTGAATACTTTTGTAAAAGATGAGCTAAAGGGCAGAACGAATCAGGTAATTTTCACATTTAGGCTAGAGAAGATTAAATAAGGTCATGTAAAACAACACGCAGCCATTGATTAGCATTTTATGGAGAATCAGATGTAAAATCACTGTAGCTGTGGAAGCCAACCCTTTGGGAGATGAGTCACTGAGAGATTGGTACAGAGTGCATCCATCAGATGGCACAGATGAGAAAAAGGCCCTGGGGGTGCTGGTTGAGAGTGGCCAAACATGAGCTTGGATGAGCCCAGATGGGCAAGGAGACCAGGGGCCTCCTGGCCTTCTGTGTCAGCAGCAGTGTGGCCAGCAGGACCAGGGCGGTGACTGTCCCTCACTGCTGGGCGCTGGGGACACCACACCTCAAATTGTGTCCTGTTCTGGGCCCCTCACTGCAAGAAAAACACTGAGGAGTGTGTCCAGAGAAGGGAACAGAGCTGGGGAAGGGGCTGGAGAGACAGTCCTATAAGGAACAGCTGGAGGTGTTTAGTGCGGAGAAAAGGAGGCTCAGGGGAGACCTGATCGCTCTCTAGAATTCCCTGCAGAGAGTTTGTAGCAAGGAGGGAGTTGATCTCTTTTCCCAGGCAACCAGTGACAGGCAGGACGAGAGGAAATGGCCGCAAGCTGTGCCTGGGGAGGTTCGGGTTTGATAGCAGGAGGATTTGTTTTCTCTGTAAAGGTTTGTTGAGCATTGGAACAGGGAGGTTGTGGAGTTGCCATCCCTGGAAGCATTCAAGAAATGTCTGGATGTGACATTTAATGTTATTGACATGGTGGTGTTTAGTGAAAGGTTGGACTTGATGTTCTTGGAGGTCTTTTCCAATTTTAGTGATTCTATGCTTGGTGGATGGTCAAGGTGGATGACACCATTTGTATGCACCACCAATACTTCGAGGTCTGTCAGATTCCTGTGCCTTTCTTTCCCTTTCTTATCCTGGGTGAAACTGAGAGATGCTGGGTATTTGTTGTCAGGTCAGCTTTGATTTTGCAGCCTTTGAGGAACATGAGGCAAAGAAACCTGCACATTTCCTATAAAAGCCATCCACCAAGTTCATACTGGAATTTGTATTGCTCTTGCCTGGTGATCAGGGTAGAAAAATAGTATTTTTCAGAAGGTTACCTTTATTTTTTAGATGCATTTGCTGCTGAACATACCTCCTACACTATTGTTTTCTGTTTCTCATAACAGCCTTACAAAGCTTTCATCAGCCTTCCATTGCTGTGTTCATTTTAGGGCTGACCCATGTGGTGTAGATGCTTTTTTCAAACAATGCCAGGGACAAGAATGAGATTCGATGATGAAGGCAGTCAAGCAAAGCTTTAGCAATGGCTTGCTGTTTCTGGGTTGTGGTACAGAAGAATTGATAGCCTACCCATGTTTTAGGATAAAAGGAATCCTTTTCTCAAAGAACAAAAACCAACCAAACACAGTGATTTTATGCATTTTATATTTATTGTTGACTTTGAATACATGATACCCAACAAAATAATCACCCTGAGCCCACTAAATGATAATTCTGGAGGTTACAAAATCAGGTGGCACCTTGGGGAAAGAATGAAACAGCTTTATCCTGCAAAAATGAAGATACCTGGGAGTGCACCACCACTTCAGTGTGGGAAGTTGCTTTGCAAGAGAAAGTTCACAGTATCAGAGTATTGCTGGCTGCGTGATAAACTTTGGAAATACTTTTAAACATTGTCCAGAGCTGACTGCTGCATGCAAAGTTATCTAATGCACGCAAAGAAGTGCTGTCAAAGAGATGGCGTGTGTCCCTCTGTGGTGTGAGCAGCATCCTACACCAGTGTGTAGGATAAAGGAACTTTTCCATTCTGCACCATGATCTGGTGGGTGAAAAGGCACTTAGACTGCCTGAAGTGAAAGGCTTTTAGATTTCTTTTTTCCTTCATCTACTGAAACATTTGCTAGCTTAGTCTGTTTATGGTCACACTTTCTATGAATTTTTCATTATAAACAGCTAAAGGTTTAGTAAATAATTAATTGCTTCTATAAGCATGTTACAGACACAAGCACCTGGATAAGAAGCATTTTTAATTATAAAAAACTGTGGTGTGGGCAACATATTGGGCTGCTGGGCTTTCTCAAAGCTAATTTCAGAATGCTTATTAAAAGATAAGTTATAAATTAACCCCTTATGGGGAATCTTCAAGGAATATTTGAGCACAAAATGAGCTTTATGAGGGTTTGGGGCAATTTCTCTAGGTTTCTTCTTTGTCTGACCATGAAAATAGCTGTGAAGGGTCTGATTTTTAGCCAATTTCAGACCAAAGTTGACTGTATGAACTCTGAGCTGCCATGGGACTGAGAGTGCTGTGAAATTTTGCATTGTAGCCCTTTGGAGTTGTGCATCCTATGGAGGTTCTGGGGGTGACAGAGTTGAAGTCTTGGTCTGGAGAGAGAGGAACAGCTCTGGTCTTCCCATGGCACTGCACCCCTCAGAAAATGAGAAACTGAAACAATCCTTTTCCCTGTCTGTGCTCCCTCACTGCAACCAGCTCCACTGAGTCACACTTCCCTGGGAAACCTGGGAATTGTCCTAAATAAACAAAAATCTCATGACAGCAAAGCAAGTGCAAAGAATTAGATCACAAGAGGAAAAAGAAAGTCTTCTTAAAAGAGGAACCCAAACCAACCCCAGCTAAAGGTTTGTCCCAAGAATCCTTCTGACGCAAAGTCTTTGACATAGACGTAGACAAATGCTCAGTTCACTCCTCAATCCCATTCAAAGTGGGATATGGTGAACTCAGTCCAAAATGTAAATTTGCTGCCAAAATTTTTAAAAAGTGTCTAAAAAGTAAGATATTTTCATGACATAGATACATAGCACATCAATTATGCAAACTAAGGGTTTCAAAAAATAATTTTAAAGTCTGCCTGCACTATTGTGAACCTATTCCATAACAACCATTTGTTTCTATATTAAAACCAAACCATGAAATTGTTTAAAACCATTCAGAAACAAAACTGTCCTTCCTGTCTCACTTACCCAAATGCATCAAACTGAAAAGTACAAAGAATACTAAACAAAACCCAGCTAGAGATCTGGCCCAAAACCCCTTCTGCCATAACAAAAGTCTTTCGTAGACAAAGACTTAATTTAGCACCAATGGTAAATTCACCCCCTCGCTCACATTCAGAGAGGGAATTCAGCACAGGCATGTCCATGGAAAAAGGACATTAACTTTTTCCAGTGATTCTTCAACTCTCTGAGGGTAGGGAGGCACAGACTGCTCAGAGAAGCTGTGGATATCCCATCCCTGGAAATGTTCAAGGCCAGGTTGGATGGGGCTTGGAGCAATCCGGTCTGGTGGAAGTTGGGGTTGCAATGAGAAGGTCTTTAAGGTCCCTTCTAACCCAAACCATTCTATGATTCTGTCTCCACTGTAACCCAGGGTTTCTCTCATGTGGAATTCCTAAGGTTCTATGGTTCCATGGAAGGGGCAGGGATTATAACCTCTTTCTGGGGTCCTTGATTGTGAGATCAAAGCTATAGGCTGTGGAACGCCCAAGGTGTTCTTGCATGTTTTGAGTGCCTGCAGTGGCTCCAGACTCATCTTCTTGTGGACTGCATATTTCTTTTATAATCAATCTCCTTCATACGTTGATAAATGGGGGCTGTTTGAGAATCTAAAGGGGAAAAAAAAGTATAAAAAAAGAGAAAAGGCTCCTCACATGTTTGAAAAATTGCTTCACAGTCCAACAGCCTCCTCTCCCTCCTCCATCCTCCTTCCGTGCCTCTCCATACATCGCTGGCTGCGTTATTCCCGTTCAGCTCCCGCTCCCGTGCTGGGGCAGTCACCTTGAGCAAAGTCAAGTGGCTGCAGAAGTCACGCAAGCAGGTCACTGCCCGGGCTCTCTGCTCTCGGGGGACAGGTCCTGCTCAGAGCCTTGGCTGGGGCTGCTGTGTTGGAGCTTCCCTCAGCATCTCTCCTGCCTGAGCTGCAAACACAGGGCCAGATTGATGGAGACGTCAGAAGTGCGTTTTCCCAGAGGTCAACTAAATCCTGGTAATGATGCAATGCCGCAGTGCACTCCTCCTAATCCAATCAAAGAGCGGTGGTTTAGGCTCTATCAAACGAAGTTCAAGGTAAGCATGTGAAACGTGGCTGCTCCCCAGCTGCTGGCAGCTTTCCCAAGTGCTGAGAATCAGATCAGAGGAAGAAAAAAGCCTCCCATCTCCAAAAAGAAATTTTCACACAGATGCATGTTTGGAAAAAAGAAAATACTTGAGTTCAGCTTTCTCTGCCAGGCTTTTTTGTTTTCCTTTTTCTGATTTTAAAGCCTATTTGCTGTAGGCCCTGCTTATTTCTAATATTGTTGATTAATTTAGTGCCTCATTTTAATCACATCTGGAGTGGGAACTCCTGATTTGTTCTCAGGCGTGAGCAGACTCAACACATTGGGGAAAATCAACATCTTTCTAAAACACCTCAAATTGAGTGTCCAGAAAGTTGGCATGCCAGAAAACATCGTTCATTTCTGGAACTCTTTTGTCTTTGCCTTTGAATGTGGAGCTAATAACACTGAGGTTATGGGTTCAATCCCTGTCCAGGCCATTCACTTAGCAGTCAAATTCAATGATCATTGTGGGGCCCTTCCAACTCAGAATCATCTGTGATTCTGTGATCTTTGCTCAGTAAAGGCACTGATGTTCAAAATATTGGATCAGGGAATAGCAGTCTTTTTGTAATTGATCTGGTATTGGGTAAGTACTGTAATATTTCTTCTGTATGAATTTAATCCATGGAACAGTAAATGCACCAGCAAAAATTCACACAGCTATTGACCTGATTTATTCCTTATTAAATATTAATTTCAGTTTCTTAATCCTGTCCTATTGATGTTGCCCAGCTGTGTGAGAGATATATACATATTTATCTTTTACACGAAGCCATGCAGAGAGCACACAGCATTGATGGACACATCTGTTCTTTCCCATGTAGAACACCTGAATATAAGCAAATTAAAGGTACTCTATAGACCTATCTGCTACGTAGTTTAACCCCACCCAAAAGAGATTTTTCTGGCTTTGGAGAGTTGGTGTCCCTCTCTTTTCTTTGCATGTTCTGGTCCCCAGTGAAACACCTTGTAGTGAATTCACTTATATGTCTGTGGCTGAATTTTCAGGAGAATTAGGCTTGCAACGAGCAGGGTGTTGTGCACCTCTCTCAGATGGTTCCAGGATACGGACAATTCTTAATTACCTGTGAGGGGATTACCCAAGACATGGATTAACTCTGCTGTGGCTGCAAACCACTGAGGGCAGACCTGCCCGAGCTGGCTCAGATCTGCAGCCAGCAGGGCTGTGCTGGCTCAGTGCTGTGGATGTTTGCGGCTCTGAGCTCCCCTGGGATGTCCAGCTGCTTCAGGAAGGTTAAGCTTTAGCCTTGTTTGGTTCCTTGCTTGTGTGTCACCTTGCAGAATAAGGATACTGCTGCAAATCACAGTCACAGCAATGAGTTAATAGTGCTGAAATCCAGCTAAACCTAGCTTATTAATATAAAACCTGCTTTGAAAGAAAATGAAGTTCTGAGCTAATTATTTAAGATGTGATCCCTTCTGTTTTGAAACCCCTGACTTCAGGTTTTTTTCATGCACCTAATATTCTCATCTCCCAGTTCACAAGCACTTTCCAAATTTCTGCAGTGTTGTTGCACTGGTGTGATGTGTAAGAAGTGAATCAGCTCCTCTCTGATTTATTTGACATTCCTAGCTCCGCCTGAGCAAGTGTTTCTTTGGAATCTGGTTGCTCTGAGTAAACGATGTTCTTGCCAGTGTTTACTGAAGGGATTTGTTGACTGGGAAATGCAGCTATTTCTTTCACATTGATTACAACTCTTGCCAGCCACTGTTTTGAACTGTGTTTTGTTTTCTGAAGAGTTCATTACCCCGGCTGAGCTTTTTGCTTCACTCAAGTGCAGCTTCAAATCTGCTATGTGCATCTCAGTGATTTCATAGAATATCCTGATTTGGAAAGGTCCAACAAGGTTAGTTGTTTGGTTTGGTTTTTTTTGTAAAGTTGGTATTCAATAATTTTCATTTTATTCAGAACTATAGAAGAGTTGACCATGACAGCTCTGGTCATCCCAGGGCTAAACTGGAATGGTCACAGTGCAGTGGATAATATTCCAACCACCACTCTCCATCCAGATAGGATCCCTTTTGAGCACCCCTGGGCACTTTCATGAGTGTTCCCAATGTGACAATCATAGAACCATAGATCAGCAAGGTTGGAAAAGATGTCCAGGATCACCAAGTCCAACCAAGCAGAGTAGATCTTCCATCTTCTGATCTGTTGTGCTCCCTCAGCTGCAGGAATCCTGGGGAACCAGGGATCAATCTTGTGGTCCATCTGGACAACCGTGGTGGTGGTAAAGCACCAACACTCAGGGCATGAAGCTGTTAAAGCAAGTGTTAGTTCAGTAAGGGCAATGCAGAGCACTTGTGGTAGGAAGGGGCCCCAGGTTAGTCCTCAAACCAAACTCCCTCTCTCTTCCTTGCATGGTTAACAAAACACAGCCTGAGAACTGTTCTGTTAGGAGAGGAGCAACATTAGATGCTAGAATTGTTTTATCTTTTCCTGAAGTTTGACTCTATCAAGGAGTGAACCAACATGTCCCAAAGTCTGTGAAATCTGAGGGAAGTTGATTCCGGCAAAGCTTGTTTGTTTGGAACTGTCTTTGCAAGGAATGTTTTCTTCGGTGGCCTTTAGTTTTCTAAGTATACTCCAGAGTGAAAGATGGGCTTTTCAGGGAAGGAATGTATTTTAAACTAAATTTTACCCTGATATATTCCATTCTTTACCTGGGATAGACACAAGAGCAGGAATGGCAAGTCAGAAGCCCCCTCTCATTTTTTAGGAAACAGACACGACGGTGACACAGCCTCTGGTTTGTTCTTGGGAGGAAGTAGCTGGGACAGCTCTAAAGTATTGCAAGAGCCATCCATACACATGAATTTAATCAGCCCATTCTGCTGATCAGATGAAACCCACAGGAAATGGGGTTTAAATAGATAATTTGGGGAGGAGACGGGATGTGAAATGAGGGAATCTGACAGGAGCAGCAGTTGAGATGGTGACAAACGTCATAAAAACTATGTTCAGTAGGCATTGAGAAATAGGGAATTCTTTACTTACAGAGTAAAGATGATATTTTCGGAAAATATTCCTTGAATGTTGATATTTGTTTTGTGTTATTTTCTGACAATTTTGTGTATGAAAACTTCCTTACCTGCTCCCATTTTTGCCAATTCTTTGAGCCACAGGGTAGGAAAAAGGTGACAATACTTGGATTCAAGGAATAAAGTGGGGTGCAGAAATGATGAAATAATGAGTGGGGTGCAGAACTTACCCATTTCTCAGGGCCACATACAATGCAGTAAAAGATTAGAGGAGTATCCAAAGCCTGCAGTGTGCTGAGTGAGGAGGGGTCTATCCTCCCTGTGCTCAGCTCGCAGCTGTCCAAAGCAAGCCAGAAGAAGATGCTCAAAAAGAGATTTTAGAATCTTGACTATCCACTGCTTGATTGAGACCTACAGAGAAGCTCCTCTGTTCCCTCTGAATCCAGCCTTCAGCAATCCCTGGCAAGTGTTACATTTCCATCCTGGCTTTTCATTGTGTTCAGCCCGGTGATGTCTTTCTGGTTTCTCCATTTTGATTTACAGGGCTTCCTCCCAAGTGCAGAAATAGAGTTTTTGGACATGAGGGAGAAAGAAGGGAAAGGACCTTTTTTCACCCAGGGACCAAAGGCTGGAAGGATGTTTATTCCTACACAGGTCAGGATTAAGCAAGTCTTTATCTCATCAGTGATTTATGTCTTTCTAACTTGTTCTTTAAAAGCTCTGTAGGAGGAACTCTCCAAATTTTCTGAGGGATTTCTGCTGTGCTTCATTAGCACAATCTATCAGCCTAATGTGAACTATTTATTCTGCAAATTTTTCTTCCTCCATAGGCCTCTTCCATAACCTTATATGGGCTGAGAGACCATTGATGTATCTCTCCCCATATCATGATTTCCTAAACAAAAGAAAGCCAGTTTTGCCACACGCTATTTTTAAACTTGCTATCCTTGCTGTTTTCCTCTGGATTCTCTCCAATCTTTCTACATCTTAGTGGGATGCCCAATCCTAGACACAACACTCCAGCTGAGGTCTCACCACCAAGATAAAGGAGAATAATCCTAATTACCTCCTGTGTCTTCCATATGTCATTTCGGTTAGGAATGAGATGTGTCTTTTCTGCTACAGCAGCACATTGTTGAGTCCAATTTAGTGTTCAGCTTTCAGCCTGACTTCTTTTCTGCAGCACTGCTGCTTTGCCAGTTATTTCTTATTTTACATTGGAATTCTCCTTCCTAAGCAGAACACTTATTTATTGATTTTGTTTTTATCAGAGCAACTCCTCAATATGCCAAGACCATTTTTGTTTGTCATCCTGCCCTCTGGGGTCCCTGCAACACCTCTCAGCTTGGCTTTATCAGCAAATTTTATGTGTCATTTCTATAATATAATCCAAAGTATTAAAGATAATATTGAACGAGCCACCTGCATGAAAGACTCCCAGAGGAACCCTTGTAATGCTCTCTGAGTTTGATAGCAAGCTGCAGTTTACAGCTGAAATGCTGGATTTACCTGCAAACAAGACATGTCTGTAATCTAAACTTCACCCTTGTGCCCAGGGTTCATTAAAGAGAAAGGTTTAATGACTGAGCACAACTCATTAACTTCACCAGGGCAATGGACACAGATACGGATGGACAGACAAGGGAGGTTGAGGCTTTTTGTGCTTCTCCTGATCTGTCATTGAAAAGAAAGAAGTCATATGTCCTCATCCAAGGCAAAAGATGATAAATGACCCCTCTTTACCAGAAGGGTGAGACATCTTCAGCTTCCTCACATTTATCAGTGGGAAAAGGCCAGGTTTTGTGATGCAGCTAATGCATGGCAGCTTTGTGTCCTGCTGTCTGTCCTCAAAGCAGCTAAGATAGACTGACTAAACAAATTTTGAATATCTGACCTTCTCAGGGCGGAAAAAATACACACCTGGAGTGTGAATAAATATGTTTGCAATGATGAAAAAACATTTTAGAAATATCCTCTGTCCCATCTTCCTCTCAACTATTGTTACATGAGACTGTAAGAAAGCCTCAGTGAAGTCAGCTGAGAACATATCTAGCACTGCCTTCTCATCCAACACTTGTGCTGCTTTGTCAAGGAGGAAATTTTCTTGATCTGACATGACATATTCTTTGTAAATCCCTGCTGGCTGTTTCCTATCACCTGGATTTTACCAAGGTGCCTCTAGATTGTTCAGTGACTCCTTCCAGAGCAGCCTAAAGATACAGGTGAGGCTGACTGGCCTCAAGGTTTTGGGTTCCTCTTTGTTTTTGTTCTTTACTTTCTCTTCTTTAGTACTCTGGCCTTTCTTGTGTCTTCCTCAAATCCTCAGAGGTAATTGAAAGTGGTTCACAGATTATTTTGGTGAACTCCTTCAAAATCCTTTGAATTACATGACACCTTATGAATTTGAATAATTCTATCTTATCTACATAGTCTTTAACCTACTAATTTTCTGTTTGAGCTTTGTCCTCTTATCATCTTGTTAAAATTAATTGCCTTAAGTAGCTGTTCATAATTTTTTTAACATAGTCTGCAGCAAAGTATTGAATTCTTTAGTCTTCTTTGGATCATGTACTATTTATTCTCCTTCCCTGTAATGTAATGGACCAGTAATTTCCTATGGTTTTTCCTACTTTCAATGTATTTTTAAGGCCTTTTCATGTTACTCTTTATGTTCCTTTCAACCTGCAACCCATTTAATCCCAAACCCTCACTGAGGTTTTATCCCTCGTCCTTAATGATACACTTTTTTTCCCTTTTTGTGTCATTATTTCTTTTTCTTAGTTTATTTTCGGGCCCTTAAAGTACTCCTGATGCAGTTGTAATGGTTTCTCACTGTGCTCTCTGTCCTTCCCCTGCACCAAGGTAGGCTGCTATTGTGCCTTTAATACACTCTCTCACTGTAACTGCCAGCTCTTCTGCCCTCCTTTATCCCTTAAATTACCTTCCCCAGAGACCCTACAGATGAGTTCCCTGGGCTTGCTGAAATTTGCTATTTTAAATTATTTCTTTTTTGGAAGTCCATTATCCTTACTCTTTTTTCTCCGACTCTTTCCTTTTTTCTTAGAACAGTGATTCACAGCCCTTTCACCTTTCACCTGCTCTTTTTAGATTCTTTTCCACCTCCTCTCCCCTAGGCAGAACCAAATCCAAAATACTTTGTCTCTTTATAATTTCCTCTACCGTTCGATATGTCCCTGACTCATTTCAAGGATGTTAGAGGTAGTTTGAACCCACCATACTCTCCGGCAAATATTTGGGCACTTGATACTCCTTATTGACACTACAAGCTCTCCTTCAGATATTCACAGTCCACAGAAGATCCATCTCCTTCTGTTATTCCCCTTCATCCTCATGTGGAGACAGTGACAAACCTGAATCACTTCTGAGCTTCACGGGATTTTGGCATAAAAAACAACTCCCTCTTTCCTTCCTGTCGTTCCAGAACGAACTGTCTCCCTTGCAGACTTATTCCAGTTTTCCTGCTTATCTCACTGAAGGAGGACTGAAATGGGACTTTCTTGAGGTAACACCTCATGGGCAGATGTATTTGAGGTTCCAGGGCTGGAGTTAAGATGCCAAAGTTACTCCATCAGAGGTGATCCTTTCCTCTCAATAACCTGTATCTGTCCATGGTCATGGAAGATACCTAATGAAAGAAGACCAAAATAAAGCAGGAATATGCTGATATTGCCCCATTTTTGTGGTATTTTCCTCCACCTTCAGGTGGACTCCAGCTTGGGGTTTTCCCATGCTGTCGGTTGTATCTCTGCTTTGAGTTTAACAGGCCCTGATAGTCCTTTCTTCCACGCAGTGCCTAATTGCTTTTTGAACCTATTTATAACTTCCAGAGCATCTTATCATGATGAATTCCATGATTTAATTATGCACTGTGTGAGAAAGCACTTCTTTGTGTAAATCTTCTGGCTGATCATTTCATCTGGTGCTCACTGGTTCTTGTGTAATGACTCCATGCTGAGTAAAATTCTGTTACAGCCTCTCCATGTCTCTTCCTTTTCAAGACTAAAGACTCTGTCATGGCTCAGAGCTATTCTCTACCTCTGACCACCTCTCTTGACCTTTTCTTTACGGATTCAAAATCTTCTGTACCTTTGTTAGATGAGGTAACCAGAAACACACATGCTGCACTGCCAATATAAGCAGCAAAGATGTTTGTTTTGGGTGTTTTTTGTAGACCCACCACGCTATTTTTTTTTTAAATTTATTGGCACAGAATTTTATTTTCCAGTTTCTCTCCCAACATCAGAAGATCGTTCTGCAATGTTTTGCAATTTTTATGACAGCATGTAATATCACATCTGCAGTAAAGTTTGTTGTCCTATTGCTCAAGATTTTTCATCTCTAGTCAGCCATTGTCTCTATTGATTATGCAGTTTTGTCTCTATTGATTATGTGGTTTTCCTGGAGCCTCACATCTATGGACTTTATTATTTTTAATTTTTTTTTAATATCAAGCCGTCTGAAAAAATTGATTGGGAACAGAGGCTACTTGTGGGCACTGTAGACCTGCGATCAAAATTCTTGAAGTGTTTTCCTGGAAGTCTTTGAATAATCCCAATGAAGTAGAAGAGTTTGGTTTTATGTGTGGCCACTCAAAATCAGCTCAAGGCTGGTACTTTCAGCAATCTGCAGCCTCATATAGCTCTGACTTCTATAAACTGCATTTAGTTATGAGAAGGTGTTTTTTCTTTAAAAGTTCATATAGTAAGTGTTAAGGACACTGACAACAAGGAAATTATTCTCTTTGCTTTGAGGAACTGTGGCATTTTTTGCAGCTGTGATTGCAAGCAAGTGTTTAGCAAGTGGGAGGCACTACAGAGCAAGGCCCTTTATCCATCACATTACCCTAATAATTAAACTGTCAGCCAGGGAAGTCAGGCTTTAATAGGAAAAAAATATGCAATCAAACAGTGGCAAAAAAATTGTGACTATTCCTCCAGTTAAGCCTATAATTTTTTTTAATCATTATGTTTGCGTAAAGCATTGCTCAGAACACATATTTTTAATTTTTTTAATACTTTTTATATGTTTTAAAATAACAAGAAGTTATTTAACCACTCTCCATTGTTTCTGTGACTCTGGGAAACAACTGTTGTCAGAATCACTGGTAAATTCTTTATTGTGGTTTATTTCCAAAATTAACTCCAAGGGTGTTTCCTAGAATATCCAGGAACCTTTTCCTTCAGGATGTAAATCCACCTGATGGTCTGCTTCTCCTGAGGTCTCCCTGTGGGATCATTGTCCTGGGGGTTAAATTAGAGGGGGAAGTCACCCAGCTGCTCTGGTCCCTTTGTGGTGAGACATAGACATTTGTCCTCTGTATTTTTTTCAAAATATTGGATTTTCCAGGGTGTTTTTCCTGATTTCGGCTTTGCAGCTGCTGGTTCAGATAGCAACATACTTGTCTGTGGTGAAATGGGTGGCCTGCGAAGAGCCGCAGAGTCTCAGTGCAAGATTATGGAAAATGTAACAGAAGTGAGATGTTTGCCCCTGGACGGTGGCTCTGCCCTAACTCAAAGGCATCATCCATCCAAAAGATCGTTTTCTTCTTCCTCTCTCATGTTTGCTTTCTGGATCTGTGCTGATAGATGTTGCCTGACTGTGAGGATGGACTTTGAGATAAGAATAGTTTTCCTTTGGGAAAGAGACAACCCCCCCACCATTGACCTTTGTCTCTGCTTGGTAGGGACACTGGGCACCATCCTGCCTGGCCAAAAGCTCTTTAATCCAGAAGTCACAGTGGTGAATCTGATTCAGATGAAACCACCAGCCACAGAAGGCTGAAAGCTATTTGTGAATTCACCCCTAAAGAAAATGAACAAAAGTCAAAATTATCATCTCTCCTTGAAATAGTCATGAAGAAGATAATAACATCTGCTTCTATATTTTGACCCATATTTTTCTGTGCTCAGACTAATAGAGGAATACAGCACACACCACACTGTGAATAGCTGGAAAAGGCTGATTTCTTTATGTTAGTACTTTCTTTAATGACTCCCTGTGGTAAACGACATTGTGGCTGTCATCGCCTTTGTCCTCTTCCAACCAGGCCCAGACAGAGAGAAGTGCAAGGCTTTAGTATCCCATTACCAATTTCCTGAGCAACAGAATGCCAAGTTCCAATTTGTGTTCTAATTTTAACTACAGTATAGATTTTTAAATAAGTTTCAAGCTTCCTATTAACATGATCTGTCTGCTCCTTTGCTGCTCTCTCATCCCATTCTGATCGACCCATGAATGGGCTCCCTGTATTATTCATTGTACACTAAATTAAGCTTTTAGTGTTAAAGGCTTTCAAGTGTAGCGTTCTTTCTGTGGAACTCATTACCTGTGTCAATACACAAAGCAGAAGGACTTGATAGATTTAAAACATCTAGTATCTTCCCTTTTTTACAGCTGTTATTATGACTCAGGGGCATCTGTTATTCTGGTAATATTCCTGATTGTCCTGATATTAATTTCATTACACAGCAAGTGTGTGCCATAGAGTTCCAAAGTATCTTTGTATCACATGAATTTTAATTAGACTTTAGCTTTTCTTGAAAAGGGTTAGGCAAATGAAAGTTAGGACGGTTGGTCATGGCTTTGTGCACCTTCAGAAACTTGGAAACTTGTTTTCATCACCTGTGGAAAAGCAGGAAGAGTAGCATTGAAAAAACACAAATAATAAACCACAAAAAAGGGAAAAATGAAATGAAGGTTTCAATGGTGCAGTGCTGAGCTCTGTTATATTCTTTGAATTTAGATTTTGTGGGAAAACATTTGAATAAGTGTATAATAGATTCTTAGCTGCATTTCCTTGCACAGCTCACCAAAGCACCCCACAGAAGGTGTCACTCACAGATGTGTGACCCCTACATCACTCTGGCAGGAAGAATCAGAATTATCCTGACCCCATGGTTATTAACCACTCAGGCAGGACTTCCTAAAGATGACTGGACAGGTTACTTCTCTCAAAGCTGTTGTTCCAAGCCTGTGAAGGGCTCTGTTTCTAATAACTAACATTTTCTTTTCAGCTCCTTCAGTGTCAAAAACACATGTCCATGCTCCCAAGCTGCAATGTCCTGTCCCTTTACAATGCTACCACTTATGGGACATGCATTAAACTGAATCACTGAATCCAAAATTTTAAAACCTTGATCATTTTACACAGGTAGGCTAATTACAGTGATTTGGCCTCAACATAGTCCCCTGTTCCCATTGCCCAAAGAATCAATTTCCAGCAAATTCTCACAAACCATTTCAGCAGCTCAGCAGAAGCTGTGGAGTCGAAAACTGTCATGGGGGAAAAAAGGACAGCGGGACTCAAAAGGGGACCAGGAAGATGCGAACTTCCCTTCTCTGGGAGAGAAACATTAATGGAACAACACCCCAGACACAGCCCTGTGAGTGAGATTTTCTTCACAGGCACAGCATGCAAGGGTTATGGACATTTGGGGGTTTGCTTAGTTTTCAAAGAAAGCTGAGATACAAAAGAGCAGCTTGCAGAGCAAATGAACACAACCAGTTATCTCAGAACTTCAGTCTGCTGTGATCCAAAACTAAACCCTCCTGGGTTTTCTGCCAAGCTGTTTCACTTCTGCTAGTGCAGGAATAAACTCCTACTGTACAAATAATGGGCAGCCAATGTCTTGTTTAATTGACCTTGCTGTAAATGCCAAGGAACCAAGCAGAAATTGAGCTGCTGTGTGTCAGAGGGGGCCAGTGCATGGGAAGGGCAGAGCTGGTATTTAGATTCAAAGTATGAATGAGCAGGAAAAGGAAACCATTTTCCTCATCTCGGCTATTAATTTGAATTTCTTTTTTGTGAAAGAATGAAGGACCATGGGAAAAAAACGTCCACTAAGGGTGTCTATGCCTTGTGGTTAAAGAACAGAAATCTTCAGGTTTATGCCTCAGGGTCACTGCTTCTGTGTTTCACCAGTGGTTGTGATCAGACACTTTTGTTGTGGATTTGGGTTTTTTCTAAAAGGCACATACAAGTTCATTCTTCACAAAGATGGAATTGGTAATAGAGACAGACATGTCAGGGTTTGCCTCCTCCCAGAAAATTCAAGTGCCTTCTATTTTTTCCGTGTTACTAACTCCCCATTGAAATGACATTGAAATGGTTAAAGCAAAAATCAACACCCTTATTTTTTTTTTAACAAATAAAACTTGCAGAAAGAAAACATTAAAGGCTTAATAACTGCATTGTTTGGGAGTTGGTAGTCAGATTCCAGGAGCTTAAACAGATGACCTAAGAGAGGAGGTGGGTGTAATGCATTCTGTAGTACTGGGTAATGTATTCTGAGCCTCTTGGCTCCAGGCGAGAGAACGTGAAAAAAACAAAACCCAAAAAAACCAAACCACAACCAAAACCCAAAACAAAGCCCAGAAATAATGCTGGTTAGGGGAAGAAGTGATTTCAGCACTGTTACTATTGGTCAGCCCCTCCCTGCTTGTCCCCATCCTCACTCCTACACCAAGGTGAAAACAAAAAATCCATAAGCCAGGAGTAGTGTCAGCGTGGAACATCTTCCAGGCTGCCTTTGTCTGCTTGCTAATAATGAAAGTCTATTTATAGCTCAGTGCAGAGCAGGGAAAGTGTGCTGTGGGTGACAACGTGATATGGATTTCACAGTCCATCAGTTTGGATTTCAAGTTCGCAGTCCTCTCTCGGACTAATTGAGAAGTCAGACACTGTTTTGGGATGTTACAGGCAATGCAAAATAAGGCACTTGGTGCTTGTTTCGCGAGCATTTGGGGTCAGGTTGGCTGGGGCGACGTCAGAGCACTCTCAGATCAGTCAGGCTTTTCACAGTGGCCTGAGAAAACCCAGCTCACAGAGAGAGGTTTTGCATGCTGAGCTTCAATGTGCTCGTGGGCTTAATATCTGTCACAGCCCATCACTGCACGTTAATAACCAGGAGAAGTCCCAGATTAGAGTGCAGCCTGGCCCTGGGACCAGGCACTGCAGACACAGTGGGAGAATGGTTACACCCACGCAGCAGAGCCCCCCAAACATCTCTCATCCTTCTTCCCCCCCTGGACCTGACCCTTTGGGCCACCTGTGCCACATCCCCCCAGATGTTTCTGGGGTTTCACAGTGAAAATGTGCCAAACCCCATGCAACAACAAAAGGAAAAGGGGAGGAGATGCTCTGGCACAGCCCAGCTTCGCCATTCCCCCTTTTCTGTACTGGCACAGTTGAAGGGAAGCATCAGAACATAAATGGGTGAGTGCTGAAGAGAGGGAGGACTACTGCTCTCAGGGAGGAAGGGGCACAGGCTGGGAGCTGGTGAGCAGCAGATTGCACCAGTGGCACTGCCTTGAAAAACAGCTCCTGCTCCAGAAGAAAGGTAACATTCGAAGTTGGCAAAAATTGGAAAGAGTAATAGAGGCACAGAGGCTGAGTTGCTTTCCTGGCAGAGTGAAAAACAGAACTTGTGTCTTTCCCACTCAGTCGTTCTGTCATATTCATCCACCAATGAACGGATCATACAACTTATAGGACCAGAAATACACTTGGACTTTCTGTGGAGGGGCAGAAGGAATGATCCATGGGGTCTGTGCCCAATCTCATATAGGACCACAGTGAACCATTCCCTGACCTGCTGTGACCATGGGTGTGGCCATGCGGAGAGGTCTCGTCACATCTGCAGCTTCTTTGCTGTGCCAGTGCCCCTAGGCTGATTGGTTGTACTCAGAGCAGTGCAAATGGGGCCAAAAGAACAGGGAAAGGAAATACTCAGCTTGGATGCTCACCTATTCAGGTCCTGAATAGCTCCCAAAATGCTGGGAGCAGGCTGCTGTCTTTTTGGTGTGTTTGGACTTTGGTGCTTCTTCTTCTACTTTCTCTTGCTACAAGTCCAGTCCTTTGGGCTTAATTCCATCCACTTGCGTCTCTCCAGACATGTTTTTTCCAATGCTGTAAGACAAGTGTCCTGATGAAGCACTCCTGCCTGCTTCCTAGCCTTTTGCCATTGCCATTTCAGCTGGCAGCCACACAGAAGGTGCAAGAATCAAAAATGACAGCGCCTTTGCTCATGTCCAGGCACAGCATACAACTCGACTCTCCCAGCTCTAAGGTGTGATGTCTATGAAGTGAATTCAGTGCTTAATTTAAGCCTACAGGTTTCAGAGTTTTAGTATTTGCTTTTCAGGTTTTTCCCTCTTGCAAGTCTGTCTGATGTTATTTTTGGCAGACCATATGCTGTCTTAGGGCAGGGAGAAAGACTACATGACCTTCTGCATTTTTCCCCTTTTTTCTGACAAGAAAGATGATGATAAGTCTCAGTAGTTTTATATAAGAAGAATCTGTCTAAAGCACTGCAAGTACTAGAGCTTTATTTAAGGATCACTTCCAAATGGGTTTACTTTTCACTAATTCTTTAAACTCAGGGTAGCACTAGCTCAGTTAACCATTTATGACTGCAGCAATGGTTGCTTTCAGCTTCATGGTCAACTCCTGAGGAATTTTAGGGTCTTATGGGACCCTGAAATGAGTTTTAATGCAGCTGGATTTAGAATCCCTATTGCCGTTTTCAACTTTCATCTCATTTCCTTCTCTATATTTTCAGTTAAGTTCAGACCTTCTTCATTGACATATCTGTAATTCAGTCTATTTGACATAGTCCCAATATCTGTTAATAAAAACCTTCTTGGCGGTGAGAAAAGCGAGCAAATTGTTGCTTAGCCTCTTGACATTCCCAGCTTTCTCCTCCTGCTCAAAAACACCCACACAGAGTAATTTTTCTGCCTTGGCAGGAACTGTTCTACAGCCACGAGTTACAAGTTACATGAGTTTTTAAGGTCAATTAACTGATAATGCCTCCACATCTTGGATGGTGTTTGATGACAAAGAGTCTCACTTGCATCCTTAGGGATAGGGGGAAATTTCTGGAATATCCTGCATCCGTGCTGTCAGTGGCTTGCCATAAAGATATTAAGAAAGGAGAAAGGATAGCTAATTAAATCAGTGAGGCTAAAAATACACTTAGAGAATGTAAGAGGCAAATTCCCAAATTGTTACATGTTCTGACAAGAAATCTGATTTTGGAACATTGTCCATTGTCAAAAGCAGTTTGGTTCTTCCCTTTGGTGAGCAGCCTTTGGCTTCTGCTTTTGCACTGGGTAAAATGAGACTTGAATCACCTGGTGATGACTGAACCATTCCCTTTCTGCTGAAGAACAAACAGCCTGCTGCTAGTGAAAAGCACAGCAGCACAGGTTTATCAGCTGTAAAATCTGCTGCCGGCAGGAGCAAGGTGAAGAGCTGCATTGACTGTTCCAGAACTGGGAGGATGTGATCACCCTCAAGCCTATGACACTAAGAGTCAAATTTTGCCTGTGTCAAGCACAAGATTCATCATTTGCATTGACTCTTCTCTGTAGTAACAGCTCTTACTTGATCAAAGTAACTTGGTTTTGTTCTAGGACTGATTTGATAGTCATAACCCTGTGCATTAGACTCCCCATAAAAACAAATGCTTGAGTGCAGTTCATGGTGACAATCAGTCCTGATTTCCTTGTTCAGGCCTTGAAACTCCAGCCCATCCCACTTTTCCACACAGCAATGAGTGCATCAGAGCACTTTGTGTCTCTTCTTTTGAGGGCTGCATCCAGAGAGCCTTCAGAGGCCACCAGAACCCTCTGTATGTTTAACATACAGACACCTACTCATGAATAGAATTATCTTGTACACTTTGATTTTAGTTAACAGGCTGCCACTGGGACAGTCAGTCTATAGCATCAACAATTAGCTGGACAATTAGCTGGGCCATCAAACATACAGGGCTGGGCAGTGTGATGTACAGAAATCAAGTACAGAGCCAGGTTGGTGGAACAAAAGTACGGTAAAGGTCTTGGGAACCATATCAGTGGGGAGCTGTCTAAAATGCTGTGTTCAATAGGTGCAGAGACTCTCAACATGAGTCCATCATTTCCACTTTTTGGAGTTACTGTGAGCTCTGCCAGCCCAGACACCATGAGACATCCCAGAGCTCAAGCAAGAATTCGTGGGTTCCATAGGAGGTTGTTCCCCAACCAAAACTATTGGTGTTGGCACACGAAGTGGGGCAAACAGAGGTGGGAGTAGTAACTTTCTGGCTTTGCCAAGTTGTTTCTTGCTCTGTGTGTGGTGGAAGATGTCAGTGCCTTGTTGCTATGATGCATAGATGGCTTGGCTGCTCCATATTGAGGGTTTCTCTTATTGTAAGTAAACTTCTAGGAGGTGTGCCATGGGGAGGCAGAATCATGCTTGCCGGGACATAAAATAGGCAAGGACTTCTGATGATGATTTTGGTAAGTTTTTTGAAAGCTGTGTGTTTCACAGTTGTGTGGAAATAGTGATCTGATATACTTAGCACAGGGAAGATGTGTTGGCTCAGCCTCGTCAAGGATAAAATAACTTCTTCAACATACTCAGGATCTTGCTTTTTATTGTATTTTCTGAATCTACCAGTGGTGAGGGGTGAAGGGGAGAGAGGTGAGGGGAAACCTGAGAGAGCTGGCAGTAATAACAGATCCAAGCTTTGACAGACTCTGTTAGAATAACTTAATTAACTAATGGCCTGCATAGAGCCGTAATGGGATCCGAAAACAGAAAGCTTTTAAGCAAAACTTAAAGCCAACAGCATCAATAATGGTGAGCTGAGGGCACTTTACTCCCTATGTTTTTTCCTGTAAGAATGGTGACACAGCCCCTCACCTACTCTCTATCCCTAAAGGCTTTTCTCCATCTAGTGTCCCTGGGCAACAATTACAGCCAGTTTGATCCCAGTGCCCCCCTTCTGCTCCCATATGGCGCAGAGGATTCCTCACGAACACACAGAAACGTTGAGTAGAGAGAAGATGGCTCCATGGAGCTGGCCTGGGCTGCAGCCACCTCTGGGAACGGCTCCAGTCACTGGCTGCTTCCTCTGGCATTTTGGGGGAGATTTGCTCTGCCTTGTCATCATGGAGAACATGCAAATTTCAATCTTCCACTTTTCCTCATCCCTTTGAAACTCCTGCTCTCTCAAGTCTGACTATTTGGAGTTGCTTTGCCAAGCTGATGTGAAAGTCAGGGCTTCAGGCTGCTGGGACAGTCCCTTGCCTCCATGCATTTATTTTCAAGGGGGAAGTAGTGTATGGGAACTGCCTGCTGCTCCCCAGCATAAACTGCAAATTTCCCTCAGCATTATCCCAGCCCATGGTGTACATGTGTGTTTCTGCACACAGCTGTGAAGTCCAATGATGAGTTTTGGGCAACATCACGTCTAAACCAGGTAGTTCAGCAGAACCTGTCATGTCACCTTCAGTACTGGCCTTCTCTGCTGAGCTTTAAATGTGAGCAATTATGCCACAGTCTTTATGTGCACCACTATTATTAATTTTCTGGATGAAGATGTTGCTTCTCTTCCAAGCACAGTATCCCTGAGGCCCCGCAGCATGCACATATGGTGGCACATATCTCTGTTCCAGCAAGGTAGGTGGTCAGGCTGTTCTTCCCCTTCTCCTCAATTTCCTCTCACATCCACACCTCTTTCTGCAAGCTGAAAGTTCCAGGCTCCTTGTCCTTTTTCCCTCCCAGCACCAGCTTTTTTTCTGCGAGGTCAAACGCAGTTCGTTCTGCAGGCGGGTGGGAGCTCGCTGGGCATCAGCAGCAGCAGGAGCAGAAAGTAAGTGTGGACAGATGGCTCTGGGCCGAATCTGCTGCCTGTCAATGGCTGGCAACTCCTCCGATTTCTGTGGCGCTTCAGGGAGGGCAGGGCGCTGCCAGATTCTGCCTCCAGTCCTGCTGGTGGCACCTGCCAGGGATAGCATATGGGCCTTGGTGCTTGCAGAGGGTGTTGGGCAGGGGTGGCTGCAGGTCCCCACTGCCACTCGAGGCTGCCTGGTCCTGCTGGCTGACACCAGCTGAAACACCACACAGCAAAGTGCCTCGGAGGGCTCCGAAGAGGACATCCCACAGTCAGCCAGGAAAGCAGTGAAATCATCAGGGAATCCAAAATACTGAGGCTTTGCTCTGTCCTACTTAACAACCTTTTATCAAAGGCTTTTGGGAACCAGGCTGTGTTTCTATTGGACATGTGACACCTGAGGATGATGTACTTTGCCTGTAGCTGAGAAGAGGAAAGCCATGGTAAAGCATGGTCAGGGCAGTATCATTTTCTGGCAGAATGATATTCACATCCTACTTTGGGCCAACTCTCATTGCTGAGTGTCTGTCAGCTGTACACACCAAATCAGAAAATAAAACTCTCTGTCCCCTTAGGATGCAAGAGGATTGATAGATTGATCCATATGCATGCATCCCAGCAAAGCAGCCATGCCTTGGAGCCCCAGGAGGAGATCCCTCCCCTGGGATATGTTAAGATACTCTCAATCTTGTTGTAGAAACCCCATTTTAAACGTGGGGAGGCTTTCTCCCCTGGCTCTAATGGAATTGATATTCAAGGGTCTATCAGAGAGAGCAGTGAGTCCTGGACTCTTGTCTGGATCATGGATGGACCCTTTGCATGGCTTGGCAGATGGTCTTGGAGGCTAAACTTCTGTCCATTTGGGTGCAGGGCAAAGAAGTACTTTGTTATTCTGTGAAAATGATCTGATTCCATACTCCTCCCACAGGAAGCATAAACCTGCCAAATTCAGGGAATTTTGGTTCCAAAGTTGCATTCTACAGCTGATCACAAGACAGCAATGTCCAAAACACAAGCGCAGGGACAGAGACTATGCAAGGGACAGGCAGACTCGGAGGACGGCTCTGCTGAGTTTGGTTCATATTGCACAAAACAGATCAATAGCAAGAACTGAAATGCTTCATAACACAGGTAAGACTTGTATCAATCAAAAGTGTGACTGTGGCTCTGGGCACACACCTAAAAGCAGCATTTGACTGAATAGCATCAAGGAGTTCAGCACAAGATGATCCAGAGTCCCAGGGGGATGGAATTATGATTATGCTGTAATTAGTACTTAAGTTATCTGGTTTAGAGTTTGCTGTCTCCTGCTGCACTCACCATGTCTGTGTGGACTGGGTACCTCCATCAAGAGAAGTTTTGTGGCATCCTGGGATTCATCTCTCTAAAACCCACTGGGAAGAGAATAAGATACTCTACATTTCTGGCTGGGCGGAACAGTGTTGTCAGTCTGATAGCTTCAGTCCTCTAGTCCTGAATCTGCCTTATCATGTGAAGTGACTCTGCAAAATAGTTAAAACTCCTGATTTCCTTCCCAATTCCTGCTTGGGTTAGACAGGGCACCTGTACTTCTGTATTGAGATGCAGAATTTAGCACAAAATGGTTCAGATCTCAGGTGGAAAAAGGCAGTATTTCAGCAAAAAGAGATGATGACAGTAATTGTCTGGATCAGAGCGATGGAGACCCTTTGTGATAGTCAATAAGACTTCCACATGCCCTCGGGTTGTCATGAGGCAAACAGCTTTGAAAGCAGCAAGGAACTCAGCAATTCTAGAAAACCTGAAAATCGTTAAAAAGGTTAGTAAACAGTTAATCACAATTTCCCAATGAAAGGTGAAATGCTAATTATCTCCCTCTAATTATGCTAAAATCTTCAGAGGATTCAAATATTGGCATGACCTATAGTTTACCGAGACCCAGATGACACCCACATAGCACCTAATTAGCAATGACTTCCCACAGAAGGCACCTCTTTGAAGTATTACATTTTCCACATGCTTTTCCATATTAACACTGCAAAAATAACCTTCCCTACTTTCTACAATAGGGGATGAGTCAGACACATCCTTGCAGAGCACCAGAAACCTTCCCCGACCAGAATAATCCTTGTAACACTTGCTAATGAGTGAAAGAGGAGGGGGTCTGTCCTCATCTCCCTGTCAATGGGAGTTAAGTGTGCGTAGGGAGGAGAGAACACAATTAAAATAATTTGAATCATTTGCATTAGATACACATTATGATGAATACACACTAACCATTGGGGAATAATTACCTGATTTTATTAGTAACCAGGTCATGCTTTGGTCAAGGGCCCTGCACCCACAAGCTATGACTTACTTTGGTTTCCAAAAGGCAGCAATGCTTCAGAGATATCCAAGTCGAGCCCACAGCTGCTGGGGAGAGCAGGGCAGGCAATTAACCACCAGTGTCAGACCTTTGTGTGTCCCTCAGCTCAACTCTTATTTTTTTCTGCCCTAGTAGGAGACAAGAAAAGTGGAACTTCACAGACACAGAGGTCATGCTTTGGATTCATTACCTTACGGAGCAGCATCTTCTTTTCTCATGCAAAGCCTACAGAGAGGAAACAAGGGTTTCAGTTTGTGCTCTCACTGGATTTGTCATCTCCACAAGTTGTTCAATTTTCTCTAGGATTTAGTCACCAGTGAACAATGTGAATAAATCATTCTCATGACAGCACTGAAATGCAGACACTTTTATGCAAGCTTGGGAAGCAGGGGGTAAACAGGTGAAACTGAAATTCCCACTGTATGGAAACATATGTGTCTTTGCTGAAGGCATTTCCTTATGTAAAGAAGATTGACATTTCTTGCAGGTTGATGTTCTTAGCTGCAGTTACCATAAAGAAAAATCTCTTGGTGCACCAGACACTGCCTAGGGAACTAGCAGGAGAGAGAAAAAGTACAAGTGAAGTAGGCTAATGCAGGAAGAGTTTGTGCTTACCTCCCCGAGCTGTCTCCCCAAATCTATTAACACAGGCAGTAAATAAAGCCACAAGGAGAAGGCACTTCACTTACACAGCTTTTGGCTTTCTAAAGCTGCAGTCTGACAGAGAAAGTGCTTCGTGTTTTCTCCACCTGCTAATCCTAGTGGCAGTGCAGGACATGATACAGCAGCCAGTGCAGCTGGGATCCTCTGAGCAAACATTTCCATTCTGCAGGACCTCCGTGAGGTGAGGCAAAACATGAATAGGAATGAGGACTTGCACTTGATTCTGGAAGATTGTGGTCCTATAGCCTGATATAGATTGGATTCATCTGCCTTCAATAAGATCATCACAGGCAAAACTCTGCTGCAGGGGAATGGGAAGTTTGAACAAAAAAGTAGATTGTAGATCAGTGTGGGAGCTATCCTTGCTTTCTCATGTAAAGAAACAATAAATGTAGGACTCATTCCAGGGTGACAAGAAGGAAAAAAAATTAAGTCTCCTCCTGGGTATTTTTAAGTGTGAGACATTGGAATCCAAAACACACATTATCTAAAGGTTTTTCAAAAATGCACTATTCTTCTGATTTTTGTTGTATTTGCTTGAATTTATGTTAACCCACCATTCCTTTCACTTTTGCCCTTTCAATTCTCTCCCCCATTGCACTGCTCAGAGCACTGAGAGAGTGTCTGTGTGGTGCTCAGCTGCCACCGAGGTTAGATCACAGCATCCAATAACACAAATCTCTGAGCTGTGGAATCCTGGGCACCCCACAGCCCATCACTCAATTCAGGTCACTAAAGACTGACATCCTTCAAGTGTTATTTCGGAGAATCACAGAATGGCTGAAATGAAGAAGGACCTCTTGAGATCTCCATCTCCTCTGCTGAGGTGGAGCAGGGTGCCCAGGGCTGTGTCTGATTTGCTTCTGAATATCTCTAGGGATAAAGACTGCACAACATCTTCAGACAACCTTTCTCTGTTTCCTTTCCCACTGCCCTCACAGTGAAAAAGTTTTCTCTTGTGTACTTTCTTTCTGTACTGAAATGTGCATGAGCTCCTCTGTCATAAAGCTGGTGAGTACCTAGATTCTCTGGGGAAATCACAGGGAAAAAAGCATGTACACCAGTAAAAACAGATTCCAGGGCTGCTTGGTGGCTGCTTATTTTAGCCTTAATCTTGTAAATTGTTTCTCATGTGGTAAGTGGAGGTCATTTGCTGTGACAGGTTCCTGTAGCTAGATGTGCACACTCTTGTATGAAATAAGAGAACCTGCACTTTTAGATAACAATCCAATGTATCCATTATTAATAAACATTAAAAAATCATATTCTCTAGAAAAAGGTGCTTTGATAGAAATTGAATCCTACCATCGAGGATAAACAACAGTGCATTGGGGCTGGAGCATCCTTTACCACAAAGCAGAGCAGAAGCAGAAAAATAAACCATATTTCACCTTATATTTGAGCAGCACTTGATACTGGCAGTTGTTACAGATTTTACTTAACACAGAGGTACCATGCTGCTGTGAAGAAGGAAATACAATAATTATCTAGGATTATGGATTAAAATGTACTCCTGGCCATGGAGAGCCTCTCCCTGTCCCAGAGACAGGAAACCTCTTAGATATTTTTAAATCAGTAAATGTTTTCTTCACTGGGCTAATACTTCTTCTACAGGTTGCCTTGAACAGAGAAATTTGATACACATGTGCCTCCATCTGAAAATTTTAGGATAGTACAGTCCACTTCAGCAAACCTGTCACATTTAAAGTCAGTGGTAAAGGTGATAAAGGATGCATTTTTTGCATTTTTTAACATATTTGGCAAATGGATTATTGGATTCATTATTAGTTTTGCTCTGTAGCTTGCACAATCCTATTTTATTGAGTATTTACGTGGCATATAGGAGTCATATTCCAATAGATATTATTTAGAGCTATTTTTCATGTTCTTCAATTTCCTCTTTTATCTTCCATCAGCAGAAATGCTTACACCTCTTATACATAACATTCACTCACTCATTTTAATTTACCCCTCCCTCCAAACAAAGTACTTAAAGAAGGAAACAATTGTTTTGAATAATTAGCATCATTAATCCCTGCCTGTTGATACCTGAATTGTCACTCCAGTCCATAAAATTGTTTATATTGCATCTTTCATGCAATGCACCACAAAACACTTTACAAATAATAGCTTAATGAAACACAAAAGAACAACAAATCATCACCAGAGCAAAAGGACATGTCATAAAATCTTTTTTGAACAATGCAGGTGATATCAGATGATTTAAAACCAGATACAGCCTGTGCTTCCTGTATTTCTCAGCAGAAGGCAATTCTGTGCATGAGGTACATACCAAATAAGGGATTTTACTCTTACTTGATATGTACTCTGAGGTTCAAGCAAACTTTTGTATAGGCACATTTTCCTCTGACCTATAAGGATGCTCATAGATTTAAAGAGGAAGATTGTGCTCCCATGTAGGATTTATTTTCTAAGAAATTTATGATTTATTCATATCTGAACATAAACAGGAGGGAATATAAATTTTATGAATATACCTAGATAAAATCCATATATCTGGCTTTTAGTTAATTCTGAGCACACCATTTCCAAAGTGGGGGTAGCAGTTTTCGGCTTCTGAGTGTCCTGGTGGAGCCTTAATGCAAAATAATCTGGGAATTGTACATTCAAGGACATCCTTACCTGAATATGTAGTGACTTTAACCTTCAAATATATCCCTGATCTGCTAAATTTCAGGGAGTTATTTGTAAGCAGTGCCAATGGGAGAAAGAACAAACCCCTTGTTCTTCTGGATCTTAAGAGGCAAGAGATATTGCTGAAAGTGAATATTCTTTCTGTCTGTTGTGTGAAGGCAGATCTGAACCACAATCAGTCGTACATGAGTTGTCTCTTGTTTCTCCATTCTGCTCAAAGAGGTGGAAACAGCCAAGGTTCAGTGGAAATTACACACTAGCAAAGCTAAAATTTCGCCAGGATCCCTGATCCATTCTATTGGATAAAACATTGATGTTTTGTGTCTTTTTATGGAAAGAAACTTATGAAGGGTTTTCAAATCAGAAAGATTTCTCTCCAAAAATAACTGAGAAATGTTTATGATTTACAGAGCATGCAGAAAATTCTTCCCAGAGGCTGCAGACTGGTGTAAGTTTGGACAACCTTGACATACAGTCCCATAAAGAATTGCAGTAATATCTGTGAAAAAATGCATGGGTAATGTTTCCAAGTCCCAGGTTAGACATCAGTAGCCACCACCCAGCCTTCAATAAAATAAAGATAAGGGAAGGGAGGGATGTTCAGGATGGTCAGGTTTGTCTCCCCAGTCCCTGTTGGGTGTGATGGAGCCTGGCTGTCTTGGCAATGGCTGAACACCTGCCTGCCATGGGAAGTGGTGAATTAATTTATTTTGCTTTGCTTGTACATGAGGCTTTTACTTTACCTATTAAACTGTATTTACCTCATCCCACGAGTTTTCACACTTTTACCCTCCCGACTCTCTGCTCCATCTCACTGTGGGGGAGTGAGGGAGCAGCTGTGAGGGGCTGAGTTGCCAGCTGGGGTTAAACCACAACATTGTGATATGTAACTGCTTCCTCATCAAAATTATGTAACTTAAATGGGAAAAGTGGCAAGAGAGGGCATGGGTTCTAAGTCAAGAACATGTGGGAGTTCTGCTGCAGCAGGGTTTTTTTGGTGTCCTAAAGGAATTTCTAACAGCACTATTGACCTGGAACTACTGTAGAAGATCTGGCGCTGATTATGAAACTTGGTGCAACAGATGTCAATTTAGTTGAATTTTCTGTGAAACTGGTGAATGTTTTTATCAACATGCCAGGACTCAATCCTCCTCTTAAATTCCAAGGAATCGTAGGACATAGAATATGCCAGAAATATTCCAGCTCAACACGTCAGTAACACAAGATGGAGGAGAACAAGCACCCTATGACCATGAGTGGGCTCAAGTACATTCAGCAGTTGTGATATAATCTAGAACTGGTACAGTCCTCCAGAATGGGTGGGGGATGTGGGGGGAGCAGTGACATAACTCATATAAACAGATTTTCTACTTTTATAGTTTGTTGTTATGCTCTCCACTCACACTGGGTATACTCAATAACTTTGTCTACTTGAATTTCAGAAATATGGCCTCATTCCAAGCACAAAAGTGAGGTAACAGGAGATAAAAAGCATTTTAACAAAGTCAAGGACAATGAAATCGAAATGTTGATCTATGATGGGGAGAAAATCCTCCCTTTTTTCCTCTCACTTTTAATGGACTCGAAGAACACTGTATATGTGTGTCTTTCTATTATGCACCAAATCAATTAAAACATTTTCTATTCTTGTCAAATCACTTATATGAGATTCATAGGTCTTGAAATAGAGAAAAAGAAACCCTCTTTGTTGTTGAAGTGTTTATGGAATGATTTGAAAAGCAACACACTGGAACCACAAGGGTGTGTAGGCTCTTAAATCCTATCCAGCACCTACTTTATCTTGGAACCAGGAATTTGCTGGTGTTGATCCTTATCTTTTACAGGCCATGGAAAAAGAAATTAATATGGAATTTTACTTGAAATTGAAAATATTAAAAACAATACTTGTTTTCCTCTCTGGAGTGAAAAGGCCATTGAATCTTCTGTCTGACAGTCAGGCAGCAGTGGTCTTTCCTTGCACTTGCAGCGATTGAATGTCACATCACTTCAGGGGATTAGACTCATTATGAACTGAGAAAAAGAACTGAGAAAATAACCTCATCTATCATGTAACAATCCCAATAATTATCTGTGCACCCAGAGCACTTCCCTTCCACCCACTTCTGCAGATGTTCCTGCATTTGAAAATACCAGCAAATTCCTATCTTTTCAGAACAACACAGGTCAGCTTAGAGCATTGGCTCATCAAGCTTAATATTCTGTTTGTTTTAGGGGTTAAGTGTGTCATTTTAAGATGACAGACCCCCAAATCATCCATATGACAACAGGGAGATTTCCTCCTGCCTTCTCTGCCCATTGGCTTATATGTGAAAAAAGGACAGAAAAATGAAAAACAGCTGGGTACAAACAGGATTTCTCTAAAGCAGGTACCATGCAACTCACTCTGCTGGCACGGCCCATTCTCCATTTCCACTGGAATAATCCAACACCTGTGACAAGAAAATGGGAATGGGTTGGGATATTGGCATGTCTGGGCTGCTTTGCTGCCATATGACTCCCAAACGCACCATTCTCCTGCTGGAAAACCTCTCAACAATCATGAGTGGTACGTTCCTCACCTTAAGTACTGCAAAAGCTAAAAATGGGTCAGAAAATCCTGAAAACTCCCCAAAGCTCTTACATCCAGGAAAACACACTTTTCCTTGAGAAAGAGGTGTTTGAGCCAATAGCCCTGGCTTTGTAGTTGCAGTGCGACTTTCCTGCAAAGCCCCTGCAGTGCCTTGCCAGCTGTGAAACAAATCCTGGGACGTCAGTGAAATCCTTACCCAGGCAAAGTCCTCATTGACATCGATAGCCACTTAGATGATGCTTCCGCGGGGTATGGGAGATGTACAAATATCTTTATTCTGCTCAAATCCAGCCATATTTGGGGTGACAATTGAAAGGGAAGTAAAAATTGTGCAAAGATTGATTAGGGAATAAAATTAGGAAAAAAAAATTATATATGATACTTAAAAAGCAAATGTCTATCTTTATGAGAAATTCAGACACTGTTTACTTGAAAATACAATTTTTTTTGTTCTCTTTAACTATCTGTTAACTAGTAAATATAAAAAGATTTAAGTTTCAGAGGATTTAGACAGTCAGTTTATATTCTTTGTGTTTGACATATACAACTGTTGTGCAAATAATTGGAATTTAGATAAACAGGTGTTTATCTACATTAAAATCACCGGAGAATTAAAACCTTCTACACAATGAATTTCTCCAGAGCTAACAATATCAGTAATTTCCACTTTCCTCCTTCATCTTATTTAATGTGTAGTGTGCTGAGGCAGTCACGAGTTTACAATATTGGTTTAGAAGTGCCCTGTTAATATTCTGCAGAATAGTGAACCCAAAATTTCACGGACTCACATCAGATATCTTCACAAGGAACACCCCACGGATGCTGATAAAAATCAATAAACCATATTGAAATTAATAAATTGTGAAGGGCAGGGTTTAGAACCTTGTTTGTACACCGTGTGTGCCGAGGAGACATCTTCCAACATCTACAGCCTCTCCTGAGAGGGTTTGGCTGGGCTCACGTGGCACTTCCAGTGAGATCAGTCAGGAGTGAATATAAAGTCTGGTCTCACCAGCAGAAGAGTCAGGGGCAGTTTTAAGCAAGCAGAATGCAATTGAAGATGGTTATATTTCCATAAGTAGGGTGGATATAGATATTTGCATGTATTTGGGGAAAAAAAGGCTCAGATGGGTGTTAAAAGCTACCAGTCCTGGAAATGGATGTGAAATGTGTCTTGGTGCTTATTTAAAAACAAATATATGGGAAAGAGAGAGAGAGAGAGCTATTACAGGCAGGCACTGGGTTTTTTTTTTTAGCTCTGGCATTAATTTTTCACCCTGTGTTCCTTCTTTTCAATTTCTAGGAAGAAAGAAACAGATATAACCATGCAAATGTCCCTGTGCTCTGCCTCCGGCTATAAGCTTAAGAATTATAAGCCTGACAACGCTGAGTTGTAGACAACACCCCTTCAATACTTTCTAGCTCAGTGGCTCTGTGAAGACCTCTTTGAAGGTGCAGCGCTTCAAAAACTCTGCAGCAGCACCACCGAAATGTTTGTTGCTAAATATAGAAATGCACTTGCTTTGAGCGTGGCTGGTTTGCTTCAGGTTCACCTTTGGAGCCGCATTTAGAGACACAGTATGGGTTTTAAGGAGAAAAAGTGAGAGGTAGGAGCAAGAAAGCAAAGAATTAGACAGTAAGAGTGGCTGCTGAGGGGGAAAAGGCTCTGACGAGTAAAGCTGGGCTGCAAGCCACCAGTTTGATGCAGCCATGGAAAGGCAAACATGGTAAGACATATTAGCCAGAGGAGGGGATTAATTCACCATTGCCAAATGCTAACCCTCGCTTAAAACACTGGTGAAACAGTGCCTGAAAACACTGCGTACAGCTCTCCATGGCAAATTTGAAGGAATACATGTTCAGAGCAGAAGGAATGGGGGAATAATAGGAATTATTACATGGCAAGGCAGGTGGAGGTCAGTGAACGCTGGGATTGGGGTCTGAGAGAATCAAGTCTCAGGACAATAATCATCGATGGAGCAATGTTCTCCTTCTTTTAAACTGTCTTTACCCCTTCTTCCCACTGGAAACTTGAACCCTTTTCAGATGGTTGCAAACAAGGGCAATATTTCCCTGTGTTACCTTTCCTTTTGAGGAAGCCTTGTACTCTCAGCTATGATTGTGTCTGGGTCTGGCAGCAGATATTTTAAGGCAGGAGAAAAAATGAAACTGCTTCACGCATGCACATTGCTCACCACTATTTCATATCAGATCCCCTTCTTGGGCAGCAGCAAAGTTTTCAATCTGTTGAGGGGAAGAAAAAAAGATGAGGCAGGTGACATCTGAGAGAAATGAAGAACAGAATTTCTGGACATTTTTCTCCTGTTTAACAGAGACACCTCGACAAATCAGAGAGATGGGAAATCACCAACCATATGAAGCTCAGCAAGGGCAAGTGCTGGATTCTGCACCTGGAGTGGGGCAGCCCTGGATGTGTGGACAGACTGGGGATGAGATGCTGGAAAGCAGCTGTGGAAAGGGACCTGGGGGTCCTGATTGGTGGCAAGTTGAATCTGAGTCAGCCAGGAGAGCCAACCCTGTCCTGGGTGCATCAGGCACAGATCACCAGCCAGGCAAGGGAGGGGATTGTCCCACTCTGATCTGCACTGAGTTGGCCTCACCTTGAATATTGTGTGCGGTTTTGGGCACCACAACATAAAAAGACATTAAACTTATTAGAGAGTGTCCAAAGGAGGGTAAGGAAGATGGTGAAGGGCCATGAGAAGAAGCCATGTAAGGAATGGCTGAGGTCACTTGGTCTGTTCACCCCGGAGGAGACTGAGGGGAGACCTCATTGCAGTTCCAACATGAGGGGAAGAGGAGGGGAAGGCACTGATCTCTTCTCTCTGGTGACAGTGACAGGACCCGAGGGAATGGCCTGAAGCTGTGTCAGGGAGGTTTAGGTTGGATATTAGGAAAAGGTTCTTCCCTCAGAGGGTGGTTGGGCCCTGAACAGGCTCCCCAGGGAAGTGGTCACAGCACCAAGCCTGGCAGAGCTCAAGAATCATTTGGACAACGCTCTCAGCCACATGGTGTGACACTTGTGGCTGTCCTGTGTAGGGCCAGGGCTTGGACTCAATGATCATTATGGGTCCTTTCCAACTCTGCATATTCTGTGTTCTGTGATTCAGTGTTGTCCTGGAGCACATGTAGGACTGGCAGTAGAAAAAACAGACATAGGTACTTGCCTAACATGATATGGAATTGGGGTCCTGGCTACTTTGAGAGATATTTACACTCAAACTTAAGAGACTTCAGAGCCCAGTGGGACCTCACAAAATTCCAGCAATCATCCACAAGTTTGGCAGCAGGTCCCTGGGTTTCTGAATGTATCTCCTTCCCAGGCCCACAAGCCCTTCCCACCACTCTCCCAAGCATCTGTATCCCATTTTAGATGTTAATTGAGCAGAAGCAGGACCCATTCAGAGGTGCAAACCATCCTTCACATCACCATTTGGCACCTTGCCCTGATTCAGAGCTGACATATCCTGCCTGCACCTTGCTGATGGTTTTGTGTCCCTGTGTGATATGCACAATAACCTCCTCTGCAGCAACCTTTTGTCATTCCTATTCATACCCATGTATTCTCAAAGAGTGGTTAAAACCTCTGAATGTGCAGACAATTTGCTATAAAAAAGTAAATAACAGAGCAATTGACTTGTCGCCGTCTTCCCATAAAAGAATGAGGACCATCAGGTGAGCATCATGGGAAACAGAGTGAAATCAATGGGAAATGATTCTTCATGGAATGATAGGAGACATGTACAGCTCCCTAGGAGGGATGCTTGTGTGCAAATCTGCATGGGTTCAAGGGAAAAATGCCTGGAAGAAAATTAGAATGGAATAGAATAGAATAGAATAGAATAGAATAGAATAGAATAGAATAGAAATGAATAGAATAGGAATAGGATAGAATAGAATAGAATAGAATAGAATAGAATAGAATAGAAATGAATAGAATAGAATAGAATAGAATAGAATAGAAATTAATAGAATAGAATAGAATAGAATAGAATAGAATAGAATAGAATAGAAATAGAATAGAATAGAATAGAATAGAATAGAATAGAATAGAATAGAAATGAATAGAGGAAAGGAGAGGAAAGGAGAGGAGAGGAAAGGAGAGGAGAGGACAAAAGACTGTTGGAGTGCAAAGGGGACAGGGCATTCAGCCTCACTTTGCTCGTAGCGTTCTTTAGCCATCTGTCAATGAAAATGATTTTCTGTGCAGATGAATCCCTCTCATCAAGGAACTGGTGGGAACCAGGACAGTGGGGAGCAGAGAATGAGGTGGATACACAGCCTCTGTGTCTGTGTGTCTGTCCTGCCACTGCTGCCTGGGCCCTTGCCATGAACAGCGTGGCTGTCCATATGTCCTTCAATTTCCTTGTGTTTCTGTGTGTAGGTTGAAATGTGACACTTCAAGTACTATTAAAGGAGTATTTTTACTAAACAGTGTATTTTGTGGCTGGGTGGTTGTTTGGGCTTTTTTTGGTCTCTTCATTTCTTTAGCTTTTTTTGGTATTTGTTATGAACAAAAAGTTCCATCACAATTAGTTGCCTTGGCTACTAATGATTTTCTTTATTCATGTATATCTCCTTGTATTTAGGCATAGCACCTAATCTATCTGCTTTGTGCTGCTAAATGTGACAAGGCCCTAAGCCACAGTGGGCTGCTGGTTGCAGCTTTGGTTGCACTAATGGCATCTTCAGTTTGCTCTTGGGGAGGTGGGGATGTTTTTCCCTCTGCAGTATTTAGCAGAGGGACTTGATGAGATCACATTGAACCTCACAGTTGTGATTATTCTGGAGGAATTATTATACACAGGAATTATTCTGGAGCTACTGTATGATCAAAGAACTGAGGATAGCTCTGTCTGTGCAGGTGTGCAGGTCTGTGTCTGGTACCTGGGAGCTCACAAGGTTATGGATTTCTGCTGTGAGTTTCGAACAAGAAAAAGGAGATGGTCAGCAGTGCTGGCACTCCACAGCACCAGCCACCCTCAGTGTCTCCAAGCAGATTCTGATATCTGGATAAACAGTGAGGTCATTTCCAAGGGGAAATCAAGTTAGCTGACAAGATGTGTGTTCACTGGGATTTAATTCGTGTCACACCAAATTCTGTAATCAGGCTGTTGTGCCTGGGTCCTCTGGCCATACCAGAGGTTTTAGCAAAAGATCAATTCTCTGTCTTAGAGCTGCATACTAAAAGGGAAAAATATTAATGTGATTAATGTCCAGATTAACTTGGTTTCAGTTATGAGAAGAAAAGATCACTGAGGAGTTCTGGCCTGATATTTTCAGTGGAAGAGAGACTAAGGAGAGAGTCTCTGTATTCACGTGCCTGAAGTCAGTTTTCTGCTTTGGTGAAGTGACACCGTGGCCCCAGAAGTGAGACACAGATGTTGTTCCAGCTGAAATCAGTAGGAGCCAGGGAGCCTTGGTGCCTTAGAAAATGAAACCGTTTAGTCTTAGCAAAGGGAGGTAAAAACAAAGGAGACAGCATCTTTTCTTCAAAACAGTACCACAAGAGTTGCTCAGCTGGTGCCTGGGACCTCCTGCCAGCAGCACCTGTGTCACCAGCTCTGTGCCTTGGCTTTGTGCAACTCCAGCTTCACATCATTTGAAAAAAAATGTGTGAAAAAGCTTTTCTGTGTAGTTTTTGTCTGCTGGGTCAAACTATTACTGTGAGAGTAGGCAGGAGCAATGTAAAGGCTTTGCTACCTACGTGCCATGTTCTATATCGCTAGCACAGCTCATTCATCATGTTTAGGAAGAAACACAATATTTTGGTGGACAGAAGCAGAGGAAATTAAAGATCTTTGATCTGGGATGGATCTGCCCAGGTTATGTATCCCTTGTTCAACCACATGTTAAACTTTTGCCCTTGAGCATTTACCTATAGCTGTGTTCAGTCTGGATTGCCTCCGGAGATAATCTGTGTTTTGATCAAGGCTCGTGACTGGCTGGAAAAATAAACTGGCAGCATGAAAACTCAGTCCTGCTGAAATCATGAGGTTTGCCATTAAGCTGAATGAATTGCACCTAAGGCCAGAAGAGGAGCTGTTTATGATCACAAAGACCTTCACTCAGCAATTTGCTCTTCTCACCCTCATAGCACATGGCTGAGCCCAGTGCCTGATATCATTAGGGTACCTCATTAGCAGGTGCTAGACCAGCTAGAGAAGCTCCAAAGCGGCAGCCTTTACATTAATGTGGCTGACTGCAGCAACCAGACCCTGGAGCAGGGCTCAAGGCTGAACATCTGCTGCTCCAGGTAAGGTCTGGTCTTGTACCTGTGCCTTCCAGGGGTAGGTTTGGGGAAATTGTGGATGTAGGAGGAAGCAAAGCCTTGAGGGTGTAGAGGCTTCGTACCTGCTCCTCCTGTCTCCCTGTCTTCACTCCCTAATCAATAGGGACAACAAGGCAATTTCTCTGCACAATTCAGTTCAAGGCCGTGTTGGATGGGGTTTTGAACAACCTCCTCTGGTAGAAGCTGTCCCTGTCCCCATGGGAGGCTGAATCTAGATGATGTTTAAGGTCCTTTTTTAACCCAAACCATTCTATGATTCTATGATTTAGGTGCCTACAGTCAGATAGGACAAATCCAGGACCAAAGCATATGTCAGTCTTTATCCTGTGGCATAAAGTGTTTCTTCTCAGAACTGCTAGGAAATATAAATGTGCATAATTGCTTTTGTATAAATGGTTTTGTGCAGGTATAAAAAAAACCTTAATACCGGAAGTGTTGCACTTGTGATGAGCAGCCCTTCAATAACTAAACAACAATTTCTGTATGCACCCCCCAAAAAAGTGCTAGTAATAAGTAAGTGACAAGCTTTTAGGGGATTGATATATGAACATGAGGTTAAACATACTTTATTTTTAAAAACACTCAGGCTGCATCTTTCTATGGAGCATGTTATTAAAATTGACATGATTGACTATTAACTACAGTACATAAGTACACTCATGTCATAATTCATGCTTTATTATCTAACTACAGGTAAGTACATAAAAATTCAGTGTACTGTATTGCATCTTATTTAGATTGCTGTTCCAGTGAAATATAAAGTGTCACCGATAGATTTGCTCTACTAGTAATTCCATAGTAAATTACAAACAAACTCAACGAAGCAAATCCTCTTGCAATTTATTTAACATTATGTTTTTCATTTATATTCAAGGTACCTTTTGGCAAATACTGTACATCTTTCAAAGAAAAATAAAAAAAAGACCACCCCAACACTTAATCTCTCAGGAGGACTGGGTTAAATAACTACTCACCTAGAACCTCTGCATTTAAATAAGCTTCAAGAGAGTGCCCTTCATCTATTGTGTTTAAAGATAAAAACTACATGAGAGCACACATAAGAGCCACCACAACAAAGGGCTGCCTGGTTCACGGCCCCAGGGAAGTTCAGAGAAAGGATATTTCAAACATAACCAGTGCCAAGGGAGTCTTTCCCTCCTGGTGTGTAGCAGTCAATAACTTGACTCACTTCATCCAGATCATTGTATTCAGCAGCTTCACATATCTCCTGTAAATATCTGTAAATCCCACACGGATATTTTCCCAGTTTTAGGTACAGCCATGTCCTGTGGCAACAAGTTGCTTGTTTGGTTATGAGGTTTCTGAGAAAAAGTATCTTCACTAGTTTGCTTTAAATCTACTGCTCGAGCATTTCAGTTGATGTTTTTAATATTTGCACATTGAGAAATAGAAAATACATGCTTCCAATTAATTTTCTCCTACCCATCTATGATGTTTCCTTTTTTTTTTTTTGGTTCAGGTGTCCGATTCCATAGAATCATAGAAACAGAATGGTTTGGGTTGGCAGGGACTTTCAACAACGTCTTGTTCCAACCCCTGTGCCATGGGCAGGGACACTTTCCCCTTGACCAGGCTGCTGAAAGCCCCATCCAACCTGGCCTTGAACACTTCCAGGGATGGAGCAGCCACAGCTTCTCTGGAAAACCTCTGCCAGGGCCTCATCACCCTCTGGGTAAAGAACTTCTTCCTAATATCCAGTTAAATCTACCACCTTTCTGTTTAAAGCCAGTCCTTCTTGTCCTATTTCTCCAAGCCCTTATCAAAAATCCCTTTCCAGCTCTCTTGTGGCCTCTCTAGGCACTGGAAGGATATTAAGATCTCCCTCAAACCTTTTCTTCTCCAGGGTGGACAATCCCACTTTTTCTTCTGTTAAGTGTGCATGCTTGGACAATTCAAGTATTCCTCTTGCCATTCCTGGAGTTCTTGGGAGTGTAAAGGAGATGATATGAGGGCAGGCTTTGTCACTGATTTGTCCATGGAACAGCTGCAGTGCACTTACAGATAAAAAATAAGTTTGCCCCAAGAAATGCTGTACCAAATGGAGAGATGGCTGTGGAAACAATTTTTCACTGTTAAGGGGTAATGTCTTTATCAGATGACTGCTTTAAATATCTTGGTAATATAGTCTGGGTAAGAACACTACAATTAGGAAGGGTTTAAATGAGACAAAAACAACTATCATGAATTTGCAAAGATTCTTTTCTCTAAAAACACATTAGCTGAAGGAAAAACTTTACAGATCAAAAGAAATATGAACAACATCCTACAGAGGAACCTGAGACATCAACACCAATGGTTCATCTTGATGTAGATGAAGCAGCAAGATGCTCTTTTGGGGCTACATTGATAAGAACCTTATGCCCCACGAGGGATCACCAGATATAATAAATGTTTTTTGGCAACCTTGGCTGCTTGAAATAGCAATTTTTTACAAAATAAATCCTGATCTTATAACTAATGAGAAGTGCTGAACTGATCAGGTAAAGCCTATGGTCCTGCCTGTGGCTCTTCAGATCAGTCAACTGTATTCAGCTGCAGTGCTGTTCCCTCAGATCTTTGGAAATTAAGTGCCAAAATCCCAACAGAACTCCACTGAAAACAGGCACTCCAGCTTCCTTGGTTGTCTGGAAAATCCCATTCTTGGACCTTTACAGCAGTACTACCTTTGGCTGATTTCTGTGCTAAGCTGAATGCAGAGCTGAGCTGTGCACACTTATTTGAGAATAGATATAAAACATGCATCAGAAAAGCATGCAGACAACTAGTTAGTCTCTATCCTTAGAGACATACTTTTAATGTTCATTTATTTATTTAAAAAATGTTCATTTATGTATATACAGTAATGTCATTATAACCCACTCAATTCAATTAGCAGCACCATGAAAAAGGGATGGAGGTTTTTGTTTGATTCAATTGTAAGCAAATGAAGCAGTAATAAACCCCCAATTAGTACTGAGGAAAATAGGCTGAAGCATTTTTTTCCCTAACATTTCACTGTAAACAAAAATGTGTGGCTGATATTCGAGAGGATGGAAAATACAATTTGAAGACACTTTAAAACTTCAATGATTAATGTCATGCCAAGTGACTCATTAAAATTCCCATAAAAATATGACCGTGGAAAAGAATTCTCTTCTGAAGAAAAATCAAATGTAATTAAGAAGAGGGAAAGAGAAGAACGGGGGAGGAATTGCCAGCCAAAATCAAGCTAAACTCAGCTGCCACAGAACACGTTTCAAGGGGAACCACCAGACTGAGGAGGAGTGCACCCAGGTCCCATTTTTGACACAAACAATGCATGTGACATCTGTCAAATTGCCTATTGGTGTCCAGTGTCTCAGGAATGAATTGGAGATGATGACAATTCCCTTCTTCTATTTTTGGAAGGTCTTGGTGATTTTGATTTTCTTTTGGTGGCAAATGTGTCGGAGATTCAAGATGAGGAGCTGGTAAATTAAAAGCACTTTCTTGTGGTTTGATGGGGCAAAAATTTGGTTGTGAGGTATCAGAGATGATCAGATCTCTTCCTGCCAACAAGTTTTGATCATCAGATCCCCAAATATCACATTCCCCACTCCTATAATTTGAGTTATATTCATATTCGATATATTCACAAGCCTGTCTCGTAGCATTGCAGCTTGAACTGATGCTGGGCTGCTGACTTGCACTGCTGCTGTCCTTCAGGGCTCTCACCCCTTCCTGACGTCACCGCTGTCACAGAGCACATGGCAGGACCAGCTTTTGTCAGGAGACTGGCACTGATGTACCCTGCTCTGAACACTCAGGTTTTTGCACTACAGCCCCCAGCAGTTGGTAAAAGGTTTGACTTTAATCATGTTGTTCAGCATACATGTTAATTCATGTCTGACTTCAGCAGGCTCTATTCTATTTTTGAACCAGGAAACATATCTTATTGAGGTGACAGGTGGTCTGGCACAGCAGAGACAGGTCTGTTGCTTGTGGCATAAAAAACCCCCAAACAATAAAAATGTATCTTGATTTCAACATTTCCTCCTTGTTTTGTGAAACCTCCAGTCTTACTATCCTGGGAAAAAAGGTGATTACATTTGATTTCGCACTGGTTTGGTTTTTTCAGGATTTTTAGTTTGTTTGTTTCTGAAGAGGAGAAGAAATCTATTTTGTAAGTGGTATCATGTACTGCGGATGTCCTGTGAGGATTCAATATGGGAGAAATGCTCATAGAATGCAGATTGCAAATAGGGAGAGGAGAAGGAAAGGGACCAAGAGTTATTTATAGCCTACATTCAATTCATCTGGGCTAAGTATTGTGACTAATTGTGTCCAGTGGCAGTGGACCTTGGTGCTTTGACTGGGAAGCCTAAACTGGGCTATCCACAGTGCTCCTGGACAGATACATCCCGACCTTTGTATGTCTAAACAAAGCAGCTTTCTCAGGCTGCCTGATACGGCCCCAGGACCCTCAAGCTACAACTAACACCAGCCAAGGTCTGTTGTTTGCCACTGAGGGCAAGCACATGGCACAAACCATGCTCTGAGCCATGTGCCTGCCCCAAAAAGCTGTTTCAACACAATCCTGGCTGTGATGGTGCCTGCATCCTTCCTGGGCACTGGCTGGGAGAGCTTGTCACGGGCTGCAAGCCCACTGGGGTTGTGATAAATGCTGAACTGCCTGGGCTGATTGGAGCGCTGAAGCGCTCTGTAACATGAAAAGTCATTTAGCTGTCACACCAGAAGAAGTGGCAGCTTAGATACTGATCTTGAGGCCAAATACGGTTGACACAAATAACTCATGCCCCTTGTAAAGGGAAATTTTCCTTCATTAAACATAGATGCATGCAGTGCAGTGTTCAGTGGTTTGCTCTTTTATATCCAGGCTCTGATTGTTTTATTTTTATCCTTTAAGAGAAATCAGATGTTAGAGAGGAAGCTATTCTTAGGCTGACTGTGCAAGTGATCAAGCCAAGCATATCCATATAAGACAGCTGCTGGCAAATGCCAGTCCCGGGCTGTGCTTCCATCGCAGAAGCAGCAGTGTGAGCGCTGGGCATGCAGACATGGCAGCCTTGGGGAATAACAGAGGAGCTGTCATCGTGCTTGTGGTTCTCATCTCAGGTCCTTGGCAGTGCAGGAGTCTCTTGGTACCAATAATTCATATGAGAAAATGAATTCCTTGATGTCAGTGCCTCCCCTGCACGCCCCTGCTGTGGAGGCTGGCTGCACCCGTGCTCGCCCCAAGGTGATAAATTTTGCCGGATGATGCTTCCTGGAATTAGTCAGAAGTCTCTGCTCCACAGTGCCAGGTTGGTGAGCACAGACACAACAAACAAAGTGCAGTCAGCAACGCTCTGGTGGTGCTCAGGCTCTGTTCCCCACTTGTAATTGCCTGAGTCTCATCAAGGAAAAGTCAATGACATGGTGGGGACCCATTGCTCTTCTCTGCTCTCAGGAGGAGAAAATCCCTCAGAGCTGGAGTGGGCTGCAGACCAGAGAGGTAGGGAAAGGAGCTTTGTATATTGTAGGTCTGAGATGGGAGGGAAACGCTCATGAAAGGGCAAACTGATGGTGGCAATAGTTCCAGGATCCGCCTGATGCTCTGGGCTAGGTGTTGTTTCCCTGCAATGAAATATGGATATTAATTGATCCTTTTGCCTCTTTGGGGTAGACTCTGTCTTTTCTCACGTGCCCATAGACTCTCTGGCCCAATTAACCTTTGTTCTCATTCCAAGGTCAGACTGGATGGGCTCTGAGCAACCTGATCTAGTAGAAGGTGTCCCTGTCTCTGGCAGGGGGCTTGGAATGAGATGACCTTTATGGTCCCTTGCAACCTAAACCATTCTAGGACTTTATCATTCTATGACTTGGGGTGTTTAAGTATTGCTGTACCAAGAAGAAGTCCAACACCAAATGTAAGCACCTGTCCTCAGGCACTGGGAATGCGCTTTGTTCAACAACTTGTGTGTCCAATCGACTCACCCTGCCCCATCTCAGGGCTGTGAGTGCAAACACCTTCTGCACACCAGAGCCCCATGGGACAGTCTATCACTGTGTGCATGGTGCAGCACAAGAGATCTTGGGGCTGGCCTGGAAGTCTCAACACTGAAGCAAACCATTGGTGCCAGGTCCTCAGAGTCTGTAAAAATTCCATGTTGTTCGTTCTCTTGCTCCTGAACAGTCACTGCTGACATCAAGCCCTTTTTCTGAGCTAATCATAATGAATCAAGTCAGCCTAGGTGAAGGTAATTAAAAATATTAGTGCTTCAGTAAGCCCACACAGAGCCATATAAAGTGTCTTATATATATTTTTTACTAGAATTTCCATTCTGCTTTGGCTGTTTTTTTTATTTTATTAACCTTATCATAGCAGCAAATCAAGCAGGTAAATGTGGTTGTATATTTGCTTATAGAGATGTTTAGCTTGTAAAATACAGACTACCAGCTGTGAAGCTTTGCTGTATTTCAAAAATATTTTTATCTTTTCATAAATTTAAAGGATTCTAGTTTTTATTGAATTTATTTTTTTTCAGCTGAAGATTTTCAGAGTCTCACCTACATAGATTAAAATCTTCTGCTAGAAACATGCAAACAGGGGAGGGGAAAAGAATGACAAAATAGGTGAAATAAAACAAAATAAAGGAAAAACATAAGTTTCTTTTGAACCTTTAACAATGCTTGTGAGAAATGCAATTAGTGGTGAGCAGAGTCTCATTTTTTCAGCAGATTCCTTTTGTCAATCATTCACTGAAAATGGTTCAACTGGGTTTGCCTGTGCTCCAGTAGCACGTGTTTGCTTTGTGTTGCTCAGTGATGAAATACTGGAGGTCAGACAGGGCCCAGTAGGCAAGTGCTGAGCCAAGCCCAAATTATTGATGAAATTTGCTTTAAGGGTGGAGCGAGGAGAGATCCAATGGCAGTGAACATGGGGAGCAGCAGTTCCCCAAATTTGGGTCCATAGGGCACAGCCATGGCTGCACTGGTGTGGGAGGACACAAGGACAGCAGGATAGGAAATGAGTGAGGAGGCCAATGGAGTCACCTTAGAGGGGAGACCAGAATCAAGCCACAAAAATGACCAAAACATCCCTCTGCTCTTCATTTACCACTGACCTTGAAAAAATATTTATAGAAAAAATATTGAAAAAAAAATTTGTTATAGAAATGACCAGACTCTTCTAAGATACATTTTGCCTTTGGGGACAGCGGCAAAAAAAACTCAAACAAACCAAATCAAAACAAAACAAAAAGCCCCAAAACTATGTAAGGAATTGGGTTTTCTGTATTTGGAGGAAAAGAGTCTGAAAATAGAAATTACTCTTGCTGCAGAAAGTAACAGAATATACTACTCCCCCACCCAGGGTATACAGGGCAAGAGGTAGAGGGCTTAAATCATAGAAAAGTTTTAGATGGGGAAAATGTTTTGTAACTGTAAGGATAATAAAGAACGCAGAAAGATGGGAACCGCGTGAACAAATACTGGGTGAGAATAGCTCATGTGTACCCAATCCTGTTTTAAGGAGGAGACATGGATTATGCATGAGTTTAGTTTTATTTCCTATAGCCAAATCTTCCTAATTTGCCAATCAATCTGGTGTTCGGTTCCAAGGATTCCATTTAAAAGTGGCAGTCGACGAGATTCTGGGCATTTTTGCTAACGGCTTTACAACTAACTTCATTAATAGGAGTTAATCATTAGTGTGTCTAATCAGCTGACAATTTACTGATTGGCTTTTGCCTCTGGAGGGTGTGATCCCATCACACACCAAGGTCTGGCGCTGAGCATTAATGACTCCCGAAGTCAACAAGAGTCAAGAGTCTTCATTCATGCCCCTGACCGTGCCTTAATTTCCATTAAAACCCTTAAACACTTAATTTATGTCTAAAGATAATATCAGATGAATCTCTTAAACTACTACCCCGCTGATGACACTTTTGGGAAATTGCCAGTAGAGATGTTTCTTGCCCCTTAACTAGATACAAAACTATTTTAGGTTAAATTAAATTAACCTCAGTTTCTTCACCCTAATGAATGCTATATTTAACTTGCTTTTTATCCAGCCAGGGGCTTACCCCCATCCAAGTGAGTACTGATTATTCACATGACCAGTCCTGCTGAAGTCACTGGGTGACTTGCATAAGTCTTGCTTCCAGGAACAACTTTCAAGTTCTTTTCCCTCCACAGCCTTGTTTCAAAAAGTGATGCTGTTTTTGGGTTCTCAGTCTACAGCCACAAAAGAATGTGCTCTTGATTTTCAAAGGAAGCATTGGTCATCTTGCCAGCCTTCTTCCTCCAATGGCTCCTGGGGGTACTTATTTTGTGTTGGATAAAAAGCAGAGACCATGGTTTTTTTCAGTTTTCAGGCCTTCTTGCATGGGCAAATTCCATCTTTTCTTTCAGAAAGGCTGGGTAATATCTACTGTATCTTAATCTGTAATGCAGGGAATTGGCAGAAATATCTATATCTAAGTGAATTGTCTGATTCCTCAGAGTCTGACCGTTTTGGTTTCTTTTTTGTTTTTGGGTTTGTTTTTATTTTTGTTTTGTTTTGTTTGTTTGTTTGTTTTTGGTTGGTTGGTTTTTGTGTGTGTGTATGTGTGCCAGTGTCACTGCTTAACTTCAACAGAAACTTTTAACCACAGTTGGGGAGGCCCCAGGGGTTAAACTGTGTCTTTCCATTTCCCACTATTTTTTGTTTGAAGTCCTTCTATTTTTCTGATGAGACTTCTGCTCACTGAACTCACTTCTTCAACAACATTTCCCTGCGGTCTTTTACTGTCAGTTCTGGAAACCACATTCACAGGTGGAAATTATCCTCTCCCTCTATCACCGTATCAACAAGGGAAAATGCCAACATTTTATTTACTTCCTGAACTGGCTCTTCTGTCTTGTTGAATGAAGTCTTTTTCCATCACCTCGTAACCTGCACTCTGCATTTGCATGGTTTCTTATAGATAATAAAGGCACTCATCTCCATTTATCTGAGCCCTGCTATAAATCTTCACATAGGGGAGCGTGCAGTCTTTTGGCATGAGCAAAAGCACAGCTTAGTTGCTCGCTGAAAGAGAGAATTAACTCTTGCCCATGTGCCTGTTCAGCAGGAGGTGTTGGGAATTAGGTCGCCATCCAAAGCCAACTCTCTGAAAACCTCTGAGATTCTTGTTAAGAGTTAGGCAGAAGTCAGGAGTTGACGGAAGAGGTTGAAAAAGAAGCCGAAAAAATGTCAGGTGGCGTCTTTGGGGACGGAAATATTAATTGAGAGAAGGGAGGGAAGGTTATTGTTTCAGATTTTTACCTTTTGGTAAGATGAGTTTTGATCTGGTTCCTCCCCTTCCCTCCACATATGCCCACAGACCTGAGCTGCTGCCAAACCACTTCTCCATTACAAAGATTCTCCACTCTGTCTGATCTAGATGGCAAAAGTACCTAAAGCTGTCCTTAATGCCATATAAATCTGAAAAAGTACAGCTTCTGTGCCCTGCTGAAAGGCACTTGGGCCGCCTGAAGAGCTGAGTGCTCGTCAGAGATTTCTCCTAGGTCTGGTGTTGGGAGGGAGGGCAGGAAGGAACACTCAAAACATTGAAGGATTTCCCCAGTAAGAAATGCTAGGATCAGAAAACTCTGCAGGTACTCCACACCAGGAGGGAAGAGGCTGGGCACTCATATTCAGAAAACACTGTAAATTTGTGGTCGGTTGAGGAGCCTTTCCATGGGTGCAGTGTGTCCATGATCTGTTTCAGTCTCTTTGATGCTCCCACAGTATGAACAAAATATAATAATTGCCCAAATTGTTTCTCCTGTTGGACATCTCAGGATCTGCTCTAGGCCACAAGAACTATCTGATACACCAAACCCTGGGAGAGGGTCATTCCCTATGGCTCTGCTAACTATGTTTTATGGAGTCACTGAAAAGATTTCCTAGCAAGGAATACAAATCTGACTCCCCATCCTGATTTAGTAACTCCACAATACCTCTTTTCAAGCTCTGTGAATGCTGCAGCAACACGGGCAGGTGGAATATTCCTGGGAAGTACAAGGTTGCAGGAGCAGGGCACTTCTGTGGAAGGGAAAGGAGGGTGCTGTGCCCTCCTTGTGCATCTGGCACACTCTCTTGGGTGCCAGCAGTCAGAAAAATGTGGCAGCATTGGTCTGGTTTGATAAAATGTGTCCTACATCTCACCCAGTCACTGCTCCTTTGCCTTGCGTGGGGAAAGTGTGTCAGCCACAAAATAAACACACACGCTTTGTTCACAGCAAGCCACTTTGCATTCCTGAGGCATCCTCCAGCAATCAAACGTTCACTTCCCCAGCCGTGGGGGAATATTCATTTCTGTCGTGTTGCAGATGGGAAAAATGATGTGTGCAGAGGTGAAATGGAAGGCTGATCATATCTTCCTCCTGCCAAGGGCTGTGCAGGGAGTTAGATCTGAGCAAAGAGAAGGTCTTGTTTGCCTTGGTGTCTGTGTGTGTACTCACAGCTCCTGCTCCTCCCTGATTTGGCTCCTTCTCTCTCCACTGTTGAATGTTTGTCTCCAGGTTTGGGTTCTTCCCCCACTTCTTCTTCCAACCGCAGAGTACCTGTCCCAACTATCACAGCATCCTCCACACAAAATTCAACTCTCCTGAATTTGTTTGCTACACCCCCTTCACAGGCTCACATTGGCTTCCTGCATTAAATATGTAAAAAACACCAACCAACCAAAAAAACAAACCAAAACAAACCCCAACAAAAATCAAACCCTGTTTCGCCTTAAAATCTCCCTGTCATTGGAACTATTCCATTTCGTACAAAAGAAAAATCTCCAGTGATCAACATCACCAGCAAACCCAACATCCAGCTGGGTATTCACCCCTCAAATGAAGATCATGAGTGCCAGTGAAGAAAGAGTGGGACTGTGTAATGCCCTGGCCTGTGATGACGTTTCCCTCTTCTTCTAGATCATATTAAATATTAATTTACTTGAACATATAGAGCCGTTTAAATCTTCCAGGCATTTTGAAAATGTTAATGCAATTAATTTGTCATCCTTCATTGCTAAAGATGCTCTTATAGCTCTGGCTAATAAAGATCCCTCTGAGGAGGCAATATTTTGAATGTACCAAATGACAGGACTTCGCTGTATTTGTTAAATAAATAACAATTCTCCAGAAGGCAGGTGTCCAGAAAAAGATGGTTTTGCCAGGGAAAAATATCCCAATGCCCTACTCTCCTAATTATGAAGAGACAACATCTCCAGCATGGGGCCAAGCAGCAAGACTGGGAACGTCCTCACTGTGTGGGAAGTTGAGAGTGATCTCCATGGCAAAGATTGTGCTATCCAGTGGTGAAAATATTATTTAAGAGGACAACCTGTGTACTGTGGGCCTTGCATTTACCTATGTACTGCAGGACAACAGATGTGCCAAAACTCTCTGGCACATCATGCTTTTCAAACCACCACGGGGAGATCTCTGCACCACCAGAGTGGTATCGAGTGAAAACCTCAGTTACAGACCAGGGCCCCTCTGTGCCAGGTTTTCCAGAGCTCAGACTGTCCCAGAGGGTTTATAGCAAGTGGCATTTCTGACTGCAGGTGCTGCTGTAACACTGAGCTAGATGGTTCAGGGATGGACTTCAGCACGTGGAGTCTGACAGAGCTGATCCCGAAGGATTTGGTGGGGCCCTGGACAGGCTCCGGGCACTGGGGACAAGTGATGATCCTTTTACATTCCCCAGTGCTACATGGCAAACACCTCCCTCCTGTTACTTCTCCACAAACCATTGTAACATCACCAGCTCCATGTCATTTTTCTCTTGAGAGCTTAAAAGGTGACTACCAAGAATTATATGGTTACAGGTTTTAAATTTTATGGGGTCCCCTCTAGCCTCATTGTTTTGCACTTCATTGCTCTTACAATCCGTAAGGCTGCAAGACTGCAAAGTAGCTGTGCTATCCCGAAACTGTGGGGAAACCTCTCTAAGTAGGTTTACAAATCATTTTTCTTCTGATTAAACATCTCATCAAAAGTGAACTGCATTAGCTAGTCTTGAGGGACTCTGCATTAAAAAAAATCTAGCTCTAATGCAAGGTCAGCTGTTTCTCCTCAGTCAACCAGTTGCTGTACTTACAGAAAAGAGATTGCGGTTCAAGCCTTCTTCAATCTAATTTTAAGCTAATTGGCACATGGTCCCTTCTGGTCTCCACCCAGAACCCTCCCCAAATCATGTCCTAATCACTGTCTGACTGCTACTCCCTCATCTTCATTAGAACGACATGTCAGTGCTCATGCAGATCTATTCAGCCACCCTTTGCTGTCTTTGGTTCCAGGCAGTGACATTTAAGCTTTAATCCCAGAGTTAGTGATCATTACTTTAGTCTTTAATCATCATGAGAGACTAATGAGAGGAGATAATCCTTGTATAAATCACTGTGTAACAGGAAAAGCAGTTGATTTTTTAGAAGATTTAAAACTCAGAAGACATTTTTGGTCAAATCCAAAAGTCTGTTTACAATAATTTGGACTGAGAAAAGAGGAACTCAATTTGGTGTCCTGAATCCCCAAAGCTAAACAATTAGACTTTTTAATAATACTTCATATTTCTACAACAACACATTTTATCTGAACATCTCCCAGCTTTGCACAAGCTGTCTGCTTTGGAGCCATTTACTGAAATGGATTTTATGTTTTCCCATCCCTTACTTGACTGAGGCTCTCATCCCATTTGACATGGAATAGTAGAGATTCTTCAGCAGGAGCACAGGTGACACCCTGAACTCAGAGCCTCATGGCCATGAGGTTATCACCATATCTGTGCATGCTGACCTCAAATCAGCCTGGCTTCTTGCCACCCAGGCACTACCTCTCTCCCAGAGCAGCATCCAGGGCCTGAAGGGTATTGGAGTGAACATCTGCCTGGCTTTTGTTGGGAATTCTCCCCTGTGCTCACACCTTCCTTTGTGTCTCTGGGAGAATCCAAGGTTTCTCTTGGGATTTCTGCATGTGAGGGAGAGTGAAGAGTGCTTCATGTGCAGGAATACTCTTGATTTAATGTGATTGAGAAGGGGAGTGTGTATGCAAAGATTTTAGGGGGTCCCAGCCACTGAAGAGCTGCTTTTGGTAAACTGAGGCACATAAAAGCACAGCTCCCTCTAACTACCCTGTGCTCCGTAGGATGCATTAAGCAGCTCTGTGTTAGGCAGGGAATGGGGTTTATAGCCATGGGCACCTCACCTCAGAACCCTGTTCCCATAATTCTTGTGGCAGGAAAGGCAAAGGGAACTGTGCAAATGACACGGAACAAGTTTTGGCCGTGCTAGTCGCTGGCAGTAACACTTAACCAACAGCATAACCAAGGCTTTGTCTGCTGCTCTCCCCTCCTGGCAATCCCAGGCTCCTTTTGTGCAGTGACCAAGCAGAAATCCTAAAGACTTTCTCTGCTGGTATTTCTCCAGGCCACAGTCAATCCCCCTTGGCACGTCTCAAGCCTCACTGGTGTCAGCATTGCATGGTCTTGATGGGAGAAAGACACTCCAAACTCCAAAAGCCGAGTATCTAATTACTTCAAAAGTGTCTTTATGCCATTATATTTGCATTAAAATAATAATTTATCACTCTCCATTGTACCTTTAATGATGCTTGAAAATAATGGGCTTGAATCAATGCTGTGCCCAGTGTAAATGTGGTGGAAGAGCAGGGAGGATCTTAACAAGGCTGATTGCATTTCCATTATTTTTGGCTGATTTGGTGTTTTGACAGAGTATCTGCATTTAGCACAAGCTCCTGCCTTAAAGGTTTATCCTGCTGAGGGGCTCAGTGAGCCCCAGGAGTTGCATGTCCAGGGATGCCTGTGGGGAACTTGAGCTAATGGAACATGCAATAAAGAGTTCATCTGGATATATAAAAATCCTCTTTTTTTTTTTTTTTTAAATAAAATCCCCTGCTACCTTGGTTATTGAATAGATTTAAAAGCAGCAGCAGCAGATTGTTCAAGCAGCTGGAGTGTGAGGTTTCACACAAAGTTCATCTCCCAGCTCCCTCTACTTCTCTGTGTGCAGTGGAAGTGTCTCTAGAAGATGGTGGAGAGTCAATGTGCAGAGCAGCAGCTCATGAAAACACAGGAATACTTCTGCACTCATGGCACTTTTAAATACTCTGATTACTTTGACTTGGGAACGTTCCTCTAGAGAGATGCTGAGAGAAACACAGCCCAGAGCAACTTGAACCCCATGGCAGGTCTTTGCTTGCTTGGCTCTAGTCAGGGTCTGTGCAAGAAGTCCATAAGCACTTTTGGAGAATATTTTGTGAAGGCATGAGAAATTAGACAGATTTATTCTACTCTGGCACTAACCCCACCTCTACCTGCAGCTATACCTTTCAGAAGATGGATTAGGTTTTGCTTTACCAGTTTCCCATCCACTCCAGTCACATCAGAGTATTTTCCTCCTTCTTTCCACTCCCTGTGCCCTCATTTTTGATGCTGAATGTGGCACTGCAATGCTAATGATTCCCCTGATGGCAGGCTTGGAAAGAGAGGTGGCAGGAGTGGATGGTGGGGGAAGATCTGCTGGCTGAGGCACCAAATAGCTTGGGATATGGAAAGAGAGAGACCTCCTGACAGCATCCTAGGGGAGGGGAAGCACAGTTTTAATTTATTGTTTACCAGACTGAGGAATAAAAGGCAGTTTGGTCGTGGCCACCCTGCTCGCCCACAGAAGTAAGGCTCAGCCCCTCACCAGAAGGACAGAAATAGCCCTTGGCTAGTTCTTCTCACTGACAGAGATGGAGCAGGGTGGCCATGACCAAACTGCTTGGTGGAAATATCCCTTGCTCCTGCTAGCTCCAAAGTCAGCACAACTTTGACCAGGAAAGGGCTGTGAAAATTGTGATGGACATCATGGCAAGAGGCAAACAGAGATGGGCAGCGCTCAAGTCTTTGCCAAAGCCATGTTCAGTTTAGCCCTGCAAATGTGAGATGGTTTGTTTGTCTCCAGCATCCTGCCTATGAGATCCAAACAAAGAGGACTTTTTTTTGCAAAGGAGATCATTGGTGACCATTTAACTACAGCCTCTGACAGATACAGACCTTCACCTCACACTCATCCTGAGAAGGCTCTGGTAAGGTTTGTGTGTGTGTGGGAAAACCTCCAGATTGAAGGTACCAGGAGCCTTTGGGTTCAGCTGTGTGGTGCTGGATAGTTTCCAAACCTTGGAAACAATTTGGGCAACCCCCCAGCAGCTGGACATGGAGAATTCAAGTGTACAAGCAAGTAATCAAGGCTCTACACTATTTTTTAATTTTTTTTTTCCTTATGTGTCTCCTAATTCACATATTCCTGGCCTGGTTGACCTGATTTTACTTAAGGAAAAGTTAAATCAGGGGTAAGCTGAACAAATTAAAGACTTTACGTTAACCCTGCTCAACTCAAGTTCTGTCTATTATGTGACCTGACATGCTTTAGAAACTTTTCAGCTAAAATTTGGGTTTAGCAAAAGGCTTCCTAGAAACACCAAGCCAGGTAAACGACACACAGGATGCCGCTGGGGCTTTGACTCAGCCAAATGGGAGTAAATTAGTCGCTCTGCTATTCATGTGTGTCTGTTCCACCAATTTCAGTTAATTAAATGCAGGGAATAGTATATTTTATTTATTTATTTATTTAGTCCTTTAACACAGTTTGTTGAACATTGCTAAAATCAGCTTTCTCCTATTTCATAGCTAGCTGTGAAGGAGTATAAGCAGACCTACTTCTTCCCACATCCATGGTTAAAAAGCAAATGAACCTGTATTTCCACATCTCCAAAGAGAAGGCTTTTTTCCCAGGTGAAATCTGATATCTCAGATCTTAAAACACAGCTTCACTGAAGCTAGAGGAAAGTTTTAGCAGGAGGATGAAATATTTATTCCAGGTTCAGACTTTAAAGTATGAGCTATGGTTTCTGGAGTGTCCAGGGACACTTTGTGATGGTGAGTATTCAGGGTAAATGGGGTAGGGATATCTGCTTCATGTTTTCATATCTCACAGCCTGATTCTTCCCTTCTTGTGGGAAATATCTGTGAGCATGGTGGGAAAATGCATATTGATGAACTTCCCAATGCATAGCCAAGCTTGTCCGCATTCTCTATTTTTTCATTAGTCACTAACCATTTCTATTAGACAGAGCATTAGCTCCCAGATCATAAATTCAGGAGAGGAGGTGGTGTCCCTCTCTGCTCTGCAGTGGGATCTAATGGCTTCTTTGCCGCAACAATAGAGAAAGCATTTAGAGTAATGTCCCTCATGGATAGTCTCCAGCAGGTGGAATGATTTCTTCCTTATAGTAGTCAGTATATTTAGCAATGAAGGAGAGAAAAATTGTGAGCTCTTCTTTTAGAAAGACCATGGTTTAAAAAAAGCCCAAAACCATTTATTTTTTTTTCCTTGTTCTTGTTGTACCTTGTCATTGGAGACTGTGGAAGGCAAAAATGAACATGTGCAGTTGATGAGTGCTCCTTGTCCTGTTCACAGCTTAACCACAGCCCAAAAAATGCCTCTACAACATCACCTGCCTTCAGCAGATCCTGTAACTACCATGCAGTGCTGCTGTTGTTTCTGACTGGAGTTACATTTCTGATGTCTCAGTGGATAGCAAAGCAAAAACATATGGGAACAGCAATGTATAGAATCCCTTCCCTGCCATGTTAAAGCAGTGGGAGCAGAGAAGGTAAAATATTTAGACTCCAGATGTCTCTATTTGCCAAAATAAAAATTCTTGCTGTAAAATATCTATAAAATGTAATTAGAATTGCCATTTATTTTTCTCAGTGTTGCTAACGTTGCTGGCAAAATTGAGTCACTCAGTGCTGCCAAATATAGCATTCCAGGTGTAAAACACTCTCAGATGTTCATGACATTTTGCACGTAAATACTGAGTCACTGAGAATGATCTGGTGCTATCCATATGCCTGATACAGAAATACTGCCATGAGTGGGAGATCAGTATACACACACAGCAGGATAATGCTTGAGAATAAAAAAATTGTGTTTCTGCATAGTTTCTAATAAAGATGCTGGACTTTTCATGTACTGATCCTTCTGCTCTCAAGGCTCTTTTACAGAGGAGGGTGACCACAACCCTCCATCCCCCTACTACTGCTCCGTCTCTGAATATCAAGTTGGAGATTTCTTTGCCATAGTGTTTCCTTATTCAATTTTTTTTTAATGTAGCCTGTGTGAGGGACTTGCAAACCTGAACTACAGATGACATCTGAATATACAGAAGGTAACAGCCCAGTGCCTGGTACCATTCTCTTCCAGTCACCTTTTCAATCTACATTTTGGCTGTAGCTGCAGCTCTGCACCAGGCAGCAATATGGGCTGTGTTTTCAGGCATCATAATTTCCTGGGAAAATGGATGTGTTTCTGGAAAGCATTTGAGAATAGTGCACCCTGCAATCATGCTAGCCCTGGAGAGAGGCAGTGCCTGGTGGAATATAAACCACTGAGTTGAGATGAATAATTTCTGCCTGACAGAAATTAGTCTCCTCACCAGGAGAAGAAAAAACAGGAAGAAAAAATATCTTCTTTTGCCACAAGTATGTGAGCCTGGTGTCAGACTTGTGCTGGGCATCTGCTGTGGGCAGTGAGGCTGTCCTGTGCCTCAGTGACACCCAGGAGAGCCTTGGAGCAAGCTCAGGCTCCTGCGCTGCCTTCTTGGCACTCCTGCCTTCCTTCCCCCAGGTGATGGCTAAACCTGCCCTGCTCTCTCCCACTCTCCTATTCCTCTCTCACTTGACCCAGGGACATTGCATCCTCAGGCTTTGTCTGGCTCAATAAAGCAGTGGATAGCCAGGGACATTATACCTTTTTTCCCTTGGTATTCCTGAATGGAAAAAGTGCTTAACTTCTTGTTTCCCTCCCTGTCAAGGGAAATACACTGAATTGTGCTAATACAACATCACTGACCTGCTTATGGTACAGTTTTCTTTGTTTTCTCTCTGCTTTCTTTTGCCATAAGCCATTTCTTCTTGTTACCATCTTTCACACTGCATTGCTTCTCTGCATCTCCACATCACTTTTCCTTCCACCAATTCCTTCTCTTTTTTTATCCAGTTTCACTTGCTGTTAATTCCTCTTCCCTCCCCTGCCCCATGCATTTCCTTGATGTCTTACCACACCCGTCCTCTTGTTGGTGATGTAAAGAAGAGTCAGGCCAAAAGACAACTTCACTGGGAACATTTATAGGTGTTATTATGAGATCATTAAATTGCAGTAAGGATGGTAGGGTCTGTATGAAAGACCATTAAATTAGAAATATGATTTTCTTATTCTGGATGAAACACAGGAATATCCCCATTTCCCTCTTCAGTTCTGTGTTCTCATCTAACTCGACAAAATTAAATTATTAGAGACTAGGCTTGAAATACATTTATAAAATGAGTATTTTATAATAATGTATGTTCTTAAGGAATGAGAAGGGATGGATGAGAAGAATTCACCTTTCCACACCGCAGAAAAATGAAATAAATTTTGGCCACTACTGGCAGAAATCTGTATAACATCTTAGATGCTTCCTAGCTTCTAATCCACTTCCGAGGCAACTCGTGTAAAAGCTCCACAGTCCTTCATGTTAAAAGGTTTGTTGACTGTCTCCCCTTTCCTGTTAGCTGGCATATCTCTGTGCTGAAAATCACTCAGGTTTTCTTTCCCTCCACGGACACAGAGAACAATTAATCAGAATTCTCTTGATAGCAACCCTTTAGACTCTTGAAGGTGATTAACACACAGCCACAAATGATTTCATTCTTTCTTCGTCATCCATATTTTTCAGCACCTGAATCACTCCTATTGCTCTGGGCTCCCTCCAAATTGTCAAACTCTTTACCTCAGATCAGGGCTCAGCACCAGACACAATTCTCTTGCTGGAGTCTCCACCCTGTCAGGTTCAGTGAATAATTCCCCCAGGGGCCCTAAGTAATGATGGTGTGTAAGAAGCCCCTGAGAGCCTTGTTTGCAGCAGTGCCACAGGGTTTGAGTAGAGGACCCAGGCACTGTGAAATCTGTTTCTGTGTAGGATACTCTGGCTGCTCCACAACAGCTCCCTGCAGGGACTCTCCAGGCTGGCATTAACAACAAGTGCCTGATTTCATTCAAAAGTGGAACTGTGAACAAAGATGGAGTTCAGCCCAGATGAAGTCCTGCCTTTCTGTGCCCACAGACAGGTGTCTGCCTGTCAGCAGGGTGCCTTAATTTAGACACTCCAGGGGTATGGCAAGGTTTGGGTTCCTAAGGAAAGCCATCCAGGACTGTTGGAGCTGCCCAAGGAATATCACCTCACCTCTGGACTCCAGTCCCAGCAGGCAGGGGTTTTGTGAGGTTCTGTATTGTGTCTCTGTGTGCAACTGAGCTGAACCCTGCTATCTGCTCTTGGGTGAGCTGAACCTCTTACCAGGAGCCTCAAACTGTGTTGACCAAGGAGCCATAGAGGCCTCTGAGGTGTTTCTGCTGCTACGCAAGTTAGGTTTCTAGGATTACATTTAATTTAGCTGCTGGAGACAGCACGGGCCCCTCCTGAAGTCTGCCTCCCTTTGAGATGCCCTTGATTCCCCTGCCTGGCAGCTGCAATCTGCAGTTTACAGATCACAGGGCATCACCCAAGTGGTAAAAATGTGCAAAACCCCACGGGCAATGAGTAATTCCCCCATTTGCTCTGCTCTGTCACTGTGTTGGTTGGTTCTCCACAGGGTACCCAGGGCTCAGCTCTGCTCTCCACACGAGGATGATAAGTGTGGTTTGTGCTGCCTCTGGATGTTTTTCTGTCCAGGAATATGTGCATGCTTTTTGTCTGTGCACAAGGAAATGTTCTCCTTCCAAGAAATGCATCTGTTTCAGAGTTATTTGTAATGCTGAGGCTATATCCATTCCCTTGGCACCACTGACTGGGTAAACAGGTAGATCTCAAGGAAGCAGCACTGGTACTTTAATCACCATTACATTAGCTGAGAACTGCAATAAACTGGGAAATTGGGCTACAAATTTTAAAAGAATTTAAAAAAATCATTAAAATTTAAACTAAATGAAAAAGTTACAGTCTACCCAGAGGAGGTTGCTGAAAGTCATGTAGCTACATTTCTACAATGTGAGAAGCTGGGGAAGTTATAACTTTAACAGTGATGCTGGAGCACAGTTGTGAGAAATGTCAATAATTTGTGCTTCCCCTTACTAAACAGTGTTGTCCTGTCTTTGGTTGAGTGGAAGCAACTTGGTTTTGACAAATCATTGTTGGATGTTTCTTTATCATTTTCCTTTAGGTACCTATGTATCAACGGTTTCTTTATCTGGTCCATTTTATTTCCAAGCATCAAAGTTAGGCTAATTCATCTGGAATTCAGCATTCTTTTCTTGACAGCACTGTGTGCCCTTTTTTTCATTTTTGCTAATTTTCCTCCACCAGATCTTAATCTCTTATCATGCAGTGATTGCTTTTGGTAGTTACTGATGTACTCTGCAGCACATTTCATCAGTGCTCCCTGGCTTGCAGGCACCTAACTTACCCAAATATTATTTAACTTATGCTGACTTGCTCTTCTTTCTATGCACCATTAATTTCAGTTAAGTTGATAACCTGATTGTAAATGGTTTTTGTTTTTTTTTTCCCTTTCTCCAGTCTGGTTGAAGCAAAAAGGAACTGTACCAAGCAAGAAAGATAAAACCATCACACAGGTACATAGTTAAGGAGTTACACAGCAACAGCTGCTCATGAATTACAGGGAGAAATTTCCCCAGTCTAGATGGCTCCATTCAGCTAGAAAGTGTTACTCTTCCAAAGCTAAAAATGACATAAAAATCAAAGGGGTCTAAAATTTCAACAGTGCTTGAAAGGAAGGGAGGAGCTTAGGTAAGTAAGGCTAATGTGAGATAGTAAGAGGCTGACATTTCCCTGTCGTGCAGAAACTCAGGGAGACAAAGGTGAGGTGACAGAGTGAGATTTCCAACTCTAAAGGATGAAAGGATGTGAATTTATGAATGTGAACTTAATACCCCTGCACTTAGCCTGACTGTGGTTGTCATACTTTGTTCTGAAAGCTTTGTACCTTAAAGGAATGAGTAAATAATGTTCTGTGCTGAAAGCTGTTGCTTTTGTCACTGCAGATCTATGCAGCCATGGGCAGCTAAAAGGCAATTTTGCAGGGTCTGAGTACATGATGGACCTATTTAAGCAGACAAAATTTTTGCAGGTTCTGAGGAAGATTTTGGGCTGGAGAAGGATACCCAGAAAAGCAATGGCATTGTTTTTTTGGGAGCAGGTGATGGGGAAAGGATCAAATCCTTCACCCACTTCACCCACACTGAAATCCAGGGACGGCTCAGCTAAGAGCTTAGATTGATAAAACCACACATAGGTAGGGTGGGTTTTCACATAGTGGACACTCTTTATGCAAGAAAGACAGACAGAAACAGTGATCTTGCATGACTCTCTCTAATCCCACATTATTACAACTCGAAATCATAGAATCACAGAACGGTTTGGGTTGGAAGGGACCTTAAGGATCATGTAATTCAAAAAATCCGCAGTTGCCCAATTGTGTTTTGTTTCCATGTGGATCACCCTCTTAGACAGCAGGCTGAATTCCTCATTAAGATATTTGAAGACTGATTCCTTTGTTTCATAAAGACTCAAAGGTGATACTGAAGAAAGTTGTTCTGGAGGCTGGGATATCTCTCTGTTGCTTTCAGAATCCTTTTGCGGACTTCTTGGGGCAGAGGTTGTCCAGATGTAAACACAAAAGGACAGCAGTTATGACCCTGGAAAATAACAGACTTAAATTTTATTAAAAATATTTATTTTAAATATTTTCATAATCAAGTAATACACATCAGGTTTCAGAAGGATAATCTGCCTGCTTTTGAGCCTGGCTCATTTTATGACATATGAATTTGTTATCCTCGTACTGTGAGTATTCAGTGCAACAGCCTCATCTTAAATCCTACAAAAAATTATAAACTCTTCAGTGCAAGGGAGACTTTTATTAGACTCATATAAACCAGCAAACATCCTACTGGAGCCAAGAATTTCCTCTCCTTACTTCATTATGTAAACAGCAACAATAATAATGATGAATTGACTAAGGACTCTACAACGGAAGGTAAGTCAGAGTAACAGGTTGAATTTAAAGCTGAAAAAATGAATTTGATTATCAGCACAAACTCCTTACAAAGACACTGATCAGGATGTGTCACAGTCTCCCAGGAAAAGTGTTAAACCAGCTGTCATTTCTGTCCTTTTTGGTCAGATTGGATAATATTCTGTGTGGAACAATCAATCCTGTATTAGTCCAATGGGAATGGACAGTGATTTTCATCTATAATTTCAATTTCAAAGACGGATAGAGTGTATTTCTTTGTATAAAAAGAGAGGAAGTTTGTTCAAGGAGTTTTATACATCTCCTGAGACAGCAGATATTTGGCTGGAATTAGAAGAGCAGAGGGAAGGGGCAGGAGGGAAAAAATGATGGAGATGCCAAGAGCTCTTTATATTCAACTATATCTGGATCAATTGTTGGCCTACTGTGTCCTGATAACAGAATTGAGCTGGTAAGGGATCAGACCTTGGGCATTTTGTCTAAACAATGTGAAAATCAACAAATAATGAGGACTGAATGCAGAGGCTCATGCTGAAGGAAACAGAGGAGATGGAAAGATAAGTATTCTGGCCAAGAATGCAAATTGGAAGAGAAAAGATAGGCAAAAACCAGTTTAAGCTATGCTCAGGTAAAGGAGAAAACAGGTGAGAAACACAATCACATCAAGGCAAAGCTCTAGAAACATAAAGCAGTCCTGTTTGAGGCGTTGAGACTTTGGGGAAGAGAAAAGCTGCAACATGGTCTTCTCACATCTTTGGAGATGAGCACAGAGAAGCTAGGCCCTGTTTACCTGGAGGTCAATCCAGACATTCTGGTGGAGGAAACAAATATTGATGAAGAAGGTGGATGTCTGGTTGAGAGCATCAAAGCATAATTAATGAAAATCAATGCACTTTTCATCTCCAGGCCTGGAGAAGTTTGTGCCTGTGCCTGTGGATGAGCATCTATGGTTTGAGATCTGACCAAAAATCAGATGTGGATGCATCTTGTGGATGTCCAAGCCTTCCTCTAAGATAAGGGAAGCAGCTCCAGGAGATAACTGCTGTCACAGATGTGTTTAAGGCAGAGCTAAGAAAGAGAAAGTATCTGGCAGTCAAACATGGGGCATGCCATAAATCCTCAAGGATCCCCACGGTGATTTAACTGCTGTTTGCACACTCATCAGTGATGACTTTGGAGTGGGATGTTTTTTGTGTCAGCTCATACCATCCCAGAATTCTCCTCTGTGTGGGAAATTTGGAAGCAGAAGGGTTCTTGTGAGTACTCACAGTGTGAATATTGATAAAGCACTTGGATGTAAAGGATGAGGGTTCAGCTTCAGTCCAGTGTGCCCTGGAGGCCACCAAACAGCATTTGAACAGTAAATTGGAGAAAGCAGGAGAACTGTAAATTGGAAACAGGAGAAAGCTGGAACAAGAGAGCATCTGCTTGTGCTTGTTAGCTGCTTTAGTTAATAAGAACATAGATGCTCTTCTTCCCCTAATTACTTAGCCTGAGTGTGATATCTTAATATTAGCATTAAGGATAATTAGCAGCAAGTAACAGTTTCAAAAGACAGCACAGTAAGGTGGCAAAGAGAAGACCCAATTTTTACATCCTTTTGCTTTCTCAGAACACAGAATGCGATGTGGTCCAGCGAGCCCACTGAAAAGGACACTGTCATCTCTAAAATGAGGCATCACTACAGCAGCTAAAGCAGCACTGCAGCAGGATGAGAGCCTGGGGACCCCAGCCCATCTCCTGAGCATATCACATACACTGTACCAGCCATCAGAGAGTCCTGCAGGCATTTCGACTGCAAAAGACAGCATTTTTTTAGGGTAAGGAGGAAGTTATCCAGACCTGTGTTACCAAACTGCAATATTAGACCAGAGGAAGTCACAGCACAGCAGAGGAAGATCAGAGGGACATCGTGTCAGAAGGTTCTGGGCTTGGCAAGGTCTCAGTCCATCCTTCTGCAGAGGGGAACAGCAAGGTCATGCCCCAGGCCAAAGGATGAGTGAAGCCATCCAGGGGTTCATAAAGCTGTTGACTCTCCTGCCTTCTGCAGGTATCCACACAGGGACATATAAAACCCCTAAATGCCATCAAGAGTGCAAGGAACTGTTTTATGGAAGGATTTCTGTGGCCAAAGTGCAGAGCAGTGCCCCAGAGCTCTGAGCTGGGCTGAGTCAGACAGCGCAGGGATGTGGATGCAGCCCTGAGCAGCCTGCTCTAGCTGACCCTGCCTGGAGCAGGCAGGTTGGATCTGATCATCTCTGGAGGTCCTGTCCAACATCAGTGATTCTGTAATTCTGGGTACTTTCATCAAAAAGTTCCAGGGAAGCTTGCAAAACCCAGGCTTGGTTTATTATTTGCTTATTTGTTTGTGTGGTTTGATCTGTGGCATGGGAACTCTCATTTCAGGATTTTTTTTAATACCTTGACTATCCTTTGATACGAACAGAAGAAAAACACCAAGAACCTAATAGCTCCAGGAAACCGAATTTAATTTTTTGGAGTTCAAGAGGTGTTTGGACAATACTCTAGGGCACATGGTGTGACTCCTGGGGATGGTCCTGTGCAGGGCTGGGAGCTGGACCCAGTGATCCTCGTGAGTCCCTCCAACTCAGCTTATTCTTTGATTCTATGATTTTGTGAATTCATATGCAGTTAGTGAGCCAAAGTACGTGATGTTTAATTAACCTTTCAGTTCAGTGAGAAGTTTCTTGGTCAAAGACCTCGGGAGCTGTTCTGTGTAACACTTTCAAATTTATGAATAGAATTGAAAGAAACTGCTGAAAAGTCAGTGTCTGCTTCACGGCAGCCTGCACCCACGCAAAGACTGGAGTACTGTAGTGAGACAGAAACAGACAGAAGGAAGAGTTAGTTAAGAGGATTATGAGGTGAAATGTTCTTTTATTAGGTTTGTAATACAAGGAAAGGTATAATTTACAAGGGCATGTAGTGACAGGAAAAGGGGGAATGGTTTAAACTGAAAGAAGGTTGGTTTAGATTAGAGATAAGGAAGAAATTTTTCACTGTGAGGGCGGTGAGACATTGGAAGAGGTTACCCAGAGAAACTGTAGATGGCCCTGGAAGTGTTCAGGGCCAGGCTGAACAGGGCTTGGAGCAACCTGGGATAGTGGAAGGTGTCCCTGCCCATGGCAGGGAGGTGGAACAAGAGGCTCTTTGAGGTCCTTTCCAACCCAAACCATTCTGATTCTTTGACACACAGAAATGCAGGAAGAGCCACAGGATTGTATTGCAATATGAGGCTGGCGGTCAGACAGGACGCTGAGATCAATGCTAAAAGTATGAGAAAGAATGGCAGTGTAGCACAAAATTCTGGCAATCAACCTCATGATGAATCCATTGGGTTAGAGAGGATTTTTTACAGTGATTAAAGGCTGCAGATAGACACTTGGAAAGTGGGGAGATTTTAAAATCCTCCTGCCGATCCTGTGACGGAGCTGAGCAGCAAGAGAGCAGCCAAGGCGCAGCCACCTGATGTGAATTCAGGGATAATTTGGTGCCACAGCTGAGCTGATGACACTTGCCAGGGCTTGTCAGATGGTTGAGACCTACAAATGGCAACATCCCAGAAAATGTCTTCTTCTATAGTTTTCTGTGACAGGTCTTGACATATGTAGAGCAGGGAGACTTTGCAGCGCAGGAACTCTGATTTCTGCTGATACAAGTTAAATCTTAGGCTTTGCACTGACCTTAGTTAGTCCAGACTAATGGCTAGTCTTGTCTTACCCAGGCTGAGTTGATTTTCACTTTGTATTTTTTAACAATAGTAATTATCTAGCAGTCAGGCGAGTATGGCCTGTGTCTGTTTTAGATCAGCTTCAGTTTATAGCGATAACAAAGAGTAACAGTGCAGATTGAACAGCCTGTAATTTCAAAATAAAATGTGGTGTGAAAGATTACCGACATGGGATGAAAACAGAGATCCCAAACTGTAAGCACAAACCTTAAAGAGCAGTCAGTGGTCACTCCAGAAATGCAGCCCTAAGTTGCTCAGGTAATGGTTAATTTTGGAGATAAAAAAAAAAAAGAGATGCCTAATGAGCGTAATTGGAAGAAAGAATGTGTTAAGAAAATGTGTAAAGATAAACCAAAGTGGACCCAAAATTGAAGAAGAGCGAAGTAATAGCATCAACATCACACACCTCCCAAAGAAGAAGGTGAAGAAAGCCTCACCAAAAATATTATACAGCCTGTGACAGACATCTCAGGATGTAGGCAATGTGTCACAACACACCTCCCATTCTTCCTGAGTAAGGATGAGATGGCCACCCATAGGAGCCAGACAGGCATTGAAAGAATGAGCACAGATATAAAAATAAAAATTTAAAAAAAGAAAAAAGGAGTTTTGTTTTGGTTTAAATTATGAAAACTTTGACTGGATTAACAATGGATTCACATACCTGCATGTCTGTGTGCATTATGCTCCCTTCTTGCCCCTAGCAAGATTCTGAGGGTGACAGCTTAGAAGTTCATCATCAATCTGTAATAACTACCAATAAGAATTCTGGTTCTTTCTTTTCCTGTTCCCTAGACTTCACACTGGAGGCATGTGAGTCAATGAGTGGTCTAGGGAGAGACTCTATGGGAGACTAAATCTGATCTGTCTGCTCTGGGCAACTGGGATATATTGTATGAAGTCTTAGCCAGTGAAAATTTACCTGTGGAGACACTCTGTTGATATTTCTGGCTGCCTTCCTGTCTAATTTATTATTTACCATAAAAGCATGAACTTCAGCAAAGGAGAGTGCACTTGACTCTGCTTTTCTTCTTCACGCCTGCTTTCAAGCTTCCCAACTTCTGGCTGCAGCAACATTTAGGCAGGAACAAAATTTTACAAAAGGAAGAGAATAAGACCCCCTTCCTTGTGCAAGCAGTTCATGAGGTCAAACCCACATAAACAATTGTCCTCAACTGGAAAAGAAGATATGTGTATATATCAGAATTAATAACATAATTATTGCACATAGGTGCAAGAGGTAACCTTGACTTCTTTTGTACAGACAGAAACTAATCTGTAATTTAGCATGTGGTGTGCACCAGATGCAGCTGAAATTATTTCTCATTTTCTTGAGAACAGAGGACTCTGATCGTATTTGTCACTGATGTCTGTAAAGGTGCAAACGGAGGCAGAAAACAGAAGAGGTCTGCTCTGAAGAGCCTCTGCTTACATAAGGGTGTTGTTTGAAGGCTGTGAGATCTGAAGATGTCTCTGAAAATTATGCGTGGTTCCTCTATTGTATGAGAGCAGCCCATAAGCTGATTACCCCATCTCCATTGTATTTCAGTCTTCAGTGCAATTTGTCTTTTGCTATTCCTTTATTCCTCAGCTTTAGAACAAGATTGTGTACGATGTTTCTTTTGAAAAACCTGAATTGTTTTTTCTTTTTAACTTCTCTTGCAGAAGCTTTCTTCCCCCCCGCCCCCCCAATAATCTTTTGGGAGCCATACCCACTTGTGCCTCAGACAATTTCTGAATATTTTGTTTTCAAAGGCAGGTGAAAAGCCAGGACAGGGCACTGGCATGAGAGTCTGAAATGGGTCTGAGCTGTTGTTGCTCTGAGTGTGTCCACACAAACACATACAGGAGAGTGAGTGTGGTTGTCTCATGAGAGAGTCATTTGCTGCTGATGTGTCTGAAAGAGCTGAGAGGAGTCAGCAAGAGCCACAAAACCAAAGGATAACACAAAGTGCTTTGGTTTGGAAGGGACCTTAAAGTTAATCTCATTCCAACCCTTCTGCCGTGGGCAGAAACACCTTCCCCTAGACCAGGTTTCTCCTGGCCTTGAACTCTTCCAGGGATGGGGCATCCACAGCTTCTCTGGGCAATCAGGGCCTTACCACACTCACAGCAAAGAATTTCTTCTTAATATTTCGTGCTGCTTTGGGCTGGGTCCAAACCAGCACATATCTAATCTAAACCTCTCCTCTGTTTAGTTTAAAACTGTTCCCCGTTGTCAATGACTATCTGTCCATGTAAAAAGGTAAATCCTTCGGTAACCCTCGTCACTGACCCAGAGATGTTGACTGCTGTTTCCACAATACTTTTCAGACCATTTTAGGCCTATGTTTAAAAAAAAAAAAAAAAAAAAAATTATACTCATCCATGTTAATCTACACATTCATGTTAATTTACACAAGCTGGGGGTCCCAAAATGTTTTGGTGAAAATGTATTGGCATATCTTGATAATTTTTCTTTGACTCCCAATCCAGAGAGTCCATTCCAAGCTTTGATCTAGGAGGGTTTTAAACATTAATACATAATGTTGAATTACTTACTTCGCCCCCTGAGCTGCTGTAATCAGAAAGAACAATTGATTAAAATAACTGCTTAGACATTTCCATCTTTCTTTTTGTTATTGAAAACTCCCCACCTCAGCAATTCCCTGCCAAACTGTAAGCACATATCTCTCATCTGTTCACTTCAGTGCAACTTAGTGAACTCTGGACAAACAACAGCAAAACACATCAGGGATGAAAAAGTGTGTAATTTTAAATGAAAATATAAATCAATTGCCCATTTTCAAGGGGGTTGAAAGATTTGTCCAGTGGACTGTGTTATCTTCAGAAAGGACCCTGGCACAGTAAATAGAAAGTCCTGCAGCAGAGAACAAATTCTCTTAAACAGCCAGTTTCCATAGTGCTGTCCTTAGCTCAAATCACCGTGTTAACAGCAAAATGCAGTATTTTATTTGATTTTTATTTCTGAAAAAGTCATATAACCTGTTTTTGTTGCTTTTTTAAAGTGACATGGGGACTGCTGAATCTTTACAGCCATTAACCATCACCGTCTGGAAGGATCTGTTAAAACATAGTGTGGGAAGCCATTCTGGTCCTTCTGGGACAGCAAAACCCTGGGAGCCTTCAGGAGCATCAGCTCCTCATTGGACAAAGGGCTGGCCCAGGATTGCGTTTTCCAAGTTTATCACGTGCCATCCAACTCAATCAGAATAAAACAATAATAATAAAAATAAATTAAAAAAACAAAACCAACCAACCAACCAACCAAAAAACCCCAAACCCAACCAACCAACAAAAAAACCCCAAACAAACCAACACCCCCCCCAAACAACAACAACAACAACAACAACAACAAAAACAACAACGAAAAACCCCAAAGAAAAATACTTTGGTGAAGTATATTGAAAAGAAGAAAGAAGCAGAGTCCAAAAGGTTAGAAACACACAGTTCATGCCAGGCAGGGAGTTGGAAGGCAGCCTCAGCTGGGCTGCCTAAATGGCTGAAATCAGCCTCCTTTTGAGGCTGGAGTGGATCACCTCCCCTCTGCTGCCTCCGCATCCTCCCCCAGCCTCAGCATTTTCTGTTTGGGTTGTAAATGTTTGAAAGGCTGTTGTTCAATGGTATTTAGATTGTGCTCAGCATGATGGGGCCCAGGAGCTTTCAAGAAGTCCTGGTGGCCAACTTGACGACAGGAACGGTGGAGGTTGCATGCACTGATCCTTTATCAGCCAACAGCTGGACATTCAGGTTCTGAAACCACTCTTGCTTGTCTTTGGGTGTGTGACCTGGCTGAAGCTGACCTTTAGGAATTGGTACTGCTGTGAATTTTTTATTCCTGAATTAAAATGTCCATGAACAAAAGTATCATTAGCCCTGATTTTCCCAGATTGATATGCAGACAGAAGGAACGTGCACTTTATCAAGTTACTATTCACAGTCATCATTTGAGGAATTTTATGGGTCCTGTCTGTGCTGTCCCACATTGTTTTCAGTGATGTGGTTTAGTGTGGTTATTGCTGAAAGTCAAGGCTCATCTGCTGCTACTCAGAGATCCTTGAAGCTCCCCTAGCTTTCACACCTATGGCAGAGTAATCTTCCTACGCAGTGATGGATGGGAAAGGTGGATACCCTAGCAGGAGTGATGACACAGCCTCAATTTATTTTCAGTGAAGATGACCGACCTTTATGAACAAATAGCACATAGGGAATACATTGGATATTCATTTATCTCCTTGTAAAACTGTCCCCTACAAAAACAATAAGGTCTCTTCAGATTAAGATCATGGACTCTTCAGAAGAGAGAGGGCACTGGTCTCCCCAGAGGCACTAGTGACAACAGGTATTGTCCTTGGCTGCATAACTGAATTCTCTCCATGTACAATCGCATTGTGATCAACAATCCAGGCCTGGCAGGTTGCACTTTGAATAGCTGGCTTCGGTTTGAAAAAAAATGTACCCAAGCATATTTAATTTATTAGTCTATATATTCAGCCTGATTAAATACCAGAATGTTTCTGAAGTTCTCATGTTTGCTGGATGTCTAGTACTAAATTTATCTATTTCTGCTGGTGCTGATAAAGCTCAGCTCCTGTAGCTGTTCAAGACAGAAACAAAAAAAAATAGGCTCAGGAGCCACTCTAAGGCTGCACCCTCTGGTTGACAGCAATTGTGAATAGGTTTGCTTGCCACAACAGCACGGCTTAGGGAAACATTGGAGAGAACACTGCTGCAAACATGACATTCATCAGTACATCTGAGCAGAGGCTGCAAATAAACACTGATATTGCCGAGCATCTGTCAGTGGACACATGGAGGTGTTGGCCAAATGGGAAACATCTGCATCTTCTGCAAATGAGGATCAGTGGGAAAAAAAAGAAAAAAAAATCGGAAGATCAGACTTTTCTTTAAAAAAGACTCATGGGTGTGAGGCAGCACAGACCAAAGCATCTGTGCACTTTCAGAAGATCCATGTAATTCTGATGACCTTGACATGGGACTGTGCTACGGGAAAACAAAATCTGGAGGTGGCAGGACATGGAAAGAGGACAGGGCAGAAGAGCTGGCCATAAGTGACCCTGAAAGGTGGTTAAGCAGCACCAAATTAACACAGCCAAACAATACAGCAAACTGTGGCTGGTTTAAGAACTTGGAAGGATCAGCTTAAGCTTGGGTGCACATCTTGCTGCAGCAGTGCTATCAAGTGACAGCAGGGATTCACATCATGCCTTCAACTGGTGCTTTGTAAGGACTGCTGGTGGTGAAAGATGAGTGATTTAAGAAAAGATTTTGCAGAGTGAATCACAGGGAACAGTAAATACTATACAGAGTCTGATAAGTGGGAAACAGCAAGGTCTTGCAGAACAATTTGGGAACAAGTGAAGAGATAACATGAACAGAGACCTTGGATTAGGCACTAGACACTGTGTTTGGCAGTGTACCATTAATTTTATGCAAGTTAGATAAGTCAGCAAAAAATGTGTCCTTTAGATGAACTTAGCTCATTATAGTGTGAACACCACACCTCTAGAGCTTAGTCTATCCAACTCCAAGTGAAGACACCGACCCACTGAACATGTACAATAAATTTAAGATGCACTGTGTTCACTAATTTAGCCCCTATCTGCATTACTGTCCTCTCCCAGATGTCACAGGCTAGGCGATATCGTGGCTTTCATTTCTCACTCACATCATCTTGCTCCCTTTTGGCACAGAGCTGGGAGTGCTATTCATGGAATTAGGGCTGTTAAAACTGCTGCACTTTCAGCAAGATCTTAGAAAAGTTCTTCTACCCCATGCAATGGATGTTCATAAAGTATCTGAGTTGGTAACACCTAAGGATTGATAAGGCGTGGAGCACCTCCCTCTCCACGTGCCTCACTGTAGGCTACAGATTTCCTTGGATTTAGGCCCCCCATCGTGCACTGGAATTCAGATATAACATACAGGACTGGGCTTTCAGAACACAAACATACTTAGAAACCACATCACTGGTTCTGCAGAAAATCAGACAGTTTCTACTTATTTGTTGAAACACAAATGCGGGGGCATCATTTTAGGAATCAATACCCTAATTGCAGGGCAGGCATGATCTGAGGATTTTGGTGCCATATTCCCCTGTAAAAAAAGAGCAAAGACAAGGTGAAGGACAAGGAGGGAACAGAAGAGAAGCAAGAAGAATGAAAGGATGAAAAATATACATGATGGGAGAAAGGTGGAGGAGGGGCATTCTTTAGAGATGGCTACTTAAAGTAAGAATACTTCTCTCCTTAAAGAAATGAGTGGAATACAACATATTCACACGTGCTTTTTTTGGCACAGGAATCTGTTCAGTCCCTGAGTGCCTGCAGTAATGCTGACCCTAATCTCCCACTTATCTTTCTGTAAGATTTCTAAGCCTTTCAGTCCTCCTGAGCAAGCAAGGCACCTGGTCCCTGCACTCCCTGCCACAGCAGGCTGAGTGCTGCCGAGCAAATCCATCTCATCAGGACGAGGAGACGCTTTTGGGGATGATAAAACAACGAGCAAAGCAAGAGCTGCCGGGGAGGCTGGTAAGTGTTGAAGTGATGAGCTTCTTATTGATTGCACAGGAGTCTTGCTTAGAGAGATGGCTGGAAATTTTTACCTTTGAAAACATTATTCTGAGAAAGCTGGGAAGACAGCAGGAGCCAGTGCTGATAAGAGGGATCAATGAAGAGCATGGGTGGAATGAGGTTATTAATAAGTAATAGGATTCAGCTTGGGAGATAATGAAATAAAAAAGACATTTTCTAGTTGGGGCATCTCACAGGCACTTGATTGCTATAGCAATGGCAATGGAGAGATTAGGAACAATGAACTGTACAGCAAAAATGGGCTGAAAATCCTTCCTCGTGGAAGCATCTAGTTAAGAGAATGGCTAAAACAGAACAGTTTTCTAGAAGAGATATATTTCAGGATATTTAACAGAGGCTGTGAACAGGAACCTGTGATCTTTGGAGCATGTGAAAATTGAAAATTGTGCTGGCAAAAAAGATGCCAGCTAAGTTCGCAATCTCAGTCCTTCTGGTTGTGACGAACAGCGTGACAATTTCACACAGCTGGAAATTGAATGTTTAGGCTCTACGAATTCCTGCTTCTGCAGGGACTGTCTCCCATTATACAGTACGATTGTTCAGCCTTTGGCATCTTTCCCTGAAGGACCACTTGGTGTCAGTTTTAGAGGAAGAGGCCTGTAACTGTGAAAGTATTTCTCCTCAAGTTCATTGAGTCCCAACAAAGTTGAAGGAGGGTAGACTTAGACTGGATATCAAGAAGATGAGATATTAGGACAAATTCTTTCCTGTAGAGGTGGTGAGATACAGGAACAGGCAGCCCACAGGTTGTGGACTCCCCTTACCCCTGGAAGTGCTCAAGGCCAGGCTGGATGGGGCTCTGAGCAACCTAGTCTGGTGGAAGGAATCTTTGCCCATGGCAGGGCGTTGGAACAAGATGAACTTTAAGGTCCTTTCCAGACCATTCTGTGAATCTGTGGATGCCTAGTCTTTGTGTTAAGTACTCTAGGATGGGTACAAAACTGGGGAGAGCTCTACTAAACCCCACGTATCCTAAACATGGTAGAGGTACAACTATCCTGTAACCTTTCTCACTACATTTCTTAGGATTTTTCTGTAAGTAAAGCATGCTAATACCTTTTTGTGATGTATTTGTCTTGAGATCTCCAGCGACTTCTGATAGATTAGAAAATTGCTACTAAAATAGATCAGCTTATCCCATCACGTACGTAACTCTAAAGCCAAGCTGCTAATAACAACCACCGTCAGCTTTTCACTATCAGGGAAAGGATTCAGGAGAAGTGTAAGCCTGATTTGCCTAATTTCCTTAAGGAGATCTCCAAGATCAATGAATTGAGCAAAGAAATTGATGGGAAGCAGATGAGAATACTGGTCTTATTTCTACAACATGAAAACCAGATAAGGAGGAAAATCCCACAAGAGGGTGATTACACAGAGAGTCTTTGTAAACTTGGGGTCCTACTGGGTGGTTTTCCAAATGAGGAAAGCATTTCAGGTGCTTACAGGAGAAATGGGGAAAGAGCTGGCATTTCTGTTCTGTTTTCAGTCATGCTGCTTTCCCAGCAACTGGTGGAGCACTCAGAAAACTGAGAGGCCTGAGGTGCAATGCTGAGAGGGAATCTGTGTGCTCCAGAGGGCACAGGGCACGTTCTCCACCTGAACTACACAAACCTTCCCCAGCTCATGAGCATAAAGAAGCTCCTCAGGACTGTGCTGTGAGACAAAACCTGCACATCTGCGGTGTGGGGTGCTGGTGGCTTTGCAGGTGTGTGGTACCATCTCAATTCTTAGACAATCCAAAGCAGATTGGCTGTGGTGCTGCTATCACAGCATAGCCAATGATGATGCTATTCTGGGAATGTTTCCTCACAAACTGACAGAAGTAAGGCCATTACAGAAGAACAGCTTCCCCCAGGATCCACACACACACTTTTCAGCCAGCATCTTATTTTTATGAGATGATGGTTTAATGTTGGCCTTAACACCACAGAGATATTTATTTAGTCTGCTTACAATATGGGAGCCACGTCAAGAGATGCTAAGTCTCCTTATGCTCCCAAGTCTAAGCATTTGGAGATTAAGAGCTGATATCTGCTAATTCCTTCCATTTTTTTTAATCTGCCATGATGGATTGGACCAAATGTCCTGCAAGGCATCAAGAGGGCTTGATTTTTAATTATTTAAGTAAGTAAGAGGTGTGGCTTTTGCCCAACATTGGTCTGGTATGGCAAGAGGAACTAAAATTCCTGTGTTCAATATAGAGTTTGTACACATCTCCAGCACACAAGGTGTTGTTCATTGCTCTGAAATGGCTGAAGATCACCTTGAATGATGCTGACAACCTTCCCTGATTCCCTTGAATCACTCTTGCTCCAACTATTCCTGGGAAGGAGATGCTTAAAAGCAACCCTGACCAGGGGCTTAACTGAGGGTGATAAGGTACACATTGTACCAACTATTTAATCAAGGCAGCAACACTCATATGGTCTAGCTGCCAAATGAGATGTCTAGACAGTGTAGTGGGCTGAGCAGGATGGGAATTGAGTAATAATTCAGACCTGAAGTTTAAGGATGGAAATTATCAAGGTAATTAATGACAGCAGCCACAGAAAAATTCCTCCCTGTCACTGTGGTATAAAGCTTCTCAGGTGAGGAGCTCAGCCTGGGACAGAGTGAGGGGCCATGAAGGAGACAGAGGGCAGAAGGACTGTAACTTGATCAGAGGAAATGTTAGGAAACAAACATTGTCTCAGTGAGGCCTCCTTTTCACAGGACTGATGTCACTTCCTGACTCACTCAAGGCTTCTCCACACCTCCATTCTTTTCTACCAGAAATGCAATTATCAGGAAGGAGAGCCAACACAACTCCATCCATTGAGAGTGGATCTTTTCCCCTGAAGATGTTCCTGTAGATGGGGGATGAGCTCCACTGCTGCTCCAGAGCTGGTGGCCTGCCATGCCTGTTCACAGAGGGCTCTGAAAGCTGCTCTAGAGGAAAGTGTCCCTACCCACAGCAGGGGTTGAAACCAGAAGATCTTTAAGGTCCCTTCCCGCCCAAACCATTCTGTGATTTATGACTGTGTGATTCCATGTATTTGTTCTTTTGTCTCCCTTTCTGAGTTACTGATTTAATGTGCTAATAGCACCTAAAGCTACCTAGAGGAGCTGATATTTAGCTATTATTCAAGCCTATGAGAAAGGAAAGAAAATGTATCCGAAGATGATTAGAAAGCTCCCCTTGTGCCCCCTGACCCTCTAAGAATCTGCTGTTAATAGCTTTAACTTCCCTTCCTGATAGGATTTGCCTTTCAAAGCACTCTGGCTAGATAAGACATTAGGCTGCTGATTTGGAATAAGCAATACAGGCACACAGAAGATGTGTGTGCGTGTGCCAAGACACACCACCTCCATGGCTAAGGAAGCCCTCTGCACCTCTCATCAGGGAAAATAAACCCTAAAAACATTCCAAGTCTTACAGGACTTGAGAAATTGCCTCATTCACAAGTAAATTGCAGGGTTCAGGAGCAAAAGTTGTGTTGAGACAAAGCAAGGAGAGCCACAGCTCTGAGGAGATGGACTCCATGTCCATGAGATACGAGCAAGCTGAGGCGCTAAACAGTGCTAAGAGCAAGCATCTGAGTCTTTGGGAGATAGTTCTGGCTTGGGTGACTTCTTGATGCTGAAAATAAAACTGTGGGAGTAGACAGAGATATTTTTAACAGACCAAAGATGTTCATCCTTCTGAAACTAATGAATGCATAGTTCTATTGATGAGGAAAACCCTGTGTTTTTCAGAAAATCAGGAAGACTCTACTAACACTTCAATTTGAGGCCTTGCATGGAATTTAGAATATATATATTTTATTATATAATATAGATATAATATATAATGTATAATGTATAATCTATTATATATTATATATTATATATTATATATTATATATTATATATTATATATTATATATTATATATATTATATATAAATATATAAATAGATTTAATATAGGTAATATAAATATAATATATATATATTTATATAATTTAGAATATATATTTAGAATTTAGAATTTCTTCACTTTTAAGAATGCTTGAATGGACTGTTTGCATGTATGGAGTGAGTGAAACAGGTATAGGTGTTTACACTGGATCCTCCGCTGAGGGACATATGGAATGCCAAAAAAAAAGTGTGGGTGGGAGGCTTCACTGTTCCTTAGCCACACATAAAATGGGGTGAAGACAACATACAGCTTCTAGAATTGTCCTGGTGAGTTTGAAACAATCCCCATCTTGATTCTGCCTCTGTTGAAATCAAGGGCAGCACCATCATTGATGGTAAAAGGCACAGAATCAAGGCCTTCTGGGATCTGGAAGGATTTCCCAGGGTGTAGGTCTGTGTTACAGTACAGACATACAACTTCGGGTAATACTGAAGATTTCCTCTGTGCTTTACTTCTAAAATGCACCAAAGTGAACAGAAAGATTTCCACTGAGAGATGAATTTCTGAGCACAAGGGCAGAACAAAACCTAATTTTTAGGAGGGTCTTCAAAGCTGTGGATAATATAATTAACTTGATTGGTGGTATGGACCGTGCTGGGGAAGGCAGTGACATCTTAGCTCTGACTTTAGATTATGCTCTCCGGGAGACTTGAAATTGTCTTTACGACCAGCTCATGCAGCAGAAGAGATCCTTGTGAATTCAAGGGACCAGGGAGCTTACCTGGGGAAGCACATGGCTACCTTAGTCCTGTCATTGTGCTGGAAAGCTCCTCTTTTTCCAGGCTTTTTTTGTCCTGTGCAGTGAGATGTGCTTAACTTTCATGAGAAAAGCTATTTTCCTTTCCTTCCTAACTCCTGAGTGCAAAGCAACGGAAATAAGTAGGAGAAAAATAAATAAAATAGTGGAAGATGAGTAGAGTCGTCAAAAATCCTAGGGAGCTGGCAGGACTGGATTCAGAAATTCCATAACAAAATTAATAGCTCTTCCTCCCACATGAACACTTGGACAAATGGGGGCATCTGCAAGTAAGGGTGTCCAACTCACTGGCAAGGACACTGAAATGTCACAAACACATAAAAATTCATATTCTCCCAGGTTTGGTAGATTAGGTTCTCCTTATTCCAAAAACATGGTTCCTTGTAAGTCAGGAGAGAGAGAGGAGAGCGAGTTCTGTGGTTGCAGGGAGCTTTTGTCTGCTTTAAAGTTGCTTGTCCTTTGGCCAAGAGTTGAACACACAGAGTGAAGGAAAGGCTCTGTTTGCATTTCCAGGTTAAGTCAACTGCTAAGTGTTGAACCAAAAAAGCAACTCTTGACTGATGGACTAGAACCTGCTTAAAAGCACAAATCCCAAGTGCCAAGATCTCATACCTCGTGGTTCAGAAGAAATAAAAACTGCTGCTCTATGGCATTCGATGGTACATTAAGTGTCTCCAGGACAGCACCAGTGATCCATGTGGGCAGGATCAGCAAATTCTGCATGGGATATTCTAAGACTTTTGGTCCTAAAACAGGACCTATTACAACTATTGCAAAGCAGCTCTTTGACACGTCAAGAAAGGCAGTGAAGAATCTACTGAGTCTTCAATGACCTTTTAGTAATAAGCTAGGTAGCATAATAGAGCTTAGACCCTGGGGCTCCAAAGGATGGAGAAGAGAATTGCTTGGTGAAATTTGAAATTTTCTTATTTTCAAACCCACCAGTACCTCTGCAGAGTTATTTGGACCCACAAAGCTGCATGGGTAAACAAAAAACCAAACAACATAACATGACAAAACTTGCCCCTTTCCTCATGCTGGGATCAGAAAGTGATACAAGATCCTGAAATGTGATCCAAGAAGCTCTCCAAAGCTCCTGCCCTTCCTAAAAATACTGGCTGAATGTTGTGCCTGAAACAAGACCAGAAAAACAGTAAGCCCCCACGAACTCTCTATGCCACAGGGACAAAATTTTGAAAGGGTTTTTAGCTCCTCATTGCACAGTGCTTGGCCCATAACAGGAGCATCTGGTTGGAGCCCTGAGTGTAATGCATTTATTAGGCTAAGTTTAATTATTGCATCTCCACCCCCACCAGGGAATCTACCTGGTTTTGTTATGGACTCTAAGCTGCAGGTGACACCAAATTGCCCAGCTGTCTGGAGATGCCTTAAGGATCAAATGGGATAAGAATTTAATTCTCAGTAGCTCATGGATAAACTATCTCCAATTTTCTTCAGCTCAGACAAATTGATTGGGGAAGGTCCTGCAGCATAACTTGGCTGCCAAAGCTCTCCCCATATGCTTGAACTACTCCAGAACAACTCCTCAATTCAGAGACATGAAAAAAGACTTATTTTTGTGTTTGGATAATCTTCTCCAAATTGGGGAAATAGCCTGAAATTGCTGTTCTGGTTGATTCCATTTGAATCTCTAGAAAGGTGCGTTACCACACAGACCCAAAACGGAATCTCTTTTGCGGCAAATGTGAAGTGAAACAATGCTGAGAGCAGTCAGACCCAGTGAAGTCATTAAATCTTCTATACCCCAATTCAGCCTGGTTTTGAGAGGTTTAAATGATGCCCAGGAGGTGATCCCATCCTTTAAATCAAAGGAAATACCTTGATTCACTCTAAGTCACAGTGTCTGGGAAGACTGGGGTCTACCTGCTTAGGTTTTCTTGAAGGGATGTCCTCTGCCAGAGAATTCTTTTACTGGTAGTGGATAGGTTTTGGGTTTTGTTCAGTGAGCAGTGGTTCAGATTTTGGCAATGTCACCATGTAATCATGCTTTATTTGATTGACTAGACTTGAATGGTCTTTGCTCCTATGGTAACAAATTTCTAGCTGCAGTTGTTCTGCGCTTTTTGAAGGTGCCATTAACCATTGTTCCCAGCTGCCTGCTTCTCTCTGCGACTTCAGCTTTCCAAGACTGGATCTCAAAATTGTCAAGATTACACTGGGCAAAGGGAAAGAGAGTGAGTGACTGGGAAAATGAGATCAAATCTTTTTTCCTCCTTTCCCCAATCCTGGACTGGATTGAAGCAACCCCAGCAGTAAGAGGCTGCTGCAAATTCTGCCTGCCTCAGTGGTTCCTTGTGGAGGACGGTGTCAGCACGACCCTTTGTGCCCACCCTGGCTCCTCTCTGTGCCAGCGTGCCCTGAGCTCTGTGGTGAGCAGAGCTCTCACCGTGCCAGCTGCCACTGGGATCTCCGGCTGCTCCTCGCAGACTTTATCTCTGTGCCTACGTCAGCCAGCCAGGTGGAGTTACAGCTAAGATTTTGGCAGTATCTGCAACTCTGAGGCTGTGTTTAAGGTCACATTTCTGTAGCTGAGCTTGCCTTCATTTAATCTTGTTTGCTCTGACGTCAATGCAAATGCAGCAGCAAGCCCAGGCTGTTAGATGCTCTCTCTATTATTATGTTTTTTTCTCTCTTCCATCACTGCTGGCTTCTTAAGATTGAGTTAAAATTACTATGGGGAGGGGCAGGCTGTTTTAACAGTGCAGCAGCTATTGTGTTGGCATATTCTATCCAAATACAGAGTATCTGCACTTAATAATTCTGTTCAATTGATTCTTGTTACAAGAGCCAAAAAGCTGAGTTCACTGTGAGCTGCGTGTGCCTGTATCCTGGTGTGATTCAGCCCTGAATGCTTATGTATTAGTCCTGCCTATTTTATACATAAACAATTTATTACCTTCATATGAATTAAATTTTCATGACATAGATTAATGAATTCTGCCTACCATCTGGAACGTCCTACAGTGGCCTCCAAATGGTGCAGAGATCCACGTGTCATTGAAATGAAGCCCTTCCCAGATCAGAGCACAGGAGCTGAGCAACACTGCACCACTTTAGGACCACTGAGCAGAGAGGAATACACCAACACTGCCCTGCTGAAGCCAGAGGTAAATTTGGGTTGAAAGAGACTATAGTGATTTTCTCGAGCAGTGCAGCAGATTTAACAGACTCCTAATTCCTAAAAAATACTTAAAGGACATCCCTTGATTGCGAGGCTCAGAGGTGTTCAGTGACTTGTCTCTGGCTGTGGACTAATCCACACAAAAAGTGGAACAGTTCCTACATTCCCTGCCTGCCCACTGAAATCTCTCTAAAACAGCCTCTGCTTGAAGAGCGAAAGGCAGAAGAGCCAGATAATAGGCTTGAGGATAAAAAAAGTGACATCAAAATCCTTCAACATCCATGTCATTAGTGGATCAGAGGATGGGCTGTCGTTGATTCTTCTGGCCTTAAATGCTACAGCATTCAACAAGGAAATGGCAAGTTTTCAGGGAATTGGAAAGCTGCAGCCTTTCAGGTCATGTTTAATCATTTTTTAACGAAGAATCTCTATTTGTGAGATCCCTGCTGTCAAAGCATCAGTGGATTAGCAGGGCTAGCAGGTAATTCTGCTTTTACATCAATACTGGTATAACACTATATGCTACCCACAGTTTAATAGGAACTTGTGAAAAATGTATTTAAGGAGTGACAGTGTGAAGTGAGTAATAGCCATAGAATGTGGGTAAGAAAATTATCACAATGGGTAGAACTCAGGGGCCATCCCAGTCATTAAAGAGCTGGAGCCTCCTTTGCAGGCTCCAGACCACTGCTGGCTCCCTGGCCTGAGCTTCTCTCCTTTACCTTTAACCACTGGAGCCACGAATGTCTCCCCAAAGCCTTTCCCCCTGTTGAAAATCCACTGTCCTGATGAAAGTAAACCTGAAGCAACCCATTGGGAGCACGTCCTAACAAAAACAAGAGACAATCCTGGGCTAGAAACAGCCTCAAGCCCTTCTGTTAGAGGTGTGGAGATAAAAATGTGTTGCAGCAAGGGCTAAGAGAGTGAGAGAGGAGTCTTTAGCTTTGTGGCTGGGCATTCTAGAAGGTTTTGGCAGTGAAGCCAATTGTATTAAATTGCCCTTGTCAAAGGGGGCATCCAAAGGTGCCCTTACTACCAGACCATGCAGTCATGTAATTTTTTCACTTCTGGCCTAATTGGCCAAAGAAAACAAAAAAGAACAATTCTGGCAGGAAAAATGAACCCCTAGTTCTGTGGAGAGGTCGGATATGTGGGCTTGAGGGTCTCAGTTTGAAGAAATGAATTTTCTCTCCCATGTATTTTAAGAAAAAGAGTGGCACTGCTGACACCTCCTTTTCAGAAGACAGGGATGCTTATTCTTCTGTTCCGAATGAAATATTGCCTGGGAGAGCTGAGAAAAGGTGCTTGTCTCCCTGGGTATTTCTGAGTGCGACGGATGAGTGGCACCCAGGGAAAAGGCAGATTGAAGGATGGCAGAGTTGCTCCCTCTGACTCCAAGGTGCTGCCCTCTGTTATCAGTGGGATAGGGCAGGGGACCACATTAATTCCCAGGCATGAGCTTCCACTGCAGCAGATAGCTCCATCACTCTGGATTTTACAGTGCCAAGCTCTAAATTAAGAAAAAAACAGCAAGGGAAGAGCTCAATCTCTTTGTCTGCAGGTTCTGCTTGTGCTGTGAGCTTTGTGGGCATGTAACATAAGCAGGAGCTGGTAGTCAGCAGGAAACACTGCATTTTTCATTTCTGCTTCCCTTCCCTCACAGTACTGAGATTTAGGCTTGTGCTGTGATGTCAGAGATACACAAACCCTGGTCAGAAGTGGCCCAACTGCATTTGCAGACCTTCACTTCTTATACAGTCTCGTTGAGATGGTGGGGATTTGCAAGAGCTCAGGACTTTGGGAAATCAATCTCCTTATTCTAACCATTGAGATCAAGATTCTTGGAGCTGAAGTTGGAATTTTGAGTTACAGGTTAAATCCTTAAATAAATTGGCTGAATTTAAGGTGTCAAATACAGTGCTACTCTTGAAAAACAGGTCATTTATTTATATCTTAAGTCTGGATTTAGAAGTCTAAAATTAGTTTCTCATTTTTTATAAATCTTTGTCTTGATCTAAATAAGGAACAATGTCCCTATTTAGATGTGGAAGCTGGAAAAGTTAGTTTGCATTACTTAGTTGTCATCACAGAGTGCCAATTAGCAGCCCAGGACTGCAGTTCTGCACTTTCCCCTTTTTCCTGCAATATTGCAAATCCCAATAAGAAGCTTCCCAAGACTGAGGTTGCTCAGTAAAGATTGGGAGGCATATGGGAAGTCTGGAGACTCCACAGTTTGGAAATTGAGTGTGCCTGCAAGGGATGGTCTGCTTTGGGTTTCCTAGAACTCAAATTGGTCTCCTCATGAATCCAGGGAGGAACTATTAAAGTAACAATAACATTAGGAATAAGAGTGTGCCAAATTGCATAAAATTGGGTAATTCTTCTTAAGATTCAACCAAGATTCATAAAATTTTATGAACAAATTTTAAATGTTTTCGCAAAGCATTCATTCAGCTTAATGATTGCAAACACTGGGTTATGCCCCAAACCTTTGCTCACCCACAAAATAAAACCCGTAATGTAAGAACAGCTCCTCTACAAGCAAAGGTTGTACTTGACATAATTTTCAAGTGATTATAGATTTTTTTCAGGCTTTCATTATTCAACAGGTACCACTTTTTATAGAGCACTTGTTTTCTGAAAATTAAGATATCTGGAATAGAACCCATTTTGGAAACTAATGTAACTTCATTTCCCCTGTTGCTGAGTAGCTTACACTCCCTAGTGCCCTAGGAGTGAGGAGAAGGAATCAGTACAAATTTACAGGTGAAAAACACAGTCACAGAGGGACAAAACATCTTCCCTGCCATCCCATGAGCATCTCATGGTGGAAAAGGGATTTGAAACCTGATAATGAGCCAGTTTTCATACCACTCAAATGTCTGTTTTGTTTTGGAACTCTTCTTGCTGCCATTCCTGATTTAAGATACCAGTGGTGCAGAGGGAGTTGTGGCAGAATGAGGCACAGTCTCTGGATCCTGCACTGAGGATGCATGGAGGAGACAGCATGAATTTATTTTTGTGAAGTCCCTGCCCTGAGTCCACCTTGGTACCTGTTTTTTTGGGATCCAGGGCAGCCAGGTGTGATGTTAGCACTGTGTTCAGGTACTGATGATTATGAACAGGGTTATGTTTTACCTTTCTCAGCCCAATGGACCCTCTGACCTCCTCAGAGTCATTGCCTCACAGACAATATAACTTAAATTTTTCTAGCACAGCAAATGATGATGTAGGTCCCTGACATTGCAGGTGTGATAATTATGCCATCTGAGAAAATGCAAGGCTGCATATTTAAGGCTTTTCTGGGCATTATTCAGGTGCTGGCTCTGTTTGCTGTGTTGTTCATTCATGGGGACCTGAGCTATTTACTGTATGCACACAATCTGCAGTGGAAGCAAAGCCATTCATCCCTAGATGTTTAAACTGAATTGTTCCTCTCCCTGATGAATGACAGAATGTGTAATGGATATCCACATGCCAGAGGGGCTTTCAGTAGCAGAGCTTCAGGCATCACATGGAAAATTAAGGCACACTGGCGGCTTGGTGTTTATTTTGGAACTGAACTAAAATAAAATCCACTCTGGGAGAAGCTTTCAGCCAGATAAGCTGGAGGATTTGATCTGTGAACTTCCTTTCTTAGGTATTTCTGTCCCCCCCTTTGAACTGCAGCAATCAGTTGATACACGTGATGATGGGAAGGAAAAGCATCAGTTGTGTAACATCTGCTTATCACTACAGATTATCCTGTGGCAATGAGATTAAAGCTTTTTGTTATGTAGGAAGAGTTTGGGATTTAGGGTGGTGGTTTTGTGTGCATGTATGTGTGCTTCATTTTTTTTAAACTCTTATGAAATGCACTATAAATTTGGTTTCATTGAGAAAAGAGAGGAAAACTCATGAGGGTGACTAAGAAAAAAGGGAATTTTAAAGGAAGCAGAGATCATCGAATCATGGAATGGTTTGGGTTGGAAGTGACCTTCAAGATAAACCAATTCCAACTCCCCTGCCACAGCTGAGGACACATTTCACTAGATCAGGTTGCTCAAAGCTCCATCCAACCTGACCATAAACACTTCCAGATTTTTAAAGGATTCCCTTCGATCATGATTTATCTATAATCATGTATGCTACCAACCAAATATTACCTTCTGGCAACTATATCCACAGCAGGACTGAAATGGTGAAGTATTTTGGAGCCATACGGGGAAGTGACGTGCATAAAATAGTGGTTTGGATCTCAAGCCCTGCAGAGCTTTGTGACAGCACAACAACCTGCTGCTTTTCCCTGCTGACAGATTGACTTCCTGGCTAGAGTCCAGCTGGTTGTCAGGATATCTAAACACGTGCTCTGTGCCCGGCTCATTTTGGTTCCCCGTTTCTGCCAGGTACATGCCGATAGCACACCTCAGGGTGCCTGAGGCTGCTTTGTGTCTGTCTGATTTCGTCAGCTGTAGAACAGCAGAGGTGAGGCCCAACACTGGAAAGGACCCTCAGCTCCATCCTTTTGACCTGATCATCAATGAACAAGGCTTCCATAAGACTCTTGCAAATTCCATTTTCTGCCTATAATCAACTGTTTATTGCCCTGCAAGGGGCAGACTCCTGAAAGAAAAACGAATTAAAAATAGTAGAAGCACCTCTCTCTCGGGACCATCCAGTCTGGGTACTAAGATGGCTTTAGAGGGACATCAGATTCCTGCTTACGGGGACCCCAAGTTTCCTACATCTGAAACCACTCCGCGCCAATTTGCCACGGGGCATGTAATAAATTTAGTTAAATAGTGATAATGTACCGTGACCCTTCTATTTCTCCTGTCCCATTACTGTGCATTTTACATCAGAAGGATCAGCAGGCTGAGACTGGGACGGAAAGTGTTTAAATTACACGAAGGCTGTGGTTTCTAAATAAAGGCTGGTGGCCCCTTTGATAATACCACTATCATAATACTTTGATCCAGAGAACCTGAAGCAGTCATTCTTTACATGGGTCTCTCATTGACTGCAAAGGGAATTTTGGGCACAGAGCAATTACATACACAAGACTGGGCCAATTACTTAATTAAATTTTAAGTGGCAGTATATACATAGCAGATGGATGTTTCCGGAAGGTACTGAGTAACGTGTGCATAGGAACAGAGGACGCAGCTTATCTTGCACGTTAGCCTTGGATGGGGTTTAAGAGTATTAACATTAGGACTCCAATCTGATTTAGGTGGTGTGTAAGATTTCTCCAAACCTTCTTAACTTGTCCGAATTTTCCTCAGATGAGTGCAGCAGAGAATGAACCAATCACTGGGTCACTCTTGTCTGAAAGCAGTGTGAGAACAAAAAATGGTCATGGGTAGAAAAATACATTGTCTAGGCAGGTTGATCCATAGGCTTGGCTAGGTGGCTGGGTTTTAGATGGGTACTCAGTTTTTGAAGGCAAATAAAAGGTTTTTCAACCAAAATCTTCCAAAAAAATTGTAATGCATTGATACTACATTGCTTACCTTAATTTCTATTCCCATATCTCCCTTTGCATTCGAGTTTTCATTCTGTCTCATTGCTGTATGTGCCTGCATTTTAGGACAAGGGCTTATTTATGTTTATTTTACTTCACATTTACAGAGCCATGGGCAGCCTTAAGTGTTTTCCTGGAAAACAGAAAGACACAGAAAGGGCAAGATGAGTATCATTTTTATTTACAATGATACTAAGCCTGGGTACTTAAACAAAAAAATTCCCAAAACAAAAAAAACCCCAACAACAACAAAACAAACAAACAAACAAACACCCCCCCAAAAAAAGAAAAAAAAAGAAAAAAAGAACAGGAATTACCAATACAGACTTAATTAGATGAGATGAAAGGAGCTCATGTTCTCTGTTTGTCAGAGGAAAAGCAGGTTAATACCATAATTTAATAAAATATTTTCATGATAATAAGGCCTAGAAGTCTGAGTTATAGTCAAGGATATTGTTCTTGTCTGTCACATAAAATGTATAGTCTGCACAGAAACCAGAGTGGGAATGGAAAAGGTACCTTAGGGAAGAGGACTTCCTTGTTTGGGCAGAGGCAGGAACAGAGCCCATCTCCTGATGCCTCCCATGAGCCTCTGATTGCCTGTGCAGGACTAGAAAGTTGAACATCTCAGGCCTTTTTGCCATGAGATTCTTATATTATTGACAATAATGGCTATTGATTATTGATTCTTATATTATTTCCCAACCATGACATAAAGTTTCTCTGAACAAGGGCAAGTAAACAACTCCAGGTTTGCCACATTTGCCATTTAGCAGTTTCTTTAGTTAGCGACCTGGAAGCACTGTTTTTTGAACTGGACAAAATCCACAGTATTCTGAACAACATCTTGGCCCATTTCAGGGTATTTTCCATCGACACAAGCAAAATCATTATCTCTTTGATGGTTTATCCTTTATGGAAAAATACCTTGTGAAACCAGGTGGAATTTTGGTGGACTGGAAGATGCTTTCCCTACCCTATCAAGCACATGTCGATATAAGCCCAGGAGTGAGCTGGATGATCACCCTCACCAGCAATATCCATCACAGAATGCCAGAGGAAAAGGGAAGGACCCATGCCTTGACCTCAACTAGGAGCTTTCCCAAGCTAACATATATTCTCTGGTATTTTCCATGTGTTGTAGAGGTCCTAAATTTCCTTTAAATTAGTGAGTCCAATGTGCAGTCTGGAACTGCTCACTGCTTAGAAAGGACTCTCAATATTTGTGACAGAGTAGGGAGAGGAATGATAATGTTTGAGTTGCTCTGGTGAGAGACATGGAAGAGACAAGCCTTGATTCCTCAGCTGTCAGGTTAATTTATTCTTCAGATATGGAGGCTGAGTTTGCCCTTGATTTTGGATTACCCTGGGGCAAGGCAGGTTAAGGAGCACTGTGATTAGGATTTAAGGTTATGAGGAGTACACCTCAAGAGACACCGAGTTTTCACTCTTGTCAAACTTCGAAACATTGCATAAAAACAAAACTGAGGACTAATACAAAGTAGGATAGTGATCTCCACATTTATTTGTTTTCTTTCAGAGTGCCCCCATGGCTGAAGAAAAGCCCAAGTATAACTGCACGGTCAGTGAAGTCACGATTGTGAACCTGCAACCTGAGAAAAATCCAGTTCTCCTCTTGCCGGGAGGGAAGCCAGGAAGTGAACACAGAAACCTTGGTTTCCATCCTCCTTCTCCAAGAATTTCAGAGAAGAGGCTATGCCAGGGAGAGATAAAATTGTGCCCAGAAAAGGTGAAAAAGGAGGGAGTTTTGTCTCCCAGCCTGCATCGTGCAAATGAGTTGTGTGGCACAGAGAACATTACCCTGAAGAGGCCAGTGAAGTTGGCCCCTCTGGAGATCCCTGTGGAAGTCAAAGAAGCCCAGCTCCAAAAGATTATGAGCATCCAGAGAGAAGCCCAAATGGCTGCCCAGAAGCTGATGGTGATCAACGTCATCAACAATGAGCCCCACGTGAAGAGGGTAAAGAATCTGGCTCAGGCGGAGCTGGGAAACCTCCAAAAGACCAAGCAGAATGAGAAGGCTGCTCTGGAGACCAAAGATGATCCCCTAACCCCTAAGAGCAGCAAACCCCTTGGAGAAATCCAAATTATTTTGCCTTCAGAGACAACCTCTAAGTTGACTAAAGAAGCAGGTGCTGAGGAGGCTCCCAAGACACTCTGTAAGCCATTAATCCCCACTCTCCGGGTGTCTGATGTGCACGGAGAGTCCAACAGCCCTGAGAGCACCCCCGATCCCTGCCAAAATGTTTCTCGGCGCCGATTCAAATTAAGACACACGAAAGAGCAGCAGGAAGACCATGGGAAAGCCAAGCCCTTAAAGGCCACGGATCCGAGTGTGGGAGAAGGCACGAAGAAAACTGCAGGCCAGCGAACACAGAAAACCCTCAGTGACGCCAGCAAGCTCATTGAAAACGTGTCCAAAAAGCAGAAGGAACGAGGAGCAAAGCAAAGGGAAATGGATGAAGCCTCTTTGGTGAGGAGGCAGTCTATTCGAAGGATGGCCTTGGGAGACATCATCCAGGTGGATGATGACTGAATATCACAGCACAGATATCCAGAAAAATGTTTTAGGCTGACTGCTTAGATAGAAGTCTTCAGAAGAGTGCCTGGAGATATTAGAAGACCACAAAGTAAAAAGAAGGTATCATTGTTGAAGAACTTTGTCATTTCTGAGATGCTCAGACAAGTGGTTCATAGAGAAAATAACCTTCTACTCTGCTCAACACTAGAAAGGCCTCAGATATCCTGACCCCAGCATGGAGTGCAACTTTTCAAGACACATATGGACCATGCAGGAAAACCGTGGATGTGGACTGGGTGGAGGGATCAAGAAAAATCCAGGAACTTAGCAAATACTGTGTCTGGGGCTTTTTGCTCCTGAGAATACAGCCCTTCCCCTCTCATCTGTGGCAAGTTTGTTTCAGAAAGGCAAGATTAAAATGTTCTTCATATCTACAGTTTGCAGAACAAAAAATAATTAGTGTAAGTTTAGCAAGAGACATTCAAGTCAGAAAAGGAGAAAAACTTTTAAGGACAACAAACACTGAAGAATGTTGTTTACCAAGATGGGAATCTCTGTCACTGAAATTTTTAATAATGCATTAGGCAAACACCTGCCAAGGATGTTTTCAGATGAATTAATCCTTCATTCACATACAAGGACCGGATGATCTGTAATGTCCTTCAATCTCAATTTTCTTATGTTGTATGGTCTATCATTTCAGTTGTCCATTTGGAGGGATACTAACTAAGCCATGTAGTGCAAAAAGGTACAATAAATGCAACTTTCCACTTTGCAGTGATTCTTCTTCATTGTCTTGCAGCTCATGTCAAGATATTCATTGAATCCTTCAGAAGGCAGCATCTGATGCTGCTTTCCCTTGGTTTCTTCAGACTTCTGTTTGTTCTTTCACAGTTCTTTGGTAAATGGAGGAACAGTTCATTCATGTATTTTCTGTGTTACACTTTTTACCTTTTCACCTTTGGTCACCTTTTAAGAACTTAGTCATCTTTTAAAGATTGAATATTGGGATTATGTGAAATAAGGAATAAACCAAACCAACCCTTAGAATCTTTTTAGGGAGCAATATCTATTTTATGAGGTTTAAGACAGGTATTATGACAATTTGGCAGAGATTTTAGAATGGTGCAAATATTATTAATAAGATCAACATGCAATAAAATTTGTTTTATAAATTATTCTTACAGCAAGAATTAGGGTGTTCACTTAAGGGAGTTCACTTCTTTGGTTGCTTGATTTGTTTTTGTTAAAGGTGGTCAAATGATCCTAGAAGCCAGGACTTTAAAAAAAATTGTGAGACTTTCATAAAACCCCAAGAGTTGGTAAAAATACATGGATGTCTAGAGAAACAGAAGGTGGGCAGAAGCAGCAGAACTCAGCCTTTAAACATGATGGGATTGGTGGGAGATGAGAAAAGAAGAATAAAGATATTTTGTTATAGAAAAGAGATGAGCCTTCTTTTGCCTCTAGTTATTTCTTCCATGTACATGACAAAGACAGCCAAAGACAGAACAGATGATAGCTTAAAAAATATTTGAGTATTTTTCAGCATTCCAACAATATCAGTAAATGTGAAACTTTTTTTGGATTGTGTTTCCTGATTGTTCCTTTAGTAAGAGAAAACCCACAATCCAGAGATTTTTTTGGAATTTGTTCCTGAGTGTTTCTTGCTGAAGAGAAACAGACATTGCCAGGATTTAAAGTCCGCCCTGGTTTGTCACAGCATCAGTAGCTGTATTTACACAAATCAGTCACCCTGAGACTTGCCACCACCTTCATCTGTCAATTTTCTATGCTGAGAATACCTGGGGAACGAGGGCTCACAACTATACAGGCCAGATAATTCAAGGTGAATGAGGATTTTTGTAGTAGTTGAACACATAACTTGGAGTTAAAATGAGATGTTAAGCCAGGAATAAAAAAAATATGAGAGGTGTGTCCTCCTTGTGATATCTGGGCAGTGAGGAGAAATAACAATTTAAATAATAAACTCATCTGCATCTCTGACTCACTGCACCTACTTAATAGTAGATATGAAACTGCAATTCTCCTGTGTTTTGGTGGCATCTCACAAGTTCCCAGCCAGACAGTGTTAATGGGATACCCAAGGAAAATGCTACTAATATTTGCAGTTTTCAGAAGAAGAGGGATGGCATCAGAGAACAGCTGAGTTGAGCTTGGCCTGGCTCACCTGAGAAGCCTTTTGTTAAACCATGATGTAAGAAGATCCTTTAAATGGGTGTTTGAGGCCACCTGGTTGAGTCTGCTGCCTTGGAAATACAGTGACAACTCCACCAGCCTGAACAGCCCCTCCAATTGTTTGTGGGAAGGCCACTACAGATGTCAGAATGACTTGCTATTCCTCTACTCTTTTACTGCACTCTTTCAATGCAAGTAAATGCTTTAAAGCTAATTTTTAAGGAACAAATGATTAGGTGGTCCTTTAAAAATGTGAACCAATGAGACTGAAAGGAGCTCAGAGGTCCCAGCTTTCTCCTGTTGCTGCAATGACAAATTGTCGGATGCACAGGTGGAAGGCTTTTGACTGGGGAAAGGGACTAAAAACTTTTTCATCTTCAGCATAACAAGGTCATTGTGAAAATCATATCTCCAAGACTCAATATCCAGCTTTATGTGGAATTTCATGCTCTGTGTCTCATGCTTCAAAGAGCATCTTCACTTACTGGAAAAGTCTTGGAGGGCTAATCTGAATTCTGGGAAACTTACCTTCCATGAGACAGGGAAGAAGGTTGAGCTGTAGTTTGTACAAGGTTCTTTAGGAAGAAGGAAAAAAAAATATAAATAATTTAGCAGAAGCTGAATCTTTAGAAATTCATATAGGAATTGTGTTCAGCATTTTAATTTGAGCTGCTGTCCAATATAAATTCTGTCCTGGCTCTTTGCACTGCTTAGACCTCCCCACCACCCCCTTATGCGGGCACTGCTTCTCAAACACACCACAGTGACCTGGAACAGTGAATTTAACATCGAAAATTCCCCAAACAGATGAGTATTTAACTGGGATCTCCACCAGCCTTGATGCAATGAGTGGTTTCAGTGGTGCTTGTGTCAGCATGAAGGAGGCAAGGGCAGGGAAGCACACACTCATTCTGGTCACTGACTGGGTTTAGATCATGCTGAAGTGTATCTAAATCATAGTCTAAAGGAAATTAACTACTGTATTGAAGTGCCAAGGGTCACAGTGGGCTCTGTGACATGATACAAATACTTGAAAAACCTGGGCTCCACCTCAGACTTCTGTAGACTGAAAAATAATCGTGGCTTGAATGTCCATTCTGGACATTCAGAAGTGCCTGTCCAGTGTTGGCTGCTCCACTCTGTTCTGGATCCGTTCATTCTTCTGCTCAACTGTGGTTTTAAATCGATTCACTCTGAAACATGATGCAAGTCATGTTTTCCGTAACATCAAATTGTATCAGTGTGGGAGCATCAGGGGAACTCTGGTACAAGATGCTCCCAAAGTATTGGCTTTTTCTAGTAAAATAGGTGTGAGTCGATGTTATCCAATGCTTGTCAGTGTGTAAAGTGAGAAATGAAAAAGCAGTGTTTTGCACACATGAAATAACATTTGGAGAGCAAATGCAGTTTCAGGAGAATCCCATAGAAAAGGCAAGATTAGGGCAAAAGAGGCCGATTAAGGCAAAAGAGGCTGGGTTTTTTTTTCAACTTCACTCCAGCCATGTCAAGGTGGGTATCATGGAAGGGAAACCAAACTCTGCTCCCAATTGCATGCTGTACATGGAATATCAGTCCCTGGAGTCAATTCAGTTGCTCTGTCTTCAGACTGACATCAGAGAATGACTCAGGAACTTCAAACCACAGCGTTTGAACTGTGGATGATGCAATTAGTGGAGCTTTTAATTGATCAGTAAAGATGTTCTCAAATAAACGAAAATTTTAGCAACTTAATAATGAGGGGGATCCATTTTTATGCAAAGAAATTTAATAAAGGAATAAATGTGCTTTAAGGATTCATACCCCATCTCTGTTCAGTAGGTTTTTCCAAGAGAAAATGTCTTTGATTTCATATTCCATTGCTCTTGCTTCCAATTTTTTTACAACTCATGATCGCAGCATGTGATTTGTGTAATGCAAAAATGATTTCTATCCCTTTCCCCTAGGCTGCGAAAAAGCAGGAAACAAAGATGGTCTCCACTCCAAAGACTTTCTATATTTAATGTAAAGTAAAGAAGTAGTGGGCAGACGCAACAAACACAGAGAAGTGGCATAATGAGATCCCTTCCAAATCAGCCATCAGCAAAAGTTACAGGCTAATGTCACAATCACCTAATTTAGGAATAGTACATGTTTCCTAAACAGCACCTTCCACCCCCACAGTCTCTCAGGCTCCACAGAATGGCAGGATAACACTTCCTGGGATGAGAAAAAAAGGGTAAATTCTTGATTGATTCATTGACCTCTAGAGCCAGACATGGTCCCTCACTGGAGAGACAACTGGATCCCAGTCACGACTTGGAACAGATGGGAACAGGATGAAATAGCCAAATGTCTTGGCTGTCCCCCACGGCTGCAGAAATGTCCCTGAAGACACTGCCTGGGTATTTGCTTGCGGTTCTTTCTCCTTTCAGTCCACAACAGGATAACTCAGTCTTGGATGGAAGCAAAACCAAAGAGAAGAGATTCAGGAAAGCTTTTAGAGGTGAGGACCTGAAACAGACCACTTTTTTTACAAAAAAAAAATATTTTAAAAATTTTTATTATTGCTAATTATAAAGGCTTTGCAATTGCCTTTACATTTTCAGGGATTGCCATATGGATTTTGTGGAGAATTACACGAAATGGCAACACAGCCATCAACAGATGAAAGGAAGGGAAAGATAAGAACCAGAAACACAGAACCAAGAACTCCAGAGACATTCTTCATTCTGACTGCCATTAGCGCTTGCTATAAACTTTCCCCTGTCTCATCAAATTGTAAAAACTGGAAGTCTTAAAAATCCCAAAGTCTCCACCTTGCAGTTCATTCAAGCGGCCCTGAGTCAGGCCACTGACTCAATAATGACACTGATTCAATAATGAATCAAAGATACTGCACAGGATTCTGTCCATGCACTTCTCTGGGGTGAATCACAGGGAGCAGGATTCCTCTCTGGAATCTGTGATCCCGCTGGTGCTGCCTGACTTCGAGTTTAAGCATCCATAGGGTTCTTTCCAGAAGAGCTCAGCAATTAGCAGCAGGGTGGAAAATCCTGTTTTACTAAACTGAGATTTCTGCTTGTCAGTGTGGGGCTGGGAGAGCACAAGCACTGGCTCTGATTTGTCCTGCTCGTGCAACCTGGGCACACAAAACCCTTGGAAAACATCCTTACAGCTCCAGGAATGAGCTGGCACCGTGTTTGCCTTTGAGATCCATGTCCTAATGCTCTCAGGCTGTTTGTGTCAACAGGTTTCCTTAATTTTCAGTGTGTGAGAGACATGATTTTAAACATAATGGTTTCCTCTGAATATTCACCGAGGCCCTAGGGGTGACATGCTTTCAGGCAATTGCAGCAGGAACGTCAATAAAAGGAGCAGTGCTTGAAAATCATTAGCAGGGAGTACTTTTAACTTTGTTCTTTGAATACACTGTCTTCTAGCCTGGGCAGCTTGCTGACACTTCTATCTCTTGAAATTTATTGTAACAGTGGAAGTTGAAATTGGTTCAGTTAAAATAAAGGATGTGTGGAGCCTCCAGCTAAACCCAGAAGCAAACCCAAATGAGCCGTCAGAGGTACAAAACACACAGTGCCTTTTTCTTCCTCATATTTCTTTTCCTGATAATTCTTGATGGAAAGAGGGACAGAAGCTATGAATGGCCCTCTAAATGCTCCTGGCCCAGTAAGGAACAGAGAACAGCATGTAAGCATCAGCCACGTTTTCAGAGCAAGAAAGATCCAAGAAATCCAATCAAGTTGAGATGAGCAAAGAGTACAAGAGGCCTTGGTGTGACCAAGACTTTTTATTTGGCTTTGTAGCCGATGGGAATCATTCAGCAGGACTTCAGTGAGTTTCTGAGGTAACCTTTTTTACTTATTTCTCCTGCAGTTACACTTATCCAGCTCCTGACACTCACCTGGGCAGGGATTTATTCTCACAGTGCTACACGGTGTGTTAGAGAGGAGTCAAATGCACAGGGAGAGGTAGCTCAGCTCAGACTGGAGGCACTAAAACAACCTGAAAAGCAAATCCCAGAATGTCCTAGGTGGAATTCACTCAGGCTGTGTAAGCTACATCCTCTCTCCAATCCTAGCATTGGGTCACTTGGCTGACTTATGGCTTGTGGTTGTTTTATACAGGCTGCAGATTTTAAGATGTAGGTGCAGACTTTGCATGAGAGTATGGGGGAAAAATTATGGAAAAGTAGTTGCTTTATGACTAATTGCAAAGTGGAGAAGGAAGTGTGGTGTTCCTGTTGTTAATTTGCTGCAAAATGAAAGTTTGGAGGAGCTTTTTCCCTTATAATTGCATTTCCACTTTGTCCACTGAGGTAAAGAATGGAAAATCCCTTACCAATTACTGTGAAGGGCAAAATAGGTTTGAAACGGGAAAAAAAAAAAAAAAAAGAAGCATTAAAATAGATTCTGACAGCTAGACAAAGATAAAAAATACCCAAACAACACCTTCTCTCCACCCAAGGGTTTTCTCAGTCCCCCCCCTCCCCTTCACTCCTGACTCCACCCCAGGGGGACAGGGGTGGGGATGGGGCTGCAGCCAGTCCCTCTCAGCCCCTCTGGGATGATCCTCCCTCCTCCCTGCCCCAGGCCGGGCCCTTCCCTGGGCTGTAGCCTCTCAGGGACAGCTGCTTCCCTTGGGACTCTCCAAGGCAGCAGCTCCTGGGCATGTCTGGCACACCCAGAACACTCTAGAGTTGTCCCAGGATGCCACACGGATGGTAAGGGAACATGCTGTGGGTTTACTGCCTTCCCAGAGGCCACTTTTTAGCTGTAAATACCTTTTTCCATCTATGAAAAGTCCCAGTGGCCACACCAATGTCACTGGATGCGCAGAGAGAAGCCCTGACACTCTTCCCTAGACACGAATTGCAGTGACAGTCCGTGCTCTAGTCAGAGAATCACAGGATCACGAAGACATTTAGGTTGGAAAAGACCTGTAAGATCACCAAACCAAACACCAACCTAGAGCTGCCAAGTCCACCACTACACCATGTCCCTAAGTGCCACATGTACCCAACCAGCAGAGCAACATCAGGGCAGAAGGAAATAAAAACAACCAAACACTTTTAATAACCTCTTAGTCCCAAAAAACCAAGACGGGGGTATTAGGAACAGAGGTGTGGAATATTTTTTTTTTTATTTTTTCTCTTGACAGTGAGCATGCTTTTTCATGCCTCTAATTCAATTAGTGCTTTTCCATCATCCGGTTTCCTCTGTTCATGGCTTTTTCATTTTAGAGATCTGTCAGTGCAAGGTAATGAAAATGTAAGCAAGCCAGCATTGCGTGGGTGGGAAACAAACTTTGGTGTTAAGTTAAGAATCACAGTTTGAGGTCTGGGTGCACTTCCAGAGGTAATTCACTTGGTAAATCAACCAGTTTGTCCTATCATCAAGCTGTCATTTCTAAGCAGTGCTGCAGCAGGTTACTGCCAGAGACTATTAAGCAAGTCATTATTATTTCAGCCCCATTAACTAACGGGATACACCTCTCTGCCCAAGTAAAGATGTTAATCAGCTTTGCCTTCCAGCAGTATATTCTGCCTTTTCTTCTGAGATGTGATTTCCTACACCATTACTAAAAATCAACTCGAAATACAGGGCAGGAGCAGAGCGTTCAGGGGTGAGATAACGTGATCCCTTCTCCACCTGACTGTGGTGACAAGTAGCAAAGACAGGCATGGGGCCAGGAGCTACAGATTCCATCAGGAAAAGGGTAAAAACACAGTTCTAGTTTCCAAGCTAAACACGGTGACCAGTTTGCTCCACCTGCCTCCCTCCTCCTTCAGTCACTTTTGGAAACTGAATACATGCTGTGAAGTCATTTGGGTGATTTTTGATTTTGATAATTTCCCTGCTGGCCTTAGTTACACACACACACACACACACACACACACACTACAGGCTCCATACATGCCCAGACACACAAACCAACGCAGAAAGAAATTACTTTTTCTTTTTGTCCACATCCCCACAAACACACCTAGCACTCAGGGAAAACAAGATGGCTCAATCCTCTCCTCCTCTCTAGCTGATCAGGATTGAAGGCTACTACTGAAATACACATCCCCAGTGTGGATCTCACCAGCAGCTCCCCTGGGACCTCCCTCCTGCTCAATGAGCAGCCCCTGGACCTCAGTGTTCTCCATGTGCTGGCATCCAGATCTCTTATCCCAGTCACTAACCAACTCACCTGCCAGCTCATTGGTATTGAGATGTGAATTCAGAATACAGAGGGCAGCCATGAATAGGATTTCATGAGGATATAGGACAGACTGTAGTGATCAAGCGCCATCCACTCACCGGTAACGTGGTAACACATACCCAGCTCCTTTTCCCTTTATTTCTCTGCTCTTTTGTCTCCCCAGTTCACCTTAGTCCCTCCCGTTCCCCACTTTCGATTCTTCCCCTAATCATCCCATAATTCATTTTGCACATTTCCATAATCCCCTTAAAATCTTCCATCCTAAATTTTACAAAACCTCAAAATACTCTTCCCATGTTAAATCCTGTATCCATTTAGGCAACAAACTGTTCAGGTGGCTTGGCTTTCCATAGGCAGAATGTTTTTGGCTGGTTCCTCTTGGTGAGCTCCATTCCAGGGTGATGTTCTGACCCTTCTCCTTTGAAGGTCTGTCCATTGCTCTGCCATCATTGGTCAGGTTTTAAATGTGCAGATAGTTGCTATATCTGTGCTTAACATTTTGTGCTCCATCCTTGCTCATCACTGACATTTTTACCTTCATCAGCATTTAGCATCTATCCAATGATCTATCTGTAAGTGGTCTCTGATAATTTCTGAACTTTCTTTTCCAAGCTGCTTATTTTTTATGAAGTTTGAAGAAAAACTTCATAATTATTTTAGTTTTTCAAACATCAGCAAGTGGCTGTCCTGCAGCTCTAGAAAGGGTTATTGCAGCAGCACTCCAGCAGATGGCTGGCTTCTGTCAGGAATAAAACTTTTCCAAGGAAAACGCATCGTACAGCAGCACATTTGCAGGGAAGAGCAGAGATTTGTTTCCTTTGGCTATTGATTAATACAGCAGCTCTCTTTCCACTCTGGGTTCGTTAATGAAAACAACCCTGTGGAGCTCAAGGAAGACAAATATGACAAAGCAAAGCAAATTGCTGACATGAAAGGATTCACAATCCCCCAAAGAAAAGCCGCTAAAACTCCATTCCTGGTTTAAGTCTCCTTTTTACGAACTGGTGCTGCTAATAACAGAATCACAGAATCTTCTGAGTTAGAAGGGATCCACAAGGATTATTGAGTCCCACTCCTGGCCCTGCACAGGACCATTCCCAACAATCCCACCATGTGCCTGAGAGAGTTGTCCAAACATTCCTTGAGCTCTGCCAGGCTTGGTGCTGTGACCACTTCCCTGGGGAGCTGTTCCAGTGCCCAACCACCCTCTGGGGGAAGAAACTTTTCCTAATATCCAACCTAAACCTGCTCTGACACAACTTCATGCTATTCCCTCAGGTCCTGTCACTGTCCCCAGAGAGAAGAGATCAGTGCCTGCCCCTCCTCTTCCCCTCACGAGGATGTTGTAATTGCAATGAGGTCTCCCCTCAGTCTCCTCTTTTTGAGGCTGAACAGACCGAGTTAATGTTCTTAATTTTATTCTGGATAAATTCTATTTTGGGTCATGCTAAAATAAGTGCTGCTCCTCTTTCCTAGAACCAAAGGGAAAAGGGAACGTATCTAAACAAACAGATTTGATTTGTCTCAGTAGGAGAAAGAATGATTCAATAAGAATGGTCAAGTGAGATCATCTTACAGTTCTTGAGCCTTCAGATACATGAGTTAAAGTGAGTTCTGCTCAGCAGTAAAGAAAGCAAATCTTCAAAAACTGGAAGCTGTTGGAGTCAGGTTGCCTCAAACACAAATGTGCCCTGAAATCCTTCAGCTTGCTGAAATCTCTCAGTCTCACTGCATGCAAAAGTAGGTAAATACCAATTCTTCCCAACTATTGAAGGAAAATGGGAAAAAAGGGCCCTGAGTCCATGTGTTATAAAGGACATACCTGGAAGCCTCTCCAGAACTGACTCACTGGTGCCATCACTGCTTTCTTTGCAATAACTAAGCTGAAAAACAATTTGATGTTTGCCACTGCAGTCAATAAAGGGATGAAGTTATGGCCAGGGAGCCACAGCTGTGTGGTGAACACACAGTGAATCACAGAAAACAGGGTTTAATGGACTTTCAGAGACTCCCACTTAGTCCATGTTTCTGCTCCCTACAAATCTGTAGTAGTGATTTTTCAAATTCTTACCCCCCTGCTGCCCAACCTATATTTTCAAGAATAAATATTTCATGACTATTTCTTTCTGTTTTTCTCTGACAGTTTATCTCCCTAAAGACAACTGAAGCCCACTGCTTGTTGACCTAACCCAGATGGGTATGCAGGAAAATCTACTGCCTTTCTCCTTTCAGCAACCTCCTACATATTTCAGGATTTCTGCCATGTCCACCCTCAATTTCCTCTTTGCTAGGCTAAACAATCCATTCCTTTCAATCTGTTTGCTCAGGTTATATTTCCCTGACTTTTGAGCAGTCATCCAGCTCTCTGAATAACGTCCAGCTACTTTATTCTTGCAATGCAGAGCCCAAAGCAGGACACAGCCCTGAGTGTTGTAAAAAGCTGGTGTTTAGGAGAACTGGATAAGCAACTTTGAGTCTGCAAATGAAAGCACCTGTCCTGCCACGTGGCTGTTGTCAATTCAACATGGATTTTTCTTTTTTTTTTTTTTCAATGTAATGCTCTCTCCAGGTGAAGAGGTGAAGGGATTAAACCTATCTGCCTGTACTCCAAGTAACTCTATAGGAATTTTTATTTGGAATGTGAAAAAACCCATGAAAGGAGATTGAAAAATGTACTCTGGAAAGTATTTCAAAGGCTCTCTTTCACATCCTATCTGCACCACAGGAAAAAACAGACCCACAGGTCCTCCAGGGGGGTATTTTCTGTCTGATGGTTGTCATCTTTGATGTTTAAAGATGGTCCCATTAACCTCATAAGCAATCACTGTGGGATGCTGTGGGCATGGAAAAGTGTTTTAATCCTGCAACAGAGAGATTGGCTAATGCTTTTAAGTCTGATAGATTATGTCCTCTTTTAAAAGCCTGGTATAATCCTCACCCAAGAAGCTTGATCAAGTTCTCAGACTGCTACACTTTGGGGTCCAGCAGTCTGTGACACCCCATTAAAACAATTTATTCACCTTCCTTAAGATACAGGGGAAGTGACATAATGGTACTTTAGGACTTATACTGGCTTTTGGTAAGGCCTGATGTGACATTTTCAGATATACACAATGAGCAAATGAGGACATGTGGATGACAGATTGGAAAATCACTCCCAAAAGCATTCAGTCAGTTTGAGTGGAGATGCTGAGTAGGCTTATAGCAGAGGCTGTACTGAACCCACAGTTACTGATTTATCTTCATTAGAGACTTCAACGATGGAAGAGAGTGAATTTTAGTAAATGTGCAGGTACCACCAGTGGAAAAGAGTTGAGAATAAATTATTTCTATTTATTTATGTTTATTTATGAATGGATGACTATGTGCATCTACTGGAATGAACTAAAATACAGACACTAATTAGAGAGGTGTGAAAAAAAAAGCAGCAAGGCTCTGGCAAAAGCTTTGGAGGATATGAAATAAGACAACTGAGGGGCAACTCAATAGTGCTCTTCAAGAAAAATGTTTTAGTGGGGCATGTTGTGATAGGACAAGGGGTAATAGTTTAAAATTGAAGTATTAACAAAATAGTAATTCCTGATGGCAGTCATCATTATCCAGGTTAGACAGGCTTCCACAGGGATGGTCTGTCTTATCAAGTTCCCTTCAGGTGTAAATCCAGCCCATGAGGCACTTTTATCTCATTCACAGTCTTATTCCTGTAGAAGACTGTTCAAGCAGTAAATGCCATGTGAGCAGCTAAAAGACATTTCTTGAGCTAGAACAGCTGTCTGGGGCTATCACTCACGTACAGTGACACTGTCTCACCAGGGAGCTTCCAAAACTCCGAGTCACCTGTCGAGGAAGCTGAGCCCAGATGACACAGATATAGGATGGAGTAGAGAGACCATTCTAGAGGAATCCAAACTTTCTAGAGAGTAATTAGTTCAGAAATAAATCACTTGCCAAGCAAGGTTTTCCTTACACTTTTCCTTATCCATGTAAGCCAGGTTTGCTCTTCAGACAAGTCATCAGGTGCCAGCCTGTGCCACTTTATCACTAAATGTCTTTTCATCACTAGTGAAAAAATTATTAAAAGGTCCATGAAGAATGTGTTGTGACAGGGCTTTTCACCAGCCCCACAGAACCATTATATCAGTAAAAGGAACACAACAAGCTGAAAAGACCAGGCAGAGATTAATGTCCTGTCTGACGAAATAAGAGCAATTCTTTAACTGCTCTGACATTTGGGAGGGCAAAGATGTGGTAAAGGTCAAATCTGCCTTCCCATTTCTTAGCTGCACGTACTGATCATGATTGATTGTTGTGTCTGGTGCTTCCCACATTTGTCGCCACCAGAAAAGGGTCTGGCCTTGCCCAAGTAGTCCCCGAGTGCAGTCCCTGCCTTCTTCAAGACTGAGTATCCTGGGAAAGCCATACCTGAAGGTCAGATATTCATTCTGTGCATGAGGTAGTTTACAGGTCTTGATAAAAAATGTGTTTCATCAGGAATCTAGGAAGAAAATCATATTGCATCACAAACTTTTGCCCTGACATAAGCTTTTACCAAAAATCCTTAAAATTAAAATTCTGACATTAAAATTGTTGAGTAACAAAGGTAATTTTCCACAGGAAATACCTGTAGTGAGCCTTTTCACTTTATGTTGAGGCCACTGAGTTTCCTTCTTGGTTTATTATTCCTACATCTTTGTTTCATAGGACAATTTAATGAACATCCACACAAACACATCTGTGGGACAAAACACTGATGTCTAATCCAGAAAACCCCTGCTGTCTTCTTTTCCCTGTGGTCTTGCTATTTATCCTCCTCCAAAATTTCTTGGGCTTGTCTTACTGTACCTTTTCTTTTGCAGTGACTGTCAGTGGAAATGTGCATGCTCCTAACAAAACTGCTTTCCTTTTCCTTGCTCTCCTAAGGTGCACGTTACATCTGATTTACTGCAGTTAACACCCAGATGCAGATTTCCTGCAAAAGGCAGCAGAATTTTACTGCAGAAAAGGGAAAATCTTATTCTGGAAAGCATTAATGGGCAGGAGGATCCATTATTCCATTGCAATTAAAGCCTGGGGGGTTTCGTTTGGAGCACTGGATGTTGTTCTGGGCCAAGATTCTAAAGTCTCTAGTGATTGCTCTTTAACTTCTTATTGCAACTTCACTGCTGCCTGCATGAAAAAGCAGTAATGGATAATAACCCAAGGGCTGCTCCAATGTAGGAAATATTCTCATCACACCTTTCATCTGGGTCCCTGTGAGGCAGTGGCCTTTGCTGAGAAGTGAGTCCAGAAGGGTCAAGGACCTGGTGAAGGGAATGGCGCAAAAGTCTCATGAGGAGCAGCTGAGGGAGGTGACAGAGTTTAGCATGGAGAAAAGGATGCTCGAGGGGATCTTATTGCCCTCTACAAATACCTGAGGGGAGGATGTAGGTAGTTGAGGATCAGCCTCTTCTCCCAAGTAACGAGAAAAAGTTGGAGAGGAAATGGCCTCAAGTTGTGCCAGGGCAGGTTTACGTTGGATATTAGGAAAAATCTCTTCCCAGAAAGTGTTCTTAAGCTTTGGAACAGGCTGCTCAGGGAAGTTGTTGAGTCACCATCCATGGAGGCATTTAAAAGATGTGCGGATGTGTCCCTCAGGGACTTGGTTTGGTGGTGGATGTGGCAGTGCTGGGTGAATGATTGGGCTCGATACTCGTAAGGGTCTTTGTGATTCAGTGATCTTTCCCCGAGGCAGTGCAGCTTATCAGAGCAGCCAAATGAGCAAGATCTCATCATTTACCTGCTGAACTTGTATTTTGCTTTGAACAGCACCTGTGCTTTTTCAGTCTGCATTTCAGGGAAAAGTTCTATATTGAGTTTGGGAAGACGCAACGGTTTCCAAGAACAACAAATGACATCAGGAACTTGACAAGAAGATTCTCTTTTTAATCTGCGCCACTTTCCTAGAAAGAAACTACACTTGCTTAGCAAAAGCTGGAAAATGATGTCTGTTTTTCAGGCTCCCCCTCCACTACAAGTGGCAGCTTTTTACCTCTGAGCTTCCTCCAATGCTCAGGGCAGAGCTTCACAGCAGTCAGAAGCCACCTCTGGAGTCTCACTGGGCTTGGCATGAGCAGATCTTATCCTAGAAAATTAGCTGAATAACAAGGAGGCAAAATTGTCTAATAATATTAAATCATTAATGTTAGAAGAGAGATAAACCCACTGCACATAGTGACAGAAAGACTTAAGGACGCCAAATGACTGGGAAATAAAATCACAGATTAAATTCCGTATCGATAAGTATAAAATGCATACAGAGAGCGTTAAATTTTGACCCAGTTGTTAGAAGATGTTGGGATTACAGTAGGCAGGTCCATGAAATTCTCAGTAGCAGTCAAAGACAAGAGCATGCTGCAATTTTGAGGGGAAGAACTGAGAGTGAAGCATTTACAGCTAAGTCATCACATGAATCTTGGAATGAGCAGATTATAACTACTGACTCCTGCCCGTGTTGCTTCCCAAACAATTCCTCATCTTTGTATGGATAAACTGAAAATTGTAAAGGCACAGAGAAGACTGGCAGGGATAATTAGAATTTTGAGGTTTTCACATGAAGGTCAAGCAAATGAGTTACAGCTCATCCTGCAAGAAATGAAGACTGAAGAGGACTGTGATAGAGGCTTAATTAAATCATGGATGATATGGAGAGGTAGAACAAGAAAAGATTGCACTCTAGCCTAATAAGGGTATTAAGGGTCATCAAGTAAAATGAGTAAGTGCCAAATATGTAGAAGGAATTGAGTTTTTGCACAATGTGGCAAAGTTTTGAAACTTGCTGTGAGATCAGCTTGCGTTAGTTCAAAACAGAATTGTATATTTCATGAGGGAGAGATCTACTGGAAGTTGTAAAATACCATCCTCTTATCTAGGAACAAACAAAAATAAAAGTTACTGGAGCATGAGAGATTATTCTAGAGACTTGTATTTTCTCCCTCTTTTTCTCTAGGAGTGTCTCATTGGCTATTAAAGAAGTCAAGATTAGGGACTAAGTACAATATTGGTCTGACTCAATAGAACTCTTTTTATATTCTTCCACTTATTAAATCACATAGAGTATCCCACAGTGTCCAAAATGCAACCAGTAAAATCATATTTCTGGCTTGGCACTCTGCTAAGTCACCCTATCACCCTGCCCTAAACTGTCTGACGTTCACTGTGAAATTCAAGCTCCTTTAAGTGCTCCTTCAGAAATCTCACAGTTCTTTCTCCTCCCAAATTTTCCCTCTGTTCATATTTTGCATTGTGTCTGAAGACTAAATTTGCACTGTTGATCACCCAGCTGTGTGGTACATTTATATGCACAGAATAATCTTAAAAATTGCTCTTCTCCCCACTTTCACCTCAATTCATCCCACCTCTCTGATAGGACAAACCTATACTATTTTTTCCACCTCTTTCCTTTCAAAATGTCTCTTTTTTTTTTTTTTTTCTCATGACTTTTCTCAAATGATGCCATCTAATGTGTTAATATTTCTTTAAAGGCACCAAAAAGACACACATCAATATTTTCAATGGGAAAACAAATTTCATATTCATAGGATTTTTTTCACCCCTATGACTTTCTCAGTCTGTAAATACATAGCATCTAGGGGCAGACGTTACTATCAACACTGACACTGACTTTTCTCTGTATTTTGAAGTCTAATGGAAAGCAAAAAAATAAGCTCTGCCTAGTAAATATACTATTCATGAGTTATGGATATCCATATAATAAATTCATATGTTATTTCCCTTTGACCGCTTCACCAGCTTGATGCCCGCTAACCTTTCTTCCCAGACTAATTGCAATATTTCAAACCTAGAAAAAATACCAGACAATTGTCATTTAAAATAAGTTTTCCTGTATGAGAATTCTTCTTCATCTCTCAGATTTAATCCTTAAGAAATTCCTTCTATATTTGCCTTGGCTTGAGGCCATGAATAAGCCATATTCAGCCTGGGTCATTATTTTTGTCTTCTGTATATAAAAATCGACAGAACTTTATTTTCTGGAAGTCAAGGGAGAAGAAATCTGACTTTATCTTTGGTTAAAATATGATTTTTGCCTCTCAATGGGATACAAAATATAACTTACAGACCTAGCAGCTACCAGGATGCAAAATTATTCCCAGCAGAAAGTTATTTCTGCACTGAAAATGTTATTTTGCATTGAAAATATATGGAGAAAAATGTTTCAGAAATATTTCTGGACTTTTAAAATGGCTTCACAGAGAAGGACACTTGGGTGGTGTAAATATGAGAAACTGGTGGAGAGGATAAACAGAACCAGCCTCCAACCATTTAGCAACATATCAGCTGACAGGCTAATAGAGTGCAAAAAGGAAATGGATGATTAGCACTTGCTTGGGCTGCCCAGTTTCTTTGGATTTTGAGTTTTACACTCATCACAAATGCACACAGTGAGAAGTTTTACACCCATAGCACTGCTCATCCTCCTTTGTGTCTGCCATGCACAGGCTCCTACACTGGATTTACTCCTGTCACACTGCTGGTGAGGTCAGCTGCAAGGTGTCCAGTGTGGCTCTAGAACTGGGCAAGGATGCCCAGAACTTGAAGAAATTTTCCTGCTGTGGAGCTGTTGCAGAATATATCAAACAGTACCAGCTGGAAAACAAACCAGTTCAGATCAACTGCTTGAAAAGGGTGTTTCAGCACAAATAAGGGTCTCACCGCGGACTGTGCCGTCAGAATAAAGTTCTTTCCTTATAGGTATTGTTACAAGGTAATGAGTGACACTGAGAATCATAGTCACAGAGTCTAGAATGGCTTGGATTGTAAGGGAACTTAAAGATCTTCCAATTCCAACCCCCTGCCATGGAGAAGAGACACCTTCCACTAGACCAGGTTTCTCAGAGTCCCATCCAATCTGACCTTGAAGGCCAGGACACAAGGACATGGAACTGGTTAATTGTCTCCTTCAAAAATATAGATCTTTATATGTGCATTGGTACCCTTCACTCCAGACTCATAAAAATATTCCTTCTTTTCTTCTGAATCTCTTTTCCCAGGTAAAAGTGGCAGGATCGGAGGACATAATATCAAGTTGTATCAGAGTAAGCTGAGATTGGATATTCAGGAAATTTTCTTCCCTCAAAGAGTTGCCAAGCGTTGGAAGAGATTGTCCAGGGTGGTGGAGTCAGCATCCCTGGGGGTACTTAAAAGCCATGCAGATGTGCCACTTGGGGATATGGTTCAGTGGTCGACTTGGCAGTGCTGGGTTAATGGTTGGACTTCATCTTGATAAAACTAGCAAGAATTAAATTATATGTTTGGCTTGTGCACTGATTTTGCGGACTATTGTGGAGGGAGCCATGTGATAAATCACATCTGTTACATGTAGAGAAGTTTGTTCCACTCTTCATTCTCTTCACGTCAGCTCAATGCACTGCTTAAAGCTGTTGTGTTTTACAAAATGAGTTTCAAAAGGTTGGGCCTCCATAAGGAAAGGTTTCTCCTCTCTGTTGTAGCATTTTCTGCCCCAAATTACATGGAGAAGACAAAAGGAGTCTTCTGTAATACTACATTTTTAATATGGTTCAGGTATTAACTTATAAAATCCAAGGTTACATTTTTGTAAAGGTGATTTGTGGACAAAGAATCAGAAGTTGGTGACTGAAGGATGGATAAATATAAACACTGTGCATTAGAGAGATGGAGCACTATGAGAGTACCCTTAGATATGTCAGGAAACAAGAAATACTTGTAACAAGAATAATTATTTGTGTGAGTTATCATTCTTCTTACAACCATTTTATATTAAATGGGATTTGGATGTAACTGGGGTTATCAATACAGGAACAAATTATATGCTGCTCAAGTAGTCAACAGGTTTTCCTGAAGAGTAGGAAGGAAATTTTGAAAGTCTTTGCTCATGATGGTGGAAGATTTTTCCATTTTTGTTGCCATTTCTCTTCGCACTTTAAGGTTTCCCAAAACTTACTGTAGGATTAGTAGAAATGTGATTTGTTTTTCAATTAAATTTATGAGTCTTTTCTTCACTAAACTGTGAGGATTCCATAATTCGTGACTTTATATCTTTCAGTATTGGATGAAAAGCTGCATGCAATGCTCATCCAACAGAAATCATTTATGTGTCAGGATTTGGGAATTACAAATCCTGTAATTCACTAACAACAACAAAGTAAGATAACAAGAAGACCAAAATAGCATACTGTCATGATACATGAGTCCTATAAAACCTGTAACAAACTAAACCATGACGTGCAGCACAATAATGCAAAATATATTCTACTGAAGAATTTAGTGTTTCCCTTTCATCGGTCTCAATAGGTTTTGGCACAGAAGATTCTGCACTGCAGGGAAGAGAACATTTCTTTTCTAGGTAGACTTTTTCTTAAGAGAGACCATTTGGATCTGCTTCGTGACTTGAAATGTAAGCCTTTAGGGACTATAATACACAATGCGCACAAGAGAATGTATATAAAGATAAAAAAGGCACAAGAATATTCCCCAGTGATGCAAATCCTTGTTTCCTAAGAATTTATGAGTTGCCAGCACACAGCTACTGATCTGAGCCTTGACAGCACCAGAATTTTCAGGGAATTTGTAGAAGAAACCTGTCAGAGCCCTGAGACACCATTAACTGGGCAGAAGGAAAAGCCAGTTATATCTGTGATCAAAATGGATGTTTCAGGATGCAAAGGTGCTGAGATTTCCAAACTGCATAATTCCTGGGGGTGAACTATTGCAGAATACGTTGCCGCAAAACATTTGTAAATAATAATTACATGGATTCGAGTGTGGCTGGTAAATTTACTAAAGAAGAAAGGACTGTGAGCAGTTCAAGTCACACACCATGTCTTTGTGATGAAATCCCCGTGCAACAATCGCAGACTGAGACACCATTCTTGGGAAGCATTGTGGAATGATTACTGTTTTCCTACACACCTGCTGAGGCATCCGTTCCTGGGGATAAGATATCAGGATACACAGACCTTCTTCTCGATGCAATACATCCATCTTTTATATTCCTAACCCCAGGGTGAAAATGGAAATCAAAGGCTCACAATCAGAACAGAAAGAACTGAAAAATGTGGGGAAATTGAGTTATGTATCTGCACATTGATGGTTGTCACAATCCTCTGAGCTGCTGATTCAGTGCTGTTTCCAATAGAAATCCTAATAAGAGAGCAGCTTGAATTGCCATCTACGTGTTCTTAAAACAATTTATGCTTCTTCCAGATCATTAGAAACAAAGTATCTGCAAAAAGGAATGATTCTTTTTCTGTTAATCACCTCAGTACTTCATAAAGAGAAGCAACAACTTTAGCAACTGAGGTTGCTGTAAGATGTTGACAGGTGATTATTGTATGCAGTATTTGAAATAACTGCTGCAAGATCTAAATACCAGGTTACCGATACAGACTGAGGAAGGATATTAGGTTTTCTTAATTGTACACAACACTCATCTGCCATTTACCACTTGGTTTAATCTCACAACAGATCAAGCTAATGTGAGGGTGAGAAGACCTTTCTCCTGTTTCAGTCAAAAAATTCTTGGGAAGGTGAAGGTTTAGGGAGAAAAGCACCAACATCCCACTGGCTTAACATTTTTACATCAAGTAAAGATAATATTTAATAAAATACTGGGTTGAGAAGTGAAGCAGCCTGAATAAAAAAACAGCTGTGCAGAAAGTTGACATAAAAAGGTAGCACTCTGTTATGGGGAAAATTTTACTTTGCTTCAGTCTAGAGCTGAGCAACCCACTGCCCTCCTTTTTCTTTTCATAGAAACATTAAGGTTGAAAAATATCTCTAAAACTGAGTCAAACCATTAATTCAGCATTGCCAGATGCAGCACTAAACCATGTTCCTAAGCACCACACCTACAGGCTTTTTGAACCTTTCCAGGAATGGTGATTCCACCACATCCTTGGGCAGCCTGTTCCAATTCCTGACCACCCTTTTGATGCAGCTGGTGAGCGCTGGAATGGGATCAGCTGGAGGCAGAGGATTCCTTCTCAGGTTTGTAGATGCATATGCAGCATTAAATATTTCACCTGGTTTTTGTAGAACAATGATTCCTGTTGATTCTGATGGCAGAGATGTGAATAAACCATCCGACCACTCCAAAAGCTGGGCAGTGGTCAGCAAGGCTGTGAGTCTTCATGAAATATCTCACTTTCTTGCACTCATGGATGTTTTCTTTCATGCCTCTGAACAGATTGTCTAACCTGGGCCTAAAGTGCAATCCCGCCAAGAAATTTTAAACAGCAACACAATGAACACAAACCTCAAGTCCCAATTCAGTAAATACAGCAGAGTGCTTTGCTGACTCAGCCTCTCACTTGTATTGAGGTAGAGATTCCTGCAGGAAACCTGAAAGGGAACAGCAAAGGTGATGATCCTTCTTCATCAGCAAAGTCTTTCTGAACCCACAGAGAAGTTGAAGAATCTGTTCTGTCCAAAGAATGGAGGAACAGAGAGATGAACAAGACTTAAAAAATCACTCAGGATGGCCATGAATTGGTCTTAATAACACATGAAAGGTAACATTATTACACTTTGTCTCATTGGGGATGATACTGGGGTGAGTGAAAATAACGTCCCTGGCGAGAGGGGTTAGAGAAGACAGTGGAGAGCTGCCTTTCCAACCACCTGACAGAACAGAAATCTGCACCATTTAAGCACATTTCAACTTAATATATGCATAATAATGAATGCATGCTCCCCAGACTCAATTTGGTCAATGATTTCTCTTTACAAAGCTGAAAACTTCGTGGAGAGCTATCTGCAATGCTCCTTTAGCTTGAGGGTGAGCTGTAACATAACAGAAAGCAGTTTCTGTATCTGTTGCTAACATGTAGTAGACAGACCAGAAAAAAACCCCAAACCCCTGCCATCTGCCACCAAAGCTGTGTGGACTTTCACAGATCTGAGCAGCCACATCCATGCTGCCACCTAAGGCCTCAGACCTGAGCTGGGAAATTACAGCAGGCACAGGAACATCTTTATAACCTGATCTAGATCCAGGCTCACTGATCTACTCTAGGTGCAGCTGTGTTTATGATAGAATCCGAATGGTTTGGGTTGGAAGGTACCTTAAAAATCATCTTGTTCCAACCCCCTGCCATGGCAGGGACACCTTCCACTGTCCCAGGTTGCTCCAAGCCCCATCCAACCTGGCCTGGGACACTTCCAGGGATGGGACAGCCACAGCTTCTCTGGGCAACCTGAGAAAACATGTCAACAATCATGATAAAAGAAATGCACAGGCACTGATGACATCCTCTGTATGTCCTTTGGGCCTGCTTTGAGACCTTCAGTTTGGGGCAGCCATCAGTTCCCGCTGGTGACACCAGTCCCGATGGGACAGCCGTGGCAGTGCCTCCCCAGGGGCAGAAGCCGCGGGGTGTGGCAGCAGAGGGGACAGGGATGAGTCCGGAGGAGGGGTGAAGGAAGAGCGGCTCCAGAGCACAAGTCAAGCTGAAATTCAAGCAAAACTATCCCAGCTGAGGGCTTTTCACTTAGACCCTGAGCTCGGAAAGGAGGCGAAAGCAGAAACCACCTGTTTGCTCAGACAGAAAGGACATTTCCCCCCACGCTGCCGGGACACGGCTCCCCTACTCTCTGCCCTTCAGAGGGCACATTTCTCTGCATCCCCAGTCCCCTGGCCCTCCTCGCCCACACGCCGCAGCCCACCCCCCCGGAGCGGCCAGCCCCGGCCCCTCTCGGCCCCGTTCCCTCCCCTCCCGGCGCTTCCCCTCCCCTCGCTCCTTAAACCCGCGCCGCCCTGCCCGGCCCCTCCGGCCCCGCTCCGCACCGCCGCCGGCCCGGCTGCCGCCAGCTCCCGCTGCCCTCCGGCACAGCCTGCCTTTTCTCTTTTCTTTTCTTTTCTTTTCTTTTCTTTTCTTTTCTTTTCTTTTCTTTTCTTTTCTTTTCTTTTCTTTTCTTTTCTTTTCTTTTCTTTTCTTTTCTCTTCTCTTCTCTTCTCTTCTCTTCTCTTCTCTTCTCTTCTCTTCTCTTCTCTTCTCTTCTCTTCTCTTCTCTTCTCTTCTCTTCTCTTCTCTCCATCTTTCGAGTCCTCTCTCCCTTTCTCTTTCCTTCTTTTTCCCCCTATTCCTTTTATTTTTTCTTTTTCTCTTATTTATTTTTTTCTTCTTTTTCCTTCCTTCCTTCCTTCCTTCCTTCCTTCCTTCCTTCCTTCCTTCCTTCCTTCCTTCCTTCCTTCCTTCCTTCCTTCCTTCCTTCCTTCCTTCCTTCCTTCCTTCCTTCCTTCCTTCCTTCCTTCCTTCCTTCCTTCCTTCCTTCCTTCCTTCCTTCCTTCCTTCCTTCCTTCCTTCCTTCCTTCCTTCCTTCCTTCCTTCCTTCCTTCCTTCCTTCCTTCCTTCCTTCCCTTCTATCCATCCTTTCTTGTCTTGTCTTCCCTTCTCTTCCCTCTTTTCTCCCCTCCCGCACGGGTGGGTGCACAGAGGATGCAGCGTTTTGCCCATCCCCGTCACTGACATGTCCCTGTGAGCGTGTGTGCACGCAGAGGGCTCGGGGGAGTGTGTCTGTGTGTGTCCCTGTGTCCCTGTCCCTGTGTCCGTGTGTCTGTCTGTGCGCTCCTGCCCTGCCCGCTCCATCCCCGCCGGGCTGACAGCTCCGCAGCGCACCCAGGGCAGGAGCCGGGCTCCAGGTGCTGCTTCGGGTGGTCCTGTGTCTGTTCAGGTAAGAGGACATTGGTTTGGAAATCACACCCTCTGCTGTGCCTTTTACTTTTCATTTTTCCCCTTGTGCAGGGAGGAATATCAAATTCAGAATAATTTTTTTTTTTAAACAATGCAAACATGCAGAAACAGGATCTGTCTTTTTCAAAGGAAATCCAGGAGGAACTGTGTTCCACTATTCCTAAGCTGGGTTTATTTATTTCTCATTTCAGCAAAGTTTTCAGACCAGAGTCTGCTAGGTGAGTCTGTCACCTGCATCAGGTCTGGGGAGCCCTCAAATTGGGATTAGCAGATGCAGAAGGCTTCACTGCAGGTGATAAGGCAGAGACTGAGGGATGTGTAATGCCCTCATTGAGAAAAGCCATTCAGAGGAGGCTGACAGGTGTCAAGACTACTCTGTAATCTCTGTTTTCAGGGTTGCTTCTCCTAACATCAATACCTTGGGATTTTGATGCCCTTACACCTTCTTGTGTTCTGTCTTTGTGGCCCTGCAGTTTCTGTCAGTATGTGGGAGTACCTTGCCATGTTAACAAGGTGTTTTCTTCAGTTCACATTTATTACAAATGTGCTGTGCATCACCTTCTAGCTGTAGCCTCTAAATCTTCCTCTAAAGTGCCTAATTCATCAGTTCCTTCACTTCTGTGTTTTTACATTGCTGGTGTTCTTAAAAGAGTGTACTTGCTGCTGACACTTCACAGCATCAGCATGCATGTGGTGGTGTCTGTTTGCATGTACTTTGATTAAAACCTTAAAATAACACAGCCCATCTGCGCAGTGTGGACACTAATGGGACCATTCTCACGAAGATGCACCTGCAAAACCTATCTGTGTTACAATGTGCTAATTACCAACCAGAATTACTTTAGGTGCCTACCTGAATCTCCTTTTTCTCTTTGATGAAAGACTGGTTAGACATCTGTTTGGGGGAGTTTGTAAAGATACTAATTGATAAAACAGTAGGGGGAATGTTGCCAAATAGGTTAGGCAGGAAATTAGAAGGTTTATTCCACTTCAAAAGCTATAGGATTTTTCTTGGTGTGTTTGTTTTTTTAAAGAGCAAGCATTTAGTAGTTTTATCTTGTTTCAGTCCTACCAACTATCATACATATTTTCCATCAGGATTCTGCTCTGCTGGATATACAAATAGTACGGTCTGAACAGCTGGGACAGGGTCATGAAGTAACTTCCAGTTAAGCATGTCAAGTACATGAAGAGAGATTTTATAACAATGAAGGGTTTATAGAATATTATTACAAAAGAAACTCCTGTGTACGTGTTGCAGATTCATTGTGCATCTTCAGTAAGTCTGTTGTGTTCCTGTTGTGTTCTAATAAGAGGCAATGTTGGATGTTTTGGCATCTTTTCTGGTGAAATGGAGAGGAGTCAAATTCTGAGCTTAGGAATGGGCAGCCCACCAACTGATGCATGTCTGGTTTTGTGGAGAATTGCTCCGAGTAACTTGCAGACATTCAGTCCTCAACACATTGCAGAGCAAAGGGAGGAAACCAGGTCCTGTGACTTTTAGACCAGCAGATGGTGGTGCCTTTCTTTCCTGGGATCAGTTTGGGGCTAAATCTTGTTTGTTTTAACAGAAAGTAATATTCTCTCAGATTTGAGTGATTGTCTGTTGAATTTGAGTGAGACCTGTGCCATGAATGAGAAAAGTCTTTGGGATGGAATAGCACATCTGATGGAGGACTCATTGCAGGGGAAGTGTCTGTCTGACTCATGGTACTGTGACTCATGTTACTATGGTGGAAGAAAAGCTCCCCAATGGGGACCTAAGAGAGGAAGAATGAGGTGGAAGGATTAGTTTATTTTTTTGGTCTGTGGGAAGGTTTTTCTGAGCTCAGAGACCCAGACAATGTGTGGGTGAGTATGTCTATAGCACCTATACATACACATAAGTATTTTCTTGCTTCTGCTGGCATTTCATATGGTTTTAAGGCAAACATCTTTGCTACATGCCAGAGCTAGCTTTTCATTCTGGAGATTATGATATTGAAAACAAGAGGAATAAAAGAATGTTTTTGTTTGCAGCATGCGATAGCTCTCTTGCTAAAATATATTTCTGATATTTGTTCCATAATTATCTCGGCTTCAAAGGATATTTCAATTTGTCATACTGCAATGCTTTCTTCTAAAACCTGTTTTGATTAAGCATTGCTGGGTGATCACAATTCCTCTTCTTCAAAGACCATTCTTAAATTCTTCCTATTTCACATAATAAGGAGCAAAACCTTTAAGAAAAACTTATGTTTTGTCATCATCTTGTCTGTGCCACCACACCTGGAAGATACAGGGGGTACTGGACTATTTCAGCTGTTCAGGCAATGCCAAATTCCCCAATCATTCTTACACGAACTTTAATTATGTATTGTCTCCTATGACACTGAAGTATCTCCTTCCAGGCTTTCCAACTCTGTTTTCTATTACAAGGAAATGTAGTGGTGCATTTTTGTCTTTAAAACTGCCTCTTTAGAGAGCACACACTCCTGCAGGTCTTTCCACGGCTGAGTGAGCCCAAAGTCAGAAATGTTGGGTCCTTATTGGGTGCTACTCACTTTGTATTGGGCACTACCAACTGCTACAGAGGTGTTTTTGATTTTGAGAACACAAGTTTGGGGAGTGAGGAAAGGGGGAGACAGCATCTATGGAAATCACTGGACTGCAACTGAGGAACTAGGAATATTTTTTTAAAATTCCTGTAGCAAATGTAGGCACAACAGGAAAAACACAGGGGAATGGACATATTGGAAACTAGCCCTCTTTGGACAGAAACTCATTCTGGTAATTTCCTCCATCATGTGCTTCATTGTATTGGTGTTTTCCTCGAGGCTTCTTCCAGTTGCTGCTGCAAGTTTAATGATCCCCTTCAGTGGAAATCACATCAGGCTTCTGAAGCTGGCAGGAGCAAATCTTGGCGGAGATGACTGTCCCAGCTCCATGAGTGGAGCCAAGCAGAGGAATGTATTCTGCAGAAAGAAACTTCTGCAAAGATCTCCTGTTGTGCTTTTGGGAGACTTGCAGGTCTTAAGTCTTGAAGTGATCTGCTCAAGGTGCACTCAGACTTGCATACCCATGAAAACCCATGAAGCAATAATAATAACATTTATTTCACAATTTTGTTTAAAATACACTGCTAGGTTTTGTGGGTTTTTTTCAGGGGAGAGGAGGTCATAGTCCTAATGTTCTTGATCTATAAATGTCATCAAGAGTCAGTAAATTACAGGCTAAGTTAAGGATTTTTCCCTTAACATTGCAGCCCACTGAGTTGATGTCAGGAACCATGGACTGAGGATGTTGCTCTGGCAGCCTTTGGCAAGTCACTGAATCTGTGAACACTCAATTCTTCCAGCTGTGAATGAGAGAAGCTTTACATGAATTGTAACCTTAAGTTCCTAAAAATACCCCAAACAAATCACGTTTATATTAGTTCAAAGCATTTAGATTTCTTATTAATTGAATAATATATCCTCTAACAACTGACAAAATTTTTAGAATTTGAGTTGCAAAGAAACTATCTGGTTCTGTTTTTTGTTAGATCTAGCATCAGAGAATAATAGAACTGTTTGGGTTAGAAAAGACCCCTAAGACCATCAAGTCCAACAATTAACCCAGCCCTGTCAGGTCTACCACTGAACCATGTCCCCAGGTACCATCCATGTGCATTTTAAATACCATGTGTATTTTAAATACCTCCAGGGATGGTAACTCCACAGCTTCTCTGGGCAGCCTCATCCAATACTTGACAAGCCTTTCAGTGAAGAAATTCTTCATAATCTCTAACCCATTGAAACTTGAGGCCATTTCCTCTTGTCCTATCCCTGTCACCAGAGAAGAAACCAACCCCCACTCTGCTACAACCTCCTTACAGGTCTTCTGTCCAGAGATAATAGTGGAGCACCGAGACCCCTCCAGCCCTCATTTTCCATCTCAGGACTTTTCATTTGCATGGTCCCCTCTGCTCTTGCTGGTTCAAGCTGCCGTGGGGGTTGTGATCAGCAATTACAAACCCAGGGCTGGCAATCACAGCATAGGAGCTTGGCTGGGGGCAAGGGGCAGGGGGAATTATGCATTGATTTCTTCTCCCTGCTTAACTCCTGATGTCCAGCTCCACTGACAAGGCTGAAAAATTTTATCACATGAATATGAGCCACAAAACAGGACCAATAATTCTGTTAGGGGACAAGTTTCTTATTCATTTCTGGTCTGAATATGAGGGTGGAAGTGGGCTGATAATATTTATTTTTCAGCATCACTAAAAGGTCAATTGAATAGCTCATACTTCACCCAGCAAAGAAAAACTGTCCACACACTATTATTGCCCTTGGAAAACTGTGTCAGGATTGGCAGTAGGTGGGTAGATGGTATATCACCTACCAGGGGCTTGTGTTATAGCTTGGAGATTTAATCTGGAGTGGGGAAAAAAAGAAACCATCCATTGCTATAATAACCATTATTAATATACAGCAGATATGTTGCTTAGTGGAAAATTAATTTCATATCACAGGTGATGAAACACCTTTTGATTCCTTTGAGCTGGATGCTACCCAAAAGGAAAAGTTTCCTTAGGAAGTCAAAGTGGGCTGAGTTGCTATTCTTTATTACATTAAAGTTGTCATGGCAAATACCTGGTATCTTTGTGGGTCTGAGATTTCTGGACGTATTTTGACTTTAAAAGGCTTATTTCTGTAAAGCAGTACAAATACTCGCTAAAAACTTCCAATTTCTTTCTTAGTATGGAGGAAATTCAGCAGTAATGACTGGCCAGGTGCCTGTGAGTTCTGGCACTCACTTGCAAACTCTTGTGCTACAAAAAAAGCAAAGCAGCCTGACCTGGGAGCCCACTGAGGAGTCACAAATCCCACCCTGGGATTTGTGTGTGGGGCTGCAGAGCTGGCCAAAAAGTGCCAAACCTGGACCGGATCTGATCCCATGTCACAAAGCTTCTCCGAGCTGCGTTAGCCTTGACAATTCATTAGGAATGAATGAAACTGAGTTATGGGTCATGTTTTGAAAGTGCTGTCAGTCCTGATTATGCAGTTGTGTGGATTTCCTCTGCTCAGGGAGTGCTGCTATCACAGAGCTCATCTACTATGCAGTAGATGTAAGTTATCCTTCTCCAGCTCATCAGGACCTATTTACTTTGCATTGATTCAGTTCCTTAGAAATTAATCTTTGATTCTTTGCAGAACAGAAGGATCCCTTGAGTTCAGTTTAAGCAACTTGATTTGATTATTGTTATGTCCTGAATATTGATTTTTAAGTGATTTTAATAAGAGATGTCAAAACTGCCATATTTCACTTCACATTTGAGGGCAAGTTTAAACCATTGGCAGATTTAAATATTTTTGGACTCATGGTCTTTGTTCTAAGCTTAGCCAACACTTGGTTGTGGTTTGACTGCTTATCACTCATGTGCAATTTTTTCAGTGCTGTTTGCTTAACCGTGTTGAATTATGTTCCTGTTGTCAGCACCCAGGTATTTCCTTCCAGAGCAACCTGGTTGATATTGATTGCCTTGAGAAGAATTCTACTTATTGATTGCAAAGCTTTCCTTGAGCTGTAAAGTGTAGAGGTACTGGGGGATTTCTGTTGGCTCCATGTTTAATGTAAAACTAATTACCTCTTGTATGACAGAACTTCATTAATTCTGATTTCACCACCAGATAAAGACTACAGATAATCTGCATGGACTGTCATGATTGCCACTGCAGTTCTTAGAAATGGAACAACTGTTGGTTCCTATTTCACAGCATTTCTTGTGCTGGGCATCCCTGCAACCCTTTATCCATTTCAGTGGTAGAACTGTTTTTCCCCACAATAAGTTAAATGCCCTAATGAATCTACAAGGTGAGAATGGAAGGGAGCACATGGTTTTCAGTCCATTGTAATACTTGATAAAAGAATGCTTCTCACTGCTTATCTTTGCAAAAAATACCAGAAAATCTGCAACAAACCCCACTGACTACATCTAGGCAGGGTGCTCAGGCACAGTGGTTTTAAATCCTGACTGGGAAATTAATCCAGCACTGGCCAGGAGGCAGAAAGGCACAGCTCTTCTGTAACACCTGGAACCCTTCTGTCCCTGTGTGAGCAGTGACAAAGCTCAGATCTGCCTCATTTCCATGATCTGCAGCAGCACAGCCTGGGATGCTCCTTCCCAACCTCGTGGTGCAGCTCTGCAATGGACAGTGCTTCATGTTCCTGCAGCAAGATGGAGAAAAAGAATCATTCTTTTTGGAAAGGACAGTGCTGTAACATAGATAAGAAATCTGTTCAGCTGCCCTGGGAGGCTGGGGCAGGAGTGAGCTGCTCATTCCTAACAGATGGGTTGACAATCCTTGTTCAAGTCTGATATTTCATAAGGTACCTTGAGTTGTTTCAAGGCAATTTCCCTTGTCCTGCTTTGCTGTTTAATTATGGTACCACCTCTAGAGTGTTTCTGAGAGTGGTTTTTATGTTTTCTGGAGGCTTTTCTTAATTATACGGATAAGTACTTTTATGATTGATTCCCGAAATTAAAACAGTTTACAACAGGGCTTATATTATCTTCTTTCTTTGCCATCCCTTGGGTTAATTTCTGAGTACATTTTCTGTTCAGTTTTTACTCAAGCTATTTGTATATATTTGACTACTTTTTTCTTCTCCTTTTAAATTCGCTGTTCTGCCTTTATTTATTTTTATTGCTGCCTTTGATTTTTTTTTCTCCTTTTAAGTAGATATTTCTACTGCCGTATTTTCTTCCCTTAGCATCCTTTTCGCTTCCCTTAGCAGCTGTTCCCAGACTATGGGCCATGACCCCAGGCAGGCTGTGGCAGTTACGAGTGGGCTATAAAACTGAGTTGCTAATTTTGGATGTGGTGACACGGGGAAGTCAAAGAACTGTTGCTTTCCTTCAGCAGTTTTCTGAGCTAAGACTGATAATGTGTAGGAAAACAGATAAAGCATCAAGTACCCTTATACCAGATTCCACTGGTATGAGAAACTACTTAAACCTATTTACTCTCACTTCAATTTCTCCTCATTTCCATGTCTATGGTTCTGCTCCCTGTCTCTCTTCCAAAAAGCATTTTTTGAAGGCAACAATCTCTAAAGCAGATCCTGTCCAGCCAAGGAAGCCACAGAGGGTGCAGTGAGTTTTGGGGAGTCTGTCCCCCTAGCTGGCAGAGTTGCTGGCAATTTTGTGGGTCTTTAGGGTTCAGAAGAAAACAAAAAAAACCAGAACAAAACAAAAAACCAACCAACCAACCAACCAAAAAACCCACAAAAAAACCAACCAACCAACCAACCAACCAACCAACCAACCAACCAAAAAAAAAAAAAAAAAACCCAAAAAACGCCCCCAAAAAACCCCCAAAACCCGAATCAAAACTAAACAAGAAAAATCCACCAGAAATAAGCAGGAAAAATTCTATGTTAGCCAGTGTCAATTTTTCCCTTAGTTCTATGCCTTTGTACTTCTCTTGCTTAATGATTTGCAGATGCATCTTATCAGTGGCTCAATTCCCTGAAATAATTGCAATGGCCCATGGCATGGATGGGCATAACATGGGCGAAAAGGCTGTGGCCCTGGTTTGTGTGTAGTTTAACCTCTCTTGGGTCTGCCCACCCTGAGCAGAGAGGCTGAGTGTGTGTGGAGATGGGCCTTTCGTGCCCAAAATGCCATGTTGGGGCACTTCACTTCACCCAGTTTTAGATATCTGTGGTTGATCCTCACTCTCAGCCAGACATCCCCTGCTGCCTTTAGAAATGCCGGAAAAAATATGAAATGTTCCAGGTTAATTTGTCTGACCTGTTTGAGATATATGACTCCCTAGAAGTGTCTGCTCCTCTTTATGGATTATAGAGGATTTATTCAGATATAGACAGCTACACTGTAAATCTCTGTATTTGGTCAGATGAAACGTCATAATTTCAACAAGGCTTAGCAGAGTTAACAGGCAGGGCTAATTCCCCACAGCAGCCTGGAGTGGCCATAGCTGTTGATTCAACATCAGTTGGATAATAAATTGAAAAGTTCTTAGAAACGAAACAACTGCTGGTCCCTATTTCACAGCATTTCTCAATGCTGTCAATAAATTGAAAAGTTTCGTATTGATTAAAATAGCATTTTAGGTGAGAAGGAGGGTCTGGAATAGTTGTAGAGGGGTGATGTGACTATTTTATCCCAGGTATCAGATTTAGGGACTTTCAGGAGATATGTGACGTGACAGTGATGTCACATATCTGATTAAAGATGATAGAGGGAGCAGGAGGCTTTTGGACTGCGTATTATCTCAAGAAATCTCTCTTCTCTCTCATCCAGGGCCCATGCATGAGGAGGGATTAAGTTGACTTGGGGGAATACCAGACTTTGGGTTGATTTAGTGCAACTTTAAGACAAGTCTGACATGAAGCCAGAGTTTCGCTCCCGCATTGAAACCAAAATAATTGCTGGAACATGGCAGGCAACAATTTTCTGTGAAATGGACACTCTTATTTATTCCTGTTACAAATAGGATAAGGTTTATTAATTCTGATTCATCATTAAGAAGCTCCACAGAGCATGGATTTTTCTTTTGTCAGCCCTACGCTGTCTGCAAAAACTTGGCCTTTATCTACTCGAGTGTCTCAATTAAAAATTGGCCTTTATCTATGGAGTCTCTCAATTAAATAGCAGTATTATGAATACTTTTGATTCAAGCCTAGGTGGGAGGACCCATGCCATTGTGCAAACAGCTTTTCTGCCTCATTACCAGCTCTTCTTGTTTGGCTAACTTGTTTGCCTGATCAGATGATAAGTGCTAATCCGTTCTCTGTTCTGTGACACGGTGCTGAATTGGATGACTGCAAAGATCATAGGAGAGTTTTTCTCCTTCAGTACCATCAAGAGAAAGGGAGATTTGAAGATGCTGTTAGCCCTTTTGGATCTTTAATGCTGTGTACTCATGGATTAGTGAAATCCTGTCTGTTAGGAGGTAAATCTTTCCACACGAGGACCATGCCTGGTGAACAGGGCAGCCTTTGCTCCTGTCCCAGCTGAGATAATGTGGGACAGGAGGGCCTTGCTTTTGGTGCAAGACTTGGACAGCTGAACTGAGCTTAATTCTGGCTCTGTCACAGGAAACTTATGCAAAATAAATCATAGAAATCACAGAATGATTTGGGTTAGAGGAAACCTCAAAGACCATATTGTTCCCACCCCCTGCCATGGTCAGGGGCACATTCCACTAGACCAGGTTGCTCCAAACCCCATCCAACCTGGCCTTGTACACTTCTAGGGATGGGGCATCCACTACTTCTTCATCCTAAATCCATCCCAGTCCCTGTCCCCATCTAAAATAATGGCATTTTAAGACCAGGTGAAGAGTCTGGTTATAACCCTATTTGTATCACCACCTGCCTGCATTTTTTATTCATTGCCTAAATCTCTTCCTGAAAAACTCCATCTTGGCAGCTTCTCACATTGCTTGGGAATGAGACAATGGCAAGAGCAGACACCTGGACTCCTGAGCGGTGGACAAGAGACCAGGAGGGTCTTGTAGGTTTTACACCAAGTTTTACACCAGGTCCCTGCTGTCCTGCAGGGTTTTCAAGAGAGTCAGCGATCAGCATTTCATGCTTTTGGAATTGCTGCTGTTTCAAGTGTATTTGCTGCCAAGAGCAGAGTCTTCCTGAGCATCTGAATGATTATTTGGTTAATAATCATCTAAACCACATAATTCACATCTAAGCAGCATTTTCCTTTGGTCCTAGGACTTGTGAAATCTTGTATTTTACAGGAGATGGTTCTTTTTAGCTTATGATACAAAAGACAAGCTTATGGCCTCTTGGAGAAGTCAAAGTGAATCACAACACACTTTGAATTTCATTTCCTGGGACACAGAATCACAAAAAGTGAAAAGAATGTGAGTTAAAAGCTAAAAATTGCAGAAGGAGCTTCTAAAATATTAGGTACTGGGGCAAATTTTCGAAAGCTTGTGCTATAATTTTCTAGGATAAAGGAGAAATATGATACCCATTTCTAAATAAAGGAAAAAAAAATAGTCTGACACTTGAAGGTGCATAAACACAAACCTTCCATCAATGATCACAGAGTCACAGGATATTCTGAGCTGGAAGGGCTCCAGAAGGATCGAGTCCGTCTCTGCAGAGAATGGCGCACACAGGGATCGAACCCACAACGTTGGCGCTATCAGCACCAGGCTCTGACCAACTGAGCTCATCTCAGAATAACTTTAAGTGCTGCCATCTGGTTTATAATGAAATAAATTCTGAAAACGCTGGAGAATGCGGGCATCGATCCCGCTGCCTCTCGCATGCTAAGCGAGCGCTCTACCATTTGAGCTAATTCCCCACCAGTGGTGCCACTGCAGTGAAAGTTTTGGGATGAAATACTGAAAATGCTGCTCCCTTTGGTGACCATGTTCAAAACATGGCAGGTGTGTCTAGTTCAGTGCCTGCTTCTGTGCTGTAGGGTCTGAAATTTCAAACATTTAATGAGAAAACTTGTTGAAAATACATAGATTTTCTGTGTAGATAGGTATTCAGGGATTACTCAGGGTTTTCTTTGTATTCAAGTCTATATGTAAGGCCAAAAAATACTTTTGCTAAGGTCCTTCATTGTATCACCTTAATTTGGGGAAAAGCCTCTGACCTTGTTCACGTTGATGCGTTCTCAGACAGTAAAAAGAATTATTTTGGATTTGTTTTAAACAATGTACAAACAGAACAGGAACTAGTGACAAAAAAATTAAAGTAATCTTTCCCACGGGCTTAATGCTTTCTGGAAATAAATCCATGAAGCCTAAGAAGGACTCTGTCACTAGCAATTATTTTCTGTGATTTAAGGTTTCAACAGTGTCTTTGAAGTTACACGGACTTAAGTGGAAAATGACTCCCAATTTATTGATGCTTCTATTGCCTTGTCTTTGTTTAGGGATGGATTCTGTCATTCCAATAAAAAATTATGGAGTGCTTTAATCTGCTAACAGGTGTGCTGAGAGACCAGTGGGATTGCCTGAACATTGATCCTTTTGTGAGCTGTGTTACTAAATCAGCAGAGCCAGCAAAGACTAAATCACATATCTCAGAGTGTGGTATTTAAAAAAACCCAATTTTCTCTGTTGGCTTCAACTGATGTGATGAATTCAGATGGAATACTTGAACTATTAAAAATGCATAACTTTTAAAATGCATAACTTTTAAAATGCATACATTTTTAAGTGATTTCAATAGTTGTCAAAACCTGTATGTTTAAAATTATTACTTAACTGTTTTTTTAAAATTGTGTATGACAACATTGTGAAAAAATAGTACCCTCAGACCGCTATCTGCAACAAAGCAGGTGAGCTGGAACATTTCTGGCCATATCCTTCCTAGGCAATCTTATCAGGAAATACTTGAAATCCAGACTAGAAGCCACTGACCTGCGAGTGCCAGGCAGAAATCTGAAATAAATGGGTAACTGCAAACAGCAGTGAGTCCCCCAGCACATGAGTGCTGATCCTGGCCCAGGACAGGCTCTGGTGGGTCTGCCAGCAGAGGAAAGCGGTGTTAAGTGTTCCCCTGGGCCAGGCAGGAGCTGAGGGCAGCAATCATGGGAGGCACCATGGCAGGGGTAGCCCTTCCTTACCATCCTTCTCTTCTGCATTTGTGGTGGCTCTGAGGCTACTTTGGTCCCTGGGAGGGGTAGAGAAGTTCCCAAGTTCTGCCCACATCCTGCCCGTCCCTGCCTGTTTACTTGCAGAGCTGGAGCCTGCAGGAAAAGCATTCCTAAAGGCAATCCTCTGCTGCAGGACAGAGCTCAGGAATAAGGTAGGTCTTAATGTGCCTGAGAGACACATGGAGGGGAAAATACTTTTCCCTCTTCTCATTCTTTTCCTAAAATGAGAAAGGGGTTAATATAATCCATTCCTAGATTAAATCTCTGGATTTCCTCTAGAAATGTTCCCTTTGCTGTGAGATTCACACTATGCAAAGGCAATGCTGCTATTTATAACTTGTGGCTGAAGAGAAGTCTCTCATTAAGTAGAATCATCTTAGAGTAACTGTTGAATGGATTTCAGTGCTTTGGTAACATTTATTTTAAGAGCTTGTTCTCTGCAGAAAGGTGGATCACCCTCAGCATCAGGGGCTGTAAGGCTTTATTTGTACTTTGCACTTGTGTGTGTCCCTTGCTTTTTTTTTTTTTTTTTTTTTTTTTTTTTTTTTTTTTGAGTTGAGTTGAGTTGTTGGTTCTGTTTCCATTTTTTCTTTTTGATTTACACTAATAGAGTTGCAGCTGCACATCAGGATGGAGCCAGGCTCTGAGATATGAGAGATTTGCTGTGACAAAAAAATAATTGGTTCCTGCAATTTGGAATCTGATGAAACTGAAGCGTGTTAAGGTTGAATACTTAGCCTGCTCTTGCATGATCTTTGCAATAACTCATGTTCCTTTGAAGTCGCTTCATTGTCCTGACTTTCCTGGGTTTGAATTGCTGCCAGTGAAACTGAGTCCTCCTGGTGTAATTCATAGGCAGGAATCATAAAGCTGACACTCTTGCACGTTCGTATGTGGGAAAGAAATCTTTTTGCCCCTAGGATGTTATTAGGAACAAGATGACAACTTGTGAATATTTTCCAGGTATCATAATGCTTTAATATATTGAGATGTTGAATAACATCAGTGATAACATCGCAGCAATGTGTGACAGAGTGTTTCTGTTGCCCTGAATTGCAACTCTTTGTTCTAGCTTATGGTGAACATCAAAAGTTTTAATGCCAAAACTTGTATTATAGATTTTAACATTGTTTATCTCTTTTAATACTTGGAACCTTACAAGGACTTTACCTATGAAGTACACATAACCAGGGAAAACACTGTTCTTAGGGATATCCAGTGGCATTCCTGTGGATATAACTGAATACTTTAGAAAAGTAATAGACTGGCTTTTAGGAATAGCATCCCAAAGCAAATCTTCTGGAAAAAAATCTAACAGTATGCTATGAAGGATTTATTTGTGCATTTTGTTTTGTTTCCCATGGTGAACTTTTCATAAATAGTGTATTTACAGGCAAGGTAGACAAGCTGCTTCATGTGAATAAATTAATCAATACATCAAACTAATGCAGTGATGTGGAAAAGCAAGAATTGGCCTATTGACAGTGAGAAGAGACTTGAGGGGTGTGAGGGAGGATATGCTTTTCAGTTTGCTGAAATAAACATTTTTCCAAAGACTTCAGGAGTGGAAGTTCAGTATAAAGACTGAAGACCTGCATTATGCTCTCAACCTTTTGTTTTGTATGCGTCAGAGGGAAAAAAAATTCTGCCTTCTCAAAGGGGAGACCAAATGTGAGGAGATATCGTTGCTCTCTCTCAGACTTGAGAGTCTAAGTTATAGTTCATGTGGATGAGAGCACCAGAGAGGAGTTAAGCCCACACCAGTCTTCTGCTCAGAGGGTTGATTCCAGTAGAGGAAACCAGCAGCACTCTCATCTGCCTCACGCAGACATTTCAAGGGTGGGGGAAATCCCTCTAGACAGATAAATGTCAAACATGGCTATTGTTCTGTGCGATGCCAGTCATACAGAGAAGGCTGTGCCATGGAAAGCCATGATTCATGTGAGATTAATGAAGTCCAGTGGCTCTCCCAAGCTTTCATATCCCATGTAGCATTGAAGTTTTGCAGCTTTACAGCACTTGCTAATAAATAAATGCAGCAACACCAGAATTCTCATGCAACAAACCATAGAATCACTGAATGGTTTGGGTCGGAAGGGACCCTAAAGATCCTCTAACTCCAATCCCCTGCCATGGGACATCTTCCACTATCCTAGGTTGCTCAGGGCCCCATCCAGGCTGGAACACTCCCAGGGATGGGGCAGCCACAGCTTCTCTGGGCAGCCTGTGCCTCCCCATACTCACAGGGAAGAATGCCTTCTTAATATCTGATCTAAATCTACCCTCATTCAGCTTAAAGTTAAATCCATTCCCCCATTGTCCTGACATTGCATACCTTCATAAAAATTTATCATTCCAGGTCTAACATATTAGGGTTCTTATAGATGATTTCCTTTCCTATCCTCTTTATAGTGTTTTGGGGCATACACCAGTTATTACTCCAAGTGTAATTCTCTTGGATGTCTGATTTGCCTGAGAGATGTAAGTATTTGTGCTGGCATGGCATTTCACTGGAAATGAAAGCCACAGTTCAGCAGTTTAGATTTAAGCCTGCTGAATTTTTGAAAGAAAATTCCTTCCCTGAATTTGGGAGTCACCCCAGCAACCCACATGCCATGCATGCCAAGTGGAAGAGGGGGTGTGGAACCTGAATGGGGAGAGGGATTGCATCAAAAAGCCTAGAAGCTGGATACGTGGATAAGGGCTGAGAAATGTACTTTTCTACATAGCTTTAAAAAGTGTTTCCCAGTAAAAATACAGTGAATGCAGTTGCTATAGCTACCAGCAGGGTTTTGTGCAGAACTTCTTGAGGTACTTGCTGTGTAGTTGTACAAAAATTTTTCTTGGTTTGAGGATTCAGTATCACCTTGTGTTTAGTTTTTCTCCATTTAAGCAGGCGCTGTTAAGCACCAGCTGTGTTTATGGTTTCTGCACAGAGCAGAAGTAGGCAAGGAGCTTGAAAATTTTTATTTTCTTTTTCTCTTTATTGTGCAAGTGAAACATTGCTGATGTAGCTGAGCTCGTGTGTTATTTAATTTCTTACTTACTTGTCTGTTTGGGAATATTTTTAGGCCAAGAAACAGATAATAGCATTGTGGGCTTTCATGTTTACCTTAGTACGGAAAAAATTCAATTTTTTTCATGATTAACCGCCAGTTGAGCACCTTATTCTGGGCCCTAGAAGGCAGGGAAAGTTTTCAGATTAAAACACAACACTGCAAACAGAAGATAAATGCAGTCATTCTAGAGATCAAGTGCATCAGGAAATGGCAACTGAGCACTCCAAATCTTTCTAGTTCTAGTGAGGGAATGTTCTGTCTCTTAAATCAAAACTGATAGTTCTATAGATCAGGAAAAGTACTGTAACTTTGGACAAGGTATAGATGATATACTGGGATTGTTAAAAATAATTCTGGATTTATGATGGCCAGGAGGTCAGACTGCAGCTTATTGTCTCTTTCAGCTGTACTAATCTATAAATAAGTGTTGTTCTCTGAATACATCGACATGAATAAGACAAACTTTCATACATCAAATTAGGTCTCATATGTACCTACGAAAAACAAGTTATAACACCTGTTTTATCTCTTAAAGAACAGGCTGTCAGTCTTGCTAACAAAGACAAAACACCAAAAGAAGAACAATCACATCCTTTTATTTTTTTCTCTGTTTTTTATTTGGCGACTGATAGATTGAAACAGTTACTCTTCAGACAGCGACTGTGTTTGAAATATTTACTTATTGATATCAACTGATGACATGATATCAATTCATGTGCATCTCTGCCCATGGAGATGTATCAATACTTTGATATTTTCCTTGGCATCAAAAAGAAAAGAAAGCAAACTACCTTCTTGCTCCTGAGTGGAGCAGGAAATCTAGTGCCAAAACAGATGTAGAAAGGCCAAGGTTCTTAGTGCCTTTTTGTACCCTTTATTTTCCTAGTGAGGGCTCCTGGGGCTCCCTGCAGAGTCAGTGAGAGCAAAGCATCTCCCACTGGCGTTTGGGACAGCTGAGCTTCATGGCTGGCTTCATCCAATCCAATTCATGGACAGAGAAAACTCAGAGTGAGGTTTAGCCCTTTAGGCAATCCAGGAGTGCCCCACAGTTTTGGTTCCCATATCCATTATAATTCACCCAGACACTGGACTAAATTCTGCATGGGATGTTCTTAAGCTCTCCTTGTGGAAACTAGTGAAAAGTTCAAAAAGACATTGCTTTTCCAAGCTCCATCTTGGTTCTTCTTACCAAACTTGCTTTTCTAAGACAATTTCATCATTCAGGAGGGGGGATCTGTTTAGAAATCAAGATGTGTTTCTTCTGTTCCCCATTAGACAAAGACTTTGTACTTGAGTCTATTCATCCTCTGCCTCTGAACTTGATAAAGTTTCCTATCATTACCTTTACCATTTTTAGTTCTTACTACTTTTGGCTGACTTCTTTATGTCACCTTGACCAGAGAGACATCTGTTGAAATATTGGTATCTGTTGGGACACCAATATCTAAGTCTTTGCTCTTTGACTAAGCTTCTTTTATTGTGTCTGGGGAAAATAAGCACTTCTTGTGAGTAGCTAATTTATTTTACTCTTCCTCATGAGAAAGAGATGAAATCAATCTCGGTATGGATTTTTTCTTTTTTTTTTTTTTTCCCTCCATGAACTGGAAAAGAGTTCAAGTATGAGACCACATAAAATGTTAGTTAGACACCTACAGCCTAAACTTAAATGAGATAAATCCCAGCCAGAGCTCGACTATGTCTTAAGAAAAAGTGTAGTGTGAGACTAATTGAAACTAAGCTTTACAGCCCAGAAAGGCAGAGATTTATGTTCTAGCACTGCTGTTTAAATAGGTACCACTTTTACATTTCTATAATTTTTCAATGTGCTTTCTCCTCCGCAAAGTTTCCAATTTTGCTATTGTTATTATTTTCCTGGTAACTACTCTATATCCTTATCCATTTGAAGATATCCTCCTCCCTAACTATCAAATAAAATCTCTGATAACTATTACCTATCCAATAGCCCTCTCTTCTTTTAAGGTAAAAATTCAGGATATTGCGTATGAAGAAGCAGGGAGAAGGAAATAAAGTAATTTTTTGAGTTTCAGGTCTTTTTGAGACAGTTTGAGGCACTTCTTCCTACAGTTAATTATGAAAATTTTAAATATGAAGAAATGAGAATGTTAGGAAGACCTGAGTGTGATATTGTTTCCTATCTCATTCATGTGATCTGTATACTCCTTTTTATTCTTTCATGGAGAATTCCCTCTTTGCTTTCTCCCTTTTCACTGCTGTTTCTCAAACTTGTGTGAAGAATGAAAAGGAAGGGAGCAGAGTGGAGAGGATGGGACAGGGTGAGAGTTGAAATGGTTCAAAACCCTCGCAGCCAACGTCAGGATTATTGACCTGACACTGTCCCAGCCCTTGCCTTAAGCACAGACAGGCAGACCCAGCTGTGGTGCAGGAGTCGCTGCACATCTTTTATCATCTCCTAAGTGACAGCCCTCTTGCCTCTGTCAGCTGCCTGGAGTGAGAGCTGTGTGTGGGCTGGAGAGCACAAGTTTTTGTATCTTATCCTTTCTGTGTGGGTGACAGTGGTGAAGAGAGCCCTTCCTATTAGAAAATAGGGATAGCTTACATGTTTTCTGCAGTTACAACTTTTCTTGTTTAATTTACAACTGTCAGACCCTTATTTGCTGTATTTCAGTGTATTCTTGATCATCTTCTGTTTTCATAGAATCATAAAATGGTTTGGGTTGGAAGTGACCTTTGAGATCATCTTGTTCCGACCTCCCTGCCATGGGAGAGACACCTTCCACTATCCCAGGCTGCTCAGAGTCCCATCCAGCATGACCTTGAACACTTCCAGGGATAGGATATCCACAGGGATATCTCTGGGCAACCTGTGTCAGTGCCTCATCATCTTCACAGTAAAGAATTTCTCCCTAATACCCGATCTGAACCTGCCCTCTGGCAGTTTAAAGTCATTACCTTGTTCTGTCACTGCACTGTCCTTGACACAAGGCCTCCTGCAGCTCTCCTGTAGCTCCTTTAGGCACTGTAAGGTTGCTATAACATCTTCCCAGAGCCTTCTCTTTTCCAGGCTGAAGAACTCCAACTAGCTCAGCCTTTCCTGACAGGAGAGGTTCTCCATCCCTCTAATCCTCTTCGTGGTCTCCTCTGAACTCGCTCCAACAGGCTGATGTCCTTCCAGTGTTGGTCTAGGTGGGGTCTCCTGAGAGTGGAGTAGAGGAGCAGAATGACCTCCCTCAACCTTCTGACCATGCTGATTCTGATGCAGACCAGGATGTGGTTCAATTTTTGGGCTGCGAGTGCACATTGCTGTCTCGTGTCCATCTTCGCATCCACCAGCACCCTCAATTCCTTCTCAGCAGGTCTGCTCTCGATCTGTTCATCCCATCTAATTTAGTTTTCCATCTTACTCACAGCCTTTGGGGCAGAAATGACAATAAAAGTGACAAGGCAGAACTTTCCTGCAGGTGTCCCTCTTCTGGGATCGTGGTAAAATCACGGAAGAATTCCCAGTCAGTGAGTTCCTGTGTGTCACATTCAGAACCTGAGAGGGGTAAAGTGTGTTTTTTCTCAGTCTTGGACTTAGGATCTCTGACACTTGATAAACTCTGCTTCTGCTTGACTCCCCTGTGTTCCCGTTATCTGCCTGTCCTATGCTCATGGTGGCCATGGTGCTGGACAGAGATGGCTGAGACATCAAAAATCCAATTTGTTTTCACTCAAAACTGTCCTGCACTGAGGCTGTGCTTCTTATTTCTCTCATGTTACAGGAGTCTGTGTTGATGGTGGAGACATCCACAATGCAGACTTCTGTGCTCAGGGGAGATGAGTCTTCCTCTCTCATATTAGCCCAGCTCCTTTCAAGAGAAAGAGAAACATTTCAGGACAGAGCCAAAAAGAGTGGAGGTAGTCACTTCCAAGATTTTCAGTCTTAAATTCTCCTTACAACCTCTCCACTCTGCAGACACCAAAGCTGAGTAAGGTGTCTAACCTTAGTGTTCTGTTGGGGCTTCCAAGATTTGCCTCTGCCTTAAATGATTTGAGTTATGCAATTATGAGAAATTAAAGTGGCAATCCTACATCAGTTCCAGTGCCAGTTTTTGTTTCAGGTCAGTTCCCAAAATGCCTTGTTTTAGAAAGTCAGCTAACTGTGAATCTACCCTGGGGCCCTGTCAAAACAAGGAGGTAAATAATGACATGTTTCTAGAGTACCTGGTCAGAAAGGGTGGCTTGCAAGCTGCCTAAACCTGCTCAATCGTCCTTTTTCTTTCTGTTTTTTTAAAAGAGAAATAAGAGGC